>CM035118.1:112714830-115114830 GCA_020205555.1 Panax stipuleanatus | reverse complement strand
TGAGTTAATAGTTACCGTACAATTCAATCCTTCCACCATATAATGTCCCAATTAAATATAAGACATGGATTTACTGTCAAGTCTTAATTTATTTAATCATATGTATTTCGATTAGAAAACGCACAACTCCAAATAATGCAAATTAGAAACCTCTTTCTAATTTCATTCTACCTTGGCCAAGGATTCCTGGGTTGTCATTTAACAAATCACATAAGACATATCTCCTCTTTTACTAGAGATGGTAGATTCTTTATTGATCATACATTATCTCCATATGCAACCCATTATACCTAAGCATACCCTATATATGCCTTAAAAGGCCTTAAGGAGTAAGTCAAAGTATAATTTGTTACATACAAGATACTATGATGATCTCAAGTCTAAGGATCACTTGTACTACTATCACATTAGGAATTCCTATTGACAGGCGAGTAAAACTCCATTAGGTATTTCATAGCGAGTCATGTTCAGTGAACTTATTCTCCAATAAGCATCTACATAATTGCTTTAGTGTCTCCACATAAATGAGCATGAGATCAGTCATCCTCATCCAATGAGCAAGCAACATATGTACCAATCTATCCGGATTTACTAATTCCCATTTTAGAAATCCCACGATTGAGAACTATTTTAGTTTTTAAACTTTCTAAGAATTTAGATCTCATTAGCATGATCCCATCATGATTCTAAAAGCATTGCTTAAAACTATGGGTTATTTACATATTATAAAAAATGCACCATGTAGATATTTAAATGCCTTAAATTAATATTTTATTAATAAATAAATAAGATTGTTTACAAAGTATGTGCTTTATCATCATACATGATTGGCTTGTATACACACTACTATCAATCTCCCACTTGCACTAAAGCCAATCGCCATGGTATCTCATACCCATCTTCTCTAAGTGACGATCAAACTGCTGTTGCGTTAGAACTTTAGTAAATGGATCTGCAATTTTATCTTGAGAGTCTATATGCTCTTCTTTCAATGATTTCTTTAATCAAAGTGCCGCAACACATGTTTTAGATTCAAGATGAGACTTAGGAACTATTCCTAATTCTGTAATGAACTTTTCATCCGAAACATCAACTTGCAGCTTCGCTTACAGTTATATACTCTGCCTCTGTCACTGAATCAGCAACTGTTTGCTGCTTGGAACTCTTTCAACTCACTGCGCCTCCGTTCAAGGTAAACACATACCCTCAAACAGATTTACTGTCATCTTGTTCTGTTTGAAAATTTGAGTCTGTTTAGCACTCTAGATTCATTCAGACCCATCATGTGTCATGATGACATCCTTAGTGTCAGTTAAGTACTTTGGGATGTTTATCACTGTCTCACAGTGATCTTCTCCAGAATCTGACTGATCAACATCAAGTCTCGTATATTTCATTGCATACATGATAGTAACTCATGCGATCTCTCTTTTACTGAGGACAATACTAGAGAGATACACTCCATGGCTCATCATCATGAGGCACTTTTTGGAGTTTGTCATGCTAAACGCCTTTAGCATCTAATGAATATATGTTTTCTTAGGTTAAGTCGAACATCCTTTTAAATATATTAATACATATTTATATCCCCAATACGGGATGTTCTACCCAAATCATTCATGGAGGAATGTTTAGACAACTTTATTTTGATTGATTTTAGCATAGGAATTTCATTCCCTATCAGTAATATATCATCAACATATAATACATGGAATGAAACAGCGCTCCCACTAACCTTCTTATACACATATGGTTCATCCTCATTTTTGATAAAATTAAACTATTTGATTGTCTCATCAAAATGAAAGTTCCATCTACGAGAATCTTGTTTCAATCCACGAATGGATTGTTGTAGCTCATATACATGATTTGCTTTAACCATTGAAACAAAAATCATATGGCTGTATCATACATACATTCTCCTAATAATGTATATTTAAGGAAAGGCGTCTCCACGTCCATTTTGCCAGATTAAGTAAAATAAGCTGCAATCGCAAGAAAAATCCAAATGGACTTGAGCATAGCTTCCAAATCCATTTTAGATTTTATGGTCATCTACCATTTCTCTGAGTCTTTATTACTCATAGCCTGTTCGTAATTCAAGATATATCTTACTCCCACTGACCCCTTCATGGATAAACTCTTTCTCCAAGAAGGTAGCATGTTTTGCAATAAACACCTTTTGATCAGTAGGATGATAGAAATAATACCCTACGATTTCTTTAGGGTATCCCACAAATCTATACTTATCAGATTTAGTCTGTAGCTTATCATTTTTAGACTTTTTGACATAAGTTGGACAATCCCAAGTCTTAACATGCTTAAGATTTGGTTTCGTCCCTTTCCACATCTCATATGGAGTCTTTGGGGCAGATTTGGTAGGTACCTTGTTAAGTAGGTATACAGCCGTTTCTAGGGCATAACCCCAGAAGGAAATTAGAAGGTCAATAAAACTCATCATGGATCAAACCATGTCCAACAGTGTTCGATTTCTCCTTTCAGATACTCCATTTAACTGTGGTGTACCTGGAGGAGTCCATTGTGAGATTATACCATTTTCTTTGAGACAATTGAGAAACTCATCGCTTAAGTATTCTCCACCTCGATCTGATCGAAGTATCTTAATACTTTTGCCCATTTGTTTCTCTACTTCACTTCTGAACTCTTTGAACTTTTCAAATGATTCTGATTTGTATTTCAATAAATACACATATCTAATCTTGAGTGATCATCAGTGAAAGTAATAAAATAAGAATTCCCACCCCGTGCACTTGTTGTCATAGGTCCACAAACGTCTGTGTGAATCAATGCCAACAACTCTGTAACTCTTTCTCCTTTTCCACTAAAAGGAGATTTAGTCATTTTACCCATGAGACAAGATTCATAAGTTGGATATGATTCATAATCACATAGCTCGAGGAGCCCATCTTTATGCAACTTGGATAAACTTGTTTCATTGATATGATCGAGCCTATAGTGCCACATGTAGGTATAATTAATATCATCTCTTTTCCTTTTCTTAGTTTGTTCAATTTGAAATATATTTTCCTATAAGTCAAGTGTATAAAGTCCATTTCGCAAATTTCCAATACCATATGAAACATCGTCTTTATAAATAGAACAACCATTGTTCTTTATAATAATGTCAAAACCTTCCATATCCAATACAGAAATTGAAATAATATTTTTAATAATATTCGGAACATAATAACAGTTATTAAGATAAATGGACTTGCCCGAAGGCATTGCTAAACAATAAGTTCCTACAGCTAATGCAGCAACCTTTGCTCCATTCCCCCCTCGTAGGATCACCTTTTCATTGTTCAGCTTTCTACTTCTTACCAGTCCCTGCACAGTATTACATATGTGAGAACCACAGTCGGTATCCAATACCCAAGTAGAATTATGACTTTAAGAAAAATTAATTTCAATCATAAACAAACCTTGATTGGAAGTCGAAGCTTCTCTAAGCTTCTTCTCTGCTAGATACTTCTTGCAGTTCCTTTTCCAAAGTCCCGGCTCGTTGCAATGAAAGCACATTCCTTTAGCTAGTTCAGGTTTCTTTTGTTCATTTTCTTTCCCCTTTCCCTTAGCCTTCTTGGATTTTTTCTTTTCAGAAGATACATTGGGCCTCTTCCTTTTGTTGGAAGAATCCACCATCAAGACATGGTTCTTCTTGGATGGGAAGTGACCATCTACAGTTTTCAGCATGTTAAGCAGCTCAGGCAAGCTGACATCTAGCTTATTCATGTGAAAATTAATCACAAACTACGAAAAGGTCTCAGGGAGTGACTGCAAGACCAAGTCTTGACTCAACTCCCCATCCATGACGAACCCAAGCTGTCCAAGGCGTTCAATCAAATTGATTACCTTCAGAACATGAGTCTTGACGGCAGTGCCCTCGGTCATCCGAGATCGGAAGAGCTCCTTAGATATCACATATCTAGCAGTCCTACTCTATTCACCATACAACTCCTTGAGGTGAAGCAGCATAGCAGGAGCATCCATATTTACGTTCTGACGCTGAAGCTCGTTATTCATGGATGAAAGCATGATGCATTGAGCCACAGATGCATCATCTTGCCACTTATTGAAAGTGGCAATCTCTTCCTCAGAGGCTGTTTCTGAAATAAATTCAGGAATAGTTGAATTTAGGACATAAGAAATCTTTTCAGCAGTGAGAACAATTCTCAAATTTCTTAGCCAGTCCTTATAATTCGGCCCGGTAAACTTATTTGCAACAAGTATGTTTCGTAGTGAGATTAGTGATTTTGACATTTTTAAAATTATGTATGTGAAAAGACAATATTTTTAGTAAACATTCATTTTATTAACTTTGCATACCAAAATAAATTTAGGTCTTTATTTTAAATTGGTATCTCCCACTATTTTTATCAAACTATATTACCCTCACTTATATAGTTCGGTAACATCTAATTAAAGATTTGCTAGTGAGATTAAGGATCCCATTTCAAATGTATATAACATTGTGGATAGCACAACAAGCGATATACAAATAAATAGGTAGACAACTCTTGTCAATTATATCACCATGTAACTCCTTTTATTTTGCCTCTTAAATCATAATGGTCATATGTGTGCACATCCGAACTAAAATGATTTAAGTTAAGTCCAGCCTAGCACTTCCATAAATTCAAAAAAAAAATGTTCGTCCTTGTGGATAGCACAACAAGACTAGATCGTTCAATTTTCTTGATAAGTATCAAATGTGATTAATTAACATCTTAAATACTCAATAATCGCCTTGTGGATAGCACAACAAACTCATATTAAATATTTAATACTCTATTAATTAATCAAGCTCGAAGTCGACGTTCGATATTCCAAATATCATTTGAACGCTTCAAACTTAATATTATTTCTTTGAGGGGTTTGTTATTATTTGTCTCATCTTATTTAGCGCGCATGCACATATATATATAAAAAATACGCGTCATTTTGTTAAACATGCGAAGCATGTTTGCATAAAATATAATATATATAATATTTAGCATGCAATATAGAATACTATATTCTACCCGGATTGATTACGGACTTTTATTCTAGTTTGGTTCACTAGAGCCACCAAGTGAACCAAAAGGTCAAACCTAGGAGTGCAAAAATTTAAATTTAAATATAACTATTACCCGGGCTCCATACAAATGGGTCTTCACGCGCTCCTTGCTCCTTGGTCTCCAGTTTCTTCAAGATAATTCTAACTATTTCTATTACATAAACGATAATTAATTAAATAGAAACCTTGATCAGCAGTCAAGGGGAAGTACATAAGAGGAAGATAGAATTTTACACCGAGAATAAAATCAGAGAAGACGAGATATGCAGACCCCATTTTATAAAACTCATTCATTCAAGCATTCATCCAAAATAAAATCCAATCACATTGGTTATAGTCCATAATCAACCCTATTTATTATCATACACATCAGCATATGCATCAATAAATATCCATTCATCTCATTAATAATAAAGCTATTCAATATATGGATCGATGTCATTTAATGGACAAAAGTTTTGCTAAATTTTATTTTTGAAACAAAATAAACTCTTTTATTTTAATCAAAAATAAATCCAAATTAAACTCCTTTAATTTTAGCAATCTGAAATCATATTTCAGATAAAATAAACATCTTTATTTTAAAATTTTATTAATTAAATAAACAGTTTACTTAATTAATAAAAATCAAATTTCAAGGTCTGTTCAGGAACCGGCGTAGCTGCGCCAGTAATGAACTGGGCAGCAGCGCAGCTGCGCCGTTCTTCACAGAAACTTGCAGAAAACGATTTTGTTCAGAAATTCGATCCAATTCTCACATCAATTCATACATTGAATCATAAAATTGATAATTAGCACAAAGTTAGGCTCTGATACCACTGTTGGGTTTGTACATAACGCAATCATGCAATCAAATCACATAAATAGGGCGGAAGCGCGAAACATAGGTTTTTAAAATTTATACAAACCCATAACCATGATCATGCTTTGTGTTAGTTATCAATAACAGAAAAGAGAGAACATAAAATTATACCTTTGAAGATCCAAGCTTCCTCAGGTACAAGTTCTACTCCTTTGATTCCTCTGCAGTGGCTCTTTCCCTTGATCAATGTCAGCCACCCAAATGTTTGGCCTCTAACGGTGATCCACCAAGGAAAATGAAGAACTCAGGAAGATGGGTTATTGGCTTAACCCTTGTTTCTATCTCTATAGAATATATGTACTCCCAACCTATGGAAAAATTCACGTACCTTATTTCTGATATATGATTCTCTTATATAGATATTAGGTTAACCCTCGTAATCCAATTAAAATAGATTTTTATTTAATTAATTAATTAAACACTTTTAATTAATTTATATCCTAATCTTATTAGGATTGAGAGAGAGTACTGATATTATATTAATTCCTAAACTCCTTTAGAATTAAAACAATAATAATAATTATTATTATTATAAGACTCCTCTTATTAATTTATATTTAATATTTTTAAAATATTAAATAATAAACATTAAGCTATCTAATTTATTCTATCACCATAGATTAAATTAATTATACTTACTGCATTATTACTATCATGCCATTTTCTTCTTAAATAATTCTTCTTCCTTTTATGGTGTGACCCTTTAGGTTCTCCATATTAAATCGGTTGTGAATAAATCAATTAGAACAATTCTAATCTTATTTAAATAAATAAATTAAACTAATAATCTAGTTAAATAAATAACATTTATTCTACAATAGGGATAAGCCTCCCCAACGATCAACGACTTTCCAGATAATATAAATTTTAACATTAATCATAAAAGAACATGTGAGTTAATAGTTATCGTACAATTCAATCCTTTCACCATACAATGTCCCAATTAAATATAAGACATGGATTTACTGTCAAGTCTTAATTTATTTAATCATATGTATTTCGATTAGAAAACGCACAACTCCAAATAATGCAAATTAAAAACCTCTTTCTAATTTCATTCTACCTTGGGCAAGGATTCCTGGGTTGTCATTTAACGAATCACATAGGACATATCTCCTCTTTTACTAGAGGTGGTAGATTCTTTATTGATCATACATTATCTCCATATGCAACTCATTATATCCAAGCATGCCCTATATATGCCTTAAAAGGCCTTAAGGAATAAGTCAAAGTATAATTTGTTACATACAAGATACTATGATGATCTCAAGTCCAAGGATCACTTGTACTACTATCACATTAGGAATTCCTATTGACAGGCGAGTAAAACTCCATTAGGTATTCCATAGCGAGTCACGTTCAGTGAACTTATTCTCCAATAAGCACCTACATACTTGCTTTAGTGTCTCCACACAAATGACCATGAAATCAGTCATCCTCAGCCAATGAGCAAGCAACATATGTACCAATCTATCCGAATTTACTAATCCCTATTTTAGAAATCCCACGATTGAGAACTATTTTAGTTTTTAAGCTTTCTAAGAATTTAGATCTGATTAGCATGATCTCATCATGATTCTAATAGCATTGCTTAAAACTATGGGTTATTTACATATTATAAAAACAGCAGCATGTAGATATTTAAATGCCTTAAATTAACATTTTATTAATAAATAAATAAGATTATTTATAAAGTATGTGCTTTATCATCATACATGATTGGCTTGTATGCACACTAATATCACTCCATTCACACTTAATTATACCCAGTTCGTTAAATTTATCACACGTTATGAGTCCAGAAACTTTTCACAATCATATGAGTTTAAGAACTTGTCCTAGACAAACCATTGGCGTCCATTCGTTGAGGGGTTCAAAATATTTCATATAATTATAAGTCACAAACTTACCATAACTATGAGTTTTAAGAACTCGCAAATTAACCTTATATCCTCTACCTATACTCTATCTATCTGTTATACACATGAGAAATAAATCACCTTCTCAACATATATATAACAAATAGCGCGACACAAATATTTCAATGATTATCACTATCAAAAACTAAGTGGTCGTCAAACCAAACATAATCCCCTGCCCATACAAAGAATTGGTCAACTCGGCCTCTAATCAATATAGGAAGCTAAGATGTTTTTACACCAAGGATAAATTCCCTGCCCATAAAAAGAATTTTTCAACTTAACCACTATATCGATCAGGAAGCTAAGCGGTTCTAAAACCAAGTACAAATTCCCTGCCCATACAAGGAATCATATAACTCAGCTGCTGACATGAATCCTCAATTGAAATCCCCACTTAATATCCTAGCCCCATTCTTTCTCCATATGAATTGTGTTCAATCCGTATTGCATCAACCCCAACCTTTTTTCTGAGTTAGCACAATACCAATTCAATCATTCGATTGATCTTCCTCCCAGCTATGACCTTATCAGATCACAGTGTGATCTCATCGTGTATATTACGATTAATTCCTATGTTACAATCGTTTTGTTATACGATCTTCTTTCCCCGTACTTTTAGTCTTTCAGACTCTATCTATTCATTACTACTGTTCATCTTTATTACTAGAGTTAGGTAACTCTGGATCTTTTATAATTTATCGAGATTTGTCTTTGAATTTTATCAACGCACTAACTCTATTTGAGTTAGTTCATATCTTTATCCCACTGCGGTTAATAGCCTAAGATAACCCTACCTGAGGTTTATAACCTACAGCTCTGATACCAACTGTGACGCCCCCAAATCCGGGTCCCCAGAACCTCGGACCTGGTACGTTACGATACATCATTTTTATAACTTCTACGGAAGATATAAACATAATTTATTTATACATTAAACTTTACACATAATCCCCAAGGTCGAAAACCTTCACTTGATACCTGAATTCCATATCCTATCCGACATATAATGTCATTTGTATCCTATACTATTATCATTTTAACCGTATAATAATTCCATCCTGGAACTTGTCTTTACCTTTGACTGTGTTCGGAGTTTCTTCTTTAATCTAAAAATATTTATCATGATATAGCAAGGGTGAGCATCAAGTTTGCCCAGCAAGTTTAAGTTCAAATGAAGATATATCATGATTGAAAAGAATAATAAGCTGACAAACTTTCAACAATATAAGAATTATGAAAGAACATGAATCAATTTAACTGAACAATATGGTAATGAAGGTGATCAGCCTTTCATACCTGATGAACATATACAACATGCACTAAGTGTGAATCAATAATCAATATAGATGTGAATAATCAACAATGATTAATCACGAATATGCTTTATAATAACAACTCAAGTTCGAGTTAGGAAACTTGCTCAATAAAAGTATGGTTTAGGAACTTGCCTGTACCGTCGATTACTGCTACACAATCTAATTAAGCTTCAGTTGAAAGACCTATAATTAATAATATCGATCTCTCAATTAAAATAATATCATAACATATATCACTGCTAAATACAGTCATACTATAACTTAAACACTTATCACATATCCCTAACAGTCACTAAAACAAATAAAACCCGTATATCAAGTCAAACTATTTCAGTCTGGTTTGATTTCGGTACTATTCCGACGTCCGATTGCCTTATCAGATAATTATCTAGTCTATTTTAAATAAAACTCTGCTTAAACGCTTCAATATTATTTTAGATAATTTACTTAGCAGTCATAACATTTTTCAGATAATTATTATCATTTATAATGATTTTTCAATCATTAATATCATTTTTAAATGATTTAAATACCAAATAATTTCATCATCATTAATATTTAATTAAGTTCACATATTAATGAAGTACATGTCACAATATTAAAAGTTATTTATTATAACTCAAAGTATTTTTAATACCTTAATAACACTTTTAAATAATTTTTAAAACATTAAAACTATTTTTACATAATTTATTTAATATAATTATTAAATAAATTTATTATCATTAATATTAATTTATTAATGAAATTCCATCCCAAAATATTAAAAGTTATTCAATATAACTTAAAATATTTTCTAATACTTTAATATCATTTTAAATGATTTTTAAAATATTAAATTTTTTTTTAAGTAATTTATTTAATATAATTATTAAATAAATTTAATATCATTAATATTTAAATAAATTGAGCATTATAAATGCTTGTAAAAATGAATATTCGTGTACTATATTTAAAATAAATCGAGCATTATAACTGCTTTATAAAATGAATATTCTACTATTTTATTTGAGATAATTTCAGCATTATAACTGCTTATAACATGAGTATTCTTACTAAATACTTGAAAAAAATCGGACGTAGCAACTGCTTATAAAAGTATATTTTCTACTTTCTAAGAGAAATAAATCGGACATTATAACTACTTGTAAATAGGACTTTTGTACTATTTACTTAAAATAATTTGGGCATTATAACTGCTTGTAAAAGTATATTTTTTTACTAAATATATAAAGAATAATGAACATAATAACCACAAGAATAAATACCTCTTGGAGTTGCAAGCTTTAACTAATCTTTTGAAATCTTGAAACTCAAAAACTTTCCTCCCTTTCTCTCTCTAGCCAAAATTCTCCTCTTTCTCTCTCAAACTCCATTTTGGTTATTGAAAAAAATGAAGAGAATGGCTCCTATTTATAGAAAAACATAATTTCAATAATTGCTCGTTAGGGGCTCGGCTTTTTACAGTTTGCCCCTAACTTATTACAGTTTGGTACCCTGGTTAATTACACTTTAGTACCTTATTAATTGCACTTTAGTACATGGGTGACATCTTGATAACATTATGTTTTGTGCTTCTTTAATGCTTGCATCATGCTTGCAACATTTGTGTTTCTTTAAGGATGATGTCATGCTTGTATCATGCTTGCATCATCTCTTCTCTGATTGGTTGATTTAAGTTCACATGGATTGGAGGGTATTTTGGTCATTTCCCAGATAATTTTAAAGGTAATTTGGTCATTTCGCCTCCAAAAAGGTATTCTAATAATTTCCCACATAATTTTAAGGATAGTTCGGTCATTTCCTATGTTTTCCCTTAAAATTTAACCCTTAGAGTTTGATAAATAATATTAGGGTTTGCTAATTACCATTAAGGTTTACAAATTAGGGTTTAGGATTCCCGAATAAGAAATTAGGATTTTCTAACTGCAGATTAGGGTTTCTAATCTACCAGTAGGGTTTACTAAGGTTATACCTTATCTGATCAACATTAGATCATTAATACCTTACTATACAAACACACAATCATAGATACAATTATAATAACTGTATTAACTATCAAATCCCTATTCCTAATTAGGGTTAGGGTTTTCATCAACTGAATTAGGGTTTATCAATTTAAAATTAGGGTTTTCCCATGTTACAATTTGCCTGATTCATACTCAACCCTTAACCACATACTGTACACACATATAATCACAAAATCATATAAGTCTTTCGCAAAAATTTTAAATCCACCAAAATCCTTCACAAAAATGTCAAATCTATACACTTATTTTCTGTCTAGGTCTATTATTTAACCTTAATTTAATCATTTAAGATTTTAATAAATTGTCTAAATTCTCGGGTTGTCACATTCACCCCTTCTTCTAAGAATTTCATCTCCAAAATTTACCTTACACCTTACACCTTTCATACTCATCACCACATGCTACCCAAAACATCACTCGCCAGAGTTAAATTTTTCGAATCATGCTGAGGAGTCATATAGACTACGAACTTTTATTTTCAAAAAGGTTATATAGAAATTCATCGGCTAACAGTCATGACTTACGGACACAGAGGGTAATTAGCCCGTTATGCCCTGTACTTATTAAGTACTGCTAGTCGGAACAATTTTTCCCCGTTCCTCTTATCCGCCTTAGGCGCACAAAATTTTCCCAAATTTTGGGATGCTTACCTCAGTCTTAACAGATTTCGTACCAAGACCATTTGGTTCAGAAAAATTTTCAAAGAACGCTCAGAATTTTCATAAACGTTGGTCTAGCTGAATCAAAAAGCTTAGACTCATACCAATAATTCAATTTTAATCGAAATATTTATGTATAGCCTAAACCCCGTTGACAATTAGTTATAAAAAAATATTTTGAAAATGTCGTCATGATATCGTACTGTATTTACAGTCCGTTTGAGGATTTTATCATTGTGTGACCTTGTTATAACACATCATATAATAGTGGGACAACGATTTTTAGATCGAATTCAACACTAAGTATTCCTATATTTACAACTTCATTAACTTTTTATCATCTCTGCACCACGTTACATGATGCATCAATGATAAATAAAACACATTTTGATATTTCAAATCATTGTCGTCTAGCCGAAATAATTAGCATAGACTATTCTTTAAATGGTTCAAAAATCATTGTAAATCAGTTTTATCATCTCAACAAGTAACGATGTGTCAGTGTCTCAAAGTCCACACATACACACTAGTCACCGGGATTTGAGAATAAAAATTCATTTTTAAAAGACACATAGTGCTTATTTAGCTTGATGTCAAAAATATTGAAGTCTAGCATAGTTAGAAGATTTAGAATACCTACGCTTCCACTAATGATCCATTGCTTAACCAGTCTATCTATTCCTATTATCCTTAATACTCCATTCACACTTAATTATACCCAGTTCATCAAATTTACCACACGTTATGAGTTCAGAAACTTTCCACAATCATATGAGTTTAAGAACTTGTCCTAGATAGACCATTGGCGTCCATTCGCTGAGGGGTTCAAAACATTTCATATAATTATGAGTCACGAACTTACCATAAGTATGAGTTTTAAATATAAGACATGGATTTACTTTCAAGTCTCATTTTATTTAATTATATGTATTTCGATTAGAAAATGCACAACTCCAAATAATGCAAATTAGAAACTCCTTTCTAATTTCATCCTGCCTTGGCTAAGGACTATTGGGTTGTCATTTAACAAATCACATAGGACATATCTCTTCTTTTCCTAAAAGTGGTAGATTTTTTATTGATCATTCATTATCTTCATATGTAACTCGTTATACCCAAGCATACCCTTTGATATACCCTAAGAGTCTTTAAGGAATAAGTCAAAGTATAATTCATTACACACAAGATACTATGATGATCTCAAGTTCTAGGATCACTTGTACTACTATCATATTAGGAATTCCTATTGACAGGCGAGTAAAACTCCATTAGGTATTCCATAGCGAGTCACGTTCAGTGAACTTATTCTCCAATAAGCACCTACATACTTGCTTTAGTGTCTCCATACAAATGATCATGAGATTAGTCATCCTCATTCAATGAGCAAGCAACATATGTACCAATATATCCGGATTTACTAATTCCTTTTTAGTAATCCCACGATTGTGAACTATTTTAGTTTAAGCTTTCTAAGAATTTAGGTCTCATTAGCATGATCAACATCATGATTCTAAAAGCATTGCTTAAAACTATGGGTTATTTACATATTATAAAAACAACATCATGTAGATAATTAAATGCCTTTAATAAGTGAATAGTTTTATTAATAAATAAATAAGATCGTTTTCAAAGTACATGCTTTATCATCATACATGATTGGCTTGTATGCATACTACTTTCAATCTCCCACTTGCACTAAAGTCAATCGCCATGGTATTTCATACTCATTTTCTCTAAGTGACAATCAAACTGTTGTTGTGTTAAAGCTTTAGTAAATGGATCTACAATGTTGTCTTGAGAGTCTACACGCTCCAAGGTGAAGTCTCCTCTTTCAATGATCTCCCTGATCAAGTGAAATCGCAGCAACATATGTTTAGATTTCTGATGAGACCTGGGTTCCTTAGCATGTACAACCGCTCTAGTGTTGTCACATTATAAGGGGACTCATCCTCCAATGCTAGGAACCACACCAAGTTTTGTTATGAATTTATTCATCCAAACAGCTTCCTTTGCAGCTTCACTTGCAACTATATACTCTGCCTCTGTCAACAAATTTGCTTCTTGGAACTCTTCCAACTCACTGCGCCTCCGTTCAAGGTAAATACGTACCCCGAAACAGATTTACTGTCATCTTGGTCCGTTTGAAAACTTGAGTCCGTGAAGCCCTCGAGTTTTAATTCAGACCCACCATAGACAAGAAATACATCCTTAGTCCTTCGTAAGTACTTTAGGATATTTTTCATTGCCTTCGAGTGCTCTTCTCCTAGATTTGACTGATATCTGCTCGTTACACTAAGTGCGTGAGCGACATTTGGTCTAGTACATATCATACAATACATGATAGATCCTATTGTTGAAGCATAAGGGATCTTACTCATACGATCTCTCTCCTCAGGTGTCTTTGAGGCCTGTTTCTTGAAGAAATTTATTCCATGGCTCATCGCCATGAGACCTCTTTTGAAATCTTCCATCCTAAAAGTGACGCCCCCAAAATAGGTTCAATACTCAACCTATTCTGAGTCGCTAAATACATGGTACAGAATCCAAATACAATCTTTTATATCAACCGGACGTGCAAAATATGACCACACATAAACTGTGAGTTTTAATACAAATCGTATATAATACGAAATATAAATACTCAAATTCTGTCCTCATTAATTATAATTATTATCACACTATTTTACAAAATAGTGAGGACTACTACAACTCTAACCCGGACCATCACTCCGCTCCCCGACTAGTCCCTACGATATTCTTATTTCTTGAAGAGAACAATGAAAGAAAAAGGTGACCTCAACTAGCCTAGTAAAGAATATTATGACTAAGATAATGAAGAATAATTTATCGTTAGTCTTCAATAAGTCAAATAAAATATTATGGACAACAAGTTTTAGATCAACAACTGCAGCGGAAATAACAATTCATTATAAGAGTTAAGTAGAGAATGATGTCTACTATCTTTTATGATTTAAAAGTGAATCATTAATATTTTATCCCTATAATATCAATCAATATATTCAAATCAATATTCATCTTTGCACTACGGGCCAAAGATATTCATTTGTATCACCTAGTGGTCATGATCATATCAACATCTGTTCATCTTTGCACTACGGGCCAAAGATATTCATCAATTAATCATTCATCTTTGCACTATAAGCCAAAGATATTCATCGATTAACAGTTCATCTTTGCACTACGGACCAAAGATAACTTTCACCACAATTTAAGACTGAGAATAATGAAAAATAATATAAAGATCGAATCCAGTTACATAAAAGACAAATATTAGGGATTTGTAATTTAATTTATCCAAACTCAAGTATATTCAATAATAATCAATTGTGGAGCAAAATTCAAGAATGAAGTTCAAAACATGGATTCAATCAAAGATAAGAACCATAACAGATAACTTGGACAAAGAAAAGAAAATTTAATTTTTTCTGTGAATAGTACTCGTGAATAGTGTCGTACGTATAAATAGTATCGTATTTATGAATAGTACCGTACGAATGAATAGTAACCCCGACATGAAAAGGTAAAAATTTTATAAAAAAAGTCTATACCAATATTCCGGTGAAATGATATTAGATGAAACGCAAAACTCAATGAATTTCTGATCATCTCAGAAATTATAGAAGTAATACTTACCGTAGTAAGTTTAAGTTTGGGAACATGAAATAAAATATTATCACTTTCATAATATGGAATATGAAAGAAAAAATTATTCTTTACGAATATTAAAAGAAAATAACATCATTTACGAGAAAAATAATATTCCTTACCTTAGTAGAATACTATATCTGACTGGAATATCGAATATTATATTGCGAAAATCTTGTACTGTTATCCACACACAAACTATCTAAATACTCACAAAAAATACTCTCAATAGTATAGAGAAAGAAATTTCTAATTGTGGTGTGATTTTTATTTCTAACTAAGCACCCTATTTATAGGAAATGCTTAGCACGCCAGGATTGACAAAATGCACCCGGTGGCTTCTCAGCACACCACCCTTGAAAAACCTCATCAGCACACCACTTTTGAAATCTAACATTCCACATGTTTATATATATATATATATATATATATATATATATATATATATATATTAAAATATTTATAATTATTAAAAAGAATTCCAATTCTATTTTCTCTCTTCTACCTTATTTTATTTAATACCATGAATTTATTATAATAATGTTACCATTCAAATTATACTATTATATTATCACATTATACTATTATAATGTAATATTATAATAATATATATGAATGAATTAATTTTATCGGAGAAGATAAAATGTCAATTTTCAACAAATGTCTCATGCTAAAAATTCGTTCATTTATATCAAAATGGAAAAAAAAATTACTTTTCATATTTATCAACAATATTTATTTTATTCATCAATTATTATTCACAATTAATATTATAGAATCACAATATTGACAACCAGGTCGTTCCTAAGAAAGAAGGGCTTTCCAATAAGAATTTCTCATCATTGGCGCGCAATTATATAACCAAACCCCTTTTCTCGACAGAACTTTCTAGACATTGTCAATAATGTTATCTAATAATATCATTTTAAATAATATGTGTGACAATTATTGATTTAATAATGTGAAATACTGTGCAGTGGGTACTTTGACAATTATTAAATTAATAATTTAAAATACTATGCAATTATCAATGTAGCAATTATTGAATCAATAATATAAAATATTGAACAGTAATTATCAATGTAGCAATTATTGAATCAATAATATAAAATATTGAACAGTAATTACTGTAACAATTATTAAGTAAGTGACTTCTTACGTAAGAATCAATAATTAAAAATATTGTGCAATACCATGTGCTACTGTGCAACAACGCGTATTACTGTTCTTTTGTCACCGGGTATTTCAACAGTTTTAACGGTAAAAGTTTTGCCGTTATTTTTAGAAAACTTATTCTTGTCATTTTTTTCATCCGACAGTTTTTCGTTATGGGGCCCACCAATTATTGCTCCATCGTACGAATATTCTCCGACAAAAAGAATATTCTCCGACCAAACAAATATTCCCCGACATAATGAATATTTTCTGACCACTTGCTTACTTTGTAAAATTTGCACATATCACCCATAACTTATCACATTTATCAAATCAACACCTTACTATTTAAAATAATATGTAGAGGAAATTAAATCTTATTCATAAAAGGTTGGGGTCTTACAACCTCCCCTCCTTATGAAATTTCGTCCTCGAAATTGACGTACGTACCTTGTATTTCAAAAAGGTGAGGATACCTCGCTTTCATTTCCGATTCTAACTCCTAGGTCATTTCCTCAATATCATGGTTTCTCCATAAAACTTTAACTTGAGGTATAACCTTTGAGCGTAGAACATGTTCTTTCTTATCCATGATCTTGACAGATATCTCCTCATGCGTTAAATCTTCGGCTATCTCGTCTGGTTCTAATTCTATAATATGGTTTGGGTCTTTCACATATTTACGTAGCATGGATATGTGAAAAACGTTATGAACACGAGACATGCTTGGCGGTAAGGCGAGTCTATATGTAATAGACGAGAGAAATTTTTTTTTTTATCTGTGATTCTGGGGATAGAATCCTTTTAAGGAGGGAAGATTGTAACAATTGTGATTTTATATGATAATTTTAAATATTTATTGAGTTAATTAAATATTTTATGTGATTTATTTATTGAGCTGAATAAATAAATTATATAATTTTGTGGAGTGATTTAATTAAGTGTTATATATTAATTAAATAAATGTTTAATATTTAATTTAATTTATGTATATTAATTTTATAATATAGTTTTAATTTAATTGAGATAATTAAAGTAGATGAATTATGTGATGAAGTGTTACATGAATTATAATTAGCGAGTAATTATAATTATGTGATAATTTTAAGTGATTAATTGATGTTCGATTTTAATTGATTAAATTAGAAGTTAAAGGATTTAATTAATTAAAGTGTGACATTAAGGTATGTGGTAAAATGAATTATTAAAATAAAGAAAAGGATTTTTAAATTATTTTGCCAAACAAGGCCCTTGTATTTATTTTAAACCTATTTCTACCAAACGGGGCCTTAGTTACAAAATTCTTTTTTTTTAATAAAGGGTTTGCCAAACATGGTCTTATGGCTATTCAAATTCAAATTTTATAACTGCTAATTTAATTAAGTTATTAAATATTAGTTAATACGTATATTATTGATACATCAGTTATATATCTATATACTACGTAAGAAAAAACTACGTTCGTTGAAGCCTAAGTCTAAGAACTATGAAGAAAAGAGAGAGCAGAGAGGAGTTGGAGAAGAAGAGAAAAGAGAAGGAAGAATTGCTAGAATCAAACTCACATCATCTGCACTGACAACCTATTAGCAAAAGGTACCATCTATAATCTTTAAATTGTTATAGAACTCATGTTATATGTTTCATATTCAGTCTCTGTTAAAATCAAGTTTTCGTGGACTTGTATAATCATGTATTGTTGATATAGAATGGATTCATGTGGTTTATATATAAAGTGTATGCAATAAACAATGATTTTCAGAAATCAAATTAATTGTATAAACATGTTCTAATAGAGGATATGTGTTCTTATAAAATTTATATACTTGGTTGAGTTTTAGAGTAAAAGTTATGATTCAATTGTGTGTCAATATGCCTGTTTGGAATATTTTCGTAATGCTATCTTTAGTCATGATAATAATGCATGTATTGTAATTTAAATTGGTGAAGAATTTGAATTACAGAGAATTGTTTTGAGGAAATATGAGTTTTATGACCAATATCAAAATTAATTTCTAAAACTTTTGATTATTGTTGTTTAGATGGTTTTTGTATTTGCAAACATGTTATATGCGTGTATTGTTTCAGAGTATTTGTTATACACTGTTTCAGTAGCTTGTAATTGTCGTTGTTGGAATGTTTGGGTTTAATCGGTGAAGCAGGAAGGTTACACTGCCTGCTTCTGTATGCGTACCTACGCAGCTGCGCCGGTAGCACAGCAAGAAGCAGCGCAGCTGCGCCAGCTGCCTTTCACAGACTTAACACATGCGCAGCTGCGCCAGTGCCAAGGCATATGGCTGCGCAGCTGCGCTGCTGGCTGTGCAGAGGCAGTGAACTTGAATACTTATGTATCTAGTTGCAACTCCATATCATCAACATGAATTGGACAATTTTATATTTGGAAAAGAAAGAGATTTTGAAAACCTTAAAGTATTATGTGGATTATTGTGAATTGATTAATGTGTTATGTGATTATAATGTTAATAGATATATTCAGAGTAAAAGTTGTATCTAAATTATAATTTTGTAATTATAATGAATATTAGTTGATTTATTTTAATCAATTAGATGATAATTTAAATTATAATTTAACAAATGCATGTTTAATTATGGATTATAAATTGATAATTGCATGATTAATTATAATTTGTGTAATTATAATACATGATATAGTTTAATTGATTATAAATTATAATTTGTTTATAATTTAAAAGGTAATTATAATTTAAGTAATTATAATTTGATTAAGTGTTTGAATTATAATTGTTAAATTATAATTTAGCTAAATACATAATTGATTTAATTATGTGAGTACGTATGTGATGTAATTAACTATGTGATGGTTGATTATTATTATTTATTTAATTAGAGTGAGTTAACCATGAGGGTTAACCACTTATGTGAATTAGTTATGTGTTAACTAATTTAGATTATTATGATTGAATATATATAGGAAGTGTTTAAGTACGTGATTGAGTTAAGTAGCTTGCGCTTAAGGCAAGTCTTCTAAACCCTAAACTCGTTTATTTATTTAAATTCAATTATTCATTATTTGAGATTGTTCGTTTATTGGACAAGTAACTATTAAAAGTTCATGATGTAATAAAGTAACCTTGGGTTATTGTTCAAGCAAGGTCTGTATATTCTTTTCAGATGCTTTAAATTTACTTCTAAAGCATATGTTAGTTCGTAGTTCTTTCACTTACGAATTATTCTAAGTTATTGAAAGTCGATTCAATTAATCCTTAGTTGATGAACGTGAATTCTAAATTACCCTTGTAAGATTATCCAAACCAAACTTTCTTTGGTGCGGACTTGTATTCAAAATACTGAGATGAACAACCCTAATTATTAGGGGAGGTTACTACGCAGGAGCGTTCAGATGTTTGTGCACAATACATGGTACAAAAGGTTGATCCCCCTAAGTACGAGTTAAGGTCCATAGTCTTATTGACTGTTAAAGGTTTAAATAGAAATGTTTATAACCTAAGACAAGAGTTCAAAGGTCTTACGACCCTCAGATGTATTCTATATTCGAATTTTAATGTTGATAGAGAATTATTATTTAATTCTTTATGGTTGAAGTAAGCTAAGTTATTCAAAACTTTTTTAAAGATATTCTTTCATGTATTTATTATTGTTAAACTCCAGTGAGCTGTTGTTTGCTCACTCTTGCATTAAATAATAATTGCAGTTAAAGTTGATAATGTTGATGCCCCGTCTACGAGTAAAAACAAGGGGAAGCAAAATAAGTGAAGACTTGTTTTATTATTTTTAAAATGATTGTAATAGACTTTAATGTTATGTTTTATTTTCTGCACTTATTTAATATGTTAAGGTTAGATTAAACCCTGGGATTGTTTTCGAAAGGTTGTAACCCTTGTTTTAAGGGAGATTTCATTATTTTAATTAAAGGTTGTAATTTATTTTGATATTATATTGGATAGATGTTGTTATAGTTAGAAAGTGAACACCAAATCATGTGGAAACGAAGTACCCGAATTTGGGGGTATCACACTATAGGCCACAGTTCCTACTCGGTCAAGGATTTCAAATGGACCAATAAATTGTGGGTTGAGCTTTCCTCTCTTTCCGAATCTCGTAACTCCTTTCCATAGAGCAACAGGTAATAATACATGATCTCCGACATTAAATTCCACGTCCCTTCGATGAAGATCTGCATAACTCTTTTGTTGATCTTGTGTTGCTTGCATACGTTGTCGGATCATTTGAATCTTTTCCGTAGTCATACGTACTAACTCCAGTCCTAACAATGTTGCTTCACCCACCTCGTCCCAGCATACTGGAGATCGACACTTTCGTTCATACAATGCCTCGAATGGAGCCATGCCTATACTTGCCTGATAACTGTTATTGTAGGAGAATTCTACCAATGGTAAGTACTTATCCCAACTTCCTTTGAAGCCTAGAACATAGAGTCTCAATAGATCTTCAAGAGTTTGAATAGTTCTTTTCGATTTCCCGTTCATTTGAGGATGATATGTAGAACTGAATCGTAAATCGGTGCCCATAACTTTCTGCAAACTGACCCAAAATTGTGAGTGAATCTTAGGTCTCGATCCGAAACTATGGATACTGACATGCCATGCAATCTCACAATCTCATTTATATACATACGAGCAAGGCTTTCAAGTGAATAAGTCTCTCGTATAGGCAAGAAATGAGCAGACTTTGTTAATCTATCGACAATAACCCAAATTGCATCTATGCCTTAAGAAACCTTAGGAAGACCAGTAACAAATCCATGTTGATGTGTTCCCACTTCCATTTTGGAATCTCAAGTGGTTGCAATGGACCCTTTGGCACTTGATGCTCCACCTTGACACGTTGACAAGTTAGACACCTTGAGATAAACTCTGCGATTTCTCTCTTCATATTGCTCCACCAAAATGTATGTCAAAGATCATAATACATTTTGGTACTCTCAGGATAAATTACAAACGGTGTGTTATGTGCCACCATCATGATTTTATACTTCAAATCAGAATCGTTAGGAACACAAAGTCTGGAGTTGACTCGAAGTATTCTTTCTTTATCGATTCTTGCTTCTGGAATAGCACCTTCTTCTTCATATTCATCAACTCCGGGTCTGTAGCTTGAGCAGCTTTAACTTTATCAATTAAAGTTGGTTCTACGCGTATATTTTCCATCTTCACGTGGATCCCTGGAGTCTTTAACTACATCTCCATCCTTTGTAAGTCATACAAAATGGGCCTTTGTGTTGGCATCATCACACTCGTTCCCGTATATGATCTTCTACTCAACGCGTCTGCTAGCACGTTTGTTTTTCCAAGATGTTATTGGATGGTATGGTCGTAATCTTTCAATAGCTCAAGCCAACATCATTGCCGCATGTTAAGTTCCTTCTGGGTGAAGAAATATTTAAGGCTCTTATGATCCGTATAGATCTCCCCTTTCTCCCCATACAGGTAGTGTCTCCAGATCTTCAACGCGAAAATGACTGCTGCCATTTCTAGATTATGAGTAGGATAATTCCTCTCATATTCTTTGAGTTGTTGCGAGGCATAGGCTATGACTTTTCCATGTTGTATGAGAACACATCCTAACCCTTTGCCCGAAGCATCACTGTAGATGACAAATCCATCCGAACTAGATGGTATTGTCAGAACAGGTGCCGAAATGAGTTTCCTCTTGAGCTCTTGGAAGCTCTTCTCGCATTCCTCGTTCCATCCGAATTTTATATCTTTCCGAGTCAGCTGAGTTAATAGAGTAGTGATTCAATAAAATCCTTCCACGAATCTCCGATAATAACTAGCTAAGCCCAGAAAGCTATGTACTTCGGTTACTGACTTAGGTTGCTCCCAACTTTGTATTGCTTTAATCTTCATCGGGTCAACTGATATTCCATATTTCGCTACCACGTGCCAAAGGAATGCTACTTCCTCAAGCCAGAACTCGCATTTCTTCAACTTGGCATATAGCTTGTTATCACGAAGCTTTTGAAGTATTAGCTTCAAGTGGTGCTCATGATCTTCACGGCTTTTGGAGTAAATGAGGATGTCATCACTAAAGACAACCACAAAATGATCTAAATATTTCTTGAATACACGGTTCATCATATCCATGAAAGCAGCAGGAGAATTAGTCAATCCAAAAGACATGACTAAGAATTCATAATGCCCTTATCGAGTTCTGAAAGCAGTCTTCGAAATGTCATTAGTTTTAATCTTTAACTGATGATATCCAGAACGAAGATCGATATTTGAAAAGAATTGTGCACCTTGCAACTGGTCGATCAGGTCATCAATGCGAGGTAACGGATACCTATTCTTGATGGTGACGTGGTTCAACTCCCGATAGTCAATATAAAGTCGCATACTCCCGTCTTTCTTCTTTACGAATAAAACAGGAGCACCCCAAGGCGATGTACTAGGAAGTATAAAGCCAATGTCTAACAACTCCTGTAGTTGGACCTTTAACTCCTGAAGTTCAATAGTAGCCATTCGATATGGGGTTTTAGAAATGGGTTTTGTACCGGGTTCAAGGTTAATAAAGAATTCAACTTCACGTTCTGAGGGTAGGCCAGGAAGTTCTTCGGGAAATACATCAGGAAACTTATTAACAACAGAAATATCATTCAAATCTAACGTATTCTGGTTTAAATCAATGACATGGGCTAAGATAGCTTGATATCCGTTTTTTAATAAACAAAATAGCTTTATGACTTAAAATGACATTGATTGATTTTAGTGGTTTGGTTGTTTGAATTCGCACAACAAGTTGGTTAGGAATATGAAAACTAACAACCATATGAAAACAATCAATTTTGGCATGATAAGTGGTTAAACAGTCGATTCCTAAAATCACATCAAATGCAAGTATTTTCAAAGAGATAAGATCAATAGGTAATGTGAGGGTGCCAATTTGAATCAAACAAGATTTGTAAACTGTGGATGTAACAAAGGTTTCTCCCAACGGAGTTTCAACAGATAAGTCAAAGTTTAATTTCTCAGGAGTCAAGTTCAAACGTTGAGCACAAGCAGGTGAAATAAAAGAATGGGTATAACCGGTATTTAATAAGGTATAGACTTAGCAAGAGTTTATGATTAGCTTACCCGTGATAACCTCATTCGGGTTCCTCCCTTGTTGGGTAGTCACGACAAACGCTCTCCCTGGAACCAACGACTTTGACTTGTCTGGGACAGCCTTTGGTGCCACCGTCCTAGCTGGACTTGATTTCGCTACAGGACACACTCGAGCTATGTGACCTTTCTTTCCACAGTTATAGCACACCTTGGATTGTTGTGTGCAGTTTGGACTAATGTGTCCCTCTTGTCCACATTTATAACATACAACCGATGGTTGTTCTCCTCCCCTAGACACAGTTGTTGGTGTTGCTGCTGCTGCCGACGTCTTTACATTGTCATTGTTGTACCTTCTCTTATTAAAATCTTCCCCCGACTCACTTCTTCTATTATCACGGCCACGATTACCACCGGAGTGGTTACCGCTTCTGGCCTGATAATTTTCTCCACGCTGGTTATCATTGTTCCGATGAATGCTGCCACCGGTACGACTATGGTTGTTCTCCCTTGGTTGAACAGACTCATTATCCCGTTCCAATAATTGAGCCTTGTTCACAACATTGGAATACAAGAAAAGTTTGTGAGAAATGAGGTATTGAGGAATTTCGATTTCAAACCTCTCAGAAACATCCGTGTCATACGTTCCTCATTATCCACCAAATGAGATGCAAACTGGGATAACTCCGCAAACTTAGCCTCGTATTGGGACACCGTCATGTTATTCTGTTCCAGTTTGATAAACTCTACCTCCTTTATATGATGAATACTTTCTGGAAAGTACTTGTCATTGAACAATTTCTGAATCTCCTCCCGAGACGTCTTGAGTGCAGAAGGCTGAGTACGCTTCACATATTCCCACCAGTAATCTGCCTCTCCACGGAACATAAAGGAGGCGAATGGAACCTTTTGCTCCTCTGTGCATCCTAAGACATCAAATATCTTAGTGATTTGCTTAACCCAAGTTTCTGCCTTGATTGTATCTAGCTTTCCCAAAAACTCTGGTGGTCCCAAATCTTTGAATTGCTTGACAGTGACAAGCCACGAGTTACCATTATTTCCACCTGTATTTTGAATACGAGTCTCCCTCGTCTGGTTTTGCATGAACTGGAAAAAGCTTCTAAACATCCCATCATTCCTCGTTTGATCGGTGGTGTTGTTTACAGGAGGATTATTGCCTTCCTGTTGCACATTATCCTGGTTGGTTATTAGCGGTGCCTCAATGGTCTCAAATGCTCCATTGCTTAGATTTTCAGCTGCCATTCTCAAATACTGTCACAAAACAAAGGCTAATTAAACAAATTGACATATCACATATTAACCCTATGTTCTGACCGACCAATTAAATAACAAATAAGCTTAGGTAGGACACACTAGCGAAGGATTTACTCGTCTATCCCCTCCTAGTTCTATTCCCTAAGCTCTGATACCAACTGTGACGCCCCCAAAATAGGTTCAATACTCAACCCATTCTGAGTCTCCAAATACATGGTACAGAATCCAAATACAATCTTTTATATCAACCGGTCGTGCAAAATACGACCACACATAAACTATGATTTTTAATACAAATCGTATATAATACGAAATATAAATACTCAAATTCAGTCCTCATTAATTACAATTATTATCACACTATTTTACAAAATAGTGAGGACGACTGCAACTCTAACCCCGACAATCACTCCGCTCCCCGACTAATCTCTGCGATATTCTAATTTCTTGAAGAGAACAATGGAAGAAAAGGGTGAGCTCAACTAGCCCAGTAAAGAATATTATAACTAAGATAATGAAGAATAATTTATCATTAGTCTTCAATAAGTCAGATAAAATATTATGGACAACAAGTTTTAGATCAACAACTGCAGCGGAAATAACAATTCATTATAAGAGTTAAGTAGAGAATGATATCTACTATCTTCTATTATTTAAAAGTCCATCATTAATATTTTATCCCTGTAACATCAATCAATATATTCAAATCAAATAATCATCTTTGCACTACTAGCCAAAGATATTCATTTGTATCACCAGTGGCCATGATCATACCAACATCTGTCCATCTTTGCACTACGGGCCAAAGATATTCATCAATTAATCATTCATCTTTGCACTACAGGCCAAAGATATTCATCGATCAACAGTTCATCTTTGTACTACGGGCCAAAGATAACTTTCACCACAATTTAAAACTGAGGATGATGAAAAATAATATAAAGAACGAATCCAGTGAGATAAAGGACAAATATTAGGGATTTTTATTTAATTTATCCAAGTTCAAGTATATTCAATAATAATCAATTGTGGAGCAAAATTCAAGAATGAAGTTCAAAATATGGATCCAATCAAAGATAAGAACCATAACAGATAACTTGGACAAAGAAAAGAAATTTTAATTTTTTCTGTGAATAGTACTCGTGAATAGTGCCGTACGTATGAATAGTACTGTATTTATGAATAGTACCGTACGGATGAATAGTAACCCTGACATGAAAAGGTAAAAATTTCATAAGAAAGTTCATACCAACATTCCGGTGAAATGATATTAGATGAAATGCAAAACTCAAGGAATTTCTAATCATTTCAAGAATTATAAAAGCAATACTTAACGTAGTAAGTTTAAGTTTGGTAACATTAAATGAAATATTATCACTTTCATACTATGGAATATGAAAGAAAATAACATTCTTTACGAATATTGAAAGAAAATAAAATCATTTACGAGAAAAATAATATCCCTTACCTTAGTAAAATACTAGATCTGACTGAAATATTGGGAAGTATATTGCGAAAATCTTGTACTGTTATCCACACACAAACTATCTAAATACTCACAAGAAATACTCTCAATAGTATAGAGAAAGAAATTTCTGATTCTGGTGTGATTTTCATTTCTAACTAAGCACCCTATTTATAGAAAATCCTTAGCACGCCAGGATTGACAAAATGCACTCGGTGGCTTCTCAGCACACCACCCTTCAAAAACCTCATCAGCACACCGCTTTTGAAATCTAACATTCCACATGTTTATTTATATATATATATATATATATATATTAAAACATTTATAATTATTAAAAAGAATTTCAATTCCGTTTTCTCTCTTCTACCTCATTTTATTTAATACCATGAATTTATTATAATAATGTTACCATTCAAATTATGAAATTATACTATTATATTTTCACATTATACTATTATAATGTAATATTATAATAATATATGTGAATGAATTAATTTTAACAGAGAAGATAAAATGTCAATTTTCAACAAATGTCTCATGCTAAAAAATCCTTCATTTATATCAAAATTGAACAAATATTTACTTTTCATATTTATCAACAATCTTTATTTTATTCATCAATTATTTTTCACAATTAATATTATAGAATCACAATATTGACAACCAGGTCGTTCCCAAGAAAGAGAGGGCTTTCCAATAAGAATTTCTCCTCATTGGCGCGCAATTATATAACCTAACTTCTTTCCTCGACAGAACTATCTAGACATTGTCAATAATGTTATCTAATAATATCATTTTAAATAATATGTGTGACAATTATTGATTTAATAATGTAAAATACTGTGTAGTGGTTACTTTGACAATTATTGAATCAATAATTTAAAATACTATGCAATTATCAATGTAGCAATTATTGAATCAATAATATAAAATATTGAAAAGTATTTATCAATGTAGCAATTATTGAATCAATAATATAAAATATTGAACAGTAATTACTGTAATAATTATTGAGTAAGTGACTTCTTACGTAAAAATCAATAATTAAAAATATTGTGCAATACCGTGTGCTACTGTGCAACAACGCGTATTACTGTTCTTTTATCACCGGGTATTTCAACAGTTTTAATGGTAAAAGTTTTGTCGTTATTTTTAGAAAACTTATTCTTGCCGTTTTCTTCATCCGATAGTTTTTCGTTATGAGTCTCACCAATAATTGCGCCGTCGTACTAATATTCCTCGATAAAAAGAATATTCCCCGACCAAACGAAATTTCCTGACACAATGAATATTTTATGACCACTTGCTTACTTTGTAAAATTTGTACATATCACCAATAACTTATCACAATTATCAAATCAACACCTTACTATTTAGAATAATATGTAGAGGAAATTAAATCTTATTCATAAAAAGTTAGGGTCTTACACTAAACCTCTTTAGCATGGTATCAATGTACGTTCCTTGGGATAAACCAAGCATCCTTTTAGATCTATCTCTATAGATCTTTATCCCCAAAAATATGGGATGCTTCTCCCAAGTCCTTCATGGAGAAGTGTTTCGATAACCAGATTTTAATCGACTGTAGCATAGGAATGTCATTCCCTATCAGTAATATATCATCAACATATAATTCAAGGAATGAAACAGCGCTCACACTAACCTTTTTATACAAACATGGTTCATCCTCATTTTTGATAAAATCAAACTCTTTGATTGTCTCATCAAACCGAATGTTCCATCTACGAGAAGCTTGCTTCAATCCATAAATGGATCGTTACAGCTTATAGACTTGATTTGTTCCAACCTTTGAAACAAATCCCTCTGGTTGTGTCATATACACATTCTCCTCAAGTTTCCCATTGAGGAAAGCCGTTTTCACGTCCATCTGCCAGATCTCATAGTTGCAATAAGCTGCAATCGCAAGCAAAATCCGAATAGACTTGAGCATAGCTACTAGTGAGAAGGTTTCATCATAGCCAACTCCTTGTCTTTGTTTGAAACCTTTTGCAATCAGTCGGGCCTTATAGGTCTTTACCTGGTCGTCCGCTCCAGTCTTTCTTTTAAAGACCCATTTACACCCAATAGGCTTAATGCCTTCAGGTGGTGAAACCAAAGTCCATAATTGGTTTTCATCCATAGAGTCCATCTTGGATTTTATGGCTTCAAGCCATTTCCCTGAGTTTTTATTACTCATAGCCTGTTCATAATTTAATGAATCATCATCATTCATGACGTGTACCTCATCGTCATCCTCTATGACGAATCCATACCTATCAGGTATCTTTGATACTCTTCCAGATTTATGAACAGGGAGTTGTACAGAAGGTGTCTCTACTTGGACAGGTTCATCCACTTGATCTATAGTGATTTGTGGTTCTTGAATTTCTTCAAGATCTATTTTTCTCCCACTAGCCCCTTCAAGAATAAATTCATTTTCCAAGAAGGCAGCGTATTTCGCAACAAACACCTTTTTCTCAGTAGGATTGTAGAAATAGTATCCCAAACTTTCTTTAGGATATCCCACAAACGTGCACTTATCAGATCTTGTCCCAAGCTTATCATTTTGAAACTTTTTCATATAAGCTAGACATCCCCAAATCTTAACATGATTAAGACCAGGTTTTCTCCCTATCCACATCTCATATGGAGTCTTGGGGACGGATTTTGAGGGGACCTTATTTAGTAGATATGCAGCCGCTTTTAGGGCATAACCCCAGAATGATACTGGAAGATTGGTAAAACTCATCATGGATCAAACTATATCCAATAATGTTCAATTTCTCCTTTCAGATACTCCATTTAACTGTGATGTACCTGGTGGAGTCCATTATGTGATTATACCATTCTCTTTGAGACAATCGAGAAACTCAACGCTGAAGTATTCACGACCTCAATCTGATCGAAGAATCTTAATACTTTTGCCATTTTCTTTCTCTACTTCACTTATGAACTCTTTGAACTTTTCAAATGATTCAGATTTGTATTTTATTATATATATATATATATATATATCCATATCTTGAGTGATCATCAGTGAAAGTAATAAAATAAGAATATCATCCCCGTGCATTCGTTGTCATAGGTTCACAAACGTCTGTGTAAACCAACGCTAACAACTCTGTAACTCTTTCTCCTTTTCTACTAAAAGAAGATTTAGTCATTTTATCCATGAGACAAGATACACAAGTTGGATATGATTCAAAATCGGATAGCTGCAAGAGCCCATCTTTATGCAACTTGAATAATCGTGTTTCATTGATATGACCGAGTCTACAGTGCCATATATAGATATAATTAACATTATCTCTTTTTCTTTTCTTAGTTTGTTCTATTTGAAGTATATTTTCATGCAAGTCAAGTATATAAAGTCCATTTTGCAAATTACCAACAGCATATAAAATATTTTCTTTATAAATAGAACAACTGTTGTTCTTTATTATAATGTCAAATCCTTCCATAACTACTATGAAAATAGAAATAATGTTTCTAATGATATTCAGAACAAAATAACAGTTATTTAAATAAATGGACCTGCCCGTAGGCAGTGCTAAACAATAAGTTCCTACAGCTAATGCAGCAACCTTTGCTCCATTTTCCACTCGTGGGATGACCTCATCCTTGTTCAGCTTTCTACTTCTGACTAGTCCCTGCACAGTATTACATATGTGAGAACCACAACCGGTATCCAATACCCAAGTAGAATTTTGACTTTTTGAAAAATTAATTTCAGTCATGAACAAACCTTAATTGGAAGTCGAAACTTCTCCAAGCTTCTTCTCTGCCAGAAAGTTCTTGCAGTTCCTCTTCTAGTGACCCGGCTCTTTGCAATGGAATCACATTTCTTTGCTAGCTGGATCAGGTTTCTTTTGTTCCTTTATGTTCACCTTGCCCTTAGCCTTCTTAGATTTCTTCTTTTCAGAAGACACCTTGGGCCTTTTCCTTTTCTTAGAACAATCCACCATTAAAACATGGTTCTTCTTGGATGGGAAGTGACCTTCTGCAGTTTTCAACATATTAAGTAATTCAGACAAGCTGACATTTGACTTATTTATGTGGAAATTAACAACGAACTGCGAGAAGGTCTCAGGGAGTGACTGCAAGACTAAGTCTTGACTCAACTCCCCATCTATGACGAACCCAAGCTATCTAAGGCGTTCAATCAGATTGATCACCCTAAGGACATAAGTCTCAACGGTTGTGCCCTCGGTCATCCGAGATCAGAAGAGCTCCTTAGATATCTCATATCTAGCAGTCCTACTTTGTTCACCATACAACTCCTTGAGGTGAAGCAACATAGTAGGATCATCTATGTTTTTATGCTGACGCTGAAGCTCGTTATTCATGGATGCGAGCATGATGCATTGAGCCACAGATGCATCATCTTGCCACTTTACAATAGTGGCAAACTCTTCCTTAGAGGCTTCTTCTAGAACAGTTCCAAGGACAGGTGAATTTAGGACATATGAAATCTTTTCAGCAAAGAGAACTATTCTCAGATTCCTTAACCAGTCCATGTAATTCGGTCCGGTTAGTTTATTAGCATCAAGTATGCTTCGCAGTGAAATAACTAATTTTGACATTTTTAAAATTCTGCATGTGAAAAGACAATATTTTAGCAAACATTCATTTAATTAATTTTATATACCAAAATAAATTTAGGTCTTATTTTAGATTAGTATCTCCCACTATTTTCTTCAAACTATATTACCCTCACTTATATAGTTCGGCAAGATCTAATTAAAGATTTGCTAGTGAGATTAAGGATCCCATTTCAAATGTATATAGCCTTGTGTGTGCACAACAAATGAAATATAAATAAATAGGTAGACAACTCTTATCAATCACATCAACATGTGACTTCTTGTATTTTTCTTTTTAAATTATAATGGTCAAGTGTGTGCACATCCGAACTAAAATGATTTAAGTTAAGTCCATCTAAGCACTCCATATATTCAAAAAAAAAAATATTGTTCTTGTGTGTGCACAACAAAACAATATTGTTCAATTAACTTTATAAATATCAAATGTGATTAAATTATTATCTTAAATACGCAAAACTCGCCTTGTGTGTGCACAACAAACTCGTATTAAATATTTAATACTCAATTAATTTATCATGCTAGAAGGCGACGTTCGATATTCCAAATATCTTTGAACGCTTTAGACTTAATATAATTTCTTTGATGGGTTTGTTATTATTTGTCTCATCTTGTTTAGCGCGCATGCACATATATAAATAAATAAGCATCAGTTTATTAAACATGCGAACCATGTTTACATAAAATATAATATATATATATATATATATATATATATATATATATATATATAATACTTAGCATGCACATATAGAATATTATATTCTACCCAGATTAATTATGGACTTTTATTCTAGTTTGGTTCACTAGAGCCACTAAGTGAATCAAAAGGTCAAACTTAGGAGTGCAAAAATTTAAATTTAAATGTAACATTTAAATTTAAACCTAGGCTCCATATAAGCGGGTCTTCACGCGCTCCTCGCTCCTTGGTCTCCAATTTCTTCAAGAAAATTCTAACTATTTCTATTACATAAACTATTTCATTAAATAGAAACCTTGATCAGCAGTCAAGGGAAAGTACATATGAGGGAGATAGAATTTTACATCGAGAAAAATCAGAGAAGACGAAGTACGCAGACCCCATTTAATAAAACTCATACATTTAAGCATTCAACTAAAATAAAATCCAATCATATTGGTCAATAGTCCAAAATCAACCCCATTTATTTTCATATACATCAACATATGCATCAATAAATAATCATTCATCTCATGAATAATAAAACCATTCCATATATAAATCGATGTCATTTAATGGACAAAAGTTTTGCTAAATTTTAGTTTCGAAACCAAATAAACTCTTTTATTTTAATCAAAAACCAAATCCAAATTAAACTCTTTTAATTTTAAGCAATCTGAAATCATATTTCAGATAAAATAACATCTTTATTTTAAAAAAAATCAATTGAATAAACTATTTACTTAATTAAGGGAACAAAAAAGTTTTTCAGAATCTGCAGGGTGGCGCGCCCGCTCCCAGAATGAACTGGGACGATGCGCGGCCGCGCTGTTCACTGGTCCTGTCATACAGACAGCGCGCCCGCGCCCAGAATGAACTGGGACGTGGCGCGGTCGCGCTGTTCATCGCAGAATCTACATAATTCAATTTTGTCCAGAAAATTCGATCCAATCTTACATCAATTCATACATGGAATCATAAAATTGATAATTAGCACAAAGTTAGGCTTTGATACTACTGTTGGGTTTGTACGTAACGCATACAAGCAATCAAATTACACAATTAAGGGCGGAAGCGCGATGAATAAGGTTTTAAAATTTTTATACAAACCCCCATCATGATCATGCTTTGTGCTCAATTATCAATAACAGAAAAGTAAGGATAAATCAGAATCATACCCTTGTAGAATCTAGCTTCCACAGGTACGAGTTCAACTCCTTGCTCTCCTTGATCTCCTTGAATCTCCTGTATTGGCTTCTTTCTTTGATCAACGTTAGTCACCCAAGTGTTTGGCCTCTAGAGGTGATCCACCAAGGAAGAGGAATTGCTCAAGAAGATGGGTGGTTAGTTAAACCCCTGTTTTCTATTCTCTATAGAAAAACCAGTACTCTCCAACTCTTGAAATTACATATATCTCATATCTGATATAAGACTCCTCTTATATATATATTGGTCAACCCTACTAATCTAATTAGAATTGGGTTTCATTTAATTAATTAATTAAACTCTTCTAATTAATTAGGCTTCCCAACATATTAGGATTAATTAATTAAACTCCTTTAATTAATTTGCCTCCTAATCTCATTAGGAATAAGTGAGAGTATTAATATTAAATTAATTTCTAAACTCCTTTAGAAATTAAAATAATAATAATTGTAATAATATTAATAAGACTCCTCTTATTAATTTATATTTAATATTTTCAAAATATTAAATAATAAACATTAAGCTATTTAATTTATTCTATCACCATAGATTAAATTAATTACACTTAATGCATTATTACTATTATGCCATTATATTATTAAATAATAATTCTTCCATTTATGGTGTGACCCTTTAAGTTCTCCATATTAAACCGGTTGTGAATAAATTAATTAGAACAATTCTAATCTTATTTAAATAAATAAATTAAACTAATAATCTATTTAAATAAATAATATTTATTCTACAATAGGGATAAGCCTCCCTAGTGATCAACGACTTTTCAGATAATATAGAGTTCAACATTAATCATAAAAGAACATGTGAGTTAATAGTTACCGTACAATTCAATCATTCCACCATACAATGTCCTAATTAAATATAAGACATGGATTTACTGTCAAGTCTTATTTTATTTAATTATATGTATTTCGATTAGAAAATGCACAACTCCAAATAATGCAAATTAGAAACTTCTTTCTAATTTTATTCTGCCTTGGCCAAGGACTACTGGGTTGTCATTTAACAAATCACATAGGACATATCTCTTCTTTTACTAGAAGTGGTAGATTCTTTATTGATCATTCATTATCTCCATATGTAACTCATTATACCCAAGCATACCCTTTGATATACCCTAAGGGTCTTTAAGGAATAATTCAAAGTATAATTCATTACACACAAGATACTATGATGATCTCAAGTCCAAGGATCACTTGTACTACTATCACATTAGGAATTTCTATTGACAGGCGAGTAAAACTCCATTAGGTATTCCATAGCGAGTCACGTTCAGTGAACTTATTCTCCAATAAACACCTACATACTTGCTTTAGTGTCTCCACACAAATGATCATGAGATCAATCATCCTCATCCAATGAGCAAGCAACATATGTACCAATCTATCCAAATTTACTAATCCTTTTTTTAGTAATCCCACGATTGTGAACTATTTTAGTTTTAAGCTTTTTAAGAATTTAGATCTCATTAGCATGATCAACATCATGATTCTAAAAGCATTGCTTAAAACTATGGATTATTTACATATTATAAAAACAACATCATGTAGATAATTAAATGCCTTTAATAAGCGAATACTTTTATTAATAAATAAATAAGATCGTTTACAAAGTATATGCTTTATCATCATACATGATTAGCCTGTATGCATACTACTTTCAGCAATATCTACCTCTAGCCATGCAGAATACTCTAGAGAATGACCCGGATGACTAGTCAAAAAATTAGCCCTCTCACGACGAGTCCAACAATCATAAATCCTGGTCAAGTCAGCTGATGACAAAGACAAAGCTGATAGTCGCTGATCCAAAGCCCCTTCAAAGTGGTGAATATCCTGAAACTAATCAAACTGTCCCATGACGGCCAATGGATGATATATGGTCACCTCTCTTAAACCCGCCAGGGGTAGATAATTCATGTCAACTGCATGAGTAATGAAGCTATAAGGAGAACTGAGCCCTGAACTGGGCAAGATTGCAAATGGATGCTCGATCGCCGTCAAAAAGGCCAACCACGATGATGCATCTGTACACTCAGCCGGCTGAAAGGAGTAGGACATGGCTATCTCATGAGTAAAATAGTACCCCTGATGTCTGAAAGTGCCAATAGGTCTCAAGTGTGTCACAAACCACACGTACAATAAAATGGCACTACCCCTGAAGAACCCCACAGGATGGGTATGGCAGAATGTAGCCGACCTCAAGGTCTCTCTGCTAGTATCATGGGCAGGATGGTACAACCCTGTCTAAGAGCGCAAACCACTGTGATCATGCCTATATCCAAGTGATCCATATACAGCGACATATACAGGTAGGCTGTGACGCACATCAACAAAATATCTACGCGGGCAATCTGCCAATCCCCCGCAGGGATAGTAAAATCTCCTAAATATCGTGCGTAGCTGTCCAGCCGGCCAAATCGGTCAATCAGGAAGTCCAGGGACACCACATTCCCCGAAGTAATCTCATCTGTGATGACTCTGTACCTCAAACCAGTCATGGTCATGAACTGTCGTCTCATATCACTAAGGGCCATCCTAGCACAAGGTCGATCCAATAGCAAACTGGTGATGCGCTCATACTCCTCCAACGTAGGAGTCCACTCATAGCGGCTAAATCTGAAAACATGTCGCTCAGGTATCCAGCAAGTTAACATGTTGTCCACAATGCCTAGTGGGACCTGAAAAGCCAAGAGGGCCATAGAATGCCCCAACAACTGATCAACTGCCGCCCTGTCTGTGGGAGGCAAACTGTCATACCAAGATCTCAAAGAAGATGCTATCAATAAAGGTGACAGGTGCTTAATACGGCTAAAGGTAAATGAAGACATCTGTAAAACCGTATTATGAGACCATCCAGGGATCAATGCTAAATTCACCTATCTGAATGCATATCCATGACATAATGCATGTATCATGATAAATAATAATGATAAATGACAATAAGATACAATAGATAGGAAATATCATGCATTTCTAAATATAGTGTACTGAAAGCTTCATCTCTGTCTGCCACTAAAATGAAAACATAAAAAGTACAGGAAAATGGGGCACAATCGCCCAATAACTAGCAGAGGCCTATCAAAAGAGATAACGGGAAATGGGGCACAGTCGCCCAATATCTAACAGAGGCATAGAAAAAGATATAACGAGAAATCTATCAAAAGAAGTCTATGATATCTGCATCTAGACTATCAACCTACTGTAACTCCTCCTGAGTCACTGAATCTCTGCCAGAAGGAATGTTTGGTCGATAGAGGGGAGGATCTGCACCAATATAACTGCTAGAATATGGACCTCCGGAGGAGCCAGCTCCAGAGCTAGAAGGATCAAAAGAATCTGCCTCTGAAGGATCCTTGCCAAGGTGCCTAATAAAAAATTATGCCCGCTCCAACCGCTGGGTCAAACTGGAAATCTACTCCAAATGAGTAGGCTCTCGAAGGCAAGCTATCTAGTCTGTCATCATAATAGACCCAGGCACCATTTCTGCCATGAACTAAGTGGCACAAGTCTGAGCCCCAATAGTGCGAGGACTCCACCAGCAATAAAAGGCCTCCTGACTGTGAAAACCCTCTAATAAGGTGAAGCCATCTAAGCCCATCAAGGGAATGTCTGTGACTGGCTGAGATAAGGGCCAATGATGCCTAGCAGGAGGAGGGAATGTAATGCGGATCTCTCCTGTGACGCTCCTGATATCGCTCTCCCAAATAGAGTTCCCAGCCTCCATCGGTCAAAAATGGAATCCGACGAGTGGCCAATGTAAACTCTAACCCGGTCAGGAATCAATCCTCAAAACTGAATGTCAGATAACCCGGGGTGTAAGGAACCCACATGATGGAATCGGCAGTCAATAGCTCTAACTGCAAGCGAGAATAGGTGAACCCCTTAGCTACAGGGACCTCATCGTCCTCGAGGATAGGTATCTAGACCTAGAGTAGTAGTCGGGCGCAGGCAAAAGAGCCTCTCATATGCCCAAAACTGGAAGTGCAAAGATCAAATGTCCTCAGTGATAAAGATTGATAAACACATATGAGGGAGATTGAAAGGTGAAAGAGAAATTACTCACCAGCATGAAGGGATAAAAACTCAGCCAAGCCTCCGTCACGCCCTCAGAGCGTAGGCGTAACCCACGAAGGAAATAGGAGAAGGTGAAGGTGCCCCAGTCAAAATCCCTGATGCGCTCCACATATCGAGTAGCGCTAACCAGAGTGAAAAAGGCCGTCGAGGAGTTATCTTCTATGAAACAACCCCTGATGATGACCAAGAACAGTCGCCGAAGAATGCGATTTCTAACCCTCTGATTATCAGGCAGAGGCTCAGTCAAAGCCCCACTCTGGGCATCCACACTCAAGGGCCCTGAACAGACAGTTCAACCCTTGATGGTCGTTGCAGGAACTCCCAAAACGGATCGAACGGCAGCAGGTGAAATGTCAGCCACCAAAGGCACTGGCTCCCCTGTAAATTCTAACCCTGTGATGAACTGCCAATCCATCGGTGTCATCATAATCTCGCAGTCCAATAAGTGGAGAGACTAGATCTGGTGGAACCAGCACTCAGATAAAGCCCGCATATAACCCCAAGGGCAACGACGGGGAGGAATAGATAAGAAAGCCTCGAAACCCCAAGTGTTGACGATGGCCTGGTACTCCGGATGCAGTGTATGATACAAAGAATGGACGCTAAACTAGTTCCCTCTGGGCTAAGTAAAGCCAGGAACCTGCATCAAATTGCAAATCCAGATTAAAACCTTTATCCTAAAATGGCAAAAGGAAGGAGAATCCAGAATAAAAACTTCAGTCACCTCATTGGCATGAAGATAAATCGAAGGATGGCGTCTCAAATTATCCAAAAGCTCCGAAATTGGCACAATGATGGCTGGAAGCTCCCTACATAGAGCAGGAACTGGAGTGGGATCCACAAAGGGGACATCCTCCTCGTCGTCCACATCATTCGGCCTCTCAGCCTAGATCGAACAAACCACTGACTCAACTAACTGGCGAAGCTGTCGGGTTGGACGAGGCTGAGGTACATCAAAAGCTCTCCTCCTCCTCACACGTGCAGAGACCCTTCTAGAACTGCCTGGTCTATCTGAATCTATAACCTGAATAAAACCTCCAAATCACCTCAGAAAGGGTGAGGTAAGCCTTAAACTTACTGTCTATTAAAATTAAATCATTAATTTATGCATATTCTAATTTCTAAAGCATGCATTAGTTAACATACATCTTCAGCAGAGTTAAAATTGCATGCTCATTAAATGCTCAGGCTTTTGAAAATTTTTTGCCAGAGTCTCCTTTGTAAAATGAACTATCTGCATGCACATAGGCATGGCTAGGTGGCCATTCAGTAGAACACTTACCCAAAATCATGAGCATTTTCATATCTATGAAAAACATCAAAATCAAACTCCCCATGGCAGCTAAATTACCATGTGTATTTTTAGTTGAAAATCCTGGCTCATTTGTCCTCAAATAGGATGAGTAAACTGGCCAAAAAGGGCGCCAAATAACTGTCTCAGAAATCAATTTTTCCGTATCAAAATGTTCAGCATGGTAAAATATACACATTTACTAAGTCTGAAAATTTTTATCAAGTCATATAAGCAAGCATATTCACTATATTGTGTTTAGAAGCATTATATATGAAATTTAACGATCAAAACTTGAAAAGAAAGGATGTAAACATTACCTGAGTTATGCAGAAAGATTGTACGATGACGGATTTTGAAAAAAGCAGCCCGAACTCAGTAGATCAGAAGAAGAATTTTTGGATTTTTTATAAAGTTCAACTTGAAAATGACTTGTGACAGCCACGGAGGGGGGCAAATTATACCCGTAAGGAGCCGTACCTCTACCTGCGGCACCTTAGGGTGGGTCCCACCCCTATGGTTTGGTCCAATTGAAGTTAAAATGGAGTTCCCAGAATCTGAAAAGTCAAATCAGGGAAAAAAGTGCTACACGATTGAGCAGAACAGGCCCGAAACCCTGAATCCGGGTGTCAAACTCCTGATGAAAAAAATCTTCATGTAAGCCATTGGTATGAACCCTGATGTGTTATTTGGAATGCCAATGATGAAAAATGTTGAAAACTGCCTCTGTCAAAGCATCGGGAAGGTCCGGCGTTGTGAACAGTGGGTTTTGAATGCATCAAAGTATCCAGACTTGTCCGAGGGTATGACTTATCAGAAAGATACCCCCAACATCGAGATCAGGTATGTCTAACATTGCAAACCGTTGGTGACAACTTTAGCATAGCATCGAGAAAGATTCGATGATGAAAGCCGTTGAGAATTACTTCAGCAAAGATCAGAATATCTGATATTGTGAAACCGTTGGGGATAACTCCAGCATAGCATCGGGAAAGATCCCGTGATGAAAGTCATCGAGAACTACTTCAACGAAGATTAGAATTGTCTGATGATGTGAAACCGTTAGCAACAACTCCAACGTAGCATCGGGAAAGATCTGATAATGAAAATTGTGGAAAACTATCCTTCCCGGGGAGAACCGATGATGGAATCTGTTATACAAATCCCCAGCCGAGGCTTCAAGTCAGTTCAACCGACCGTTGTAAACTACCGTTCGAGTAGGCACCGAGGAGGATTGGTGATGGTCAAACTCTGCAAACTACTGTTTGAGTAGGAATCAAATCAGTTCAACTGACCATTGTAAACTACCATTCGAGTAGGCACCGAGGAGGTTCGGTGATGGTCAAACTCTGCAAGCTACAGTTCGAGTAGGAATCAAATCAGTTCAACCGACCGTTGTAAACTACCGTTCGAGTAAGCACCGAGGAGGTTCGGTGAAGGTCAAACTCTGCAAACTACTTTTCGAGTAGGAGTTAAATCAGTTCAACCGACCGTTGTAAACTACCGTTTGAGTAGGCACCGAGGAGGTTAGGTGATGGTCAAACTCTGCAAACTACCGTTCGAGTAGGAATCAAATCAGTTCAACCGACCGGTGTAAACTACCATTTGAGTAGGCACCAAGGAGGTTTGGTGATGGTCAAGCTCTATAGACTGCCGTTCGAGTAGGCATCGAGAAAGTTTGGTGATGAAAGCTTTACAAACTACCGTTTGAGAAAGCATCAAGAGAGTTTAGTGAAAACCATTATGGACAACACCATCCCCAGCAGAAGTGGAGGGAGCGGCCAGTGATAGAACATCGTGGCAACTAACACCGCAAGAGCATATAGCATTCATGATATATTATATCATGCATTACATTACATTTGCATGTGTCATATTTCCAGCGTCTAGCAATCTTTATCATGTTCATTCCATTGCATCGCATAAACATGATAAAGAGGGGCATCTGTAGACACTCGAAGTTTTGCATTCCTGCTACTAACCCTGCAGGAGGGCAAAACCATCGTTTACCTTCCAGAGACAACCTTAGAAGTCTAAATAACTAAATTGAACCCCGGCCCTGGGAGACCAAATTAAACCTCGGCAATAACCTCGGGAGATCAAATCCAACCACGGTGATAACCTCGAGAGATCAAAACAAACCCCGACGACAACCCCAGGAGACCAAGTCCAGTCTCGACGACAACCCCGGGAAATCAAGCCAAACCCTGAAGACAACCCTGGGAGCTCAAACCAACCTTCGGAGACTACCCCGAAGCATCAAATCATCCCCATAGACAATCATGGGATATCAAGTCTGTGACGCCCCAAAATTTGGTCTATCTTCAAACCCGAATTCCGCGCGTTACGTGTACTTCTCATTATATACATACATCATTATATCATAAAGATTAATGACATATTCATTCCATTTCCAGGTTCTGTTACCATAAAATCTTTTCTTCATTAAAAATAATGGTAATTACATTATTCTTATCACATTACAAGCATGACTTAACTAGTCATCATCTACAGAATAGTTTAACTAACTATTCTACAAGTCTTGGCTTGATATTCACTCTTGTTCATCACATGAACAGTACTTTATCTTGTGACGATCATGGTATTCACAACCATAACATCTCACCATGGCAGGACGTCGATCATCTTGATCTTCATCAGGCCCTTTAATACATACTACCGTCGTTCGCTAAAAATATTTTTATTTAAAGCAAGTGTGAGCATTCAATTGCTCAGCAAGTCACAGCAGTTGAATAATAACAACTAAAGCAAGAATCAAAGTTCTTTTAAGTCTTCAATAACCGAACAATGGTTACAAAGCAGCTCGAACAATAGGAATACGTGTTGATTCCTATCATTTTACAACATACATTGCATATACTTTCATTTTCTACTCATTCATATACATTCTGTACGGCTAGAATCATTAGCATAGACTTAACAAGTACGGTTTATGAATAAACCGAACTCTTTCACACTTAGCAGTTCAATCATAGAACAATTCATTTCACTTAAACATCGAAGTATTAACATTATGGCACAAGGCCTCATACATACTACCAGCTTGTATAAATATCGCACATTTACACAAATGGAATACTTCCTCATGTTCAGCATCTGAGGAAGTTAAGAAACTAACATTCATCATAAAGGATGAAGGAAGTTTAGAAACTTGCCTTACGCACATCTACCGCTTAGGGTTTACGCTGAGCTGCTCATCAAAATTCCTATGCATCACATAAGGAATAACAAATACCAATTAGTCAAATACTTGACTTATGCATTGGTTTAACTTTCACTTTACTTCTTATGGTTCAAGTTCTTGTAGTCTACGTTTATGCGACCAATGTTACTTCCATTCTTCTATTCTTTTATTAACATTATACGTTATTCTTCATTCTCTGATTACCGTTCCTTATGGCTTATCATCATTCATATGCCAACATTCGTTAACATCTAAATCATACAATCAATGTATACTTAGAACGTTCACTTAAAGCCGATACGATTCACGAGAATCATTCACGTATCCTGCGTTTATGTTACTCGTCTTTCAATCTCATTCATCCTTTACTTAAGGTTTAAATTACTTGTTTAAGTGTTACATTAAGTGAATTCTATGTTCACTCGAATTCTAATCAATTATCACTAAGTATGATGATCGATGAGATCTTAACTTGTTCTTCAACTTAAACTTTGATTAATGTTTCCAAGCTTAAGTTCAATTACGTTTGTTCAATGTTTAACTCTCATAAACATTGATTAAACATGTTTTTTAAAGCTTACATCACATCACTTGCTAGGACCTTAATTGATATGCAAAAGGTTAAGTACTTACTAGCAATGTTAGAATTTTCTGACATGCTGGCGCTGTAGCGCCAGATTTTCCCCTTGGAGTGGCGCTACGGCGCTACCCCTCCAGAGATTTCTCTCAAGAGTGGCGCTGCGGCGCTAGCCCTGCAGCTCAGAAAAATTTCTAAGTCTTTAAAAATTCTAAAACTCCCGAGTCCGTAACGTGATCGTTATAACTCGAAATTGGTTCGTTCCAAAGCCAAAAGTTCACAAATGACATGCTCTACCATCCTATCAAGTCAAAATTTGTTTCCAAATCTGTCAGTGAGAAATTCGCCGATTAGTCCATTTTTACGTGTTCGTCGAACGTTCGCGAACATTCAACGCTCGTTTCTTCGTTTTAACTCCGAATTCGTTCATTCTTGCTCTCGCAATTCTTGTTTACATAATTACACGTGTTGCAACTGAAAACCATCATTTTTGAATCACACGACGACTTTTAACTTTCATTCCGGGAAATTTTATGATTTCGACGCTTAACGTCTAATCGCATAAACTTCCGCCGGATCTTCGTTACTTGATACTTTTATGTCAAACTAAATGGAATCAATCCATTGGTTGTTCCTTTACGATTCTAACCATATTAAACATCTAAGTTTTAATGGTTTTCTTCATTACGTTCTTCGTGTTCTTCGTGTTCTTCGTTCTTAATCAATGTTATGATTATGATTTTATGTTTTCTCGCATTCTAACATTATAATTTGATAATCCAACCTTATAACATCAGAGAGTTAATATAACTCATCCGAATCATCCACTAACACCTTCTATTCTTCTTTTCTTTAAGCTATGTATTTAACATAGAAAACTTAAAGAAAATAACTTATAAGTTAGGTTTTTGATCACCTTTCTTTTTTATTCTTCTTCCTATAGACAAATCCGGTGATTCCCTAGCTTTTCTATTTCTCGAACTTCTTTGATCCGAGCATCCATGCTCTTTCTCTTCCTTCTTCTTCTTCATCAAGCTCTCAAGTTTTCTTTCTCTCTCTAAATCATTAGTGAAATAATGAAGGCTAAGGCTTCCTATTAATAGGCTTGCAAGACTTAGGGTAAAAGAGTCATTTAGGCCCAAACCTCCTTCACTTTTCTTTTTCCCCAAGTTTGTCCACCTCCTTAACTTTTACTTTCCCACCAAATTTGTGACATCATCGTGGTGATATCATCCTTGTGACATCACAAGCTCATGGTTTACCCCATGGGCTTAACCCTTAACCCATTGGTTCGACCCATGGGTCTAATTCTTAGATTTAATTCAAATTAAATCTATTTACTTCGTATAAAATTTATATTATACGTAGTACTAATTCTTGTATCCTCCTCATATTATACTCGTATAATAACTCCTATTATACTCGTATTCATTCCGTATAATAATCATTAGTATTATACATAACCTATTAATTCATAGGTTTTAATCTTTCCATCCCTTAGGGTCGTAAGTCCCCAGGCAAAAACTTCGTGAGCCGTAACTGGAATTTTATTACATATTCCATCTCGTCATCAAATCCTACCATTACGCGTTTTTCAAAATTTCAAAATTCATTTCCGAGCAGAAATGGATGAATAGTGATTTTTGTCCTTTTCTTTTCGAGAAAACTTTTCTCGACCAACTTAACTTTTCACGGTATAGTACCGTCAAATCTTTTGACCGAATGTCATTTCGATATTTTGATCTCCCAAAAAGTCTTAGGGTTAAACCCTAACCCTTAGGATTTTGTAAATAGTGCCTATTTCGTCTTTTTCTCAGAAATATTTTTATTCCTGAAAATTTTTTATTTTCGTCTTGAAAATTTTAACTCGTTCATTCCAGCTCGTAGCCAGAATCCTCCCCATTTCTAATCATCCTATATCATAGAATGATTAATAAACACATAACATAGAATATAATCAATAAAATTCCTTTTATTAATTATAAACTCTTTATTCTTAATTTCTGGACAATCCGATTTTTCGGGTTGTCATATTCTTCCCTCCTTATAAAAATTCCGTCCTCAAAATTTCACAAACCACATCTATACCCGGATGCCTTTATCCTTACAACCCTTCGACGAAGAGTTAATCTTACTTCTTCCCATTTTTGTTGAAAAATCTCAACATCTTCTTTCAGTTAGGTATTTACATAATCATTCCGTCTCATTAATTCATTAACATCCTTCCCCCAAGGATCATTTTCTGTTATACTCGTCAGATGATAAACATTATGATAATTATACTTCAAATTTTCTTGGGATATCACAAAGTCAACCTCGAAGAAAACCCTGAGGAATAACAGAATCGGCTGGGATCAAACCTCGGAGATAACCCCGAGAAACAATCAAAAATCCTGTCAATTTTGGAGACAACCCCCGGAAGGGCAAAATGGTCATTTTACCAAATTGACTCCAAATTAAGTCAAAATTAACCCAAATTAATGTCATGAAAGACATGCAAAACTATAATATCAATCCCGAGTGAAAACAGCACAAGACAGCTAAACGGACGAACTGTAAAAACTCAAAGATCTGGTCATGGACCCATCTTCTCGGATTAGGAAAAGGTCAAATCTCATGTCATTATGTAGCTCTCAGAAAGGGCTTTTCGGAAAGGTATAGCACACCTCAATCGGACTCCCGAAGTGAAAGTTATGAAAGTTCAAAGCAGACAACGCGTTGGTCGGAGTGCACGTCCTTTGAGATAATAGGACCCAAGGGACCAAGGTCCACCCGGGGAGCCGCAGGTAGACCCGCGACTGCCACAGGTAGACCCGCAGCTGCCACAGGTAGACCCGCGGCTATTTTGGTCTATAAATAGAGACCCCCACCAGCCAAAAAAGGAGAGAAAAAAGGAGTAAAGAGAGGAAATTCCGTCCATTTCAGCTCTTAACCCTACAACAGTGCTCTAATCTTTAATTTTACTCTTCCAATACACTTGTATATGTATATATACTAACATATCAAATTTTAACAGGGGAAAACAGAATTTTCAAGCCCTCAAAGTGGTTTAAAGCCTTTAGCGCTACACACTATAAGATTATTTGCGATCCTGAAGCTTTTTACTACTTTATCATATATATATATATATATATATATGAGCGTATATATATATATATATATATATATATTTATAGCTTCTGGTTACGCTTGGATTTCAAATCTGTGGCCTTTCTAGTTTACATTTATGTATATATATACATGTTTTAAGTGCTTTTGCAGCCTTAATTTCAAATCTATGACTTTTATCGCTTTAATATATATATATATAAGTGTATATATATATATATGTAAGTATTATTTAGCCTGGAATGTTAATTTGTGGCATTTTTAGCTTATATATATATATATATTTACATTTAATTCAGTCATGCCTGGATTATAAATCTGTGACTTTTTCTGCTTTAATATATATATATTTATACTAACTCCGTTAGCCTGGATTGCTAATTCGTGGCTTTTTTTAGCTTTAATAAATATATAACTGTACATATTTATATATATATATATATATATATATATATTTATATTAACTCGTTTGGCCTAGATTGCTAATTCGTAGCCTTTTCAACTTCAATATATATATAAGCATATATATATATATATATATATATATATATATATATATATATTAATCAGTCATGCCTGGATTAGAAATTCGTGGCTCTTTTCAGCTTTAATATATATATATATATAATTATATATATATATATATATATATTATTTATTCAATGTGATTAAATATCTATTTTAATTGTTCATTTGATATAAATCTGTGCTGATGTAAAATTTGTGGACTAGGTTTATCTGAATCTAGCCACCTCTAACTTTCAACCGGTTCAAAAGCTGTCAAACTGGAACCGTTGAGCTAGAATGGCTAAGATTTATTTAAATCTAGCTTTCTTTCTAGTTTTGTAAATATTAAAGCGACTACGCGACCCTAGATCCATATCTAGAGGGAACAGAAAGCTTTGGCTACGCCTATGCAAGGATTTAACTGATGAATCATTTGTCTTGCGACGTCTAGATTTTAATTTGCCTTTTATTTCAATATCGTTGCTGTGCAGGCTTTTTGGTAATATTCTGTGAGCCTAGGAATCACGAGATCTACAATTAACCACATGGATCTAGATCCGGTTCCCACGATGGACAACTTTGCACTGTAAATATTGTATGCCTGTCTTCTTGTAAATGTAAATCAGAGGGACCTTAAAATTGTTATTCGGAATGAAGGTCTTAGCCTAGTAAACTGTAGTTTGTAGTGCTCGGGTCACTTCGACGGCTGCCATGCTCATAAGGAGCCCAACACTTCTATATATATTATTTGGTCGAGGATGCTTCGTATTCCGACAATAAAAAATCAAAATCAGCCGAATGCAGAATAAAATGGAAATATCAAAAAGCTTCAATTCCTATACGAGCAAAACGGTTTGAAAACCATATTTCAAAACATCATTTTCATATCTTGTCTAAAAAATTGACTTTTCATTAAATCAAACCCTTCGTATATAAGTCCAACGAAGCACAGCACTACTTTCAAATAAAGCACTTACGCCCAATTACTGCAAGCACACATACACACACAGCAAATAAAATAGGAAAATTAAAAACACGCGGTAATCGTGTTTCACGGAAGTCGGGGGGTGCCTAACACCTTTCCCCCGCTTAATTAAGCCCCCGAACTCTATGAATCTTGGTTTCCAAGGCCAAGTTAAATAGAGTCTAGTAATTAGGCCTACTTGCAAAACTTTTCAAACAAAACTCGGTTGAGTTGGTACAATCATTTCAAACATACCAACTGGAGACTCTGTAAAATCAAATTTTTTAAAACGTCGACATTATATGTCAGCCCTTTCCTAAAAATTCACCCTTCAGATCAAACAAATAGAAAACAAATAAGGGTAAAAACACATAGGGAAAGGGGGATCGCCAATATTTCTTCTCGACGTCGACATGACCTATCCTAGGCTATTCTCGCGGATTTTCGGCATGAAGATCCCCAAATCATCGCAATTTACTAGAGGGGAAGTTAATCTGATCTTTCGATTGGAGTGGATCTGAGTGGCGCCTTTCCTGAGCCTCGCAGGATTAGTCTCCTTTGAGTCCAGTAATCAAATGTTGACGGGTTCACCTCCTAATGGAGGAATCACATAACATACATTCACATACAACGTGTCTCACCGTATAAAATGATTGCATCGTGAGAAGCACTAATATAAAGTAATAAAACATTTATTTACATCCATTCAAAGTAAAGACAGCATCCACACACATATAGATAAAAAGGGAATTTTTGAAAAGATTTAAAATGCGGCTTAAGCCCTCTACTGTCCCCAGCAGAGTCGCCACCTGTCGACGTCGGGAAAACTCTTGATCCTTTTTCCTATATGTTTCTACCCTTGATATTTCCTATTTGGATTTGTTTAATCTGAGGGTTAGATTTCAAGGAAAGACCGATATACAATGTCGACGATTTTGAAAAGATTGATTTTATTAGTCCGAATTAGACAGAGTCGCCAGTTGGTATGAGTTAAAATGGTTGTACCAACTCAACCAAGTTTTAAAAAGTTTTGCAATATGGCCCAATTACTGGACTCTGTTTAATTGATCTTGAAAACGTAAATTTCATAGAGTTCGGGGGCTTAATTAAGCGAGGGGAAGGTGTGACGAACGTGAATTTTGTAAAATTATTTGAATATTTATTGAAATAAATAAATAATTCTTAGGATTTAATTATTGAGTTAAATAATTAATTCATGAATTTGTGGTAGATTGATTTAATTATATGTGATACATTGATTAAATTAATGTATAGTAATTTAATAGTTCATATTATATATTTAATTAAGTTTATTTGATTAAATGAACTAATTAAATAAGCATAATGTTACTTTAATTATGTTGATAATTAATTAAAGAATTAATAAATTGACATAATTAATAAATAAAAATATTAATTATGTGACAATGTGATTTAATGTGAATTATCTTATTTTATTTAATTGATTTAAATAAAAATTAATTGATTAATTAAAGTGTTACAATTAACTATATACTAAACTAGTTAATTAAAATAAATGGAAAAGAAGAGTTAGGAGAAAGCCAAACAAAGCCTTAAGAGGAGTTAGTCCGTTTATTATATAACGATAATATGTATATATACATATATCTTGTATATCACATATCATTATCAGAAGAAAAAGTTAGAAAGTTGTCATAGAGAAAATTGAGAGAAAAAGTTGAGTTCTGTGAAGAAGGAATTGAGAGAGAGAAAGAGATTTGAGAAAATCTTAAGTGTTGCCTTTGATTTATCTTCATACTAACAATGGGTAATCTTCCTTTTTAGTTTTCAAAATCTAAATTTTCTTAAAGTTCTTCCTTACGTATTTTTTAAAGTTCTGTGAAAATTGGGTTTCATAATTAAGTTATGATATGGCTTTATCTATATGGGTATGTGATCATAACATGTATTCTAACATATAAACATGTTTTAGAGTAATCAAATTTATTTAATTTGGCCTTAATTGGGTTTTCAAAGATTTACAGAGTTTTATTTACGTATTGTTAAAGTTCTCTGTGAATGAAGAATATTGATAATTTTGATTTCATGGATATATAGATATATTAATATATGTCCATGATATATTATATGCCATGTATACGTGATTTCTACTGATCACACCAAGTAATTTTGTTAATAATTGGGTTTTATAAAAGACAGAGTATTGAATATGAGTTAATAATTCATATGGGTGAAATACATGTGGTAATCATATGTTTTAATTAAATATGACACATGATTATGATTGTATATGTTAAAACAAAGAAAATGGAATTGGAATGAGTGGATTCGGTGTAGTAACGAATCCATAATGAGGAATTTTATATATTTCTTTAAACTTTATAAAATTTATGAAGAACAGTGAAATTGATGGTTTTAATTTGTGTAATTACATGAGTTAAAATGTTAAGAACATGTTAGAAGTGATATATAATGTTCTTGTGAAGTTTATACTTCATGAGTAACATTATGAATCAGTAAATTGGTGTAAAATATGAGAAAAGAGGAGAAATTTTGTGTTCATTCGCGAACATCAGAACCTGGAAAATCGTAGCCGCGCGGCCGCGTCAGGACAAAGGGTAAATGCCGCGCGGCCGCGCCCGTCTAAATTTTTTTAAAACTTTGCTAAGTGTTGAATTTCGAGAAAAGTGTTTTGAATCTAATAAACATGAAGACATGTTGTATATATGATAAGATGTTAATATGAGTTTAATAATTTATGTTACGTGAATAATTAATAAATTAATTACGTGACTTGAATCATTATTTGTAAAGTCTAAATAATGTGTTATAAACATGAAGACATTGTTTTGAGTCTAATAAACATGAAGACATGCTATGTATGTGATAAGATGTTAATACAAGTTAATAATTTAAGTTATGTGATTAATTAATCAACGTAAACCATTTTTTGAAAAACCTAATAATGAGTTCGGAGAACACAGTTGTGAATCGATAAACATATCGAACCTGTGATTAATTAATATTGTGAATGTGTTGATAAGTAAGAGTAATTAAAGAAGCGAGTTATAATTGTAGCATGTGCACGAGGCAAGTTTCTAAACCCTACTTTTAAATTGAGCAAGTTATAGACTTAAATTCTATATCGAGCAAAGTATTTATTCTTGATTATTCAAGTTCAAAATTTCATATGAGATGTTATGATTCTTTGACAAGTATCATTTCAATATACAATACTTATTCGATTGTATACCCTTGAGAAGTTATTATTCAAATTGAATATCTTATATTGTTGAAACCTTTAAGACTACCGAACCCTTAATAATTCGACTAGTCCATAGTTGATGAGCGTTCTAAATTCCAAAACTACTATTGAGTTATCCAAACCAAACTTTATTTGATGCGGATTCTAATGTCAAACTGAGATGAACAACCCTATTAAATGGGAATTGATGATGCTTTAAGCGTTAAGATAGTGTGCACAGTATCGGTACGAAGGGCTGATCTCCCTAAGTACGAGAAGTAAAGTCCATAGTCTTATGACTGTTAAAGGTTTAAAAGTTAATATACTTGACAACCTAGGACAGAGTTCAAGGTCTTATGACCCTCAGATGTAATTTGATTCTCGATTATTATTCCTGATTCAAAGTTGAACTTTCTGTTATTTAGATTTCTTTGATTTCACTCGCATGTTATTACTGTCATATTTTTATACTTGCGGGCATTCGTGCTCACTCTTGCATAATAACATTGCAGCTAAGAATGAAAGATGTGATGAACCTTCTAGTAGTAAGGGCAAAGGGAAAGCTAGCAAGTGTTGAAGACTTGTAGTGTTATTAAAATGTTAAAGTTCAAGACTTATGTGTAATGATTTAAGACTTATTTGTTTACGTTTTCGCAACAGAGATTTAAGGTTAAGTATGACCTGGGATTTATTATGTATTTATTATTTCAGATATTGTAACCCTATTATAGGGAGATGATGATTTATTTATCTATTAAATGAATTTCAATATTTATGGGTAGATAGTTGTATGATATTTGAACAGTGAACACCAAATCCTGTGAAAATTTAGATATCGAATTTGGGGGTGTCACAAGTTGGTATCAAAACCGTAGGTTATGAACCTTAGGTGGGGGAAAAACCTTAGGATAGTAGCCTTCGAGAAGATAGTAATGATAACTCTTGTTGAGTTCTAAGAAAGATAATAAAATTACCTTATGTGCTATGTGTTTATAATTATATACTTGCTTGAGTATTGATTAGCATCACTTAATAACTAAGACTTAAAATTTATTTTGTCAGGATGTCAGATAGTGGAGGAGCTAGTCAGCCCAGGGATATTGTACCCCTAGAGACTAGAGATGATGAGCCCCGAGACATACATACTATCTAGGAGCAGTTAGTACAGCCAGAGCCATCTCCGTTGATCACAGTCATTGGTCGGGAGCATGAGCCAGAGATTGACTCAGAGGAGGACCCTGAGGAGTTTGAGTTCCCGACTGAGGCAGCCGGGGAGGAGGAGGAGGAAGACCTTGAGGAGTTCCCACCGAACTCTATCAGCGCTGATATGTACGATTTATTGTATGATCGCAACATAGAGTTACGAGATACGATTCAAGAGTTGAGGGAGCAGACAGTCACTCAACGGTCTACCATCGAGCAGAAAGATGGTGAGGTTGAGACACTCCACAACCGTCTTGGACATGTGGAGTGGGATTTGGTTCATGAGAGGGGCCAAAATGAGAAAAAGTCAGAGGAGATAGAAAGGTTGAAGAATGAGATAAAAGAGAAATCAGAAAGACTCGCCATAGTAGAAGAAGCTTGGGTGAGCAATGCACGACGTGCAGATCTAGCAGAGGATGAAGCGTGTGCAAAGAAAGCTAAGGTTGCAAAGACGTGCTACACGTTTTTTAGGGCCATTGATGAGGCCCAGGACCGAGTTATGAAATATCCAATTCAGTTCGAGGGACTTCCTGGGTATATGTTAGATCGCAGGACTATGTCCCGCATCATGGAAGAGGAGCGTAGCGAAGCTGTCCGACGTCTTAGCAGGCCGTGATAGGACAGTATGATTTTGTGAATGCTTAATTGATAGTTAATAATGTAAATTCCGATGTGATTATAAACAAAGAAATATTCTGATGAATTAAATCCTGTAGATACTTTATCTCGGGATAGTGATGTAAATGGCAGAAATGCTATCGTACTATGTTAAAAACTTTTGATTTTAATAATATATCGAAGTTTATTTGAGATGGTATGAGTTAAAGTGATTATGTTAAATATTTGAGTTAAGTCTTAAGTATTTAAGAAATTGAATAAAGATCTAACAAGCGTATATTTTAACAGAAATATGCCGCCAAGAAGGAGACAAAATCGTCGACAAACCCGAGAAGGGTCAACGAATAACAATAACAACAATGATGCCAATGCAAACCCCGTTCAACAGTTGGTGAATCTGTTAGCTGGAGCGATGAACAATCATCCTCAAGCTCCACCGAACACTTCGTTTAAAGACTTTAAGGCAGTGGGATCGCCGGAGTTTAAAGGCTCCACAAACCCGGTAGACGCTCAAACTTGGGTTATGGAGATAGAGAAAGTTTTTGAGGTTGCCCGAGTTAGGGAGGACCAAAAGACCGCCTACAAAATATTCATGTTAAAATCAGAAGCCAGCTACTGGTGGCAGGCAAATAAGGTCAGGGGAGGAGAAGGTGTAATAACCTGGGAAAGGTTTAAGGAAATGTTTTTCGAGATGTACTTCTCGACCAGCTCCCAGAATCAAATGGAGGTGCAGTTTCTGGAGTTGAAACAGGAAAATATGTCTGTGCCCGACTACGCGGAAAAGTTTAACGAATTGGCTAGGTTTGCCCAATATCAGGTGCATACTGACGAAAGAAAGGCTAGGCGATTTGAGCAGGGACTGAAACCCTGGTTGTATAGAAAAGTGTCAATGTTTCAATTGAACACTTTTGATGGAGTTCTGGAGAAGGCCATTCTCGCTGAAGGTGGAAGCGAAGCGGTGACCAAGTACAATTAGGATCAGAAGAAGAAGAAGAATAATGGTAAAGGAAATAATAAGGCTAGTGGCAGTAACACGGGAGGAACTAATAATCATAAACGAAGGTGGAATGACAACCCGTCGTCCGTAAATCAGCACGGGAGTCAGAAGAAAAGAATAGAACCATGCCCGACCTGTGGAAAGACTCACTTGGGAGTCTGCATGAAAGGAAAAAGAGTTTGCTACAATTGTGGTCAGGAAGGCCACATACCACTTAACTGCCCTAACCCTAAGAAGGGCGCCTGCTACACATGTGGGTCAAAGTATCACTTGGCTAGAGACTGTCCCAAGAAGGCATCTGGAGGGGCTGGGTCAGGTGGAAATAAGGGAAATAATAGTGGAAATCCTCTTACCATTACCGGACCAACTTCGACAAACCAACCAACTGCAAGGACATTCAACATGACCGTTCAGGATGCTGTGCAGTCTCGTGATGTGGTGTCAGGTATCATTCCGATCAATAAAGTCAATGCTTATGTTTTATTTGATTCGGGTGCTACTTGTTCATTTATATCCGATGACTTTGCCAAGAACTTAGAATTGCATAAAGACGAGTTAGAAATCCCTATGAACATAGAGATTGCGAACAGGGAAGTGATTCCTATTAGGTATATACACAAGAACTGTAGAGTGGATATTAAGGGTAACATTATGAATGTAGATCTTATCCCGATTAAACTTGGGGAATTTGACGTTATCCTTGGAATGGATTGGTTATTCAATTATGGGGCTGTAATTGATTGCTAGAAGAATTATATTAACCTTATGACTCCGTCAAAGGTTGTGTTTTATGGCAGCAAGTCGCCTAGGCAAGCGAGTTGTCTGACGATGATGCAAGCCAGGAAGTTATTAAGACAAGGCTGTGTGGGGTATTTAGCCTACATAGTCGATAGTCGTAAAGAGAATCCAAAGTTAGAGGAAATACCAGTCGTAAGGGACTTCGTGGATATGTTTCCGGATGATCTGCCAGGACTTTCGCCAGATAGGGAAGTAGATTTCGTTATCGATTTGGTGCCAGGAACGGCTCCAATATCGAAAGCACCGTATCGGATGGTTCCGGTAGAAATGAAGGAATTGATGGTTCAGCTACAAGAGCTACTAGACAAGAAATATATTCAACCGAGCGTATCACCGTGGGGAGCGTCGGTTTTATTTGTTAAAAGGAAGGATGGGACGATGCGGCTCTGCATCGATTATAGAGAGCTGAACAAGGTTACCATTAAGAACAGGTATCCGTTACCAAGGATTGATGATCTGTTTGATCAATTAAAGGGAGCAAGATATTTCTCAAAGATAGACCTGAGAAGTGGTTATCATCAGCTGAAGGTGAGGCCAGAAGATGTCCCGAAGACAGCATTCAGGACACGATATGGTCACTACGAATTTTTGGTTATGTCATTTGGTTTAACGAATGCGCCTGCAACATTCATGGACCAAATGAATGGAGTGTTCAAGCCATTTTTGGACAAATTCGTGGTGGTCTTTATTGACGATATACTGGTGTATTCAAAAACCAAGGAAGAGCATGTTGAGCATTTGAAGTTGACATTGGAGGTGTTGAGAAGAGAAAAGTTATCCGCCAAATTCTCAAAATGTGAGTTCTGGATTGATAGGGTGTAATTTCTCGGACATGTGATTGATAAGGACGGAATTTCGGTGGATCCCTCCAAAGTCGAAGCAGTGATGAATTGGGATCAGCCGAAAACACTGTCGAAAGTAAGAAGTTTTCTTGGATTAGCAAGTTATTACAGAAGATTCATTCAGGATTTTTCCAAGATCGCCACTCCGCTAACGAATTTGACTAGGAAAGTTGTGAAATTCGTTTGGACGGAGAAGTGCGAGGAAAGTTTTCAAGAACTTAAGAAAAGATTTAGTACAACACCTGTGTTGTCCCTTCCGAATGACATAGAAAACTTTATAGTATATAGTGATGCGTCGCATAAAGGGCTAGGCTGTGTGCTTATGCAAAACGACAGAGTCATTGCGTACACGTCGCGACAGTTGAAAGATTATGAGAAGGGATATCCAACCCACGATTTAGAATTGACTGCGGTGGTATTCGCCTTAAAGATTTGGAGACACTATCTCTATGGGGAGAAGTGTGAAATATATATGGACCACAAGAGTCTGAAATATATTTTTACTCAGAAATACTTAAATATGCTTCAGAGAAGATGGCTGGAGTTAATAAAGGACTATGATTGTGATATTTTATACCACTCGGGAAAAGCGAATGTTGTAGCCGACGCCTTAAGCAGAAAGGGTTGGGAGAAATTGATGATGCTAACAGCACAGGAAGAGTTGATTTTAGCAATGGAAAAGTTGGAATTAGAAGTAGGATGTCCAATGGAGACTGATGTGAAGTTGTTTCAGATGCAAGCTGGTACAACTCTCTTGGATAAGGTTAAGGAAGCTCAAATCCTGGATAAGGAATGTGAAGAAGTAAAGAAAAAGATATCTGAAGGGACTGAACTTAGATTTAAAATGGATAGCGAGGGATTATTGAGGTTTGAAAACAGAGTTTGGGTACCGCCAGTACCAGAAATCAAGGAGGACATTCTGAGCGAGGCTCATAGTTTGAGGTATTCCATTCAGCCCGGAAGTACCAAGATGTATCAGGATTTACGACAACACTTTTGGTGGCCAAATATGAAGAGGGACGTTGCCGATTGTGTTACCAGATGTTTGAATTGTCAGAGGGTCAAGGCAGAACATCAGAGACCAAGTGGTTTGATACAACCTTTAGAGATCCCAGAATGGAAATGGGAACATATTACGATGGATTTTGTTGTTGGCCTTCCGACGACCCAGAAAGGCTACGACGCAGATTTAACTTAGAACAGTTGGCGAAGTTATACGTGAAAGAGATTGTTTCAAGGCACGGGGTGCCAGTGTCGATTGTTTCTGATCGCGATTCGCGCTTTATATCTAATTTTTGGAAACGACTACAAGAATGTATAGGAACACAATTGAGAATGAGTACCGCTTATCACCCTTAAACTGACGGGCAAAGCGAAAGGACGATCCAAACATTAAAGGATATGTTGAGAGCATGCATTATGGATTTCAAAGGCAATTGGGACGATCACTTACCGCTTGTAGAATTCGGTTATAACAATAGTTACCATGCTAGTATTGGTATGCCGCCTTACGAAGCGTTGTATGGTAGAAAGTGCAGAACTCCACTGTACTGGGATGAAGTTGGCGAGAGACAATTGCTAGGACCAGAGTTAGTACAACAAACAGCAGAAATAGTTAAAGTAATTCGGACAAGATTAGTAGCGGCTCAGGATAGGCAGAAGAAATACGCTGATCCACACCGCAAGAATGTATAGTTTGAATCAGGTAGCTTTGTATTTTTGAAGTTCTCTCCCTGGTAGGGAAAGATCAGATTTGGTAAGAAGGGAAAATTAAGCTCGAGGTTCATTGGACCCTTTGAGGTACTACGAAGAATTAGAGAAGTAGCCTATGAGGCAGCTTTACCTCTGGCATTAGAGCATGTCCACAACGTCTTCCACTTGTCAGTATTAAGACCTTATAAATCCGATTACAAATATGTGATAGAATATGAACCCCTACAATTTGAGAAAGATTTATCCTATGAAGAAGTTTCTATTCAAATTATTGACAGGAAAGAACAAGTTCTCAGGAACAAAGTAATACCTTCTGTTAAGGTGATTTGGAGGAACCACAACGCTGAAGAAGCTACGTGGGAACTCGAAGAGAATATGATGAAAACTTATCCCCACTTATTTTCCTGAATGGGTGAACGCGATTCTGAGGACAGAATCTTTGTAAGGGGGGAGAAAATGTGATGGGACGAAATTGTAAATCGAACCGTGATTCTGAGGACAGAATCCTTTTAAGGGGGGAAAGATGTGACGAACGTGAATTTTGTAAAATTATTTGAATATTTATTGAAATAAATAAATAATTTTTAGGATTTAATTATTGAGTTAAATAATTAATTCATGAATTTGTGGTAGATTGATTTAATTATATGTGATACATTGATTAAATTAATGTATAGTAATTTAATAGTTCAAAGTATATATTTAATTAAGTTTATTTGATTAAATGAACTAATTAAATAAGCATAATGTTACTTTAATTATGTTAATAATTAATTAAAGAATTAATAAATTGACATAATTAATAAATAAAAATATTAATTATGTGACAATGTGATTTAATGTGAATTATCTTATTTTATTTAATTGATTTAAATAAAAATTAATTGATTAATTAAAGTGTTACAATTAACTATATACTAAACTAGTTAATTAAAATAAATGGAAAAGAAGAGTTAGGAGAAAGCCAAACAAAGCCTTAAGAGGAGTTAGTCCGTTTATTATATAACGATAATATGTATATATACATATATCTTGTATATCACATATCATTATCAGAAGAAAAAGTTAGAAAGTTGTCATAGAGAAAATTGAGAGAAAAAGTTGAGTTATGTGAAGAAGGAATTGAGGGAGAGAAAGAGATTTGAGAAAATCTTAAGTGTTGCCTTTGATTTATCTTCATACTAACAAACGGTAATCTTCCTTTTTAGTTTTCAAAATCTAAATTTTCTTAAAGTTCTTCCTTACGTATTTTTTAAAGTTCTGTGAAAATTGGGTTTCATAATTAAGTTATGATATGGCTTTATCTATATGGGTATGTGATCATAACATGTATTCTAACATATAAACATGTTTTAGAGTAATCAAATTTATTTAATTTGGCCTTAATTGGGTTTTCAAAGATTTACAGAGTTTTATTTACGTATTGTTAAAGTTCTCTGTGAATGAAGAATATTGATAATTTTGATTTCATGGATATATAGATATATTAATATATGTCCATGATATATTATATGCCATGTATACGTGATTTCCACTGATCACACCAAGTAATTTTGTTAATAATTGGGTTTTATAAAAGACAGAGTATTGAATATGGGTTAATAATTCATATGTGTGAAATACATGTGGTAATCATATGTTTTAATTAAATTTGACACATGATTATGATTGTATATGTTAAAACAAAGAAAATGGAATTGGAATGAGTGGATTCGGTGTAGTAACGAATTCATAATGAGGAATTTTATATTTTTCTTTAAACTTTATAAAATTTATGAAGAACAGTGAAATTGATGGTTTTAATTTGTGTAATTACATGAGTTAAAATGTTAAGAACATGTTAGAAGTGATATATAATGTTCTTGTGAAGTTTATACTTCATGAGTAACATTATGAATCAGTAAATTGGTGTAAAATATGAGAAAAGGGGAGAAATTTTGTGTTCATTCGCGAACATCAGAACCTGGAAAATCATAGCCGCGCGGCCGCGTCGGGACAAAGGGTAAATGCCGCGCGGCCGCGCCCGTCTAAAATTTTTAAAAAATTTGCTAAGTGTTGAATTTCGAGAAAAGTGTTTTGAATCTAATAAACATGAAGACATGTTGTATATATGATAAGATGTTAATATGAGTTTAATAATTTATGTTACGTGAATAATTAATAAATTAATTACGTGACTTGAATCATTATTTGTAAAGTCTAAATAATGTGTTGTAAACATGAAGACATTGTTTTGAGTCTAATAAACATGAAGACATGCTATGTATGTGATAAGATGTTAATACAAGTTAATAATTTAAGTTATGTGATTAATTAATCAACGTAAACCATTTTTTAAAAAACCTAATAATGAGTTCGGAGAACACAGTTGTGAATCTATAAACATATCGAACCTGTGATTAATTATAATTGTGAATGTGTTGATAGGTAAGAGTAATTAAAGAAGTGAGTTATAATCGTAGCATATGCACGACGCAAGTTTCTAAACCCTACTTTTAAATTGAGCAAGTTACAGACTTAAATTCTATATCGAGCAAAGTATTTATTCTTGATTATTCAAGTTCAAAATTTCATATGAGATGTTATGATTCTTTGACAAGTATCATTTCAATATACAATACTTATTCGATTGTATACCCTTGAGAAGTTATTATTCAAATTGAATATCTTATATTGTTGAAACCTTTAAGACTACCGAACCCTTAATAATTCGACTAGTCCATAGTTGATGAGCGTTCTAAATTCCAAAACTACTATTGAGTTATCCAAACCAAACTTTATTTGGTGCGGATTCTAATGTCAAACTGAGATGAACAACCCTATTAAATGGGAATTGATGATGCTTTAAGCGTTAAGATAGTGTGCACAGTATCGGTACGAAGGGCTGATCTCCTTAAGTACGAGAAGTAAAGTCCATAGTCTTATGACTGTTAAAGGTTTAAAAGTTAATATACTTGACAACCTAGGACAGAGTTCAAGGTCTTATGACCCTCAGATGTAATTTGATTCTCGATTATTATTCCTGATTCAAAAGTTAAACTTTCTGTTATTCAGATTTCTTTGATTTCACTCGCATGTTATTACTGTCATATTTTTATACTTGAGGGCATTCGTGCTCACTCTTGCATAATAACATTGCAGCTAAGAATGAAAGATGTGATGAACCTTCTAGTAGTAGGGGCAAAGGAAAAGCTAGCAAGTTTTAAAGACTTGTAGTTTTATTGAAATGTTAAAGTTCAAGACTTATGTGTAATGATTTAAGACTTATTTGTTTACGTTTTCGCAACAGAGATTTAAGGTTAAGTATGACCTAGGATTTATTATGTATTTATTATTTCAGATATTGTACCCCTATTATAAGGAGATGATGATTTATTTATCTATTAAATGAATTTCAATATTTATGAGTAGATAGTTGTATGATATTTGAACAGTGAACACCAAATCCTGTGAAAATTTAGATACCGGGTTTGGGGGTGTCACAGAAGGTGTTAGGCACCCTCCGACTTCCATGAAACACGGTTACCGCGTTTTTCAAATCCCTAATCTTTGTGTTTGTGTTTGTGTGTGTGTGTATTGCAGTTAATTGGGCCTAAGTGCTTTATTTGAAAGTAGTGATGTGCTTCGTTGGACATATATACGAATAGTTTGATTTAATGAAAAGTCTATTTTAAGCAAGGATATGAACATGATGTTTTGAAAAGAGATTTCAAACCCTTTCGTTCGCATAGGAATTGAAACCCTTTGATACTTTCATTTTATTCAGTATTCGGCTGAATTTCGATTTTATTAGAGATGTGAAGCATCTCTAACAATAAATAAATACATACATGAGTGTCGGGCCTCTTATGGGCATGAAAGCCATCGAAGTGATCCGAGCACCACAAATCATAATTTAATTATATTGGGGCCTTAAATCTGTATCCAGCTTTAAGGCTCATGGTTATATTTACAAAGGGTTGCAAGCTACATATACAATTCAGATTTGTCCATCATGGGAATCGGATCTAGATCCATGGCATTAATCGTAGATCCCGTGATTCCTAGGCTCACAAAATATCATTCAAAAGCTTGCACGGCAGATAAATTGAACTAGAATGCAGATTAAAATCTAGATGTCACAAAACAAAAGATTCATCAGTTAAACCCTTACATGCGCGTAGCCAAGCTTCCCGTTCCCTCTAGATACAGATCTAGGATCGCGTGATTGCTTAATATTTACAAAAACTAGAAAGAAAACTAGTTTTAAATAAATCTTAATTATTCTAACTTAACGGTTCCAATTTTACATCTTTTGAACCAGTTAAAAGTTAGATATGGCTAGATTTAGATAAATCTAGACCATAAACTTTACATTAGTACAGATTTATATTAAATGAACAATTAAAGCCGATATTTAATCATATTAAATAAATAAATAATATATATATATATATATATATATATATATATTACTCATACATATATTAAAGCAGGAAAAAGCCACATATTCACAATCCAGGCTTGACTGATCAATAAATATATATATATATATATATATATGCTTATATATATTAAAGCTGAAAAGACCACGGATTAACAATCCAGGCCCAACGAATTGATATAAATATATATATATATATATATATATATATATATATATATATATATATTAAAGCAACAAAAGCCATAGATTAGCGATCCAGGCTAAATGAATTAATGTAAATATATATATATATATATATATATATATATATATGATTATATATATATATTGAAGCAGAAAAACCTACAGATTAGCAATCCAGGCTAAATAACACTTCTATATATATATATATATATATATATATATATATATATTAATGCAGTAAAAAACTTCAGATCAGAAGAAATCTCACAGTGTACAGCGAGGAAGGCTTTAAACTGCTTTTGAAGCTTGAAAACTTTGTTTCCACCGGTTAAAACTTGATATGTTAGTATATATATGTATAAAAGTGTTTACAAAGAACAATATTGAAGTTTGGAACACTGTTGGTAGGGTTAAGAGCTGAAATGGGTGAAATTTCCTCTTTTTTCTCCCTTTTTCTCTTCTTGTTTGGTTGATGGAGGGGTCTATTTATAGACCAAATGAGCCGCGGATCAACCCGCGCCAGCCGCGGGTCTACCTCTGGGTGACCTGGGTGGGCCCGGCCTTGTGGATCCCTCCGTCTTGAAGTACGTGCACTTCAACCAACGTGCAATTTGCTTATAAACCTTCATAACTTTCAATCTGGGAATTCGATGGAGGCGTGCTATACCTTTTTGAAAAGCTCTTTTCGAGAGCTACACAATGATATGGGATTTGACCTTTTCTGAATCTAGGAAGACGGGTCCATAACCAGATCTTCGAGTCTTCGTAGTCCGTCCGTTGAGCTGTCTTGTGCTGTTTTCACTCGGAATTGACCTTATGGTTCTGCATGACCTTAATGGTAGTGATTTGACTTAATTTGATGTTAAGTTGGCCAAATGATCGTTTTTCCCTTCCAGGGATTGTCTCCATGGTTAACGGGGCTTTCGACTGTTTCTCGGTGTTGTCTCCGAGGTTTGATCCGAGTCAATTTTGTTCTTCCTCAGGGTCGTCTCCGAGGATTGATTTGATGCTTCGAAATTGTCTTCGAAGGTTGACTTGATCTTCCAGGGTTTTCACCGGGGTTTGACTTGATCTCTCGGGGTTGTCGTTGGGGTTTGATTGGATCTCCTGAGGTTGTCGCCAAGGTTTGATTTAATCTCTCGGGGTTGTCGCTGGGGTTTGATTTGATCTCCCAGGACTGTCGTCGGGTTTTGATTTTATCTCCCGAGGTTGTCGTCGGGTTATGATTTGATCTCCCAGGGTTGTCGTCGGGGTTTGATTTGATCTCACGGGATTGTCGTCAGGGTTTAATTTAATCTCCCAGGGTTGTCGTCGGGGTTTGATTTGATAATTTGGACTTCCAGGGTTACCTCTAGAAGGTAAAAGACGGTTTTGTCCTCCTACATGGTTAGTAATAGAAATGCAAAATTTCGAGTGTCTATAGCTGAGTTGGATTTTGCAGCCAAATAGGAATCTTGATGAGGGTTTGGACCAATACAAATAGGAGGAGACTTCACAAAAGACATAGGAAGGAGTTTATCAAGAATATTACATAGAGAACAACGAAGGAAAACACGAAAGAGGATTGCAAGGGCTGAAGATCAAAAAGAGAGTCTAGGAGCAAATTCAGAGTTTTTTCTTCTCTAGTTTTTATCCTTTGTAATTATCTGGGATGTTTGAATTTATAATATGGATGATGTTTTTCCTTATAATTATTATGAACTAAATTCTAATTAAGATTGCAACGGAACTTGGTATGTAGTTTAAATTAAATCTTCCCATTGAATGAAAGTTGGTTTTTATTGAATTGTTTATTATATCTTATGCTTATTGATTAATTGTTTGGTCAGAAATTACTATGATAACCTAAATAAAAATAGAAGATGGAGTATAGATTTAGATCTGGATATAATAACACTTGTTCATATAATCTGAGTAGGGTTAATAAGATTAGTATGTAGGATAGGAATATACATAGTGTGTCTTTTATATCCATTGAAAGAATTTATGTGTAAAACCCTAATTAGCTTGATTCACATAGGGATATAGTGAGTTGATTAACGAGGATGTTCCTTGTAATTTTGTGTTTTAAAGATCAGATGTAGAAGGATTTGTTCACGTGTCTTTGGAAGAAGTGCATAAATACTATAAAGTATTCTTGGATAACGATTCGTATTAATTAACTGAATTAAATGGGAAGTAAATTGACTTAAATGAAATACCAAGGGAAGTTGTAATCTTAACCTGTTAAATCTGCAGTTACTCTTGTGAAATTCTGATCTTAGTTATTAATTTTGCTAATTTAAATTTTCAAATCACAAATATTATTTCGTAGTTTAAAGCAGGATTAATTGAATTGAAATTGATTTTCGATAAATATTAACATATTTCCTCATGAAAACGATATCCTTGCTTGCTGAATATTGCAAACGAACGCGTATACTTGCGTGTTAAAGTGCTAGTAAAAAAATTAGGCAACAAGTTTTTTGGCGCCATTTTTGGGGAAATTGGCTTAATATTTTGTCATTATTGATTTTGGTAAATTTAATCTTAATTTAAACCTTTTATTTTATGTTCTTTTCAGGTGTTCTTGACTAGTGTATGCAAACGCGATCAAAGAAGCTAGATTTATTATCTTACGAGGACGACATCGAAAAATGATTTTAGTTGTTGCGTAAGTGGGTTAAAGAAATAAAAGAGGAACTTGATAAGGAAGATAAAATGGCTGAAGAAGAGCAAAAAGCACTGTGGGATTATGCTACACTGCGGGTTACTAAAATTCAGCCTAGTATCACGAGCCCTACCATTACTGCTACGAGTTTTGAGATAAAACCTGGGACAATACAGATGATTTAGAATTCAAGTCAGTTTGGAGGGTTACCGAATGATGATCCGAATGAGCACATAGTCAGCTTCATAGAAATCTGCGATACATTCAAATACCATGGACTGACAGAGGATGCAATAAGGCTTAGGTTGTTTCCATTTACTCTCAGAGATAAGGCTAAGAGTTGGCTTCATTCATTACCACCAGGCTCAATTACTACATGGAATGACCTAGCCCAGAAATTTCTTGCAAAGTTTTTCCCGCCAGCAAAGACAACAAAGTTACAAAATGATATCTTCTCTTTCGTTCAGCATGACTCAGAATCATTATATGAAGCACGAGAGAGATTTAAATTGAGAAAATGCCAACACCATGGGATTCCTAAATGGCTTCAGGTGCGGACTTTTTATACCAGATTATTCAGCACAGTGAGATCGAGTATAGATGCTGCAGCGGGTGGAGATATTATGGCCAAGAATTATGATGAGGGGTATCAGTTTCTTGAAACTATGGCAGCTAATAATTATTAGTGGCTAACAACAAGAATGACTCAACCAAGGGCAATCGGAGTTTATGAAGTGGATGCGATGACAGTGTTATCAGCTCAAGTGACAGCTCAGATTTTTGCTCTTACAAAGAAAATAGATGCACTTGGGGTACAACCGGTTCAGAAAATGGAAATAATTTGAGAAATATGTGCTGGTAGCCACTCAAGTGATCAATGTACAATAAATCTTGAGTCAATCCAGTTTGTTTCCAGTTATAATAGGCAGCAGGGCAGTTATTCAAACAGCTACAATCCGGGAGGGAGAAATAACTAGAATGCACCTTGGAGTAATAATCAGTCACAAGCTCCAAGTCACCCATACCCACCTGGATTTCAGCCTCAACAATCCCAACAACACCCACAACCTGATAAGATATCACAGATAGAAGAATTGTTAGCAAGATTGGTAACACAATTTGAAGTAACAACGAAAACCAATCAGCTGCAATAAGAAATCTTGAGAACCAAATTAGACAGATAGTGAAAGTAATATGCACACAAGCCAAACATGTTTGATGATAAAGCATATACTTTGTAATAATCTTATTCATTTATTAATAAAAGTATTATTTAATGAAAGGCATTTATTTATCTACATGTTGCTGTTTTTATAATATGTGATAAACCCATAGTTTTAAGCAATGATTTTAGAATTATGATGATGATCATGCTAATGAGATCTAAATTCTTAGATATCTTTAAACTAAAATAGTTCCCAATCGTTGGATTACTAAAAAGGGATTAGTGAATTCAGATATATTGGTACATACGTTGCTTACTCATTGGATGAAGATAATCGATCTCATAATCATTTGTGTGGAGACACTAAAGCAAGTATGTAGGTGCTTATTGGAGAATAAGTTCACTGAATGTGGCTCACTAAGGAATACCTAATGTAGTTTTACTTGCCTGTCAATAGGAATTCATGTAGTGATAGTAGTACAAGTGATCCTTAGACTTGAGATCATAATAGTATCTTGTGTATGATAAGTTATACTTTGACATGTCCCTTAAGACCCTTAGGGTATATCAAAGGGTATGTTTGGGTGTAATAAGTTATGTATGGAGATAATGAATGATCAATAAAGAATCTACCGCTTCTAGTAAAAGAAGAGATATGTCCTATGTGATTCGATAAATGACAACCCAGGAATCTTTGGCCAAGGTGGAATAAAATTAGAAAGGAGTTTCTAATTTGTATTATTTGGAGTTGTGCATTTGAGAATAAAAATACATATAATTAAATGAAATAAGATTTAATAGTAATGCCATGTCTTACACTTAATTGGGGCATTGTATGGTGGAAGGATTGAATTGTACGGTAACAATTAACTCAAAGGTTCTTTTATGATTAATGTTGAAATCTATATTATCTGAAAAGTCGTTGATCGCTAAGGGGGCTTACCCTTATTGTAGAATAAATATTATTTATATAAATGAATTAAATAGTTTAATTTATTTATTTAAATACGATTAGAATTGTTCTAATTCAATTGTTCATGACCAGAATGAAATCTTCAAGTATTCGATGGTAGTCCGTGGATCTGTCTTGCGTAGTTTGTGACTCGGAATTGTTGTGGTGGCTTATCATGACCTTATTTGGGAGCCGTCGTCTACACTCCTAAATTAATACCTTACTTCTACTCTATTAACACAATATTAGTATAGTAACAAGTAAAAGTCGATCCCATGGAGAGTGTATTGTTTTGTATTTATCCAATTACTTTCAAAGAAAGGGGGGTTTTGATTTGATTAACTAAATTATCAAAAGTAAACTAAGAAAAAATAACAATGATTAAAAAGCTTCAGTTCTTCAGATCAGTATCGCCTTTTCACAATTATGGAGTAGTCAAGTTATACAGTATTTACCCTTCAATGATATTAATAACCCTAAATAACCGAGATCGCTAATTATTCGAAATTCTCCTTATGTGTAAATCTAATGTGACGATCGCCTCCAATAGATGCTAACTAGCATACAACATAGAAATATCAGTCTAAATTTAATACAATAGCAGCATGAAGAATGATAATTAGATTCCTCCAAGCAACAATTGCACAATCAAGAATTATTTAACTTGTCTTCTGAAAATCTTAATAATACCCAAAAACTTGTCCATAAACAAGTATCACTAATTGCTACTAATGATCAGATATAATATTGTTTGCTTAATACATATCTTAATCTAGCAGATGATATCGATTCACTTAATCCTGCAGAAACCAAATTAGTAGATTGAATAGCATACAAGAAGTTTAAGTTGTTGGGTTTGTACGAAATCGTGGGCGCAATCAAATTGTAAAATTAGCGGAAGCATGGTATATCAGAGTTTAAAAAATTTCTACAAAACATTTACCCGGATCATTCTTTATGCAAATTATTAATTTAAAACGATAAATAAGAAGTTATGGAATCATACCCTTGTAGAACGAAGCTTCCAAAGGTACGAGTTCAACTCCCTGTTCTTCGTGATCTCCTTGAATTTTCGGGTTAGATTCGTTCCTTTAATCAACGTTAGCCACCCAAGTGTTTGGCCTCTAGAGGTGATCCACCAAGGAATAAGAATTATTCAAAAAAGAAGTGTGGTTGGCTAAACCCTAGTTTTTTATCCTCTATAAAAAATGAGTACTCTCCAACAATTAGAATTACATCAAATGATATCTAATATAAGACTCCTCTTATATAGATAATGGTCAACCCTACTAATCTAATTAGAATTGGGTTTCATTTAATTAATTAATTAAACTCTTTTAATTAATTAGGCTTCCCAACATATTGGGATTAATTAATTAAACTCCTTTAATTAATTTGCCTCCTAATCTCATTAAGAATAAGTAAGAGTACTAATATTAAATTAATTTCTAAACTCTTTTAGAAATTAAAATAATAATAATTGTAATAATATTAATAAGACTCCTCTTATTAATATATATTTAATATTTCTAAAATATTAAATAATAAACATTAAGCTATTTAATTTATTATATCACCATAGATTAAATTAATTACACTTAATGCATTATTACTATTATGACATTATCTTTTTAAATAATTCTTCTTCCTTATATGGTGTGACCCTTTAGGTTCTCCATATTAAACTAGTTGTGAATAAATCAATTAGAACAATTCTAATCTTATTTAAATAAATAAATTAAACAAATAATCTATTAAAATAAATAATATTTATTCTACAATAAGGATAAGCCTCCCTGGCGATCAACGACTTTTCAGATAATATAGATTTCAACATTAATCATAAAAGAACATGTGAGTTAATAGTTACCGTACAATTCAATCATTCCACCATATAATGTCCCAATTAAATATAAGCCATGGATTTACTGTCAAGTCTTATTTTATTTAATTATATGTATTTCGATTAGGAAATACACAACTCCAAATAATGCAAATTAGAAACTCCTTTCTAATTTCATTCTACCTTGGCCAAGGACTACTGGGTTGTCATTTACCGAATCACATAGGACATATCTCTTCTTTTACTAGAAGTGGTAGAGTCTTTATTGATCATTCATTATCTCCATATGTAACTCATTATACCCAAGCATACCTCTTGATATACCATAAGGGTCTTAAGGAATAAGTCAAAGTATAATTCATTACATACAAGATACTATAATGATCTCAAGTCCAAGGATAACTTGTACTATTATCACATTAGGAATTCCTATTGACATGTAAGTAAAACTCCATTAGGTATTCCATAGCGAGTCACATTCAGTGAACTTATTCTCCAATAAGCACCTACATACTTGCTTTAGTGTCTCCACACAAATGATCATAAGATCAATTATCCTCATCCAATGAGCAAGCAACATATGTACCTGTAAGAACCGTGAATTTCATGAATAATTAAAATTTTTCTTTTATTTGATATAATAAGAAAACGAATACGTATTGGAACATAAATGTTTATAAGTTATGAGATAAGTAATTCGATTATATTAAATTGAATTTATAAATATGGAGAATTGCGACGAACTCATAGAATGCCTTGTGTGGCATGAGAATGAAAATGATGATGATTTAATTAATTCAAGAGGGAAATCAATAAGTGAAGGATTAATTAATATTACATTGTTAATTAATCATTGTGATTAGTAAATAGCCTACTAATGAGTAATTGTTAATAATATGTTATTATAAATAACAAAACATTTACGAGTAAGTAATTGATGAATATGATAAGAGTTATATTTAATTGATTATTTGTTGAGTGCAATACACGTGATAATTAATCATATAAATGTTAGTTAATTACTATGGAAATTAATAACTTTATTAATTTATGAGGAATGAATTGATTAATATTTTAATTGCCATTATGAATAATAAAAATAAGTAAGTTATTAATATAATGAAATTATATTAATTACTATGTGCAAGCATGCAAAGTAAATGTATAATATATAATAGCTACCTATATGTTATATGAAGTGTAATGCAATATGACTATACAATTGTATATAAACTACATTACAATGTGACTATACATATATAACTATATGTTATGACTAATTAATTAAGTTGTATGAATATATCATGAGGTTATGTGACATTGTTAAAATAGTACATCACAAATATATAGTAAACAATTGTGACTTAATAATGATTTCATCAAAATAATATAATACCCGATTAAATTATATTCGGTATGATACAATGTACATGGATTATATATGGGTATGTACCCCTACTTACTACATTGTAATATTTACTTATTGAAATTGCATTAAGAAACTAATTGAAGCTATAACCTACGTATATATTATATGCATATAACTTAAGCATATAATGTGTGTATAATAACATAAGTGTGATATATACTTCATGTTGCCCAAATTTCTGAGATTAATAACCATATCCTATACTTAGGGACACCCCTCATTTCTTCTCACGTATGAACAAAAGGCCAATGGCCTATGCTACTCTACCACCTCAAACTCAGCAATTCTTAGCATATCATCACAAGGGGTGTTATATTCCAAAATTTAAATAGGAATATTAATATAAACAGTTAATATAACTATGATTAATATCTTGTGTGATGTGTAGTTAACATTATCATTGGAATATATATAATTATATATCAACACATAAGATATAACTATGTACAGATATATGGAAAGTTTTATAGGTAAACCCAATTTATAATTTTATTTGAATAAGGAATTCTAACCCTAAATGTTATAATAAATGAGAATTCTAGTATAATATATTGATAATGTTATATATTATGATTAGTATATACATATATTAATTTAATATGATGTATTAAATAGTTAATTGGAAAAGATTGTAAGAAAACCCTAATTAGGGATTAGGAAACCCTAACCCTAATCATAAAACCCTAATCTTAATTAAAAACCCTAATTCTAAACTGATAAACCCTAGTTGTTCAGTATTGTTTATAAACTTTCTAAAGAGTATAGGAAATGACTAAATTACCCTTGTATTTAAGTGGGAAATTATCAAAATAACCTTAGTACATGTAAAATGACTAAAATGCCCTTATTTTGTTTTGTTATAAATTAGATAAGCACAAATCTTTTACTTGGTAAGTAAAAGATTTGCCTTATCTGATTGTTACCACAAGAGTTTGACAACACAACCTATTCAATTAATGCTATAGGTTTACTTGTCAAAATAATAGAGGAATTAGGTTTTTTACCCTACTTGAACTTATCACATAAGGCTAGCATCTAAGAACATAAGGCCACGTTTAATACACTTAATGTATACCCCCAACTGACTCATAAACAACCCCCAGCAAGCTAGAACCGAAATCAGAAAGAGGAAGAAAGCAAAAAGTACTCAAAAAGGTTAAAAAAATAAACCTAGTTAAATTTTTGAATTTTGAAATTTTAATTGTTGTTATTATTGTTTAAATATGTTGATTGGTAAGTTATTTAGTGATCTGGGTTGCTAAAACACGAATCCATAACATTTAAAAGCATCAAAATTGAGTTTTAAGCAAAACTGCCGAAGTGTCAAAATAGGGTCTGACAACAAATGTCAGCCCTCTTATCTTGTTAACTGTTTGTTGTATAGGTGTGTTTAAAGTTGGTAGTTGTAGTATGTAATGTTGTTAATGGACTAGAAGTGATAGACTGATAATCGAAACATAGGATTAGGAGTTATAAGCCGTCAAAGGTCGTTGACCGAGCATGACCGGCTGCTTTCTGGGTAACCCAGAAAGCTTAAGAACACGATCTGACAGGTGGTTTGACCGCCTAGATCTTTTTCCTGTCAGTCTGGTTGGGTGTTGGATGTTAATGTGATTATACCTTGACATGAGTACTACATAACTATAGCACTGTCAAGCCCTAAAAAGTCACTGGTCGGAAAATAGAAACGGTCAAAACCCGTTGACCGTCCAGGTTCGATTTCTGGGTAACCCAGAAATTTCAAGCAACGGTCTGACAGGTTGTTTAAGAGCTTGGATCTTGTTACCTGTTGAGAGATAGACTCTGTGACTGCTCAAACCATGTACCCTTGTAGTTGGTCTATAGAGCCCGACGACTAGAACACCAAAATATTAACCGGCCGGCAAGATATAAGACCCTAAAGGTCGTTGACTGAACCTTTCTAGGCAGCCCAGAAAGGAAGAACAGCTTCAGGGTAGTTAATTTGACCGATTGTGTAAACTTATAGAGATATTTTTAGGTTGTGAATTAATCATGGACGTGTACTACTACATCAGTACTACAACTTCATCATATTAGATTACCCAGAAACTAGGTTAATCGCCAAAAAAATGGAGTCAAACAGAGCCCCTGGCCGTTGACCAACGTGTTCTTGGCTGAGCCAAGAACACCTATAGCCACACTTCTGTCGCTAAAGGTCTTTAGCGACAGGCAATATTTGAAAATTAATTTTATTAATTAAAATAAATAGAAATAAATCTAAATAAATATAAAAAAAATCTAAAAAATCATTTTTTATTATAATAAATAATTTTCAATATTTTGACATAAAATTTTATTAGTATTTAATATATTTAAATATTAATAATAATAAGAGTAATTAATAATAAATTACTTAAAAGTAAGATTAATGATTTAAAATCATTTTAAATAATAATAATTTATTTAAAAATGATAATAATGATTTAAAAATAATTATTAAATAAAATAAATTATTTAAACATAATATGGATGAATTAAAAATTATTTTAAAGGGTTAATTAAATATTTAAAAATAATATTATTAACTTAAAAATTATTTTAAATGATATTAAATCATTTAAAAAATTATTTTGAACATTTGGAAATTGTAATAAATAATATCTAAAGCATATAAATAAGATATTAAAAACTTTTCAATAAAATTATTGAAAAACTAATTCGATAACTATTCCATAAAGCTGTAAAGTACCGAACGGACTCCAAGATCAACCCAGACACTAGTATTTTAATTAGAAATTAATTACTATTATTTCTAATGACTGTTATAATATACATAGGTGGTGAATATACTTTCAAATAACCTAAGTAGCGGATCGTGATAAAAAGACAAGTTTTTCTAACTTCATTTAATTTTAATATTAAATGTAAGGCTTGTAATTTGATATACGAAATTATTACAACCATTATTCGTGGAATCTTTGCTTTAAAGAAGGTTATGACTTATTGTTCAAGCATAACCAATACATATGAACTGTTACTTGCGTAAATTGTTTTGATTTGATATCGAAGCATATACTGTGGTGAAATCAATATTGTCTGGTACAAATATATATACTGATACTATCAATGACCGGCATGTTTACATTGATCGGGTGGTTATTAATGACCGGCAGTTTTACACTGACCGGGTGGTTGTATAGGATGATATGCATACTCCTAGATGGTGTGGTTGGCCAAATCAACCCGGGTTGCTAAGTCTACATGACTGACAGACGCTCGTAATATGTGGGGTTTGGCAGATCAAACCTCAGTATATATATGTGAAAAATACTATGAACTTTACGTTCCTTAATTTCAGATATTGTGTGAGTATAAACTGTAATTATTTAAAATTTGCTGAGCATTTTAAAGCTCATCCTTGCAAATATTCTTTTTCTTTGCAGCTGCGTTGAACATTCCGAAAAGTTCAGGAAATAATACTTGTGGGTAGAAGTCTGTGGTTAAGAACGAATGTTTATTATAATACAAAGGGTGTAATTCAGCATAACTTTGATGTAATAATTAAATGATATGTAGACAAATATTAGTATTAGATTAAGTTATTAGTTGCATGATGTTACTTTGTTCATGTTAAATAATATCAAGTACAATATCTATATGAACTATACATCTGAATGAGGGTATTGAATGATCTTGGGAGTTCTGTAAGCAGTGAGGTCGCTCCTCACTTCCAAGAACAATCTTATCATTTGTACTGTGAATGTCAGATAGATAGGAATTATTGATATGCAGGGAAAATATCTGTAAGATCATAAATCTATACATCCAAGTGAGGGTATCCAGACACAAAAATTATTCTGACGAGAACTTTAACGGATTGAGATACTGTGAATTTTGGATTTATAGAAGTAATTGTCTTATAGAATGTTTTCGTGAGCACCGAATCTGCTACAGGAAATATAGAGATTTTGGGGGGTCACAAGGGGAATGGGCTTAATCATGGGATTCACCAACTACTCAACCACCCTCCCTTACCTACTGAGTTCTTGCTCTTCCCGTTAGTTTGATTTGATGATCAAAGGCTTAGACTGTGCAACCATTTCTCTATAAATAAGGCATCTCTCCTTCTTCATTTCAATTACTGAGAATCTGTAAGTATAAGATATAGAGTTAGTGCATTGTATTAGTAAGAAGTCTGTGAATCAAGAAGTTCAAATTGCAGCAAGCTCTCTATCTAGCTTAACAGAGGTATAACTCTTGTTCTTCATCCTTAATTACTAACTTGTTTATTTTGGTTGAATTAGATGATAACATGATTTGGGTAATGTTTGCTAGTTACTATATAGCCTTATGAGTATGTTAGTAATGCACTATAGTTGTTTAGAATGGAATTCGTGAAGAAATTCTGTGTATGGGTCTGGTTTCTGCCAAAGCAGAAAGAATTTCTGGGTCTGGCTGGGAAGTGGCGCAGCTTGCGCCCAAGTTGTTCTTGGGTGCAGCGCAGCTGCGCCGGTACCCAAAACCAGACTCTAATTTCTATTTTGCTATAATGTCCTAGCATGCAAGTTTGACTTAGACACACATAAAAGTAGACCTGATTATGAACTTAAAGTTCCTTTTGTACATCCTGAGTACCTTTGTAACGACCCCAAAATTCATACAATACAACTCTCGACATCGGTCGTTAACAATACATTCTTATTCAGACTTTACATCATTAATCAATGATATAATCACTAAAAATACGGAATATTTAAAACTTTTATATTAATCCTTCTTTATTATCCCTGAATCTCAACCTTTATCATTACATAACTTTGATTCAACTTTATTTTATGAATCACTTCGTCAGAGTTATTATAAACTAAAACTTACAACCACGTTCAATAACCCTTGTACATCGGGTAAAATTTAAACTTTACAACTCAACATCTGTTAACCATCATACATTATCAAATACATTATCTGAAACCTTAAACAGAGTCCAAAATAATAACAATTCAGTCAAAGTATATAAATCTTCATGCATTACATCTGATTCATTTCTTTCAAGTAGCACATAGCGTTACCTTGAATCCTTAACCTGCAAAAGTGATTATTTGCAAGAATGAGCTCGACAGCTCAGCAAGATCTAACAGTTTTCATGCATTACATAGCACATAAATACATGCTCAACATACATCTCATAATAATTAAAGTAACATGGTATACATACTTTACTTCACATAACAAATATAAAGATCGAGTTCCTTACTCAATCAACATTCTTTAATCAATCAATGTAGTCATAAATTGACTTTAACATTTCATGCTTAAAACATATATACAACATATCATGCTCTTTGCAAAACAATTTAAAACAGTTCATCATCAAGTTCACATAGAAAATAGGAACTGAAAGACTTGCCTTGATCGTTGTTTACCAATAACAGTTTAACAACTTACAGATATCTGCACTTCACGTGCCCTACACAATTATATAATCATGCACATCAACTATTAGTCACATAGCAAAGCATATTAGTTGTAATGTAAACTTTACTCTACATCTCATAAACCTTCCTATTTTCTATACACAATGTTCAATTTGATTGTAATTCATTCAAGTGTTTAAGTCCTGCTAGGACTACCTATTGGTTTTATATTAACTACATTTCATATATAATAATGTTCGTTTCATTATAATCGAGACACTATTTAAGTGTATTACCACATTACACGGCGTTTCGACGTTTATACGTCACACGCCTAACTCGCCTCTTTTGCATGTGTTTTGCATGCTCCTATATTGGGTTACATTACTCCATAATGTTTCACTCTTATAAAAACATAATATTAAACAAGGTCATACACACTCGTTACAGCATTGAGACGCTTGCACGTCCGTACGCCAAACTTGCCTATTCGAACGCCCAAATGACACGCATTTGTGCACGCTTAGCACGTCCAACCAAATTGTCTAATACTCAAGGGTTAATGCTAAGTATCATTATAGTACCTAATAGTCATGTTATGGAAGTTAGAACATCATTTTACATGGTCGGGAGCATTACATGTGCATACGTGCATGCCCGACGCCCCCATTGCCTCTAAAAATACATCAGTCCCAAAAATAACCATTTTGACCCTAGCTAACGACCTCAAATTGACAAACTTAAAGAACAAAAATTGTAGGTCTACTCGTGCTCGTTCCGGATCATCTTGAATCACCTCAATCCGAGTCCGTATGAAAACGTTATGGCTATTTTACCACAAGAGGTCAAAACAGTCCCGGACTGAATTTTCCTCCCGGCGCAGCTGCGCCCCAAATAGCCTTGGGGGAAGCGCAGCTACACCCCTGGCAGCCTGTTACATGATTTTTCTTTCCAGTTTGTGGTTTTGGCAAATTTTCTAACCCTTTCCTCCTTCCTATCTTCATAAATCAAGCTATACACATCCGATTGAGTCCGTTTTCGACTCTATGGATTCGTGAAACACTGAACTACCCGTCTATATGATAATTATAACACTTCAAAAATATTAACAATTCCTTATACGCGTTCTAATTTATTGTTCATGCTACTTTTTCATGTTTTATACATATTTAGCGAATTCATTCACCACGGATTCGTTATTCAACCAAATCGATCCGTTTAACTTCCGTTGTTTTTGTATTTCAACGTATTAACAACACCCATCATCAATTGACAGTTTATAGTATGAATTTAAAACTAATTTTGACTCCAAAACAGACCATGTAATATATATAAAAACTAAAACTCCAATTCTTCACTTTCAAACATGCTTTCATGAATTTGATACTTCAAAAATCATCTATAGACAACATATAATAGATTATGTAATCCCAATACACATAAAACTAATTTCTCAACAAATTAACCATAGAACTTCAATTACAGAGAATTTAGAAAACAAAACTAACAACTCAAAATTTAAACTAGATTGTTTACCTTTGATTAGCTAGATGATTAGAGAAGCTTGATTAATCTTCTTCCTCTTCTTTGATTCTCAAAATTTTCTTCTCAATTTACAGAGAATTCTCTCGATTTCTCTATTCCTCTCTTCTGTGTTCTTAACCTTAGAAAAATAAATTACGTATATTCACTTAGCCCTCAGTTACACAAACCAAGAGTCTCAGCAGTTAGAAAATACAAAGGGTCTCTAGGCCATGTTTGGCTAGAATTCAAAATTCCTTTTTAATTTATTTTAATATTCCTCTATTACATGGTACATTTGTTACACATAACCAAACCAATCTTATAATTTCATATTAAGTTACATTGGGTTTATTAATCACTTAATTTATTAAATCACTCCTTATCAACATAATAAATTTATTTAATAAATCATTCATCCTCTAATTTAATTATTTAATTAAATTAGAGCATTGTCATTCCATTAGCGTAATAAAATACGCACCGATTATAAAATTGTTCATCATCAATTTACTTAATATCATCATACATGATTAAATTGTTCCATAATAATTTCCATCAAATATTTACTTTATTTAATAAATATCTCAACTAAAATATTTATTTTACTCGATAATTATCTTAACTATTTACGAAATTCTCAATCAAATTACATTAACATATTACATTTATATGTAACACATTACCCTCTCATTTTATTAAAATAAATATATTTACATTAATTCACTATTTTAATTAAGTGAATTACTCTCATTATTTATGAAATTTAATTCATAACAATTATAGTGCCAACAAGGCATAATAATCAAATTATATTATTCAATAATATAACTTCCAACTTAATTAACTTAATTCCCTTTTCAAACAATTTCGTTTCCCTTCTTTAATAGTTAAAATAAATTAACTACTAAACCTCATTCCTCCAACCTATGAATATATATATATATATATATATATATATATATATCTTCTATATTCACACCACATCATATACTTCACCACATCATATACTCATATCCAAACTCAAAACATCTCGTAATAAGAATTTTATTTATTAAATTCTTATAATAATAAATTTTCAAAAATTTGGGTTGTCACATTCTTCCCTCCTTATAAGGATTCCGTCCTCGGAATCATCGAAACCCTACCTTACTCAGGTTTTCATCAAATCTCTTAAAAAACATTTATCTTTGAGTAACTTCAATGCATTACCTTAATATAGGTTTTATATATATATTCAACTACATTCAGTTCTTCAACGAATTCTAGGTTTTATTTCATAACCTTCATTTAAACACAATTATGTTTCAAATATTATATATTCTCTAACTCATTCATTTCCTTTCTAAGAATCATTACCATATACTTTACTCGTCGAAGACATATACTTCATAATTCACTATCTTATAAGTATTCGGGTTATCAGATTCACTCCTTCTTCTAAGAATTTCGTCCTCGAAATTTTTATTAATCTTCATTCATTCAATCTATCAAAGTAGATTTTACGTTAATTTTATTCACTAACTTGTTGTGTTCCACAACTATTTCTTTCTAGGGAATATAATTCTTGCCACCTTCACCTTCAGAATAATAAGAATCTTCCACAATTGTTCAATAATTGGGAAGCGATATGAATAACAGAAATTTAAAAGATTCCAATTCATGCTGAGGGGTCATAAGACCTTGAACTCTTCTCCAGGTTTAATAGTTCATCACCACTGTAAACCATCTTTGAATGTTTAGCAATCACACAGACTGAAAACACTCTCTGCAAGTATTCTAAGTGATCAGCCTATCGTACCCCTACGTCGTGCACAACGTATTACATCTTAACATCGTAACGGCTATATGCGTTACTCTCGGAACCATTGTCTCCGATAACATGTACCCTTTTACAGGGTTGTTCACCTCAGCTTGTTAACATTTGAATCCTCACCAAAACAATTTGGTTTGACATAGTTTGACAAAGAACGCTTGAATTTCATGAACATCTTTTAATATTCGTCTAGCTGGACAGAGTAGCATAGACTTCTAGCAATAACTCGGACATCAATCGGGATATATAAATATATATATCTTTAACCGACTCAAAATATATATTTTTTTCATTTAAAGAAACTAAAAGTAAATAAATCCCTTGTTCTTTTTATAGTTTAAGGAAACTAAAAATAAATGAATCTTTTCATAATATCCTGATACCGTACCGTAATAATGGTACGTTGAGGATTTCGTCATTACATGACGTTGTTATACTACATCATACCATAGTGGGCTGATGATCATACGATCACAACCAACACTAGGTTTAACTGCATTGATAACTTCCTCGATTATTGTCTTTACACCATATCAAATGATGCATAGAACACATAAAATACATTTTGAAAATTTAAAATTATTTTTGTCTAGCTGAAGCAATTAGCATAGACATGTGAATAATAGCACTATTTTTAAAAAAAAAATCATTGGTTCCATCATTTGATCCAATGTTTTTTTTTTAAAGAAAACAGAAGTGCAACATCAGCACGAAGTCAATAAATTTTGAAAATCTAGCAAAGCTAGGAGATTTAGAATATATAACTTTCTTCATCAATTAAATATTTACTCCATAATTACTTAATCATTCTATCAACCTTAAACAACATCAATGCTTCCTACACCATAACCTTTCTATTCCCAGTATAGTTCATCAAACTTTCCACACTTTGGAAGTCAGGAACTTTCCACAATAATATGAGTTTAAGAACTTCCTAGTCAGACTATAGGTGTCCATTCGCTGAGGAGTTCCAAATATACCATATGATTATAAGTCATGAACTTACCATAAGCATGAGTTTTAAGAACTCACTTAATCCTAATAACATCTTACTAATCTTAATAGTCTCTAACTATCAAATATACACATGAGAAAAGAATCATCTTTTCACCACATATACATTGATAGCGCGACACCTACATTCCAATGATTATCAATGTGATAAACAAAGTTCAAGCACCAAACCCTCGCCCATACAAAGGTTTGTACAACTTAGCCATCACATGATTATTCAATTGAAATCCCACCTAACTCTATCTTGCTCATAACTAGCTCTATACTCGATACAGTTTCCTTGTATCTCATCATTTATAACTCCTCGTGAGTTAACCTCGTACTATATCATAGTACATTCTCGTTATAGCATCAAACTATAACTATTCAATCATTACTAACCATCTGTCTTTCAACTTTAAAAGATCACGTCGTGACCTTATTCTATAATCATCTCCCTTATGATTCTTTCTTATCTCATTATCGTTTTGTTTTAAAACTTCTTATCTTTACCTATCATCAAGTCATATCATGACTTCATTATGATAAATCTTATAGACTTCGTCTATTCATCGTTATTCGTCATCTTTATTATTGGAGTTAGGTAACTCCTGATTCTCATCTTCATATCTCTTCAAGATTCTTCTTTGAATCTTCTTGTTTATTTATTAACTCTTCTTTTAAGAATTTCTAAATTCGTTTATAAAGTTCAACCTTTTATTCGAGTTTTACTCCTCGTTATTCTTACCTTCTTCTTATAATATTTTTAGGACTTAACTCATCCTATACATCTACGTTTGTGAAAGGAATCACCTTTTCGTTATACGTAACTTAACTACTCATTCTCTAAGGTCATAGCCTAAGGTACTCTTACCTAAGATGTATAACCTATCAGCTCTGATACCAACTGTAACGACCCCAAAATTCATACAATACAAGTCTTGACATCGGTCGTTAACAATACATTCTTATTCAGACTTTACATCATTAATCAATGATACAATCACTAAAAATACGGAATATTTAAAACTTTTATATTAATCCTTCTTTATTATCCCTGAATCTCAACCTTTATCATTACATAACTTTGATTCAACTTTATTTCATGAATCACTTCATCAGAGTTATTATAAACTAAAACTTACAACCACGTTCAATAACCTTTGTACATCGGGTAAAATTTAAACTTTACAACTCAACATCTGTTAACCATCATACATTATCAAATACATTATCTGAAACCTTAAACAGAGTCCAAAATAATAACAATTCAGTCAAAGTATATAAATCTTCATGCATTACATCTGATTCATTTCTTTCAAGTAGCACATAGCGTTACCTTGAATCCTTAACCTGCAAAAGTGATTATTTGCAAGAATGAGCTCGACAACTCAGCAAGATCTAATAGTTTTCATGCATCACATAGCACATAAATACATGCTCAACATACATCTCATAATAATTAAAGTAACATAGCATACATACTTTACTTCACATAACAAATATAAAGATCGAGTTCCTTACTCAATCAACATTCTTTAATCAATCAATGTAGTCATAAATTGACTTTAACATTTCATGCTTACAACATATATACAACATATCATGCTCTTTGCAAAACAATTTAAAATAGTTCATCATCAAGTTCACGTAGAAAATAGGAACTGAAAGACTTGCCTTGATCGTTGTTTACCAATAACAGTTTAACAACTTACAGATATCTGCACTTCACGTGCCCTACACAATTATATAATCATGCACATCAACTATTAGTCACATAGCAAAGCATATTAGTTGTAATGTAAACTTTACTCTACATCTCATAAACCTTCCTATTTTCTATACACAATGTTCAATTTGATTGTAATTCATTCAAGTGTTTAAGTCCTGCTAGGACTACCTATTGGTTTCATATTAACTACATTTCATATATAATAATGTTCGTTTCATTATAATCGAGACACTATTTAAGTGTATTATCACATTACAAGGCGTTTCGACGTTTATACGTCACACGCCTAACTCGCCTCTTTTGCATGTGTTTTGCATGCTCCTATATTGGGTTACATTACTCCATAATATTTAACTCTTATAAAAACATAATATTAAACAAGGTCATACACACTCGTTACGGCATTGAGACGCTTGCACGTCCGTACGCCAAACTTGCCTATTCGAACGCACAAATGACACGCATTTGTGCACGCTTAGCACGCCCAACCAAATTGTCTAATACTCAAGGGTTAATGCTAAGTATCATTATAGTACCCAATAGTCATGTTATGGAAGTTAAAACATCATTTTACATGGTCGGGAGCATTACATGTGCATACGTGCATGCCCGACGCCCCCCGATTGCCCCTAAAAATACATCAGTCCTAAAAATAACCATTTTGACCCTAGCTAACGACCTCAAATTGACAAACTTAAAGAACGAAAGTTGTAGGTCTACTCGCGCTCGTTCCGGATCATCTTGAATCACCTCAATCCGAGTCCGTATGAAAACGTTATGGCCATTTTACCACAGGAGGTCAAAACAGTCCCGGACTGAATTTTCCTCCCGGAGCAGCTGAACCCCAAATAGCCTTGGGGGCAGCACAGCTGCGCCCCTGGCAGCCTGTTACATGATTTTTCTTTCCAGTTTGTGGTTCTGGCGAATTTTCTAACCCTTTCCTCCTTCCCATCTTCATAAATCAAGCTATACACATCCGATTGAGTCCGTTTTCGACTCTATGGATTCGTGAAACACTGAACTACCCGTCTATATGATAATTATAACACTTCAAAAACATTAATAATTCCTTATACGCATTCCAATTTAGTGTTCATGCTACTTTTTCATGTTTTATACATATTTAGCGAATTCATTTACCACGGATTCGTTATTCAACCAAATCGATCCGTTTAACTTCCGTTGTTTTTGTATTTCAACGTATTAACAACATCCATCATCAATTTACAGTTTATAGTATGAATTTAAAACTAATTTTGACTCCAAAACAGACCATGTAATATATATAAAAACTAAAACTCCAATTCTTCACTTTCAAACATGCTTTCATGAATTTGATACTTCAAAAATCATCTATAGACAACATATAATAGATTATGTAATCCCAATACACATAAAACTAATTTCTCAACAAATTAACCATAGAACTTCAATTACAGAGAATTTAGAAAACAAAACTAAGAACTCAAAATTTAAACTAGATTGTTTACCTTTGATTAGCTAGATGATTAGAGAAGCTTGATTAATCTTCTTCCTCTTCTTTGATTCTCAAAATTTTCTTCTCAATTTACAGAGAATTCTCTCAATTTCTCTATTCCTCTCTTCTGTGTTCTTAACCTTAGAAAAATAAATTACGTATATTCACTTAGCCCTCAGTTACACAAACCAAGAGTCTCAGCAGTTAGAAAATACAAAGGGTCTCTAGGCCATGTTTGGCTACAACTCAAAATCCCTTTTTAATTTATTTTAATATTCCTCTATTATATGGTACATTTCTCACACATAACCAAACCAATCTTATAATTTCATATTAAGTTACATTGGGTTTATTAATCACTTAATTTATTAAATCACTCCTTATCAACATAATAAATTTATTTAATAAATTCTTCATCCTCTAATTTAATTATTTAATTAAATTAGAGCATTGTCATTCCATTAGCGTAATAAAATACGCACCGATTATAAAATTGTTCATCATCAATTTACTTAATATCATCATACATGAATAGATTATTCCATAATAATTTCCATCAAATATTTTCTTTATTTAATAAATATCTCAACTAAAATATTTATTTTACTCGATAATTATCTTAACTATTTACGAAATTCTCAATCAAAGTACATTAACATATTACATTTATATGTAACACATTACCCTCTCATTTTATTAAAATAAATATATTTACATTAATTCACTATTTTAATTAAGTGAATTACTCTTATTATTTATGAAATTTAAGTCATAACAATTATAGTGCCAACAAGGCATAATAATCAAATTATATTATTCAATAATATAACTTCCAACTTAATTAACTTAATTCCCTTTTCAAACAATTTCGTTTCCCTTCTTTAATAGTTAAAATAAATTAACTACTAAACCTCATTCCTCCAACCTATGAATATATATATATATATATATATATATATATATATATATATATTACCAAAGGGCGAAAGCATAAGAGGAGAAGAGGAGAGTGGCGCATATATAAAGCTGAATAACAACTATAGCAAAACTATAAGAAATTAAAGCAGCAATTCATAAGTATTATCAGAAGTTTTAAACAAAATAAACTTTTATTTGAACTTTGAAATAATTACAAACAATAACGTACTAATAACGCCAATATTCAAACTAAAGATCATACTGTTTTAATTCAGAGTAGTACTAATAACGCCAATATTCAAACACCAAAAACTATTCTTTGGAAAGACGTTACGTTACCTAGTCAATAGGTTCTTCCCCAGGAAGTTCCACAAAAACCGGTTAATAATAATTTATTAAATCTAGAAAATATTAAACAATTTTCTGATGGTACGGTTCGGATCAGTTTTGAACGTACTAGAAGACCTTTTATTATTGAAGAATTTACCAGTTCTTCAGTCCCTTCTACCTCCAGAAGAGACACTGAAGTTTTAAGTGACTTTTCTATTCCTGAAGTTAAACTAAAAGGTGTGTTGAATCAGGGACAGACAAGTCATCCTTGTTATACTCCTGCCTTTCAGGCTGATGGAGAGCAAGATGATGTGTCTCCTACTGTTTCGGTCGGACCTTCTCCCTCTGATTTTGATGCCCCAATTAATCACCAGTTAAGAGTCATTTCTAAAGTCTCTAAATTGGATTGGGACAGTCTTGCTGCTGATTTTAATTCAAAAGCAAATCAACAAAAACGTCATGTTTTCAGGAATATGTACGATAAACATGATAGAGATAAAATAGTCCACAATTGGAAAAAATTTATTAAACTTACTAGAGAGAACCTTACATTTTATGATTGGTATGATAAGCATCATTCTCAGTGTAAAGTTCTTACTAAATCTCAATGGGTGAAATAAGATAAATCTAAAACTTTAGCTTCTCATCCTCCCCTTGAAACTATTCTTTTACAAGTTAAAAATGACTCTGTTATTGCTAGTCCTTTCAAAGTAGCTGACGGTAAAACTGATGATAAAAAAATTATTGAACAAAATAATTTCACTAATCAGTATTTAGCCACCATAGGTAAACAACTTGATAAAATAGAAGAAAAATTTGATAATACTCTTATCAAAAGCCCTGATAAGAAACTTGATCAACCTTTATTAACTCTCCCTGATAATAGAGATGGAAAGGGGTTGCCTAGTAAAGATTCTGACCTAGTAAAAAGTATTGATAAACTTATTAAAAAGATTGGCTCGAGTTCTGGCACCGTAGCCATCATTGATCAGATTCAAGAATTTGACGATGAAACCAATAGTGACTCGGACGAGATTTCTGAGGTCACTTCTGTTCCTGACCTTACTGAACAATTAAATAAGTTAACCTTTAATAACATTAGTATTACAAAAAATTGGTATACTAGACCTACTCCCCCTGATCTTCAGTTCGAAGAAAAAAACCTTGATAATCAATTTTCTGTTTCGTCCAACAAAATTTATGAATGGAATATTGATGGGTTCAGTGAGCATCAAATTCTCACTAAGATGAACCATTTGTCTATGGTAGCCAATAGTTACATCACGGCATTTAACAATCTTACTCAACCTGATATTGTTGAAATATTAACCAATGGTTTTACGGGTGTTCTTCGCTCTTGGTGGGAAAAACACCTGGATGAGGATGCTAGGAATTCTATTATTCATGCTTACCAGTTAGATGACAATGGTCAGCCTATCTTCAGAGAAGATATTGGCTTTGGTGTTCCGGATGGTATTAACACGTTAATTTTCACAATAATAAAACATTTTATTGGAACCCCTAGTAATATCACTGAGAGGATCCATGACCAGTTAAGTAATCTCACTTGTCCTACCTTAAGTGATTTTAGGTGGTATAAAGATGTCTTTATTTCACGTGTTATGCTTCGTAATGATAGTAATAAACCTTTTTGGAAAGAAAAATTTGTTAATGGTCTTCCTTCTTTATTTGCTCATAAAGTCCGTGAAGAACTTAGTAAAACTTTGGGCTACATTGATTATGATAATCTCACTTATGGTGACATAATTAGTTATATTCAAAAAATAGGCTTAAAAATGTGTATTGACTTTAAAATTGCTAAACAAGCCGCTAAAGATAAAAAGAAAGCTAAATATGAACTTGGTACTTTTTGTGAACAATATGGTTTGCCACCTATTGCCCCTTCTCGTAGAAAGCATAGGAAAAAGCAAATTGAAACACACAGAAAACGCAAGCATCATAAGAAGCGTTCTAGTCAGTCTAATAATAAAGAAAGTTATTATGAAAAACCCAAGTCACGAAAGAAAACTCGAAATAAAAAATCCACTTCTAAATCTAATGATAAGAGTAAAATTACATGTTATAACTGTGGTAAAAAGGGTCACTATAAGAATGAATGTAAGTTAAAACAAAAATTAAGTCAGTTGAATATTTCTGTTGAAGATACTGAAAAGATTTTTGAGTTACTTCGAACTCAGTCTGATGAGGATAATGGTCTTTCTGATATTCCTTATTCCTCTGCTAATGATGAGAATAGTCAAACTCCTAGTGAAGATAATGAAGTCACCCTTTGTACTGATAATTGTAGATCTGATTGTTGTAAAACTGTTAATGTCCTTACCAAAGAGGATCAAGAAAGCTATTTGTTAATTGAATTAATTAGTAAACTTACTGATGAAGATTTAAAATTACAATATATGAAACAGTTAAAAGAATTGTTTTCTAAAAATAATTCGGGAAAAGGTAAGGTTATGAAAGCTAAAGAAAAGCCTGTTATAAGCCTTAATAAAACCCTAGAGAGATTTAAAACTGTTAAAAAAGAAATCACTCTCCCGGAGTTAAATCAAGAAGTCAATAAACTTAAGAAGGAAATTTCTGGTCTGAAGATTGAAATATCTGATTTAAGGAGAGATATGACTAATCTGGCCTCCAAGGGTTCAGAACTTCATATTTCTGATTCCTCTGATAATGAAGACCATCCTGAGTCTTCAGGTATTAAAGACAAAGAATCACTTCTGATGGTTCAAGGCAATTCATTAAAAAGATTAAAGGATATAACTATTCAAAAATGGTATATCATTGTTCGCCTAGTTATTGATGGAACTTTTGCAATTCAGCTACCTGCCCTTGTTGATACAGGTGCTGATTTAAATTGCATTCAGGAGGGATTAATTCCTACCAAGTTCTATAAGAAAACCAGTGAACGTCTTAATTCAGCTAATGGTAGTAGTATGGAAATAAAATATAAACTGCCTAAAGTTCATATTTGCCAGGATAGTATGTGTTTTAAAACATCCTTTGTTTTAATTTGTAACTTGACGGATAAAATAATTTTGGGTCTTCCGTTTATATATTTATTATACCCATTTACCACTAGCAATAATGGTTTAACTACTGAACACCTTGGGCAGAAAGTGGTTTTTGAGTTTATCACTCAGCCTAAAGAGAGAGACTTGAAATTTATTCAAGATGAGTCCATTTCTAAGTCACTCAACCTGTTAAACTGTAAAACTTCTCAATTAAAATATTTAAAACAAGAGATTAAGTATAAGCAAGTTGAAGATCTCCTTCTACTTGAAAAAATTCAAGACAAGATAGAAGAACTTCGTTTATTCATGGTAAAAAACTTATGTGTCGATTCTCCTAATGCCTTTTGGCATCGTAGAAAGCATGTAGTCAAACTACCCTACGCTAAGGAATTTAAAGAACATCTAATTCCTACTAAGGCTAGACCTATTCAAATGAGTCATCAACAAATGGAACTTTGTAAGCAAGAAATTAATGACTTACTTGCCAAAGGTTTGATAAAACATAGTAAATCCCCTTGGTCTTGCCCTGTCTTTTATGTTAATAATGAAGCAGAAAAAGAAAGAGGTGTCCCTCGTTTAGTCATTAATTATAAGCCGCTTAATAAGGTCTTAGAATGGATTAGGTATCCCCTTCCCAATAAAGAGGACCTTCTTAGTCGCCTTAGTAATGCCACCATTTTTAGCAAATTCGACCTCAAGTCTGGTTTCTGGCAAGTCAGTATCCACCGTAGTGATAGGTACAAAACTACCTTTACCACTCCTTTCGGTCACTATGAATGGGTTGTTCAAGCTTTTGGCCTGAAAAACGCCCCCAGCGAATTTCAAAATATTCTTAATGAAATACTTAACCCTTTCAGTCATTTTATCATCGTGTATATTGATGATATCCTTGTTTTCTCTAAATCAATTGATGAACATTTCAAACATTTGAATTCGTTCTTCAAAGCCATTAAAGTCAATGGTTTGGTTCTTTCACCAACCAAATGCAGTCTTTTCCAAGTTAGAGTTAAGTTCGTAGGTCATGACATTTACCGCGGTCTTGTTCGACCAATTCAAAGAGTCATTCAATTCGCCGATAAATTCCCTGACAAAATTAACGATAAAAATCAACTCCAACGTTTTTTAGGATCCCTTAATTACGTCGGTAAGTTTTATCAGAATTTGAGAAAAATCTGTAAACCTTTGTTTCTTCGTTTACAGAAAAATCCTCCTCCATGGACTGATGTGCATACTGCCATCGTTCAGCAAGTCAAGAAATATGTTAAGGTCCTTCCTTGCCTTGGCATATCCAATGAATCAGCCTTCAAAATCGTTGAAACTGACGCCTCCGAAATTGGCTTCGGTGGTATCTTGAAGCAGAAGTTGACTCCTGCTTCTTCTGAGCAAATTGTTCGGTTCCACTCAGGCGCGTGGAATCAAGCCCAATTAAATTATAGCACAATTAAAAAAGAAATCTTGGCATTAGTTTTATGTATTACCAAATTTCAAAATGATTTATTAAATCAAAAAATTTTAGTTCGTATTGATTGCAAATCAGCAAAATATATTTTAGAAAAGGATGTTAAAAATATAGCTGCTAAGCATATTTTTGCCAGATGGCAATCTATTCTAAGTATTTTTGATTTTGATATTGATTATATTAAAGGTTGTGATAATTCAGTTCCTGATTTTTTAACTCGGAAATTTATTAATTCAGGTACCCCTCCAGTTCAAAATGAGTGTGAGAGGTAAAGATTTGATTGTTCGGCCTCCTGGCCCTCCAGGCCCAGGACCTCCTAATCAGAAGCCCATGGGAGCTGTAATCCCACATCCAGTTACCTCTCTCACTGTAGTCAATAGGTTCACTCCCCTTATTTCTGGTACAAAGCCCTTTAGCTCGGTTTTGGCCCAGCCCCCTCAAGTTATTGATCCTTATGCCTCGTCCAGTAATCCTCCTGCTGGTCAGCGTACTCAATCTGAGTACATTCCTGTTTATTCCACCAATTTATTTCATATTGAAAGACATATGAAATCAATTGATGACCCAGTTAAGTTGGCTTCCCAGTTTTTCCCAACTGGTTGGCATTTTATTCCTTTGGCTCCTTATAAATCTCTTATGTATTATAAGGATGTCTTCCTTCAAACTCAGTCAATTGTCATTAAACCTATTTATGATAGAAATGATTCCTCTAAGATCATCTATCATTCCTTATATATTAAACAGATTATCACCATGCCAAACTGGGGTAATCATCCATCTGATCTTAGACAGTTAGAAGGTCATGATAGCCAGTTTTGCTATTATGATTACATGGAAGCTTGGAACAGGGTTTTTCTGTTTCAAACTCCATCGTTTAGTCATTCCTGGTTTATTCAATTCGATCACAAATTTAAAAGTCAAATTCCTCATTGGTTCGTTTTGTGGTGGGAACGTTTTGGTCTCATTTATAAAATACTGCCAATTGAGCTCTAGTCTGTTCTTAATGTTTTCAGTTCTAGAGTTCCTGTGGTGCAATCCAATTGTTGCATTCCAGTAATTCTTCATTTTGTTAGTAAATATAAAATTCCATGGATTCTTAGATGGAACTATGGATTTTATTCTCCTGTTGTTAATGTTGCTCTTTCCCCTGATAATGTTCTAACATCCGAAAAGGATGTTTCCCGCTCTAACCTTAGTCAAATTACTCATGTTACCAGAGAATTTTCAGTTAAATGGTGGGATAAGTTGGATCCTTATCGCATTGTTGGTCAAGTCCAGAAGGAATTTCCCAATCCTTCTCCTATTCAATCGATTCCTCTTTCCAAGGAATCTTCCTCTAGTAAATCAAAATCCAAAAAATCTTCTAAGTTAGATTTTGCGGATATTGAGCATTGTACTGATAATGAACTCAAACAGTTATCTCGTCTTATTAAAAAGCGAATGGATAAACTCAGTGAGGACTCAGTTCCTTCTGTTTGTTCATCCTCTTCGTCCCATTCCAGTCATCATTCTAGCCCTAATGATTCGTACGGAAGCATCTCTCTTCAAGATGCTCAGGACCCATTTGCCTAGAATTCCTACAGTTACTTTGGTCAGCCTCGTTGCAAGATGCTCCTGCCCACGCAGCCCGTGCTTCTCTGTCTAAACAGCCAAAAGCAGTTGCTGAGTCATTTGTCGTCTTGTATGAGTCTTGTTCAGTTTGTCGGCCATATGGCCCCTTTAGTCAAAAGTTATTCTGTATTTTATTTTTAACGCGTCTGTAATAGTGAAAAGCTGTTTGTAATAGTTAAAAGTTGTAATAATGCTTTCATCTTTTGATAAAGCATTACTGTTATGCAATAGTCATTTTTGTTTTGTAATCATCGAGTTGTATCAGTTACGCCTTTTCTCTTCCTATATAAGAGAGGCTTGGTCATTTGTTAGAGGCAGGATTTAGTAATCCAATAGAAAGCTTGTGAAGACTTAGATTCCTATCTAACGAATCTTCAGCTCTCTTGCCTTCTTCCTTAGATATGATAAGTTTCTATAATCGAGTCAATTTGTTGTAAGTAACCAAGTTAATTGTTTGTAATTATTTCAAAGTTCAAATAAAAGTTTATTTTGTTTAAAACTTCTGATAATACTTATGAATTGCTGCTTTAATTTCTTATAGTTTTGCTATAGTTGTTATTCAGCTTTATATATGCGCCACTCTCCTCTTCTCCTCTTATGCTTCCGCCTTTTGGTATCAAATAGAAAGCTTGATGATCTTTCTATTTAGTAATCCAATAGAAAGCTTTTGAAGACTTAGATTCCTATCTAACGAATCTTCAGCTCTCTTGCCTTCTTCCTTAGATATGATAAGTTTCTATAATTGAGTCAATTTGTTGTAAGTAACCAAGTTAATTGTTTGTAATTATTTCAAAGTTCAAATAAAAGTTTATTTTGTTTAAAACTTCTGATAATACTTATGAATTGCTGCTTTAATTTCTTATAGTTTTGCTATAGTTGTTATTCAGCTTTATATATGCGCCACTCTCCTCTTCTCCTCTTATGCTTCCGCCTTTTGGTATCAGAGCGGGAAACATCCTTTTCGGATGTTAGAACATTATCAGGGGAAAGAGCAACATTAACAACAGGAGAATAAAATCCATAGTTCCATCTAAGAATCCATGGAATTTTATATTTACTAACAAAATGAAGAATTACTGGAATGCAACAATTGGATTGCACCACAGGAACTCTAGAACTGAAAACATTAAGAACAGACTGGAGCTCAATTGGCAGTATTTTATAAATGAGACCAAAACGTTCCCACCACAAAACGAACCAATGAGGAATTTGACTTTTAAATTTGTGATCGAATTGAATAAACCAGGAATGACTAAACGATGGAGTTTGAAACAGAAAAACCCTGTTCCAAGCTTCCATGTAATCATAATAGCAAAACTGGCTATCATGACCTTCTAACTGTTTAAGATCAGATGGATGATTACCCCAGTTTGGCATGGTGATAATCTGTTTAATATATAAGGAATGATAGATGATCTTAGAGGAATCATTTCTATCATAAATAGGTTTAATGACAATTGACTGAGTTTGAAGGAAGACATCCTTATAATACATAAGAGATTTATAAGGAGCCAAAGGAATAAAATGCCAACCAGTTGGGAAAAACTGGGCAGCCAACTTAACTGGGTCATCAATTGATTTCATATGTCTTTCAATATGAAATAAATTGGTGGAATAAACAGGAATGTACTCAGATTGAGTACGCTGACCAGCAGGAGGATTACTGGACGAGGCATAAGGATCAATAACTTGAGGGGGCTGGGCCAAAACCGAGCTAAAGGGCTTTGTACCAGAAATAAGGGGAGTGAACCTATTGACTACAGTGAGAGAGGTAACTGGATGTGGGATTACAGCTCTCATGGGCTTCTGATTAGGAGGTCCTGGGCCTGGAGGGCCAGGAGGCCGAACAATCAAATCTCTACCTCTCACACTCATTTTGAACTGGATGGGTACCTGAATTAATAAATTCCCGAGTTAAAAAATCAGGAACTGAATTATCACAACCTTTAATATAATCAATATCAAAATCAAAAATACTTAGAATAGATTGCCATCTGGCAAAAATATGCTTAGCAGCTATATTTTTAACATCCTTTTCTAAAATATATTTTGCTGATTTGCAATCAATACGAACTAAAATTTTTTGATTTAATAAATCATTTTGAAATTTGGTAATACATAAAACTAATGTCAAGATTTCTTTTTTAATTGTGCTATAATTTAATTGGGCTTGATTCCACGCGCCTGAGTGGAACCGAACAATTTGCTCAGAAGAAGCAGGAGTCAACTTCTGCTTCAAGATACCACCGAAGCCAATTTCGGAGGCGTCAGTTTCAACGATTTTGAAGGCTGATTCATTGGATATGCCAAGGCAAGGAAGGACCTTAACATATTTCTTGACTTGCTGAACGATGGCAGTATGCACATCAGTCCATGGAGGAGGATTTTTCTGTAAACGAAGAAACAAAGGTTTACAGATTTTTCTCAAATTCTGATAAAACTTACCGACGTAATTAAGGGATCCTAAAAAACGTTGGAGTTGAGTTTTATCGATAATTTTGTCAGGGAATTTATCGGCGAATTGAATGACTCTTTGAATTGGTCGAACAAGACCGCGGTAAATGTCATGACCTAAGAACTTAACTCTAACTTGGAAAAGACTGCATTTGGTTGGTGAAAGAACCAAACCATTGACTTTAATGGCTTTGAAGAACGAATTCAAATGTTTGAAATGTTCATCAATTGATTTAGAGAAAACAAGGATATCATCAATATACACGATGATAAAATGACTGAAAGGGTTAAGTATTTCATTAAGAATATTTTGAAATTCGCTGGGGGCGTTTTTCAGGCCAAAAGCTTGAACAACCCATTCATAGTGACCGAAAGGAGTGGTAAAGGCAGTTTTGTACCTATCACTACGGTGGATACTGACTTGCCAGAAACCAGACTTGAGGTCGAATTTGCTAAAAATGGTGGCATTACTAAGGCGACTAAGAAGGTCCTCTTTATTGGGAAGGGGATACCTAATCCATTCTAAGACCTTATTAAGCGACTTATAATTAATGACTAAACGAGGGACACCTCTTTCTTTTTCTGCTTCATTATTAACATAAAAGACAGGGAAAGACCAAGGGGATTTACTATGTTTTATCAAACCTTTGGCAAGTAAGTCATTAATTTCTTGCTTACAAAGTTCCATTTGTTGATGACTCATTTGAATAGGTCTAGCCTTAGTAGGAATTAGATGTTCTTTAAATTCCTTAGCGTAGGGTAGTTTGACTACATGCTTTCTACGATGCCAAAAGGCATTAGGAGAATCGGCACATAAGTTTTTTACCATGAATAAACGAAGTTCTTCTATCTTGTCTTGAATTTTTTCAAGTAGAAGGAGATCTTCAACTTGCTTATACTTAATCTCTTGTTTTAAATATTTTAATTGAGAAGTTTTACAGTTTAACAGGTTGAGTGACTTAGAAATGGACTCATCTTGAATAAATTTCAAGTCTCTCTCTTTAGGCTGAGTGATAAACTCAAAAACCACTTTCTGCCCAAGGTGTTCAGTAGTTAAACCATTATTGCTAGTGGTAAATGGGTATAATAAATATATAAACGGAAGACCCAAAATTATTTTATCCGTCAAGTTACGAATTAAAACAAAGGATGTTTTAAAACACATACTATCCTGGCAAATATGAACTTTAGGCAGTTTATATTTTATTTCCATACTACTACCATTAGCTGAATTAAGACGTTCACTGGTTTTCTTATAGAACTTGGTAGGAATTAATCCCTCCTGAATGCAATTTAAATCAGCACCTGTATCAACAAGGGCAGGTAGCTGAATTGCAAAAGTTCCATCAATAACTAGGCGAACAATGATATACCATTTTTGAATAGTTATATCCTTTAATCTTTTTAATGAATTGCCTTGAACCATCAGAAGTGATTCTTCGTCTTTAATACCTGAAGACTCAGGATGGTCTTCATTATCAGAGGAATCAGAAATATGAAGTTCTGAACCCTTGGAGGCCAGATTAGTCATATCTCTCCTTAAATCAGATATTTCAATCTTCAGACCAGAAATTTCCTTCTTAAGTTTATTGACTTCTTGATTTAACTCCGGGAGAGTGATTTCTTTTTTAACAGTTTTAAATCTCTCTAGGGTTTTATTAAGGCTTATAACAGGCTTTTCTTTAGCTTTCATAACCTTACCTTTTCCCGAATTATTTTTAGAAAACAATTCTTTTAACTGTTTCATATATTGTAATTTTAAATCTTCATCAGTAAGTTTACTAATTAATTCAATTAACAAATAGCTTTCTTGATCCTCTTTGGTAAGGACATTAACAGTTTTACAACAATCAGATCTACAATTATCAGTACAAAGGGTGACTTCATTATCTTCACTAGGAGTTTGACTATTCTCATCATTAGCAGAGGAATAAGGAATATCAGAAAGACCATTATCCTCATCAGACTGAGTTCGAAGTAACTCAAAAATCTTTTCAGTATCTTCAACAGAAATATTCAACTGACTTAATTTTTGTTTTAACTTACATTCATTCTTATAGTGACCCTTTTTACCACAGTTATAACATGTAATTTTACTCTTATCATTAGATTTAGAAGTGGATTTTTTATTTCGAGTTTTCTTTCGTGACTTGGGTTTTTCATAATAACTTTCTTTATTATTAGACTGACTAGAACGCTTCTTATGATGCTTGCGTTTTCTGTGTGTTTCAATTTGCTTTTTCCTATGCTTTCTACGAGAAGGGGCAATAGGTGGCAAACCATATTGTTCACAAAAAGTACCAAGTTCATATTTAGCTTTCTTTTTATCTTTAGCGGCTTGTTTAGCAATTTTAAAGTCAATACACATTTTTAAGCCTATTTTTTGAATATAACTAATTATGTCACCATAAGTGAGATTATCATAATCAATGTAGCCCAAAGTTTTACTAAGTTCTTCACGGACTTTATGAGCAAATAAAGAAGGAAGACCATTAACAAATTTTTCTTTCCAAAAAGGTTTATTACTATCATTACGAAGCATAACACGTGAAATAAAGACATCTTTATACCACCTAAAATCACTTAAGGTAGGACAAGTGAGATTACTTAACTGGTCATGGATCCTCTCAGTGATATTACTAGGGGTTCCAATAAAATGTTTTATTATTGTGAAAATTAACGTGTTAATACCATCCGGAACACCAAAGCCAATATCTTCTCTGAAGATAGGCTGACCATTGTCATCTAACTGGTAAGCATGAATAATAGAATTCCTAGCATCCTCATCCAGGTGTTTTTCCCACCAAGAGCGAAGAACACCCGTAAAACCATTGGTTAATATTTCAACAATATCAGGTTGAGTAAGATTGTTAAATGCCGTGATGTAACTATTGGCTACCATAGACAAATGGTTCATCTTAGTGAGAATTTGATGCTCACTGAACCCATCAATATTCCATTCATAAATTTTGTTGGACGAAACAGAAAATTGATTATCAAGGTTTTTTTCTTCGAACTGAAGATCAGGGGGAGTAGGTCTAGTATACCAATTTTTTGTAATACTAGTGTTATTAAAGGTTAACTAATTTAATTGTTCAGTAAGGTCAGGAACAGAAGTGACCTCAGAAATCTCGTCCGAGTCACTATTGGTTTCATCGTCAAATTCTTGAATCTAATCAATGATGGCTACGGTGCCAGAACTCGAGCCAATCTTTTTAATAAGTTTATCAATACTTTTTACTAGGTCAGAATCTTTACTAGGCAACCCCTTTCCATCTCTATTATCAGGGAGAGTTAATAAAGGTTGATCAAGTTTCTTATCAGGGCTTTTGATAAGAGTATTATCAAATTTTTCTTCTATTTTATCAAGTTGTTTACCTATGGTGGCTAAATACTGATTAGTGAAATTATTTTGTTCAATAATTTTTTTATCATCAGTTTTACCGTCAGCTACTTTGAAAGGACTAGCAATAACAGAGTCATTTTTAACTTGTAAAAGAATAGTTTCAAGGGGAGGATGAGAAGCTAAAGTTTTAGATTTATCTTATTTCACCCATTGAGATTTAGTAAGAACTTTACACTGAGAATGATGCTTATCATACCAATCATAAAATGTAAGGTTCTCTCTAGTAAGTTTAATAAATTTTTTCCAATTGTGGACTATTTTATCTCTATCATGTTTATCGTACATATTCCTGAAAACATGACGTTTTTGTTGATTTGCTTTTGAATTAAAATCAGCAACAAGACTGTCCCAATCCAATTTAGAGACTTTAGAAATGACTCTTAACTGGTGATTAATTGGGGCATCAAAATCAGAGGGAGAAGGTCCGACCGAAACAGTAGGAGACACATCATCTTGCTCTCCATCAGCCTGAAAGGCAGGAGTATAACAAGGATGACTTGTCTGTCCCTGATTCAACACACCTTTTAGTTTAACTTCAGGAATAGAAAAGTCACTTAAAACTTCAGTGTCTCTTCTGGAGGTAGAAGGGACTGAAGAACTGGTAAATTCTTCAATAATAAAAGGTCTTCTAGTACGTTCAAAACTGATCCGAACCGTACCATCAGAAAATTATTTAATATTTTCTAGATTTAATAAATTATTATTAACCGATTTTTGTGGAACTTCCTGGGGAAGAACCCATTGACTAGGTAACGTAACGTCTTTCCAAAGAATAGTTTTTGGTGTTTGAATATTGGCGTTATTAGTACTACTCTGAATTAAAACAGTATGATCTTTAGGGCTTTTACTGAGTGCGTGAATATTTAAATTGGTTTTCATAACCTTATAATAAATTCTGTAAATTAAGGCTAAAGGTTGAGATCCTTCTATCATTTGAGTTATCTCACCAGCAGTTTTAATATTCAAGGTTAAAGCTTTTAATAAATTAATATCAGACAAACTCAAAGGAAGGTCAGGAAAGCAATTAAAATGAATAGGACCATCATGCAAACTAGACTCCATGATTCCAATAATACTAGGAGCATAATTGAGATATCTCGCATCTCTTAAGCATAAAAAGACACTTGAGTTTATTCCTTTAATAGTTAACGGTTTAACTGCAACTTGAACAAGACCAATATGAATAAAATTATAACCTTTCTTTCGATGTTTATTAATAACTTCAGGAGAAAGCAGACTACAATTTTCATACTCTTTATTTATAGCATAAACTCGTTCAACAGTTTTAACATTGTAATCCGTTTTAAAATTATCAATGAAAGTTGACTGGTAAATTTCTTTAGGAGATACACTAGGTATATTCCAGTTATTAAGGGTTTGATTAATATTTTCATAACTATGTTCTTCTTGGTTAACTATGTTTGGAACAGAAGGAAGAGATGATCTATTACTAACCGACGAACTAGATCTGAATAATCTACTCATAATTAAAAATTAAAGTTTTAATAAATCTGTGTTCTTCCGTACATACCCCTTTCTTTGCTTAACATAAACACATACCCTATCATCTAGTGATTCCCAGAAAGCCAAAGAGGAATATATATATATATATATATATATATATATATATATATATATCTTCTATATTCACACCACATCATATACTTCACCACATCATATACTCATATCTAAACTCAAAACATCTCGTAATAAGAATTTTATTTATTAAATTTTTATAATAATAAATTTTCAAAAATTCGGGTTGTCACAACCTTAACTTGTTTGGAATAAAATTACAAGAGAAGACTTGAATTTTAAAAGAGAACTTTGATGGAACTAATAACCTTTCCTTTTCGATTTTGTGAGCATGCGTATACAGTCTAAGCTACACATAAAGAACATGTTTAACTTGTGCATATGTGATTCTTGTTGTAACATGAGTTGCTTTGACAACGTTAGTATACATTGATAAATGAACTTAAAGTTTCTAAAATAGACTTTGACATATTATATTGATGTCTATGCTCTAACCTTGTAAGCGTGTTTGGGTGGTCTAGATATGCATGAAGATCATGATAATATGTGTATATATGTATCATGAAGTAGCATGAGCGTGTTTGGTTATGTTAGTATATAATAACTAAAGAAAATTATAGTTTTTGAAATAAACTTTGACATATAGGTATCATATTTATATTCTGACCATATGAACATGTATATGTGGGTAGGTTATGAAAGAAATATAGTTTACATGTGTTAAGTCAGTTCAAGTTGACTTTTAAAGAGAAACTTGAAAGTTTTGAAGAACTAATGTTTATGAGCATGTTAAAGAATACATTCTGATATTTTGTTATGCATAATAGTACTCTTAACATCACTAAGCTAGTCTATATGTACACACAATGTGTTAGATACAATGGAAGTTAACCGAGCATGAGTCTAGACAAGTTTGAGAGTAATAAGCGATATTAACTAGATGCAAATAAATCAAATGCATGCAAGCATGCATATTATAAATTTTATGACTGCCTCGTAGGTTCATATGGTAAACATAAAAACCATGTGATTTCGTGTCCTCAATTGATCGTAACTCATTAGAAATCCTAAATGAGAATCCTAACATATTAAGGTGAACGTATGATGATTGTAAAAGCATGAAAGACCTTTATCGTGTGTACGTGTTATGTGTATCCATCTAATATGACATGACATAAGATCGTGAAAACATGATTCGTACGAGTTTTCAAAGAATGAACAAAACTACATAAGTGCATATAATCAAAGTCTTTGGGGAGCATGCATACTAAATTATTTTTTCGACGATCTCATATGTTTACATGGTAAACATAGTAGCACTTGTGATTCATGACCTTATTTGGCCTCACGACATTAGAATACCAATCTAAGACTATAACGTGTAGGTTGAACATTTGATGGACCTTAAAAGCATGCAGAACCTTTTTAGAGACATATGTTTTATATGCTAAGAACGGGTACCTAACCAGGTGAGCAGAAGCTTAACTCTGGTCTGACCAGGGGACAGCGCAGCTGTGCCGTCCCTAGGCTTAACCAGGGCGCAGCTGCGCCAGCCTGAAATCTTGTCTAAGTATTTTGCTTGCTTTTTGATGTTGTTGATTGGTCTACAATGATACTCTAAACCATTAAAAAGAGTTTGGTTGATACTGATCGTATTCAAATGTGATGATGATATGGTATAAAGATTGTAAATTTGTAAAAGGAATTCCAAAGATAAATAAAGACATAACCGATTAAGCATTTTGATGCCATACGTGTTACTTGATTTCATGACGTCTTATATACTGATTTTATGCTACATGTGTATAAGTACGTAATAACGTACGTATAGGGTTATATGAATATGTTAGAATCATATGTGTATATTTAATTTACACGTCAAGTTATGTATCGAATGTGCGTGACTAATGAATATCCTATACATATAATATATATATATATATATATATATATTACGATAGGGATTCGAAAGTGTCGATTTATTTAACGAGGATAAACTACGCATAAGGCAAGTTTCCTGACTTACACTCATTTATAATGCAAGTATCTGAACCCTACTTTTATTGTGTTGCAAGTATCCTATCCTTGTGGTTACTTATTCGAGGAACGTCGTAAGCAAGTTCCCTAACTTATACTCTTTCATTGTGCAAGTTTTCTTGAAACCGTTCTTGTATATTAATTGCAAGTATCTAACTACTCTTTTATTAAGCAAGTATTTGATTCATACTCTTTATTGAACACATATTCGAGATTGTACTAACTTTGGTCGTACGAGTAAATAGGTGCTAGAATAATTCTTGCCTTACAAACTTATGTTTCATAAGTTTGATTTAAATCATCATTATATTCTTTGAATTATTGTTGCGAGTATTGAACTCATAAATTGTTCTTATATACATTGTTGAAATTGTCTACGCCGTTTAATTCGACTAGACCAATATCATGAATTAGAAAGCAATCCACACCAATTGCCTTGGTGCGAACTCTTATAAATTGACTGAATTGAACAACCCTTGTAAAAAGGGAAATATATAGTCGGGGTGCCGACAGTGGTGTGATAGATTATGCATAACTCCAGGTACATTTGGCTGATCCCCTAATTGTACTTGGTTAGGTTACCAGAAATATTTTTGGTGATTCTAGTAGAAGTTCATGGTTCTTAGCGACCACTCAGTATCCAGTATTTATTAACTTGAAACTTTGAATTCATTGGATTCTTTATTAATCTTTGGTCCACAGCGACACTCAGTGATATCTATTCGTTCACTTGAAATTGTTGAAACTTTTGAATCCTTTAATAACTTCTCGACCCGTAGTAGTCCTTATTCAACTTCACATAATAGATTTGGAAGTTATTACTGTTTATTTTGTTCACAATATTCTTATTTGAATTCCTGAGCGATTAATTATCGTTTTACCCTTGAAGATTTAGAACCATATATATTCCTGTTCACATTTATTGGCATATTACTTGCTGAGCAAATTTGTTGCTCACTCTTGCTTCTCATAAATATTTCAGTTAGGGCAGGGCAAGGTGGAACCCCAGGACAGGACAAGTGCGAAAGCAAGGCTATGGAGTAGCTGTGCTTTTCTATATTAGGATGTTTCCGTTATGTTGTATTAAGACTTATTTAATGTTATGTATTAAGATATGTTTGGTTTAAGTTATGAAGTGTATTAGTAATAGTTTCGAGACTTGGGACGAGAATATTTATGTTATATCAATGTAAAATATTTTGTTATTCCATTGTTTGAGATTTTAGTTGTTATTAGAATTAGTACGTGATGAACCGAATTCGGGATCAGTGACGGTCTGACTTTGGGGGCATCACAGGTTGGTATCAAAGCTGTAGGTTATAAACCTTAGGAGCGAGTCCTTAGGCTATAGCCTTAGAAGAAATTAGAGACTAGAAGTAGATAGAACTCATGTAGAGTTTCTTAGAAAGATAGTAATGTAATGAAATATATTTTCATTCCATACGATGAAATTATGTTTTATTCGGAGATGATAATAAAGTTATTGGTTTTGTAAACCTAGTAGGGTCATGGAGGAGGAACCATGTGATATACATGTGGTGTCCGCAACACCCCTTGAAGTTAAGCCTTTTTCAACAGTAACCTTAACCTAGGAAGAGATGGAATCGGGATATAAACGAAAATCCACGGTGGAAGTTTTCTTTTAGGATTGAGACATGTGTGAGTTACTTTAAGATGAAGAGTAAGATACAATAGTGGGAGGCAAGGTAGTAGGTAGTTAGTGGAATAAGTGTAGCGAATGATACGATAAATATTTATAGATGCGAAACAGTGCTGTAGATCCCAATTTTAGGGATAATGTGGAAAGTATCTTTCTAAACCCAACTTTAGTAATACCGAGAGGGGTATGTAATGAGACTAGCAGATTGCTATACAATGTGATATGTTTTTTTGTGGCATGTTTTTATTAAACGTGCGTGTAGTAACCAGATTATGTTAAATAATAACAAGGGAGAATAGACATAAAACTTATACGTCTTAAGAAGTATTAGATGTTTAACAAAGAGATGATAATACCGTTTTATTTCTACGCAGAGAAATGTCAATACCTCAAGGAGGAGAGACTCGTCAAGCGACGGAGAATAAAGATAGGGAATTGAATCAAGAACCCTTACGACAATTGCTAGATCTTATAGTAAATGCTTTTGAAGAAGGAATCAATGATTATAAGAAGAGACAGACGGAAACTTCAGAGGTAGGAAAAGATATTAATTTGACTACAGAAGGAGTGGTTAATAATTCAAAGAAAGCGAACGAAGGTAGGTTGGGAGAGAGTAGTAGTGGTAGCAGCAAGAATTTTAAGAGGAAATGGAATGAGAATAAGTATGTAAGAGAAGAAGGACAATCACGAAAGAAGAAGGTAGAAGCCTGTAAGAAATGTAGAAAGAACCACATGGGAGCGTGTTTGAAAGGAAAACATATTTATTATGAGTGCGGTGAGAAGGGTCATATTTCTCCTAACTGTCCTAGGAAGGAGAAAACCAAAGAGTGTTTTGCGTATGGATCTGAAAAACATCAAATACGCAATTGGCAGAAGGAAGCAAGCAAAGGAAGACGGGACAACAACAACATCAACAACAATCCGATGAGAAGTCACCAAGAAGGACTCAAGAAAAAGAACAAGGTTTGCCCGAAATGTGGAAAGAGTCATCAAGGAGAGTGCTGGAAGGGACGAGGCGTTTGCTATAGCTGCGGCCAGGAAGAGCATATTTCCCCGAATTGCCCAAACTCGAAGAAGATTGAAGGATGCTTTGCTTGTAGGTCAACGGATCATCAGGTTAAGAACTGCCCAAAGAAAGGAAGAAAGGAAGAAGACGGCAACAAAGGAAGTCATAAAGAGGAGATGACGATAATTGAACCAACTCAATCGAGCTAACCAATGCCACGTACGACTAACGTTATGATACATAATGCAATGGCGTTCCAAGTTGTGATGTCAGGTGCGATTTTAATCTATAATATAAATGTGTATATATTATCTAATCCGAGTACTATCTTTCCCTTTTGCATCTGAAGGACTGTGAAACGACTAAGTTACCCCAAGAACAATTAGAAGATCCTTTAAACATAGAAGTTGCGAATGAGGAAGTAATTCCCGTAGAAATTCTTTTACCGTAATTGTTACGCATAAATTAGGGGATGTAAACTAAGCGTAGACTTTATTCTGATCAAATTTGGAGAGTTTGATGAGATACTAGAAATGGACTTATTACATAATCATACTACGATAATTGATTGTTAGAAGAAAAAGTGTGAGCCTTCAGACTCTAAACCGGTCTAAGGTAGTGTTATGGTAGCTCGTCGCTTAGGCAACCGTGTTGCCTTACGATGATGTAGGCCAAGGGATTGTTAAGAAAAGTTTGTGTAGATTGTTTCACCATATTGTAGATACTAAGAGAGCGAGAGTAGAAATAAATAATGTATCAGTAGAACTAGAATTTCAAAACGTATTCCCAAACGACCTGCCCGGCCTTCCGCCAGACAGAGAAAACAAGTCGTAATAGATTTAGTACCGGAGACTGCACTGATTTTGAAAGCACCTATCTTATGGCGCCGGTAGAAATGAAGAATTATTAATACAATTGTGAGAAATGTTAGATAAAGGATATATTCAGCCAAGTGTATTTTCCCTTGTGGAGCACCAGTGTTGTGTGTCAAGGAGAAGGTTAGTTTTAGGGCACATCAGATCCGGCAGAGGTAAAGGCGGCAGGTAATTGGGAGCAGACGAAGACTACCATTGCGAAAATTCTCTGTCACCTAGAAAAGGCGAACGTAGTAGCCGATATGCTAAGTAGGAAAAAGGGAATGGAGAAATTATTCAAATTGATAACTCGAGAGGAACTAATCAGGAAGATGAAAAGATTAGAAATAGAAGTGAAGGGACCCAGAGAGTCAAAAAGGGAAGTTTATAATGGAGGTTTGTCCAAAGTTGTTGGATAGAGTGAAGGGATAACAAGATAAAGACAAAAAGTGCGAGAAGATAAAGAGGAAAAGTTCAGAAGAAATAATAATGGTATCTTGAGAATTGTAGATCGAGCGTGAGAGTAAACCGTAACTAAAATTACGAGATAAGAGTTTTTATGAGGCATATAGTTGGACATATTTCGTTTACCCAGGAAGCATGAAAACGTACCGGGATCTTCGAAGACACTATTGGTGGTCAATATGAGACGAGAAGTTGTAGAATATGTCGACCGATTGGAAAGGATAACGCACTCCTTACCGATAAATATTCGATTCAATTTAAATCAGTTAGCAAAATTATACGTTAAGAAAATTGTTTTGCAATACGAAATGACGGTGTTAATAATTTCTGATTGAGACCCGCGCTCCACTTCAAAGTTTTGGAAGAGCTTGCGTAATGGATTTCAAAGGTAACTTGGAATATCACTTAACCTTAGTAGAATCCGCTTATAGTAATAATTATTATACAAATATCGGCAAGCCATCGTACGAAGCTCTCCACGGAAGAAAAAACAGAACACCGCTACATTGGGATGAGGTCAGAGAACGACGACTTCAATTGGGATCAAATTTAGTACGACGAATGGCAGACATTGTGAAGACAAAAAGAGCCAGATTAGTAACAGTTCAAGATCAACATGGGAAATACGCAGATTGCCATCGTCATAATCAAGATTTTGGAAGACGGTAGTTTCGTATTTCTTAAATGTTTTCCCGTGAGGGGAAGATAAGATTAGGTAAGAAAGAAGAATTGAGTCTGAGGTTCGTGAAACCTTTTGAAGTATTGCGGAGAGCAGGAAAAGTGGCGTACGAGGTAGCCTTACCTATTGAACTGGGACATGTCCACAGTGTGTTTTATGTTTCTGTCTTACAATAGTATAAACCTAATTATAAGAGCGTAATACCCTATGAACCCATTCAAGTAGAGGAGAATCTGACTTATGAAGAATTCATGTCCAAATACTAGATAGGAAAGAACAGATAATAAGAAATAAAATTTTATCTCTTGTGATAGTGCTTTGGTAAAACCACAATGCCAAGGAGGCCACGTGGAAATTAGAAGATAGGATGATGAGGATCTAACCCCATCTATTTGTGTAGCCTTGTACCAATTCTAATGACGGAATTTTTATAAGGGGGGAGGATGTAAGAACCGTGAATTTCATGAATAATTAAAAATTTTCTTTTATTTGATATAATAAGAAAATGAATACGTATTGGAACATAAATGTTTATGAGTTATGAGATAAGTAATTCGATTATATTAAATTGAATTTATAAATATGGAGAATTGCGACGAACTCGTAGAATGCCTTGTGTGGCATGAGAATGGAAATGATGATGATTTGATTAATTCAAGAGGAAAATCAATAAGTGAAGGATTAATTAATATTACATTGTTAATTAATCATTGTGATTAGTAAATAGCCTACTAATGAGTAATTGTTAATAATATGTTATTATAAATAACAAAACATTTACGAGTAAGTGATTGATGAATATGATAAGAGTTATATTTAATTGATTATTTATTGAGTGCAATACACGTGATAATTAATCATATAAATGTTAGTTAATTACTATGAAAATTAATAACTTCATTAATTTATGAAGAATGAATTGATTAATATTTTAATTGCCATTATGAATAATAAAAATAAGTAACTTATTAATATAATGAGATTATATTACTATGTGCAAGCATGCAAAGTAAATGTATAATATATAATAGCTACCTATATGTTATATGAAGTGTAATTCAATGTGACTATACAATTATATATAAACTACATTACAATGTGACTATACATATATAACTATATGTTATAACTAATTAATTAAGTTGTATGAATATATCATGAGGTTATGTGACATTGTTAAAATAGTACATCACAAATATATAGTAAACAATTGTGACTTAATAATTATTTCATCGAAATAATATAATAATATAATACCCGATTAAATTATATTCGGTATGATACAATGTACATGGATTATATATGGGTATGTACCCCTACTTCCTACATTGTAATATTTACTTATTGAAATTGCATTGAGAAACTAATTGAAGCTATAACCTAAGTATATATTATATGCATATAACTTAAGCATATAATGTGTGTATAATAACATAAGTGTGATATATACTTCATGTTGCCCAAATTTCTGAGATTAATAACCATGTCCCATACTGAGGGACACCCCTCATTTCTTCTCACGTATGAACAAAAGGCCAATGGCCTATGCTACTCTACCACCTCAAACTCAGCAATTCTTAGCATATCATCACGGAATGGGCTTAATCATGGGATTCACTAACTACTCAACCACCCTCCCTTACCCACTGAGTTCTTGCTCTTCCCGTTAGTTTAATTTGATGATCAAAGGCATGGACTGTGTAACCATTTCTCTACAAATAAGGCATCTCTCCTTCTTCATTTCAATTACTGAGAATCTGTAAGTATAAGATATAGAGTTAGTGCATTGTATTAGTCAGAAGTCTATGAATTGAGAAGTTCAAATTGCAGCAAGCTCTCTATCTAGCTTAACAGAGGTATAACTCTTGTTCTTCATCTTTAATTACTAACTTGTTGATTTTGGTTGAATTAGATGATAACATGATTTGGGTAATATTTGCTAGTTACTATATAGCCTTATGAGTATGTTAGTAATGCACTATAGTTGTTTAGAATGGAATTCGTGAAGAAATTCTGTGTATGGGTCTGGTTTCTGCCAAGCAGAAATAATTTTTGGGTCTGGCTAGGAAGTGGCGCAGCTGCGCCCAAGTTGTTCTTGGGTGCTGTGCAGCTGCGCCGGTACCCAAAACCAGACTCTAATTTCTATTTTGCTATAATGTCCTAGCATGCAAGTTTGACTTAGACACACATAAAAGCAGACCTGATTATGAACTTAAAGTTCCTTTTGTACATCCTGAGTACCTTAACTTGTTTGGAATAAAATTACTAGAGAAGACTTGAATTTTAAAAGAGAACTTTGATGGAACTAATAACCTTTGCTTTTCGATTTTGTGAGCATGTGTATATAGTCTAAGCTACACATAGAGAACATGTTTAACTTGTGCATATGTGATTCTTGTTGTAACATGAGTTGCTTTGACAACGTTAGTATACATTGATAAATGAACTTAAAGTTTCTAAAATAGACGTTGACATATTATATTGATGTCTATGCTCTAACCTTGTAAGCGTGTTTGGGTGGTCTAGATATGCATGAAGATCATGATAATATGTGTATATATGTATCATGAAGTAGCATGAGCATGTTTGGTTATGTTAGTATATAAATACTAAAGAAAATTATAGTTTTTGAAATAAACTTTGACATATAGGTATCATATTTATATTCTGACCATATGAACATGTATATGTGGGTAGGTTATGAAAGAAATATAGTTTATATGTGTTAAGTCAGTTCAAGTTGACTTTTAAAGAGAAACTTGAAAGTTTTGAAGAACTAATGTTCATGAGCATGTTAAAGAATACATTCTGATATTTTGTTATGCATAATAGTACTCTTAACATCACTAAGCTAGTCTATATGTACACACAATGTGTTAGATACAATGGAAGTTAACCGAGCATGAGTCTAGACAAGTTTGAGAGTAATAAGCGATATTAACTAGATGCAAATAAATCAAATGCATGCAAGCATGCATATCACAAATTTTATGACTACCTCGTAGGTTCATATGGTAAACATAAAAACCATGTGATTTCGTGTCCTCAATTGATCGTAACTCATTAGAAATCCTAAATGAGAATCCTAACATATTAAGGTGAACGTATGATGACTGTAAAAGCATGAAAGACCTTTATTGTGTGTACGTGTTATGTGTATCCATCTAATATGACATGACATAAGATCGTGAAAACATGATTCGTACGAGTTTTCAAAGAATGAACAAAAGTACATAAGTGCATATAATGAAAGTCTTTGGGGAGCATGCATACTAAATTATTTTTCTGACTATCTCATATGTTTACATGGTAAACATAGTAGCACTTGTGATTCATGACCTTATTTGGCCTCACGACATTAGAATACCAATCTAAGACTATAACGTGTAGGTTGAACATTTGATGGACCTTAAAAGCATGCAGAACCTTTTTAGAGACATATGTGTTATATGCTAGGCACGGGGACCTAACCAGGTGAGCAGAAGCTTAACTCTGGTCTGACCAGGGGACAGCGCAGCTGCGCCGTCCCTAGGCTTAACCAGGGCGCAGCTGCGCCAGCCTGAAATCTTGTCTAAGTATTCTGCTTGCTTTTTGATGTTGTTGATTGGTCTACAATGATACTCTAAACCATTAAAAAGAGTTTGGTTGATACTGATCGTATTCAAATGTGATGATGATATGGTATAAAGATTGTAAATTTGTAAAAGGAATTCCAAAGGTAAATAAAGACATAACCGATTAAGCATTTTGATGCCATACATGTTACTTAATTTCATGACGTCTTATATACTGATTTTATGCTACATGTGTATAAGTACGTAATAACAGACGTATAGGGTTATATGAATAAGTTAAAATCATATGTGTATATTTAATTTACACGTCAAGTTATGTATCGAATGTGCGTGACTAATGAATATCCTATACATATAAATATATATATTACGATAGGGATTCGAAAGTGTCAATTTATTTAACGAGGATAAACTACGCATAAGGCAAGTTTCCTGACTTACACTCATTTATAGTGCAAGTATCTGAACCCTACTTTTATTGTGTTGCAAGTATCCTATCCTTGTGGTTACTTATTCGAGGAACGTCGTAAGCAAGTTCCCTAACTTATACTCTTTCATTGTGCAAGTTTCCTTGAAACCTTTCTTGTATATTAATTGCAAGTATCTGACTACTCTTTTATTAAGCAAGTATTTGAGTCATACTCTTTATTGAACACATATTCGAGCTTGTACTAACTTTGGTCGTACAAGTAAATAGGTGCTAGAATAATTCTTGCCTTACAAACTTATGTTTCATAAGTTTGATTTAAATTACGATTATATTCTTCGAATTATTGTTGCGAGTATTGAAAATTGTTATTATATACATTGTTGAAATTGTCTACGCCATTTAATTCGGCTAGACCAATATCATGAATTAGAAAGCAATCCACACCAATTGCCTTGGTGCGGACTCTTATAAATTGACTGAGTTGAACAACCCTTGTAAAAAGGGAAATATATAGTCGGGGTGCCGACAGTGGTGTGACAGGTTATGCGTAACTATAGGTACGATAGGCTGATCCCCTAATTGTACTTGGTTGGATTACCAGAAATATTTTTGGTGATTCTAGTAGAAGTTCGTGGTTCTTAGCGATCACTCAGTATCCAGTATTTATTAACTTAAAACTTTGAATTCATTGGATTCTTTATTAATCTTTGGTCCACAGCGACACTCAGTGATATCTATTCGTTCACTTGAAATTGTTGAAACTTTTGAATCCTTTAATAACTTCTCGACCCGTAGTAGTCCTTATTCAACTTCACATAATAGATTTGGAAGTTATTGCTATTTATTTTGTTCACAACATTCTTATTTGAATTCTTGAGCGATTAATTACCGTTTTACCCTTGAAGATTTAGAACCATATATATTCCTGTTCACATTTATTGGCATATTACTTGCTGAGCAAATTTGTTGCTCACTCTTGCTTCCCATAAACATTTCAGTTAGGGCAGGGCAAGGTGGAATCCCAGGACAGGACAAGTGCGAAAGCAAGGCTATGGAGTAGATGTGCTTTTCTATATTAGGATATTTCTGTTATGTTGTATTAAGACTTATTTAATGGTATGTATTAAGATATGTTTGGTTTAAGTTATGAAGTGTATTAGTAATAGTTTCGAGACTTGGGACGAGAATATTTATGTTATATCAATGTAAATTATTCTGTTATTCCATTGTTTGAGATTTTAGTTGTTATTAGAATTAGTACGTGATGAAACGAATTCGAGATCAGTGACGGTCTGAATTTGGGGGCGTCACAGTACCAATCTATCCGAATTTACTAATCCCCTTTTTAGTAATCCCACGATTGGGAACTATTTTAGTTTTAAGCTTTCTAAGAATTTAGATCTCAATAGCATGATCAACATCGTGATTCTGAAAGCATTGCTTAAAACTATGGGTTATTTACATATTATAAAAATAGCATCATGTAGATAATTAAATGTCTTTAATAAATAAATTCTTTTATTAATACATAAATAAGATCGTTTACAAAGTATATACTTCATCATCATAAATGATTGGCTTGTATGCATACTACTTTCATAAGTAGCTAATCAGAATAAATCTCATGCACGAAGGAATAAATAAAGTAAACTTGATCAAACTGTTAATTATGAATAAGGTTCAACATCCCTTCAGAACTGAATTGAAAAGATTAGACTAACATGCCTTTGATTCTCCAACTAGGGTTTGTAATCTAATGTAGAAGATAGAATGAATAATACTGAGTATTACATGTATTTATAATGCCTAAACATAGTCCTAAATTATAAGAAATTGCAATCCAAATCAATTTAGAAGTCTGCCAAAATTTGCCTGACTTTCCAAAAAATAACTGAAATTTCCCGCTGAATCAGCCAGGGCGGATTCGTTGTACTATTGGATTCGCCGGGGTGAATTGGGACAGAGAGGAGTGGGTCGGGGTAGCTTCAGAACGCGGTGGGACAAAGATTTACATAGACGAATCCGTCGGGGCGGATTTCCTGGGCCAAATGAGTTCGCCAGGGCAGATTCAGCTTTTCCTAGAATGTAAAGGCATATCCGCCGGGGTGGATTCGTGCAGGGCTTTTGAGCGCACCGGAGCGGATTACCAGTTTCTTGAATTCTCTTTCTTTTCTATCTACTCAGCTCCAAATCAACCCGTTTCAACACTTAAGCTATATTTTTACCTGAATTTCATAAACAACCTTATTAAGCTCGTGTTAACAACAAAACATGCAATGAACTAAGCATAAAGGAATCAAAATAGATGAATATTATACACTCGTCAAATTCCTCCACACTTGGCCTTTACACATCCTCATGTAAATCAAAACCAAGGTTATGCTATCATTCACAGAATTCTATTCAACCATAATATCAAAAAGTTCAAGTTACAAATCTTGAATATCAATGCTTATTAACAGAAACCTGATTAACACCTCATCAATCAATTCACAATTAACAACCTTACCATTTCACCAATGAATTTCATTAAATCGAACTGTATCCACATAAGCAACTTTTCCTACAGTCCACATACTAACTCAACTTAGTTATCAAGGAACAAAAACCATGCACACTGACTCACAACCCAGAACAAGTTTCTCTTGCTTTTCACTTTTTTCATAGAACCTTCTCTTTAGCACAGATGAATGCATTTTCATGTTTTTCTCATATTTTTTCCTTTATTAACATGTGCAATGTCTCCTTTTCTTAGGCTTTTCAGTGTTACCCATGTAGCGAACTTTCCACCAATGACTCCCAAACAAGATAATTTTAGGGCGCTGGGTGTAGAGACACCGCTAGGGCTTACTTGTTCAAGTAACAAAGCCCACAAAAGTAGACTAGTCAAGTTGCTCTTACCTATCACACTTTTCAACGTGAATACCGATGCTTCCTAAGGCTTGGATACCCAGTTAATTCGTATATAATGGACATTGAAGTATATTTTCAATTATGTTTCTTGTTTTTTATTTCATTCATCATTTTCATAACATTTTTTCATAATGTTTCGCAATAAACACAAGCAGTTAAACAGTTCTAAATCATGAAATCAGTGCACATAGACAACTCCACAGATAACTTAGCTAAATAAGCATGCTTCTCATATTCAAGTACTTATGCAACACAAATTCAATTCAAAACAATTACTATATATCATGACTTAGTTCTCATTATACATCAACCAATTAAGCACAAACAGATTTTGAAATTTAGCATTGATTTTCAATCTATGATTTAATCCTTTGAAAATATAGCCAAATAGAATCATAGAACCAAAGCCAAAAAATTTCAAAAGTTTTCAAAGCCAGCACTTTTTTCAAATTCCTCATCAAAAATGGATCAATATCCCTAAAAAACAAAAAACTTAATTCCCCCCCCCCCCCCCCCCACACACACACACACACACTCAAACCTTACATTGTCCTAAGTGTAAGAAAATCATGCAAAGAAGAAAGTAACTACATACAACTAAAAAAAGTAAAGGGATAGAAAAAACAAATCTGAGATCTTGGGTTGCCTCCCAAACAGCTGCCCTTGTTTATTGTCATTGGCTTGACATTATCCTTCTCATTCTATGTAATTAGAGTTGTGTACTTCAAGTGGACTGGTAACAATTTTAGCTCTAAATTAGGAGCATCCTTCACGTCATGATTTTTCTCCATTCCAATCATCAAATCCTCTTTGTATAATTGTATTCGATCAAAAGATTCATGCACTGAATAGTCCACAACATCAATAGCAAAAATAGAATTAACATTACCAAGATACCTCTTAGCCTCATATATGCCGAAATTGACATTTTCATCATCTAATTCTATGGTTAAGGTTCAATGGTGTTTATCATTCAGTGTTTTTGCTATCTCTTGCTCCTCATCATCAAATTCAGTGTTGACTTCGAACACTCCATTCTCACATATAGCATTGTTTTCTGTTCCTGAAGTAAGTACTGAATCTTCTTTCTACCATACCTCTGCACCACTTCTCAAAGTAATTCCACTTAAATTCTCTCTTGGTGTAACAACAGTTTGAGAAGGTAACTTCCCTGAGCTTTGAGAATCCAATCTTCCAACTGTGGTAGCCAGTTAACGTACTTGGTTCTCCAGATTGTGAGTGGAAGTCCTTGTCTCTTAATGGAACTGTTGTGATTGATTCATGAAGGCTTTGAACATATCCTCAAGAGATGGTCCAGAATTGGTAAGTACTTCTTCGATATATGTTTGGTGCTGAGGTTGAGTCTGCTAAAAATCTTGTTGCATACTTGAAAATACAGGTTGCTTTGGTGGCGTAGTACCTTCATAGCTCATGTCGGAATGATCTCTCCATACTGGATTGTAAGTGTCCGCTCAAGGATCATATTGATGTTGATGGTGTCCTAAGAATGTTCCCACAGCAATAACTTGTTGCACAATTTCATCCTCTTGTAATATTGGACAAGCATCTGTAGTATGCCCTAACTTTGAACAAATTCCACACATCTTTTCAACTTGCATATTTCCTGTAGCCAGTTGTTAAACCAAAGCAGTTAAATCAGAAATTTGTCGCTCAATATTACTTGTACTTACCTCGTTCACCCTTGTAAGTGAATAATCCATTCTAGTTTCATACTGTTGTGAGTTAGCTGCCATAGTTGCAATTAAGTTCTTCGCAGCTTCTGGAGTTTTGTCTACCAGTGCTCCTCCACTTGCTGCATCAATCATGCTTCTATCCATTTGTAGCAAACCCTCATAAAGGTACTTGATCAAGCTATGATCATCAATTTCGTGAGGTGGACAGCTGGAACACAACTTCTTGAACCTTTCTCGATACTCATAGAAAGTCTCTCCATTGAACTGACTGATTCCACATATCTCCTTCCTTAGATTGGCAACTCTTGATGCAGGAAAGTACCTCTCCAAGAATAGCCTTTGCATATCAGTCCATGATTGTATTGATCTTGAAGGAAGATAGTATAACCAGTCTTTAGCCAAATCTGCTAATAAGAATGGAAAAATTCTAAGCTTGATCTGCTCCTCTATCACTCCTTGTGATTTCATCGTGGAGCACACCACGTGGAACTCCTTTAGATGCTTATATGGATCTTCACTTGTAAGACCACGAAAAGTAGGCAAAAGATGAATTAGTCCAGAGTTAAGTTCAAAAGTAACATCTAAAGTAGGATATTCGATACATGATGATGATTGATCAATATCAGGAGTAGCTAGTTCTTTTAAAGTCCTGTTGTTATTTGGCACCGCCATCTCTTCATCTTCAAGTGCTATACTGAGATCTGGTGATGGAACAATGGCTTCTTCTGTATCTGCGGTTTTCTCTATCTCTTAATCAAAATTTAAGTAAATAGAGTTAGAGGATTGAATAAAAATAAATAAAAATAATAAAATAAAACAAAGAATAAATAAAAACAAATAACACTCCCCGACAATGGTGCCAAAATTTGGAAGTTGTCGTTGACACTCCTTAATTAATACCTTACTTCTACTCTATATATTAACACAAATATTAGTATAGCAACAAGTAAAGGTCGATCCCACGGAGAGTGTATTGTTTTGTATTTATCCAATTGCTTTCAAAGAAAGGGAGTTTTTGATTTGATTAACTAAATTATCAAAAGTAAACTAAGAAGAAATAACAATGATTAAAAAGTTTCAGTTCATCAGTTCAGTATCTTTTTTTCACAATTATGGAGTAGTCAAGTTATACAGTATTTACCCTTCAATGATATTAATAACCCTATATAACAGCGATCGCTAATTATCCGAAATTCTCCTTATGTTTAAATCTAATGTGAATCGCCTCCAATAGATCCTAACTAACATACAACCTAGAACTATCAGTCTAGATTTAATACAATAGCAGCATGAAGAATGAAAATTAGGTTATTGCAAGCAACAATTGCACAATCATAAATTATTTAACTTGTCTTCTGAAAATCTTAATAATACCCAAAAGCTTGTCCACAATCAAGTATCACTAATTGCTACTTATGATCAGATATAATATTGTTTGCTTAATACATATCTTAATCTAGCAGATGATATCAATTCACTAATTTAATCCTGTAGAAACCAAATTAGTAGATTGAATAGCATACAAGAAGTTTAAGTAGCTAATCAGAATAAATCTCATGCACGAAGGAATAAATAAAGTAAACTTGATCAAACCGTTAATTATAAATAATGTTCAACATTCCTTCAGAACTGAAATGAAAAGATTAGTCTGATATGCCTTTGATTCTCCAACTAGGGTTTGTAATCCAATGTAGAAGTTATAATGAATATTACTTAGTATTACATGTATTTATAATGCCTAAACATAGTCCTAAATGATAAGAAATCGCAATCCAAATCAATTTAGAAGTATGCCAAAATCTGCCTGAATTTCCAAAAAATAACTGAAATTTCCCGCTGAATCCGCCGGGGCGGATTCGTTGTATTGTTGGATTCGTTGGAGCGAATTGGGACAGAGAAGAGTGGGTCAGGGCTGATTCCCTAGGCCAAATGAGTTTGTCGAGGCGGATTCTGTAACGACCCCAAAATTCATACAAAATAATTCTCATTCTCGATCGTTAACAATACAACTTCTTTCTAACTTTACATCATTATTCGATATACAATCACTAAAAATGCGGAATAATTAAAACTTTTATATATATCTTTCTTTGTTGCCCTGAATCTCAGCCTTTACATAGCATATCTTTGATTCAAACTTATTATATGAATCACTACATCGAAGTTGCTATCTAAAATCTTACATCACAAAGCAATATCCACTATACATCGAATAGCTCACTTACAATTCAACAATTATGTTACAATTAAAACATTAAATACAATTCTCATCTAAAATAAGTAATCTTCTTGAATTACTATTGATCTCTAACATTCAACTAGCATGTATCATTACCTTGCATCCTTGACCTGCAAAAATGGTTATTTGAAAGAGTGAGCTCGACAGCTCAACCAAGATCTAACAGTTTTCATGCAACACGTAGCACATAATAACATGCTCAACATACATCTCATAAATTATTAGACTAACATAGCATGCATGCTTTAATTCATATAACAAGTAAAAAGATTGAGTTCCTTACTCAATCAATATTCTTTACTCAATCAACGTAGTCATAAATTGACTTTAACGTTTCATGCTTACAACAAATATAACATATCATGCTCTTTACAATACAAGTTAAAACAGTTCATCATCAGGTTCACATAGAAAATAGGAACTGAAAGACTTGCCTGGCTCGTAGATTACCAATTAACGAAAAATAGTTTATAATAATCTGCACTTTATGAATCCTACACAACATATTATCATACGCATCAATTATTAGTCACCTAGCAACGCTTAGCAAACGTCTAAGTAAATTCTACTTTACACTTCATAATTCTCTCCCATTTATTTGTTTAACACACATTGTCAAACTTATATGTATAATAAATAATATAAATTAATTATCACATAGCTAATTCTCATAATTAGTTAACCTATTTAGGTTAACTCAGTCCTCTTTAATTATTAAGTTAATACTTAATTATCACATAATTAATCACATCACATAATCATATTATATTTTCACATAATTAATCAATTAATAATTCAATTATATTTTAAACAAATTATAATTTGAATTACACTTCCTCAATTATAATTAATCGAATTATAATTGTAATTTATATTAATTAAATTATAATTTAAATTAAATATTTATTATGATTAAAATAATCAAACTCAATTTATGCATTTATATCAATTAAATTATAATTAAACCAATTATAATTCAATTTAAGCAATTACTTTGATTATAATTAATCAATTTCAAATCATGCACTCATTAAATTATAATTAAATAAACTATAATTTAAATTACACATTTACCTTAATTATAATTATTTAAATTATAATTACATATTATATTATAATTACACAAATTATAATTTAAGTTAAACATTTACTTTGATTAAAATTTAATCAAACTATATTCATTTAACAAATCATATTTTAAATTAAACCTTTACTATAATTATAATTTATTCAAATTATAATTACACATTATACTTTATTAATAAAATCCATTACTATTATTTAGCATTTTAATGCATGCTTATCATGTCATCAAATTATCACATTAAGTTAATTTCTTCATGATATAAATAAAACTTTACAAAACAATCAAACATGATTTTCTGCATACCCCCCGCTGAGGCGGGGGTTTTAGGCTTGATAGGCCCGTCGGGGCGGGGGCCCTGCAGCAAACGCAGACTGGTTCGCGAATTGTGCAGAAAAAAATCAATTTGGCTTATTCCTCCACACCAAATTCTAATTTCAGTTAACACAATACATATAAAATTTTACAGAAACATAATATTAAAGTTTCTAATATGTTTTAACACATTGAATCATTAAAACCCATGATCAAAAATTCAATTCCATGATTTTTGAAGAAAAACCATTGTTAAGTGTTTTTGAGGAAATTAAACACTATACTTTTGTTTTTAATTCAAAATACATAATCCAACGTATATTGAATTCATTTATGACCATATTATCATAATCTACCATCAATTTATACAACAATTAACAATCAAACATAAATTTTTGATTTTAAAGAAAACTATATATTTTCAAAATATTTTTACTGTAACTTCTTGATGAACATGAATCCCTCATATTCATCATATATACATGGATTAAACATCCTAATTAAGCATATAAATCAATTTTAAGCATATATTGACACAATTCACATATTAGAAATTAATGTTTAAACTAATTTCATAAAACTCAATTTACAGAGAAATAAATAATGAAGAACATAAAATATAATCTTTACAATACATGGGTTAAAATTATACCCTTGATGCTTAGTGAAGAAGATAATGATGAGGTTTAACAAAAATTTTCTCTCAAAGCCTTCCTCCTTCCTCCTCTTCTTCTCTCTTCTTTTCTCTTTAACTTTCTTTCTCTGTATTATTCTCTTCTTGTTTTAACACTGATAAAACTCTTAACTCTTTTGTAATTCTAACTAACGTATATTGTAATATACATATATCTATATACATATAATACAATCATAATTATAAACATAATAACCTATAAAACATAATGACCCTATACTAATTACAATTAAAACATATGTTACACTTTTTGAATTTTAAAAGCCCTAAGGCTTGTTTGGCAAAACAGCATTATTTTAAAAACAGGTTTTTAGTAGTTGAGGCCCCGTTTAGCAAAACGAATTTAAAACAGTGTAAGGGCCTTGTTTGGAAAAATAATTTTAAAAATTCTTTTAATAAATCCTTTATCACATATTTTTAATGTTATACTTTAATTAATTAAATCTTAATATTCTAATTTAATTAATTAAAAGTTAACATCAATTAATCATATAAAAATTATCACATTATAATTACTTGCTAATTATAATTTCATGTAACAATTACCACATAACTTCATCAAATTTAATTATCTCAATTAAATTAGAACTATAACATAGAATCATTACATATTAATTAAATATTAAATATTTATTTAATTAATATATTACACTTAATTACATTACTCCATAACAGTCACATAATTTATTTATTTATTTTAATAAATAAATCAATTAAAATATTTATTTTAATCAATAAATATTAATATATAAAAATGCTCTTCACACCAAATCACATATTTCACGATATATGACACATACCAAACTCAAAACATCTTAAAATAAAAATTTTATTCATTAAATTCTCATTTATAAATTCTTAAAAATCTGGGATGTCATAGATTCAGCTTTTTCTGGAATACAGAGGCATATCCCGCTGGGGCAGATTCGTGCAGGGCTTTTAAGCTCGTTGCGGTGGATTGCCATTTTCTTGAATTCTCTTCCTTTTCTATCTACTCAACTCCAAATCAACCCATTTCAACACTTAAGCTCCATTGTTACCTGAAATTCATAAACAACCTTATTAAGCTCGTGTTAACAACAAAACATACAATAAACTAAGCATAAAGGAATCAAAATAGATGAATATTATAAACTCGTCACTATCATCAGCCGGACTATTGTTGTTTTGTGCTATGAGGACAAAATTACCTTTTTGCCCTACCGAGATTGTCTCCGGGGTGGAATTGTACTGTTGATGTCCCACAGGGTTGTCTATGGGGGTTTGATTGCTGTTTTAGTCCCATACGATTGTCTCCAGCGGTTTGATTGTTGTTGTAGTCCCACGGGGTTGTTTTCGGGGTTCTTATTGTTGTTGTAGTCCCATGGGGTTGTCTCCAGGGGTTTGATATGACAATTTTGCCCTCCTGCATGGTTAGTAAGAGGAAAGAAAAATTTTGAGTGTCTACAATAGACAAGTGCTTGTTTTATTCTTGGATTCTGGACTATGACTTTGGAGCAAAAGGTTGATTTTTTAAAGGAGAAGAAAGAAACTGCAAGTAATGGAGGAGGCTTAGAAGATGAGAGAGATTATGATTCAGAACAGATTGCAACAGGAAAAAAAATTCATTACTGCTACAACATGTTATATTTTTTTACCATGGGATTTCGATAGTTGTGTGACTGCCATATTAATAATGAATAAAGTTACTATAAAAATTTACCTGATGCCTTCATAGTTGTTCTATTCATGGTAACTTTGTTACTGCATTTACTCAAACACACATTGTTGCCTATTTTTTAAAATTAAAATTTTTAGTCAATTATTTACCTTAATGACTTTTTTTATATTTTTTTTAATAGGTGAGAAGTTTTGATACAAGTGATCAGAATGTAGATATATCACAAGAATCCAAAAAAATAAGAATTTTTCCAACAATGAACGTCAAGCAATTTATATTGCTTTACTACAAAGAAGTGTTGATTGAAAATTAAAACGAGATATGACAAAGATTATTGCTTCAGTATCTGGAGTATCGATTCGAACTGTTCAACTCATTTGGAAGCAGTCAAAAAGTAATTCAAACAGTGGAGTGATTGATTTATCCCATAGAAGGACAAAAAGTTGTGGTTATAAGAGAATTCAACTTGATTTTGAACGAATTCAAGAAATTCCTTTGCCTCGCCGTACATCTCTTGATTATCTATCATGTGCTTTGAATGTTAGTAAAACAACGTTGTTCAGAAATCTCAAGTTAGGTAACATTAGACGTCGGTCAAATGCTATCAAACTATTTTTGAAGGAAGAGAACAAGAGAACCATATTACAGTTTTGTATATCAATGTTTGAGGGAAAATACTTTACTACATGATCCAACATTTGTTGACATGTACAACATCGTTCATATTGATGAGAAGTGATTTTATATTTGACACATTTTCGACTATAAAGTCGAATCGTATATTTTTGAAGTTACAAATATGTATGTTAGATATTATGAAATGAAATCACAATATTCTATATATATATATATATATAGAGTTCGTCTCTCCAACGAACTATAGGGAGTGAACTAAAAACGAACCGGCTACAACGACGGTTTTTTCCGTCGTTATAGCATAGAAAGCCGGTTTATTAGGCTATAGCGACGGAAAAAGCCGTCGCTATAGCCGGTTCGTTTTTAGTTCGCTCCATATAGTTCGCTGGAGAGACTAACCGTATATATATATATATATATATATATATATAATTCCTCATATTAAGAAAGCCATTGTATAAAGGGAATGTCGACTTCTTCGTCAAATGAAGTGTGATCCAAAACTCATACAAGATGTGCTTGATTGGCTCAAGTACTAAAGTGTGATCCAAAACTCAAATTTTGTTTGAAACATTTATTCTTATTTTTGAGATGAAGTATGTTAATTTAAATGCATTACTTTTTTATATATAAATTAAATGTGTTAATTTAATTTTAATGTTACTCCATTTTTTTTAAAGTTAATTTTTATTGGGTATTAACTTTTATAATATAAAAAGTTAATTTCAAAAACATAATTCACATTATATACATCAATTGCGATTAATTTCAGTAAGGTGAACTATTGCATTTTAGAGCAATTATAAAATCAAAACGATTATAATTTTAAAATTAAAAGTATTAGAATTATACCTTTGAGAGCCACCCACATGCATGGATATATATTTCTAGTGTCACATGAAGGATTCGTTGAAAAGGCTCGTAACATACTGTTAAAGTTTTTGATATCACATTTTTATATTACTATAGCTTGATAACTATCTATTCGAAAAGGGATACCATCTTACTAAATCTATTCATTTGTGTGCATCAGTAATTTGTTTGTTTTGTTAACACAAACTGGGGCAAGCATTTTCGCTCTCCAATATATAATAAAAATTTTGAATTTTTTTTTGTTCAAGGATGCATTGATCATATTGAGACAGATATATCAAAGTGTAAAATAAATAAATTCATCCGACTTCATTCATAATCAATTCATTAACATAACCTTCAAAATATTTCTACAAAAACAAAAAAAAATACTTTTACATCACAAAATGTTGAACATGAAAAGTAGTAAAAGTTAATAAAATTTTGAGAAAAATCTCAAAAATAATCTATTGTTTTTTCATAAAAATTTCTCCATCATCATCCGATACCGTATTCAAATCTATTCCAGCTGACAAATTCAAATCAATATCTTATACAACCTTCACAAACTCAATCTCATGGTTTGATTCATCATTTAAATCAAAAGAAAACTTATTTTTCTCATTCTCATGGAGTTGTTCTTTATTTTCCATAATTTTTTTGTCATGAAATTTTTTATTTTCCATAAGAGTTTTTGTAAAAAAACATAGATGAAGAGAGAATATAAAGAATCCATGAGAATGTATGAAAAGGTTAAACCTTTCCTGAGTGACGTTTAGAAATCTGAGAAAGAAAGAAAAATTAGAACGTAAATATTATAAAAGAAAAAGTTGAAATTAAATAAGTTACAGATATTTTAGAGATAATCTAAGAAAATAAGAAAAAAATTCTCCCACAAATCTAAAAACGACAATTAATTAAAAAAATAATAATTTAAAAACGACTATTATTACGGAACAGAGGGAGTACATCCATTGAAGGAGGTAATGAAAAACCCTCAAAGTAATGTAATAAAATTGAATAATGCTAGGAGTTTTAGAATAAGACAAAAAATACTTTGACAGAGACAATCACAAGTTATTTACCCAACCAACAGATTGATGCTAATCATTTAACACTTTAAAACCGAAAATTTGAGACCCATACCCAATAAAATTACATCTGTAATAAACTAAAACATATAACAAGTGAACCAAACAAAAACAATGTCACATCAGTATAATAATCTATTGCATTATACGACACTATTACATTGATAAGTAGAAAAAATCAACATTTCAATCTCAAAGTGTTGTATTAGACCTGTCAAACGGGCCGGGCCAGCTCAAATGGGCTATGGCCGTGTTTGTGTCAAGTCAAAAATGGGTCGAGCCGAAAAGGCGCAGTTGAAATGAGAGGGAAAAAGATAGAAATGAAAATGGGCAGCAGCACGTAGACAAAGTTGGAAATGAAAGGATATGGAAAGGGAGATCAGTCATTGATAAACCACTTGAAAATCAGCACACTCCAACGACATTCAGAACGATAACAAGAGCAGAAATCAGTAAACATAGATTATGTGATTTGAAGAAAAGAAAGTTACTTGAAACAAAAATAAACAGTTCAAATTTTGGAAACATCATTAATAAATCAAATGGAATCAAATCGCATGATCATAGATTTTGTGTAAAACTTAACTTTCCATTCCGGCATGACAGTCAATTTCCACATCGGCAACCGGAGGGAAAAGAGCCAAATGCTTCATTCAATCTGTAACGTGCTGTAATGCATCCATAAATAAAACAGAAGACAGATATCCAAAACATTTAGGCTGTTTGGAAATTAAAATAGGATTAATGGAAAAGGAAAACAAAACAAAATAAAACGTAAATAAAAAAAAAAGGTGATGCTATGGGTATCAAATTTTTTGTCTCAAAAAATGGCACAAATGATATGTCACCATAATTTCATTTGATTGGCTATGCTATAAATTATCACTAAAATATTTAATGTCGTGTCATTTGAGACCCATTTGAGACAAAATTTGAAACCCCTAACATTACTCGTAAAAAAAAAGACCTGCCTGCTAAACATAATTCTAACTATATCTAGTCTTGCAAATATATCCTTTTAACATCATTACCTTTTCATTTTTATTTTTACTTCCGCCCTCGAAGACTAAATTTCAAACACAGCCCAAGAAATCAGTACAACCAACATCCCACTTTCCTAATTCACGAACAACCATATCAATAGTACTCTCTCTTTAAACTATGATACAGCACCCATCAAGTCGCATAACTTTTCTTTCTAAAGTCGGTTCAGCACAACTAGCATCATAGCTGAGATAGAGATCTTCAAGACATCTAAAACCTCATAAAATTGATAATTGACATATGTAATATATATACCTTTTATGCTCATACTTGTTCCGAAATTCTGACTTACAATAAAATGATTGAAAGTGTCCAAACCAGCTCTACCATGTGATTCACAACATGTAACATATGCGTACTAATATGTTCAATTTACCATATTCTTGGTAGATGAAAGGGATGCTAATAATTTGTACCTCTCGATTCCGCAGGATAAATACTCCTGCAAAATCATGTCACTGTGTGAAGGTAACAACTAATAATTACTTGTCATACATCAAAATACAAAATACTTGTACCTTCCTTACCAATTATGATAGAAAGGTATGTGATGTAGGACAAGCTAAACTCAAAGGAAAGAAAGAAAAGGGAAAGAGAAAAGGGATAAGCTAGGCATCAAACCTAGGGTTCCATAAACTTCTATCAAGCAAATTACTCAAATAAATCTATTTATAGGATTCCATAAACTTCTATCACCTTTAGATACACTGGACCTATCTAATTAATGCATGTATGACTTTTTGATGGATACAGCTCTAAAATCGATAATTGATATATATAATAGATATAATATATATATATATATATATATATATATATATATATACCTTTTATGCTCATACTTGTTCCGAAATTCGAATTAAAATAAAAGGATTGGAAGTGGCCAAACCAGCTCTACCATGTGATTCACATGTAAGGTGCATACTATATGTTCAATTTACCATATTCTTAGTAGATGAAAGGGATCAGAATTTGTACCTCAAGATTCCGCACTAGTGAAGGTAACAGCTAATAATTATTTGTCATATGTCAAAATACAAAATACTTATACCTACCCTGTCAATTGTCATGACCTCTGAAAAGAAGGTAGATGAGAAGTCTACATCAAAGCAAATTCATGTCTTAACTTTTGACACCTCTCAATATGTAAACCCACTCAAGTTGCGAGAAGAAACACATACCTCGAGTCAAAAACTTAGCTGGCTTTTCCTCGGCTAAATGATAAATAACGAGTTTCGTACAGCATTGAGTTATTTTGTCAGTCGATATCTCCTACCTGTCAAATAATTCAGTACTGCACAAATTTACTATTTGTATACTTTAAACCATTAGACATAAATCACTGCAGTACACGGACTAATACATTCACATTGTAATGGACAAAAAAATGCAACAGTTGTGATAGAAAGGCATGTGATGTAGGGCAAGCTAAACAAAAAGGAATGAAAGAGAAGGAAAATAGAAAAGGGATAAATTAAACTAGGTGTCACACCTAGGGTTCTTACGCCTCACGCCCAAGGAAAAGATGCATCACACATCAAACAAAAACTCAAATTTTCATTCAAATTAGCTCAAATGGCTCAAAAAAATCTATTAACAGGAGTCCATAGCACCATAGATACATTGAACCTATGTAATTAATGCATCTATATGACTTTTTGACTGAATACATGCATTAATGACCGACACAATACATAACGCAAAAATTAAATTGATTAATTCTTTAGACCAGCTCTAAATCAGTGTCCTTCGGTCCTTCCCGATAGGAACTGGAGAATCAAATTGGCTCCTTCGGTTACAGTGTTTTCCACACCTCTCATGCATTTCTACATCAGTATGATCATAGATTAACAAAAGTTATACATGTACAAGTGAGCAGAAAGAAAATAACACCAGGAGATTGGCCAAAACATAAAGCTTTTTTGAATCAATTAGAGTGGTAGAACTAACACTTTGCGCAGGGGGGAGCCAGGGAGTTGAACAACAATGTCAACAAAGCAACCTGCTTTGGTCATGGAGATGCCACCAGATGACATCTCCTTAGCTTGTTGCTGGTAGATTTGTTGGGCACTAGTTTTGTTAGGCCTCGTGTCTGATCTTGTTACTTTCGTGTATTACAGGGTTAAAAGGAGAAAATAATTTATCATAAAAGTGAAATCCTAGTAGAGATCACAAAGAAAGTTAATCCCAGTATGGACATTTAAACTGAAGATATTAGTGTTGTTTGTTACTGTTTAAAACCCTGCAGTAACAAAAGGTACTAGGATCTCCTTTGAAGACTAAGTTTGGACAGAAACAGACTGAATAATAGATTACATGAAAATATTAAATAAAGAAAGCAAAAGAAGTATAAAGAATCAAATGTCAGAACTTGATTGACATAATATCATAAATTTTTATGTGGGGGGTATGACAAGCAACTATATATTGCAAGACTCTATTATCTATACAAGCCCACGGAGCATAAAATAATGTCATTTTATTAAGTGCGACCTACAATGATACAGTTTTAATGCTGACAAAGTTAATGTATATAATATCACAGCCTCTGCATATGGTTCTAGAATCTTGCTTTTCCCGCTTATCCTATAAGTAACATATTACCCAAGATTTGAAAACTCTGCAAAATAAAAAAGGGGCAGCGATGAAGATATCCCAGCTTCTCTTCAGATTTCAATTAGAAAATTTTACTCAGGAATACAAATAAATGCATAAAAGCAAGTTAAGAAATCAAATTGTAGCCTAAATATAAAAATTCACAGTCCAGCCCTAATCAAGCCAAGTATGACGTGTTTTTTGCCCTGTATTTTTTCATGAAAGGCAATAAAAAGTATGCACATGTTGGTCAATTTACTGCTTCTGGAATCCAATAAATAGAGGACAAATAGAGAAACCCTGCAAATGTTGAGCATTCACAAACAACACAGCTAACACAGCCGGTTACAATAACATATAGCACCTCAAAAGAAAGATAAAGTTAAAAAAATATTAAACATCCTAGTTCTGGAATATCTTTCAATTACTTTTTTGGCAAGTTAACCTCTAAAATTCACTTGGTTCATTATTCTAATCCTTCGATTAGTTACCGTACTCGTAGTAACTATGAACTTCAATTTATTTTATTTTATTTATCTTTTTGATAGGTCAGAGACATCCAAAGATATGGAATAAAAATGAAATACTGAAATCAAATCTAAGAATGTAATCTTTTAGATTCTTTTAAACCAAATAAAGGATAGTTCCAAGTTGAAATGATCAGCCCGACTCCAAAGGTTCAGACATAACTGCTGCTGAGGATGGATTGTTTTGCCTGAAGGTTCTGCCCAAGAAGAAGTCAAGACATACCAATGAATTTAATACTTAAAACTACAAGCCTTGTAGAAAGAACACCATGCATCTCTATCCAAGATGATCACAGCTTATAAAACAAAGAGAATAGTATGCTTTCTTTTTTCTGGGTTATGAATGGAGGGGAAGACGTGCATACAATTTCCAAACAAACAATTTCTCCAAGTACAGTTGATATCTAATCAAGTTATATATAGTAATTGATAGTAAAATGAACAAAGAGAAACTCACAAAACAACTCAAAGACATTTTAATCAGCTAAAATCTTTAGACAGAACTCCAAGGACAAGTGTTGCTACAAGCTGATTAACTAACCGTATTATGTAAATGCTTCTTACTTGTAGCAACCATAGCGGCAACACCATCACAAATTCATTATCAGCAGCTTATCACAACACATGTGATCATGCAACACTCACAATACGTACAACTGCTCTTTCCTTTTTTAAACATGAAGCTGTGATAGAATAAAGATTATTCAGACATGACAAGACGAGTTATAACACAAAATTATCTACACTCTAATTTAATGCATCTGAAGTTAAACATGTCCAGTCTTATAAATATCAATTATCATTAAGATTCACCGGTTCTCTTGGTACACATGCAATGAAAATAGTCAAAATGCTCATAGAATATTCTGACAGTGAATAGAATCTTGTAACACCTAAGACCGATTTTCTCCAAAAATGGAGACTGCATTTCAAAAACCAAATTGATATGCCCAAGTCTATTATGCATTTATAATCAGCATATATAATTCAATTATTGTTTAGCTCATTACCTTTCAGAATTCACGATACAATATGGAAATAAAAGTCATACGTCAATGGCATTTTCACATAATTTGGGGTAGTTAAAGAGTCATGTAACATTATATAGTTTGTTATTTTGGGTAAATAATTTTAACATTATATTAACAAGAGAGATTGTCAATAAGACTCGACACAAGACCACCACTTAAGTCTTTTTAAACATATGCCTCTAAGCACTTTAATTTTCGTTAGATTCTCTTTGTTTGAGATACACATGCAAACACTTGTTTCATGTTTCTATATACAAATACATCAACTAAAAATTACTGTAAATCTTTTGCATGCTTGAGTTATGCTAATTTTGTATCTTTATCCAACTTTGGATTCAAACAAAATCTATAACTCTAATAAAATATCTATTATAAAGCCTAAGCAGTTCAGCTGCTTCACGTTAACACGAAGCAGCTGAAGTCAGGCGGCTTTAACATAAGATGATCAATTATAAGTACTAGGTCCCCTGTGGTACACATTCTATTCCCAATGAATGGCTGCAGATGAGATAAGACTCCATAGCCAACTGTGGCTATGACGTTTATATATATATACATATATATATATATAGCCACAGTTGTAAGGATAACTATAGATTTACAACACATCACTTGCCGTTCAAAATTTGATCGAATGGCCAGATATTCCTATAGTCTGCAGTTTAGTTTGGCAGACATTCCCAAACTAAACTGTGGACAGAAGTCTCAAATATTCAGTCCGTCCACAGCTTAATTATGCGGACAATGATTACTGTCCACAATTTAATTATGTGGATGATGATAACTTTTAACATAGGACTCATATGATAGTGCCACTAATACCCTTTTTCTTGTACTGGGAAGTGGAAATATGATTTGTGTTGTTAGCTTGAAGCTTGTTTTGTTTTTGTGATAGACCACATGAAAATCAATTGTTGTACAAATACTATTTAAGTGGCAAGATTTATTCAGCTAGTCTATGTCCTTTTTACTATAAAGGGAGACAATTTTTTTATCACTACAGTTTCAATGAACTATAAAAAGGAGAAGAGTATAAAATACGTGGCAAGTATCCATGGCTTCCCTTTTACCCTCCAACTCTATTATTCCTTGCGTATTTTATCCTCACCTTTTTCCTCTCCCTCTTTTACCCTCAAAAGTTTGGAAAGGTTTAATGATATTCATATTTTATCATATATAGATAAACTTTTAATTTTTACAATTAATGATATAATAAAAAATACGCCACGCGTATGCAACATGGGCTAGATAATTAGATTATTATATTATAACTTAATTTATGTTTCATATACTAGTGAGATATAATACTCCCTCCATTCCACAAAAAGAGTCTCATTTGACTTTGATCCTAGTTAATTTGTGAAATCCTAAAATTAAAATTGCGATATGAATTTATTTTAATTTTTGAAATAACAATTTTGTACTTGGTTATACTTTTTTAAGTAGTTTACAATTTAACTATTTTATCATTCACAATCAAATAAAGTCACATTAATTTTTAAATTTTAGAATTTCGTGTATTGACACAAAAAAAATAATCAAATGAGACACTTTTAGTGGAACAGAGGGAGTATTATATTAACTATATAAAGTATCTTTTATGGGATAATACAAGATTATGTTAATGATATAATATAATCTTTCATATTTTAATAATATATATTATGCAAGAATAATCTTTTAGAATACCCTTTTATATATCATTAATATAAAAGTTCAAATTTAACGATAAAATATTTATTATAAAGCTGGAGCATTTCAATTGCTTCATGTTAGCACGAAACAGCTGAACTAAGGCAACTTTGTAATAAGATGATCCATTATAATCACTACCCGTCTGCCCCCCAACCCCAACCCCAACCCCAACCCCAACCCCAACCCCAACCCCTTCCCCTTTTTCTCCTCCTCTCTCGACACACGTCCTGTTTCCCAATAAATGGCAGCTAATGAGTTGGCTAGATAAGCCTTTCGGGTATGGATCATCCCCTATATATATATATATATATATATATGGATAGATAAGCCTCTTGGATATGGCTGAGTTAGATAGATAAACCAAGTATTTGCCAACTGGCTGTTTGGGTAGCTATACTCGTATGTTTTTTCTTTTTATTTTGTATTTGGATGGGAAAGACAAACTATGTTTCACTATTGGTTTCAGTCTGTGTTTTGAGCTTGGGTGGGGATCATAAACTAACAATTCCATATTATATATAGGACGCTCACACGAGCAGCTGTACTGAGGCGACTTTATAATAAGATGATCTATTATAAGTACTAGCCCTTTGAGGAAGACGTCCTATTTCATTAGGAATGGTTGCAGATGAGTTGGCTAGATAAGACTATAGCTAATTGTGACTATGGATCAGCCGCTATAAATAGTGAGGTGATTCATAAAAAATGTTGGCTATAACACTATTTGGGGAAACACATCTCTGGTTGACCATAGAAGAAACGGTCGGCCCAAAAAAATTATAAAAAGTAAGTGCTATCCACCAAAAAAGTAATATGTACAATTAAGATTTCTTTCTCAAAAACTTAATCAAGCATTAAAAATTATGGCATTTCCACCAACACTCAAAAGGTTTGGATTATGTAGTTTTATAATAAGATTAGTCTTTACTTCATAACTTTAGCTATCGTTCTTATATACCCTTTTTGTTCTTGTTTGCTACTTTATTATTTTGACATATTGTTCCGATGATTACATTTATTTTACATTTTTAAAATATAAACATTCAATAAAAATGTTAGCACCTCAAGGCTTTTGGCTGTCCTCATGAAGAGCGGAACATATCACCTCTAAAAATATAGAGTTCATTTTCTAGAGATAGCCACTACACTCATTATGCATGTTCTGTTTACTTCCATATCCAGTGAAGCATCATAAAAGCTTCGCCTTTTCTACTATTAACATTACTTCCAGAAAATGATACCAAATGCTTCTTCATTTTTCTCATTCACTCTGGTTTATGTGACCCCTATGTTGGGGTATGAGATAGAAGTTTAGCATTAATTAAAAGTATACATAAAAGAGAACTAAGAATTCAAATATAAAGAAAAATCATTAATCATCTTCTACATGCATGCACCAATAGTCCAATAGACGATAATACATCTTGTATTTTTTTACATGTATGAATATTCAAGAAATTTAAGAAAAAATTATTATACCTCACAGATGCAAGCTTCTAATTCAGGCCCAGGGAGGTCCCGGTGGAGCCCTCTGACAGTGTCCGCCTCTTTAGAATCATCTTGAAGAGACCTTTCCACCGTGCCACTCGACGTTCACAGATTTTGGTCTTGCCAGAGTATAATCCTCAACAGATCCTTTTTACTAGAAGGTTAGCTCTTTCAGTCAAAAGGAAGATTTCCTAAAAGCATATCTGTAAACCGCTCAGTACTTAATACATCAGGTATAAGAATAAGTTTTAGTTTTTAGAAATACTTTAAAATCACTGATTTCAATTAGCTTTATCATATCGAAATCTGAAACCTGAATCTATCAAATTTAGCCTAGTAGAACGAGTATAAAAACAAGTTTTAGTCATTAGAAATACATTTAAACAGATAACTTACTGGTCAAATCATTATTTGGATAGCTTCTTCAAACTGCAATCTGAACACACAGATCTATCAAATTAGCCTGTTGGCAAGAGACACCAACTATTTATTGAAACCTAATCATTGCAGACATAAAAACACTTTACTATGCTCTCAACTTATAGAGTTATAGTGCATAACATAACCAAATTTCGTAACTGCTACATCATCCAACCTATTTTATTTATTAACTAACAAACACACACAAACATAGAGCACGAAAGCAGTGATACAATTCCCAAAGTACAACCATCTACTAAATTTCTACCATATTTTAATAATATTCCTCAACTTCATGTAAATACCAGCTCTTTAGCCTCACCAAGCTAGTACTGTATGCCTCTTTAGTTCCGCACTTGAAAGTGGAAAATACTATATCCTTAAAAGAGGATTACCCCAATCCTTGTGGATGTTTTAGATATTTACCCACCAAAACACCAATCTATTTTGAGATAGGCCCTTAAATATAGAACAATAATATGCTGCATCACAAAATCTTCACTGTTCCTTGACGTACAGGCATTCCAGCCTGTTTTAGTGGTGGAAGGTCAATGCATATATTTCAAGTTTATTGTTATTATCATTGTAAGACGAGCACTCCACGTGTGCACAATTACTATCAGAAAGGTATTAAAGTCAATTTCCTTTCATTGAAAGAAAGAACATGTCGCATCAAATAAGATGGAAAAAGCTTTGTGAAAAAACAAATGAAAGTAAAGATAACTTTCAAACTGCTTTTAAATCTCCATAGTCAAAAAAGAAGCATACCCACCAATATTCTGATAAACTCATAAAACATATAAAAGAACATGTGCACGATGCTGCATATTGTGAGATGCTATCAACTGGTAGCTTGGATTATGAACCCTTTTCCCTGTGAGTACACTCTCCTCCCACTTTAATCACTATATTTCCTTCTTGGGGCGTCCCCAAAAATAAAACTTCTCTAGTTTTTATAGACAGCAAATTTACATATTTGTCCTTCAGTCATAAATACTCATAGCTGAGAGAGGATGCACTAACATTTACTTTTTTACAACTTTACACAAGATTCCTACTTTCTTAATCTGCAGCAAAAAGAAGTATAGCAAGTAATAAAGTGGGAAGGAGGGGTTATTTAATTCACCTATAAGCATGTAAAACTGTAAATTTCTGCAACCTCTTAGTTTTCACTCATAAGAATCTTTCCATCTTAACTTTCGGCTTCACTAATAAGGATCTTTCAATCTAGTTAAGGAAAGAGTTTAACTACTCCAGATCATAAGCCCACCGCCTTTATATGACACGTGACACATAAGGGTTTTTTCAAGTCCCTTAAAATTCAAATCATTAATTGTGGGGCCAAATTCTCTATACAAATAGCTATTTTTTAAAAGTAACTAGCCGTTAGAGTGACTAATTACAACTAAACACACACATAGCTCTTGCCACCCATTTATAAACCCTAAAGAGAATATTCATAGGATGCATTATACATGATTTTGTTTCTTCAAGTGAAGCATGTTGCATCATATTACCATACATTTCAACTTTAAACTGATCACTGCAAGCTGTGTTTGATTACCATATAAGTAAGGATTTATTAACAACTGCATCTTGGTACATGATGCGTCACAAATTATGTTGTGTTCCCCATAGTGGTAGGGGAAGGGTGGGGTGGGGTGGGGTGGGGATGATTTGGGGGTTAAAATATCCCAATACAAGAATATCCCTTAATATCATATGGTCCATATATTAGTAGCTTCCGCATAATACTTTCCATAAATGTAAGTTTAAAAACTTAGTAGTAAATAAACGTCCCAATACCATATAAACAAGAGTGTTTTACACATTTTCATTTAATGTTGCTCCTTCTCAAGACCATGCAAGTCCTATAAGAAGCAATTTTACTGCCACCATCATCAACTGGCGCATGCGCTAAACATCAGAAACAGACATGCGCAGATATATGAATAGATTCAGATAGATTACTAGCCATACACTCACAAACAAATAGGATCAGTAAATTACAGATAGATGCCAGCACGGTTTAATATGCATTCATCCATGAAAAAATTATGTTTTTATGTTCCATTCATTGTGTTTCAAGTTAGTTGAGAAAAGGCTAAAGCATCAAAGAAAGTACTCAGACATTCCAATAACAGACTAACTTGCAGCAATAATCCTACACTTATAATGGGTATAAACTAGCTAACAGGAGGGAAAAGAAAAACGAAATTGAAATCCTATTTTCTGTCATATATGTGAAATTTCTTCTGTAAGCCTTATTGTAGGCCGAGATTACATGTGTCCCTCTAATAGGATTATCCAAGACAAACTAATTTTTAAATTCTTCCCGGTCCCAACTGTAAATGAGAACTTTAAAAGAACCTCGTTATCAGCCACGGGTTTCACGGATTGCCAAGCGCATCATGTCATCCCCGACAATTGATCTTAACTGTCTCATGAAAATGTCTTTTGCCACTTTTCCCTCCTGTACAAAAATTGATGAGTTAAAAATCAGCATGAATCAAATGCATCTTAATTTATATTTAATTATAAATTCTCACTTGATTAACAAAGATACTAACTACATGCAGAGATTTAGCAAATCCAATCATTCTAGCTAGTATGGCTACTTACCTTGTATGTACTGCACAAGGTTTGCAACTCCGGTACTTTGGAGGAAGGAATGATGCTCCTAAGCTTCGAGAAGAACTTTGCAGTCAGTGTATTAGATGCATTTGGCACCCACTTCAAAAATGATGACTCCGTTAATTGGCCTGAATGAAAAAACAAACGAATAACTAGGCATATAAAGACCTAAATCATCACTACATTTGATTAGAGTTAAGCATAACAGCAAAGGAAATGTATTTACCTGGCACATGATGAGTAGGTTTGTAGCTCACAATGCACTCAGGAAGAATGTGAGTATTCATATTTGCATGCCATACAACATACCAGTTAGGATTATTAACATCATCAACACCAGTATCAAAATCCACACTAGATGGATACAACTGTTGGGACCCTGCTTGAACCTTTTCACATTTACCTAATATGACTCTACACAAAATCACATGATTTTCGCCATTTTCATCTACTTCTGATAACCTTGCACTGAAACACATCTCACGCATCAATCGTTATCATTAAACTCAAAACCAATACAGTTAAAAAATCAATCAATTTCCAAAACTTACTAATTACCTCGCTGTGTTTGATTTCACAGGGGACAAGTAGATGCCAACCCCATAAGCTTCATGACCAGAAACCTTGCTGGGATTGCCAAACCCATGACTCAAAATGCTCGCAACTTCATCAGCTGAACTCCTATACCAAGCAAAAGTCATTTTGGGGTCACCTCGAGCAGCCTTTGTATTCTCTAACTGCTTTTGAAAAACCTCATACTGAGCTCTATCTAAAGGTCCGGTTCTTGTACGCTGATGAATTGCTGTAATGTTAGCTCCAGGGTTAGTTACTCCTAACCAAGTCAAAAACAAATTCTTAACAACTGAATAAGCCATATCTCCTTCTATCAACAATTTTGCCCTTGGCCACTTTGGTGAGTCTAAATCAGACACAACTAGCTGCCGCCGCTTCTTAAATCCCTGGCCTTTGTCATTCGAAGAACTCCCCTCAGTCTTTTCCACGTTCACCTCTTCTCTATATTCACACTCATCCAAATTCTCTCTCTTCCTCTTATTCGAATCACAAATCTCCCCAACTCTTATCTCTATCTCAATCTTCGGAAACTGAGACCCCGAATTCTCCTCAAAATTCTTAACTTCAACACCTCGAATTTTCGAATTCCCAGTAAGGTCAGCAAATTCACCACCAATAAACCTACTCGGGAAAAAACACTTACCACTAACATCAATCCAAGCAACAGACCTCTGATTCCCAAACTCAAAATCAATCAACAGCATCCTATAAAAATCAAACAAATACTCAAACCCCCCGATTCCAAATTCCAGCACTGACCTCCCCTCCAGAAAACCAGCCCTAACCAAATCAACCACCTCCTTCTCAAAATCAACCCAAGACCCGTCTTTATAATACATCACTCTCACCGGCGCCGCACTCCTCTTGAAATTCGAGTGATTCTCAATCAGAGACTGTACGTGACAACAATCAGCACCACCGCAGGTCAATTTCTCACCAGAATTCACCGGAGGCGGCGGAGGAAGCTGCTGCTGAGGAGGAACCCTAACCCTAGATTTATGTACAATCTTCCTAGTGAGCTGCAGCTTCTGATTGTTTGTCATCATCGTCATCAGCTTGGAATTCATGGCGAATTTTGAGAAGCTCTGCCCAACAAGAAGAAAAATCAACGATGCAGTAGCAGACTTCTGGAGCTTCACGACTTTGGCCACTGTGAATATATATATTTTCGGTTCCTTAGTGAAATAATATTCGGTGGTGAATTTACCTTTTTAGCCCTCTGTTTAAGTCGGTGCTTGGAATATATGATAAATGCGGGTATTTTTGGTAACCCGATCCGCAACTCCATCCATGACTTTGGGAGTGCTCGATAAAAATTAAATAAATTTAAATCTGAATATCAATGAGTTGAATTTTAATGAAAAAAATTATTTGATAATAAGTATGTCTGAAATATTTGAATGACATAATTTTATTATTTTACTCCTCTGAAAAAATTCAAAATTGTTATAAATTTATTTAATATTATTTAATATAATAATTAATATTTTTAAAAAAAATTACTTTATTCCGCTGTTCATTAAGTCATTCAGCCAAAAAATTTTGTCTTAACCATTCAGTTCAATCATTTGACTGATTCAGTCCTTCATATATATTCAGTTCTAAACAAACAGCCTATTTATTCATTATAATAGTATTTTGTTTAATATGCTTGCAAGTACTTTCTTCACTATAAAACAATAATAAATTAAGTGATTAATATTGTCAAAGTAAAAATAATATTTTCAGATTAATATGTTAGTTTAAGATGATAAGTGTCGCTAAAATATTTTTATTTTTAAATAATACAATAATTAAGATAAATATAACATTTTTTCAAAATAAAATTTTTATTAATGGGTGCTCTTATTATATCTCTTATCATTTGTTACTCTTATTATACAAGATAATAGTTACTGATGAGTGAAAAATATATTCATGAATTGGATGTTTTTGGACTTGGTTTTATGATTGTTTTTAAGTAATTTTAGTGCATTTTATTTGTTTTTTATGTTATTTTGTATGAATAGGCAAAGAAAGGGTAAATCTAGCAATTTTGGGACGCCCCCAAAATAGGTTCAATCCAACCAACTCATTCTGAGTTGCTAAACACATGATACAGAATCTAAATACAATCTTTTATAACAAAAGGTCGTGAGAAATATGACCAGACAATTGTGAGTGTCAATACAAACATCTAACAAATATAAACACTCAAACTAAGTACTCATTACAATTGTTATCACACTATTTTATAAAAATAGTGAGGACTACTACTGCTCTACTCTGACCATCACTCTATCCCCCGACTAGTTCCTACGATATTTTTATTTTCTGAAGAGGACAATAGAAGAAAAGGGTGAGCTCAATTAGCCCAGTAAATAATATTATGACTAAGATAATGAAAAATAATTTATCGTTAGTCTTCAACAAATCAAATAAAATATTATGGACAACAAGTTTTAGATCAACAACTGCAGTGGAATTAACAATGCATCAGAAGAGTTAAGTAGAAAATAATGTCTACTATCTTATATGATTAAAAAGTCCATAATCAATATTTTATCCTTGTAACATCAATCAATATATATCTTGAATCAAATATTCATCTTTGCACTACGACCAAAGATATTCATTTGTATCACCAGTTGGTCATGTTCATCTCAACACCTGTCCATCTTTGCACTACGGGCCTAAGATATTTGTGACGCCCCCGAATTCGGGTCCTTTCGAAACCTCAGATCCGGTCCGCCACAATACTACTAGTCAAATATTTACATCTTTTATTCACAACTTAATGAATATAACTTCGCTTTATTACAATGTAGAATATAATTTTTTTCATTATCAGGATCTCGTATAATGACCCCAAACTTTTATAAGTTACAATCTTGGTCATTTACTATTCCTGTCTTATATCATATTCGATATTATAAAAATGCGGAATAACTTAAACTTTTTCAATCTTCTTTGAATAAAATCTTTTATTGATTTTCATAACTTGAATCGATTACAAATCCTTGAATCACCTATATGATATGATTCATTCTATTTGAGTTATTGTATAAACGTTTACATCTTAATACGATATCTTCTATGTACCACATAATACAACTTTACAGCACGACAAGTATAATACATCATATAAAACTTAGACATTGTTCAAGATCATATCATTAGATAACTACATCGATCTCCTTGCGACACTACGGAACTCTATCAGTCAAGTAGCATAATACTTTAATCATGAGTCCTTAACCTGCAAAAATAGTTATTTGCAAGAGTGAGCTCAACAGCTCAGCAATTCTAACAGTTTTCATGCATCATATAGCATATAATATCATACTCAGTTCATACATTCATAATCAATTAATATTTCCTACGCATGTTACTCCTCACATAACAGGCATAGAGATTCACTTCACAATTATATCATCAAAGATCAACTTTCAATCTCATACATATCTCATATACATTTCATATATATACATCAACATTCTCATAACATATTGACAGTTATAGAATTCATATATCAAATAGGAACTGAAAGACTTGCCTGATTCGTAGTTTATTAACGACTTAACTGCTTAAAGCTTATCTGCACTGCGTGTATTCCTATATAGTTATATAATCATGGATTCATACCCATCAGTCATACATTTCATACGCTCTTAATATAAGAACAAATATTATTTTCTAACTTGGTTTCATTTTTACTTGAACTTAGGATAACCATGATACTAGCTCATTCTACTATCATATTTATCTAAACAATCTTGTTTCGTATCTTGTAGTCCTTAAGAACAACATATAACCACAACTTAAGACCATTCAGTTAACAAACTGCTCTTGGTCACTCTGCAGAACGACGCGGTCGCGCTGCATTTAAGCTTGGGAGTGGCGCGGCCGCGCTACTCCCTGCCAGAACCAGACTTAGGCTTTTTATTGCCCAATATAATTTCTAGCATAAGATGTATTCTGATACGTACTGTAAATGTGACACCCCCAAAATAGTTCAATACCAACCCATTCTGAGTCGCCAAATACATGGTACAGAATTTCAAATACAAATCTTTTACAACAAAATATTGTGAGAAATACGACCATACAACTATGAGTTTCAATACAAATCGTATATAATACGAAATAGAAACATTCAAATTCAGTCCTCAATAATTATTATCACACTATTTTACAAAAATAGTGAGGACTACTACTGCTCTAGTCTGACCATTACACTGTTTTCCGACTAGTTCCCGCAACATTCTCATTCCTTGAAACGGACAGTAGATGAAAAGGGTGAGCTCAACTAGCCCAGTAAAGAATATAATGACTAAGATAATGGAAAATAATTTATCGTTTGCCTTCAACAAATCAAATAAAATATTATGCACAACAAGTTTTAGATCAATATTCGCAACGAAAATAACAATTCATTAGAAAAGTTAAGTAGAGAATGAAATCTACTATTTTCTATGATTTAAAAGTCCATCATCGATATTTTATCCCTGTAACATCAATCAATATACATCTTGAATCAAATATTCAACTTTGCACTACGGACAAAAGATATTCATTTGTATCACCAGTTGGTCATGTTCATCTCAACAACTGTCCATCTTTGCACTACGGGTCAAAAATATTTATCAAGTAATCATTCATCTTTGCTCTACAGGACAAAGATATTCAGTTATATCACCATTTAGAACTGAGGATGATGAAAAACAAAATAAATAACGAATCCAGTGAGATAAATGATAAATATTAAGGATTCGTAATTTAGTTTATCCAAGTTTAAGAATACTCCGTAATGATACTTTGGGGAGCAAAATTTAGAAATAAAGATCAAAATTTGGATCCAATCAAATATAGGACCCATAATAGTCAACTTGGACAAATAGAAGAAAATTTAATTTTTTTCGTGAATAGTGTTGTATACGTGAATAGTAATCCCGACGAAAAAAGTAAGAATTTCATAATAAAATCCACGCCAATATTTTGGTATAATGATATTGAAAAGAATAACATCATTTAAGAAAGAATAACATCATTTAAGAAAGAAAATAACATCCCTTACCTTAAAAGAAAAGTATTTCTGACTGGTATGGCGGATATTATGTGAACAAAAACTTGCACTATTTTCTATACTTAAAGCTTCCTTAAACTCTAAAGAAATACGCTCAACATTATAGAAGAAGAATTCTCTGATTCTGGTGTGATTTTCAATTCTAACTAAGCATCTTATTTATAAGAGAATGGAAGGACACTATTTAGGAAAAATCACGGATGCACAGTTTAAAAAAACTCACGGATGAATTCGGCGGAGAAAAACTGATTTTCTGATTTTTACTATTCATTACTGTGCAATAAAATATTCTAATAAAACAAAACTTTAAATAAAATATAATATATATATATATATAATAATAATAATAAAATTCCCTCCCTTCACGTAAACTCCCCCCTCTCCCATTTCTATTTTCATCACACGTGGGCCCCACCCATAATTCATCCAACATGTGGGCCCCACCTTATATATATATATATATAATATTTTAATATATATATATATATATATATATATATATACTACATAACTTTCTACCGATTATTGAAAAATATATAAGTGGGGGTTTAAATAATAAGTCAAATTTACAACAAATACTTCATAAAAATACCTCAGCACTAATTCCTTCTTTTATATCCATAAAAATAAATATTTCCTTATCATATAAATCAATAATTACTTATTCACAAATAATATTACAGAACTATAAAATTGACAACCAGGTCGTTCTTAGGAAAGAGGGGGCATTCCGATTAGGATTTCTCCTTACTGGGGCGCAATTAAATAACCCCTCCTAGACAGAACTTCCTTAGACATTGCCAATAATGCTATCTAATAATATTATTCAAATAATATGAATTATTGATAATGTGAAATATTGTGCAATGACAATTATTGAATCAATAAAATATTATGCAATTATCAATGTAGCAATTATTGAATCAATAATATAAAATATTAAACAGTAATTACTGTAATAATTATTGAGTAGTGACTTCTTACGTAAGAATCAATAATTAGAATTATTGTGCAATACCGTGTGCTACTGTGCAACATCGCGTATTACTGTATTTTAACCACCGGGTATTTCAACAGTTTTAACGGTAACAACCACGTCGTTATTTTCAGAAAAATTTATTCTAGTCGTTTTCTTCATCCGACAATTTTTTGTTATGGGGCCCACAAATGATTGCGCCGTCGTACGAATATTCCCCGACAAAAAGAATATTCTCCGACCAAACGAATATTTTATGGCCAATTGCTTACTTTGTAACACTTGCACAAATCACCCCATAAGTTACCACATTCATCAAATCAACCCCGTTACTATTTAAAAATAATAATATATAGAGGAAATTCAATTTATTCATAAAAGTTGGGGTCTTACAACCTCCCCTCCTTATGAAATTTCGTCCTCGAAATTGACGTGCGTACCTGATGTTTCGAAAAGGTGAGGATACCTCACTTTCATTTCCGATTCCAATCCCAGGTCATTTCCTCAATAGCATAGTTCCTCCATACAACTTTAACTTGAGGTATAACCTTTGAGCGTAAAACATGTTCCTTCTTATCCAAGATCTTAACAGGTACCTCCTCGTACGTTAAATCATCGGCTATCTCATCTGGTTCTAACTCAATAATGTGGTCTGGGTCTTTCACATATTTACGTAGCACGGATATGTGAAAAACGTTATGAACACGAGACATACTTGGAGGAAAAGTGAGTCTATATGCCACATTTCCTACTCGGTCAAGAATCTCAAATGGACCAATAAATCGTGGATTGAGCTTTCCTCTCTTCCCGAATCTTGTAACTCCCTTCCATAGAGCAACACGTAATAACACATGGTCCCCAACATTAAATTTCACGTCCTTTCGATGAAGATCCGCATAACTCTTTTGTCGATCCTACGCTGTTTGTATACGTTGTCGGATCATTTGGATCTTTTTCGTAGTCATATGTACTAACTCCGATCCCAACAATGTTGCTTCACCCACCTCATCCCAACATACTGGAGAACGACACTTTCTCCCATACAACGCCTCGAATGGAGCCATGCCTATACTTGCCTGATAACTGTTGTTGTATGAGAATTCCACCAATGGTAGGTACTTATCCCAACTCTCTTTAAAGTCTAGAACACAGAGTCTCAATAGATCTTCAAGAGTTTGAATATTCCTTTCCAATTGTCAGTCCGTTTGAGGATGATAAGCTAAACTGAATCGTAAATCCGTGCCCATAGCTTTCTGCAAACTGACCCAAAATTGTGAAGTGAATCTTGGGTCACGATCCGAAACTATGGATACTGGCATGCCATGCAATCTCACAATCTCATTTATGTACATACGAGCAAGACGTTCCAGTGAATAAGTCTCTCGTATAGGCAAGAAATGAGCAGACTTAGTTAATCTATCGATAATAACCCAAATCGCATCTATGCTTTGAGAAACCTTGGGAAGACCCGTAACGAAATCCATGGTAATGTGTTCCCACTTTTATTTTGGAATCTCAAGTGGTTGCAATGGACCCATTGGCACTTGATGCTCTGCCTTGACATGTTGACGCCGCGATCTCTCTCTTCATATTGCTCCACCAAAATATATATCGAAGATCACGATACATTTTGGTACTCCCAGGATGGATTGCAAACTGTGTGTTGTGTGCCTCCATCATGATTCTATACTTCAAATCAGAATCGTTAGGAATACAAAGTCTGGAGTTGACTCGAAGTATTCCTTTTTCATCGATTCTTACTTCTGGAATAACACCTTCTTTCACCTTCTTTTTCATCTTCATCAGCTCCGGGTCTGTAGCTTGAGCAGCTTTAACTTTATCAATTAAAGCTGATTCTACACGTATACTTGACATCATTGCACTCGTTCTCGTATATGATCTTCTACTCAACGCGTCAACTACCACGTTCGCTTTTTCAGGATGGTATTGGATGGTATGGTCGTAATCTTTCAACAGCTCAAGCCAACGTCGTTGTCGCATGTTGAGTTCCTTTTGAGTGAAGAAATATTTAAGGCTCTTATGATTCGTATAAATCTCCACTTTCTCTCCATACAGGTAGTGTCTCCAGATCTTCAACGCGAAAACGACTACTGCCAACTCTAGATCATGAGTAGAATAATTTCTCTCATATTCTTTGAGTTGCCGTGAGGCATAGGCTATGACTTTTCCATGTTGCATGAGAACATATCCTAACCCTTTGTCCGAAGCATCGCTGTAGATAACAAATCCATCCTAACCAGATGGTATTGTCAGAACAGGTGCTGAAATGAGTCTCCTCTTGAGCTCTTGGAAGCTCTTCTCGCATTCCTCGTTCCATATGAATTTTGTATCTTTTCGAGTCAGCTGAGTTAATGGAGTAGCGATTCGAGAAAAGCCTTCCACGAATCTCCGATAATAACCAGCTAAACCCAGAAAGCTACGTACTTCGGTCACCGACTTCGGTTGCTCTCAACTTTGTATTGCTTCAATCTTCGTCGGGTCAACAGATACTCCACGTTTTGATACCACGTGCCCAAGGAATGCTACCTCCTCAAGCCAGAACTTGTAGGGATTTCGGCACATAAACGCAGCAAAAATTAAAAATTTTCCAAAACCCTAAAATAGGATCCATGCGAAAACATATTAATTCAGAGGTTTAGATTTATTTTACCGATTATTCAAGCCTAAATGGAGACGATGGAGATTCTGGAACAGCTTCGAATCTTCAACGCATTCCAAAGGAACCGCGTCTCTACGGTATCCACACGAACGTCCCGCGAATCGTCACACGATCTGCAGCAAGGAAAGCTGCGGTACTAGCCGCCAAGGATCTGGACTTTCGAAGTTTTTCTCTCTAGTCTCTCTCTAAGAGCGGCTAGGGTTTGGGTTTATAATGAATACCCTAAAAACGGCTGATATATCATATATATAGCAGTTAAAGGTATTAACCAAAACCTAATCCAATTAGAAAAATAAAATTCGAATTTATATATATATTATATCTTACTTAAGTCTTACTTAATTAATATACATATATATATACAAATTATCCTATTAATTTAAATTCGTAATTTAAATACTATCAATCATATTAATATATTTAAATCCTTATAATTTAAATTAATTTCCTTTTAATTACGTTCTAAGTGTGTGACCCTATAGGTTATTATTATGTTGGCAATAATTTTAAAATCATATTATAAAATTATAAACAGTGAGCGGCATCTAGTAATGCATCACTGCTACCCAAATAATAATAAGATCGGTGATTCGATACAACCTTTTCGTGATCAATGTTTCAATGTAATTTAATCCTTTTAACCTTGACATCCTAGATTAAACTCGAGGCATGGAATGTGTCATCCTCTTCATAATGTAATCTGAGTTTTCTTGATCGATGAGTAGACTATATGAAACAAATTACTATTTGAGCATGGCCATGCATTTCATAGTCCTACTCAATCAAGAGGCCTATGGATATCACCCCTAATATGTAGGAGGGTTAAATTCTATCTAGATCACTCATATTCCTCACACGATTCATGATGTACCCAATAATCACCTTTATCGTCCATCTATTAAAGTTGGCCTTTGATGATATCAAAGTACATAAATTCTCGTGTAGTAATATAGTGATTTCAGGTCGGAGGATCATTACATCATTGTCACTATGAGAATTGCTTATGACACTTTGCATAATGCTCCACGTAGAATTCTCATGGTGGGTTTGTCCAGTACATTGTTCTCTAACATGTACCTATCCATTGACTCAATATCTCATATATTTATGACCAATGAGATTTGGCAATCAGTCAATCCACATACTAGTCTCAATGTATCATTGTTGTCCCATTAACAATGACACTCGACTAGGGACATTTAAGAGTAATGATACTAATTGTAATTATATGATCTCATGTTCAAGTCACATACTTGAAGCCATATAATTTGTATCACTATTCTAAGGACTTTTATTATGTTAACATTTATATAACGCAGTAAATAAAACCATAATAAAATAGTTCATTTATTTAATCAAATATAATATCAAAAATGTTAAGCAATTACATCAAAAAATTGGCCTCTAGGGTATAAACTCTAACAGAACTCGCATTTCTTCAGCTTGACATATAGCTTATTTTCACGAAGCCTTTGAAGTACCAGCTTCAAGTGGTGCTCATGATCTTCATGGCTTTTGGAATAGATGAGGATGTCATCAATAAAGACACCACGAACTGATCCAAATATTCCTTGAATACACGGTTCATCATATCCATAAAAGCAGCAGAAGAATTTGTCAATCCAAAAGACATGACTAAGAATTCATAATACCCGTATCTAGTTCTGAAAGTAGTCTTTGAAATATTCTCAATTTTAATCTTTAACTGATGATATCCAGAACGAAGATCGATCTTTGAAAAGAATTTTGCACCTTGCAACTGGTTGAACAGGTCATCAATACGAGGTAGCGGATACCTATTCTTGACGGTGACATGGTTTAACTCCCGATAGTTAATACAAAGTCGCATACTCCCGTCTTTCTTCTTTACGAATAAAACAGGAGCACCCCAAAGAGATGTACTAGGACGAATAAAACCAATGTCTAACAACTCCTGTAGTTGGACCTTTAACTCCTGAAGTTCAATGGGAGCCATTCAATATGGGGTTTTAGAAATGGATTTTGTACAGGGTTCAAAGTCAATAAAGAATTCAACTTCACGTTTTGGGGGTAAACCGGGAAGTTCTTCGGGAAATACATCAGGAAACTCATTAACAACAGAAATATCATTCAAACTTAACAGTATTCTGGTTTAGATCAGTGACATGGGCTAAGAAAGCTTGACATCCATTTTTCAATAAATGAATAGCTTTATGACTTGAAATGACATTGATTGATTTTAGGGGTTTGGTTGTTTGAATTCGCACAACAGGTTGGTTAAGGATATGAAAACTAACAACCCTATGAAAATAATCAATTTTGGCATGATAAGTGGTTAACCAGTCAATTCCTAAAATCACATCAAATGCAAGTATTTTCAAAGATATAAGATCAACAGGTAGGGTGAGGGTAACAATTTGAATCAAGCAAGATTTATAAACCGTGGATGTAACGAAGGTTTCTCCTAACGGAGTTTCAACAGATAAGTCAAAGTCTAATTTCTCAGGAGTCAAGTTCAAACGTTGAGCACAAGTAGGTGAAATAAAAGAATGGGTAGCACCGGTATCTAATAAGGTATAAACTTCGCATGAGTTTATGATTAGCTTATCCGTGATCACCTCGTTTGGGTTCCTTGAGGTTTGGGCAGTCACGACAAACGCTCTTCCAGGAACCACCGACTTTGACTTGTCCGGGGCGGCCTTTGGAGTCACCATCCCCGCTGGACTTGGTTTCGCTATAGGACACACTCGAGTAATGTGACCTTCCTTTCCATAGTTACAACACTCCTTGGATTACTGTGTGCAGTTGGGACTGATATGTCCCTTTTGCCCGCATTTATAGCATATGACCGGTGGTCGTTCTCCTCCCCTAGAAACAGTTGATGCTGGTGCTGCTGTCGACGTTTTTACGTTCTCATTATTGCACATTCTCTTCTTGAAATCTCCCCCCGACTCACTTCTTTTATTATCATAGCTACGATTACCACCAGAGTGGTTACCGCTTCTGTCATGATACTTTCCTCCCCGCTGGTTGTCATTGTTCTGATGACTATTGCCACCTATACGACCTTGGTTGTTGTCCCTTGGTTGAACATAATTATTATCACGTTCTAACAATTGGGCCCTGTTTACCATATCTGAATATAGAGAAAATTTATGAGAAATGAGGTATTGACGAATTTCTGGTTTCAAACCTCTCAGAAACATCCGCGTTATACGTTCCTAATTCTCCACCAAATGAGATGCAAATCGGGATAACTCCGGGAACTTAACCTCGTACTGGGACACCGTCATGTTGTTTTGTTCCAGTTTGATAAACTCTACCTCTTTCATTTGATGAATACTTTATGGAAAGTACTTGTCATTGAACAGTTTCTGGAACTCCTCCCATGACATCTTGAGTGCGGCAGGCTGGGTACGCTTCACAGATTCCCACCAGTAATCTGCCTCTCCACGGAACATAAACGTGGCGAATGGAACCTTCTGTTCCTCAGTGCATCCCAATACATCAAATATATTTGTAATTTGCTTTACCCACGTCTCTGCCTTGATCGGATCTAGCTTTACCTGAAACTCTGGTGGTCCCAACTCTTTGAACTGCTTGGCAGTGACAAGCCGCGAGTTGTTATTATTTCCACCTGTATTTTGCGCACGAGTCTCCCTCGTCTGATTTTGCATGAACTGTAAAAAGCTTCTAAACATCCCATCGTTCATCGTCTGATCAGTGGTATTGTCTTCCTGTTGCATGTTCTCCTGGTTGGTGATTAAAGATGTCTCAACGGTCTCATTCACTCCATTGCTTAAATTTTCAGCTGCCATTCTCAAATACTACCACAAAACAAGGGTTACTTAAACAAATTAACATATCACATATGAACCCTATGCTCCGACTGACCAATTAAATACCAGATAAGCTTAGGTAGGACACACTAGCGAAGGATTTACTCATCTCTCCCCTCCTAGTTCTATTCACCGATCTCCGCCAAAGATCATATTCCTAAGCTCTAATACCAACTGTGACGCCCCCAAAATAGGTTCAATACCAACCCATTCTGAGTCGCCAAATACATGGTACAGAATTTCAAATACAAATCTTTTACAACAAAAGGTCGTGAGAAATACGACCATACAACTATGAGTTTCAATACAAATCGTATATAATACGAAATATAAACATTCAAATTCAGTCCTCAATAATTATTATCACACTAGTTTACAAAAATAGTGAGGACTACTACTGCTCTAGTCTGACCATTACACTATTCCCTGACTAGTTCCTGCAACATTCTCATTCCTTGAAGAGGACAGTAGATGAAAAGGGTGAGCTCAACTAGCCCAGTAAAGAATATTATGACTAAGATAATGGAAAATAATTTATCGTTAGCCTTCAACAAATCAAATAAAATATTATGGACAATAAGTTTTAGATCAATATTCCCAGCGAAAATAACAATTCATTAGAAGGGTTAAGTAGAGAATGAAGTCTACTATCTTCTATGATTTAAAAGTTCATCATCAATATTTTATCCCGGTAACATCAATCAATATACATCTTGAATCAAATATTCATCTTTGCACTACGGGCAAAAGATATTCATTTGTATCACCAGTTGGTCATGTTCATCTCAACAACTGTCCATCTTTGCACTACGGGCCAAAGATATTCATCAGGTAATCATTCATCTTTGCTCTACAAGCCAAAGATATTCAGTTATATCACCATTTAGAACTAAGGATGATGAAAAATAAAATAAATAACGAATCCAGTGAGATAAATGACAAATATTAAGGATTCGTAATTTAGTTTATCCAAGTTTAAGAATACTCCATAATGATACTTTGTGGAGCAAAATTCAAGAATAAAGATCAAAGCTTGGATCCAATCAAAGATAGGACCCATAATAGTCAACTTGGACAAATAGAAGAAAATTTAATTTTTTCGTGAATAGTGTCGTATACATGAATAGTAATCCCGACGGAAAAAGTAAGAATTTCATAATAAAATCCACGCCAATATTTTGGTATAATGATATTGAAAAAAATAACATCATTTAAGAAAAAAAATAGCATCCCTTACCTTAAAAGAAGAGTATTTCTGACTGGTATGACGGATATTATGTGGACAAAAACTTGCACTGTTTTCTATACTCAAAGCTTCCTTAAACTCTAAAGAAATACGCTCAATATTATAGAAGAAGAATTCTCTGATTCTGGCGTGATTTTCAATTCTAACTAAGCATCCTATTTATAGGAGAATAGAAGGATACTATTTAGGAAAAATCACAGATGCACAGTTTAAAAAAACTCACGGATGAATTCGGCAGAGGAAAATTGATTTTCTAAATTTTTACTATTCATTACTGTGCAATAAAATATTCTAATAAAACAAAACTTTAAATAAAATATAATATATATATATATATATATATATATTACCTACCGTATAAGGTAGTTAATTATAATATATATATATATATATATATAATAATAATAATAATAAAATTCCCTCCCCTTCACGTAAACTCCCCCCTCCCCCATTTTCATTTTCATCACACGTGGGCCCCACCCATAATTCATCCAACATGTGGGCCCCACCTTATATATATACATATACTAAATAACTTTCTACCGATTATTGAAAAATATATAAGTGGGGGTCTAAATAATAAGCCAAATTTACAACAAATACTTCATAAAAATACCTCAGCACTAATTCCTTCTTTTATATCCACAAAAATAAATATTTTCTTATCATATAAATCAATAATTACTTATTCACAAATAATATTACAGAACTACAAAATTGACAACCAGGTCGTTCCCAGGAAAGAGGGGGCCTTCCGATAAGGATTTCTCCTTACTAGCGCGTAATTAAATAACCCCTCCTAGACAGAACTTCTTTAGACATTGCCAATAATGCTATCTAATATTATTATTCAAATAATATGAATTATTGATAATGTAAAATACTGTGCAATGACAATTATTGAATCGATAAAATATTATGCAATTATCAATGTAGCAATTATTGAATCAATAATATAAAATATTGAACAGTAATTACTGTAACAATTATTGAGCAGTGACTTTTTACGTAAGAATCAATAATTAGAATTATTGTGCAATACTGTATGCTACTGTGCAACACCACGTATTACTGTATTTTAACTATCGGGTATTTCAACAGTTTTAACGGTAACAACCACGCCGTTATTCTTAGAAAAATTTATTCTTGTCGTTTTCTTCATCCGACAATTTTTCGTTATGGGGCCCATAAATGATTGCGCCGTCGTACGAATATTCCCCGACAAAAAGAATATTCTCCGACCAAACGAATATTTTATGGCCACTTGCTTACTTTGTAACACTTGCACAAATCACCCCATAAGTTACCACATTCATCAAATCAACCCCTTACTATTTAAAAAAATAACATATAGAGGAAATTTAATTTATTCATAAAAGTTGGGGTCTTACAGTAAACATACATCAAGTAGGTTGTGATCTATTTTCAAGTTCATATTCCAACTACTTAGCTCCATAATGATTTATTTCAATCAATAAGGCTTAACAACTTTCTTTAACAAGATTCGATGTTATAAGCTTTTAAACCATATATTGGTACTAATATGCCTCTAATAGCATGCTCACATGTATCTATCTTATTTACATAGACATATCATAGTTCAATATTTGAAAACTTATTTTAAACCATACTTGAAAGGTCCAATTCATACTTAGCTAGATGATGAACATATTCGTCATGTCTAGAGGCATAAGGCGTCTTAGTATGCATGCTAGAAAGGTCAGAGTATACTTTACACATCATTTAAAACTATTAGTTCTCAAAACTTTCGAGTTTTCTTTCAAAATATTTTAAACCAAGCTATATCAATCTAGTATATGCAAGGCAACTTTAAAACTACATTTCATGCACGTTGATATGCGTAGATAGGGTCCAAGGTCAGAACTCAAAGGACACCAAATTCATTACCTTTAATTTCTCAAAAACTTTAAGTTTTCTTTTAGAAAATCATGTTAAAGTATTCCATTATAAGTAAAGTAATCTTAGTTATATAACATGTCTATTATCATGCATATTTATATTTTATCACTTAGAATAACATATTTTATCGTCGGGAGCACTACAATTGCATACGTGCATGTCCGACGCCCTCCGATTGCTTCCGAATACGTAACAGTCACAAAGATGGACATTTTTACCCCTCTTAACAACTTCAAATCGAAAAACTTAAAGAATGAAAGTTGTAGGCCTACTCGTTATCTTTCTGAATCATCCTGAACCGCCTCAATCGAAGTTTGTATGAAGAAGTTATGCCTAATTTACTACAACAGGTCAAAACAATTTTGTCTGACACAGTTTCGGCGCAGCTGCGCCCCAAATGGCCTTGGAGGCAGCGCAGATGTGCCCAAAATGGCCTTGGGGGCAGCGCAGCCCATGATGCAGAAGGTGTTTCCAGACTTGGTCTTCGCGATTTTGCAGACCATTTCACCTTCTGATCGTCATAACACGAGTTATACACATCCAATTCATTCCGTTTTCGATTCTATGGATTCGTAACTCATAAAACTACAATATACCAAAGAATCAATAATTAACATAAACATTAACTAACCTAAATATTAATCCAAAACTCATGTTCATACTAAATTTTTATGTTTTAACAAGATTAACTAATTTCATCACTACGGATTCATTTCTAAACCAAATTGGTCCGTTTAACTTCCGTTGTTTTCGTACTTAACTATATTATCAGTATCTTCCAACAATTCATAGATTACAATAATCCTTAGCCATCAATTTTGACTCAAAACAAGTATTTTCTTGACATTTCTAAGAACTTGATGTGTGGTATTTATATCGCACATCAGATTCTCTAAAGCTTAAGACGTTGCTTGTTTTTGTTTTATTTGTTGAGCTTTTGTATATATTCTGTTGTTGTTATGCTCTTCCTGTTGATGCAGGGCTGTTTAGGTCATTTTCAGCTTGCAGGGGCAAAATTGTCTTTTTCTACACTCTGGCGCCGCAGCGCCAGAGCCTAGTCTTAAACCCGTGCCGCAGCGCCAACTCCTGGTTCATGCTGGTGTCATCTGGCGCTGCAGCGGCCCGGTCCTTCTTATTCTCGAGCCGCAGCGTGAGTGGCGCCGCAGCGCCACCAAGCAGCCGCAGCGTCACCTCCGGTGCCTAGCCAGTGGTTAGCGTTTAATGACCTAAAAATAACGGAGGGAAAAAGGGATATATAGAGCGGAGAGGACGGCAGCTAGGAGATATATAGAGGGAGATAACAGAGAATATTTTTGGAGATTCTAGACCAGAAAGAAGCTGTGATTTAGGGGAGAATAGTTATTGCATCATACACAGCTCAGGAGTTGCACGGAGAAGAGAAGACTTGGAGACAGAAAACCTTACAGCAGGAGTTTTCTTATTCTAAATCTCTTAGTTATTTGTGTATTACTGAGCAATGTTGAATGTGATAGAAATGTGTATTAGCACCATGGTTATGAACTAATTCCTTTTTAGGATTGCAATGTAACCTAGTGTTTAGCCTAATTAACTTTCTCTCCTATTTATATTAATGAATCATTTTGGGAATGGGTTGTTGTATTTCTTGCTTATTGACTAAATGCTTGACAGAGTTTTTGGCAGTGATATTAATGGATATTGAATATTGGACATTAATATCTGGCTTTTAAAATACAATAACACTTGTTATGCCCTTGCCTAAAGGAGGGTGTGCATAAACTGCTTAATAGGATAGACATATCTCTATTTGCCTTGTGTAGCCTTGAAACTGAGCTTAATGACCCTAGCCTAGTTATTTTCATCGATAGATATATTGTGATTCATCTAGCTAGGGATGTGCATTTGGCCTTCGACAGAAGCATATGCATAGTTCTATTCTCGGCTAACCATTCCTTGATTTGTTTGTATTGTGGAGAGTTAGGAGATTAGGCGACGCATTAGGGAAATTGTAATCCTGGCTTGTCTCCCTATTACTTCAATTTCTCCCGCTTCCTTTAGTTGTAATCGCATAGTTTAAAATACCACCTCCAATCATTTGTTTAGATAAGATAGTATATAACTTGCATTAGTATTTGATTTGCATTTAAGACTTCGTCCTCGTGGGTACGACACTTTCCTTATCACTGTATTACTTGTTAGACCGCGTATACTTGCGCGTGTTTAGTGATCGGTTTTCTGACCAACAAGTTTTTGGCGCCGTTGCCGGGGACTTAGTATTATTTGTTATCAATATTAAAGCTAAGTCATTACGATCTTAATTTAGACTAACTTTATCTGTTTAATTTTCTTTTCAGGTGATCTCAACGGCGTATGCCACCTCGAAGGGGTCGGAATATAATACCTCTCGATCTCGAGGTTGATAGAACGTACAGACGCCTGCAGAGAGAAAAAGCTCGGGACATACATACTCCTGTTACAATGGCTGAGGAACTTCAGAAATCTTTAAGGGAGCATACTATGCCTCACATCGCAGATTTGCAAGCGAGCATTCTTAGGCCCGCAATCCAAGCAAACAATTTTGAGATCAAGCCGGGCACCATCCAAATGTGCTCCAATATTCAGTTTGGGGGATTACCAAATGATGACCCCAACTATCACTTGATGAACTTCTTGGAGATCTGCGATACGTTTAAGTGCAATGGAGTGTCTGACAATGCCATCAGACTCCGATTGTTTCCCTTCACTTTGAAGGACAAGGCCAAGAGCTGGCTACATTCACTTCCGTCAGGCTCCATAACCACATGGGATGACTTGGCTCAAAAGTTCGTGGCAAAGTTCTTCCCACCCGCTATAACCGCCAGGCTCAGGCATGAAATTACCTCTTTTATTCAGTTTGAGTCAGAGTCTTTGTACGACTCATGGGAGCGATTCAAGGATCTCCTGAGAAAATGCCCCCACCATGGACTGCCAGAATGGCTTCCCATCCAGACATTCTATAATGGGTTATCCGGAGCTACTCGATCGAGTATTGATGCCGCTTCTGGAGGAGCGTTCATGTCTAAGCATCAGACAGCGGGGTATGAATTGGTGGAAACAATGGCGGCCAATAATTATCAATGGCCAAATGATAGGCAGGCCCCTAGAAGAGCAGCAGGAATATATGAGATAGATCCAGTCACACAATTAGCGGCTCAGGTTGCAGCGCTAACTAAAAGACTTGACACCATGGGAGTGCAAGCTGTGCAGAATGTCCAGAGTGTCTCATTGTTGTGTGAATTGTGTCAAGGGAGCCACACAACTGAGCAGTGTGCCATAAGCCCCGAGTCAGTTCAATTTGTTTCCAACTACGGGCGGCAGCAAAACGCAAGTCTCCCTACTCATTATCATCCGGGCTTGAGGAATCATCCAAACTTTTCTTGGGGCAACACGAATAGCAATCAACCACAACCTCCGACCACCAGGCCTAATTTCTCAAATCCTCCCGATTTTCAAGCTCAAAATCAGTACAACCAACAACCACAGAGTTCTCAAAATCAGTTCCACCATCCACCACCTCAACAGGAAAGAAAACCTAGTTTGGAAGATCTCCTGTCACGATATATTGCCCAAAATGAGACAAGGAGCAGTAATCAAGAGGCTTCCATCCGGAACCTTGAAGTCCAAATGGGACAGTTGGCCTCTGCTTTGAATAGTCGACCGCAAGGCACATTGCCGAGTGACACTGATGTCAACCCGAAACGGGATGGGAAGGAACACTGCAAAGCAGTTACACTCCGGAGTGGGAAAACTATAAATGAAAAGGGTGGAGAGAGTCCTGTAGTGCAAGAAGAAGTGACTATAGAGGAACCTATTGTGGAGCAGAGTGATGATAAGTCTGGGGGTGATGTAAATGCTCAAGAAACCCCTTCATCACCAACCCTTATAGTGAACACAGCTAGTCCTCCTATCCCACAGTTGCCATTCCCCCAGCGCATGCAGAAACAAAAGCTTGATAAGCAATTTTCTAAGTTTTTAGAAGTGTTCAAGAAGCTTCACATAAACATCCCGTTTGCAGAGGCGTTGGAGCAAATGCCGAGCTATGTTAAATTTATGAAAGACATATTGTCAAAGAAGAGGAAAATGGGAGATTATGAAACAGTGGCTCTGACTGAGGAATGCAGTGCTATTCTACAGAACAAGCTCCCGCCAAAACTGAAAGATCCTGGAAGTTTCACGATTCCATGTACTATCGGGGACCAATTCATTGGCAAGGCCTTATGTGATTTGGGGGCTAGTATAAATTTGATGCCTCTGTCAATATATAAAAAGCTTGGACTGAATGAAGCCAAACCCACAAGTGTTACTTTGCAATTGGCGGATAGATCTCTGACGTACCCGTAGGGGATAGTAGAGGATGTGCTTATTAAGGTGGACAAGTTAATCTTCCCAGCGGACTTTATTAGTCCTGGACTTTGAGGAAGACAGGGAGGTCCCGATAATACTGGGTAGACCATTCTTAGCAATGGGGAGAACCCTTATAGATGTGCAGAAAGGGGAGCTGACTATGAGAGTGCAGGATCAGGAAGTAACTTTCAATGTGTTTAGGGCAATGAAATATCCGAACACCCCTGAAGACTGCTTCCAGATTAAAGTTCTTGATGATGCAGTCAGGGAAGTATTCTCAGAAACATGCATGACAGACCCTTTAGAAGCTACACTAAGAGGTACCAGTACTAAGGAGGAGGCCACCCATGTTGAATGTGCTAACTGGCTGGATGCACCCCAGCGATCTACACAGTTCCAAAGACAGTTTGAGTCGCTGAATGATCCAGAAGCATCTACTTCAAAGGCCCAACCATCTGTTGTAGAACCTCCTGTCCTCGAGTTAAAGCCCCTGCCCAATCATCTGAGGTATGCATACTTGGGGAATTCATCCACTTTACCTGTTATAATATCTGCATCTGTAGATGAAGGCCAGGAAGAGAAGCTACTACTAGTGCTTAAACAGTATAAAACGGCACTGGGGTGGTCGATTTCAGACATTAAAGGGATCAGTCCATCCCTTTGTATGCACAAAATCCTACTGGAGGAAGGATCCAAGACGACCATTGAACATCAAAGGCGGTTGAACCCAATAATGAAAGAGGTGGTCCGGAAGGAAATCATTAAGCTGCTAGATGCGGGCATTATCTACCCTATCTCGGACAGTCCTTGGGTCAGTCCTATTCAATGCGTGCCAAAAAAGGGCGGTATGACAGTAGTAGCCAATGAGAATAACGAGTTGATTCCAACCAGAACGGTGACTGGATGGAGGGTATGTATGGACTACAGAAAGTTGAATAAGTCCACCTGTAAGGATCACTTCCCGCTGCCATTTATTGATCAGATGCTCGATAGACTTGCTGGGCATGCCTTCTATTGTCTGCTAGATGGTTATTCTGGCTACAATCAAATTTTAATTGCTCCCGAAGATCAGGAGAAAACAACGTTCACATGTCCGTATGGGACCTTTGCCTTTCGAAAAATGTCCTTTGGGTTGTGTAACGCTCCTGCAACATTCCAACGTTGCATGATGTCCATCTTCTCTGATATGGTCGAAAAGACCCTCGAGGTTTTCATGGACGATTTTTCTGTATTCGGGAGTTCATTTGATAACTGTCTGGTGAATTTGACTGCCGTTCTTCAAAGATGCGTTGAAACTAATCTTGTATTGAATTGGGAGAAGTGCCACTTCATGGTAAAAGAGGGCATTATTCTAGGCAACAGAGTATCAGATGGTGGTATTGAAGTAGATAAGGCTAAAATTGATGTCATCAATAGTCTACCGCCGCCTACATCAGTGAAAGGGGTTAGGAGTTTTCTTGGGCATGCAGGTTTCTATAGGCGGTTTATCAAGGACTTCTCAAGGATAACAAAATCGCTATGTTCACTATTGGAAAAGGATATGCCTTTTCAGTTTGATGAAGCCTGCCTCAGAGCATTTGAACTTTTGAAGGAAAAACTCATTTCGACTCTTATCGTGGTAGCTCCTGATTGGACTTTCCCATTTGAGCTCATGTGTGACGCCAACGATTTTGCAATTGGGGCAGTGTTGGGACAGAGAAGGGACAAAGTGTTCCACACGATCTACTATGCCAGCAAAACATTAACTGATGCTCAGTTAAATTACACCACAACCGAGAAGGAACTGCTGGCAGTGGTTTATGCTTTTGACAAATTCCGTTCCTACCTTATTGGAACAAAAGTGACCGTGTACACAGACCATTCGGCCATCAAATATCTGATAGAGAAGAAAGATGCAAAGCCTAGGCTGATAAGGTGGGTCCTTCTTCTACAGGAGTTCGATCAGGAGATCCGCGACAAAAAGGGGACAGAAAACCAGGTAGCAGATCACTTGTCGAGGTTGGAAAACCCTCCTCATTCGGGAGATGCAATCAAAGACATCAATGATTTCTTCCCGGATGAACAACTGTTTGCCGTCCAAAGCAAAGCCCCGTGGTATGCGGACTTTGCCAATTTCGTCGCTTGTCAAGTGCTTCCTCCCATCTTGAGCTATCAACAGAGGAAGAAATTCCTAAATGATGCAAAACAATACTTTTGGGACGAGCCCTTTTTATTCAAATAGTGTTCAGATCAGATTCTGCGGAGATGTTTGCCAGAGGAGGAAATCGAAGGTGTGCTCCATCATTGCCATTCCTCTAATTATGGAGGACATTTTGGGGGCCAAAGAACTGCTGCTAAAGTACTCCAATCTGGGTTTTACTGGCCTACCCTATTCAAAGATGCACACCTATATGTGTTGCACTGCGATAGATGCCAAAGGGTAGGAACCATTTCAAAAAGGCACGAATTGCCTCTGCAGAATATCCTTGAAATAGAGTTGTTTGATGTATGGGGTATTGACTTCATGGGGCCATTCCCGTCGTCCTACAACAATCTCTATATTCTGGTCGCGGTTGATTATGTCTCCAAATGGGTAGAAGCAGTCGCCTTGCCTTCTAATGATGCTAAGGTGGTGCTTAATTTCTTAAGGAAAAATATTTTCACTCGCTTCGGCACTCCTCGGGCAATAATCAGTGATGAAGGGTCACATTTTTGCAACAAATATTTCGAAGCCCTTCTTGCCAAGTATGGGGTGACCCATAAAATAGCCACAGGTTATCATCCACAGACAAGTGGCCAAGCAGAGATCTTTAACCGAGAGGTTAAGCGTATCTTGGAGAAGATTGTTAATCCTAATCGGAAGGACTGGTCAAAGAAGCTTGATGATGCCTTGTGGGCATACCGCACCGCTTATAAAACGCCTATCGGAATGTCTCCGTATAGGCTTGTTTACGACAAGGCTTGTCATCTTCCTGTGGAGCTAGAGCACAACGCATATTGGGCTATCTAAAAGCTCAATTTTGATATGGATGCAGCGGGTGAACGAAGACTATTACAACTCAATGAATCAGATGAGTTTCGTCTGCACGCGTATGAAAACGCTAAGTTGTATAAGGAAAAGACAAAGCGGTGGCATGACAAGAAAATTGTTGAAAGGAACTTCGAACGAGGCCAGAAGGTGCTTCTTTTTAACTCCCGGCTGAAATTATTCCTGGGGAAGTTGAAGTCCCGATGGTCGGGGCCGTTCACAATTGCTAAAGTGTATCCTCATGGGGCTATTGAGGTCGAAGACCCTCATTCAGACAAAACCTTCAAAGTCAATGGACAACGTTTGAAACACTATTGGGGCGGCGAGGTTGACCTACAACACACCTCCATCACCTTGGGAGACCCGATGTAAGGCGGGGCGAAAGTCAAGCCGACGACTCTAAATCAAGCGCTTGATGGGGAGGCAACCCCATCTCAGTATCAAAAATTTCCTTGTGGTTTTATTTAGTGTTATTTTCTTTAGTTATCATTAGTGCAATTGGTTTTCCTTAGAATTATTGTAGATGTTAAATTAGTATGTTAGTTTGTAGTTTAATGGTTAGTATGATTGCTATGTCTAGTAGTTAAATTCTGCATTGATTCAGGTTTTGGGTGTTTGCTGCAGGAATGCAGGGAAAAAAAAGAGCAAAGTACTCGCGCCGCAGCGCCAAGTGTTAGCCTAATTTTCACGCCGCATCATCATATTTTTGATTTCCAAATTCTCTGTCACGCCGCAGCGCCAGTCCCTTCACAAAATCTCACGCCGCGGCTCCGGCATATGCTGGAAGCTACTGGAGAGTTGCGCTGCAGCGTTGAGGGCTTTGTAATTATTCGCGCCGCAGCGCCAAGATGTCGCGCCGCAGCACCGAAAATGGCGCCGCAGCGCCAAGTTGAACCTATCTCGCGCCGCAGCGCCATGCACCACGCCGCAGCGCCAGTGCCGTGTTTTTGAGTTTAAGCAAGGCGTTTGGGTTTCAGTTTGCAGCAATTTTTGTTTCTCCCCTCTTTTCTCTCACACACATCTCCATTTCTTCCGACGAGTGCGGCAATTCAAGCGACACCCTTTTGGTTTCTCACCGTTTGGGGCCATCAACCGTCTGCAGTTACTTCTCCTTCGTCCTATTTATAAGCAATATGCGGTAAGGATTTCTTCAGAGCAACCAGTGGATTTTCATTTGTTAATATTCTTTTTGTTGTCCTTGGGGTTTGTTGGCTATGGGTTCAAAGCATCCTCGCACTAGTATAGGTCCTCCTCCGTCTTCCAGAACCCCTCCTCCCCTTTGGGATGCTGTAAAATTCCCAAGTGAGGAAGCCTGGAAGCGATATGCCCAAAATTTTTCAAAGAGGAGTTTGGTGCCTGAGAGAGGGCTAAGGCCAGATGACAAGATGGACGGCCATATGAATTCCATGATTGTGACCATGAAATGGATTCACTTCACCAAGCCGCCCGAATCAGCAGTTATTTCGGTGGTAAAGGAATTCTACGCAAATGCTAATGCTGAGGGTCCTGCTTCGGTACCAGTTCGGGGTAAGTTGATAAAATTTGACAGTCGTACCATTAATGCTGTGTATGGGACTCCAAACTACGATGGTAAGGATTACCTGGAGTCTGGGATGCGGAGTTACAATACAGATGAGATTATAACCAAGCTCTGCAAGCCTGGTACCGTGTGGAAAACCAATGAATTCCACGGTGAAAAGACTTCTTTCCCCCATCAAGCCTTAAGTCGTTATGGTAAGGCGTGGTACTCCTTTATTTGTGCTAATATCATGCCAACACGCCACCTGAGTGATGTAACAAGAGAGAGGGCAGTATTGCTGTCTGCAATTGTTATGGGGCTGAAGGTTGATGTGGGGGTTCTTATCCAGGATTCAATTAAAAAGGCCATTAGAAGCAACGTCAATTCCGGACTCCCTCACCCGTCTTTGATCACACGCCTATGCAAAAGGACAGGTGTGGTATGGGAGAAAGACGACATCACTCAGCCGCCTATGGCTGTAATTGATCATCACGTTATAGCCCGTTATGGAGTATGGGATGGGGGACCTCCGTCGCACCCAAAGGGTCAGGGATATTTACCGGGGCCTCTGCCGCCTCCCTCATCGGAGGCTGGTACCTCCGCTCAAGCGCCTGAGCCCCCATCTTCTGAGGCTATGCCACCTGGGGCCTTAGCAGAGATTTTAAGCAGCCTTAATTTTCTCCTACTGCAAGGTTGATACAGTGGCTCAATGGCAGAGCCAATTCAATCACTATCATGCAGAGTTCGCAAATACAGTCTCCAGTATCTATTATGCTCAGGGAGGAGACGACGCAGAGTCCATGCCCTTTCAATTTCCAGAGCCTCCAATTTTTGTGCCTTATCCTCCACCATTTCCAGCCAGAGCAGAGGATCGCGAGGAGGAGCCAGCGCAGGCTGATGATGAGGCTGATGATGATGTCGGAGGTGATGGTGCTCCAGAGGGTGAAGGCCAGTGAGGTCATTGGCAAATTTCAAGCTTGGGGGAGATTTCCTTTTTAAGTATTTTTATATATGAATTGCTGTCATGTTTCTTTTGGGTGGTATAGCCCCAGACTATCATTTGTGGATGTTTTATGTTTTCGGTTTATTTTGGGATGCATGTATGATGCATTGGTACGTTGGTTTTATTAGGTATATAAACGTATGTTTTGGTTTATAATATTTAAATGCTTGTGCTTTATTTTGGTTGTTATGCTTTTAGCCATATTTTGGGGTATGTGCAGATAATTGGTTTACTTGATGCCATGTGTTATGGCTTCTCCTTATTTGGGCAGGGTGTTATTTTTTGTTGCTTCATGCCTAATTTATTTTGATCCCCCCTTTCACCCCGTTCTGTAACTGTAAATATGCTGGGTGAGGGTGTTTTTGCTGTTAATTTTTTATCGTGGCTAATGACAAGCGTCTAGTAGTTGTGGCTGTCTCTTAGAGTCGTGTCAAGCATGTATGTGTTAGGGGTTGTGAATCGATAAGTCGAGACTGTTTTTGATCCGTCCTTAGCAAGCACCGATCAACTGTTTTAGCTAATTATTTTTCGAATTTATTTCGCACGCTGATTGCTTTGAGAGTATGTTCATTCTTATAATCTTTCATTTCTGCAAGGTAATAAAGGGCTTGGGTGCTTTTACAGTTTTGGATCTTAGACTCTGGCATGTTGTAGAATAAAATAAATAAAAATAGAATTAATTGTAAAGGAGATTGAATATCGAAAGCCTTGCGGTGGGTCGAGATGGAGCGTTAAATGCGCTCGCCCATAAACGCAGGACCGATGTTGAGATGGAGCATAAAATGCACTCGTCAAATAATCTTCAGATTTCATAAAGTCTAATTTGACTTATGTTGATTACGTGGCCTTTGCTGCTCGAGTGATTAGATTCATAGGGGTGTTCAACGCCTAGTGCCCTAAAGCTGTCTAGTTTGGGAGTCACTGATCAAAAGCTCATTTATGGGTAGCTCTATTTAGCCTAAGGTAATTAAGGACTGTCCGAGTCAGATTTTTCTGTCTTCATGCTAGAGCCTTTTGATCTTTTCTTGTGCTTGCATCTTAGTCTTAATGCTTGTTGATTGTTTAAGTTGCGTAGTGTGCATATTGGTTTTAGCTTTCGACTGTGCGAGTTTTTTTTGAGCTATGTTTAGTTTGGATGGTTGGTTTTTGCTCACATAGAATGGATCAAGTACAGTCTCATGCTTGCAAATTCGATTTTAAGCCCCCTTTCATGTCAGTGTTTGTCCTATTCTCGGAGAGGCTCTATAAGTACGCTTTGAAGCCGTGGTAATATTCTATAGTAGTAGTTCCCTTTCGCGTCTTCCTGTATTGTAGGTGTGGATGTTAGATAGTTTGCTTGAGGGCAAGCAAAAGCTTAAGTTTGGGGCTATTTGATGTGTGGTATTTATATCGCATATCAGATTCTCTAAAGCTTAAGACGTTGCTTGTTTTTGTTTTATTTGTTGAGCTTTTGTATATATTCTGTTGTTGTTATGCTCTTCCTGTTGATGCAGGGCTGTTTAGGTCATTTTCAGCTTGCAGGGGCAAAATTGTCTTTTTCTACACTCTGGCGCCGCAGCGCCAGAGCCTAGTCTTAAGCCCGCGCCGCAGCGCCAACTCCTGGTTCATGCTGGTGTCATCTGGCGCTGCAGCGGCCCGGTCCTTCTTATTCTCGAGCCGCAGCGTGAGTGGCGCCGCAGCGCCACCAAGCAGCCGCAGCGTCACCTCCGGTGCCTAGCCAGTGGTTAGCGTTTAATGACCTAAAAATAACGGAGGGAAAAAGGGATATATAGAGCGGAGAGGACGGCAGCTAGGAGATATATAGAGGGAGATAACAGAGAATATTTTTGGAGATTCTAGACCAGAAAGAAGCTGTGATTTAGGGGAGAATAGTTATTGCATCATACACAGCTCAGGAGTTGCACGGAGAAGAGAAGACTTGGAGACAGAAAACCTTACAGCAGGAGTTTTCTTATTCTAAATCTCTCAGTTATTTGTGTATTACTGAGCAATGTTGAATGTGATAGAAATGTGTATTAGCACCATGGTTATGAACTAATTCCTTTTTAGGATTGCAATGTAACCTAGTGTTTAGCCTAATTAACTTTCTCTCCTATTTATATTAATGAATCATTTTGGGAATGGGTTGTTGTATTTCTTGCTTATTGTCTAAATGCTTGACAGAGTTTTTGGCAGTGATATTAATGGATATTGAATATTGGACATTAATATCTGGCTTTTAAAATACAATAACACTTGTTATGCCCTTGCCTAAAGGAGGGTGTGCATAAACTGCTTAATAGGATAGACATATCTCTATTTGCCTTGTGTAGCCTTGAGACTGAGCTTAATGACCCTAGCCTAGTTATTTTCATCGATAGATATATTGTGATTCATCTAGCTAGGGATGTGCATTTGGCCTTCGACAGAAGCATATGCATAGTTCTATTCTCGGCTGACCATTCCTTGATTTGTTTGTATTGTGGAGAGTTAGGAGATTAGGCGACGCATTAGGGAAATTGTAATCCTGGCTTGTCTCCCTATTACTTCAATTTCTCCCGCTTCCTTTAGTTGTAATCGCATAGTTTAAAATACCACCTCCAATCATTTGTTTAGATAAGATAGTATATAACTTGCATTAGTATTTGATTTGCATTTAAGACTTCGTCCTCGTGGGTACGACACTTTCCTTATCACTGTATTACTTGTTAGACCGCGTATACTTGCGCGTGTTTAGTGATCGGTTTTTCGACCAACAGAACTCAAAATTAAGAGTATGTTTTATAGTAATGTTACCTCTTGAAGCTTAAATTGCCAACTTCTTTGCTCCTACTTCAGATTGTTTACACAATTCCACAACACTTACTAATTTAATTTTTACAGAGAACTTAGCAAATGGAATTTGAGAAGTGGAGGCTTCCATTTATAGGCAATTTATTGCCCAAATTTGGGTTTTGCACAATGAATTAAACCAATGGAATGAAAAAGAATACAATAAACATTTGATAGTTGGTGGAATAGTATTGGCAACTCCATCAACCCACTCCCCCTCATCATTTGCTACCATTGTTAGAGTTTTGGTTTTGCAAGAATAGGCTAGGCTTTAGGCCAATCACGTGAAGAGAAGGAAAAGTGACACTCTTTATGGGACAATTCTAATCTCAGTAACTAGAGGCAATGAAATAATACTAACACTTAGTGTTTTATTTCTTTTGGGCTTATTAAGTCAATATATAATGGCTTAATATTGCTACAATAAGTTATAAGTATATATATATACATATGTACACCCACATATAACAAGCATACATATAATAATGTAACTCATGTACATTGTTTTAATCCAATAATATTTTAATTGGGCTAATTATAAAATAGTTGGGTATTCTCAACCCCTCATTTTCCATTAAAATTCATTATCTCTAATATACCCAAATATGATAATTAATATCAAATATTTATTAACTCACCATTTAATAATTATAGTTAAACTTCCAATTGATTTAACTCTACTATTTATGCTACACAAGACATACTTATATAAGCTTAGAAATTAATAGGTCTCAAGCTTAACACAATAGTCTCACCAACTAATATTACCTCTTATAATATGCTCATGTTGTACTATTATTCCATACATACCCTTAATGTATCCACAAGCTTAGTAATAATATAATTTCACAACATAATATTATTCTCGATATCACTTCTTATAATATGTTCATAATGTAATATCATTACATTACTAATTTACATGTTCTCATAACATATCTACTTGCACATAGCAACTAATTCCCATCATAACATTAATTAATTCCGTTTAATCATTCCTTCATTAATTTACTTAATGAATTGTTTATTCTACCACTTTGCCACACTAGGTATATTTCACAAGCTTAATTAGGCTCATTATCACTTCTACCACACTTTAATATTCTTTTAATATAAAGTTGTGTGACACATGCACTTCAATACTAAGTTATTTAGCTACCTTAAACAATTATACACTTATAATACGTATAACCTTTACGCTTAGAATAATTAATATTTACTCTATTAATTATTTAAATAATATAATCTACGGTAAAATAATAACTTAAGTTATTTAGTACATTAAAATAACTTAATTTTCTTTTATTAATTAACTCTCTTGAAAATATATTAAAAATTATGTATTTTTACCATAACATGACATAAAAATGTTTTTATCATGTTTTCTCCAACTATAGGCATTAATTATAATAAAATAATTTACTCATTTTCTCAAGATATTATTTTAATATAATATTCACGTCTCACTAAAGTAATTACATGTACGACACATGTACACGTATTATATATAGAAAATAGATAATAAGTTTACTTTCTATTATGATAAATTGTTTTCATATAGCAAATATGTTTTAATATATTTATCATATTACTAAATCATACATATTACCTCATACAAAGCTATATAAGGTAATATTATTATACAAAATAATATTCTCTTTTTTATTAAAATAATTCAATGTTAGAACTTATTTTAATATCTCTTATTAGAAATATAATATAATTATTTCTCTTTCTTTAAATTGTCCCCAAAATAATTTTTTTAATCTATACATTTAACCATATCTCAAATATTAATTAATTCTCTAATCAATATTTATTTAAAGATACCCTCACTATATCACCATAATTAATTAAGGCTTTAATATTTAAATTATATTATTTCATAATATAACTTCTAATTTAATTAACCAATATTTATTCTCGTTAGTTAATTCCCATAATTAACTAATTCATGTTTTACTATCTCAATCCATTATTGGACAGATTGGTAACTAATTATGACGTATATTAACCACAAATATATGTATTGTAAATTCAGATTACACAACTCTCTCATAAATTTTTATAGACCGGCGTAGCTGCGCTGGTATAAGGCTTGGAAGTGGCGCAGCTGCGCCACCTCAAGTTTAGGTGCAGACAAGTTCTGCTTGAGCAAAACCAGAATCAATTTCTTGAATACTTTGAATATACGTTTTAATTGCTAATTTATTATATCAGTTAACCAACATTGATTTCCACCTTCTTCAATGATTTAGAGATTAAACTCTAAGTTCAAACTCTATTTTCTTTTTAATAGTTATTCAACTACAAAATCTAATATATATAGAATTCCTTCTTATCGAACCACATACTTTAAGATATAACACACACACACACACACACACACACAGACACACACACACACACATATATATATATATATTCTTATTTGAACCCATCTCATGCATTAAGAATTTTATTTATTAAATTTTTATTATTGATAATTCTTGAAAATTCAGGTTCTCACAATATTCATCAGGTAATCATTCATCTTTGCACTACAGGCCAAAGATATTCATCAGGTAATCATTCATCTTTGCACTACATGCCAAAGATATTCAGTTATATCACCGTTTAGGGCTGAGGATGATGAAAAATAATATAAATAACGAATCCAGTGAGATAAAGGACAAAAAATAGATATTTGTAATTTAGTTTATCCAAGTTCAAAAATACTCCATAATAATCGATTGTGGAGCAAAATTCAAGAATGAAGTTCAAAACTTGGATCCAATCAAAGATAGGAACCATAACAGACAACTTGGACAAAAAAAAGAAAATTTAATTTTTTTATGAATAGTACCGTATTCGTGAATAGTGCCGTATACATGAATAGTAACCCTAATATGAAAAGATAAAAATTTCATAATAAAATTCATACTAATATTTCGGTGTCATGATATTGAAAGAAATAACATCATTTTTGAAAAAAATAACATTCCTTACCTCAAAAGAATAATACTTCTGACTAAAATATCTGATATAATGCTGAAGAAAACTTGCACTGTATAGCAACACTCAAAGTATCGAAATACTCACAAAAATACGCTCGATATTATAGAGAAAGAAACTTCTGATTCTAGTGTGATTTTTAATTCTAAGTAAGCACCCTATTTATAGAAAAATGCTTAGACCGCCAAAGCAGAAAATTTAATAAAATATTATTATTATTATTATTATAATTATTTTCATGCACACCATTGACCACACTCATCAACACTCCACAAGTGGGGCCCACAATGTTTTTCTTTAAAAAAATATTTATAACCTAAAAATCAATTCAGACCCAATATTCCGGAACTTCAATAATTCATAATAAATAGCCCTTTTATCAGAAAAATATGAACTTTATGTCCATTCTATATAAAATTTAATTCTCTACAACTTTGTAGAAGAAAGTTTTTCCAAATTCCAAACAAAAATCGTATATATATATGATGATTGGATCCAGACATAAAGGTTGAAAATCTAAATAATCCGCGTGTAGACCAACCCAAATTTTGTGAATCCTGATCATATCAATACGATTGAGTTGATGTTACTCAATCATACTATATATAAAAGTAGAATACACTTAATCTTAATTATTTAATTTTTCCTTCCAAAACACAAAACTATTCCCTCCAAAACAAAACATTTTTTCCCCAAAAAATCAGAGTATACTTTTACACATTTTTAACAAAAAAAAACTCTTAATTATCTCACTCCCATTCTTTAATGCTATTTATCACCATCAATAATATTTATAACCATATTCTCTTTTTTCGATGAATTCAACTCAAAGAGGAATTCTGTTAGATAATTTTATGTATTTTGAATCAATCTGTAGATGAAAAGATATATTATATTCGTCTCTTATCTTTAATTCGGAAGAGTTTTCGAAAATCCCTCAGTATTTGTTTACGATCTATGTATATATATGATGATTGGATCCAGACATGATTGGAGGTTGAAAATCTGAATAATCCGCCTGTGGACCAACCCAAATTTTGTGAATTCTGAACATATCAATACGATTGAGACGATATTACTCAATGAATAGGTATCATTCTTTATAATCTTTCATATACTAAGGGTAACTCGAAATTTAGTTCCCTTTATTTGTTAAAATAATCATATTTAGTTAATCATTTTTGTTCCTCTCTTCATAACAGTGTGATAGAATCCATGCTTCAGTCAAGAGTTATTTACTAAGAAGGTTCAAACAAATTCTGGTAGAGAGTGTTGGATACTAAATGACAAATTTTATTATTGGTTACAACAGTGCCAAATTTAAATCCACCCGTTATAAGTTTAAGTTAAATTTTATGGCAACAACTGATGTATCTTCTCCAATAGAGTTGAATATCCCCAAAAAAGGTTTCTTATTTGTTTCTTTTGCTGATTTAAGCTCGAATATGGATGAGTCGTATCTTATTGGTATGATCATGATATTATTCGGCCTTGATTTTATTTTTAACTCAAGTTTTTTATTTGCAAGTGTCTGATCCTTTTATTGTTTTATATGTTATTGGGGAGATTGTAGAAACTGGTGATCTTATTCAGAGTACAAAGGATGAAAAAATCACTAAGAGAGAGTTGATGTTGTCTTGGAAGATGCAGAGTGAGCATGTTATATTTGCAGTAAACATTTTTAAATTGCATATACTATTTTGCTATTATTTTATTTTGCCTGTTTATTCTTTATTTCCAGAAAGGATAAGTTGGTTTGTACATTGTGGGGCAATTTTGCTAAAGAATTATGTTCTTATTTAAAAGAAACTATTCATGGACCTAACATACTGGTACTTCAATCATATAGAGTTAAGGCGCACCAAGGTATATAACCCGTCTATTTTTGTTAAAGTATTATATTTGAGATTCTTATATGTACAATACGAATCAGAAATTTATTTGCACTATTACCCTGTTATCTTCTGTGTAATTCATGTTGTAGGCCTGATTCATGTTTTTGAACTGCTTATGTTATAATGATCATGTTATCATTGGCCTTTTTTAAAATTACTTTTGTTTGTTTTGATATATTGATTTCTAAATAAAATGTAAATTATATCATTTACTTTATTAGATCATATTTTATTTGTCCTGTTTATTTAAATTTTGTATAGAAATAAGTTGATATGGGAATAAACTAGATGGGATATACTAAGATTTTTTAACATGAAACTATATGGGAATAAGCTAACGTGTGTTATAAATTTTATCTTTCAAGCAATTTGTCACCCATTTAAACATATCATGGTACTAAAAATTTATGGCACTTAAAATCACAAGATTTTTGCATATACTAGACCGTATGGACAGTTCTTATTGCCAAAAACGTTGAACACTATAGCAATCCTATGTTTGGTTTTAAATATTTCTAGAAGTTATAAGAGTTGAATATACCATGTTAGCCTGTGTTGTTAAATGTGTCATTCATTCATGCCATATGTAAGTTTCTTTGAACTGTATATTATTGTAGTAACTTCTTGACCTTGAACTAATCATATTGTGTTGAAAACATCATGCAATGTGAAAGTGTCAAATGCTTACTTTGGTTAAAGAATGCTGATCTACGTATTCCCTTGCTGATGATTTTCTGGTCCTCACAGAGAAGAGGACAATTGATGAGATTCTAGAAAACAAAAAGGTAGTTATAATCGATTTTTTTCTAATCTACAAATAAATGGTTACTAAATTGATATATTTTTAACAACAGGTTGGGACATTTGTAATGTGTGCAACAATTATTGAAATTGATAGTACATATGGATGGTTTTATAATTCTTGCAAGAAATGTCCAAGAAAAGTTGAACCGGCTGGCCGTACTTGGTATTGTGACAAGTGTGAAGATTTTGTACGCTACCTGTTGCAGAGGTTGTATTAAATTTGTTTCTTATATAATTTTTTATAATTCAAATATTTTTTTATAATTCAAATATTAATCTATGATTTATATTTGCAATTTACAGGTTTAAAATTCAAGTTAAGGTTATTGATGAAACTGGATCAACTTTCTTTTTGTTGTTTGATTGGGAGGCTGTCCAGCTTTTCGGAAAGACAACAACAGATGTCCTGCCAACTGCTTTGAAAAATGTATATATACTATTGTTTAGTTTGGTAGTTAGTATTACTTATTAAGAACACTAAAGTTAGTTTTTTTAATATGGTAGGATCCTAAACAAAATGAACGTGATTATCCTGTTGAATTGGATTGTTTGCTTGACAAGAAAATGTTGTTCAAAGTTAAAATTAAGGAAGCAAATTTAAGTGACAGTGAGGATATATATGCTATTCAAAGGGTGACAGATGATGATACCCTCATTAAAAAATTTATTTCTTCCTTAATTATTGAGCATGTTTGATTATTTGAAAACATTGGTGTTGTTTATATATATATATATATATATATATATATATATATATATATATATATATATATATATATAGTATGTTGATATTTTGAAAACCAGTACTTATAAGATGTCTTTATTTGTTTTAGGAGCCAACAGAAATAGATGGTGTTTTCTGAAAAGATTATTAGATGCAAAGAAACTATTTGTTTAAGAGTTCATTTATTTTTTATGGGTTAAAAGATTGTACTTTTCATCTTTCATGACGAAGAGTCTTCTCATATTAGATGTTAAGCTGTTGTATGTTGTATATTTTTTTTATTCATATTCTATTTCAAGAATCATATTGTGATTTAGATGATAATCTTAATTTATGCATCATATATCATAAAATTCAAATTCTTCTGAACTAGTAATTGAACTCGTGCGATGCACGGGAATTAAAATTAAACAATATCACTTGACTAATAAGATAGGAAAAATAATTGAATATAAATTTTTTTTAGAGTATCAAATTAAAATACATTAGTCATTTTATTTTATGTTCTAAGATTTTAGAATTCGTTTCGACCATCCAAACATGGATCAAGTAATATAAATATTCTACAATATCATTAAAGAAAACATATTACTACTTTAGTTTGTATTTTAGTGATGCTACAGATCACGAAATTTAATGAAAGTGAAGTGACGATTAACCATATTTTGAAAATGTGCAATGGAATGGGTGAGATATGATTTGTATTATAATCTCTTATTCTTTCTCTATCTTCCTACCCGCTAGATCATTTGGAAAGTCCAATTCTTTTATTGAGTTTTTTATTTGATATAGTTATTACATATTTAAGCATGAAAACATGTATAATATACACTAAACACATACTTTTTATTATCCTTGTCCTTTTTCAGGTACATTGAAAACTCTGTTGTGCTTTATTTGTTTTATTTTTGGCTTGGAGGCTATTGGATAATGGTTGAAGCAACTACTATTCCGAGTTATACTAGGTAGTAATAATTTATTGTACTTAAGTTTAATTTGAAATGCTTCAATGTTTCATTTATTTTTTTCTGTCACATTTGATTTGAACTGATTAGTTATGAATATCAGTACTTTAGTAGGTATTGGAATGGATGAGATGTGGTTTGTATTTGAATCCCTTATTCTTTTTCTATATTTTTACACAACTGATCAATTGAAAAGTCCAATTCTTTTATTGAGTTTTTTTATTTTATAGAGTTGTTACATGTTTAAGCATGAAAAGATATATAATATACATTGAACATATATCTTTTTATTGTACTAAAACTCTGTTGTGCTTTCTTTGTTTTATGTTTGGTTTGGATGCTATTGGATAATGGTTGAAGTAACTACTATTATAAGTATGACTAGGTAGTAATAATTTATTATATCTAAGTTTGATTTGAAATGCTTGAATGGCTCATTTAATTTTTTAACAATATCAGTACTTTTGATAGGTATTAGAATGGATGAGATGTATATATAAGTACTTTGATAGTATATATAAGTTTAATTAGATTTGGTTTGGTTCATAATGATTAACGAAGATACTGGTTTTGTTCAACTATGATTCACCATGATACTGATAATAGATTGCTTTAGAAACCTTGAGTATTGTGTAAATCAGTCAATTTCAATTTTAAATAGTTAACCAGTAAAATTAGCATCTAGGAACTAATAGGATTATGGGTTGACAGGTTCCGCAATGGCTGACCTATGACTTCCCACATGTAGTGAAAGCCAAAGTAAATTGTCTCTGGGGAGGTGAATGGCATGGACAGGCACAGAAGTGGTGAGTTCCATTATACTGTATCTTTCTCATGGAAGCCCACTATCTGCTAAAAACTCTTTATGTTTTAATTTACATCTGGGTGTTATTTAGTATTTCTTCTAGCATTAGGAGTAGAAAGAGAAATCTAAACATCGACTACTGGAAATTAACTATGTTAAAAGGTGTCATTATCCAGTGCGGTTTCGTTTCCGCATAACGCTGGGAAATAATATGTCCGTTTTTACTATAATAATCCCACCTCTCAGTGGAAGCAGGACCACTATAGGCAATGGACTTTTAAATTATTCTATTTTCGGATGATTGTCCTTCACCTTTCTTGCCTTCTTCAGCAAAAGGCTGCCTCTATTTCTTAAGCGGTTAAGCTTCACATATTTAGTGCTTGGCAGTGTCTCCAGCTTGAGAGTTATTAGTACTTTTGCCCAACTCATTGATAGGAAATATTACTGTTTGTTGCTTACTAAAATTATACTACGATTTTAAACATCTCTATCATCATGTTACACATATCTACCTAAAAAGCATATCATTGTGGAAATATAGACCTGAAGTTGTAAAATATCATATGCATTGGTTTGAATAGTTTGTTGTTAAGACGGGTAGGCACTTGGAGGTCTGAAATGCACGGGAATAACATATTTAGAACTTCTTGCGCCCTTTACTGTTTTGATGATAAATATTTGGAACATTGACAGGTACCTTATGAGATTCACAAAAGATGAAAGCGAGATCAACTTATCAAGTGGTGAAGCAGACCCAGAATTCTCAGAGTGGAAATGGGCAAGCCCTAAATACGTAATTGAGCAGGTATGCTGAATTGTTGCGGCCTGAATAAATCTATAGTAATCATTATTGATTAAGTTTAGAAATGCTTATTTGGACATGGGATATGACTGATACAGGCAGTCGACTACAAGAGGCCAACATACGAGGAAGTTATGAAAACCTTCAGGTCTTACTTGAGTGAAAGTGGAACACCTGCTAAATGTCGTTCAACAAAATGGTGAATCGTTATGTCTGATTCTGCAGCTGTACGTGTGTTTCTGATACAAACTAAAGTAGTAATATGTTTCCTTTAATGATATTGGAGAATATTTATATTACTTGATCCAAGTTTGGATGGTCGAAACGAATTCTAAAATCTTAGAACATGAAATAAATTGACTAATGTATTTTAATTTGATATTCTAAAAGATTTTTATATTCAATTATTTTGCCTATCTTATTAATCAAGTGAAATTATTTAATTTTAATTGTCGTGCATCGCACGGGTTCAATTATTAGTTCGTTATAAAATAGAATCCATGAGACGTTACAACCTTCATAAAGAGAGAATTAATCTACCTACCGTTGTTACTATTCTCACCTGTTTTTCTCCCCTTAGCTCTCCTTATTTAGACTATTTCAGTCTGTGAATCTTTCGTCTCGCCAACTGACCCCCATAATTTACTCCAGAGGGGAGGTCTTTTTTCTCTTTCGAAGCGACCCATAAAATTATTATTTGGTTGTTATCCATTGTGGAGTTTGTTTTCTCCTTTATGGGATTTTATTTTTTCCTAGTTTCGGTTAGATTTCTCCTTCTTTCTTCACTCTTGTGAGAGCCATTTTTTTCTTTTAGCAGTATGGATTCACTATGTAGAGAGTTATTTTCGTTTATAATTATAAATGATTGCAGATATGCTTATTTGATGCGTGATGCGGTATGTCTTACGATTTTTTTTTTTGCTTTAGATCATTAAAGGTGTAGTTTAGAATTCAATTTTGGATGTTTATCCTCAACTCTATCATACATGTAATTCATATCTTTTTAATTGAATTAATTAATCTCCTTAATATTATTAAAAATAAATTAAAACTCTTTGTTTTAGAACCGAAGGAATAAAAGTTAAAAGAATACTCCATTGATTCTTTAATATCTGACTTTTTAGAGTTGAACAAATATATTAACAAACTTAATTACTGCTAATTAAATATGCTACCAAATGCCCAAAACACTCCTTTATTTGTCTATTCATCTATTTTCTCTCTCCTCATCTTTAACCAATATGTAATTATCCCAAAAACTTAATTTTTTATATACTTCATCTAATTTTTCTCACACACTATCTACGTCATCTCAATCTTCTTTTTTATTTTTTATTTTATTTTTTTATTACTTGTCTAAAATTTTTGTTAGCTCTCTTTTTAGTTTTCCAACATTTTTCCTTATATCAAAAAGTTGTTTTATGGAGTATTTAAATTATGCATGTTCCTATAAAACAGAACAAACTAAACTATATTAACTATAGACACAATATTTAAATAAATAAATTTAAATATTTGCAATTAAAAAGACACAAGTTACTTCTATTTTTTTGTGTGAAGAAAATATGATTATATTAAAAAGAGTGATTGCAAGAGTGAGAGTCAGATAAGAAGAAAAGAGAAGAAAAAGAAAAGGGAGAGGGTGAGTCAGATAAGGAAGGAGAGAAAAGAAAAAGAAGAGAAAAGTAGTATGTGGATTAGAACGGAACAAAAAAACGGATAAAACTGAATTATCGAACACAATCGAATTTTTTTAACCGAATTATTTCGATTTTTCGATTTTTTTTTATAATTTCGGTTATATCCGATTTATAGTTCGGGATTCGGTTCCGAGTTCGATTTTTAAAAATAAATTTTTCGGGTATCCGAATTACCGAACCAATATATATAATTGTACCATCCTTCCTCTCACGTGTGTGCCATAGACAATAACATCCCTTCCCAAGTATTATCTAAAGATGAGTCACTGATATAGAGAGAGACATACCATCATCTCTCCTTCCGCCTTCCTCTTTCTCCCTGTTCCAATTCTCGTCTCGGCCCACCATCTCTCCTTCCGCCTCCTTCCTTCCTTCTCGATCTCTTATGGAGACTGCCGAAATCTGATTACGGTTTAATTATGACAATCTGATTACGACAATTAGTTTAAGATGCATAAAAGGAAGGAATTTGATTACGATTTAAGATGTGATAAGTTTGATTACTGGCAATAAATCGCATGCATAAACTCCATAGATGTCTCTTATGGAGTTTGATTATGATTTCAGATCTCTTACGAGCTTGCCGGAATCAGGGTTTGGCTCTACTCATCTCCGGTGATTTTTTGGATTCTGGGATTGATCCATGCCGATCTGGGTTCATGATGCTGCACTTACTGCCTATCATGTTCATGCTCTGATTTTGATTTGGGTTTGTTGTTTTTGATTGTAATCTTAAGTTTTCCATCCCAGTTTGAACGGTTTTATTGATTTTTATTCGTCTCATTTGGTGATTATGCTTTCAATTAGTTTTAATTTTGGTTGGTTCGGTTATTAACCGAAATACCCGAATTTACGATTCGATAATTCGGTATTCGGTATTTCGGTTATTGCCAAATTCGGTTAGTATTTCGGATAGTAAAATTATGAATATTTCAGTATTCGGTTATATCCGAATATCCTATTCGGTTTGGTAATAACCGAATGATCAGCCCTACTGTGGATTGCATGGATATACATAAAGGAGAGAAATGAGTATTGAAAATTGTAGATAATTTATTTTAAGTGTAATTTGAAAAAAATTATAACTAATTCTCCTAAAAATCTTAGAATTGACCGATATTCAAAAATAAATAAAATATTCTAAAACGTCATATATTAAGAAACCGAGGGAGTAAAAGAATGATTTGGGTTCATAAATATGTCCTAAGAAAGAGATAAGGTGGGAAAAGGATATAATAGTTGTGAAGAGCATGTGATGGAGATTGGTTGCTAAGGTTTCAGGGTTTCCATCGGCCACAACTCTCGTGGCGTAGTCGTGGAGATGTTTCGTACTCACTTTTAACATGTATGGCCCATGCAGATCTTCAGGCATAGCTCACAAATTTTCAATATATGGGAGGGGGTTGTACTTGAAATTTGTAGCAATGATATTAGAAAAATAATTTATGTGCCGACTAATTTTATTATAAATTTGAATTAAAATTAATATAGCATAGAGAACTCTAAGCGGTAAGATAAAATTATAATATATTAATGTACATGTTAATATTTTTTTATGACATCACATATACTTCATGTATTCATACGTCGATATTAATATTAATAAAAATTTATCGCAGGATATTAAGATGCACAGAGTGACGGTTTTTTTTTTTACCGGGATTTCATTTTCTATGTATAGTTACAATATAATATACAATAATACAAACAAGGATGAAGCTATGTTGTAGTGGTGCACAAATAACACAAGACCTGACCTTGGTCTGGCCCCGAATTGGTCAACACCAAACCTGGTCAAAGCCTGGGCCAATCAAGCTAAAAACAGACCATAATTTTAAACTAATATCTGACCCAACCTAGCCTTATAAAAAGCTTGATTTGGCCTGGCCTATGGCCTGATCCTGCCTAAGGCCTGGATCGGCCCAAAGCTTGGGCCTTATAAAAGCTTGGGCCTGGCCTAATAAAAACGCGGGCTTGGCCTTATAATGTAAACTTAGCTCGCTAGCTTCTACCTTAATAGACCTTTTATAAGGGAAAAGTTCCTTAACCTTTTACAATATACTCAATATGGGACTTTGTCATTTAGAATAAAATATAAGAATTGAGTATTGCTTTTATTGTGTAAAGTATAATGTTCAATTCAATTTCAACTTGATGTGGGACTTTGACATTATAGATTATATAGTTCAATTTCTTCTAACTTCCTGACTCAACCATTACTATATATAAAATCCCATCTTAAAATATCTCCATGAATGGCCTACTAATCCTCCTTTCAGGTACTATTTTGGATGTTAAATAATAATAATACTAATGTATATACAATAATATTATTATTATGTATGTAGGAAGAATGTTGGTGAGTATTGCTGCAGTGCAAGAGGGTTAGTAGTTAGTACTGAGACTGCTTGAGGCCATATCCGAGAGCTTAGGACTAGAGGAGGGGAATTACATAGATAAACAAATAGGGAAGCATGGACAACACATGGCCATCAATTACTATCCACCATGTCCCCAACCAGAGTTGACCTATGGATTGCCTGCCCATACCGATGCTAATCTCATCACTTTGCTTCTTCAAGATGACGTCTCCGTCTTGCAGGTTCTCTGACATGGCAAATGGATCAAATATCAATCCCATCCCCAATACTGTCCATCGCCTGATGCTGTAATAGGGCCTTCCCCGGAGCTAGTTGACGCTGACCACCCAGCTGCCTATAGGAATTACACCTACCAGGAATACTATGACAAGTTTTATTTCAATAACCAATTGAAACCCAAGAACAATTAATAATTAATAATTAATAATAATAATAATAACTAAAGGAGATTGATGCAATAATATGGTCTGATATCATTTCTCCATCAAGAAACTCGCAAAGTAGCTTACATAAATTCAACAATGAAGTCCATCTATCTATCTTACTGGAAAAGACCAAGACAAAGCAACAACAAGTGAACTGCAATGAGAAGGAAGTTCCAGCTCCAACAAGGAAGCAATGCTAATCTCTTTCTGGACATACTAACATACTTTCAGAGTCCCACATTGTTTATTATTATACTTCTCTTCTCCAACTTTTGTTTTATAAATAGAGGAGAGTATGTTTAATTTTTTTAGGCAAGTAAAAAAGTCTAAAATGGAAATCAAAAGCTAGGGCTTGGCTTGGGGTTGATTTGGCCTGGCTTGAAGGCCTTAACAGGTCATATTTTTTCTCTAAACCTGGCCTGAAGACTTAGGAGTCAAAGCTTAGCTTGGTTAACGTCTAAAGCATGGTAGGCCCAGGCCGGATCAGACTAGGCTGGCATGTTGTGCAACACTATTCTGTTACTATTATGTTGGGGCCCAAAGGGACCTAGGCTACCTTAGATTTTTCAAAAATAAATTTGAAGTTTCTAAAATTTTAATATTTTTACTTCAAGCCCCTCCAAGATTTATGAAAAAAAATAAAATGTGTAATGTTTTCAAAAAAATATATGAAAGTACTTTGTTCCAAAGATAAAAGCTATTTTAATTTTTTTACGTCAATTTAAAGTAACTAGAGCAAACTCTTAAATACATCACACTTGCATAAAAAAGGGTAAAATGCATAGGTTGCCCCTGAATTATAGGTCTATTTGGGTATTGAGCCCACTTCTTTTGGTCAATACAAACTGAGCCCCTTTTTATTCAAAAATTTGAGTATTGAGCCCCCAGGCGCCACATGGGCGTTGACTTCCTATGTGGCACTCGCCTAAGTGGAATATCTGACATCGCATTTTTCAAATAAAATTTCCATCTGTTTTCGCTGACGTGGAATATCTGACATCATATTTTTCAAATTAAATTTCCATAAAATTTCCATCTGTTTTCGCTGACGTGGAATATCTAACATCATATTTTTCAAATTAAATTTCCACCTATTTTTGCTGACATGGCCGTTTTAGACTTTTTCCTAAAAAATATGTCAGTGGATTCGAACTCGTAACCTCCCATTTGGATTCTAAGTCGCATGACCATCTGAGCACCACAGGCTAGCTGTTTATGTATCGCAAGGAATAACATTTATCAGGAAACACTTTCAATATCTGCACATTAAAAATTATTTATCCATCAAATCCAATTAGATCTGGCACGTTAATATTCAATATCTTCCAAAATCTTCCATTGATCATGAAGGGATTTCAATATCTTGCAATATCTTCTATTCATATACTTGTTCAAACACAATATCTTCCATTCATATCCAATATTACTCGGATAGAAATCCTTGTTCATATATTACGCCATCTGTGTCGCCTCTGGAACGCCTGCGTCGACCTCTCCAACGCCATCGGAGTTCAATCCTCCAGCCACGAGGTGAATGAAGAACACGCCAAGCACCCGCGAATCTCCTATTTCTCGTCGTCGAAGTTAACGAAATTTAGTTCCCTGCGTTCAAGTCCGCTTCGTTCTATTACAATATGAAGAAATCAATAACATTATAACCACAGAAACAGGTCAGATCTGGCGTTAATCGAATCAGATCGGGTGGGCATTGATTTTTTTCTTGCGATTAGGACTTTATCAAAGAAAGAATTTGGTTTTTTTTTATAATGTTCATCAGTAAAATTTGGGTATTTTTTGTTTTGGAGACTTGGAGTATTGAGTTTCTGTTCTTTAATTTGTTCTCATAGAATTGGAAAATTTGATTGATTTGATTCTCTAATTTGTGCTTTAATTTGATTGATTTGGTTGGAAAAATCTAGGATGGCTTTGGGTTGGAAAAATCTATTTTATCAAGTTCAGTGATTGATACAGTGATTGATTCGGTTGGAAAAAAAATTTCGATTCAGTGATTCTTTGGTTAGTGATTCTCTATCTTGATTTGGGATCGTGGATGGGTTCTTGGGTCAATGGAATTTATTTTAATTAATACAAAAATTTTAATATTCTATAATATTGTTCATCAATGGAATTTATTTTAATTAATGCAAAAATTTAAATATTCTATAGCAGCGTTCATCAATGGAATTTAGGTATTTTCTAGTTCATCAATTGGAATGGTGGTGGCTGGAGGTTTGTCAATAGTGTACTGGACAGTTGATGGAGAAGAATTGGGATGAATGTCGTCCGTTTCAATGAGAATGGATGAAAATGAAAATGGAAGAACTAAATCAAATATATTAATTGTACTCCTGTAACTATAATTTGAGTAATAGTATAAGTAAATTATTAATGTTTATAATAATATTCTTCCTATTTTAAACCAATAAAAATAAATTTATGTTTATAATAAGTTAGATTGTGTTTGTTTAATTTAGATTGCTATGTTAATATTTTTTTAAAAAAATATTAATTATTTTTTAAATTTTAATTTTAATTTTTCTAAAAATAATATTTATTTTCAAACATTAGTTATTATTAGTTTGTCAATTATAAATATGAGTTTTCAATTTTTAATATTAACTTGTTTAATCTTATTACTTAATTAAAATGAAACTACTAATTATATAATTTATTCTTTGGGTTATTTATTCTTAATTTTTGTAAATAATTTGTATCAGTTTTTCTAATTATAATTTTGTAATTTGTTTAAATATCATTATTTTCTTATACTTTTTTAATTGTATTAATTTATAATTTAATATTAGTTTTTATTCTTTTGTAATTTGTGTTAATTGTATAATTTATTAATTCATGTTATCTGTGTAATGGCGAGATTTATGTTATTATTCATGTTATAATTTATTAATTCATGTTGATGAAAAGAATATTAAAAGAATTAAGTTTTATACCAAATCCTTTTATTATTATTATTATGGTTATTATTATTATTATAATTATTAATTTATTTTTATTTTTATTTTTTTGTTGTTGGTAAAACTCCACATTTTTAGTTAATAAAAAGAATTTGAGAGAAACATTTATAATTGCAGAGAAACATTTATGATGATGTATCTTAAATTAATGAGTATCTTTGTCTTTTAATAATATGGGAAAAAGAATTGTTTTGTTATAAAACTTAATCCTTGAACAAATTTAACAATTAGGCTTTGTAGCTCAGTTGGTTTGATGACTTAGATTTCAAGTGGTAGGTTTTGAGTTCGAATCATGGTAGACCATATTTTTGGGATTTAATTGTAAAACTGCCACGTCAGCAAACACACGTAAAAATTTAATTTAAAAATGCTGATGTCAGATATTCCATGTAGGCGCCGCGAGTGCCACATAGGAAGTCAACGCCCATGTGGTGCCTGGGGGCTCAATACCCAAATTTTCGGATAAAAAGGGGCTCAGTTTGCATTGACTAAAAGAAGAGGACTCAATACCCAAATTACCTTAAGTTCAGGGGCCACCTGTGCATTTTACCCACACAAAAAATATCAATTTTTAAAGTCTCTCTTTACTTCACTTTATGTACTAAAAAGGTTAATATACCGCAATATAAAGGTTAATTTTTCACGAATTTATAATATTAATTATGTTCTAGCCCCTCTCAGAAAAATTTACTGGCTTCGTACAAATATCTTGAGATGTAAAAATACATAACGAATAAACACCAAAAGGTTGAAGGCTTGGGCCGCCGGGGGATAGCTCCAGTGTGAGAATAAGTATAGGCTGAACAAGGTTAACAATGGAGGCAACAAGTTCTAGTGCTTGAAACTAATGATATTATATGTGTGTACCTTATGATCAAGGTTAAGCCATGTATTTATAGTGTTCTCACATCCTTGCTAGAATCCATCTCTAAATTGAATTAGGATTCCCTCGTATATCCTTCCATATTAGGATTGTATCAAATCTCCTAGAATATAGGAAGTTAAATCAATAACCAACTCTCTTTCCATAATCCGAGCCCCCATATAATTAGGAGACATCTCCAAGTCATCTCCTACTTAGACTCACATAGGCCCAATCATGGCCAAGCCGTCTTGGACCTCAAATATTCGGGGCCCAACATTGCCCCCTAGTCTTCTATTAAATGGAACATTTGATGGAAGACTATTCAGATGTCAGCCCAACCAAAATAAACTGTCCAGCCTCCTTGTAATCAGGACGAATAGGCCCACCTTCTGCAACCCAACAGCTAAATCCAGGCAGTGACCCAACCGACTTCAGCCCGATCCATATGGCCCAACAGCCATATCCCAACAGCTCTAGCCCACAACTCTTGATCTCCCCACGCGCCCCATCACCCCCACCATCAATCCGTCGCTTCTCGATTATTGGGACAACTTCCGAAAAGTCACAACAAAAACCTTTCCCCCTTACAATCATTTCTTTACCATTTTCAAAATACTCTGTCTCTCTCTCCCTCTTTGCTATAATAAACCCCCTATCTGCAACTCTCCCAAGCTCAAACAATGGCAATCGTCTCCAACTCCACTGATTCCCCGCCTAGCACCAATGAACCCATCGTCACCATCCCTCTTTCCACCATCCCATCCCCCATTGTCTCTCCCAACACCTCCTCCACTGCTGCTCAGACCACCATCCCTAGTGCCATCACCACTGACTCCACCATTGTGGCCACCACCAGCCAAGCTCCCATTCAAACCACTACCCCACCGAAAATAGATTCTCAAAAAGCACAACGAGAGTATTATGACGAGGCCAAATTCCCCCACGCCAACTCCCCCTCACAACTCGTTGACGACGACATGGACGTCATCCGCGAGCACTACCAGATTTCGGCCACCCATTCTCTAAAAGCCCCCTCAGCCACCGATCGGATATATCACACAACAAATGGCTGGACCGCCGTTCCCCTAACTCTGATGGAAAAAAGAGTTCAGTTTGACGCTTCCAAAATAGGTTCAATACTCAACCCATTCTGAGTCGCCAAATACATGGTACAGAATCCAAATACAATCTTTTATAACATACGATCGTGTAAAATACGACCACACAAACTATGAGCTTTAATACAAATCGTATATAATACGAAATATAAACACTCAAATTCATTCCTTATTCATTACAATTATTGTCCCATTATTTTATAGAATAGTGGACTTCTACAGATCTAACTCTGATCATCACACTGTTTCCCGACTAGTTCTCGCGATATTCTCATTTCCTGAAGAGAACAATGGAAGAAAAGGGTGAGCTCAACTAGCCCAGTAAAGAATATTATGACTAAGATAATGGAAAATAAATTATCGTTAGTCTTCAACAAATCAGATAAAATATTATGGACAACAAGTTTTAGATCAACAATTGCAGCGAAAATAACAATTCATTAGAAGAGTTAAGTAGAGAATGAAGTCTACTATCTCTTATGATTTAAAAGTTCATCATCAATATTTTATCTTTGTAACATCAATCAATATACATCTCGAACCAAATATTCATCTTTGCACTACGGGCCAAAGATATTCATTTGTATCACCAGTTGGTCATGTTCATCTCAACACCTGTCCATCTTTACACTACGGGCCAAAGATATTCATCAGGTAATCATTCATCTTTGCGCTACAGGCCAAAGATATTCATCAAGTAATTATTCATCTTTACACTATATGCCAAAGATATTCAGTTATATCACCATTTAGGACCGAGGATGATGAAAAATAATATAAATAACGAATCTAGTGAGATAAATGACAAAAATTAGGAATTCATAATTTAGTTTATTCAAGTTCAATAATACTCAGTAATAATCAATTGTGGAGCAAAATTCAAGAATGAAGATCAAAACTTGGATCCAATCAAAGATAAAAAAATGTTTTTTTTACCATAAATAGTAACTCGTCATGAAAAGTTGTAAATTTTCATAAAAATTCAGAAAATTATTTCGGTGAAATGATACTAGATGAAGAGCAAAACTCAAAAAAATTCTGATCATTTCAGAAATTATAGAAGCAATACTTACCGTAGTAAGTTCAGATTTAGGAATATGAAATGAAATATTATTACTTCCATAATATGGAATATGAAAGAAAATAATATTCATTATGAATACTGAAAGGAAATAACATCATTTACGAGAAAAAAACATCCTTTACCTTAACACGAGAATAATTTTGACTGGAATATCGGATATAATGCTGAAAAAATATTGCACCGTAATCCACACTCAAAGTATCTAAATACTCACAAGAAATACGCTCGATATTATAGAGAGAAAATTTTCTGATTCTGGTGTGATTTTCAATTCTAACTTAAGCACCCTATTTATAGAAAAATGTCAGAACACCAATATAGACTTTTGAAACCACGGATGATTTTCCTAGCACCCTTGCTTTGACAAAAATGTGCAGCACACTCCTTTAGAAAAAAACAAGTCTTCAAAGCCATCATCCACATGTTAATATATATATATATATATATATTAAAACATTTAATTATTAAAAATTTCATTTCCATTTTTTTTCTTCCACCTCATTTTATTTTTATACCATGAATTTATTATAAAAATGTTATCATTTAAATAATAAAATTATATTATTATATTATCACATTATACTATTATAATGTAATATTATAATAATATATTTGAGAAATATTTTATTGGAGAAGATAAAATGCCAATTTTCAACAAACGTCACATGCTAAAAATTCTCCCATTTATATCAAAATTGGACAAATATTTACTCATCATATTTATCAACAATTTAATTATTCACAAATAATATTACAGAACTATAATATTGACAACCAGGTCGTTTTCAGAAAAGAGGAGGCCTTCCGATAAGGATTTCTCCTTACTGGCGCGCAATTAACTAACCCCTTTCCTAGACAGAACTTCCTTAGACATTGTTAATAATGCTATATAATAATATTATTCAAATAATATGAATTATTGATTTGATAATGTGAAATATTGTGCAGTGAAAATTATTGAATCAATAATACAAAATATCAACGATAGCAATTATTGAATCAATCATATAAAATATCAACGTAGCAATTATTGAATCAATAATATAAAATATTGAACAGTAATTACTGTAACAATAATTGAGTAAGTGCTTTCGTACGTAAGAATCAATAATTCGAAATACTGTGTAATACCGTGTGCTACTGTGCAACAACGCGTATTACTGTATTTTTATCACCGGGTATTTCAACAGTTTAACGATAACAGTTTTACCGTTATTTTATAAAAATATTATTTCTGTCACTTTCTATATCCGACAGTTATTCCGTTGTGGAACCCACAAATGGCTGCGCCGCCGTACTAATATTCCCCGACAAAAAGAATATTTATCGACCAAACGAATATTCCCCAACACAACGAATATTTTATAACCACTTGCTTACTTTGTAAAATTTGCACATATCTCCCATAACGTATCACATTTATCAAATTAACACCTTACTATTTCAAAATAATATATAAAAAAAATTAAATCTTTATTCATAAAATTTGGGGTCTTATAGTCCCCCCTCCACACGTTCATCCTAACCCTCCTTGGGTTCATCGGCATCGACTTTAGCCAGTTCGTGCCGAACTCATACATCGACATCATCGCCTTCATAGCCTTCTGTTGTGATGCCGAAGTGTCCCCGTCTATCGACCTATTCTTTCGCTCTGTTTCAGCTGACTGGTTCCCGCGAACCAGGCTTCAAAGCCTTCAGCAAAATTCCAAACAAACCAAACACCAAGGTAGAGATACGTACTCTGATGGATGCCCCCTCTAGCAATAAAGGGTGGCACAAGGATTGGTTCTTCGTCCGAGGGCCGGAAACCAACAAACTACCGAACTGGGACTCCCTCAAGTGCCCGAACGCCTCCCTGGGTGACATTGCACCTGAAAGGATAAGGGAGATCGCCAAAATAATTGAAAGTTTGCCCCAAACTGAGTGGAGCTACGTCCTTCTTGTTGGGTTTGTACGAAATCGTGACGCAATCAAATTGCAAAAATTAGCGGAAGCATGGTATATCAGAGTTAAAAAATTTCTACAAAACCATTACCCGGATCATCCTTTATGCAAATTATTAATTTAAAACGATAAATAAGAAGTTATGGAATCATACCCTTGTAGAACGAAGCTTCCACATGTACTAGTTCAACTCCTTGTTCTTCGTGATCTCCTTGAATTTCCGGGTTAGATTCCTTCCTTTGATCAACGTTAGCCACCCAAGTGTTTGGCCTCTAGAGGTGATCCACCAAGGAAGATGAATTATCAAGAAGGAGGGTGTTTGGCTTAACCTTAGTTTTCTATCCTCTATAGAAAAAGAGTACTCTCCAACAATTGGAATTGCATCAATCTAATATCTATTATAAGACTTCTCTTATATAGACATTGGTCAACCCTTCTAATCCTATTAGACATGGGATTTCTTTTAATTAATTAAACTCCTTTAATTAATTTAGGCTTCCCACCACATGGGAATAATTAATTAAATTCATTTAATTAATTTGTCTCCTAATCTTATTAGGAATAAATGAGAGTACTAAATATTAAATTAATTACTAAACTCCTTTAGAAATTAAAATAATAATAATTGTAATAATATTAATAAGACTCCTCTTATTAATTTATATTTAATATTTCCAAAATATTAAATAATAAACATTAAGCTATTTAATTTATTCTATCACCATAGATTAAATTAATTATACTTAATGCATTATTACGATTATGCCATTACCTTCTTTAAATAATTATTCTTCCTTTTATGGTGTGACCCTTTAGGTTCTCCATATTAAACCGGTTGTGAATAAATCAATTAAAACAATTTTAATCTTATTTAAATAAATAAATTAAACTAATAATTTATTTAAATAAATAATATTTATTCTACAATAGGGATAAGCCTCCCTAGCGATCAACGACTTTCCAGATAATATAGATTTCAACATTAATCATAAAAGAACCTGTGAGTTAATAGTTACCATACAATTCAATCCTTCCACCATACAATGTCCCAATTAAATATAAGACATGGATTTACTGTCAAGTCTTATTTTATTTAATTATATGTATTTCGATTAGAAAATGCACAACTCCAAATAATGCAAATTAAAAACTCCTTTCTAATTTCATTTCACCTTGGCCAAGGATTCCTGGGTTGTCATTTAACGAATCACATGGGACATATCTCCTCTTTTACTAGAGGTGGTAGATTCTTTATTGATCATTCATTATCTCCATATGTAACTCATTATACCCAAGCATACCCTATATATGCCTTAAAAGGTCTTAAGGAATAAGTCAAAGTATAATTTGTTACATACAAGATACTATGATGATCTCAAGTCCAAGGATCACTTGTACTACTATCACATTAGGAATTCCTATTGACATGCGAGTAAAACTCCATTAGGTATTCCATAGCGAATCACGTTCAGTGAACTTATTCTTCAATAAGCACCTACATACTTGCTTTAGTGTCTCCACACAAATGATCATGAGATCAATCATCCTCATCCAATGAGCAAGCAACATATGTACCAATCTATCCGGATTTACTAATCCCCTTTTTAGTAATCCCACGATTGGGAACTATTTAAGTTTTAAAACTTTCTAAGAATTTAGATCTCATTAGCATGATCATCATCATGATTCTAAAAGCATTGCTTAAAACTATGGGTTATTTACATATTATAAAAACAGCAACATGTAGATAATTAAATGCCTGTAATAAATGAATATTTTATTAATAAATAAATAAGATTGTTTACAAAGTACGTGCTTTATCATCATACATGATTGGCTTGTATGCACACTACTATCAATCTCCCACTTGCACTAAAGCCAATCGCCATGGTATCTCATACCCATCTTCTCTAAGTGACGATCAAACTGCTGTTGTGTTAAAGCTTTAGTAAATGGATCTGCAATGTTGTCTTGAGAGTCTACACGCTCCAAGGTGACGTCTCCTCTTTCAATGATCTCCCTGATCAAATGAAATCGCCGCAACACGTGTTTAGATTTCTGATGAGACCTCGGTTCCTTAGCCTGTGCAACTGCTCCTGTGTTGTCACAGTAAATGGGAACTGCTTCTCCAATGCTAGGAACCACACAAAGTTCAGTTATGAACTTCTTCATCCAAACAGCTTCCTTTGCAGCTTCACTTGCAGCTATATACTCTGCCTCTGTCACTGAATCAGCAACTGTTTGCTGCTTGGAACTCTTCCAACTCACTGCGCCTCCGTTCAAGGTAAAAACATACCCCGAAACAGATTTACTGTCATCTTGGTCCGTTTGAAAACTTGAGTCTGTGAAGCCCTCGAGTTTTAATTCAGACCCACCGTAGACAAGAAAAATATCCTTAGTCCTTCTCAAGTATTTTAGGATATTCTTCACTGCCTTCCAGTGCTCTTCTCCTGGATTCGACTGGTATCTGCTCATTACACTAAGTGAATGAGCAACATCCGGTCTAGTACATATCATACCGTACATGATAGATCCTATTGCAGAAGCATAAGGGATCTTACTCATTCGGTCTCTCTCCTCAGGTGTCTTTGGGGCCTGTTTCTTGGAGAGATGTATTCCATGGCTCATCGGCATGAGTCCTCTTTTGGAATCTTCCATGCTAAATCTCTTTAGCATTGCATCAATGTACGTTCCTTGGGATAAACCAAGCATCCTTTTAGATCTATCTCTATAGATCTTTATCCCCAAAATATAGGATGCTTCTCCCAAGTCCTTCATGGAGAAGTGTTTAGATAACCAGATTTTAATTGATTGTAGCATAGGAATGTCATTCCCTATCAGTAATATATCATCAACATATAATACAAGGAATGAAACTGCGCTCCCACTAACCTTCTTGTACACACATGGTTCATCGTCATTTTTGATAAAATCAAACTCTTTAATTGTCTCATCAAAACGAATGTTCCATCTACGAGAAGCTTGCTTCAATCCATAAATGGATCGTTGCAGCTTACAGACTTGATTTATTCCAACCTTTGAAACAAATCCCTCTGGCTGTGTCATATACACATCCTCCTCAAGTTTCCCATTGAGGAAGGCCGTTTTCACGTCCATCTGCCAGATCTCATAGTCGTTATAAGCTGCAATCGCAAGCAAAATCCGAATGGACTTGAGCATAGCTACTGGTGAAAAGGTTTCATCATAATCAACTCCTTGTCTTTGTTTGAAACCTTTTGCAACCAGTCGGGCCTTATAGGTCTCCACCTTGCCGTCCGCTCCAGTCTTTCTTTTAAAGACCCATTTACACCCAATAGGCTTAATGCCTTCAGGTGGTGAAACCAAAGTCCATACTTTGTTTTCATACATGGAGTTCATTTCGGATTTCATGGCTTCTAGCCATTTCCCTGAGTCTTTATTACTCATGGCCTGTTCGTAATTCAATGGATCATCATCATTCATGATGTGTACCTCATCGTCATCCTCTATAACGAATCCATACCTCTCAGGTATCTTCGGTACTCTCCAAGATTTATGAACAGGGTGTGGTATAGTAGGTTCTTCTACTTGGTCAGGTACCTGACTTTGATCCGTGGTAATTTGTGGTTCTTGAACTTCTTCAAGATATCTTACTCCCACTGACCCCTTCATGGATAAACTCCTTTTCCAAGAAGGCAGCATGTTTCGCAACAAACACCTTTTGATCAGTTAGATGATAGAAATAATACCCTACAGTTTCTTTAGGGTATCCCACAAATCTACACTTTTCGGATTTAGTCTGTAGCTTATCATGTTCAAACTTTTTGACATAAGCTGGACAACCCCAAGTCTTAACATGCTTAAGATTTGGTTTCCTCCCCTTCCACATCTCATATGGAGTCTTTGGGACGGATTTGGTAGGTACCTTGTTAAGTAGGTATGCAGCCGTTTCTAGGGCATATCCCCAGAAGGAAATTAGAAGGTCGGTAAAACTCATCATGGATCGAACCATGTCTAACAGTGTTCGATTTCTCCTTTCAGATACTCCATTTAACTGTGGTGTACCTGGAGGAGTCCATTGTGAGATTATACTATTTTCATTGAGACAATAGAGAAACTCACCGCTTAAGTATTCTCCACCTCGATCTGATCGAAGTATCTTTATACTCTTGCCCGTTTGTTTCTCTACTTCACTTCTGAACTCTTTGAACTTTTCAAATGATTCTGACTTGTATTTCATTAAATACACATATCCAAATCTTGAGTGATCATCAGTGAAAGTAATAAAATAAGAATACCCACCCCGTGCACTTGTTGTCATAGGCCCACAAACGTCTGTGTGAATCAATGCCAACAACTCTGTAACTCTTTCTCCTCTTCCACTAAAAGGAGATTTAGTCATTTTACCCATGAGACAAGATTCACAAGTTGGATATGATTCATAATCGGATAGCTCGAGGAGCCCATCTTTATGCAACTTGGATAATCCTGTTTCATTGATATGACCGAGTCTACAGTGCCACATGTAGGTATAATTAATATCATCTCTTTTTCTTTTCTTAGTTTGTTCAATTTGAAATATATTTTCTTGTAAGTCAAGTGTATAAAGTCCATTTCGCAAATTTCCAATACCATATAAAACATCGTCTTTATAAATAGAACAACTATTGTTCTTTATAACAACGTTAAATCCTTCCATATCCAATACAGAAATTGAAATAATGTTTTTAATAATATTCGGAACATAATAACAATTATTAAGATAAATGGACTTGCCCGAAGGCATTGCTAAATAATAAGTTCCTACAGCTAATGCAGCAACCTTTGCTCCATTCCCCACTCGTAGGATCACCTCATCATTGTTCAGCTTTCTACTTCTGACCAGTCCCTGCACAGTATTACATATGTGAGAACCACAGCCGGTATCCAATACCCAAGTAGAATTATGACTTTCAGAAAAATTAATTTCAATCATAAACAAACCTTGATTGGAAGTCGAAGCTTCTCCAAGCTTCTTCTCTGCTAGATACTTCTTGCAGTTCCTTTTCCAATGTCCCGGCTTGTTGCAATGAAAGCACATTCCTTTAGCTGGTTCAGGTTGCTTTTGTTCCTTTTCTTTCCCCTTTCCCTTAGCCTTCTTGGATTTCTTCTTTTCAGAAGATACCTTAGGTCTCTTCCTTTTATTGGAAGAATCCACCATCAAGATATGGTTCTTCTTGGATGGGAAGTGACCTTCTGCTGTTTTCAGCATGTTAAGCAGCTCAGGCAAGCTGACATCTAGCTTATTCATGTGAAAATTAACCACAAACTGCGAGAAGGTCTCAGGGAGTGACTGCAAGACCAAGTCTTGACTCAACTCCCCATCCATGACGAACCCAAGCTGTCCAAGGCGTTCAATCAAATTGATCACTTTCAGGACATGAGTCTCGACTGCAGTACCCTCGGTCATCCGAGATCGGAAGAGCTCCTTAGATATCTCATATCTAGCAGTCCTACTCTGTTCACCATACAACTCCTTGAGGTGAAGCAGCATAGCAGGAGCATCCATTTTTTCATGCTGACGCTGAAGCTCGTTATTCATGGATGCGAGCATGATGCATTGAGCCACAGATGCATCATCTTGCCACTTATTGAAAATGGCAATCTCTTTCTCAGAGGCTGTTTCTGAAACAGATTCAGGGACAGGTGAGTTTAGGACATAAGAAATCTTTTCAGCAGTGAGAACTATTCTCAGATTTCTTAGCCAGTCCGTATAATTCGGCCCGGTAAGCTTATTAGCATCAAGTATGCTTCGCAGTGAAATTAGTGATTTTGACATTTTTAAAATTCTGCATGTGAAAAACAACATTTTAGCAAACATTCATTTTATTAATTTTGCATACCAAAATAAATTTAGGTCTTTATTTTAAATTGGTATCTCCCACTATTTTTATCAAACTATATTACCCTCACTTATATAGTTCGGCAACATCTAATTAAAAATTTGCTAGTGAGAATAAGGATCCCATTTCAAATGTATATAACCTTGTGGATAGCACAACAAGCGATATACAAATAAATAGGTAGACAACTCTTGTCAATTACATCACCATGTAATTCCTTTTATTTTGCCTCTTAAATCATAATGGTCAAGTGTGTGCACATCCGAACTAAAATAATTTAAGTTAAGTCCAGCCTAGCACTTTCATAAATTCAAAAAAGAAAAATGTTCGTCCTTGTGGATAGCACAACAAGACTAGATCGTTCAATTTTCTTGATAAGCATCAAATGTGATTAATTAACATCTTAAATACGCAATACTCGCCTTGTGGATAGCACAACAAGCTCATATTAAATATCTAATACTCTATTAATTTATCATGCTAGAAGGCGACGTTCGATATTCCAAATATCATTTGAACACTTCGGACTTAATATTATTTCTTTGAGGGATTTGTTATTATTAGTCTCATCTTTGTTTAGCGCGCATGCACATATATATATAAAATACGCGTCATTTTATTAAACATGCGAAGCATGTTTGCATAAAATATAATATATATAATATTTAGCATGCAATATAGAATACTATATTCTACCCGGATTGATTATGGACTTTTATTCTAGTTTGGTTCACTAGAGCCACCAAGTGAACCAAAAGGTCAAACCTAGGGGTGCAAGAATTTAAATTTAAACGTAACTATTACATTTAAACCCGGGCTCCATACAAACGGGTATTCACGCGCTCCTTGCTCCTTGGTCTCTAATTTTTAAAGATAATTCTAACTATTTCTATTACATTAAACTATTTAATTTAAATAGAAACCTTGATCAACAGTCAAGGGGAAGTACATATGAGGGAGATAGAATTTTACATCAAGAAAAAAAAATTAGAGAAGACGAGGTACGCAGACCCCATTTAATAAAACTCATTCATTCAAGCATTCAACTAAAATAAAATCCAATCACATTGGTCAAATAGTCTATAATCAATCCCCATTTATTTTCATACATATCACCATATATATCAATAAATAAATATTCATCTCATGAATTAAAACATTCCATATATATATGAGTATCATTTAATGGGCAATTTTAAATTGCATGAAATCCAATTTCAAGATTAAAATAAACTCTTTATTTTAATTATAAAATTATTTAGAATATAATATATAAATATATCATATTTATTTTTTTAAAAAAAGAAGTCACCTTCTTTTATTAAAAGAGTCCTGCAGGTTTATTAAAAAAAGTCCTTTCATGATGGGTCACCTTCTTTTTGGAGTAGGAAAGAGACAACACCTTTTCTTTGCAGAATTCAAGATTAGCACCAAAAAAAATTGTGATTCGTCCCAAAAAAGTCTTTTTTTTTTCTTTTTTTTTTTTTTAAAATATAATTTTATACAATAAAATTATGCCCAATAAATTATTTTAAATACATACCCATATGTATATGAAATCAAAAATAAATTAATAATTGCATAAAGATTTGGCTCTGATGCCACTGTTGGGTTTGTACGAAATCGTGACGCAATCAAATTGCAAAAATTAGCGGAAGCATGGTATATCAGAGTTTAAAAAATTTCTACAAAACCATTACCCGGATCATCCTTTATGCAAATTATTAATTTAAAACGATAAATAAGAAGTTATGGAATCATACCCTTGTAGAACGAAGCTTCCACAGGTACTAGTTCAACTCCTTGTTCTTCGTGATCTCCTTGAATTTCCGGGTTAGATTCCTTCCTTTGATCAACGTTAGCCACCCAAGTGTTTGGCCTCTAGAGGTGATCCACCAAGGAAGATGAATTATCAAGAAGGAGGGTGTTTGGCTTAACCTTAGTTTTCTATCCTCTATAGAAAAGGAGTACTCTCCAACAATTGGAATTGCATCAATCTAATATCTATTATAAGACTTCTCTTATATAGACATTGGTCAACCCTTATAATCCTATTAGACATGGGATTTCTTTTAATTAATTAAACTCCTTTAATTAATTTAGGCTTCCCACCACATGGGAATAATTAATTAAATTCATTTAATTAATTTGTCTCCTAATCTTATTAGGAATAAATGAGAGTACTAAATATTAAATTAATTACTAAACTCCTTTAGAAATTAAAATAATAATAATTGTAATAATATTAATAAGACTCCTCTTATTAATTTATATTTAATATTTCCAAAATATTAAATAATAAACATTAAGCTATTTAATTTATTCTATCACCATAGATTAAATTAATTATACTTAATGCATTATTACGATTATGCCATTACCTTCTTTAAATAATTATTCTTCCTTTTATGGTGTGACCCTTTAGGTTCTCCATATTAAACCGGTTGTGAATAAATCAATTAAAACAATTTTAATCTTATTTAAATAAATAAATTAAACTAATAATTTATTTAAATAAATAATATTTATTCTACAATAGGGATAAGCCTCCCTAGCGATCAACGACTTTCCAGATAATATAGATTTCAACATTAATCATAAAAGAACCTGTGAGTTAATAGTTACCATACAATTCAATCCTTCCACCATACAATGTCCCAATTAAATATAAGACATGGATTTACTGTCAAGTCTTATTTTATTTAATTATATGTATTTCGATTAGAAAATGCACAACTCCAAATAATGCAAATTAAAAACTCCTTTCTAATTTCATTTCACCTTGGCCAAGGATTCCTGGGTTGTCATTTAACGAATCACATGGGACATATCTCCTCTTTTACTAGAGGTGGTAGATTCTTTATTGATCATTCATTATCTCCATATGTAACTCATTATACCCAAGCATACCCTATATATGCCTTAAAAGGTCTTAAGGAATAAGTCAAAGTATAATTTGTTACATACAAGATACTACGATGATCTCAAGTCCAAGGATCACTTGTACTACTATCACATTAGGAATTCCTATTGACATGCGAGTAAAACTCCATTAGGTATTCCATAGCGAATCACGTTCAGTGAACTTATTCTTCAATAAGCACCTACATACTTGCTTTAGTGTCTCCACACAAATGATCATGAGATCAATCATCCTCATCCAATGAGCAAGCAACATATGTACCAATCTATCCGGATTTACTAATCCCCTTTTTAGTAATCCCACGATTGGGAACTATTTAAGTTTTAAAACTTTCTAAGAATTTAGATCTCATTAGCATGATCATCATCATGATTCTAAAAGCATTGCTTAAAACTATGGGTTATTTACATATTATAAAAACAGCAACATGTAGATAATTAAATGCCTGTAATAAATGAATATTTTATTAATAAATAAATAAGATTGTTTACAAAGTACGTGCTTTATCATCATACATGATTGGCTTGTATGCACACTACTATCACTTCTGACCAAATAGGTTTGGCTTTACGACCACCAATGCCCTCACCCCTTAATTACCAAACGTTACATAACCATTGCTAATCCTTTTAATTCTGCAGTATCCCTCATCAAACCTACAACCACCGAACGACGTGATTTGGATGAATTCCTTTCGGGCAAACATTCTGCCAAAGCTGCCGAAGCCCCTACAAATTCTCCTGCCAAAGCCCAGACTTCCAACATACAAACCACCAAACCCATTCCTGCCGAAACCACCAACCCAGAAGCCTCATCAAGGGTTCGACATAAAAGAAGAGCCTCCAAAGGAACCCAATGCAAAACCTGTCCCACCCCCAACTATTTCTAAGAACTTAATCGACTTGTCGGCGAATGAACGAGCACAAATCGTCTGTGTCAAGCAGAGACGTGCCAAAGGTAAAGCCTCTGACTGCTAAAGAGCTGAGAGTTCCATCTTCTGAAGCCCCCCTTTCTACCTCTGAAGTCGACCCAATCCTTACCACGACCCAAAGTTAAAAATGAAAAAACACCAAGGATTCTACCTCCGAACCACCCCCCCAAAAAGCCACACTATGACAAACCCTCCTCCTCTCGACAACCTTCTCCACCTCCATCAGAAGAAAGGTATGACCGAAGGTCCTTTTTCACCTATGATGCCCACAGCTACCCGATCGACGCTTTTAACAGCTTCCACCTTTCCGCCGATGATGACCATTACAAAGACATACCATATCACGACCTCGTACTAACCGGCATCATGCAACAGGGTAGGGTAATCTCCTTTTACTTCTATTATTTGATAATGCTTATCATACTGCTTCTCTGTCTTAACCTCAAATGGTTTTTTCAGGCCAATGCTACGTGGAATCATGTTACTAGGCAATGGAGCGAGCGCGAAGTCGAAGAAAATCGGCTTAAACATGAGATAGAAGCTCTTCGGGCAGCTTTGCTTAATGAACAAACCGCGCACGCCAAAACCGATCAAACCAACAAATACTTTCAGGGTGAAATCTCCAACCTTCGGAACGAGAACACAAGCCTGAAGGAATACACAGATCGAACTGAAACCAAATGCAAAATTCTCCTGGAGAAGTATGAAACAGACCAAGCAGAGATCTACCAGCTGAAGCAGAGCATCCTTGCTCTTCAACAGCAAAACTCAGACTTGAAGAGACAGGAAGAAGACACCCGCCAGGTGTGCACTGCTCTTCGGCTTCAGATCATCCAGGAGTATCGAGAATTAACCGAGCTGAACGCGGAGATAGTCAAGATGTTCTCCGAAGGATATGAAGCTTGTCGAAGCAAAGGCAAGGCTAAAATGGCTGAACGATGTATCAACCCTGGTCTGCTTGACAGTTCGAATTCCGAGGAAGATAACAATGATGGTCCTTCTTCAGAATAGGAATCCTTATGTAAAAATCCGAACTCCCTGTAAATGTTAGTTTATCAATGAAAAAATATCTATCTTTTCATATCATCCATTCCAAGAAAGAGTTATAAACAGTTAAAGTATTAAAAAATATTATTTGCTCCCCAGAGCCGAATTAACCCAACCTTATAACTGGCAACCTCGTTCTCTTCGTGAGCTGAACAAGTTCAACCAAAAGTATTCGCTCCCATGAACCGAATTAACCCAACCTTATAACTGGCAACCTCGTTCTCTCTGTAATCCAAATAAGTTCAACCAAAAATATTCACTTCGCTCCCAAAAGAGCCGAAAGAATCCAACCTTATACCTTACTGGCAACCTCGTTCTCTTCGAGAGCCGAATAGGTGTAGACACTTAAAATTTTCCTTGCCCCAATACTAACATTGTAGGAGGGCAAAGCCATCAATCAAATCAACCCCGGTATTGATACCGGGCTTCCAGTCCAAATTCGGCCACCAATGTCAGTCATTCAGTCAAATCTGATCCCCAATATTGGTAGACCCAAATCCGATCCCCAATATCGGTAAATCCAAATCTGATCCCCAATATCGGTACTCCAGCTCTGATCTCCAATCAGACCGTATATCCAGCTCCGATCTCCAATCGGACCGTCTATCCAGCTCCGATCTCTAATCGGACCGTCTATCCAGCTTCGATCTCCAAACGGACCGTCTATCCAAATCTGATTTCCAATCAGACCGTCTATCCAGCTCTGATCTTTAATCGGACTGTCTATCCAAATTAGATCTCCAATCGGACCATCTATCCAGCTTCGATCTCCAATCGGACCGTCTATCCAGTTTCGATCTCCAATCAGACCGTCTATCCAGCTTCGATCTCTAATCGAACCTTCTATCCAGCTCCGACCTCCAATCGGACCTTCTATCCAGCTCCAATCTATAATCGGACCATCTATCCAGCTCCAATCTCCAATTGGACGGTGTATCTAGCTCCGGTCTCTAATCAGACCGTCTATTCTGATCTCCAATCGGACCGTCTATCCAGCTCTGATCTCCAATCGGACAGTCTATCCAGCTCCGATCTCCAATCAAACCGTCTATCCAGCTCTGATTTCTAATCGGACCATCTATCCAGCTCCGATCTCCAATCGAACAGTCTATCCAGCTTTGATTTCCAATCGGACCGTCTATCCAGCTCCGATCTCCAATTGAACCGTCTATCCAGCTCCGATCTCCAGTCGTACCGTCTATCGAGCTCCGATCTCCAATCATACCGTCTATCCAGCTCTGATCTCCAATCAGACCGTCAGTTCAAACCCTGATCTCAATATCGGGCCTTCAAGTCTGCCCCGGCATCAACCCGGGAGGTACATGCCAACCTTAACATCAACCCAAGACATATCAAGTCATCCCGGTCTCAATCCGGGAAGTGCAGTTCAGCCCCAAAGATGACCCTGGGAGGCCAGATCCAACGAGGACCACCCCGGGAGAGGCAAAATGGTCATTTTATCAACTCTCAGTCGATTCGGTCAAACTCAAGCCGAATTGATGCCATCAAAGTCAGGATGAACCATAATGACGATCCCGAGTGCAAACGATGCAAGACAGCTCAACGAACAAACTGCGGGGAATCAAAGACCAGGTTATGAACCAGTCTTCTGGGACCCAAAAAATGTTTTATCCCATGTCATTGCGACACTCTCGGCGAGGGCTTTCCGAAAAGGTATCGCACGCCTCAAACGGACGGTCCGATAAAAAGTTAGAAAGTTTCGACTTCGACTGCGAGTTGTTCGGATTGCACGTACTTTGAGATGACAGAACCCAGCATCGTGGGCCCCGCCAAGGGAGCCGCACCTCTACCTACGGCAGCAGCAGGTAGAGTGGAGGATCCCTGACCTATAAATAAAGGTGCCCCCCTTTCATTTCAAAAAAACCAAAAACGCAACGAAACTCTGCCAGTTTAATTTTTCGACTTTTACACCTCTTCCAAACCCAAATATTTTCACTCTAACACGTAGATATACCCATATACTACCACATATCAGAAAATAACCAGTAGATTTGGACGTATAGAGCCTACGATTTGGCAAAAAGCCCGTGTAGCAGTCCATTGTAAGTATTTTCACGATCAGAAAGTGAATATTACTTCTTCGTACTTTTATACACTTGCACGTTAAGTTTCGTTTTCTAAAAATGCCCAAAACTTAGTTCTGTGGCTGTTTTCGTCAAAATTTGGTACATTTTGGTACATAAACTGATTTTTTGGCATTTTTATAACTCGGATTGACGATCCATTAGCTCCAGCAGCTTCAATGCACTAGCACACACGTTCTGGCAACTTCGCCGGACTGGGTTATCTTCCCAATTTGGTTTTGGCCCTTTTTTGTATATATTTAACTGTATATATACTAACATTTCAATTCTGTCAAGCCTGGATATCAAATTCGAGGTAGTTTACCGCTTTTATATATATATTTACGCATATATAAGCGATTTTCACCATCACTGGTTCTCGTACCAGTCCTGGTTGACTACATTTCTATCAATATATATATATATATATATATATATATATATATATATATATTTCAATTCAGTCCGAGCACCGGCGTGAAAACCCATCTCCCTTTATACTGCTTTTGCACTCTTCGCCATACTGGGTGCTCTCCCCAGTCACTGGTTGACTACTTTTTTGCAATTTACATTCCAGTCTTGCCTGAATTATTTCGTGGCCTTTATACTATTTTTGCACACTTCACCATTACTGGGTTATCTTCCCAGTTCCTGGTTGACTATTTTTCTGTACATTTACATTCCTGTTCGGCCTGGATCATTCTGTGGCCTTTTTACTGCTTTTATATATATTTATGCATATATAAGCAGCCTTCATCATCACTGGTCCTCTTCCCAATCTTGATTGACTACGTTTCTGTCAATATATATATATATATATATATATATATATATATATATATATATATATTTCCTTACTCGCTTTCTATTCAACTGCTGCTTTAAATATTCATTTTATATGAATTGGCAATGACATGTCTGCAGGCGGACTAGATTTATTTAAATCTCGCCAATTCCAGTTTTCAAACTGTTCAAAACACCCAGACTGAACCGGGAAGCTAGAATGGCTGAGATTTCCTTAAATCTAGCTTTCTTTCTAGTTTCAGCTTCAAAAGCAACCTCGCGTCCCTTAGATCGCTATCTAGTGCGAACGAGACGCTTTAGCCGTGCGTACCAAGATTTACTTAATGAATCCTCGGTTCTTGTAATTTTGGGATATATATCTGTTTCTGTATAAATTTGAACTGTGCAGGTTTTGGCTATTCATATGTGAGCCTAAGAATCGTGGGATTCATGATCAAAACGATCGGAATCTGATTCCCACGATGGACAAACTCTGGTTTACAAATGTACCCTGCCAGTTTTTCTGCAAAAATGTACATGTAAACAAACCTTAAAACGGTTATCTGGATTTAAGGTCTCAATATAATAAAAAAATGTGTTGATTGTTGTGTCAGCGTCGCTCTGATGGTTTTCATACCTATGAGGAGACCGACACTTGTATATTCTGTGGTCGAGGATGCTTTGCAGCCCGACAAATCACCATTCATATAAATCCTTAAGGCTATAAAGATAAAATTGAAAGTATCAACAGGCTTCAATTCCTATGGCAGCGTAAGGGTTTGATAAACCAGCATTCAAAACATCATTTTCAAATCAATCAAAAGAAAAGCTTTTCAAAGAAAATCAAATTAAATGCTTTTGCAAATCAAATCAAAGACTGATTTTCAAATCAAATCAAACCCTTCGTATATAGGTTCAACGAAGTAAAGCACTACTTTCAATCAATCAAATCAATAAGCCCAATTATCAAACAGCATTCACTCACGCATTTTAGTTTTAAAGGGAAATATTGAAAAGATGCGGTACCGTGTTTACACGGGAGTCGTGGGGTGCCTAACACCTTCCCCACACTTAACCAAGCCCCCAAGCTCAAAACTTTGTTTTCAAAGATTAAGTTTCGACAGTGTCCAGCAATTAGGCCTCTTTCAAACAAAACTCAGTTGAGTTGGTACAACCATTTCAAATCTACCAACTGGCGACTCTGTAAAACGTTCAAATCGTAGACATGATATATGTTGGCCTTTTTTCTAAAAAACCCTTCAAAACCTTTTTCCTAAATAAAAAGAGTGAGGGTAGAGAGAACTTAGGAAAAGAGATTAAAAGACCCGAGTTGTGACCCGACTCGCTGATTTTTTAAACTAACGTCAACAGGTGGCGCCTCTGCTGGGGACAGTAGAGGGCTTAGGCCGCTTTCAAATCTTTTCAAACATTTTCCTTTCAAAACTATTAATTGTGTGAAATTATGCGTCTCCACAGTCAATGAATGAGTGAATGCTGCGTCTTTATTGAATGTATGAATGCTGCGTCTTTACATTGAATGAATGTGAATGAATGCTTTTCTGCTTTTTAGTGCTTCGCACCCATATTTAGTGCTTCGCACCCATGTCATCATATGCACAATGGTGAGGCACGATGTATGTGAATGTATGTTGTGTGTCCCTCTCACAAGGAGGAAAACCAGGTCGGTGATAAGTAATCTCTGGGGACGACTAAGTCTCCGGGACTCATGAAAATGCACCACCCAGATTCGCTTCAGTTGAAAGATCGGATTAATTTTCCCTCTAGTAGATTGCGATGATCTAGGAGCCTTCATGCCGAAACAAAAGTCGCGAGAGTAACCTAAGATAGGTCAGCCTCTGATTAACCAAGTTCGAAGGGAAGCTTCTTCATGCCTTCCTCTTTCAATTCCATGTTAAGTCTCCAATTACCTAGGAGCACAATGTAAATATCATAAATGAAAGATTTACTTTCCCTGTCAAAATACCATATCATCCTGCCATCAAAACAACTAACCTCGATTTTGCAGGATAAAATCTAAAAAAACACATCATACATCCTGTCCTTACCTACATCAAGAATTTGACACACCTACATTTTGTTGTAGGTAAAAATTAGTCCTGTTACTAGGTCTAACTCTAAAGCACCCAGTCCATCCACGGACATGGCTCTAGTGCTCAACCAGAATCCACCCCAGTATCCAGGGAAGAGTTCGAAGGTCTGAAAAATCAGATAGCCGAGTTAGCTGGTTTTCTACAAGAACAAAGCAAGGCCCTTAAAGGGAAACAATCTCAAGCTCACACAGAACCAGGAGCATCTGGTGGTAGTGTTGGCGGTCAAGAGATTGAAAAGGCCGAAACTAAGATTCCTGGACCACAAAATCAGGAAACGACCAACAAAAACCCGAAAATCACCCCCCTCGCCAAAGAACAGGAAGCTGGTGACATTATGAAGAAAGTACAACAAATGGAGGAAGCTCTCCGGTCAATCAAAGGGATTGGGGCATTCAGTAGTGTCAATTACTCCAACCTCTGTATATTCCTCGGGGCTCGTTATCCCGAAAAATTTAAAACTCCTAACTTCGAGAAGTATGATGGAATGGGAGATCCTTACACACACCTAAAAGTGTTCATCGGAGAACTCGGATCCTATACAGAGGATGAGAAGCTTCGAATGCAGCTATTCCAGAAGAGTCTAACTAGAGAGGCGAGAGCATGGTATGCCCGTTTGGACAACTCCAAAATCCACAGTTGGGAAGAACTGGCCTACGCCTTCCTTGGTCAATATAGCTTCCAATCTCAGCTGGCTTCAGACAGATACCAAATTACCAAGATCATGAAGAATAACACTGAATCATTCAGAAAATATGCCCAGCGATGGAGATGGGTCGCAGCACAAGTCACCCCAGCCATGACTGAATCTAAAATAGTTATGACCTTCATCGACATCCAAGAAACGCCTTATTATGAGAGGGTCCTAGCAGGCATAGGAAAACCATTCTCTGAAATGATCAAACATGGCGAAATGGCCTAATTGGGGCTCAAATCCAGGAAGATAAAAGATCTGACTGCCCTCGAAGCTGTCGCTGAGCATATCCAGTCTGAAAATTAAGGGAGTAATCCCCGTAGGGTCCACAAGAAGAAATACGAAGAAGTCTCCTTAGTGTTACAAGGACAAAATCCAAGGGGCGAGTCAAACAGTATGCCCATCCAAAGGAGGAATTATACCCCTTTTCAAAATCCAGCACAGCCTTCAAATCCTCCATTTCAGAAAAATATGTAGGTCAGGCGTCGAAGAACTTTCACCTCTCTAAGGGATTCACTTGAGAACGTATTCAAACTTCTGACAGCCCAGAAGAAGATTGTCCAACTCCTTCCACCAACCAACGCTAATGGTCGGAATTTCGACTCAAGCAAGAAGTGTGCTTATCAGTCTAGATCTCCAGGCCATGACACCCAAGACTGTTGGTCTCTCAAGTACAAAATACAAGACTTGATTGATAGTGGAGAGATTGTTGTCATAAAGCCTGAGCAACCCCATGTGCAGGAAAATCCTCTGCCACAGCATAAAGAGGAGAATGTCAACATGATCAGCACCACAAATGGAGAAGGATCCAATTACCTTCGTTATGTGGGAGAATCAATTCAATCCAACAACACCAGCCCAGATAGTTGGGAAGTTTTTGAAAGGCGATTCCTGATAGAGAAAGAAATAAATTCTCTCAAGGACCAAATCGAGCAGTTAGAAGAACTGGTCGTTTACTAGCATCAGCTCACCAGGAGTATGGTGAAACAAATCAACCAGTCCATTGTCAATCATCCTCCTACACCGGAGATCACTTCCCCAAGAAATCAATACCAGTCTAATGAGAATGATCTTTCGGCCAACATGGTGGCCGAAGAAGAGAATCTCTGATCAGATGGGAAATTCCTATTTCAGAGGAACTTCACTGACCTAAATCAATAAATGGAAGAAATCCTTCAAATGCAAATCAACGAAGGAATGGTTGCAGACTTGTTACCTCCATTGAACCCTCGAGCCAGAAAATTTAAACATGACCAAATATGTCAATACCATTCCAATTCACCCGGCCATGATACTGAGGATTGCTGGGCACTTCATAACCTGATTCAAGACATGATCGAAAATGGGGACCTGATAAGGGGAAATCAAATCCTCGATCTCCCAGATAATGACACTCTCTGGATCTCCACTGTATGGAACCAGAACACAGTGGCTGTCATATCCTGCGATAAGGAGTCAATCCTCACAACCTTGGTACTGACAAAGGAAGGGGTTCACAAAATACAAAATCCTGTGAAGGTGGTTGCACCTCAGCCTCTAATCTTTCTTTTCAGACCTCAGTATCCAATCATCAGTTTGAAGAAGGTCCCATGGAACTACGAGAACAATGAAGGCTCCATTTCAAACAACATTACTGTTGTGCCGAAGGACAATCCATTATACCTACCTCAGAAGGTAATCAAACCAGTCATCAAAGCAAAAGAGAAGGTGGCTGAAGAGAAAATCAAAGAGTTCCTCAAACAAATGGGACATCATGAAATCAAAATAGTGCAAAGCTTGGAGGATGCACCTAAACAAGTGTCCATCCTCGACTTGGTCCTATCCTCAGAGGATCATCGCAACATTCTGATGAAAGTACTAGAAGAAGCTCAGTTACCACATACAGTGGACACCGAGAAATTCCGTCACATGATAGAGCACATCTTCAACAGCAATGTGATATCTTTCACTGACGATGATATCCCAGCAGAAGGAACGGGCCACCACAAGTCCCTGCATATAGTTGTAATGTCCTCCGGATATGTGATTGGAGGTGTGCTCATCGATGAAGGATCATCCCTCAACATTTGTCCATATGATATTTTAGAAAGGATGAAGATCAATCCGAACTGGATCAAAACCAGTAATATGGTCATCCGAGCCTTCGATGGATCTCGCCGATAGGCTATGGGGGAAATAGAGCTTCCTATAGAGATTGGCCCACACACTTTCTACGTATCTTTCCAGGTGATCAACATCGCCACCGGATACAACTTATTGCTGGGCAGACCCTGGATCCACATAGCAGGGGCAGTGCCATCCACCTTCCATCAACAACTCAAGTACATTATCAACGGCAGCCTCATCACAGTGAATGCGGAACCAGAATACCCTACCTACATACATGGGGATATGCCAGTGATCAGCCTGGATGCGGGGATTGAGCCTGCCAGTTTTTAAGCTCTAGTGGTGAGCGATACTCAGTATCTACCTATCAGGGCACCAGCCCTAAAGCCTAAAGTATCCATCGAAGAAATGACAGTGGGGAGAGAAATGGTATCTTCGGGTTTCCAACCTGGAGAAGGGTTGGGAAAGAATAAGAAAGGTATCAAGATGCCAGTCCAAATCCCAAGTCAGACTGGGAGAACAGGATTGGGATATTCATCCGGGTCAAGCCTCCGGAACCCACATAAACATCCCAAGGCTCATGCCTCCACAATTCTGCTGCCAAACCTCGCAAATGTCGGATGGGTGAAACTTACGAGGAAAATCCCGACTGCGGTATCAGCCATGCTATTTCCTTCAATTATACCTGTCCATGAAAGAAAAGCCCTCAATCCTGAGGCAGACAGCGAAAAGGGAAAAAAAAGATCATATACGAAGGACGAGACCCATTCGCTAACATGAGGGTCATTATCAACTATGAGGGCATGAATGACGAACTTCCAGACAGCGACGACGAGGATCATACCCAAATTCCTCACATCAAGAAGGGAAAAGGGAGCTAGTCAAAGAAGAGCCCCGACCCTATTATAAAGGATGACTCAGTCATCATCCAAGACGAGACAGATAATCACAAATCCTTTATCCTCCCTGTTCATGAGGATCTGACCTTGGATAACTAGAGCAGTGTCCCTTGCCTCGGTCGGAAAGGGTAAAGGGGCAGAAAGTACATCTGCCCTTTAATCATGCTTTCATTTACTGCTTACGTTTGCTTGCACAGCTATAGCAGTAACTTTTGTCATGCGTTGCAAATGCCATATATGTTTAAGCAGTTATATATATTAATGAAAGCATTTTTATTTTCTTGGGACCCAAGCATTGGATGTGGGTGTCTCTGCTGATGAGATGCCAACCTGTCAAAATGACTACGACTTTGATGTAGAATTGAACTTCGACTTGATGGATATTGATCAAGAGGAGGAAGATGACTATGAGGTGCCCGAGGAGATCAAAGAATGGGTCGAAGACAAACCCAAACCAAACCTCGACCAAACCACCACCATCAACATAGGAACCTCCAAAAATATCAAAGAAATCCAAATAGGTTCAGACCTCACACCCAATCAAAAAGCCGACCTGATCAAACTCATAAAACAGTACCAGGATGTATTTGCATGGTCACATTAAGACATGATTGTCTTATGCACTGATATTGTCATCCATCGAATGCCCATCAAAGAAGGATTCAAACCAGTCAAGCAAAAGCTTAGGAGATTGAAACCTGAGTAGTGTCTGAAAGTCAAAGAGAAATTATTAAACAATTCAAAACCGGAATCATCATGGTATCAACATACCCAGAATGGATGTCAAACATAGTTCCCGTACTTAAGCCCGGAGGGAAGGTAAGAGTCTACATGGATTATCGGGATTTGAACAAAGCCTGTCTCAAGGATAATTTCCCGGTACCTTTCATCCACATCCTGGTCGATAATACTGCGCAGTATGGCAAGTGTTCCTTCATGGATTGCTTTGCTGGTTATTATCAAATAATGTTTGTTGAAGAGGACCGGGAGAAAACAACTTTTATCACTCCCTGGGGAACCTTCTGCTATAGATGACTATCCTTCGGCCTCATCAATGCCGGAGCCACATATCAGCGAGCCATGATGGCCCTCTTTCATGACATGATGCACAAAGAAATAGAGGTATATGTCGACGACATCATCATCAAATCTCGGAGGGAGGATGATCACATCGACCATCTCAGAAAGCTGTTCAACAGGTTACGCAAGTATAACCTCAAGCTCAATCCCGCCAAATGTGCTTTTGGCGTCAAAGCAGGCAAGCTGTTAGGATTTTTGGTGAGCAATTGGGGCATCGAGTCGACCCTGCCAAGATCAAAGCCATTACTGAAATGCCCGTACCTCGTATAGAGAAGGAGATATGGGGATTCCAGGGAAGGATCAACTTCATAAGTCGATTCATTTCCCAACTCACAGCAACTTGTGAACCCATCTTCAAGCTATTAAGGAAGAATTCCTCCAGCAAATGAAATGAGGATTGTCAACAAGCCTTCCTTGCCATCAAGAAGCAGCTGACTGAAGCACCTGTTTTGGTACCCCCAAGGGATGGAGTTCCCTTGTTCATGTACCTGTCAGTCAATAACAATGCAATGGGCTGCATGTTATGACAGAAGGATGATAGTAGTAAAGAAAGAGTTATCTACTACATCAGCAAAAGATTCAGCAGTGGTGAATAGAAATACACCCTGATCGAGAAGACATGCTGTACATTAGCATGGGCCACCATGAGGTTGCAACACTATTTGCATGGGCATACGACCTACCTCATATCCCGCATGGAACCACTCAAGTACGTATTCAACAAACCAATGTTGAATTGCTGACTGTCTAAATGGCAGTTGATCCTACAGTAATTTGACATTATCTACATGACTTAGAAGTCAATCAAGGGTCAAGGCATTGCAGATCAATTAGCTGACGCACCTTCAGGAGGGTTCGAGCCCTTGGAGACACATTTCCCAGATGATGGGATCATAACAATTTAACAACTCCAGTCCGAGAATACAGTCCAACCATAGAAAATGTATTTCGACGGAGCGGTAAACATGGAAGGTGCCGGAGCTGGGGCAGTCCTCATCTCTGGTGCTGGAAAGCAGTATCATGTGGCTACCAAACTTCAATTTGGCAACACCAACAACACGGCCGAGTATGAAGGCTGTATAATGGGGTTGAAATTAGCCCAATCCATGTCTATCAAACACCTACTCGTCTTCGGAGATTCCGAGCTGGTCATCAGACAAACCACCGGCGTGTTTCTCACCAAAGAACTGCATTTACTGCCCTATCATCGGCAGGTCCTTAAAATATCATGGGAATTCAAAGACATAAACGAAGGTAAGTATCAGATGAAATACCTCCTGTCAAGCAGCCTTGGTATCAAGATATCAAGGAATATCTCTGTGATGGATCCACACCCGATGAGGCAAGTCAATCCGAGGGAACGCGGATTCACAAAATGGCCATGAACTTCTATCTGAGCGGAGATGCACTGTACAAAAGAGATGTTGGAATAGGCCTGTTAAGATACCTCGGCAAAGAGCAAGCCCAAAGACTTATGGATGTAATTCACGGTGGAGTATGTGGTCCACACATGAGCGGTCATCTGCTGGCCAAGAAGATAATCAGAACAGGCCATTATTGGATCTCTCTTAAGGTTGACTGCGACGATCACGTTAAGAGATGTTTTTAATGCCAAATACATGGAAATGCCATCCACGCTCCTCCGAATGAGCTGTACAACATGAGTTCACCATGGCCTTTCTCCATATAGGGAATGGATGTGATAGGTCCAGTGGAACCAAAAGCCAGCAATGGTCATCGATTCATTTTTACCATGATCGATTACTTCACCAAATGGGTTGAAGCAGCCTCCTTTCCCAAAGTCACAAAAGAGGTCATCAATAGTTACATCAGAAATAATATCGTTTGTCGATATGGACAACCAGAGGTGATCGTATCAGACAACGCCAAGAACCTGAACAATCAAATGATGAAAGAATTATGCAGTAAGTTCCACATCAAGCATCTCAATTCCGTTATCTATCGGCCCAAGATGAATGGTGCGGTCGAAGCGGCTAATAAAAACATCAAGAAGATAATGCAGAAAATGTTAGCCAATCACAAGGAATGGCCTGACCTGCTGCCTCTCACCTTGTTAGCATACAGGACGTCAATGCGCACCTCTAGGGGGCTACCCCCTATTCGTTAGTCTATGGCATGGAGGCAGTACTTCCTATAGAGGTAGAGATAAAATCCTTGTGAGTATTGATCGATGCTCAGATAGACGAGGATCAGTGGTTGCAAGACCGGTATTATCAACTGTCCCTGATAGATGAAAAGAGGGCTACAACCATTTTCCACAGACAGTTATACCAGCAAAGGATCGCCAGATCCTACAAAAAAAAGGTCCGAATCCGGCAATTCAAAGAAAATGACTTGGTGCTAAAGAAAGTCCTGGCCAATCAAGATGAAGCCAAAGGAAAGTTCACCCCAAATTGGGAAAAGCCCTTTCATTGTCAAGGAGGTGTTGACAGGGGGAGCTATCAGACTACAAGAAATGGATGGGAATGAATTTCCCCAACTCATCAATTTAGAAACCATCAAAAGGTACTACGTCTGAGACACATGCATACCCGCATTCGGGTCCTACAAATTAAATCAGGTTCAGTTTTTCACTTGAATAGCCGGAACTACGAATGACCTGATCTCCTTACATCCGGAAGTACGTAGACAGCCATTTTTGGTGCGGTCAAACCAAATAAAAAACTCAAAAACTCATCAAACCAAACTTAAAATCCAAGATAATTACTTTTCAAACCTCTCTTCAACTAAATAGCCGGAACTACGAATGACCTGATCTCCCTACATCCGGGAGTACGTAGGCAGCCATTTCTGGTGCGGTCAAACCAAATAAAAAACTCAAAAACTCATCAAACCAAACTCAAAACCCAAGATAAATACTTTTCAAACCTCTCTCCAACCAAATAGCCTGAACTACAAATGACCTGATCTCCCTCAACCCGGGAGTACGTAGGCAGCCATCTACGGCGCACTTTGACCTTCAAGAAAAAAATAAAAAATAAATAAAAGACCAGTTCTAAGACACCAAAGACAAATAGAAGCCAAATTCTATCAAGCTATCCTGGTCAACAGGCCCATCTGAGATACTCCCTGACATCTCAACTGTCAGTCCTTCAAGGAGAAGCTCAAGATACATCTACAACTGCGAGTCATGAAAGAAGTGAAAAAATAAAGCTAGTCTATGGACCCAAGGACAAGCGGGTCAGCAATGCCAGCATGACATCTCTCTCTGAAGATGGTGGCACTGTGGTCATCCATATACGCACTCATCTCGGTGACCAAACCATAAGTGTAAGATCGAAAAGCAGTACTATCAGTAATGTGGAAATCACTGGAAGCTATAGCCTCATCCCTCTCAGTAAAAGCTGCGTCTCGAGCAATCAAAGTCTCCTCTATCTCAACATATGCTGCATCTCTAGCCGAGCGGATCTTGTCTCGCTCTACAACAGCTGCATCTCTGGCAGATCAGAGCTCCTCCCGCTCAATTAATCCAGCATCTAGAGCGACCCTGAGTCCATCTCTCTCAGCAAAAGCTAAATCTCTGCCAGACAAGGCAGCCAACATCTGCGCTCTAGCTGAATCTCGCTCAAAGGTCATCCTGAATAGTGAGTCCGCTAAAGTCGGATCTGTCTTTGCAGGAATAACCGACGGATCACTCACTAGAGCCACTGTAAAACCCATGAACAGCTCATCCTCGGTATGAGAATTCGAATCCTCCATAGGCTCCTCCTCGTCGGAGTCCACAATCGAAGATAAATGAGGCTTTGTTGCTGCAACTGCTGTCTCTGCCTCCAACCATACAGAATACTCCGGAGAACGACCCGAATGGCTACCAGAGAAATCAGCCCTCTCTCGATGAGTCTAACACTCATATACTCTAACCAAGTCGGTGGACGACATAGAAGAAGTCGACGTCCTATGATCAGCAGACCCCTCAAAGTGGTGCAGACTCTGAAACTGATCGAACTGACACATGACTGCCAGGGGATGATAGGTAGTCACTCCTGTGACACCCCCGAATCTGGGTCCTCTGACCCCGGTCCGGTCGTCACGATACAATACAAACATCCACCCCTAAAAAATATACGATAACTAAATGCGGAATATAATAAACGTACGTCGTTCATTCAAAAGGTGTTACTAATCCCAAGATTCGATAACCTTAAAACAATCATACAAATATACCCTAAAATAGTCATTAGGGTTCATATTACATAACAAAAATTTAATTAACCATAAAGATAAAGTCTGCTCCTTGCAAACTAATCCTACATCTTCCCTTTACCCTTGTCCTTCCCTGAAGTCTCGGGCTTAACTGCAATATAAGTCATGATATAGCAAGAATGAGCAACAAGTTTGCTCAGCAAGTTTAAATACAACAATAAAGGATATATCATGATGAAAAGAATATATCTGACAATGAATTCAACAATATGAATATCGAAAGCAGAATAATAATTTCTTTTAGAATAACTGATAGTCAAGTAGACTTTTGAACTATAAAACTCCAACGAAACCAATAGCTGATTGACCCTTTGGTTACTGGCTACAGAATAAGTACTTGAGGGGATCAGCCTCGCGTACGCCATGTATATGCATAACATTCAACTCTGCTATTTGTATCTTATAATAGATACCTGGGGTACTCCCCTATATATAAGGGGTGTTCTTTTCAGTCTAAGAATCCATACCATCAATTGGTCTAGATAGCTTTTATAAAACTTCATACAATTGTCTGACCGAACAAGGGTTCAGACTCTATCTGACGCAGTTCAAGAATTATAGAACTTTTAAATAAGGTACAAGTCTAAGACTGTACGAACTCAAGTGCACCAAGTGCGAATATCAATAAAATCGATGTGGAATAATTGTAAAGTAATTAAACCACCTAATAGTATGCTTGAAAATAAAGTTCAAGCTTTAAATAATTAACTAATACGGTAATAACCTGCTTAATACAATATGAGAAGGATAGGAACTTGTACAATAAAGAGTGTAAGGGAACTTGCATTCAAATCAAGTGAAGTTAAGAAGCTCGCTTACACGATTCATTGAATAAGGTAGTGCAAGAATTTAGAATACTTGCATTCAATATAACAATTAAATGAAGTTAGGAAACTTGCCTGTTTGCTCAGCTACAAATAAGTTTTAGCTTTAATTAACTTGCATCGAAATGACCTAACATTAATAAGTCGGCCTTTCAATTAGTATTATAAACTAATATAAGTCTATACTTATAATAATCCACTTATCGTATAAGTCTATCACATAAAATCACTTTCAATATCAAACATACCATTTATAGCATCATAATATGCTAACTGTTAAAATCAGATTTAAGCAAATTGTTCGGGCCTGAAACTGTCCCGGCGTAACTCTAGCATGCAACTACTAAAACCAATACACATGCTTATCAAGTTATAATTTCTTATTCGAAACTAGCATGCTCTTTCTATATTCAATTCGAAGTCATGTTTTCATGCCGTTAATTCGCATACTTTAACTAATACATGTTCATGCTTCAAGATTGGTTACTAAGGTCATGTTATCACATAACAAGGCTAAACAATACATAACATGCATGCTCATGCGTATACTATCCATGTATACTTTAATCCACCTATTTCATGCCTTAGAAATTAATTTCCTATGAATATGTGCATATGTGAAATCCATGCTTTAACCAAACGAGGTCCATGTTAATATGCTTATAGGCATAACGAACTCTAATGTACATGCTTGTATAATCAATACGTAATCCACATGGTAATCAATGTTGTTAGCTTTCACATTCTAAGTTTTCTCATTGAAAGTCACACTAAGTCAACAAGGTATCATAATACATTGTTAAGTGCCTTGTGCTCATAACTCGTATGTATTAGAACTCATATATAAACCACATATACGTTCTCAAATGGTCAGAATCTAAAAGACTAAATTCTTGGTCAAGTTTACCTTGAAAGTCTTAAGTTTCTTATTTTAAAATCGCTAGAATCTTGCAATCACGTATGCTAGTGTGTTTAACATTTTAAACATGCATTTCAAGTTAATATAAACCATACTATCATGTTCATAATTTTAGAATGCATACACGATATGTTCGTAACAAGTTCTCTTTCGAAACTACAAGTTTCCTTTTAAAACATATGCTTTTTGTACTAACATGGTCATGACATATTGATAGTAGTGTGCATACAAGCCAATCATGTATGATGATAAAGCACATACTTTGTAAACAATCTTATTTATTTATTAATAAAATATTTATTTATTAAAGACATTTAATTATCTACATGGTGCTGTTTTTATAATATGTAAATAACCCATAGTTTTAAGCAATGCTTTTAGAATCATGATGTTGATCATGCTAATGAGATCTAAATTCTTAGAAAGCTTTAAAACTAAAATAGTTCCCAATCGTGGGATTACTAAAAAGGGGATTAGTAAATCCGGATAGATTGGTACATATGTTGCTTGCTCATTGGATGAGGATGACTGATCTCATGGTCATTTGTGTGGAGACACTAAAGCAAGTATATAGGTGCTTATTGGAGAATAAGTTCACTGAACGTGACTCGCTATGGAATACCTAATGGAGTTTTACTCGCCTGTCAATAGGAATTCCTAACGTGATAGTAGTACATGTGATCCTTGGACTTGAGATCATCATAGTATCTTGTATGTAACAAATTATACTTTGACTAATTCCTTAAGGCCTTTTAAGGCATATATAGGGTATGCTTGGGTGTAATGAGTTACATATGGAGATAATGAATGATCAATAAAGAATCTACCACCTCTAGTAAAAGAGGAGATATGTCCTATGTGATTCGTTAAATGACAACCCAGGAATCCTTGGCCAAGGTAGAATGAAATTAGAAAGAGCTTCTAATTTGTATTATTTGGAGTTGTGCATTTTTTAATCGAAATACATATAATTAAATAAATTAAGACTTGACAGTAAATCCATATCTTATATTTAATTGGGAAATTGTATGGTGGAAGGATTGAATTGTACGGTAACTATTAACTCACAGGTTCTTTTATGATTAATGTTGAAATCTATATTATCTGGAAAGTCGTTGATCGCTAGGGAGGCTTATCCCTATTGTAGAATAAATGTTATTTATTTAAATAGATTATTAGTTTAATTTATTTATTTAAATAAGATTAGAATTGTTCTAATTGATTTATTCACAACCGGTTTAATATGGAGAACCTAAAGGGTCACACCATAAAAGGAAGAAGAATTATGGCATGATAGTAATAATGCATTAAGTATAATTAATTTAATCTATGATGATAGAATAAATTAAATAGCTTAATGTTTATTATTTAATATTTTAGAAATATTAAATATAAATTAATAAGAGGAGTCTTATTAATATTATTATTATTATTATTATTTTAATTCTAAAGGAGTTTAGGAATTAATATAATATCATTACTCTCTCTCAATCCTAATAAAGATTAGGATATAAATTAATTAAATAAAACCCTATTCTAATTGGATTAGGAGGGTTAACCTAATATCTATATAAGAGAGTCTTATATCAGAAATATGGGACGTGAAATTTTCAAGAGTTGGGAGTACACATATTCTATAGAGATAAAAACAAGGGTTAAGCCAATAACCCATCTTCTTGAGTTCTTCATCTTCCTTGGTGGATCACCGTTAGAGGCCAAACATTTGGGTGGCTGATATTGATCAAGGGAAGGAGCCACTACAGAGGAATCAAAGGAATCAAAGGAGTAGAACTTGTACCTGAGGAAGCTTAGATCTTCAAAGGTATAATTCCATGTTCTCTCTTTTCTGTTATTGATAACAAGCACAAAGCATGATCATGGTTATGGGTTTGTATAAATTTTGAAAACCTAGTTTTTACGCTTTCGCCCTATTTATGTGATTTGATTGCATGATTGCATTACGTACAAACCCAACAGTGGTATCAGAGCCTAACTTTGTGCTAATTATCAATTTTATAATTCCATGTATGAATTGATGTGAGAATTGGATCGTTTTTCTGGACAAAAATCATTTTCTGCAAGTTTCTGCGGCGAACGGCGCAGCTTCGCAGTTCATTACTGGCGCAGCTGAGCCGGTCTGCAAAAAACTGCTGCTTCCGTCTACCTACGCAGCTGCGCAGATTCCCAGTTCATTACTGGCGCAGCTGCGCCGGTACCTGGACAGACCCTGAAAATTGATTTTAATTAATTAAGTAAACTGTTTATTTAATTGATAAAGTTCTAAAATAAAGAAGTTTATTTTATCTGAAATATGATTTCAGAATGCTAAAATTAAAGGAGTTTAATTTGGATTTATTTTTGATTAAAATAAAAGAGTTTATTTTGTTTCAAAAATAAAATTTAGCAAAACTTTTGTCCATTAAATAACATCGATCCATATATGGAATAGCATTGTTATTCATGAGATGAATGGATATTTATTGATGCATATGTTGATGTGTATGATAATAAATGGGGTTGATTATGGACTATGACCAATGTGATTGGATTTTATTTTGGATGAATGCTTGAATGTATGGGTTTTATTAAATGGGGTCTGTGTACCTCGTCTTCTCTAATTTTTTTTCTTGATGTAAAATTCTATCTCTCTCCTATGTACTTCCCCTTGACTGCTGATCAAGGTTTCTATTTAATTTTAAATAGTTAATGTAATAGAGATAGTTAGAATTATTTTGAAGAAATTGGAGACCAAGGAGCAAGGAGCGCGTGAAGACCCGTTTGTATGGAGCCCGGGTTTAAATGTAATAGTTACATTTAAAATTTAAATTCTTGCACTCCTAGGTTTGACCTTTTGGTTCACTTGGTGGCTCTAGTGAACCAAACTAGAATAAAAGTCCATAATCAATCCGGGTAGAATATAGTATTCTATATTGCATGCTAAATATTATATATATTATATTTTATACAAACATGCTTCGCATGTTTAATAAAATGACGCATATTTTATATATATATATATGTGCATGCGCGCTTAAAAAGATGAGACAAATAATAACAAACCCCTCAAAGAAATATTATTAAGTCTGAAGCGTTCAAATGATATTTGAAATATCGAACGTCGCCTTCTGGCATGATTAGTTAATAGAGTATTAAATATTTAATATGAGTTTGTTGTGCTATCCACAAGGCGAGTATTGAATATTTAAGATGTTAATTAATCACATTTGATGCTTATCGAGAAAATTGAACGATCTAGTCTTGTTGTACTATCCATAAGGACGAAAATTTTTCTTTTTTGAATTTATGGAAGTGCTAGGCTGGACTTAGCTTAAATCATTTTAGTTCGGATGTGCACACACATGACCATTATGATTTAAGAGGCAAAATAAAAGGAGTTACATGGTGATGTAATTGACAAGAGTTGTCTACCTATTTATTTGTATATCGCTTGTTGTGCTATCCACAAGGTTATATACATTTGAAATGGGATCCTTAATCTCCCTAGCAAATCTTTAATTAGATGTTGCCGAACTATATGAGTGAGGGTAATATAGTTTGATGAAAATAGTGGGAGATACCAATTTAAAATAAAGACCTAAATTTATTTTGGTATGCAAAGTTAATAAAATGAATGTTTGCTAAAATGTTGTCTTTTCACATGCAGAATTTTAAAAATGTCAAAATCACTAATCTCACTACGAAGCATACTTGATGCAAATAAGCTTACCGGCCCGAATTATGAGGACTGGCTAAGAAATCTGAGAATTGTTCTCACTGCTGAAAAGATTTCTTATGTCCTAAATTCCACTATCCCTGAATCTGTTTCAGAAACAGCCTCTGAGGAAGAGATTGCCACTTTCAATAAGTGGCAAGATGATGTATCTGTGGCTCAATGCATCATGCTCGCATCCATGAATAACGAGCTTCAGCGTCAGCACGAAAAAATGGATGCTCCTGCTATGCTGCTTCACCTCAAGGAGTTGTATGGTGAACAGAGTAGGACTGCTAGATATGAGATATCTAAGGAGCTCTTCCGATCTCGGATGACCGAGGGCACTGCCGTCGGGACTCATGTTCTGAAGGTAATCAATTTGATTGAACGCCTTGGACAGCTTGGGTTCGTCATGGATGGGGAGTTGAGTCAAGACTTGGTCTTGCAGTCACTCCCTGAGACCTTCTCGCAGTTTGTGGTTAATTTTCACATGAATAAGCTAGATGTCAGCTTACCTGAGCTGCTTAACATGCTGAAAACTGCAGAAGGTCACTTCTCATCCAAGAAGAACCATGTCTTGATGGTGGATTCTTCCAATAAAAGGAAGAGGCCCAAGGTGTCTTCTGAAAAGAAGAAATCTAAGAAGGCTAAGGGAAAAGGGAAAGAAAAGGAGCAAAAGAAACCTGAACCAGCTAAAGGAATGTGCTTTCATTGCAATGAGCCAGGACATTGGAAGAGGAACTGCAAGAAGTTTCTAGCAGAGAAGAAGCTTGGAGAAGCTTCGACTTCCAATCAAGGTTTGTTTATGATTGAAATTAATTTTTCTGAAAGTCATAATTCTACTTGGGTATTGGATACCTGCTGTGGTTCTCACATATGTAATACTGTGCAGGGACTGGTCAGAAGTAGAAAGCTGAACAATGATGAGGTGATCCTACGAGTGGGAAATGGAGCAAAAGTTGCTGCATTAGCTGTAGGAACTTATTGTTTAGCAATGCCTTCGGGCAAATCCATTTATCTTAATAATTGTTATTCTGTTCCGAATATTATTAAAAACATTATTTCAATTTCTGTATTGGATATGGAAGGTTTTGACGTTATTATAAAGAACAATGGTTGTTCTATTTATAAAGACGATGTTTTATATGGTATTGGAAATTTGCGAAATGGACTTTATACACTTGACTTACAAGAAAATATATTTTAATTTGAACAAATTAAGAAAAGGAAAAGAGATGATATTAATTATACCTATATGTGGCACTGTAGACTCGGTCATATCAATGAAACAAGATTATCCAAGTTGCATAAAGATGGGTTCCTCAAGCTATCTGATTATGAATCATATCCAACTTGTGAATCTTGTCTCATGGGTAAAATGACTAAATCTCCTTTTAGTGGAAAAGGAGAGAGAGTTACAGAGTTGTTGGCATTGATTCACACAGACGTTTGTGGACCTATGACAACAAGTGCACGGGGTGGGTATTCTTATTTTATTACTTTCACTGATGATCACTCAAGATTTGGATATGTGTATTTAATGAAATACAAATCAGAATCATTTGAAAAGTTTAAAGAGTTCAGAAGTGAAGTAGAGAAACAAACGGGCAAGAGTATTAAGATACTTCGATCAGATCGAGGTGGAGAATACTTAAGCAGTGAGTTTCTCAATTATCTCAGAGAAAATGGTATAATCTCACAATGGACTCCTCCAGGTACACCACAGTTAAATGGAGTATCTGAAAGGAGAAATCGAACACTGTTGGACATGGTTCGATCCATGATGAGTTTTACCGACCTTCCAATTTTCTTCTGGGGATATGCCCTAGAAACGGCTGCATACCTACTTAACAAGGTACCTACCAAATCCGCCCCAAAGACTCCATATGAGATGTGGAAAGGGAGGAAACCAAATCTTAAGTATGTTAAGACTTGGGGTTGCCCAGCTTATGTCAAAAAGTTTGAAAATGATAAGCTACAGACTAAATCCGATAAGTGTAGATTTGTGGGATACCCTAAAGAAACCGTAGGGTATTATTTCTATCATCCAACTGATCAAAAGGTGTTTGTTGCGAAACATGCTACCTTCTTGGAGAAAGAGTTTATCCATGAAGGGGTCAGTGGGAGTAAGATATATCTTGAAGAAGTTCAAGAACCACAAGTTACCACGGACCAAAGTCAGGTACCTAACCAAGTAGAAGAACCTACTGTACCACACCATGTTCGTAAATCTGGAAAAGTATTGAAGATACCTGAGAGGTATGGATTCGTTATAGAGGATGACGATGAGGTACACATCATGAATGATGATGATCCATTGAATTACGAACAGGCTATGAGTAATAAAGACTCAGGGAAATGGCTTGAAGCCATGAAATCCGAAATGGACTCCATGTATGAAAACAAAGTATGGTCTTTGGTTTCACCACCTGAAGGTATTAAACCTATTGGGTGTAAATGGGTTTTTAAGAAAAAGACTGGAGCAGACGGAAAGATAGAGACCTATCAGGCCCGACTGATTGCAAAAGGTTTCAAACAAAGACAAGGAGTTGACTATGATGAAACCTTCTCACCAGTAGCCATGCTCAAGTCCATTTGGATTTTGCTTGCGATTGCAGCTTACAACGACTATGAGATCTGGCAGATGGATGTGAAAACGGCCTTCCTCAATGGGAAACTTGAGGAGGATGTGTATATGACACAGCCAGAGGGATTTATTTCAAAAGTTGGAACAAATCAAGTCTGTAAGCTACAACGATCCATTTATGGGTTGAAGCAAGCTTCTCGTAGATGGAACATTCGTTTTGATGAGACAATCAAAGAGTTTGATTTTATCAAAAATGAGGATGAACCATGTGTATACAAGAAGGTTAGTGGGAGCGCAGTATCATTCCTTGTATTATATGTTGATGATATATTACTGATAGGGAATGACATTCCTATGTTACATACCATTAAAATCTGGTTATCTAAAAACTTCTCCATGAAGGACTTGGGTGAAGTATCCTATATTTTGGGGATAAAGATCTATAGAGATAGATCTAAAAGGATGCTCGGCTTATCCCAAGGAACATACATTGATACGATGCTAAAGAGGTTTAGCATGGAAGATTCCAAAAGAGGTCTCATGCCGATGAGCCATGGAATAAATCTCTCCAAGAAACAGACCCCAAAGACACCTGAGGAGAGAGACCGTATAAGTAAGATCCCTTATGCTTCTGCAATAGGATCTATCATGTACGGTATGATATGTACTAGACCGGATGTTGCTCACGCACTTAGTGTAACAAGCAGATACCAGTCGAATCCAGGAGAAGAGCACTAGAAGGCAGTGAAAAATATCCTAAAGTACTTGAGAAGGACTAAAGATATTTTTCTTGTCTACGGTGGGTCTGAATTAAAACTCGAGGGATTCACGGACTCAAGTTTTCAAACAGACCAAGATGACAGTAAATCTGTTTCAGGGTATGTGTTTACCTTGAACGGAGGTGCAGTGAGTTGGAAGAGTTCCAAGCAGCAAACGGTTGCTGATTCAGTGACAGAGGCAGAGTATATAGCTGCAAGTGAAGCTGCAAAGGAAGCTGTTTGGATGAAGAAGTTCATAACTGAACTTGGTGTGGTTCCTAGCATTGGAGAAGCAGTTCCCGTATACTGTGACAACACCGGAGCGGTTGCCCAGGCTAAGGAACCCAGGTCTCATCAAAAATCTAAACACGTGTTGCGGCGATTTCACTTGATCAGGGAGATCATTGAAAGAGGAGACGTCACCTTGGAGCGTGTAGACTCTCAAGACAACATTGCAGATCCATTTACTAAAGCTTTAACATAACAGCAGTTTGATCGTCACTTAGAGAAGATGGGTATGAGATACCATGGCGATTGGCTTTAGTGCAAGTGGGAGATTGATAGTAGTGTTCATACAAGCCAATCATGTATGATGATAAAGCACATACTTTGTAAACAATCTTATTTATTTATTAATAAAATATTTATTTATTAAAGGCATTTAATTATCTAATGGTGCTGTTTTTATAATATGTAAATAACCCATAGTTTTAAGCAATGCTTTTAGAATCATGATGTTGATCATGCTAATGAGATCTAAATTCTTAGAAAGCTTTAAAACTAAAATAGTTCCCAATCGTGGGATTACTAAAAAGGGGATTAGTAAATCCGGATAGATTGGTACATATGTTGCTTGCTCATTGGATGAGGATGACTGATCTCATGGTCATTTGTGTGGAGACACTAAAGCAAGTATGTAGGTGCTTATTGGAGAATAAGTTCACTGAACGTGACTCGCTATGGAATACCTAATGGAGTTTTACTCGCCTGTCAATAGGAATTCCTAACGTGATAGTAGTACATGTGATCCTTGGACTTGAGATCATCATAGTATCTTGTATGTAACAAATTATACTTTGACTAATTCCTTAAGGCCTTTTAAGGCATATATAGGGTATGCTTGGGTGTAATGAGTTACATATGGAGATAATGAATGATCAATAAAGAATCTACCACCTCTAGTAAAAGAGGAGATATGTCCTATGTGATTCGTTAAATGACAACCCAGGAATCCTTGGCCAAGGTAAAATGAAATTAGAAAGAGTTTCTAATTTGCATTATTTGGAGTTGTGCATTTTCTAATCGAAATACATATGATTAAATAAATTAAGACTTGACAGTAAATCCATGTCTTATATTTAATTGGGAAATTGTATGGTGGAAGGATTGAATTGTACGGTAACTATTAACTCACAGGTTCTTTTATGATTAATGTTGAAATCTATATTATCTGGAAAGTCGTTGATCGCTAGGGAGGCTTATCCCTATTTTAGAATAAATGTTATTTATTTAAATAGATTATTAGTTTAATTTATTTATTTAAATAAGATTAGAATTGTTCTAATTGATTTATTCACAACCGGTTTAATATGGAGAACCTAAAGGGTCACACCATAAAAGGAAGAAGAATTATGGCATGATAGTAATAATGCATTAAGTATAATTAATTTAATCTATGATGATAGAATAAATTAAATAGCTTAATGTTTATTATTTAATATTTTATAAATATTAAATATAAATTAATAAGAGGAGTCTTATTAATATTATTATTATTATTATTATTATTATTTTAATTCTAAAGGAGTTTAGGAATTAATATAATATCAGTACTCTCTCTCAATCCTAATAAAGATTAGGATATAAATTAATTAAATAAAACCCTATTCTAATTGGATTAGGAGTGTTAACCTAATATCTATATAAGAGAGTCTTATATCAGAAATAAGGGACGTGAAATTTTCCAAGAGTTGGGAGTACACATATTCTATAGAGATAGAAACAAGGGTTAAGCCAATAACCCATCTTCTTGAGTTCTTCATCTTCCTTGGTGGATCACCGTTAGAGGCCAAACATTTGGGTGGCTGACATTGATCAAGAGAAGGAGCCACTACAGAGGAATCAAAGGAATCAAAGGAGTAGAACTTGTACCTGAGGAAACTTAGATCTTCAAAAGTATAATTCCATGTTCTCTCTTTTCTGTTATTGATAACAAGCACAAAGCATGATCATGGTTATGGGTTTGTATAAATTTTGAAAACCTAGTTTTTACGCTTCCGCCCTATTTATGTGATTTGATTGCATGATTGCGTTACGTACAAACCCAACACATATACGTATAACATCAAGGAACACATGCATAAGAGTTACACCAGTATTCATGTATGTCCATAGTGGTACGACTAAGTTAGCATAATCAGAAACTATAACAGAAAGCCAAAACAGTTTATAGGAACCTGTACAGCTACGCAGGCACCAGGTATAAACCCGGCGCAACTGCGCCGATGTCCGGCCAGTGCTTGAGCAGTTTCTGCTTCGGCAGAAACTTAAGCCATACTCAGATTTCTTCAACAATTTGATCCTATACCTGCCATATTACAGTTCTAAACTATCATGACAACTTATACAATACATAGCAAGCATTTTCTAATCAAATGATCATTCAATTTAACACAATCAAGAATTTGATAATGAAGATCATCTATGAAACACTTGCTGCTAAACAATTCTATAATGCTACTATGAGCTTGCTGCTATACTAATTCTTCCTTAACCCAAATGGGAACTCAGTATACTAACTCTACTAGACAATATCTCAGCAAAAGAAACTACAAGGAGGAGAGCTTACTCTTATAGGCATTTGAAAATACAGACAAAACATTTACTCACAAAATCAAACCAAAGGATTGCAAGTATGTTCAATAGATAAGAAAAAGTTGGTGAGGGTTGGTGATTCCACTCATGAATCCCACTCCCCACCTCATGATTATGGCTATGTTTGTTGAATTTGAGATGAATGTAGAATGTAGCTAGTTTATTGTTTGTTCACGTGTGGGAGAAGTGAAGAGGAAATGGACTCTTATTTAGGAACAATGTAACTCAGCATTTGCTAATACACTAAGTTGTATACTATATATATACATATAGTATATACTTAAGTTATATGTATTTACTCCATATATATTAAAATGGGTGATACTATGTTATCTCAAATAGCAATTAATAATGAATAGGTACACAACATATAATCCATACACATTTTCTTTAATACCGAATATAAAGCAATTGGGTATTATTATTACTCATTATTATAATCATTATAATATAATTATAATAACTCAATAAAATCATTATAAATTAATACTTGATCTTATTATATGACAATAGGGTATACATGAATGTCCACATAGTGTCACATACCTTCAATTTATCTCATCTTACTATATAGTCCATACATGCAATATTCACCACATTAATATGTCACATTGCATTATGTATAATATAGATAGGTACCATATAGTAGAGGTTTAGTATCGCATGCTTGTGTATAACAGTAAATCAAGTAAACATAATTACATATTATATTCATTGCTTCTTTGTTCATTAATATATTATTTCCAACAATAATAATTTCATACGTTATCGATTAATTACTTAATATTGAAATTAATCACTATGTTCAATTCATGTCACTATATTCAAATAAGTTGAATATTTAATTATTAATAATCTCATCAATTCTCTGATATTAAATCCTTAAGGTCAGTCCACTAATTTAAATAACTCATTAGTGACTTCCTTTAATCATTTCACAAATTCTCACCACCACATAAGGTTTAAATAAACTCACAAAACTAACTCGTTAAAATTAAATCACATATTTAATAAATAGAGAGTTTAAAATTCATGGTCGTTACATCCCTCCGCCCTTATAAAAATTTTATCCTCGAAATTATAAAAAAAATAAGGTTACTCAAATAAAAACGGATAATTCGCTCTCATTTTCTCTTCTAGCTCCCATGTAGCCTCCTCGACTGCATGATTTCTCCAAAGAATCTTAACGGAATGAATGATCTTATTCCTCAGCTTCTGTTCCTTCCTATCTAGTATCTGGACAGGAACCTCTTCGTATGATAAGTCTTTCTCGACTTGGATCGGCTCATAGGAGATAACGTGCTTGTAGTCCGGTTTATATGGCCGTAACACTGACACATGAAACACGTTGTGAATGTGCTCAAGTTCAGGAGGTAACGCCACCTCGTACGCCACTTCACCGACTCGCCTCAAAATCTCGAACGGTCCTATGAACCTAGGGCTCAACTTTCCCTTCTTCCCAAAATGAATCTTCCCCTTCTAGGGAGATACTTTTAGAAAAGCATAGCTTCCTAATTCAAATTCTTTCTTCTTGCGATGCAAATCCGCATACTTCTTCTGGCGATCTTGAGCCGCTACCAGCCGTGCTCTTATCACCTTGATAATCTCTACAGTCTGCTGTACCAATTCTGGTCCCAACAGTCGACGTTCTCCAACTTCGTCCCAACACAATGGTGTTTGACATTTTCTCCCATACAGTGCCTCGTACGGTGGCATTCCGATGCTAGCGTGATAACTATTGTTGTACGCGAACTCTACTAATGGAAGGTGATCCTCCCAGCTACCCTTGAAGTCCATTACACATGCTCGGAGCATGTCTTCAAGTGTTTAAATTGTTCTTTCGCTTTGCCCATCGGTCTGCGGATGATACGCGGTACTCATTCGTAACTGTGTCCCCAATCTCTCTTAAAGACTCTTCCAGAAATTCGACGTGAATCACGGATCTCTATCAGATATAATAGATACCGGCACCCCATGTCTCGAGATAATTTCCTAGACATATAATCTGGCTAGCTGGTCCAAACTATACTTAATTTTAATCTGCAAAAAGTTAGCTAACTTCGTAAGACGATCTAAAATTACCCATAAGGCGTCGTGCCCTTTCTGCGTTGCCGGAAGTCCTACCACAAAGTCCATCGTGATGTGCTCCCACTTCCATTCTGGAATCTCTAACGGCTGTAGTAACCCGCTTGGTCGTTGGTGCTCTGCCTTGACTCTCTGACAGGTTAAAAACCTACTTACGCATTCTGCAACCACCCTCTTCATGTTTGGCCACCAAAAGTGGTGACACAAATCTTGGTACATCTTCATGCTTCCTAGGTGTATCGAGTATCTCGTACTGTGCGCTTCTTGCAAAATTTCTTCCCTTAATTCCGGTACTAATGGTACCCAAATTCATCCTTCAAACCTTAGCAGTCCAGTGCTATCAATCTTGAACTTCAAATCATCACCGTCAGCTAACCGCTTTTTGATAATATCACAATCTTCCTCCTTCTCTTGTGCCTCCTTAACCTTATCTAATAAAGTTAGACTCGCTGTCACTGTAAATAATTTCTCGTTGGTCTCCATCCGATACTTAACCTCCAAATCTAGTCGTTCGAAATCTTTCACTAACTCTTCTTGAATGGTTAACTTCAATAATTCTCTCTGCCTTTTTTGCTCAAGGCATCTGCCACCACATTTGCTTTGCCTGGATGGTACAGAATCTCACAATCATAATCTTTGATCAATTCTAGCCATCGGCGCTGCCTCATGTTTAATTATTTCTGCGTGAAGATATACTTCAGACTCTTGTGGTCTGTATATATCTCACACTTCTCACCATACAAATAATGCCTCCAAATCTTCAAGGCAAAAACTACTGCTGCTAATTCCAGGTCATGAGTTGGATAACCCTTCTCATAATCTTTCAGCTGACGTGAAGCGTACGCAATGACCTTGCTGTGTTGCATCAGTACACAGCCAAGACCCTTGTGTGACGCATCACTATACACTACGAACCCTCCCGTGTTGACCGGTAAAGCTAACACAGGTGCTTGACTAAGCCTCTTCTTCAATTCTAGGAAACTCTCTTCACACTTCTCCGTCCAAACGAACTTAATTGTCTTTGTAGTAAGATTGGTCAACGGTGATGCTAATTTTGAAAAATCCTGGATGAATCTCCGATAGTATCCCGCTAATCCAAAGAAACTCCTTATTTCTGTTGGCGTCTTCGGCTGCTCCCAATTGATAACCGCTTCTACTTTTGCTGGATCCACCAAAACACCATTCTTGTCAATAACGTGCCCTAAAAACTGCACTCTCTGCAACCAAAATTCACACTTGGAGAATTTTACATACAGCTTCTCTCTCCTTAATGTCTCCAACACTATTCAAAGATGCTCGGCGTGCTCTTCCTCCGTCTCCGAATACACCAGAATGTCATCAATGAATACGATAACGAACTTATCCAAATACTGTTTGAACACTCTGTTCATCAAGTCCATAAATGCTGCTGGCGCGTTCGTCAATCCGAATGACATTACCAGAAACTCAAAGTGTCCATACCGAGTTCTGAATGCCGTCTTTGGAATATCCTCCGGCCTCACCTTCAGTTGATGATAACCGGTCCTCAAGTCAATCTTTGAAAAGTACTTCGCCCCCTTCAACTGATCAAACAAATCGTCGATCCTAGGCAATGGGTACTTGTTCTTAATGGTGACCTTGTTCAACTCTCGGTAGTCGATACAAAGTCTGAGCGATCCATCTTTCTTCTTCACGAATAAGACTGGCGCTCCCCACGGTGATACGCTCGGTCGAATGTATCCCTTATCCAATAACTCTTGTAATTGAGCCATTAGTTCTTTTATCTCTACCAGTGCCATACGATACGGCGCTTTGTATACCGGTGCTATCCCTGGTGCCAAGTCAATAACAAACTCAATTTCTCTATCCGGTGGCAATCCCGGAATCTCGTCTGGGAAGACATCAATGAAATCCCTTACAATAGGTATCTGACCCAGTTCACCCTCGACTCGTCGAGTATCAACCACGTGAGCCAAATAACCTACACAAACCTTCCTAAGCAATTTTTACGCTTGCATCATCGTCAGACAATGAGATTGTCTCGGCGATTTACTACCATAAAATACCACCTTTGACTTATTCGGAGTCTTAAGGTGTACACATTTCTTCTTACAATCAATAACTGCTCCGTGCACCGATAACCAATCCATTCCAAGGATTACATCGAACTCCCCCAAACGAATCGATATCAAATCCACTTTGAGCTTAAATCCTCACAATTCAGTATAACAATTCCTATGAATGTATTCTATGGGAATAATTTCCTTGTTTGCTACTTCTACGCTCATAGGGTGTTCTAATCTTTCACGGGGTAAGTCTATCCGTTTAGCAAATTCTTCGAAAACAAAAGAGCAGGTAGCACCCGAATCAAATAACACATAAGCATCAATATCATTGATCAGGATGATACCTGACACCATGTCCTTGGACTCCACCGCATCCTGTACGGTCATGTTGAACGTGCATGCCGTTGGTCTGTTGGCTTGACTGGCTAGCCCTCCAATGCTCAGTCCATTGTTGTTGTTATTGCGATTGCCGCTAGCTGCATCGCCCTTTTTCTTTGGGCAGTCTTTAATTTGATGGTCTAGGGCTCCACACGAGAAACACCCTCCTTTTTGCTTGTTCGGACACTGAGGAGCCATGTGCCCCAGTTGTCCACAACGATAACAAGTGCTCTTTCCCTTCAGACATTCCCCGACGTGGTTCCTCCCACAGTTGTTGCACTTTACACTTTTCTTGGCCTCTCCCCCAGACTTGTTACCCCCAGAGGATTGGCTCTCCGTCCATTTACTCTTGTTGGGGTTGCTGCCTCCGCTACCTCCCCCTTTCGGTCCTTCATGTCCGGTCTTCTTTTCTTGTTTAAATTGAGCAATGGCTTCATTGCCTCCTTCGGCAATGATAGCCCTTTCCAGTAGATAAGAGTAAGTCTTAATCTTCAATACCGCGACTGCTTTCTGTACCCATGGTTTTAGTCCTAATTCAAACCTTCTTGCCTTCCTGGCTTCCGTGTCCACTTGATGTGAAGAGAATCGGGCCAACTTGTTAAATCTTGCCGCGTACTCTGCGACAGACATACTACCTTGCTTCAACTCCAAAAACTTAACTTCCATATCCTGTTGTGTATTCTCCGAGAAGTAATTCTCGAGAAATAGCTCCTTAAATTTATCCCAAGGAATAACTCCTTCGCCTGCTCGTCCCTTATTGGCCTTCCACCAATAGTTATCCTCGCCCTTCATCATGAAAGTGGCAAAACTCGTCTTCTGTGCTTCGGCCACTCGTGCGACCTCAAACACTTTCTCTATCTCTTCTATCCAGGTTTGGGCTTTGATTGGGTCCAAGGTTCCCCAGAACTCCGGTGGTCCTACCAATTTAAAGTCCTTAAAGCTCTCCAAGTGATGTCCTGGCTGCCCTGCTGCTGGCTGGGGTCTGTTCTGCATTGCCTCAGTTAACAAGTTAACGAAGTTATGCATAGGGTCGACATTTTCCCCTCCGCCATTATTAACGGATCCTTCCTCCCTCTGGTTCCGCAGTAGTCTCTTAGGCGGTATGATCCTGAGGAAAGGAAGAAAACATTAGGCTTTACGTCATATGCTATTAATGTTAGCATTAAGAAGTTTAAGATGTCTATCAATCATATGTGATTCAAATAAACAACTTCAGTATCACAATAAAACCTGATGGATCTCCTCAACCCATCACTTACATACTCTACTTGAGTTTCTACTAAGGTTATAACCTAGGTTTCGCATTCCTAACGTTTATAACCTAAAGCTTTGATACCAACCTGTGACACCCCCGAATCTGGGTGCTCTGACCCCGGTCCAGTCGTCACGATACAATACAAACATCCACCCCTAAACAACATACGATAACTAAATGCGAAATATAATAAACGTACGTCGTTTATTCAAAAGATGTTACTAATCCCAAGATTCGATAACCTTAAAACAGTCATACAAACATACCCTAAAATAGTCATTAGGGTTCATATTACATAACAGAAATTTAATTAACCATAAAGATAAAGTCTGCTCTTTGCAAACTAATCCTACATCTTCCCTTTACCCTTGTCTTTCCCTGAAGTCTCGGGCTTAACTGCAATATAAGTCATGATATAGCAAGAATGAGCAACAAGTTTGCTCAGCAAGTTTAAATACAACAATAAAGGATATATCATGATGAAAAGAATATATCTGATAATGAATTCAACAATATGAATATCGAAAGCAGAATAATAATTGCTTTTAGAATAACTGATAGTCAAGTAGACTTTTGAACTATAAAACTCCAACGAAACCAATAGCTGATTGACCCTTTGGTTAAGAAGCTCGCTTACACGATTCATTGAATAAGGTAGTGCAAGAATTTAGAATACTTGCATTCAATATAACAATTAAATGAAGTTAGGAAACTTGCCTGTTTGCTCAGCTACAAATAAGTTTTAGCTTTAATTAACTTGCGTCGAAATGACCTAACGTTAATAAGTCGGCCTTTCAATTAGCATTATAAACTAATATAAGTCTATACTTATAATAATCCACTTATCGTATAAGTCTATCACATAAAATCACGTTCAATATCAAACATACCATTTATAGCATCATAATATGCTAACTGTTAAAATCAGATTTAAGCAAATTGTTCGGGCTTGAAAGTGTCCCGGCGTAACTCTAGCATGCAACTACTAAAACCAATACACATGCTTATCAAGTTATAATTTCTTATTCGAAACTAGCATGCTCTTTCTATATTCAATTCGAAGTCATGTTTTCATGCCGTTAATTCACATACTTTAACTAATACATGTTCATGCTTCAAGATTGGTTACTAAGGTCATGTTATCACATAACAAGGCTAAACAATACATAACATGCATGCTCATGTGTATACTATCCATGTATACTATAATCCACCTATTTTATGCCTTAGAAATTAATTTCCTATGAATACTTGCATATGTGAAATCCATGCTTTAACCAAACGAGGTACATGTTAATATGCTTATAGGCATAACGAACTCTAATGTACATGCTTGTATAATCAATACGTAATCCACATGGTAATCAATGTTGTTAGCTTTCACATTCTAAGTTTTCTCATTGAAAGTCACACTAAGTCAACAAGGTATCATAATACATTGTTAAGTGCCTTGTGCTCATAACTCGTATGTATTAGAACTCATATATAAACCACATATACGTTCTCAAATGGTCAGAATCTAAAAGACTAAATTCTTGGTCAAGTTTACCTTGAAAGTCTTAAGTTTCTTATTTCAAAATCGCTAGAATCTTGCATTCACGTATGCTAGTGTGTTTAACATTTTAAACATGCATTTTAAGTTAATATAAACCATACTATCATGTTCATAATTTCAGAATGCATACACGATATGTTCGTAACAAGTTCTCTTTCGAAACTACAAGTTTCCTTTTAAAACATATGCTTTTTGTACTAACATGGTCATGACATATACGTATAGCATCAAGGAACACATGCATAAGAGTTACACCAGTATTCATGTATGTCCATAGTGGTACGACCAAGTTAGTATAATCAGAAACTATAACAGAAAGCCAAAATAGTTTACAGGAACCTGCACAGCTGCGCAGGCACCAGGTATAAACCCGGCGCAGCTGCGCCGGTGTCCGGCCAGTGCTTGAGCAGTTTCTGCTTTAGCAGAAACTTAAGCCATACTCAGATTTCTTCAACAATTTGATCCTATACCAGCCATATTACAGTTCTAAACTATCATGACAACTTATACAATACATAGCAAGCATTTTCTAATCAAATGATCATTTAATTTAACACAATCAAGAATTTGATAATGAAGATCATGAATGGAAATTACCTCTATGAAACACTTGCTGCTAAACAATTCTATAATGCTACTATGAGCTTGCTGCTATACTAATTCTTCCTTAACCCAAATGGGAACTCAGTATACTAACTCTACTAGACAATATCTCAGCAAAAGAAACTACAAGGAGGAGAGCTTACTCTTATAGGCATTTGAAAATACAGACAAAATATTTACTCACCAAATCAAACCAAAGGATTGCAAGTATGTTCAATAAATAAGAAAGAGTTGGTGAGGGTTAGTGATTCCACTCATGAATCCCACTCCCCACCTCATGATTATGGCTATGTTTGTTGAATTAGAGATGAATGTAGAGTGTAGCTAACTTATTGTTTGTTCACGTGTGGGAGAAGTGAAGAGGAAATGGACTCTTATTTAGGAACAATGTAACTCAGCATTTGCTAATACACTAAGTTGTATACTATATATATACACATAGTATATACTTAAGTTATATGTATTTACTCCATATACATTAAAATGGGTGATACTATGTTATCTCAAATAGCAATTAATAATGAATAGGTACACAACATATAATCCATGCACATTTTCCTTAATACCGAATATAAAGCAATTGGGTATTATTATTACTCATTATTATAATCATTATAATATAATTATAATAACTCAATAAAATCATTATAAATTAATACTTGATCTTATTATATGACAATAGGGTATACATGAATGTCCACATAGTGTCACATACCTTCAATTTATCTCATCTTACTATATAGTCCATACATGCAATATTCACCACATTAATATGTCACATTGCATTATGTATAATATAGATAGTTACCATATAGTAGAGGTTTAGTATCGCATGCTTGTGTATAACAGTAAATCAAGTAAACATAATTACATATTATATTCATTGCTTCTTTGTTCATTAATATATTATTTCCAACAATAATAATTTCATACGTTATTGATTAATTACTTAATATTGAAATTAATCATTATGTTCAATTCATGTCACTATATTCAAATAAGTTGAATATTTAATTATTAATAATCTCATCAATTCTCTGATATTAAATCCTTAAGGTCAGTCCACTAATTTAAATAACTCATTAGTGACTTCCTTTAATCATTTCACAAATTCTCACCACCACATAAGATTTAAATAAACTCACAAAACTAACTAGTTAAAATTAAATCACATATTTAATAAATAGAGAGTTTAAAATTCATGGTCGTTACAACTCCCCTCAATCCCGCGAAGGGCAAATAATCCAGGCCAGAAGTATGGGTGATAAAGCTATACGGGGACGCTAGCCCTGAGCATGGCAAGATCGAGAACGGATGCTCAATATTTGATAGAAATGCCAACCATGACTCTGCATCAATGCACTCCTCAGGCTAAAAGGAGTAAACTGTGGATGTGTCATGAGTGAAGCAAAAACCCCGATGCCTGAAGAATCCAATCGGTCGTATATGGGACATCAGCCATATATACAGCAAGACCAAGCTGCCCCTAAAAAACCCCTCTGGATGGGTACTATAATGTGTGGCGGATCTAAATATCTCAGCCAATATCATCGGGATGATGGTGCTACCCTGTCTAAGGGCCCGAACCACAACTACTAATCCCACGTCCAAATGATCCAAGTGAAGCGGCATGTAGACATATGCCAAAATACACATCAGCAGAATGTCTACTCTGGCCAGTTGCCATGCCTCTGCTGAAATAATAAAATCTCCGACATGGCGATCATAGCTGTCGAGCTCACCAAATTGATCGATCAGGAAATCAATCGAGATCACGTGTCCAGATACAATCTCATCCCTGATCAAGCTCTGACGAAGACTGGACATACGGGTAAATGGTCTCCTCATATCACTAATGGTCGTACGAGCACACGACAAATCCAGAGCCAACCCAGTAAATCGCTCGTACTCCTCAAAAGTCGACGTCAACTCATGTCGCCCGAAGCAGAACACCTATCTCTCAGGTATCCAAAAGGGTAAAATGCCATCAACAAATCCAGATGGCACCCGAAAATATGCAAGGGCCAACGAATGCCCCAGCATGTGGTCCACTGTCCCTCTGAATGGGTAGGGCAGGCTCTCATACCAAGACCTCAATGATGTGGCCACTTCAGACGGTGGTGAATGCTCAATACGGCTGACCGCAAATAACGACCGTACCACAAGACCATCCAGAGGTCAAGTCAAGTCTCAGCTGTCTGAATGCATGCACATGACATAATATATGTATGATGACAAATATAAATATGATGCGATAGATAGAAAAGATCATGAATATCTACAACAAACTATCTACTGCAGGACATCATCCCTGTATAATAATACAAAGTAGAAAGGAACATACAGGGAAATGGGGGCACCACCACCCAACTAATATAGTGGTCTATCAAAATGATGGCACAATCGCCAAATAGCCAAAATAGTGGCTAACCAAAAATATAGCTCTAATAGCTATCAGAGGAAGTAGAAGACATCAGTGTCAAAGCGATCGACCTGCTCCATCTCCTCGGTGGATACAAAATTGCTGCTATCAGGCATGCCTGGGCGGTATAAAGGAGGATCTGCCCCTGCATAGCTATTGCTAAATGGACCGAAAGAGGGACTCGCTCCTGAGCTGGATGGGTAAAAAGAAGATGCCTCTGACGGATCTCGGCCAAGATGCCCGATAAAGAAACGGGCCTCCTCCAACTCCCTGGTCAGATCTGCTATCTGGTCTGCATGAGTAGGCTCTCTAAGGCAAGCTATCCAATTCGCCATTATCACGAACCCTGGCACCATGTCTGCCATGAACTGGGTAGCACGAGTCTGAACTCCAATAGTGTGAGGGCTCCACCAACTGTTAAATGCCTCTTAGCTGTAAGGGCCCTCTAATAAGGCGAAGCCATCTATGCCCTCCATAAAGATATTTGTCAATGGCACGGTCAACGGCCAATGATGCCAAGCAGGAGGAGCAATGGGAATACGAATCTCCCCCATAACGCTCCTAATGGCACGCTCTCCAAGATAGAGCTCCCAGCCTCCCATCGTCAACAAAGGTACTCTGCGGGTCGATAAAACAAACTCCCGACCTGTAGGGATGCCTCCCTCGAATCCAACGGTCAAAAACTCAGAGGTATACGACGTCCAAGTGTTCAAACCCGCTGTCAAAAGCTCCAACTGCAAACGGGCGTAAGTGAATCCCTGAGGATAGGTCTTCAGACCTAGGGCAGAAGCGGGCCGTAGGCAAAGAAGTCTCTCAAATGCCCAAACCTGATCATGCAAATATCAAAAGTCCTCAGTGACCAAGACTGACAAAAATGAATACTGAAATAAAAAAGGTACAGAAAGATGTACTCACTAGTAGAAATGGGTAAAATCCTAACCAAGCCTCCGTCACACCCTCCGAAAGCATGCGCACGGCACAGTGAAAATAGGCAAAGGTATAGGAGCCCCAATCATAGTCACTGAGGTGCTCTACATGTTGAGTGGCGCTAATCAAGGCAAAGGACACAGTAGACGAGTTGTCCACCACAAAATAGCCCCTGATGATCGACAAAAATAATCATCTCAGAATACGAGCTCTAGCCCTCTAATCATCAGACGGGGGCTCTTGTAAAGTCCCATCCTGGGTATCTATACTCAAGGGACCAGATCGGATCGTTCGACTCTTGAATGCCGTCGTAGGGACTCCCAGCAGGGACCAGACGACAGTGGGTGTAACATCAGCCACAACAGGCACTGGCTAGCCCTCAAACTCAATGTCGGTGATAAATCTCCAATCCATAGGAGTCATCATCACCTCATAATCTAGCAAATAAAGGGAATGAGTCTGGTGAAACCAGCGCTCAGATAAAGCCCTCATATACCCCCAGGGGGCAACGGCGGGGAACGATTGAGAAAAAGCTCTGAAAGCCCCAGCCATCTACGATATCCCTATAATCCTCATGCAGAGTGTGATACAGTGAATGCACGCTAAACCAGTTCCCGAGAGGCTGTATAAAGCCGGGAACCTGCATCAAAAACCAACCCATGTCAAAAAACTTGAGCCCCGAGAATGGCAAAAAGGAAGAAAAAAATCCAGAGAGAAGAAAAAACTTCAAGTCACCTCGTTGGCATGAAGATATCTAGAAGGATGACGACTCAAGTCGCCTAACAACTTCTGCGTCTGCACAACAATGCCAGAGACCTCCGCACGTGGAGCCTGAGCGGGAATAGGAGCAACAAAAGGAGCCTCCTCATCGTCAATATCAAGTGGTTGTTCGTTCTGTGCTGGACGAATCACCGCCTCCACCAGTCTATGAGGCGTCTGAGCCGGACGAGGCTGAGGAACATCAGAAGCCCTCCTCCGTCTGATACCTGAGGACACCCTGCTGGAACTGCCGGGTCTATCGCTGTCCATCGCATACACCAATACTCCAAATCACCTTAGAAAGGGTGTGGTAAGCCTAAAACCTGTGGCTTATCATTTTCAATTAGTCCAGCATATATCTCTAGGTCCTAAGACATGCATGGGTCGGTCAAAAATTTCCAGTAAAGTTAAAACTGCATATTTTCAAAACCTAGAAGCTAAAACCTGCATGGGTCAGTCAAAAATCTCCAGTAGAGTCAAAAATGCATGTTTTTCAATGCCTAAGATTTTGAAAAAAATTTGCCAGAGTCTCCTTTATAAAATGGACTGTCCACATACACACAGGCATGTCTAGGTGGCCATTTAGTAGCACACCTACCCAAAAATAGAAACAGTTCATATTTATGAAGAAAAATCAAAAGTCAACCTCATATGGTAGCCAAATTACCATGGATATTTTTAGTTGAAAATCCAGGCGCACTAGGCCTCAAAAAGGATGACTAAACTGATCAAGAAGTGCAAAATAGTACTGTCTCAAAACCTGAATTTTCTTATATCCAAATGTGCATTACAGTAAGATATGCATACATATGTAGTCGAAAAATTTTTAGCAGGTCATATAGACATACATTTTTCATACATTGCGTCTGAAAGGCCCCTAAGTAGTTCGCATGCTTTTAACGGTCAAAACTTGCAAAAAAAGAACGTAAAACGTTACCTGCGCTGCGCTAATCGCGGAGGAACTGACGAATTCAGAAAACTACTGTCCAAGCTCCGTAGATCTGAAAAAGAAGATCGAAATCCTTTTGGAACTCAAAACTGTAACTTGAAAAATAAAAATCCCACAGCCCATTAAATAGCCCAGGTGGAAGCGGGCCCACCTGTGGCTGTCGCACCTCCACCTGCGACACCCCAGGGTGGGTCCCACTCCCTCGGGCTCAGTTTAGTTCGGGTCAAAACGGAGTTCTTATGTGCTGCCGAGTCAAATCTGAAGAAAAATCGCTACACGATTGAGCGATTTGTCCTAAAAATCTGCGTTTAAGCAGCGGGAATCTGACAGAAAGGGAAGCCCCATAGAGACCCTTGGTATTCATCTCGGAGCCATGTCCGGGGATCAACAAAGCAAACCACAGAAAATTGCCCAAAAAACTGCGTAAAACTGTCGAAAACTGCCATTTTCGAAGCGTCGGGTACAGACTGAAGCCAGTTCAACCGTTGGCACAACCCCAGCGAAGTTCGGGTATAGACCAAAGCCAGTTCAACCGTTGGTTCAACTCTAGCTAAGTTTGGGTAGAGACCGAAGTCCAGTTCAACCGTTGGTCCAAACTCCAGCGAAGTTCAGGTACAAACCGAAGTCAAGGTCAACCGTTGGTTCAACTCCAGCAAAGTTGGGGTACAAACCGAAGTCAAGGTCAACCGTTGGCACAACCCCAGCGAAGGTCGGGTACAGACCGAAGCCAGTTCAGCCGTTGGCTCAGGCCCAGCGAAGTTCAAGTATAGACCGAAGCCAGTCTCAGCCATTGGCTCAGCCCCAAAAAAGTTCGGGTACAGACCGAAGCCAGTCTCAACCGTTGCCTCAGCCCTAATGAAGTTCGGGTACAGACCGAAACCAGTTCAGCCGTTGGCTCAGCCCCAGCGAAGTTCGGGTACAGACCAAAGCCAGTCTCAGCCGTTGGCACAACCCCAACGAAGTTTGGGTACAGACCAAAGTCTAGTCAATCATTGGTTCCATTCCAGCGAAGTTCGGGTACAGACCGAAGTCAAGAACGGCCGTTGGCACAACCCCAGCGAAGCACGGGTACTGATCGATGACAGTTTATCCGTTGGCGCAACCCCAATGAAGCGTCGGGTACTAATCAATACAGTTTAACTGATTGCTCAACCCTAGCAAAGCATCGGGAATGATCCGGTGATGAAAGCAATTGTAGTAATCCATCGCCAATGATGGAATCTGTTATACACATCCTCAAAAGAGAATGAGGTAAAAGGTTGGATATTCAGCTTCCTACTGCAAGCTGCCAAGTGAAACATATCATCCAGATAAGCATCGGAAGATCCCAGCAAGGTGACTCGATACCTGAGGGATAACCCTGTCAGAGGAGCCTTCAAAAACACACAAACAGCATCAGCTAAGAGGAAATCTTCCCCCTGATAATGCTGACATATGCGGGAAACCATGGGTTTTAAACCATGGAAGCATAATAGCATCCCCATCAGAGTTAAATAGGCTACCGTGAATTACGTCATCCCCAGCAAAAAATGATAAGAATAGTTCGCGGTAACCTGTCAATAATATCAAGGGTTGTCCATGACAACGTTATCCCCAGCAGATAGATGACGTAAGCAATCGAGAGCAGCCTCATTCCACTCAAAGACACCCAGCCTTCGTAACGTCTCTGGCATTTATTTTATTTCCAGTGTCTACTAATCTTTATCCTGTCCATTCCATTACATTGCATGGACATGATAAAGAGGGGCATTTGCAGACACTCAAAATTTTCCTTGCCCCAAAACTAACACTGTATGAGGGCAAAGCCATCAATCAAATCAACCCCGGTACCGATACCGGGCTTCCAGTTCAAATTCGGCCACTAATGCCAGTCATTCAGTCAAATCTGATCCCCAATATCGGTAGACCCAAATCGATCCCCGATATCGGTAAACCCAAATTCGATCCCCAATGTCGGAACTCCAGCTCTGATCTCTAATCAGACTATCTATCCAACTTCGATCTCCAATCGGACCGTCTATCTAGCTCTGATCTCCAATCGGACGGTCTATCCAGCTTCGATCTCTAATCGGACCGTCTATCTAAATCCGATCTCTAATCGGACCGCCTATCTATCTCTGATCTCCAATTAAACCGTTTATCCAGCTCCAATCTCCAATCAGACCGTCTATCCAGCTCTGATCTCTAATCGGGCCGTCTATCCAGCTTTGATCTCCAATCGGACCGTCTATCCAGCTCTGATCTCTAATCAGACCGTCTATCCAGCTCCGATCTCCAATCGGACCGTCTATCCAGCTCTGATCTCCAATCGAACCGTCTATCCTAATCCGATCTCCAATCGGATTGTCTATCCAGCTCCGATCTCCAATCGGACCGTCTATCCAAATTCGATCTCCAACCGGACCGTCTATCCAGCTCCGATCTCCAATCGGACCGTCTATCCAGCTCCGATCTCCAATCGAACTTTCTATCTAACTTCGATCTCCAATTGGACCGTCTATCCAAATCCGATCTCCAATCGGACCGTCTATCCATCTTTGATCTCCAATCGGACCGTCTATCCAGCTCTGATCTCCAATCGGACCGTCAGTTCAAACCCCAATCTCAATATTGGGCCTTCAATTCAGCCCCGGCATCAACCCAAGAGGTACAGGTCAACCTCGACATCAACCCAAGACATATCGAGTCATCCCGATCTCAATCTGGGAAGTGCAGTTCAGCCCCAAAGATGACCATGAGAAGCCAGATCCACCAAGGACCACCTTGGGAGGGGCAAAATGGTCATTTTATTAACTCTCAGTCGATTTGGTCAAACTCAATCCGAATTGATGCCATCGAAGTCTGAATGAACCATAACGACGATCCCGAGTGCAAACGACGCAAGACAGCTCAATGGATAAACTACGGGGAATCAAAGACCTGGTTATGAACCTGTCTTTTGGGACCCAAAAAATGTTTTATCCCATGTCAATGCAACACTCTCGGAGAGGGCTTTCCTAAAAGGTATCGCACACCTCAAACGGATGCTCTGATAAAAAGTTAGAAAGTTTCGACTTCGACTGCGCGTTGTCCGAAGTGCACGTACTTCAAGACCACAAAACCCGGCATCATGGGCCCCGCCAAGGGAGCCGTACCTCTATCTATGGCAACAGCAGGTAGAGTGGAGGATCCCTGGCCTATAAATAAAGGTGCCCCCCTTTCATTTCAAAAAAACCAAAAACACAGCAAAGCTCTGCCAGTTCAATTTTTTGACTTTTACACCTCTTCCAAACCCAAATATTTTCACTCTAACACGTAGATATACCCATATACTACCACATATCAGAAAATAACCAGTATATTTGGACGTATAGAGACTACGATTTGGCAAAAAGCCCGTGTAGCAGTCCATTGTAAGTATTTTTCATGATCAGAAAGTGAATATTACTTCTTTGTACTTTTATACACTTGCACGTTAAGTTTCATTTTCTAAAAATGCCCGGAACTTAGTTCCGTGGCCGTTTTCGTCAAAATTTGGTACATTTTGGTACATAAACTGATTTTCTGGCATTTCTACAACTCGGATTGACGATCCATCAGCTCCAGCAGCTTTAATGCACTAGCACACACGTTCTGGCAACTTTGCTGGACTAGGTTATCTTCCCAGTCTAGGTTTGGCCCTTTTTTGTATATATTTAACTGTATATATACTAACATTTCAATTCTGTCAAGCCCGGATATCAAATCCGAGGTAGTTTACCGCTTTTATATATATTTACGTATATATAAGCGATTTTCACCATCACTAGTTCTCGTACCAGTCTTGATTGACTACATTTCTGTCAATATAAATATATATATATATATATATATATATATTTTAATTTAGTCCGGACACCGGCATGAAAACCCATCGCCCTTTATACTGCTTTTGCACTCTTCAGCATACTAGGTGCTCTCCCCAGCCACTGGTTGACTACTTTTTTTACAATTTACATTCCAGTTTAGCCTGGATTATTTCGTGGCCTTTATACTATTTTTGCACACTTCACCATTACTGGGTTATTTTCCCAGTCCCTGGTTGACTATTTTTCTGTACATTTACATTCCAGTTTGGCCTGAATAATATTGTGGCCTTTTTACTACTTTTATATATATTTATGCATATATAAGCAGCCTTCACCATCGCTGGTCCTCTTCCCAGTCTTGGTTGACTACGTTTCTGTCAATATATATATTTCAATTCCAGTCCAGGCACCGGCGTGAAAACACATCGCCTTTTACAACTTTTATATATATTTATATATATATATATATATATATATATTTCCTTACTCGCTTTTTATTCAACTGTTGCCTTAAATATTCATTTTATATGAATTGGCACTGACATATCTGCAGGCGGACTAGATTTATTTAAATCTCGCCAATTCTAGTTTTCAAACTGTTCAAAACACCCAGACTGAATCGGAAAGCTAGAATGGCTGAGATTTCCTTAAATCTAGCTTTCTTTCTAGTTTCAGCTTCAAAAGCAACCTCGCGTCCCTGAGATCGCTATCTAGTGGGAACGAGCTGTTTTGGCCGTGCAGACCGGGATTTACTGAATGAATCCTCGATTCTGGCAATTTTGGGATATATATCTGTTTCTGTATAAATTTGAACTGTGCAGGTTTTGGTTATTCATATGTGAGCCTAGGAATCGTGGGATTCACGATCAAAACGATCGAAATTTGATTCCCACGATGGACAAACTCCGATTTACAAATGTACCCTGCCAGTTTTTCTGCAAAAATGTACATGTAAACAGACCTTAAAACGGTTATCCGAATTTAAGGTCTCAATATAATAAAAAAAATGTGTTGATTGTCATGTCAGCGTCCCTCCAATGGTTTTTATACCCATGAGGAGACCGACACATGTATATTTTGTGGTCGAGGATGCTTCGCAGCCGAACAAATCACCATTCACATGCAGTATTAAGGCTATAAAGATAAAATTAGAAGTATCAACAAGCTTTAATTCCTATGGCAGCGTAAGGGTTTGATAAACCAGCTTTCAAAACATCATTTTTAAATCAATCAAAAGAAAAGCTTTTCAAAGAAAATCAAATTAAATGCTTTTGCAAATCAAATCAAAGACTGATTTTCAAATCAAATCCAACCCTTCCTATATAGGTTCAACGAAGCAAAGCACTACTTTAAATCAATCAAATCAATAGGCCCAATTATCAAACAGTATTCACTCACGCATTCCAGTTTTAAAGGGAAATATTGAAAAGATGCGGTACCGTGTTTACACGGGAGTCGTGGGGTGCCTAACACCTTCCCCACACTTAACCAAGCCCCTGAGCTCAAAACATTGTTTTCAAAGATCAAGTTTCTACAGTGTCCAGCAATTGGGCCTCTTTCAAATAAAACTCGATTGAGTTGGTACAACCATTTCAAATCTACCAACTGGCGACTCTGTAAAACATTCAAATCGTCCACATGATACATGTTAGCCTTTTTCCTACAAAACTCTTCAAAACCTTTTTCCTAAATAAAAAGAGTGAGGGTAGAGATAACTTAGGAAAAGAGATTAAAAGACCCGGGTTGTGACCTGACCCGGTGATTTTTTAAACCAACGTCGGCAACAGGTTCAACCAAAAATGTTCACTTCGCTTCCAAGAGCCGAAGGATTCCAACCTTATACCAAACTGGCAACCTCGTTCTCTCCGAGAACCGAACAGGTTCAACTAATAATATTCATTTCGCTCCCAAGAGCTAAAGGAATCCAACCTTATACCAAAAGATCTCGCCCGCTACGTGGAGTCGGACAAATATAGAACAAACACATAGAATAACACTGTTAGAGGAAAAAATGCTTCTTTTATTGATAATCCCTGGAACTATTACAGACCCTTGACTCTGACTTCTGTCCTACTGAAAGTACTTCCTCAGTCTGCCTATATGTCATGTATTCTTGACCTCTGACCTATCTATTGCTCGAAGCCAATAGGTGCCAGGCTTCAGTACCTCCATAACCTCATACGACCCCTCCCAATTCGACATCAACTTTCCCTGACTCTAAGGCATAGAAGCTTCCACTTCTCGAAGGACAAAATCCTCTACTTCGAACCTTCTGAGCTTTACCCCTTTAATGTAATGCTTGACCACCCTTCGCTGGTACGCAGTAAGCTTTACTAAGGCTGCTTCTCTGACCTCCTCTAACAAATCCAAGTTAGCCTGAAGTCCATCGTCGTTGAACACCGCCTGGAACTAGCTGACCCAAAAAGAAGTAGATCCAATCTCCACCGGTACCAGAGCATCTGTACCATAAGCCAATCAGAATGGAGAATCCCCTGTAGTGGATCGGGGTGTGGCCCGATATGCCCATAAAATACTAAGCAGTTCCTCAGGCCACCTTCCCTTTGCTTCATCCAGTATTCTCTTTATCCCATTGAGCAAAGTCCTGTTAGTGACCTCCATTTGACCGTTTGACTGAGGATGTGCTACCGAAGTCTTCCTATGATGTACGCCCAACTCTTTCAAAATTGCCTCGAACTTGGCACCCACAAACTGTCGACCGTTATCTGAAACTACCGCCATGGGTGTGCCGAATCGAAATACAACACATTCTTTCAGAAACTTCAGGCATTATTGCTCCATGATCAACCGAAGGGGTTTGGCTTCCACCCACTTAGTCATATAATCTATAGCCACTATCACAAAGCTAACCTGCCTTTTAGCCTTCGGCAATGAACCAAGTATATCTACCCCCCAAACTGCGAAGGGAATAGGCGATAACACCGAGTATAACTCCTCTAGTGGCTGATGAGTGATTGGACTATTTAGCTGGCACTTTGGACACTTCTTTACATACTCAGTTGCTTCTTTGAATAACGTAGGCCAATAATACCCCTGCCGAAGTATCTTATATGCCAAAGAATTCGCCGCCATATAATCTCCACATATCCCTTCATGAACTTCCTGAAGAGCGTACTCTGCCTTGGACGGAATCAAACACTTCAACAACGGAGAAGAGTAAGCCCTTCGATAAAGATCCCCATCTATCAGCACAAAGTTTGAGCTTCTATTTTTTATCTTCCTTGATAACAACCGATCTGAGGGTAAAACGCCGTCAGCTAGATATTCCAAATATGGAGCCATCCAGTAGGTTGATCTTTCAATACACATCACCTCGGTATGTTGAACGCTCGGCTGATTTAACACTTTTAAGTAGACCAATCCACTGAATGTGCTCACCTCAGTAGTAGCCAATCTTTCCAGTGCATCGACTATGGTGTTATTCTACCGATCTACCCCTTGAATTTCATATGACTCGAATAACTGCAGCCGATCCTTCGTCTCTGCCAAGTACTTCACCATCCTGGTTCCCCGAGCTTCGTACTATCCTGAAATCTGTTTGACAACCAGCTGGGAGTCACTAAAGATGATTAACCTCTGTACTTCAAAACTTTTTGCTAGTCACAATCCTGCCAGAACCGCTTCGTACTCAGCCTCGTTATTCGTCGCTTTGAACTCAAACCTGATTGTCTGCTACACTTTGAACCCTTCTGGACTAGTTAAGATAACGTCAGCCCCACTAACATCTAAAGTGGTCGACCCGTCTATGTATAATGTCCAAGAGTTCTGCCCTGGCTAAACCACTGCAACTGACCTCCAGGCCACTTCGGCCTCTTCCAAGCTGTCATCTGCCTTGGTGAACGAACACTCCACGACAAAGTCAGCCAACGTCTGTCCTTTAATACCTATCCTCTAGTGTTACTCCAATATCAACTGTGACAGCTCCGTGGTCCATACTGCCAACCTTCCCGAGACTTTCGGTCTGCCTAGGGCCTTCTTTAACGCTGATCCGTATATATCACTATCAACCGACCCTAGAAGTATTGTCGAAGCTTCCAACTGGCTATCACCAAAGCATAAGCAAATTTCTCAAGGTTCAGGCACCTTGTCTCTGCATCCCTTAGGGAATGGTTTACATAGTAAATTGGGTGCTGCTTACCCCCAACATCCCGCACCAAAACTGCTCCCACAGCCAACGAACTTGCCGCCAAATACAAGTACAACGGCTCAGTGGGAACGGGCTTGACCAACAAAGGTGCCGAAGATAGATACCTCTTTATACCCTGAAAAGCATCTTCACATTTTGATGTCCACTGAAATCTCTTCGCATTCTTCATCCCTTTCAAAGTATTAAAAAATGGCAAACACCTCTCTGCCGATTTTGACATGAATCACCTCAAAGCTTCTATCCGACCCGTTAGACGTTGAACATCCTTCTGCGACTGTGGATATGTCATATCCAGGATGGCCTTGATCTTCTTCGAGTTTGCCTCTATCCCTCTCTGGCTGATCATGTACCCCAGAAACTTTCCTGCTCCCAGCCCGAAGGTGCACTTGGTCTAATTTAACCTTAAGTTATAGTGCCGAACCGTCTGAAAGCATTCCTCCAAATCGTCCAGATGACCTCGAACTGATATGCTCTTGATGATCATGTCGTCCACATAAACTTCCATACTCTTCCCCAGCTGTTTGTCGAACACATAGTTCATCATCCTCTAATAAGTGGCCCCTGCGTTCAGCAACCCAAAAGTCATCTTCTTGTAGGCATACATCGACCGATGCGTGATGAAATCCGTCTTCAGGATATCCTCCTTGCACATCGAGATCTGATGATACCTCGAGAATGCATCCATAAAACTGAGCAGAGCATACCCCGAAGTCGCATCAATAAGTTGATCAATGTGTGGCAGAGGGTAGAAGTCCTTCGGGCATGCCCTGTTCAGATTAGTGTAATCAATACATACCCTCCATTTACCGTTCTACTTCTGAACCAGTACCATGTTAGCCATCCACTCTAGGTAATCTATCTTAAATATGAAGTTTGCTGCCAACAGCTTCGCTATCTCTTCATCAATTATCTTCTGCCTCTCCGGGGCGAAGATCCTCCTTTTTTGCAGAACTGGCTTCTTTTCCGGGTCCACCTGTAGTCGGTGTTCAGCAACCTTCAGATCTACCCCAGGCATGTCACTGGGGACCCATTCAAAGATATCTGTATAACTCTGCAACAACTCCACTAGGTGGGTCCGAAAAGGTTCTGGCAAGCCCGACCCGATCCTCACTATTTTGTCCTTCTTCCCTGGTACCAGCTCTACCTCCTCCGTCTCCCCTGCTGGCATGACTAATGGCTCTGTGCTGCTCTCTGTGAAAGGCTCGATCTCTATCGCCATAGTCTGCTTCTGCTTGCTGACCCCTACTCCCGACGTGATCAGCGAATTCTGGTAGCATCTTCTAGCCAGATCAAGGTCTCCAGTTACTTCCCCGACCCCATGCTGAGTAGGGAACTTGATCTTAAAATGGGGTATGGACGTCACTGCTTGGAGGGCTGTCAGAGTAGGCCTTCCCAGGATCGCGTTGTAAGCCGAATCCACATGCACCACAAAAAATTTGCACATGATCTCCACTTGTTGTGGGGCTGTACCGAAGACCACTGGCAGCTCAATGGTTCCTGCGACTTTGATCGGCTCGTTGCTGAACCCATACAACGGTGATTCTTGCCCGATCTCCATCTCTCTCCTGTTCATGTTCATCCTCTGATAGGCATGTGCATACAGTATGTCCACCAAAGACCCATTCTCTATCATCATCCTCTTCATGTCAATCGATCCCACCTGCGCTGTAATTATCAAAGCCCCTTCATGTAGCTCGATCGGCTCTATGGGGAAGTCTTCGTCCATGAAGGATATGACTGATCTCGGGTGAGCTCTCTCGTGCCTTATGGGCTGGTCAGCAACTGACATCACAGTATCCAGATATCCCCGTCTCTTTTTGCCTGCAACCTTCCCTATTGTTCTGCCAGTAATAACGTCCACCACCTGACGAACACCCTGAGTCTGATCTTGCTATGGTTGTTGGTTGGCCTGGGTCGGGGCATGATTCTCCTGCTGGGCCTTTGACTCCTCCCGTCCAGTCTCAAACTGCACCAACCCACCATGCTGCACATTCTTTTTTATCAGCTCTATCAGACCCCAGCAATCATCTGTATAGTGCCCCGTCACTTCATGATAGTCACAATATCTGTTGGGGTTCCCCGAACCAGGCTTAAGGCAGTCCCGAGGCATCTGGTAGCTAGGTTGTTTCTTCATGTGTTCCAAAATGGCAGACTGGCCGGTGTTAATTTAAGTGTAGACTCTGTTCACCTTCTCTTTTGGGTACGGTGGGCGACCTCCCCCCGAATCCCTATTACTGTCGTTATACTTCTTCTGATAGTTATCTTGTCTGTCATTCCCGTACCTCTTCGGGTTCCCCTCATATTTGCTTTTTTCCTTCTACTTATTTTTTGGCTTCTCCGTAGATCCTCGCTTCAGATTGTCCATGGCTTCTTCCATCACTATGAAGCCTTCCGCTTTCTAGAATGCTTCGGCCAGACTATATGGGTGATTGAACATTAATTTCTTCACCAGCTTCTCAGACTTCACCAGATCCAGCCCGTTCTGGAAGAGACCTACTGCTTGCAGGCCGTTAAGGTCTGTCACTTGACCTACAGCTTCTCTGAATCTCTTCACATATTGACCCAGTGTCTCATTAGAATATTGTCTGACCTCGGTCAACGATCCAGTCAGCCTTCCTCTTTTTTTATTTCTCCTGAACCGAGCATGGAATTTATTACATAACTTTTCCTATGATGACACCGAGTTCGGGGCCAATGTCATCATCCATTGTCTGGCATCCTTTCTCAGGGTCGTAATGAAGGTGTGGCACTTCGCTGCATCAGTGTAGTCGTAGTAGTCCATCAACCTATCATATGTCTGACTGTGTTCATATGGCTCGCCCGACCCATCATAACTCTCCATTTAAGGCAACTTTTTGGTGGGGTCTGCCTTCTCTAGGATGATTTTGGTAGAGAATGGTGAGGCCTTCTTTCTCAAACCCACCTTCACTTACTGGGCATCTATCAGCTGTTTCTACTTCTCCTCTAGCTTTTTGGTCAACATCTCTATCCCTGCGAGAGCCGGGTCTGCAATTTTTGTTGGAGAGTTTTTGTACCTTCGATCTCTCTGATCCCTGTCCTCTGTACTGCCAACCCAGGAAGGGCTTTGGTATCTGTCTCTGTTGCGCCGAGGGCTCTCATGACGATTGCCCTTTGGTTTGATCTCCGACGGCTCTACTTTCTGAGGAGCCTCTTTCCCGTGAGTCTCTTTCCCGTGTGGGGGATCATCTGTCTCTGGTTTCTACGACTGTTGCCTTCCGAACTATCCTCCCTTGAATGGCTTCGGCACCTCCTTTCGCTGTACCGGGGCTGTTAAGGTGGTGTACCCTCTAACGTCCCCCAGTTCGGCGACCTTCCGAATTGTTCCTTTCATGAGAGCGGCTCCGAAGCCTGCTCTCGGTTCGCCTAGTGTCTTCGGCATGTCTCCCTCTGAGCTGCCTTTCTGGAGACCTCCCCGACCTATGGGGCGAGGGTGGCTGGAGGCCTCGTTCTCCTGTTCGGCCATGTGCACCAGCTGTTTAGCGAACTCCTCCTTCTACAACAGAAGGACTTTCAACGCCTGTTCAGTCTCATCTATCTCTTTTGCTTTTTGGGCCAGAGCAGCTTTCTTGTCTTCTCAGAGTTGGGTTCGAGGCGGTGTGCCTCCTACCCTCCTCCGATCTCTTCCATCTTTGCTGGCTGTGGAGAACAGCCTCCGCCGCACGTCGTCCTGATCTCCTATCTTGGACCCTGCCGAGTTGGTCTGAGGACCAAGTCGCGTATGGATACTTTTGGTTGGCCCCAGTCTGTCCTTCACCGATCCTTTCTGTTGGACTGACGCTGTTGCTGTCGGCTGTCCCGCGCCAAAAATTGTTTTACTATTCACCATGCTTTCTGGCACAGTGATCTGCTAGTTGTGATTGAGTACAACACTAGAAAACCCCCCTTCTATAGTCAATGTTAACGCCAAGATCCGTCCACGCGCTCCAATCACCAAAGCACGTCCAATCCTGCACAAAAACGGGTAAACACCAAAAGCTTAACGGCTTGGGCCGCCGGGAGATAACTCCGATGTGAGAATAAGTACATGCTGAACAAGGTTAACAATGGAGACAATAAGCTCTAGTACTGGAAAGTAATGATATTATATGTGTGTACCTTATGATCAGAGTCAAGCCATGTATTTAGAGTGTTCTCACATCCTTGCTAAAATCCATCTCTAAATTGGATTAGGGTTCCCCCGTATATCCTTCTATATTAGGATTGTATCAAATCTCCTAGAATATAGGAAGTTAAATCAATAACCAACTATCTTTCCATAATCCAAACCCCCATATAATTAGGAGACATCTCCAAGTCATCTCCTACTTAGACTCACATAGACCCAATCATGATCAAGCCCGAACAGGGTCTTGCACCTCAAATATTCGCCCAACAAACACATTATATATAAATTTTGTATCACAGCCGCTCAAAACTACTAAATCCGGCTATGATTTGTAAGCAAAGATGTACTCTCTCTTTTTTCTCCAACTTTCTCTCCATCCCTATTTTATTTCATATTTGTGTCCCATTATCGAATTCAAATCTATTATCCCAACTCATCTTATGTATCATCCCATGCATTGGTGCTAAGATATCTATATTCCTTTACAAAGTTAGCCGAAAAATAATACTTGTTCCGTTCTAAATTATATGATCGTTATTGATTTTTAAAAGTCAATATAAGATATTTTTAAATTTAAAATTGAAATGATTCACTAAAAATTATAAAATAATAAATTTTACAACCAGTAGTATTACATTTTAGATAGTTTACAATATTTATAATTATATTGACTAAAAATAAAGAAAATCATGTCAATTTTTAATTTGAAAATAGCTTAAATTGACTTCAAAAAATCAATAATAATCTTATATTTTAGAACGGATGGAGTAATAAGTTACACTTGACATCAATACATAAAATGAGATAGTAAATAAGATAAGAGATAAGACAGTAGATTTCGACTCAATATATATCGTATATTTCATGTAATTGTTTTAATTCCAAGCTTAAGGAACATAATTACACTTGTTCTAGAGTTTACTAAAACCTTAAAAAAAAGTATGAAACACTCAAAAAGAGAAGGACAAAAAAACCCAATATATATGTTTCATCCACCAAATGGTAGCAATTGTTTTCAGATTTTTTTTTTGCTATTTTTTTTTTGTCAGAAACTTCTTTTTTTTTGCTAATTTTTTTTCCAGGAACTTGAGGAGCAAACATTGCAAATCCAACATTCTTGCCTTGTAGTGGAAGATTTGTTTAGGGTTTAATGGATAAACTTTGTGCTCCTATATATAGATTTACTACTTTTTATGTACATGTACACAACTTGAATTATGTCCAGTTGAAGTACTGACACAATTACATAAGTATTTGACAGTTCTTAGTAGCCTTAAAAACATTATGTTTTCCAAATGTATCAGGCTTTAACTTGAAATTATCTTCATTTCTATATATATTTGGATATTAAATGTATTAGAGTAGCATTCATTCAAAGATAACTGCACAACTTGCAGCAGACAATATTATCATATGGGCAATGACTTGGCCTCTTAATTAATAAGTTGTTTCCAACATTAATTCCTATTAAATTGTTTGCTAGTCTTTGGAGCAAAGTTGATATACTAGGGTTTAGGGGAATTTGGTTACTTTAATTAATTATACTCCCTATTTTTCAAATTATTAGATCATTATTAACTTTATAAAATAACTTGATACATTTGTTAACGCCAAGATCCGTCCAAGCGCTTCAATCACCAAAGCGCGTCCAATCCTGTACAAAAACAGATAAACACCAAAGGCTTGACGGCTTGGGCCGCCGGGGAATAGCTCCGGTGTGAGAATAAGTATAGGCTGAACAAGGTTAACAATGGAGGCTATAAGCTCTAGTGCTGGAAAGTAATAATATTGTGTGTACCTTATGATCAGGGTCAAGCCATGTATTTATAGTGTTCTCACATCCTTGCTAGAATCCATCTCTAAATTGGATTAGGGTCCCCTCGTACATCCTTCCATATTAGGATTGTATCAAATCTCCTAGAATATAGGAAGTTAAATCAATAACCAACTCTCATTTCCATAATCCAAACCCCCATAATTTTGGGGGTTATCTCCTATTTGGACCCTCATAAGCCCAACCATGGCCAAGCCTGATCCGAATCTTAGACCTCAAATATTCGAGGCCCAACATTGCCCCCCAATCTTCCATTAAATGGAACATTTGATGGAAGAGTATATAAATTATAGTCCATCCACATAAATCTGTCCAGCCCACCTGCAGCTTAGCCGAACCAACCCACTACCTACAGCCCATCAGCCGAGCCTAAAGGAATGACCCAACTGTCTCCAGCCCAAATCAAGCCAAAAAAACCCTTCACATCCTCACGCGCCCCATCATTTCCCCCCATTAATATGTCGTTTCTTGATTTTCGGGAATAACCCCCAAAAACTGCATATCAAAACCCTTCCCCCTTACAATCATTTCTCCACCGATTTCAAAAATTCCTTTTCTCTCACAGATATTCTTCTCTTCCCGGCAAGAACTCCACATCTGCAATTTTTCTAAACTCAAGCAATGGCATCTAACTCCCCTGATTCCGTCCCTATCACCACCGTACCCATCTCGGCTATCCCCCTGTCCACCATTCCAGCCCCGACTGTATCCTCCATCACCACCTCCTCTGCTGCTCAGACAGCCATTCCCAACGCCATCACCACCGATTCCACCACCGTGGCCACCACCAGTCAAGCCCCTCCTCAAACCATCGGTCCAACAGAGACCGACTCCCAAAGGGCACTGCGTGAATACTCCAATTCGACCAAGTTCCCCGACGCCAACACCCCCTCAAAACTTGCTGACGAAGATATGGATGTCATCCGTGAACACTACCAGATTTCGACCACCCATTCATTGAGAGCCCCCAAAACCACCGACCAGATGTATCATACTACCAACGGCTGGACCATCGTACCCCTCACCCTAATGGAGAAGGGAGTTCGGTTCCCCCTCCATACATTTATCATAACTCTCCTAGGGTTCATCAGCATAGGCTTCAGCCAGCTGATTCCAAACTCGTACATCAACATCATCGCCTTCTGCCATGAACCCGAAGTACCCCCATCCATCGACTTGCTCTTTGCCCTGTTCCAACTGACAGGTTCCCACGAACTAGGCTTCAAAGCCTTCAGCAAACTCCCAAACAAACCCAACAGCAAGATAGAGAGATGCTCTTTGATGGATGCCCCATCGAGCAACAAAGGGTGGCATAGTGAATTGTTCTTCGTTCGAGGGCCAGAAACTTTCGAACTGCAGAATTGGGCGTCCCAAAAGTGGACGAACGTCTCCGTAGGTGATATTTCTTCCGAACGGGTAATGGAGATCACCAAACTGATCGAGAAGCTGCCCATAACTGAATGGAGCTACGCCCTTCTAACCAAAACAGGCCTGGCTCTTCGATCACAAACGTAAGTCACCAAACTCTTATCTATTCAACCCTTTACATTGTAAACATTACTAATGCCCTCAATCATGCAGTATAGCTCGGCGGGACACTATATGGACGACTGCTGGGGTCTGATAGAGCTGATTGAGAAGAATGTGCAGCATGGTGGGTTGGTTCAGTTTGTAACAGTACCCCCGCCCAGGATGATCAACAACTGCAGCAGAATCAGACTAAAGGCGTTCGCCAGGTGGTGGACGTTATCACTGGCGATACGATGGGGAAGGTCGCAGGCAAGAAGCGACGTGGATACCTGGATACAGTAATGGTAGTGGCCGACCAACCCACGCGACGGAAGAGATCATACCCGAGTTTGGTCACCTCCTTCACTGACGAAAACTTCCCTAAAGAACCAATCGAACCACATGAAGGAGCTCTGGTGATTACAACACAGGTGGGGTCAGTCGACATGAAGAGGATGATGATAGACAACGGATCCTCGGTAGATATCCTGTACGCACATGCTTATCAGAGGATGAACCTGGATGGGAGGAAGATGGAGATCGGGCAGGAGTCTCCATTGTATGGGTTCAGTAACGAGCCAGTCAAAGTTGCTGGGACTATTGAGCTGCCAGTTGTCTTCGGAACAACACCACAGCAGGCGAAGATCATGTGCAGGTTTTTTGTGGTACACGTGGATTCTACATATAACACGATCCTAGGAAGACCTACTCTGACAGCTCTCCAGGCGGTAACATCGATCCCCCACTTCAAAATCAAGTTCCCTACACCACATAGGGTCGGAGAAGTAGCAAGGGACCTTGATCTGGCAAGAAGGTGCTACCGGAATTCGCTGATCACTTTGAGAATAGGGGTTAGCAAACAGAAGCAGACTATGGCGATAGAGATCGAGCCTTTCACGGAGAGCAGAACAGAGCCACTAGTCATGCCGGCAGGAGAGACCGAAGAGATAGAGCTGATACCCGAAAAGAAGGACAAGACAGTGAGGATCATGTAGGGATTGTCGGAACCTTTCTAGACCCACCTGATAGAATTGTTACAGAGTTACGCAGACATCTTCGCATGGGTCCCCAGTGACATGCCCGGGGTAGATCTGAAGGTGGTTGAGCACAGGCTGCACGTGGATCCGGCAAAGAAACTAGTTCGGTAGAAGAGAAGGATTTTTGCTTTGAAAAGGTAGAGGATAATTGACGAAGAGATAGCAAAGCTGTTGGCAGCAGACTTCATTTTTGAGATAGATTACCCAGAGTGGATGGCCAACGTGGTGCTGGTTCAGAAGCAGAATGGTAAATGGCGGGTATGCATTGATTACACTGATTTGAACAAGGCTTGCTCGAAGGATTTCTACCCTCTGCCGCATATAGATCAGTTTATTGATTCGACTTCGGGATATGCTTTGCTCAGTTTCATGGATGCGTTCTTGGGATATCATCAGATCTCGATGTGTAAGGAGGATATCCCAAAGGCGGCTTTCATCATGCATTGATCGGTATATGCCTACAAGAAGATGACCTTCGGACTATTAAACACGGGGGCCACTTATCAGAGGATGATGAACTACGTGTTCAGAAAACAGTTAGGGAAGAGCATGGAGGTCTACATGGATGATATGATCATCAAGAGCATATAAGTTCGAGGGCATCTGGATGACTTGGAAGATTGTTTTCAGATAGTTCGGCACTACAACTTGAGGTTAAATCCGACCAAGTGCACCTTCGAACTGGGAGCAGGGAAATTCTTGGGTTACATGATCAGCCAGAGAGGAATAGAGGCTAATACAGAGAAAATAAAGGCTATTTTGGATATAAAGTCTCCACAGTCATACAAGGATGTTCAGCGTCTGACGGGTCGGATAACAGCTTTGAGGAGGTTCATATCTAAATCGGCAGAGAGGTGTTTGCCATTTTTTGATACTTTGAAAGGGCCAAAGAATGCAAAGAGCTTTCAGTGGACGTCAGAATGTGAAGATTCTTTTCAAGGGATAAAGAAGTATTTATCTTCGGCGCCTCTGTTGGTGAAACCCGTTCCCACTGAGCTGTTGTATTTGTATTTGGAGGCAAGTTCATTGACTGTGGGGGCAGTCCTGGTGCGAGATATTGGGGGTAAGCAGTACCCGGTTTACTATATAAACCATTCCCTAAGGGATAAGGAAACAAGGTACCCGAACCTGGAGAAATTTGCTCCTGCTTTAGTGATAGCTAGTCGGAAGCTTCGGCAATATTTCCAGGGTCGGTTGATAGTGGTATATACGGATCAGCCATTGAAGAAAGTGTTGGGTAGACCAGAGGTTTCGGGAAGGCTTGCGGCATGGACTATGGAGCTGTCACAGTTTATATTGGAATACCACTCGAGGGTAGCTATTAAAGGACAGGCGTTGACGGACTTTGTGGTAGAATGTTCATTCACCGAGGCAAATGATAGCTTGGAAGAAGCCAAAGAGGCCGGGAGATCAGTTGCAGTGGTTCAACCAGGGTAGAACTCTTGGACCTTATATACAGATGGGTCGACCACCTCAGATGTCAGTGGGGCTGACGTCATCCTAACCAGTCCAGAGGGGTTCACGGTGCAGCAGGCGATCAGGTATGGGTTCAAGGCTACCAACAATGAAGCTGAGTTCGAAGCAATTTTAGCCGGGCTGCGGTTAGCAAAGAGTCTTGAGGTACAGAGGATGATCATCTTCAGTGACTCACAGCCGGTTGTTAAGCAGATTGCGGGTGAATATGAAGCTCAGGGGACTAGAATGGTAAAATACTTAGCAAAAATAAAGGATCAGCTACAGTTGTTCAAGTCATACAAGTTTCAAGGGGTAGATCGGTCGAATAATACGATAGCTGACGCATTGGCGAGGTTGGCTACGACTGAGGCGAGCACATTCAGTGGATCGGTCTACCTAGAGGTTTTGAATCAGCCGAGTATTCATCACACTGAGGTGATGTGCGCGGAACGGTCAACTTACTGGATGGCTCCATATCTAGAGTATCTAGCCGATGGTGTCTTACCCTTAGATCGGTTGCTAGCAAAGAAGATAAAACACAAAAGTTCAAACTTTGTGCTGATAGATGGAGATCTATATCGAAGGGCTTATTGTCCCCATTGCTGAAGTGTTTGATTCCATCAGAGGCGGAGTATGCCCTTCAGAAAGTAATGAGGGGATATGCGGAGATCACATAGCGGCAAAGTCATTGGCCTATAAGGTGCTTCGGTAGGGATACTACTGGCTTACAATATCTAAGGAAGCAACTGAGTATGTGAAAAAGTGTCCTGAAGTGCCAGCTGAATAGTCCGATCACTCATCAGTCGCTAGAAAAGTTATACTCGGTGTTGTCACCTATTCCATTCGCAGTGTGGGGGGTGGATATACTTGGTCCATTGCCAAAAGCTAAGGGACAGGTTAGCTTCGTCATCATTTCTATTGACTATATGACCAAGTGGGTGGAGGCTAAACCCCTTCGGCTGATCACGGAGCAGGAATGTTTGAAATTTTTGAAGGAGTATGATGTTTCAATTTGGTATACCTACGGAGGTAGTTTCAGATAATGGCTGACAGTTCGTAGATTCCAAGTTTGAGGCATTTCTGAAAGAGTTGGGCATATAGCATAGGAAGATTTCAGTGGCACATCCTCAGTCGAACGGTCAAGTTGAGGTAACGAACAGAACTTTGCTGAATGGGATCAAAAGAAGGCTTGATGAAGCAAAGGGAAGATGGCCTGAGGAGTTACTTAGTGTCCTATGGGCGTATCGGACCACACCTCGATCTTCCACTAGGGGATTCTCCGTTCAGATTGGCCTACGGCACAGACGCTTTAATACCAGTAGAAATTGGATCTACTTATCTTTGGGTCAGTCAGTTCCAAGAGATATTCAATGATGATGGGATTCGGGCCAACTTGGATTTGTTAGAAGAGGTCAGAGAAGCTGCCCTAGTAAAGCTTATCGCATATCAGCGAAGGGTGGCTAAGTATTATAATAAAGGCGTGAAACTCAGAAGGTTCGAAGTAGGGGATTTTGTCCTTCGGGAGGTGGAAGCCTCTATGCCTCAAAATCAGGGAAAATTGATGCCGAATTGGGAGGGCCCATATGAGATTATTGAGGTATCGAAGCCTGGCACCTATCGGCTTCGAGCAATGGATGGGTCAGAGATCAAAAACACTTGGCATGCAGGCAAACTGAGGAAGTACTTTCAGTAGGACAGAGGTCAGAGTCAAGGGTCTGTAATAGTTGCAGGGATTATCAATAAAAGAAGAATTTTTCTCCCCAACAGTGTTGTTCTATGTGATTGTTCTATATCTGTCCGACTCCACATAGCGGACGAGATTTTTGGTATAGGGTTGGATTCCTTCGGCTCATGGGAGAGAAGTGAATATTTTTGGTTGAACCTGTTCGTCTCTCGAAGAGAACGAGGTTGCCATTAGTATAAGGTTGGAATCCTTCGGCTCTAGGGAGCGAAGTGAATATTTTTGGTTGAACCTGTTTGGCTCTCAGAGCGAATGAGGTTGCCAGATAGGTACAAGGTTGGATTCTTTTGGCTCTGTTTGGGAGCAAAGTGAATATTTTTGGTTGACCTCGTTCGGTTCATGGAGAGAACGAGGTTGCCGGTTATAAGGTTGGGATTAATTCGGCTCTTGAGAGCGAATACTTTTGGTTGAACCTGTTTGGCTCACGGAGAGAACGAGGTTGTCAGTTATAAGGTTGGATTAATTCGGCTCTGGGGAGCAAATAATATCTTTTAATACTTTAACTGTTTAAAACTTTTTCTTGGGATAGATGTTATGTGTTCATGATATAAATACAGTTCGGGAAATTATGTGAATAGAGATATTTTTTCATTGATAAATAATATATGTACAAGGTGCTTGGATTTTACAAGACAAGTTCCTAATCTGAATCTGATGAGTAGTCTTCGCCCTTGTCTTGTTCAGAGTCTGAAGTGTCGAGGAGAGCCGTGTTCAAGTAGGCTTCGGCCAATTTTGCCTTGCCTTTGCTTCGGCACGCTTCATACCCTTCAGCGAACACTTTTGTTATCTCTCCGTTCAGTTCAGCCGATTCACGATACTCCCGAATGATCTGAAGTCGTTGGTCAGAGGTAAGAAGTGGCTCCGATGCTTTGTGATCAGAAAGTTGTTTTTCCAGAGCAGTGCACACTTGGCGAGTGTCTTCTTCCTGTCTTTTCAAGTCAGAATTCTGCTTTTGAGGAGCAAGGTTACTCTGCTTCAGCTAGTAAATCTCTTCTTGATCAGCCTCAGACTTCTCCAGGAGGATTTGGCATTTGGTATCAGTTCGGCCTTTGTATTCCTTCAGGCTAATGTTCTCGTTCTGAAGGCTGGAGATTTCGCTCTGAAGGTACTTGTTGGTCTGCTCAGTTTTGGCATGTGAAGCCTATTCGTAGAGGAGAGCGGCCTGAAGAACTTCTAGTTCATGTTTTAGTCGTTTCTCTTCGACTTCGCGCTCACTCCATCTCCTAGTGACACGACCCCATATAGCGTTGGCATGAAAGATACGTCTGAAGTTAGGAGGAAAAAGCAGTATGTCAGCAATGTCAGATGGTAGGAATGAAAGAGAAATACCTTGCTCTGCTGCATGATGTCGGTTAATACGAGGTCATGGTACGGTATGTGGTTGAACTTGTCGTCGTCGGTGGGGAGAACAAAGCTATCAAATGCGTCGATTGGTTAGCTTTGGGGGTGGCTGGAGAAGAATGATCTTCGGTCTGGTTCTTCTTGTAGAGGAGGAGGAAGTTGTTGTGATGAAGTAGTTGGGGGTTTCAGAGGAAGAAATTCTCAGATCTGCGGGAGTCAGAGGATTTATCTTAGCACGTTTCTTTTTGAAGCGCAGAATTTGTGCTCGTTCTTCCACCAGCAGGTCTAAGAGGTTCTTTGGGATGACTGGGGGTGGGGCGGCTTTTTTGGGGAGTCCTTTGGAAGCCCTCCTCTTATGCCGAACCTTTGAGGATGTTTCGGGGTTGATGATTTCGGCCGGGATGTGTTCGGTAGTTGGTGGGATTGAAGTTTGGGTTTTGGAATTTAGGTTTGCAATGGTAGGGGCTTCGGCAGATGGGTTTGCTATGGTAGGAGCTTCGGCAGTTTAACGTTTGCCCAAAGGGAACTCGTCCAGATCGCGTTGCTCGGTTGAGGTAGGTTTAACTCATGATAATCACAATATCTGTTGGGGTTTCCCGAACTGGGCCTAAGGCTGTCCCTAGGCATCTGGTAGCCAGGTTGCTTCTTCATGTGTTCTAGAATGGCAGACCGGCTGGTGTCAAGCTGAGTGTAGACTCTATTCACCTTATCTTTCGGGTAAGGCGGGCGACCTCCCCCTGAACTCCTGTTGTTGTCGCTATACCGCTTCTGATAGTTGTCCGATCTATCGTTCCCATACATCTTCGAATTCCCATCGGCCTTGCCCTTTTCCTTGTCTTTATCCTTCGGCTTCTCCGTAGATCCTCGCTTCAAGCTTTCCATGGCTTCCTCCATCACTATGAAGCCTTCCGCTTTCTCGAACGCTTCGGCCAGGCTCCTAGGATGATTGAACATAAACTTTTTCACCAATTTTTCTGATCTCACCAAATCCAGCCCGTTCTGAAAGAGCCCGATCGCCTGTAGGTCATTGAGGTCTGTCACTTGACCTGCTACTTCTCTGAATCTCTTCACATACTGACTCAACGTCTCTTTTGAATACTGTCTGACCTGGGACAATGATCCATTTGGCCTTCCTCTCCTCTTATTGCTCCCAAACTGAGCATTGAACTTGTCGCATAACTCTTCCCATGACGAGACCGAGTTCGGGGCCAAGGTCATCATCCACTGTCTAGCGTCTTTCCTCAAAGTCGTCATGAAGGTATGACACTTCGCCGCATCTGTGTAGTCGTAGTAGTCCATCAATCTATCACACGCTTGGCTGTGCTCATATGGATCACCCGACCCATCATAACTCACCATATAAGGCAAATTTTTGGTGGGGTCTACCTTCTCCTGGATGATTTCGGCAGAGAATGGAGAGGCCTTCTTTCCCGAACTCACCTTCATTTGCTGGGCCTCTATCAGCTGCTTCTGCATCTCCTCTAGCTTTTTAGTTAACATCTCTATCCCTGCAAGAGCCAGGTCCGCATCCTTTTTGGGAGAGTTTTTGTACCTCCGTTCCCTCCGATCTCTGTCCTCTGTACTGCTGACCCGAGAGAAGCCGTATCTGTCTCTGTTGCGCCGAGGGATCTCATAACGATAGCCCTTTGGTTTGACCTCCGACAGCTCTGCTTTCTGACGAGGCTCTTTCCTGTGAGTCTTTTTCCGGTGGGGGTTGATCTGTTTTTGATTTCTGCGACCGTTGCCTCTCGAACCATCCTCCCGTGAATAGATCCGGCGTCTCCTTTGGTCGTATCGAAGGTTGTTAGAGCGGTGTGCTCTTGAACGTCCCCCAGCTTTACGACCTCCAGATCTGCTCCTATCACGAGAGTGGCTCCGAAGCCAGCTCTCGGTTCGCCTAGTGCCTTCAGGATGTCTCCCTCCATGCTGCCTTTCTAGAGACATCCCCCGTTCTCTAGGGTGAGGGTGGCTGGAGGCTTTGTTCTCTTGCTCGGCCATGTGCACCATCTGTTTGGCTAGCTCCTCCTTCTGCATCATAAGGACTTTCAAGGCCTGCTCAGTCTCTTCTATCTCTTTCGCTTTCTGGGCCAAAGCAGCCTTCTTGTCTTCTCGGAGTTGGGTTCGAGGCGGTGTGCCTCCTACCCTCCTCCAATCTCTCCCATCCTTGCTGGCTGTGGAGAATAGCTTCCGCCACACGTCGTCCTGACCTCCTATCTTGGACCCTGCCGAGTTGGTCTGGGGGCCAAGTCGCGTATGGATACTTTTGGAAGGCCCCAACATGTCCTTCACTGATCCTTTCTGTTGAACTGACGCCGCTGCCGTCGGCTGTCCCACGCCAGAAACTGTTTTACTATTCACCATGCTTCCCGTCACAATGATTTGTTGGTTGTGATTGAGTACAACACTAGAAACTCCTCCTTCTAGCGTCAATGTTAACGCCAAGATCCGTCCACGTGCTCCAATTACCAAAGCGCGTCCAATCCTGCACAAAAACGGGTAAACACCAAAAGCTTAACGACTTTGGCCGCCGGGAGATAGCTCTGGTGTGAGAATAAGTACAGGCTGAACAAGGTTAACAATGGAGGCTATAAGCTCTAGTGCTGGAAAGTAATAATATTGTGTGTACCTTATGATCAGGGTCAAGCCATGTATTTATAGTGTTCTCACATCCTTGCTAGAATCCATCTCTAAATTGGATTAGGGTCCCCCGTATATCCTTCCATATTAGGATTGTATCAAATCTCCTAGAATATAGGAAGTTAAATCAATAGCCAACTCTCCTTTCCATAATCTGAACCCCCCATACAATTAGGAGTCAACTCCAAGTCATCTCCTATTTGGACCCTCATAGGCCCAACCATGGCCAAGCCCGAACCGGATCTTAGACCTCAAATATTCGGGGCCCAAATTTATTTAATTTTAGTCAATGCAGTGCGAATATTGTAAATTATCTAAATAGTACTACCTCCGTCCCACAATAAGTGCTTTTTTAGGCTTAACATTTTTTTTCCAAAATAAGTGATGTGTTAGAATTTCAATACAATTTTTACAATATTTTTCCATATTTGCCCTTATGCAACCAATGGTATTTATTGCATATTTATTGGAAAGTTGAAAGGTTGAAGAAAGAGAAAGAGAGACTAAAAGGCAATAAAAAAAGTCTCAAACAAAACAAAGAAAGTATATTAAGGGTATTTTTGTCATTTTAGCTTGTGTATTGGTTTATGTGATTTAAGCTAAAAAACACTTATTATAGGACGGGGGTAGTACTACTTATTGTAAGATTTATTATTTAGTGAATTATCTTAATTTTGAGTTTAAAAATATTTTAAATTAATTTTTTAAAATCAATAATGATATTATAATTTGGAATAGAGATAATATTATGTAATCTCTTTTTTTAGTAATTTGATTGAAGCTAAGCATTCAGATAATTAACTATATATGTAAAGCTTTGCTCTTGCCGACTAGGAATTATATTGGATAAACTAGTTAAGTGCCACGCGCAAAATACATGTTTATGTTTTAAATGAAATTATTTTTAATATATATTTAGGCCATACATGATTATTATAAAATAATTTTTTGAATTTCAAATTAACTTATTATTACTATTAGAATGACTACAAATACTGAGTGGAAGTTATATGTTTTTTTTTAAAATTTAATATATAATTTTTATATATAAAACAAAATTATAGTAGCATAATAAGTTACCATCATGGCTTTTAGTTTTAAAAAGGTAACTAAATTTTAATAACTAATATATAAGTGAGTAGTTTATTTTATTTTTAAACATCAATTAACTAAAGATCTCTCATCTAAAATAAAATTGGTAACTAAATTTTAATCATTAATATATTTTATTATATATTATGCTTTTTAAGAATAATTATTATTTTCTCATAAATTTTCTCTATTTTAAATACATGGTTATTTAAGAATAAAATTATTGTAGAATAATAAGTTACTATTATGACTATTTTGTAAATAATTAAATTTTAGTCGCTAATGTATATGTCATAATTATTTTTAATATAAATTAACTAAATGTCTCCTATATGAAATAAAATTGATAATTAAAGTTTAATCATTAATTTATTTTATAACACACAATATACTTTTAAATATTAATTATTATGCAACCACAATATTTACATAAATACTATTACATATTAACAACAATTTAACTACCAAGTTAAAATATAAACTTAGCTTCACATACATATGAATTATTTATTACTAAACCCAAAATAAATATATTATTATAATGATTCTTCAATATGATATTAAAATATGAAATTTCTTAGCATGTGCCCTAAGGGCACATGCTAAGCACACAGTTCAAGAAAATATTCACTTGAATTGTGTGCATATTCCTTTGAACTTGGTGCAAATGCAGAAATCAAGGGAATATGCACAGAGTTCAAGAAAATATTCTCTTGAACTGTGTGCTTAGCATGTGCCCTTAGAGCACATGTTAAGAGGACCCTTAAAATATATATGAAATTATGTCTATAATATATATATATATATATATATATATATATATATATATATATATATATATATATAATTTAGAATACATATCTATAATTTAGTTTTTAGTTAATACTATGTTACTAATTAATTATGTAGCAAATTAGTTATAAAAATATTAAACTAGGCTCAACATAATCTTGTATTTTTAAATAGTAAATTATTTATTTTTTGTTGGTGGTGGATTTTTTGCCCTATGTTCTATCTATCCTTTTTTTTATTTTTGTTTGAAGTCAATTAGCTAGGGAGGCTACTTGTCTACATACATACAGCATCAAAGAAAAATCTAAGATATTAACTTTGCCCGTCCTAAGAATACATAAAACTATTCATACAGCAGCAAAGAAAAATCTCTCGAGGCTTTCAACGATAACCTTTCATGGCAGAAGAAATCGTATAGCTCCTTACACAAACAATCTCAGATATTAACTTTGAAAAGTACAATTCTGATCAACGTATCTGCTTCCACAGGTTTTACTTTATAAATCTCTTTCAATCCTCAGTTTGCAATACATATCTCAAATCAGGAACATAACCCATGACCTTTATGTTCTTTCTTAACACTTCTAACTGGACATATATGCCATCCTTTTGTGTATGTTGCTGATCTCTTGAGTAAAATTTATGGACTCTGTCTTTGACAGATATCCAACTATATCCTGGCTCCTTAACACCTCTCTCTTTCATTACATTTCTCAAACTAAGTCCATCTTGGGAACTACCCGTCTCCATGTGTTAGATAAAAGGACATAGGTAGATGAACAATCTGGTTGAATATAAAGTATCTTCTTTACTGCTATCTCCCCCAGCTCAACACTGCCATAGATTCTGCAAGCTCCCAGCAGACTCTGCCAGACCATTTCATTTGGTTCAGCAGGCATTTCCCTGATAAACTCTAATGCATCATTAAGGCGGCCCACACGACCTAAAAGATCAACAATACAAGCGTGATGCTCCATTTCTGGCACCAAACCATATGTTCCCTCCATCGACTTAAAATAGTGAAGACCTTCATCTACCATACCTCCATGACTACAAGCAAAGAGAACGCATAATAAGGTTACATCATTGGCTTCAATACCCATCTGTTCCCTTTAAACACAAAACTACTGAGCAAATTCTGCCACACAAATTTACAAAACCAACTTCAGATACCTGCTTGTCACAAACATTTCATAATCCTGTTACATTGACTCGTATATGTAGAAGAAAATGCAATATTTACTGATTGGGGAAGTTACAAAAATCTGCAGCCTTACCTAACTTGCAACCTGTATCTGTTATGTAACCTATATACGCATTGTTTTTGTGGTTTGACATATAAAAGGTATACTGATTACCTACTCTATCATTCTAAGCCATGAGGATTAATAAGTTTCTATGTGGCAGTGGCTTATGCTTGACCTGCGGCCTACACATCTAACACTTAATTTAATTGACATGCAGCACTAGCATCAACAATTACCATGTCTAAAGCAACATTCACACCAAGCAATTACTATGTTTTAAGTGTGGCATCGCTTTCACCTGAGATGTCAAAAAACAAATAAATCCATGTACCATCCCATAATGCTGATCACGTCTACATTGGGATTCCCCAATTATAGCAATTCCCCTAGCCTACTCAGTCTACCAACCACCCTAACTGATTGGTGCAGGAAAATTATTACATTAGTAATGAACAATAAAAAGAATGGAGAAAAATAACACATACCTTTCATAAATAATATCATGCATGTCATACCGTTAAAAAACGAATTGCACATTTTTTTAAGGAGACATTCCACTTCCATTACAGCCTTACCAGAAACAATACTAAGCACGGACACATTTGAATACCACCTTCATATAATCATCGCCAGCTATTTTCCCATCAGAATACATGCATTATGATAATCTTTAATTATAAGAAATGCAAGAAGTTGCACCATTAAGGACAAACTAAAGGAACCCAGGAAAGAAAGAAGAAAACATAGTAAAAAAATTTGCATATATATTCCACAAAATAAAATAAACAGAGGAATATTTCAGTTCTAGCATCATTCAGGAAGATGTCGTGAGAAGTATAATAAACAGAAAAAGGGGAACTTCAACAAAAAAAAATCTCCCACAAAAGCTAGTGAACCAGATTTGGTTGGTGGCTACTTAATGTGCCAAAGATCTAAGTTATAGCCGAAATAACAACTCATCCAGTATAGTACTATTATCAATCTCAGACTTTAAGTGGCCAGAAAGTCAGCTGCTATGGACAAGGCATTGCCAACTTGAGAAGTCAAGCAAAGTGACAAGTAAAAATGAAACAGGCAGCTTACAAAACTTCCCTTGTCATAACCAAATACACCTCTTGTCTGGAATTACAAAGCTTCCCTTGTCATAACCAAATACTTCTCTTGTCTGAAACAGGCTTGGGAAAATAATATCTTTAATGTCTGAAAATACTTCTCCTGTCAAGAATTACTAAGCACATGAGACTATCAACAACTATAGTAATGCAGCTGGAAAATAGTGGGACAGATATCGATAAAAATATCCACTCATTGCTTATGAATATAATGCAAGTCTTTAAAACAAAATTAGAAAATGATACAAACAGTTCTACAACAATTAGTGGATATTGTTAGCTGTTTCAGGAAAAGTAAACTTGAATCACAATTTTCAGTAAGAGAAACAATAAGATAAAGAAAGAGCATAAAAGAAATATAACAAGGAGCAGAGTACAACTTACTTACAGAGTGGAACTTTGAAATACCTACATAAATCTATCTTGCATATTCCTCTAATAAACAACCACCATAGCTTTGGTTAATTAGAGTCAGCAATCTTGATGACTTTAGGATAGGAAAAACAAGCTTCTCACGAAAAAGAGGATTTGTTTCAATTAGTTTCTTAAGCTCTAGCAGCATTATGCCACAAGCTGTTTTGGTGTCACCGTACTTAGATAGTTGCTCATTTTCCCTGACAGCACGGAACATAGATTACTTCAACAAATCTGACCAATCGTGACTCATAAATAAACAATGATAAGAATTACCAGGAACATGACTTAAACTGCATTTAATTAATATAACTTGTGCAACACATCAGCAAATTGAAAAAGCAAGAAATAAAAACGTAGAGGGATTTAGGCGAAAGATCGGTTGAAGAAAAAGAAGCAGACGATGATTGAAGTCGAGACAGAGAGAAATCGGAAGAGAGAAAAGAGGCCAGAGGAAATCTTCGTTGGAGAGGCAATTTAGGGTTCTGCAACAGATGGAAAGGCTGCACAAGTCTTTGTAATTTAACAATTTTGGGAATCTTTCAAGCCCGTTTTGCAACGCCTTATTTTAAAATGACTTAAAGTTAAAATATAAGTTGACTTATAAGTTATTTTAAGTTGTGACTTATAAGTAAAAGTGTTCGGCACCTATTTGACTTATAAATCAGAAATTAAGTTAAAACAAGTTATGAAAGGTATTCGGTTGATAATGACTTATAAGTTAAAATCAAATGTAAAAGATTACTAAAAATGACATTGATAAAAAGAAACATTTTGGTTTTGCTACTTACCCATATCCAGAAGAAAAATGTTATCTCAAAAGGCATTTTGGAAGAGTATGAAGTGAATCAAGAAAAGAACAATCCTAGGCCGATGGAACCAAAAGTGATCATCTGAAGGATGTACTACCAACTCCCCCTCAACTGGGAAATTATGTGCTCTAGCTTAGTGCCCACAGCAAGCAGTACCCGAAAAAATATAAATATATGAAAAGAATCAAATAAAATCAGTTTACGAGTTTCCATTTCACTTGTTGAATGAAGATAATCAACCAGAATCAATTTATCAGATTGTACGACATGCATGATGCATCATATAGAAGAAAAAGAAAGTGATTACACTAGTTGGGAAAACCAAACAGAACAGGAGAAGGGGATTAATGCAGATCTAATGGTCAAATCTGGGTATTAAAATGACTTGAAACCTGCAAAAACTAATATCTGATTGCAACAACCAACATCATACTTTTCCATGTCACATTGCTTTAATATTTTCCCGTGAATTGGGCCCAACACTTGGAAAATGAAAATTAGCCATTCAATGTCATCACACACAATACCATGCAAAAGCCAAACAAGAAAGGCAAGAAATCATTATGTGTGTCTGTGTTTGTTTAATTATTGTATAGACAAGTTAATAATTCCTTCAACCCAAAAAAAAGTTACTCTTATTAGATTACACTGACCCAGTCAGCTGGCAATAGCAAAAACAACTAATAAAAGGCAATCCATCAAGAGAAAAAGGAAAAACACTCGCTAATAAAACAAACCCACCAAAAAGTGGTAAATATGGAAATGAGAGAAACATCAATTCCTTTGAAGACCCATTTGTCAATTACCAATTTTTTCTCTGCAAAAGCATTTGAAAACCAAAATGATTTCAAAAATAATGAATGGGTTATAGGCCTGAATTAGATATAAATTTCAAAATTAAAGAAAACCCAATTGGCAATTAAAAATTTCAAACGAGAGAGAGGGATGGCAATGCTATAATACAATGTAAAGGATATCCAAAGAGATCTGCCAGAAACAAATAACCCAGAAAACAGAGAAAACATGAGAGATAGATCAAGTAAATAAATACCTCTGATATATATGTCTCTAATTCACTCAATATATGAGTTTATCAGAAAAAATACATGCACTCGCATACTATTAGAAGGATCTTCTCAGTTTCCATTTCTGTTCTGCTCTGGATGCTTAAAGCCTAACTTGGGCGCCATAAAACCCCATTAAGACATTTCAAGATGATAACATATTAACAAATGAGATAGTATGGATGGATATCAGGGGAACATAAATTAGGAAGAAGAGATCACCTTTTCTACGCAGTGATAAAACACGACCAGTAAAGGCACAAGAATTTTTCCTGCTATTTGCTCAAGCTGCAGCGGAACTGGCTCCTTGCAACTTTTGGATTCAAAAAGTACTGCCAGAGAAAGGAAATAAAGGAAGAGTAAATTAAACCCACTAATCCGAGGACCCCTCCATTTTACAAGTTTAAAAACAATCAGTCAGTCCCTTGAAAATTTAGCTTCTTATGCTGCCCACATATTTATAAATTCTAAAGACAAGAGAACAACAACAAAGATATACATGAGGAAAATAAGTATACATTGTGTGATCCAAATTTATCAGTTTCTGTTATAGCTGAGAAAGATTATGAACTTTTTAATAAATAAAAAAATCTCAAAAAGAAATACAACACATTTTCATCAATCAATAAATACCCCTAAATTGTCAGTTGTACCTCAATATGTTTAAGATCTAACACACGTCACATAAATACATAATACAATACACAAGCATTCATCTATGTATATATTTGTAAGCAATGATATATGTATGTATGAGGATAATTTACAGAAATTATTAGTAAAATCGTTGCGAATTAGGGCTGAAGCTAAAGAGAGTGAGAGATCAATTACATGGTAGGAGAATCGGAGCGAACAGCGAGAGCAGCTGTGAAAGGTTTGGGTTGGGCTGGAGACAAATGAAAAGTCAGCATATAAGGAGAAAGAAAGAGGAAAGGTACTTGGATCTGCTAGGAATTGAAGGCCAAGAGAGAGACTGGAGCAAATCGAAAGCAGGAGAGTGAAATTAGAAGAGAGGGAGACTGAAACCATGATGGTGGAGAAACCACGGGAGACTAAAACCTACGGCGGTGGAGGCACGATGGAGGCACTGAAACCGTAGTAAAGAGGAGGCACGATCGTTGGTTTCACAACCCTAATGACCTTTCAATCCTTCAATTGCTTCAATTTTTTCAATAGCTTTGAAACCCTAACCCTCAAAACCATAGGTTTGAAATAGAAAGAAGAGGAATAGGCGGGAAAACAAATTTGGGCGAAAAATTGGTAGCGGCAAAGAGGAGGGAGACACTGGAGACCCAAAAAAATTTAGGTGTCTATCAATTGAAAGCGTAACCCATTTACGAGGGAGTGAAAAACTTACAGCGGGAGTGGAAAAGAAGAAGTATTGGGATTAGATTATTAGAAGGGATATAGGATTAGGTATTATTTTATTATTATTATTTTAGTTTTTATTTTTCCTTTTTAGGAAATAATTGTTATTATATTATTATGTCTAATTTTTTTATAAGTTTAATTCGGCTGCATTTTTTTTTATCATTTTCAGATCCTATAACGACGATACTACGGTCGCCTTACGTTTTTTAGTGGCAGACAATTGGCGCTGGTCTTCCCACCTAATCTATATCGACCGAGTATAAACATTCGTCAGCTTATGGGGAATATGGTGACGGGTATTAGCACAGGTCGCCATATCTCGTCGCGATATTGCATTTCTCTTGTAGTGAATTGTGTGGCATACCTGCAACTAATTAGAGTAATATGCAATTTGTTGCTGAAAATAAAATTTCGTTGTAATAGATTGGAGTAAATCTACGCCTTATCAGAGTTTTGGTGATAAAAAATTGCAAATACAAAAGACGGAAACGAGTTTGGGATGGGGATTGAGAAGCAAAATCAGGAGTTCATGGCAAGGTTCGAAATAGCGGTCGAGGCGCGCGCCTCAAGGCGAAGCGGAAGGAGGCCAAAGCGAGGCTATCGCTAAACTGGGCATCAAAGAAACTTACGCTATCTTCGGCTGAGGCGTCCGCCTCAAGGCGTTGCGCATCAAGGCTTCGTGAGGCGTGGTATTTTCGTCCACTGCAACTGCTTCACAAGGTTCTTCTTCTTCTTCTTCTGTCTTCTTCCTTCCCGTCTCTGTTCCTTTCGTCTCTCGATTTTTTCATACAGAAAAGAAAAAGAAAGTATTCTATGATAGTACTACTATCTGATACATATAGATATCAGATCTGGAAATATCTTATGAATAATTACACTTAGGTACCCCAGTCTTTATAAATTTTTAGTTTAATCTCAAAGGTTTTTTTAAATTTCAAAATAGCCCCTAAAATTTTACATAGCAGCCGCTATAGTTTCATATTCTTTCATTTTAGCCCCTAAAGTTTCAAAAGTTGCAGTTCAACCCCTGTTTTTTTATATTTCCTGCACTCAAGTCCTTAGAGCAAAAAAAAAAAATCTTGCGTTGATAACTCGACGGAGTTGAGTGTTGATAACTGAATCTTTTTCTCTAAATTATTCATCACCACAAAATTTGTATATATTCAATATTTATTAATAACATGTTTTCAAATCGAGGCTTACGCCTCGTCTCATCCGGAGAAAAACACTTCGTACCGCTTTTACCTTTTTTGAACATTGGTTCATGGTTGCAATAGAGAAGAGAAGTCACCCATCACCCATGGCAGCTAAGGATTTTCAATTGAAAAGAGATAAAGATCGACCTTTAGCAGCTAGGGATTTTCAATTGAAAAGAGAGAAGATACGGAATAGTAGTAAGGAGTAAGCAGTTGATCCTTATTTATTTGTTTAAGGTTGTTTTAGTCTTATTTCCTTTTTTCGTTGATATAGTTGGAGGGAATTGTTGGAGAGAAACTAAAAAACTTGGACAGACTATATCCGTCTCTAAAATGCGTTTACTTTTTTAAAAAAATAATCAATTTTTGAGACGGCTATATCCATCTCTAATTCTGTTTCTAAAATAAGGATTTTGAGGGAAAATAAAAGTTTGAGACGGATATTTAGGTCTCTAATCCGTTTCAAACATAAATATTTGTTTCTTTTTATTATTATTAATCTGAGATGAGCACGGCTGATCTCAAATCTATTTCAAAAACGAGTTAATTTTTTTTATAAAAAAATCTTAATTTTTGAGACGGCTAAATCCGTCTCTAATTCCGTCCATATCAAATTACTAGAATCAAAGACGGAACTTAGTTCCTCTCAAAAAATCGATTTCAGATGCCCAGTATTCTAGATGGCGTATTTGGTCGTGCTTGAGAGTGATGTTCATAATGATAAGGTTGACGACTATGTACTAGCGGTTGTTGGTAGTGACTAGATGGTAATAGTGGTATCTTGATTATGGTGGCAGGCAGCGACAAATCTCTTTTCGTCTGATAAATAATTTTAAATTCTTTTATTTGTTTAAAGTTTAATTTGTTATGTGTATTTATTTACATCTTTGCCCTCCAATATAATAAAAATTTTGAATTTTTTTTTGAAACTCAACTTTTTAGTACACATCAACACAAATTTGTCATGTCAGCGAATTCCAAATTAGGCTTTGACTACCTAAGGGACCTGCATAATGTTTTCAAGGAATAATTCAGTTGACACCAATAAATAAGCCAAGCCAGTCCCTGATAGCAAGATAAAAGACATACTTATGATACTGAATAGGCAAACCTGAATCGATTGGGAGTTCTAGAAAAGGCATGTAGACGTCAAACACAAAATTGCCCAATTGAGAACCTGTTATTTAGTCATCAAGAAACGAAATAAAGTTAAAACCTTCATTAAACAAACTTGCATAAGCTAATGTACAAAAGAGTCAAGATAATATAGTTCCAATCAATCATATCTTTGTGTTTGGAAATTTTTTCTAATCACTACGCCTGATTTTGCAAACAGTCATTTCCCACACGGGCAGATCCAGCCTGATAGTTTAGTGGGGTCAAACTTGGAAAAAAAATCTCTTGCGAATAAAAATTTAATAAAATGAATCACAAAACTAAACAATCCTCAAATATTATTTACAATAACATTTTTCGATGTTTCATTGCTTGAAATTATTGCATGATAACCTCATTTTTAATAGTTACAAAAATATCACGCTCAATGTATGTTACAAAAATATCACGTTTAGTTGTTGTAACCCAATTACATGTCCATACCTAACAATCATTAAATATTTAAAAACTAATTCAACATTAAAACAAGATCAATATACAATATGAATAGTCAAGTGTAATTAGCACCAACAATAAACAATCTCAATTAAACTACTAACAAGTAACAAGTAACATTACAAAATAAATTACAAAATTTAAAGAAAGTAAAAATAGAATAGAACACATACCTTAACTTGAAGAACTTTTATTTGATGGAGTTTTCTTCATTGTTGAAGTGTTGCTTTAAGAAGTAAAAAGCCCTAATTTTATAAAAGTACAAAAACAAAAAATCTATAAACAATTACAAAAATTTCTAAAGCAATTGTTAAATTTGTGAAATTAAAAAACTAAAATTAAAATTAAAATTAAAATATACTTGAATCTGAATTTGGAGTACATTGCTCTGTTGCGATTGCGATTGCGATTTGCGAATATGGAGTTATGTTGCTTTGTTGCTCCCGTCTGTTGCGATCGGATCTGTTGCTGAAAAGCGAAAAGTGGAGTACTAAAAGTCTAATATGGAGATAAAAGTGAAGTACTAAAAGTCTAATGGAGTATTGTAGTGAGATTAGTCCATGTCCAATTGATTTATAGTAGTAGTACTGTAGTAGTGATGTAGCCTTTAGAGGTAATAGCTTTTGAAGTATAAAAGCCTTCTCAAATTTTTTTTTAAGTTGACCCCCCTGACCCATGAAATTTCAGTGGGGGCAAGTGGCCCCCCTGCCCCTAACGTGCGTCCGCTCCTGTCCACACATTTGACTCTTTCCTTTTTTTCTTGTCATCCGTAAGAAACATAACAGCTCTAACTGGCGGGCGGGAGGGGAATTTCTCTATCTTATTAGGAGAGCTCAATTCCAAACAAACTTTCATAGCCACAAGCAAATAAAAGAAAAGAATAAAGTTTCAAAATTTTGTACTAGGATACAGATATACTTGTTGAAAGATAAATGACATACAATTCATGATAAATTTCCTCCTTTTTAGAAAATCATAAATTAGTAAAACCAATACTGATGGTCCTCATGACGAGTCTCATACTTCTTGCTCATAAGTGAGAGCAATGTATGTTTTTTCATTAGAACATCCATTCTAGGTAGTACCTGTTCAGGAGCCTTAACAGCATAAGTGCATCTGCAACTTTCAAGCTGTCCAATAGCCACAAGTCGTTCGCAACCCATAACGTCGCTCTTGCAAATATTCTGGCTACCTGCTTTGTCTGCTCTCAATTATGACAGAGGAGGTAGCTTTGAAATGGGATGTGCATGGGGCACAAATGTCATTGCAGTACTCCTCAGTAGGGAACAAGAGTTTGTCGGGTCAATTCTAAGTTAATCCTGTATTTGAAGAGATTGAAGTTCTCAATAAACTGTAGCACATAAAGACATAAGATACTGCACATCTCTCTGTGATATACATAGTTGTCACGGCGCCACGGCGAGACGCGGCGGTAGTTGACCGCCAAGACGCCTAGGCGATAAAACGCCTGCCATGGAATCCATATGGCGACAAGTCGTTAACAATGTACAATTTATATATTATTTGTTTTACTTAAAAAGCATAGTCGACAAAAAAAAATGATATGCATTAAAACTCAAAACATAATAATTAACGCTATGTAATACAATTAAAAACACAATTATATGAATACTTCACAATTAAAATTCAAAAATAAAACACTTGACATTGAAAACTAGTAGAACAAGCTAACAAACACTACGTAGAAAATAAAGGATCAACCAAGTCAACAATCATCATATATTACAAGTCTAATAAATAATAAAAATTACATAATATAACTAGTCCATGAAATGACTTAATCACTTAACTTGAGCCAACTACCAAGGCATAAGCCTTGGCGCGCGTTGCCTTGTTCTTCTCTAGTGCCAGGACGCCTAGTCGTCGCCTAGACGACGCCATGGTGACGCCATGACAACTATGGTGATATATCGACTTGCAAACTTCTGACCTATTAAACTTAAATAGAAGATGATCTAATGATCCTTGAAAAGTACAATTCTGATCAACGTATCTGCTTCCACAGGTTTTAATTTATAAATCTCTTTCAATCCTCAGTTTGCAATGCATATCTCAAATCCGGAACATAACCCATGACCTTTATGTTCTTTCTTAACACTTCTAACTGAACATATATGCCATCCTTTTGTGGATGTTGCTGATCTCTTGCGTAAAATTTATGGACTCTGTCTTTGACAGATATCCAACTATATCCTGGCTCCTTCTTAACACCTCGCTCTTTCATCACATTTCTCAAACTAAGTCCATCTTGGGAACTACCTGTCTCCATATATGTGTTAGATAAAAGGACATATGTAGATGAACAATCTGGTTGAATATAAAGTATCTTCTTTGCTGCTATCTCCCCCAGCTCAACATTGCCATAGATTCTGCAAGCTCCCAGCAGACTCTGCCAGACCATTTCATTTGGTTCAACAGGCATTTCCCTGATAAACTCTAATGCATCATTAAGGCGGCCCACACGACCTAAAAGATCAACAATACAAGCGTAATGCTCCATTTCTGGCACCAAACCATACGTTCCCTCCATCGACTTAAAATAGTGAAGACCTTCCTCTACCATACCTCCATGACTACAAGCAAAGAGAACGCATAATAAGGTTACAGCATTGGCTTCAATACCCATCTGTTCCATCCCTCTAAAGAGTTGAAGGGTATAAGTTCCAGAACCGTGTTGTGCATGACCCCATATCATGGCAGTCCATGAAACAACATCAGGATTAGAGATACTCTCAAAAACCTTCCCTGCTTTGCTTATACTTCCACACTTACCATACATATCAATCAGAGCACTGTCTATACAACTGTCTGTATACAGGCCAACTTTGTGGAGAAGACCATGTACTTGTTGACCATATTCAAGAAAACAAAGACTAGCACACGCAACAAGAATAATAGAAAAGGTATACTGATTGGGTGTAAAGCCTTCTTCTCTCATCTGAGAAAAGATGGCTAGTGCTTCCTTCCATTCAGAACATTGAGAGTAAGCACCCACCAGGGTTGTCCAAGACACTATATCTTTCTCTTCCATTATGTCGAACACCTTCCTTACATCTTTGATGGACCCACATTTGGAATATGCATCTGCAATTGCATTGTCAACACTTAAGACCTTCAAGGGAACCCCGGATTTCAAAACCCTCCCATGAACCTGTCTCCCAAACCACAAACACCTTGAGTCAGAAATTGTGTTAAATACACTACAATAAGTGAAGACGTCAGATTTTATATCATTTTGACACATTTTAACATAGAGCTCCAACGCTTCTTGGCTACACCTACACTGTGAATAGCCAGAAATCATTGCATTCCATGGCATGTTCACTCCGGAGTTGATGAAGTTATCAAAAACAGACCTTGCATCACACAGAGCCCCAAATTTTGAATACATATCAATAAGTGCAGTTCCCACACGAACATTAGATACAAAATCCAATTCAGATACATACTCATGTACTTGCTTTCCCTTTCCAGCATCGCCTAACATCCCAATTGCTTTCAAAACACTAATGAGGGTGTATATGTTTGGAGTAAATCCTTCCCTCTTCATAGTAACAAAATGATTGATCGCTTCTAGATAAAGACTATTTGCTGTGAATCCAGATATCAGTGCAGCCCAAGAAACTTCATTGTGTTCTGCCATATTGTTGAATACCCGACATGAATCCTCAATCTCTCCCAATTTTGCATACATATTAAGAAGTGATGTGCTAACAAAAATATGAGATGAAAAACCTCTTTTCACAATCTGAGCATGCACCGCTCGACCCCAACCAACACATTCTAAACAAATGCATAACTGGATAATTGCAGAATATGTAAATCCATCAGGATATATTCCATCTTCCTGCATCTCACAGAAGTACTCGATCCCATCACTGAAGTACCCATTTTCTGTTGATCCTACAATCATTACTGTCCAAGAGAAAGCATTTCTCTGAGACATTTTATTAAACACTAGTTGTGCTGCGCTAAAATCTGAGCATTTTGAATAAGCGTAGGCTACATGATTGAGTAATAGTAATAAGTTCTCATCCAGGAGGTTACATTTTAACAGATAACCATGAACTGCTTCTGAATCTCGAACTGACCTATTTTCTGCACAATCGTGTAGGAGATCAACCAGTTCTTGGATTTGACTCGGTTGGCAAGTTTCATAACTAGCTCTAGATTCCGACATTTTTCTTTGGATGCCTTCATTAAACTTTCGAGTGGTCAGAGGTAAAGCTACTGTTCTAGCCTGCAAGAAGAACTGCAAGTGAAACCCCTGCATCAATTAAGCTAAGAAAATAGTTCCCATGTGAAAAAAAAACCATACACAAGAGACAGAGAGACTCATACTTTTGTATACAAAATTGGGGTCTGCAATTTCCACTGAGGAGCAGGTTCAAGAAATCTGAGTTTGAAAGAGAGATTTGTAGCCATTGCCGCTATTGGCTTTCAGTCTTACAGGATAATAATGGCACAAATTAGAAAGGGCTTTATGAAAAAGTAAAACACCTGAGATACAACATTAGGTAACTTTAAAATTTCATTACTGACCGTTGCTCCCCACATACGCAGATTTCTGGATACGGTCTCAAGCTTTAGCATACAAAGTGGTCGCTCTCATACAAAAATCAGCATTATCAAACTTGGTAGGCTGAATTGTTCAGTTACACGACAAAGTGGACCCATCTTCCGTAAATCCTGTTCATTTTTAGTGTAAAGCACCATTTTTTTCATAATTATAATCAAAAAGAATAATCCAAAATACTAATATACATTAGGCTTATTCCACACATTCCTCACAACCTTACGAATATTTCCACATGAGTTATTCCTAACAGCATTACTGATATCTAGGGGTGTAAACGGATATATAAGAATCCGGATATACTGGTATCAATATCTGTATCCGGAAAATTAATTCGCTATCCGTATTTGTATCCGGTATCTGGCAGATTTTTAAAATATTATCCGTATCCGGTATTCGGAATAATATCCGAATACGGATAATATCTGTTTCCGTTTATTTTATTCGAATAAACAAATTATTCAAAAAACCAATTATCCGAATTCGTTTATTAATCACCTAATATAAAATTCATTCAAATTATTTACAAAAAATAAAGAAAAAAATTGAATAATTAATCATCACCAATCACAATTTAAAATTTAAACCATGCATATTAATTAAGCATCCTAATCATAATTAATACAAGAATAAAAGAGTATTATAACAATTTTGCTCATGTCATCATTCGACTAACTATTCTCAGGGAATTTGGCAAGATGATGTCAATACAAACATCGGTACAACAACAAAAATGATGAACAGAAACAAAGAAAAAGAGGTCCTCCAGGCAATTAATTCATCAAAATGGCAATGCGGAACAAAGTTTGGTTTCAACCTGACAAGAGGAAACTTAAAGTTAGGTAATCTTTCATACACATTCAATAAAGATCTAATCTAATAATGATTTCTGTTTGTAAGAATGTAGTAGTTATTTATTTCCATGTCTACTTCATGTTTGTAAGATCAGTTCAATGTGAATTCTATGCATTTTATTTGTGCCTAGATACTCTATATAATATCAGTCTTGTAACAGATTTTGGGTATTTATCATCTTCCAACTTTTTTCTTCTCTCTTCTCTTCTCTTCTCTAAATTTCTTTCTATTCAAGTATAGCTAAGAGACTATAACTGTTAGCCTCATTGGTGGATGAATCCACTCTAATGGAGCAATTATTGGAAAATTTCATGATACAATATTATTTTCTCAATTCACTTAAACCTTTACTCAGCAGTTCAAAGATACATTTACTTTAGTGATGGATGCAATAGCAAATGGTTGATCAACTAAGAGCTAAGCACAGATGGGGAAACCAGTTGAAGCAAGGTACTGGATCTAGAGTACTGGATGAAGGAATTCAAGTAGATGAATCTCATAGAAAAACCAAGGTAGACTTTCCAAGGTTTGAGAGTGTTGACCCTACTGGGTGGCTGTATATATAAAAGGTCAATAAGTAGTATTTTGATTACCACAAAATTGCAGAAGATATATAACAAGCTTTCATTAGTAGCATTGAATCTAGATGGAGCAGATTTCAGATATTATTTATTTTGAAATCAATCATTTCTAGGCTACAAATTAGTAAATTACAGATTCAGAGTAAATTAGGCAGCATGTACTGCAAAATGATCTACTCTTTCTCGCATTCTCTCCTAAATCCTTATTGATCAATTCAACCAAAAACATAACATGATATCAGAGCCACAAATGAATGCATCTCTCAACCATAAATTACCAAGTACAAAGTACAAACTACAATTACCTTCAAGCTATTGAAAATGGAAGAAAAAATTCACTGTAAATCATTCTTGGCTAGTCACCTAGAAACTAAAGAAAGATAGAAAATTTCCAATCTTTCTTTCATATTTCAATTCTATGGATATATCAATTGGACACAAGAACAAACTTCAACTTGAGAAAAAGAAAAAGGAAAAACAAAACCCTGTGCTTTGTTATCTCTTTCCTCACTTTTCTCTAGGCAACCAAAAGGGTTGTTTTAATTACCTTAGCAGAGGAAATAGCAATCTGATGATAAATGAGTATCATATCATGGAGATTCTCAAATCACAACAATGCAGACATAAATTTCCAGATTAATTTATGCACAACCCAGATAATTCACTAATTGTAAAACTTGAATTAAACTAAATAAAATCAAAACAGAGGCTGTAAGTTTAACTAGCCAAGCTTCAGCAGAAATGAGCTTGAACAGTTAAGTAAATACAGTGAGATTAGATATAGTAGAAATTCTTGCACCAAAACAATTAAAACATTGAGATATAACAATCAAAAGTTGAATAAGCAGTTTCGCTCAGCCTATTACCGTCTCTGGCACACACAAAACATTCTTACCCAAACTATATCCATAGTTTGAGCTTCACTTCATAGACATTGAGCATAAAAGTTTAACGAACAGGGTTAAATGTGGGATTAAAACACCATCTAGAGATCTATGGAATATATAAACACCAGAAATAAGTAGATCTAACCAGAATATATAAACACCAGAAATAAGCAGATAAAGTAAAAAAATAACCTGATGTGTAAAGCAGAAGCTCAACAAACGATTTCGTTGTCTTCACAAAGCGAGATCTACGGGTTTCGCCGAGGAGAGGAGAAGGAAGACAGAGGAGAGAGAAAGAGATTTACGGGTTTCGGGGTCTCGCCGAGGAGAGGAGGAGGAAGACAGGAGAGAGAAATAGAGGATTGTAATTGGACGACTGTCGCTATTTTGGTACTCCATAATATTAGATTTATTTTTTGTATTTGTTTTATTGTTTCGATGCAAGTAAAGAGGAATAACAATTCAAATAAATTTTAGTTATTTTTAAATTCTTAAATCTCAAAACTAATTATAACGCTAATTAGAATAAGAAAAAATAATAATAAATTTTAAAGTATAATTCATTAATAAATAAATATTAATTTATCTATTCTTAATAAATACAATAATTAATATTTTAAATTATAGTTCAAATAAACTTTTATTATTTTCAAAATCTTAAATTTAAATTTTAAAATAAATACTTTAATTACAACTATAATTATAATAAAAAAATAATAATAATTAAAATATAGTTCATTAATTAATGAATGTTAATTTACTTATTTTTAATAAATATAATAATCAATACTCTAAATTACAATTCAAATAAATTTTTATAATTTTTTAAATACTAAATTTAAATTTTAAAATGAATGTTCTAATTACAACTATAACTATAACAAGAAAAATAAATAATTAATTAAAGTATAGTTCATTAATCAATGAATGTTAATTTATTTATTTTTAATAAATATAATAATCAATACTCTAAGTTATAATTCAAATAAGTTTTCAATATTTTTGAAATCATAAATTTCAAAATGAATACTCTATTTATTAATGTTTAGGTATTCATTAATAAGTAGATATCCATTTTATGTGTGTAAAATAATATTGTAGTGTATATTAATATTTATAATCTGTAATTAAATTCAAAAGTTTATATTAAATACTTAATTATATTTTCTCAAAATTATATTGTCCATTATTCCTATCTTCTGCCTCCCAGCATCGTAAGTATGTTTTGAAACTAAAAAACTTGTAACCATCTAATAATTATAGTATTGTAAGTTAATATATATATATATATATATATGTAAATTATTAATTAATGAATGCAAGTTATTAATTGTAATATCTATGAATTTTATAAATAATATTGATATTGATATTAATAAACGTGTGAATATTTATTTCAATATAAACGTTTATGAAGCATGAGATGAGTAACTCAATTAAATTAAATTGAGTTTATAATAATTGAGAAATGTAGAGAAATTATGATAAGCTCGTGAAATGCCTTGCGTAGCACGATGATGGAAATTATGATGGTTTAATTAAATTAAAGAAGGAATGAATTAATAGGTAAATGATTAATTAATATTATATTGTTAATTAATTGTTATTTTGAGTAATAGCATATTAATTAGTAAATAATTAATTAATATAATAGATTAATATTTATTCAATAATATGTAATGGGTGATTATATATTATATAGTGCCTACATTCAATTAATATAAGATGGGGTGTGACACTACAATGTAACTATATAATATATAGGACTATATAGTAAAATTAGATGAACCATATAAGCTACATAAATGAGCTTATGCGACAATATGTTATGTGTGGATACATTTAAATGTGTACCTTGTAAAATATTAAATTAAACTAAATAAATATTGTTATTTAATAATTATTTCAATAAGTATAAATTAAAATAATAAAGTTTATGATAATGTGGAATGATAGTACTCAAATAAATTATATTCGTTATTATCAAATGTACATGGATTATATAATGATGTATATATATAACCCTAACTTACTACAATGTAATAATGTTTCCTCACTAAAATTTCATTGTAACTTAAAAGGAGATTTAAACCTAAGTATACATATATACATTATGTAGGGTTATATATGTGTAAGTGTATTAAACCTAAAGTATGTGGCATTATTTCATTTTCAAATGCTGAGATTAGAATTGTCCCTTGATGAGCGTCTTATTTCTTCTCCTTCACGTGTATGGCAAATGGCCTAGCCTATCCCTCAATTTCATGCTAGCAAATATAGCAAATGATGAAGAAGAGAGTGGGTTGATGGGAGTTGTTGGATTACTATTTCACCAAACTTTCAAAATCCATTGGCTTATTCTTCCTCTTCTTGGTTTAATTCTATGTGCAAAGATTTGGCATGGATTTTCATATCTCTATAAATAGAGCCCTCCTCCTCTCATAATCAAGTTGCTAAATTGTTGGTTAAGTTGGTATAGAGAGTGAGTTGAGAGAAAAATCTGAAATTTGAGTAAAGGGAGTTCAATTCAAAGCTTCAAGAGGTATAATGCTTATTCATGTTTTGAAGTTTAGCATTTATGATTGTATGAATTAGTTGAAATTGATATGAGAGATGATGTAGGCATGTTAGTAGAGTCTATATACATGTTATATATGCAATGTGATGATAAACAAGCATGTTTCATGAAGTATGTTAGAGTTAGTTTGGAAGCTCTGCAATTGCAGAATGCATTCTGGACTGGAACCAGAGTGGCGCGGCCACGCCACTCCCTAGTACAAACACGGCGCGGCCGCACCGATCTGCAGAAGAGAAATCCAACTTTTGTGGTTTCTGATTAATGGAGCATGTTAGTTTGACTTAAGTATGCCTATTTTTGTCCCTGGCATGCTAATATAGGTGGCCTTACATGTTATCACCTACCGTAACTCGGTTTTAAGCAGTTTCTAAAGGAAACTTAAAGTTTTCAAAATACGAACTTGATGAATACACTTAAAGTTCTGAACTTGTGAGCATGCTTATGTGCTCTAGTTATGTGTGTACATGAGTATGATATATAGTACGTAAAGTTACTTTGCATGCTTGGTTGGTGTAACATGAGATTTTCAAAGAAAACTTCAGAGTTTGAAAACTAACGATGTTAATAACTACCTTATGTGTATTCTGAAATTTATGACTATCATGATAGGATATCGTATACATATAGACACGATTGACATGTATGCCTAACTACCCATGAACGTTGCAAACTAGTCGAGCATTGTTCAAATGAGTTTTAAAGAAGTAAAACTATGCTACTTTGAAATACATGACTAGGATAACTTCGACATGTATGATTGAGGTTTATTGACCTCATCACGTAAGTATAATGACTAAACGTGAGAAGTCTTGATAATTGAACTCATTAAGCCTTGTTAAATGAGAAGTGATATAAAACTATGTAAGATCCTGAATTTTATGAAATAAAAATATTCAATTTTTCTTATAATTATTATTCTATTCAGTAAATGATTAAATTGATAAAAGGTTAAAGATAAGGGTGATATATGCAAATTTTATAAAGTAAGCAAGTTGACATAAAATATTCGTTGTGTCGGGGAATATTCGTTTGGTCGGGGAATATTCGTATGACGGCGAATTCATTGGTGGACCCCATAACGAAAAACTGTCGGATGAAGAAAACAACAATAATAAATTTTCTAAAAATAACGACAAAATTTTTACCGTTAAACTGTTGAAATATCGGTGGTTAAAAATACAATAATACGCGTTGTTACAAAGTAGCACACGGTATTGCACAGTAATTTCTAATTATTGATTATTACGTAAAAGGTCACTCATTCAATAATTGTTACAGTAATTATTGTTCAGTATTTTATATTATTGATTCAATAATTGCTACATTGATAATTGCATATTATTGATTCAATAATGGTCACAGTAACCACTGCATAGTATTTCACATTATTAAATCAATAATTATCACACCTATTATTGAAATGATATTATTAGATAGCATTATTGACAATGTCTAGAAAGTTCTATCGAGGAAAGTGGTTAGGTTATATAATTGCGCGCCAATGAAAAAAAATTCTTATTGGAAAGCCCCCTCTTTCCTGGGAACGACCTGGTTGTCAATATTGTGATTCTATAATATTAATTGTGAATAATAATTGATGAATAAAACAAAAATTGTGGATAAATATGATAAGTAAATATTTATCTAATTTTAATATAAATTGAGGAATTTTTACCATGAGACATTTGTTGAAAGTTGATATTTTATCTTATCCGATAAAATATTTATTCAAATATACTATTATAATATTATATTATAATAGTATAATGTGATAATATAATAGTATAATTTTATAATTTAAATGATGACATTATTTTTATGGTATAAAAATAAAATGAGGTGGAAGAGAGAAAATGAAATTAGGAATTCTTTTTAATAATTATAATTGTTTTAATATATATATATATATATATATATATATATATATATATATAAACATGTGGGAATTGGTGGAGGCTTGTTTTGAAGTCATTTTGGGTGTGCTGGAGTTTTCTAAGATGGTGTGCTCCGTAGGTGCATTTAATCAGAATTGGTGTTCTGGCACTTTCCTATAAATAGGGTGCTTAGTTAGAAATGAAAATCACACCAGAATCAGAAATTTTTTTCTCTATAATATTGAGCGTATTTCTTGTGAGTATAAGGATAGTTTGAGTGTGAATTACGGTGCAAGATTTTTTTCAACATAATATCCGATATTCCAGTCAAATATAGTATTCTACTAAGGTAAAGGATATTATTTTTCTCGTAAAGGATGTTGTTTCCATTCAATATTCGTAAGGAATATTATTTTCTTCCATACTCTATAGTATGTAAGTAATAATATTTCATTTCAGATTTCTAAATTTAAACTTACTATGGTAAGTATTGCTTCTATAATTCCTAAAATGATTAGAAATTCCTTGAGTTTTGCGCTTCATCTAATATCATTTCACTAGAATATTGGTCTGAACTTTATTATGAAAGTTTTACCTTTTTATGTCGGGGTACTATTCACGAGTTAATATTCACTGAGTACTATTCACGATAAAAAATGGTTTATTTTTCTGTCTAAATTATCTTAGATTTATGAATCTTATTCTTGAAATTGGATCCATGTTTTTATCTTCATGTTGATAATTTGGATATTCTTGAACTCTGGATAAATTGAATTATAAATCTCTAATATTTGTCCTTGATCTCACTGGATTCATTCTTTATATCATTGTCATTATCCTCAGTCTTAAATTGTGTTGAAAGTTATCTTTGGCTCGTAGTGCAAAGATGAACTGTTGATTGATGAATATCTTTGGCCCGTAGTGCAAAGATGAACTGTTGATTAATGAATATCTTTGGCCCGTAGTGCAAAGATGAACAAGTGTTTGGCATAATCATGATCATTACTGTTGAATATCTTTGGCCCGTAGTGCAAAGATGGACAGGTGTTTGGTATGATCATGACCATTGATGTTAATGTTGAATATCTTTGGCCCGTAGTGCAAAGATGAATTGACTAACATGATTATGACTTAAGGCTGTAGACTAGTATAATCATGACCATTGATGTTACAAATGAATATATTTGGCCTGAGTGCAAAGATGAATTTATTAGCATGATTATGAAAAGGAACTGTGATTTGGTATAACCATGATCTTTGGTGTTTCAGGTAAAGACAGGTGATGAGAATTATCTTCGTCCTGAGTGCGAAGAGGAATTTATCAACATAATTATGATCATGAACTACTTACATGATTGTGGGCATGAACTGTTGATTGATGTTACATGGATGAAATATTGTTTGTGGACTTTTAACATGGAGAAGATAGTAGACATTATGTTCTACTTGACTCTTCTAATGGATTGCTTGTTCCACTGCAGTTGTTGATCTAAAACTTGTTGTCTATTGTATTCTATCAGATTTTTCCCTGTTGAGGGCTAAGGTTCTAAAGATCTGATTCATTAGTGATGAAGGCTATTGATAATTTAATTATCTTTAGTCATAATATTCTTTAATGGGCTATTTGTGCTCACCCTTTTGCTTCACAATTCCTTTCAAGCAACAAGAGTGTAGCTGGGTCGAGCGGGGATAACAGGGGGAATAGAACGATGGTCTATAACTATTGAAGTTTCCCATAAAACAGTATGAAAATAATTATATTGAGAACTTTAGATGTGGGTGTCGTATTTTATACGTCATTTAACAGTTGATTTTGGTGACCCAAATAGGGTGAGGTGAACCCGACTTTGGAAGGGTGTGTTGCCACTATCATACAAGATGTCTAACCACATACAACTTTATGTTATTATAAGACATGGTTGTGCACATCCACTTGCTGGTTATATCTATGAACACTACCTATATAATCTTGGAGTATGGTTGGAATATAATTCTCAGTTTGAGACAATTGAGATAATTATATGGCAAGAGAATACCCACCATTGGAATGAACAAGATAGTAATCTTCTCGTTCTTCTTTGGGGTCTATTGGGTCAACCAAGGTTAATTCTTAAGTTCTATGATATCTATCATAACTTAGAAGCATGGCCTCCCATGTATGAAGGTTTTCTTGAGCATTTTCCAAAGATTTTAATTCCTAAAACAGTTATTGATTGTACCTTTATGCAACGTATCATTGATAAGGAGTGTGGGTACTGTATTCGTATTAAAACTCACACTTTATGTGTGGTCGTATTGTGTACGACAATTGGATATAAAAGATTTGTATTTGGATTATGTACCATGTATTTCTTGGCGACTCATAATAGGTGGGTTGTGTATTAAACCTATTTTGGGGGCGTCACAAACTATGTTAAAGGCAAGATGTAAGATCGAACCTAATCATGAACCTCATAACATGTATGTTCTGCATGTGTCATCGTCAATGTATGCAGGAAAGCGAGCTAGGCTATGCAAACTGATTTTCAATTCTGGTTTGAACATTGGAGCAGCGCGGTCGCGCTACTCCCTAGTTCAAACCAAGTGCGGCCGCGCCGTCCTGCAGTGCAATCTGACCATTTTGTTGTAATCTAAAAATTGATGCATGCTTATATTGGTATCCTAAATTGCAATGCATGATTACTAGTGGTGTGCTCAAGTGATAATAAACATGTTGACAATAGAAACCATAGAATTGATAAGTGTTTATAAACTTTCAAACGCTAAGTTAAACGATGATTACGAACTATGTTATTTGATTTCATAGTATCATACAAACTGATTATGTGCTATATGTACATAAGATATGTAACGACATACGTGTAAGATTGTACAACTAAAGTTAGGATCTTATATGTATTTAACTTACATATCAAGTATATGTATTCGACTTATGTAACTAATGAATATCTTTATATACGTAACTACGTTACAATAGGATTACAAAGTATTGATAAACTAAAGGTTAATAAACTACGCATAAAGCAAATATTCGAACCTTACTCCTTATTGAGCAAGTTTCTTAACCTTACTGTTTATTAAGCAAGTTCCCTAACTCTTTTCACTTTACATATTGTATAAATCCGAATTGTTGACATGTCAAACTAATAATTGTTATTATTCGAACATCGACTTTATATCTTGATGTTGTTGCAAGCATTGAATTTATCGTTCCTAAATGCATTACAAAAGTTGTCTAAGCCATTTGATTCGGCTAGACTAATATCGTATGTTAGAAAGCTATCCAAACCAATTGACTTGGTGCGGACTCTTATAATTCTATTGAGATGAACAACCCTCATGGAAGGAAAAATTATATACAATTTTCGGGGAACAGACGTGCTCACATGAGTACGATTAAATGTTATGCATGACGTAGGGTACTTTAGGCTGATCACCTGTTGTACTTGTTTTATTGGATTATCAGCATATTACAGTTAATTCTAGTAAGAGTTCATAGTCCTTAGTGACTGATCAGTGTTCATTATTCTTGAACCTTAAAATGGTTAAAACTTTGAATCTTGTTGATATCTTTCCGTCCTTAGTGACCATTATTGAGAACTACTGATACTTCTTGTTATTCTTGAACTATCATTTACTATTGTACCCTTGGGATTTGAAATCTATATTATTCACCCTTATTACTAAATTACTTGCTAAGCAAACTTGTTGCTCATTCTTGCTTTCCCTAAAACATTTCAGTTAAGGCAGAGCAGTGTGGACCCTCGGACACAGATAAGGGCAAGGGCAAGGCTACGATGTAGCTTTGTTCTCTTTTAGGATTATTATGATAATGTAATAAGAACTTATTTCGTATTATGTATTAGCTATGTTTAAGCTGTGCTTAAGATGATGGAGTTATGTTTAAGTTACGAGGCCGTGGAACCCGAATAATTATATTAAATAAATGTAAATTATTCTATCATTCCGTTGCGTGAGATGTTATTATGTTATTAGATATTTAGAAAGTGACAAACCGAATTCGAGACGCGAGTGGTCCGAATTTGGAGGCGTCACAGGTTGGTATCAAAGCCTTAGTTATAAACCTTAGGAGCGAGAGTCCTTAGATTATAACTTTAGAAGAACTTAGAAGATATAAGGGGATGAAACTCATGTAGTGTTTTCCTAGAGAGACTTAGTGTGTTATGAAATATAATTTCATTCTATACAATGAACTTATGTTTTATTTAACATTCTAATGGAGTTTATTGTTTGTTGTCTTGTGTTTTTGGTTGTAGGATGACAGACATGGGAGGGCCTAGTAGAGTAGTAGAGGAGGAGCCCCAAAATATACATGTCGTATATGAGGCACCTTTAGTAGCCGAACCTGTGCAGGCAGTTGTACCGTCCGAGTTTGATGACGAGGACGAGATAGAGGTGGAGTCTGATCCAGAGAAGGAGCCTATAGAGGACGAGCCCATGGAGGACTAGGACGAGGCTACGATCGAGGAGCGGATGTTGGGAGAGTACGAGGAGCGGATCTTAGAGTTAGACTACAGAGTTCAGAAGCTAGAGGCTGAGGCTCAAGAGAGGGAGGCTGAGTTCCAGAAACTGAGGGATGAGGACCACCAGAGGAAGTTAGCGATGCAGGATATGGAGGTGGAGATTGCTTACCGAAAGGAGGCAGGAATTCAGATGGGGACTCTTTTCCATCGCTCTGTATCTAGGAATGTGGACTTGGCAGGACAGCTAGAGGAAGTTGAGGGAGAAGGCGGAGAAGGAGGCTCTCCGTACTCAGCTCGAACTGGAAGTGATGGAGAGGATCCACTTCGAGGAGAAGTGGGAAGGAGCTAATGATAGGGCCGATGATTTAGAGGATGAGGTGAGATGTAAGAAGCGGAAGATGAACAAAATGGGTTATGTTTTTCGCTCGGCCATAGAGAGGGTGATTGATGGTGTGTATCACTACCCGGCAGAGCAGGGACAGACCCGACACACTATGAGCAGGGAATTGATGGCGTACATATCACAGACAGAGTACAAGAGCGCCGTGGAGAGCGGAATGTTGGGATGAGACTCATTAGTCTAGTAGTAGTAGTAGTAGTTCCTTTTTTTGTGATGTATATATCGTGATGTAATCCTAATCTTTTGTATAAGATATGGGATAGTTGTAAACCCCGAGTAGGCTTATATTAGAGGGGTAGTATGTTAGTGTTTTCCCCATCTTTTGTGATATTAGGGGATATATGTTGACATTTATAGAAGTATGCTAGGGATGATCATATTAATGTAATGATTTGGCATATGAATGTAAATGATCTTATTTCAAAAACGTGTTATAAAATTTTATTCCTTTTACATTTGAGAAATGTTTAAGTAATATAATTAGATAATAAGAATGAAATTTTGTGATGTAGATAATGCCGCCTAGACGTAGACTAACTACACTTGAAGAGTCGGTTAACAATGAGAGGGAACAAGTAGACCCGATCCAAAGACTAGTTGATCTGTTAGGAGAAGGCCTTTGGGAAAGGAATAATGAACCCGTTCGCCCCAATCCCCAAGCGGTGCCAGTTACGAACTTCAAGGACTTTAGAAGCGTAGGACCTCCAGAGTTTGAAGGTACTACCGATCCTATCATGGCACAAACATGGATCAAGGAAATAGAGAAGGCCTTCACCATCGCTCATGTGGGTGAAGATCAGAAGATGGTGTTTGCTACCTATATGATGAGGGGCGAAGCAAACTACTGGTGGGAGGCAAATTAGCAAAGAGTGGGAGAAGGGACTGTAGCATGGGATAGATTTAAGAAGCTGTTCTTCGAGAACTATTTCCCGAAGAGCATGAAGAATAGTATGGAGGTAAAATTCCTAGAACTTAAGCAAGGAGATATGACGGTGGCGCAATACGCGGCTAAGTTCAACGAGCTAGCCCGGTTTGCAGAACACCAGGTAGGTGATGAAGAAAGGAAGTCCAGACGTTTTGAGCAAGGACTGAAACCTTGGTTGTTCAACAAGGTGTCAGTTCTCCAGATTGATTCTTTTGCCACGCTATTGGAGAAGGCTATTATTGCAGAGGGAGGTAGTGAAGCCCTAAGTCAGTATAATAAAGAGAAGAAGGGTAAGAACACTGGGGGAAAAAGCCGTAGAGGAAGCAGCAGCGGGGGAAGTAATCTAGGAAAGAGAAAGTGGGATAACAACAACAACAAGAATAACAATCAAGCAGGAAGTTTTAATAGTGGGTTGAAGAAGAGGGCTGAGGGATGCCCGAAATGTGGAAAGAATCATCGGGGTGAGTGCTGGAAGGGGCGCAGTATCTGCTACAACTATGGCCAAGAGGGACATATTTCGCCCAACTGCCCGAAGCCAAGGAAGATCAATGGTTGTTTCGCTTGTGGCTCAACTGAGCATCAGATCAAGGATTGCCCGAAGAAGGGGAATAGCGGAGGAAGTGGCCAGCAAGGGGGAGGTAGCAAACTAATGATCGACGGACCAACGCAATCCAACCGCCCAGCTGCCAGAACCTTTAACATGATAGTCCAAGATGCAGTAGCTGCGAAGGACGTGGTGTCAGGTATTATCCCAATCAATAATATAAATGCATATGTATTATTTGATTCGGGTGCCACCTGTTCATTTGTGTCTAAAGAATTTGCTAGTCGACTAAACTTACCCCGAGAACGATTAGGAAATCCTTTGAACATAGAAGTTGCAAATATGGAAGTAATCCCCGTAGAATTCATATACCAAAATTGTCGCGCAAACATTAGAGATCATGAACTGAGCGTAGACTTAATCCCGATTAGATTGGGAGAATTTGACGTAATACTGGGAATGGATTGGTTGTATAACCATGCTGCGATAATTGATTATTAGAATAAATGTGTGAACCTTCAGACACCGAATCGGTCTAAGGTAGTGTTTTATGGTAGCTCATCGCTTAAGCAATCATGTTGTCTTACGATGATGCAGGCCAAGAAATTGTTAAAAAAAGGATGTGTAGGTTACTTAGCTTACATTGTAGATACTCGGAAGAAGGGAGTAGAGATTAAGGATATATCTGTAGTGAGAGAATTCCAAGACGTGTTTTCGAACGATCTGTCTGGTCTTCCGCCAGACAGAGAAATCGAATTCGTAATAGACTTAGCACCGGGAACTGCACCGATTTTGAAAGTTCTATATCATATGGCGCCAGTAGAAATGAAGGAATTGATGATACAATTGCAAGAGTTACTGGATAAAGGTTACGTACGACCGAGTGTGTCTCCTTGGGGAGCACCAGTGTTGTTTGTTAAGAAAAAGGACGAATCGATGAGGCTCTGTATCGATTATCGAGAATTGAACAGAGTAACGATCAAGAATAGATATCCGTTACCAAGGATAGACGACCTTTTCAACCAATTGAAGGGAGCGAAGTGTTTCTCAAAGATAGATCTGCGAACAGGTTATCACCAGTTAAAAGTACGGGAGGAGGACATACCAAAGACGGTGTTTCGAACCCGTTATGGGCACTACGAGTTTTTGGTAATGTCATTCGGATTGACTAATGATCCGACAGCATTCATGAACTTGATGAACCGAGTCTTCAAGCCATACTTGGATAAGTTCGTGGTAGTTTTCATCGACGACATCTTGATCTACTCGAAGATGAAGGAAGAGCATGCCAAACATCTGAAGATAGTTTTAGAAGCGCTAAGGAAAAAGAAAATGTATGCGAAGTTTTTAAAGTGTGAATTTTGGATGGAGAAGGTTCAATTCTTGGGACACGTGGTATATAAGGATGGAATTTTAGTGGACCCTGCAAAGGTAGAGGCAGTGAGTAATTGGGAGTAGCCGAAGACACCAATAGAGATAAGAAATTTCTTAAGGTTAGCTGGGTACTATCGAAGATTCATCCAAGATTTTTCTAAGATAGCAACCCCGTTGACCAATCTAACGAGGATGACGGTAAAGTTTGTATGGATGGAAAAATGTGAGGTGCCTGTATTATCATTACCAGACGATACGGGAGGTTTCGTGGTGTATAGTGATGCATCGCACAAGGGACTTGGCTGTGTGGTCATGCAACATGGCAAAGTCATTGCGTATGCATCATGACAATTGAAGGATTACGAAAAACGATACCCTACTCATGACTTAGAGTTGGCGGCATTAGTTTTTGCGTTAAAGATTTGGAGGCATTACCTTACGGAGAGAAATATGAGATATACATGGACCACAAGAGTCTGAAATATATCTTCACACAGAAGGAGTTGAACATGCGTCAGAGAAGGTGGTTGGAATTGATCAAGGATTATGACTGCGAAATTCTTTATCACCCGGGAAAGGCGAACGTAGTCGCCGACGTACTAAGCAGAAAAGGAAGGGAGAAATTGTTCCAATTGACGACTCAGGAGGAGTTAATAAGAGGGATGGAGAAATTAGAAATAGAGGTAAAGGGACCGGGAAGGTCTGAAGAAAAATTATTTGTAATGGAAGCTCGTCTAACATTATTGGATAGATTAAAGGAATCACAAGAGAATTATGAGGAATGCGAGAAGATAAGAAAGAGGATAGTAGAAAATGGAGAAGAAAGATTCAGAATGGATAAAGACGGTATCTTGAGATTCGAAAGAAGAGTATGGGTACCAGCGGTAACCGAATTAAGAGAGGAAATCTTGCACGAAGCACACAATACGACGTATTCTGTTCATCCAGAAGGCACAAAGATGTACTGAGATCTGAGGCAACATTTTTGGTGGCCCAATCTGAAAGGAGGGGTCGCGGAGTGCGTCAGTAGATGTCTCACTTGTCAACGAGTCAAATCAGAGCACCAAAGGCCGAGTGGCTACTTCAACCGTTGGATATACCAGAATAGAAATGGGAGCACATTATAATGGACTTCGTGGTAGGACTTCCAGTCACGCAGAAAGGTTATGATGCCATTTGGGTTATCGTGGATAGACTAACGAAGACGGCTCATTTTCTACCGATCAAGATCCGATATAATTTGAATCAGTTAGCGAGTCTGTAAGTAAAGGAGATTGTTTCACGACATGGAGTGCCGGTGTCAATTGTCTCTGATCGGGATCCGTGCTTCACCTCAAACTTTTGGAAAAGCTTACAAAAGAGGATGGGAACCCAGTTAAGATTGAGTACTGCGTATCATCCTCAGACAGACGGACAAAGTGAGCGAATTATACAAACGCTAGAGGACATGCTTAGAACTTGCGTGATGGACTTCAGAGGGAATTGGGACAATCACCTACCCCTAGTAGAATTTGCTTATAACAATAGTTATCATGCGAGTATCGGCATGCCACCGTACGAAGCTTTTTACAGGAGAAAATGCAAAAATGCCATTATGTTGGGATGAAGTCGGAGAACGACGAGTGTTGGGGCCAGAATTAGTTCAACAAACCGCAGATGTGGTGACAGTAATAAGAGCCAGATTGGTAGCAGCTTAAGATCGCCAGAAAAAGTACGCAGATATGCATCGACAAGACCGGGACTTTAAAGTCGGTAGTTTCATTTTCTTGAATGTATCTCCCTGAAAAGGAAAGATACGATTCGGTAAGAAAAGAAAATTGAGTCCGAGGTTCATAGGACCATTCGAGATATTGAAGTGAGTGGGAGAAGTGGCATACAAAGTTGCATTACCACCCGAACTGGAACACATCCACAACGTGTTTCACATTTCTGTGTTGCGACCATACAAGCCCGACTATAAGCACGTGATTTCCTATGAGCCCATTCAAGTAGAGAATAATCTAGCATATGAAGAAATTTCTGTTCAGATACTAGATAGGAAAGAGCAAACGCTAAGAAATAAAGTTATATCTTCTGTAAAAGTAGTTTGGCGAAACCACGATGTCGAGAAAGCCACGTGGGAATTAGAAGATAATAGAGGTGCACAAAAGACCGACCTGGCATTGGCCCGGCCTGGGCCTGCCAGGCCTTGACCATTGACTAGACCAGGCCAAGCTTTGACTTTGGGCCTGCAGGCTAGGCCAGGCCAGGCTTGGTGATGAAAGAGATGATCTGCTGAGGCCTGCGGACAACGTCAGGCCAGACCTTATGCTAGACTCAAGCCGGTCTGGCCCAACCCCCAATATCTTAAACCTTTCAAAAAAATAATATATTCACATTCGGACAAGTTACAATACTTAATAATTAAGCTAATTACTGATTTTCAAACAAATTTACGCAGAAAATTGAGCAAGAATTTATCAGTTAAATATAACTAATATCAATAAATCAACCAAAAGCTTTAATTCACCAACCTCTGAGGACGAATATCAACAACATCCGTCTTCCTCCAGCAGTCCAGCTCGACAGCTCCTATCAAACCTATCATCATTCAATTGGCTGCAAGTCTGCAACCTCTTTCCAATCTTGCCCCTTCTCCTTTAAAACCTCTTTCCAACCTGCCTCTTCTCCTTCAAAACCTCCTCCCTGGGCTTCGCACCAAAAGGATTTGAACCATTTGGTTTAGTCACACTCCCATTTTGTTGCTCTCCACCAATTGGCAACTTCCTTGGTTGCAAATTAAGCCTAGGCGTCACTCCCCCACGTCCCACCTCTTCCTTCTTCTTCTCCCAATTGCCCGTATCTGCTCCCCTATTAACCAACTCAAACCCGACTCCTCTCCTCTCCCTAAGACTATCAAAAGCTCTAAATTTTCGTCCCTCATCTTCCTTTTTCTTTTCATCAGAATCACGCCCCAGTGCTCTGCGGGATCGACGTTCTAACAAAAGTCCCAATTTTTAGAGAAGGAACGATGGAAAAAGTAAGGTAATAGAAGAGGAGTATTGCTGCCGACTTGCTGTATTGGATTTGGAGTAGTGAAAAACCCTAAGAGGCTAAGAGAGAGAAAGATTGGGCTTGAATTACTAGTAAATGAATTGGTTTGAAAGTGCTCTACCCCTCTATGTTTTTAACTTACGTCTAGACAAAGCCCATTAATGAATTGCTATGTTTGGCAATTCAAAATTGCATTATTGAATTATCTCAAGTAGTAAACATAGTACTTTCTACAAATTTTTATATATTCATGCATATTTACTATCTCTAGTTATTTACCGTGACTATTACAACACTAGTTAATTAATTAATTTTAATTAATATATTAAAAAATTTTAAAATTTTAATTATTCATTTTTAAAATCAACTAATTTTTAATGTGAAATATTAAATAAATTTATTGATGTATTTATTAAAACTAAGGTAGTACAACTTACAAATTACAATAATGAATAAGTAAAATTTATATTTTATTGAATTATTGATTAATTATTATAAGTTTATAATTTTAAAAGTACAACTTAAACAATAATCAAGAATGAGTTGGTTACAAATATTTGGCTTCAAAATTTTTAAAAATATGTCTTCAAATATTTAAAAAATATAGCTTCAATCTTCAAAAAAATGTATCTTTAATATTTATGGATGTGTATTTTCGACAGTTCTTGCTCCAACTTCGAGATCTTCCGAGCTATCTTGATCGTTTATTACGTCTTGTACTCTTTTTTGTGTGGCAAGATGATCTCTATAACAAATGCATATCTCCAACGAATCGGGACTAAGTCTACTTTTTTTTTATCCAGTACCCTGACAGATAAAGAAAAACAAGATTCCAAAGCTACGGTACTAGCTTGGATAGTTAGTAAATCACGGGCCATGGCGGCCAAAGTAGGAAATTGTCGATTATGCTTTTTCCAAAATGAAAGTATATCAAAATTTTTAAATTCTTGGTCGGTCATAAAACTTCTAAAATCAATACTACAATATAAACCAAGTTCGTTTAAACTGCTTGTATGTGATGAAGTTTTTGTTTTTTTTGATAATGATTTTAATAATGATGCATACTTAGAAGATGAAGGGGCAAAGGGTGGTGCACGTGTAGATGTAGAATATACAGACTCATATTATTTATAAAATTCATTAAATGTACTATTAAAATTTAATTTAATGTAATTAATATTTTCAGTACCTATATTTTCTACTATATCTTCTAAAATACTTTCCACACCTTCTAACTTTATTACGGGGTTTATGCCGCTGCACAAGTAATAACAGTAGGCATGTCTTCAAAATATTTTTTAAATTTTTCTTCCATACTAAAAATAAGGTTACTCCAAAAAAGATCATATTTATATTGTTGAAACATATTTGTTATTTCTAAACATGTAAACAGAACATGATGAATTGTAGGATAATAAACACCACTTAATATTTTTGTGTGTTTTTTAAAAACTTTAAGAATATTTAAAAGTTGACGTAATAAACTCCAGTCTTCATTTGTTATTTTATGATCAGTTTGTGTGTTATAAAACTCCATAAGTATATTTTGACATTTATAAACATCTTTAAATAAACCATATGTACTATTCCATCTAGTGTTATTATCAATTTTACTCTCTTAAATTTTTCACCTTTTATATGACAAAAAGTTCTAAAATATTGTATTCTTCTATTTGAACCATATATAAAACTAACCATACGACGAATTTTATTTATTGTATCTCGCAAATAAATGAATCCGGATTGTACAATCAAATTTATTATATGACATACATATCTAACATGAAAAAATATACCATTTACTACAAGTTTTAAATCAGTTTTTATCATATTAATAGAACTAGTATTATTTGTTGTATTATCTAAACTAATACTCATTATTTTATCTTTAATTTTAAAAGTACGAATTATGGACATAGTTTGAGCATATATTGATTGATCATTATGTGGTAATTCAAAATATTCAAATCCTATAATTCTTTTTTGCATAAACATTTCAGAATCTATCCAATGAGCTGTAATACAAATATAACTAATTCCAGGTTGATGATTAGCAGACCAAGTATCACTAGTTAAACAAATTTTACCGTCAAAATTATCAAAATATCCAATTAATTCATTTTTAGCTTTATTATATAATTTAACTGCATCACGTTTAGTAGTCATTCTACTTACTTGTTTATATTTCGGTTGCAATGCGCCCTTGAATGTAGTCGGTACAAGCATCGTCGAAAAAATTGAATGGAAGCTCCTTCTCGATCACTAACTTAGCTTTCCACTCTTTTGTAATATTTGATCGTAACTTCAATTGTGACCAGAACGATCAATTTGTGATTGAGAGCTTTCATCAGTTATTGTATGCCTCTTCGAACACGACTCGTAGTGACGGAGTAATGTGTTATTTCCTTTAACCCCAAATAAATTGTTACATATTTTGCATTTGGCTTTTTTGACACCTTCCGCAATCCACACTTCGATGAAATGATCCCAAACAGCCGTCGTACGTTTGTTTTGCTCACCGATAAGACGTGGAAGTATTTTACTCGAACCTGAAACGTCATTTTCAGGTATACCGATATTTGGATCATTTTGTATAAATGATGGCACTTGTGGAATGTTAGAGGAATCCATTGTAATAATGAGTGTACTAATAAAATAAATATTATGATTTATGTATATAATAAATTGTAAATATTATATAAAAATAATACAAACTAAGAATTTGAGTTTGCAAGAATGCTGTAATTGTTATATCATAAACTAGAGAGAATGATGTGAAGAGTTATATTTTTGTGGAGTAAACTGTAAATGATATTATTTTTATAGTAAAAAAAATAACGGATAGTAAAATTATAGCTGTTGGTTACTTGGCTTGTTATAGTTTGAAATTTAAATTCTGATAAAGTAATTTTTTATGAATGATTGAATGTGATAGATTGATGGATTGAAGAGGTGTGTCAGCCTATTTTTTTTTATTACCGTTGAAGAGCATGTGTTACTATTTGCAACTAAGTAAATAATATGATTCAATTTTTTTACTGTTGGTAGCCTTAATAGTCTATACTCTATAGTCTATAGTCAGGAATATTGATGATTTTATGGAAGATGCACATGCAGGAAGCAAGATGTTCATTGTTGCTCTAGGATTGATAAATTAAAATTGTGTTAGCCTATTTGATTTGATAGAGGATGCAATGTTCATAGTCTATACTCTAGTCTCTATATAGTCTATAGCCTCAATAGCCTTGAATGCAATTGTCAGCTTTTTTTTTATCGTTGTTTTTTGTACCATTGGTCAATTACTTGATGGGTTTGTCTTTGTCATAAGCTTGTTGTGTATCAGTTGTAGACACTCGAAATTTTCTTTCCCCTGTTACTAACACTGTAGGAGGGCAAAACTGTCAACTCCGGTCTCAATACCGGATCATTGGTTCAACCTCGATCTCAGTATCGGGCCATAAACTCAACCCCGGTCTCAATACCGGGTCATCAAATCAAGCTCGGTCTAAATACCGGGCCATCAAATCAACCCCGGTCTCAATACCGGGTCATCGGATCAACCCCGATCTCAATACCGGGCCATCAGATCAACCCCGATCTCAATACCGGGTCATCAGATCAAGCCCGGTCTCAATATCGAGTCATTAGTTCAACCCCAGTCTCAATATCGGGTCATCAGTTCAACCCCGGTCTCAATACCGGGTCATCGGTTCAACCCCGGTCTCAATACCGGGCCATCAACTCAACCCCGGTCCCCGGTCTCAATACCGGGTCATCGGCTCAACCCCGATCTCAATACCGGGCCATCAAATCAACCCCAGTCTTAATATCGGGTCATCAACTCAACCCCGATCTCAATACCGAGCCATCAAATCAACCCCGATCTCAATATCGGGCCATCAAATCAACCCTAGTCTCAATATTGGGTAATCAGTTCAACCCCGGTTTCAATACCGGGTCATCAGTTCAACCCCGGTCTCAATACCGGGTCATCAACTCAACCCCGGTCACAATACCGGGTCATCAACTTAACCTCAGTCCCAATACCGGGTCATCAGTTCAACCCCAGTCTCAAACCAGGTCATTGGTTTAACCCCGGTCTCAATACCGGACCATCAACTCAACCCCGGTCTCAATACCGGGCCATCAACTCAACCCCGGTCTCAATACCGGGCCATCAAATCAACCCTGGTCTCAATACCGGGCCATCAAATCAACCCCGATCTCAATATCGGGTCATCAGATCAACCCCGATCTCAATACTGGGCCATCAGATCAATCCCGGTCTCAATATCGGGTCATCAGATCAACCCCGGTCTCAATACCGGGTCATCAGTTCAACCCTGATCTTAATACTGGGTCATCAGTTCAACCCCGGTCTCAAAACCGGGTCATCGGTTCAACCCCGGTATCAATATTGGGTCATCAGTTCAACCCTGGTCTCAATACCGGGCCATCAGATCAACCTCAGTCTCAATACTGAGCCATCAGATCAACCCCGATCTCAATACCGGGCCATCGGTTCAACACCGGTCTCAATACCGGGCCATCGGTTCAACCCCGGTCTCAATACTGGGCCATCAACTCAACCCCGGTCTCAATATCGGGCCCTCAAATCAACCCTGGTCTCAATATCGGGCCATCAAATCAACTCCGGTCTCAATACCAGGTCATCAGATTAACCTCGATCTCAATACCGGGCCATCAGATTAACCTCGGTCTCAATACCGGGTTATCAGATCAACCCCGGTCTCAACCCGAGAAGTACAGATCAGCCTTGGTCTCAACCCCGATCTCAACCTGGGAGGTACAGGTCAGCCCCGATCTCAACCCGGGAGGTACAGGTTAGCCCCGGTCTCAACCCAGGAAGTATAGGTCAGCCCCGGTCTCAACCCGAGAGGTACAGATTAGCCTCAGTCTCAACCCGGGAAGTCCAGGTCAACCCCGATCTCAACCCAGGAGGTACAGGTTAGCCCCGATCTCAACTCGGGGGGTACAGGTCAGCCCCAGCTCAACCCGAGAAGTACAGGTCAACCCCGATTTCAACCTGGGAGGTGCAGGTCATCCCCGGTCTCAACCCGGGAAGTCAGGTCAACTTCAAAAATAATCCTGAAACATCACATCATCTCCAAAAAAAACCCTGGAGGGACCAAGTAAACCTCAGAGATAACACTGAGGACAAACAGACTCGAATGGGATCCAAATCTTGAAAACAACCCCAGGAAGTCAATCGAAGGCCATGCCGACACTAAAGGCAATCCCGAAAGGGGCAAAACAATCATTTTACCAAATCTAAGCCGATTCGATCAAACTCAAGCTGGAATTGATGCCACTAAGGTCAGAACGAACCATAACGATGATCTCGAGTGCAAACAGCGCAAGACAGCTCGACGGACAAACTATGGGGAATCAATGACCTAGTTATGAACCTGTCTTTTTGGACCCAAAAAATGTTTTATCTCATGTCATTGTGACACTCTCGATAAGGGATTTTTGAAAAGGTATCGCACGCCTCAAACGGACGCTCCGATCAAAAGTTAGAAAGTTTCGAATTCAGACCTCGCGTTGCTTGGAGTGCACGTACTTCGAGAAGACAGAACGCGCCACGTGGGCCCCACCACAAGGAGCCGCACCTCTACCTGCGATAGCAGCAGGTAGAGTGGAGGCTCCCTAGTCTATAAATATGAGGGCACCCCCCCTCATTTAAAAAAAGAAAAAACGCTTCGAACCTCTATTTGTTTGGTTTTCTGTCTAATTTCTTGTCCTCCAAACCCAAATTTTTTCACTCTAACACGTAGATATACCCACATACTACCACATATCAGAAAATAACCGGTAGATTTGGACGTTTAGAGCCTACAATTTGGCAAAAAGCCTGTGTAGCAGTCCATTGTGAGTATTTTTACGATCAGAAAGTTATTATTATTTTTTTGCACTTTTATACACTTGCACGTTAAGTTTCGTTTTCTAAATATGCCCGGAACTCAATTCCGTGGCTATTTTCGTCAACTTTTGGTACATTTTTGTACTTAAACTCATTTTCTGGCATTTCTACAACTCGGATCGACGATCCGTCACTTCCAGCAGCTTCGGCATACTTGCATCTTCGTTTTAAGCAACTTCGCCGGACTGGGTTATCTTTCCAATCTGGATTTGGCTTTTTTTTTGTATATATTTAACTGTATATATACTAACTTTTCAATTCTGTCAAGCCCGGATGTCAAATCCGCGGTAGTTTATTGCTTTTATATATATTTATGCATATATAAGCAACTTTCACCACCACTTGGTTATCTTCCCAGTCTTGGTTTACTACGTTTCTGTCCATATATATATATATTTATATTTCAGTCCGACATGGATCATTCTGTGGCCTTTATACTATTTTTGCACCATTCACCATCACTGGGTTATCTTCCCAGTCTTGGTTGACTACTTTTCTGTATATATTTATATTTCAGTTCGGCCTGGATCATTCTGTGGCCTTTTTACTATTTTTATATACATGCAATCTTCACCACCACTGGGTTATCTTCCCAGTCTTAGTTGACTACTTTTCTGTCTGTATATATATATATTTCAATTTCAGTCCGGGCACTGGCGTGAAAACCCATCGCCCTTTTTACTGCTTTTCTATATATATTTCAATTATGTCCAGCCTGGATCATTCCGTGGCTCTTATACAGCTGTTATAAATATTTATATATATATATATATATATTTCAATTTCAGTCCGGGCACCGGTGTGAAAACACATCGCCCTTTACAGCTGTTATATATAATTATATATATATATATTCGCTTTACTCGCTTTTATTAAATTGTTGCTTTAAATATTCATTTTATATGAATCGGCACTGACATATTTGCGGGTGAACTAGATTTATTTAAATCTCGCCAACTCTAGCTTTCAAACGGTTCAAAATAGGTCCAGACGGAACCGGGAAGCTAGAATGATTGAAATTTATTTAAATCTAGCACTTTTCTAGTTTCAGTTGCAAAAGCAACCTCGCGGCCCTTAGATCGTTATCTAGTGGGAACGAGATGCTTCGGCCATGTGCGAGCCAGGATTTACTAATGAATCCTTGGTTCTGGAGATATTTGGATATATTTTTGTACAAATTTGAGTTGTGCAGGTTTATTGGCCTCCCTATGTGAGCCTAGGAATCGTGAGATTCATGATTAAACCGATCAGAATTTGATTCCCACGATGGACAAACTCCCCTTTACAAATGTACCCTGCCAGTTTTTCTATAAAAAATGTACATACAAAAGACCTTAAAATGGTTATTCGGATTTAAGGTCTCAACATAGTGAAAATATGGTTTGTCGTGTCAGAGTCCCTCCGATGGCTATCATGCCCATGAGGAGACCGACATTTGTATATATTGTGGTCAAGGATGCTTCGCAGCCCGACAATCACCATTCAAATTGAGCCTTAAGGCTGAAAAGATAAAACTGAAGTATCGATATGCTTCAATTCCTATGTTAGCGTAAGGGTTTGATAACCTTCTTTCAAAACATCACTTAAATAATCTTATCGAAAAAAAAGCTTTTGCAAATCAGATCAAACACTTTTGCAAATCAAATTAAAGACTCTTTGCAAATCAAATCAAACCCTTCATATATAGGTTCAACGATGCATAAACATACTTCCAATCAAAGCATAGGCCCAATTTCTTCCAGCATTCACACACATTGCAGATTTAAAAGGGAAATATTAAAAAGATGCGGTACTGTGTTTACACGGGAGTTGTGGGGTGCCTAACACCTTCCCCACACTTAACTAAGTCCCTGAACTCAAATTTTATTTTCAAAGATCAAGTTTCGACAGTGTCCAGCAAATTGGGCCTCTTTCAAACAAAACTCGGTTGAGTTGGTATAATCATTTCAAATCTATTAACTGACGACTCTGTAAAACGTTCAAAATCGTCGACATGATACATGTTGGCCTTTTTCTAAAAAATCCTTCAAAACCTTTTTCATAAATAAAAAGAGTAAGGGTAGAGATAACTTAGGAAGAGAGAAAGATCCGGGTTGTGACCCGATCCGCGGATTTTTTCCCGACGTCGACAGGTGGCGACTCTGCTGGGGACAGTAGAGGGCTTAGGCTGCGTTCAAATCTTTTCAAACATTTCCCATTCTTATCTGCGTATGCGTGAATGCTGCGTCTTTACATTGAATGAATGCGTGAATGCTGCGTATTTACATTGAATGAATGTGAATGAATGCTTTCCTATTTTTTAGTGCTTTGCACCCATGTTAGTGCTTTGCACCAATGTCATCATATGCATACGGTGAGGCACGATGTATGTGAATGTATGTTGTGTGATTCCTCCTTCGGGAGGTAAAACCTGTCGGTGATAAGTAATGACTCTGGGGACTGCTAAGTCTCTGGGGGCTCATGAAAAAGAACCACCCAGATTCACTCCAGTTAAAAGATCGGATTAATTTCCCCTCTAGTAGATTGCGATGATATGGGGACCTTCATGCCAAAAAGTCGCTAGAATAGCCTAAGATAGGTCAGCCTCTGACTAACCAAATTCGATGGGAAGCTTCTTCATACCTTCCTCTTTCAATTCAATGTCAAGTTTTCAATTCCAATGTAAAGGAGCACAATGTAAATATCATAATAAAAATTTACATTCCTTGTCATATACATCCTGTCATGTTATCCTGTCATCAAAACAACTAACCTCTGTTTTGCAGGATAAGATTGAAAAACCACAAAAATACATCATAACATGCATCCTATCCCTACCTACATCAGGAAATTGACACGCCTACGTTTTGTTGTAGGTGAAAAATTGGTTTTGTCACTAGATCTAAGTCTAAGAAAGCACTAAGTCCACCCACGGACATGACTTCTAGTGCTCAGCCAGAATCCACCCCTGTCTCTAGGGAAGAGTTTGAAGGACTAAAGAATCAGATAGCTGAATTGGCCAGTTTCCTGAGAGAACAGAGCAAAGCTCTTAAAGGGAAGCAAGCCCAAGCTCACACAGAACCAAGAACACCTGGTGGTAGTGGTGGCAGTCAAGAGACTGAAAAGGCAGAGACTCAGATTCCTAGACCACAAAACCAGGACACAACCAATAAAACCCCTGAAATCCCCATCCTCAATAAAGAACAGGAAGCTGGTGACATTCTGAAGAAAGTACAACAGATGGAAGAAACCATCTGGTCTATCAAAGGGACTGGGGCCTTTGGCAGTGTCAATTATTCTAACCTCCGTATCTTCCCTGGGGCTCGTTATCCTGAAAAATTTAGAACTCTTGATTTTGAGAAATACGATGGATTAGGAGATCCCTACACCCACCTGAAGGTATTCATTTGAGAACTCGGACCCTATGCAGAGGACGAGAAGCTTAGAATGCAATTATTTCAGAAGAGTCTGACTAGAGAGGTTAGAGCCTGGTATGCCCGTCTAGATAATTCCAAAATTCATAGTTGGGAAGAGTTGGCCCGTGCCTTCCTTAGTCAATACAGCTTCCAGTCTCAGATGGCTCCAGACAGATACCAGATAACCAAAATCAAGAAACAAAGTTCTGAATCATTTAGAGAATATGCTCAACAATGGAGACGAGTTGCAGCACAAGTCATTCCACCTATGAATGAGACTGAGATAGTTATGACCTTCATCGACATCCAAGAAGATCCATATTATGAGAGGGTCCTAGCAGGCATAGGAAAACCATTCTCTGAGATGATTAAGCACGGTGAAATAGCTGAAATGGGGCTGAAGTCTAGGAAGATAAAGGACCTGACTGCCTTGGAAGCCGTTGCCGAGCATATCCAGTCCAAAAATTATGGGAGTAATCCCCGGAGGGTACACAAAAAGAAAGAGGAAGAAGTGTCCTTAGTGTTACAAGGATAGAATCAAGGAGGCGAGTCAAACAGTATGCCCATTTAAAGGAGGAACTATACCTCTTTTCAAGCTTCAGATCAGCTTTCAAACCCTCCATTTCAGAAAAATATGGAGGTCAGGCGTCGAAGAACTTTCACCCCTCTATGGGATTCACTCGAGAATGTGCTAAAGCTGTTGACGACACAGAAGAAGATTGTTCAACTCCTTCCACCAACTAACACTGGCGGACAAAATTTCGACCCAAGCAAGAAGTGTTCTTACCATTCTGGATCTCCGGGCCATGACACTCAAGACTGTTGGTCTCTCAAGCATAAAATCCAAGACTTGATTGACAATAGAGAGATTGTGGTTACCAAACTAGAACAACCACACGTCCAAGACAATCCCTCCCTCAGCACATAGAGGAGAGTGTTAACATAATCAGCACCAGAAAATGGAGAAGGATCCAAATACCTCCGTTATATGGGAGAATCAACTCCATCTAGCAGCAACATCCTAGACAGTTGGGAAGTCTCAGAAAGGTGTTTCCTGATAGAACAAGAGATTAAGTCTATCAAGGAGCAGATTGAACAGTTAGCAGAACTGATCATATAACAACATCAAATCACTAGACAGATGATAAACCAGACCAACCATTCTAAAGAAAATCCTCCCACACCGGAGATCAGTCCCATGAGGGATCACTACCGGTCTCATGAGCATGAATCCTGGACCGACAAGATGGCCAAAGAGGAGAATTTCCAAGCTAGTAGAAAATTTGCCTTTCAAAGGAATTTCACCAACCTGAACCAGTCGATGAAGGAAATCCTCCAGATGTTAATCAACGAGGGAATGGTTGCAGACTTATTACCTCCACTGAACCCTCGATCCAAAAAATTCAAACCTGACCAAATCTGTCAGTACCATTCCAATGCACCCGACTATGATACTGAAGATTGCTGGGCACTTCGTAACTTGATTCAGAACATGATTGAAAGTGGTGAATTGATAAAAGGAAATCGGGATTATGTCCTCCCAAATGAAGACACTCTTTATTCCCACCGTATGGAATCAGGATACAGTGGCTGTTGTTTCCTATGACAAGGAGCCATCATTTACACACTTAGTATTGCCAGGGAAAGGGGACCAAAAAATACAAAATCCTGTGAAGGTGGCCGCACCAGAGCCTCTAATCTTTCCCTTCAGACCTCAGTATCCAATTGTTAGTCTGAAGAGGGTCCCATGGAACTACGAGAATGACGAAGGTTCCACCTCAAACAACATTGCCATAGTACCAAAGGATAATCCATTGTACCTGCCTCAACGGGTGATCAAACTAGTCATCAAAGTCAAAGAAAAGGTGGCTGAAGAGAGAATCGAAGAGTTCCTCAACAAAATGGGACACAATGAGATCAAAATCGTGCAAAGCTTGAAAGATGCACCCAAGCAAATGTCCATCCTAGATTTGGTATTATCATCGGTGGATCATCGCAACGTTCTGGTGAAAGTACTGGAAGAAGCCCTTCTGCCACATACTGTGGATGCCGAGAAATTCCGTCACGTGGTAGAACACATTTTCAACAGCAATGTGATATCTTTCACTGACAATGATATTCCTGCAGAAGGAATGGGCCATCATAGGCCCCTGCATATAGCTGTGATATCTTCTGGGTATGTGATTGGAGGTGTGCTCATAGATGGAGGATCATCCCTCAACATCTGTCCCTATGATACCCTGGAAAGAATGAAGATCAACCCGAACCGGATCAAAACCAGTCATGTGGTCATCCAGGCTTTCGACGGATCTCGCCGACAAGCTATGGGATAAATAGAGCTTCCATTAGAGATTGGCCCACACATTTTCTATGTGTTCTTTTAGGTGCTCAACATCACCACTGGATAAAACTTGTTACTGGGCAGGCCCTGGATCCACATGGCAGGGGCAGTGCTATCCACCCTCCATCAGCAACTCAAATACATTATCAACGACAACCTCATCACGGTCAATGCCGAACCAGAATACCTTGTCTACATACAAGGAGACATGCCGATGATCAGCCATAATGCAGAGATTGAACCTGCAAGTTTTCAAGCTTTAGAAGTAAGTGATACTTAGTATCTACCTATCGGAGTACCAGCCTTGAAGCCTAAAGTCTCCCTTGAAGTAATGACAGTGGGCCAGGAAATGGTGTCTTTGGGTTTCCAACCTGAAAAAGGGTTAGGAAAGAATCAACAAGGTATCAAGAGTCTAGTCCAAATCCCGAGTCAGACTGGGAAAGCTGGATTGGGATATTCATCCGGGTCAAATCACATGAACCCATACAAACATCCTAAGGCTTATGCTTCCACCATTTTGCTGCCAAATCTTACGGGTGTCGGATGGGTGAAACCCATGAGGAAAATCCCAACTGTGGTATCAACCATGTTATTTCCTCCCATTATACTAGCAAATGAGAGAACAACTCCCAGATCCGAGATGGATAGCAAAAAGGGAAAAGAAAAGATCTTGTACAAAGGACGAGACCCATTTGCTAACATGCGAGTTATCATAAACTACGAGGGTATGAATGATGATATCCCAGATAGCGACGGCGAGGATCAGATTCAAATTCCTGGCATCAAGAAGGAAAAAGGGGGCAGTTCAAAGAAAAACCCTGGCCTTATTTTGAAGGATGTCTTAAGTAATCATCCGAGATGAGGTGGATGGTCACAAATCCTTGATCCTCCCTGCTTATGAGGATCTAACCTTGGATAACTGGAACAGTGTCCCTTGCCTCAGTCGAAAAGGGTAAAGGGGCAGAGAGTCCATTTTCACTTTAAACATGCTTTCATTTACTGCTTACTTTTGATTGCATAGCTATAGCAGTAACTTTTGTCATGCTTTGCCAAATGCTCTGTATATTTAAGCAGTTGTATATATTAAAATGAAAGCATTTTTGTTTTTAGGACTCAAGCATTGGATGTTTTTGTCTCTGCTGATGAGATGCCAACCTGTCAAAGTGACTATAACTTTGATGTAGAACTGAACTTCGACTTGATGGATATTGATCAAGAGGAGGAAGATGACTATGAGGTGCCTGAGGAGATCAAAGAATGGGTCGAAGATAAACCCAAATCAAACCTCGACCAAACCACCACTATCAACATAGGAACCTTCAAAAACATCAAAGAAATCTAGATAGGCATAGACCTAACCCAAGACCAAACAGCCGACCTGATCGAACTCCTAATACAGTTTCAGGATGTGTTTGTATGGTCACATGAAAACTTAATTGGTCTATCTACTGACATTATTATTCATCGAATGCCCATCAAAGATGGGTTCAAGCCAGTCAAACAAAAGCTCAGGCGATTGAAACCTGAATGCGGTCTGAAAGTTAAAGAAGAAGTCATTAAACAATTCAAAGCCAGAATCATCATAGTATCCACCTACCCGGAGTGGCTGTCAAACATAGTCCCCGTACCTAAACCCGGAGGGAAAGTACGAGTATGCGTGGATTACCGGGATTTGAACAAAGCCTGCCTCAAGGACAATTTCCCCGTACCTTTTATCCACATCCTGATCGACAATATGGCGCAATACGGCATGTATTCCTTCGTGGATTGCTTTGCTGGTTACCATCAGATCATGGTTGCTGAAGAAGACCGGGAGAAAACAACTTTCATCACTCCTTGGGGAACCTTCTGCTATAGGCGATTGTCCTTTGGCCTCATCAATGCCTGAGCCACATATCAGCGAGCTATGATGGCCCTATTTCATGACATGATGCACAAGGAGATAGAGGTATATGTGGATGACCTCATCATCAAATCCCGGAGGGAGGATGATCATCTAGACCATCTCAGGAAGCTGTTCAACAGGTTACGTAAGTACAACCTCAAGCTGAATCCCGCCAAATGTGCTTTTGGCGTCAAAGCAGGCAAGCTGTTAGGATTCCTAGTGAGTAATCATCACTGAGATGCCAGTACCTCAGACAGAGAAGGAGATACGTGGGTTCCTGGGGAGAATCAACTTCATAAGCCTATTTATTTCCCAGCTCACAGCAACCTGTGAACCCATATTCAAGCTACTAAGGAAGAATTCCTCCATCAAATGGAATGAGGATTGTCAGAAAGCTTTCCTTGCCATCAAGAAACATCTGGTCGAAGCACCTGTTTTGGTACCTCCGAGGGATGGAGTTCCCTTATTCATGTACCTGTCCGTCAATGCCAATGCAATGGGCTGCATACTAGGATAGAAGGATGATAGTAGCAAGGAGAGAGCCATCTACTACATCAGTAAAACATTCAACAGTTGTGAACAGAAATACACCCTGATCGAGAAGACATACTGTGCATTAGCATGGGCCGCCATGAGGTTGCAACACTATCTGCATGGGCACACGACCTACCTCATATCCCGCATAGATCCCCTAAAATACGTATTCAACAAGCCAATGTTGAATTGTCGATTGTCCAAATGGCAGTTGATCCTACAATAGTTCGACATTATCTACGTGACTCAGAAGTCAATCAAGGGTCAAGACATTGCAGATCAATTAGCTGAAACACCTTCAGGAGGGTTCGAGCCCCTGTAGACTTATTTTCCGAATGATGGGATCATGACAATTCAACAACTCCAGCAAGAGAATATAGTCCAACCATGGAAAATGTATTTCGATGGAGCAGTAAACATGGAGGGTGCCGGAGCTGGGGCAGTCCTTATCTCTGGTATATGAGAGCAATATCCTATGGCTACCAAACTTTAATTTGGCAACACCAACAACACAGCCGAGTATGAAGGCTGTATAATGGGGTTGAAATTAGCCCAATCCATGGGTATCAAATATTTACTGGTCTTTGGAGACTCTGAGTTGGTTATCAGACAAACCACTGGGACATATCACACCAAAGAACTGCATTTGCTGCCCTATCATCTGCAGGTCGTTAAAATATCCCTTGAGTTTGAAGACATAACCTTCAGCCATATTCCTCGGGGTAGGAATGACTTCGCTGATGCATTGGTGACGTTGGCTTCATTGATCCGCATATCCAATAGGAATGGGATTCCCTGCATCAAATTCACAAATCAGAAGGCCCTGACATACGGGAATTACATTGGAGAAGTATCAGATGAAATACCTCCTGTCAAACAGCCTTGGTATCAAGACATCAAGGAATATCTCCGAGGATCTACACCCGCTGGGGCAATCCAATCCGAGCGAAAATGAATTCACAAGATGGCTATGAAGTTCTATCTGAGCGGAGATCCACTCTATAAAAGAGATGTTGGAATAGGCCTGTTAAGATGCCTTGATAAAGAGCAAGCCTAGAGATTGATGGATGAAGTCTACGGTGGAGTCTGTGGTTCACACATGAGCGGTCATCGGCTGACCAAGAAGATATTAAGAATAGGACATTACTGGATCTCGCTCAAAGTCGACTGTGATGATCACGTCAGGAGATGCTTTCAATGCCAAGTACATGGAAATGCCATCCATGCTCCTCCAAATGAGTTACACAACATGAGTTCACCATGGCCTTTCTCTATATGGGGAATGGATGTGATCGGTCCTGTGGATCCCAAAGCCAACAATGGTCATCTATTCATTTTCACCATGATCGATTACTTCACCAAATGGGTTGAAGCAGCCTCTTTTCCCAAAGTCACCAAAGAGGTCATCATTGGTTTCATCAGAAACAATGTCATCTGTCGATATGGACAACCAGAGGTGATCATATCAGACAACGCCAAGAACCTGAATAATCAAATGATAAAAGAGCTATGCAGTAAGTTCCACATCAAGCATCTCAACTCCGTTATCTATCGGCCCAAGATGAATGGTGGTGCCGAAGTGGCCAACAAGAACATCAAGAAGATCATGCAGAAAATGTCTGCCAATCACAAAGAATGGCCTGACCTACTGCCTCTAACCCTATTAGCATACAGGACATCAATGCATATCTCTACTGGGGCTACCCTCTATTCATTGGTCTATGGCATGGAAGCTGTCCTTCCTATAGAAGTAGAGATGGAGTCCTTGCGAGTGTTAATCGACGCTCAGATAGACGAATTTAGTGGTTGCAAGACCGGTACCACTAACTGTCCCTGATAGATGAAAAGAGGGCTACAGCCATTTTCCTCGGGAAGTTATATCAGCAAAGGATTGCTCGATCCTACAACAAGAAAGTCCGAATACGGCAATTCAAAGAAAATGACTCGGTGCTGAAGAAAGTTTTGGCCAATCAAGACGAAGCTAAAGGAAAGTTCACCCCTAATTGGGAAGGCCCTTTCATTGTCAAGGAGGTGTTGACGGGAGGAGTTATCAGATTGCAAGAGATGGACGGAACCGAATTTCCCCAACTCATCAACTCAGACACCATAAAAAGGTACTATGTCTGAAATGCATGCATACCCGTATCCTGGTCCTACAAGTCAAATCAGGTTTAGTTTTTCATTAGAAATCCAGAACTACGAATGACATGATCTCCCTCCACCCAGGAGTACGTAGGCAGCCATTTCTGGTGCTGTCAAACCAAATAAAAATTCAAAAACTCATCAAACTAAACTCAAAAGAGACACTTCTTAAACCTCTCACAAAAAATTGAACTACGAATGACCTGATCTCCCTCAACCCGGGAGTACGTAGGCAGCCATTTGAGGTGCGGTTTGACCTTCAAGAAAAACAAAAACCAGTTCCAAGACACCGAAACCATATGAAACCTTAAAACTATCAAGCTTCCCTGATCAACAGGCCCATTTGAGATACTCTCTGACATTGCAACTGTCAGTCCATCAAGGAGAAGCTCAAGATACATCAACAACAATAAGTCATGAAAGAAGTGGTAATCACTTAGTAATGACAATACATATCCAAACAGGGAAGTGAATCAAAATATATTTCTCTGATATATATACATAGTGTCCTGTACATGACAAAAATGGCTGATCTAGTATGTGCAGGAAAAACATAGCTAGTCTATGGACCCAGGGATAAGCGGGCCAGCAATGCCAACATAAAATCTCTCTCTAAAGATGGAGGAGCAGCTGCAAGTGCAATTCCCTCAGCCTCCATACGGCTCAGAATATCCACAGTCATCTGTAGTGTGGTACTGTGGTTATCAATATATGCACTCATCTCGGTAACCAGATCATGAGTATAAGACCGAAGAACAGTACTGTCGGCAATGTGGAAATCCCGGGAAGCTAGGGCCTCATCCCTCTCCACAAAAGCTGCATCCCTAGCAATCAAAGTCTCATTGATCTCCACAAAATCTACGTCTCTGGCAGATCGGATCTCCTCTTACTCAATCAATCCTGCATCCTGAGCGGCTCGAGCCGTATCTCTCTCCTTCAAAGCTATATCTCTGCCAGACAAGGCGGTCAACATCAGCGCTTTAGCCTGATCCCTCTTAAAGGTCATCCTAGCTAGTGAGTCCGCCAAAACCGAATTTGTCCCTACAGGAATGATCGACGGGTCACTAACTAATGCTGCTGTCAAACCCATAAAAAGCTCATCCTCTGTAGGAGACTCAGGATCCTCCATAGGCTCCTCCTCGTCTGAATTTACAATATGAGTTGACTGGATGAATGCAGCTGATGCTATATCTGCCTCCAACCATGCCGAGTACTCTGGAGAACGGTCCGGATGGCTACTGGAGAAATCAGACCTCTCTTTGTGAGTCCAACACTCATACACTCGGATCAAATCAGCAGCTGACATAGACGAAGCTGACATCCTCTGATCAGCAGCCCCCTCAAATAGATGCAGGCTCTAAAACTGATCGAACTGGCCAATAACAACCAGAGGATGATAAGTAGTCACTCCCCTTAATCCCGCTAGGGGAAAGTAGTCCATGCCAAATGCATGGGTGATGAAGCTATATGGGGAGACTAGCCCGGCGCACGACAGAATCAAGAATGGATGAACGATATCTGACAAAAATGCTGACCATGTCTCGGCATCGGTACACTCCGCCGGCTGAAAGAAGTAAGACATGGCGATCTCATGGGTGAAACAGTACCCTTGGTGTCTAAAAAATCCAATCGGTCGAATATGGGACATAAGCCATATGTATAACAAGACCGAACTGCCTCTAAAAAACCCCTCCGGGTGGGTAATGCAATGGGTGGCTGACCTTAGCGTCTCAGCCAATATCATCGGTATGATGGTGCTACCCTGTCTAAGGGCCCGAACCACAACTATCAACCCCACATCCAGATGGTCCAAGTGCAGCGACATATATACATAGGATACAATGCACATCATCAAAATGTCTATCCTGGCAGAATGCCACGCCTCTGCCGACATAATAAAATCCTCAGCATGTCGATCATAATTGTCGAGCTCACTGAAGCGATCGATCAAAAAGTCAATGGAGATCACGCGTCCAGAGATAATATCCTCCATCACTACGCCCTGACGGAGACCCGACATCAGTATAAATGGTCTCCTCATCTCACTAATCGCCGTGCGAGCACATCGCAACTCTAAAGCTAAGCCAGTAAATCTCTGGTACTCCTCAAGGGTAGGAGTCAACTCGTGATGCCCAAAGCGAAAGACCTGTTTAGCGGGTATCCAACAGGATAAGATGTCATCTATGAATCCATATGGCACCTAAAAATCTACGAGGGCCAATGAATGCCCCAACATCTGATCAACTATCCCTCTGGCTGAGAAGGGCAGGCTCTTATACCACAATCTCAATGACGATGCCACCTCAGACGGTGGTAGATGCTCAATACAACTGACGGTGGACGATGACATCTGTATCACCGTATCACAAGACCATCTAGGGGTCAAATCTAAACTCATCTGTCTAAATGCATACACATGATATAATACATGCATAACGACAATGATAAACATGATGCAATAGATAGGAAATATCATGAACATCTACAACAAACTACCGACTATAAGCATCATCCCTGTCTGATAATACAAAGCAAAATAAAAAGTACAGGGAAATGGGGCACCACTACCCAGCTACTAACAGTGGTCTATCAAAATGGGGCACAGCAGCCCAATAGCCAAAACAGTGGCTGACCAAAAGATATAGCTACAATAGCTATCCAAAAAGATCCAAAATATCTACGCTCAGGTGGTTAACCTGCTCCATGTCCTCCGTGCACACAAAATCGCTGTCATCAGGTATGTCTGGGCGGTACAAGGGAGGATCTGTCCCTGCAAAACTGCTGGAAAATAGACCTGAAGAGGGGCCCCCTCCTGAGTTGGAAGGGTCAAAAGAAGATGCCTTTGACGGATATCTACCAAGATGCCTGTGGCAATCTTGTGATCTGGGTCCAAATGAGTAGGCTCCTTGAGGCAAGCTATCCAGACTGTCATTATAGCAGACCCAAGCACCATGTCTGCCATAAACTGGGTAGCCCAATTTGAGCTCCAATAGTGCGAGGTCTCCACCAGTTGCTAAATGCCTCCTAGCTGTAAGGACCCTCTGATAGGGTAAAGCCATCTATGCCCTCCATAGGGATATCTGTAAATGGCTGGATCAATGGCCAATGATGCCAAGTAGGAGGAATAATGGGTATGCAGATCTGCCCTGTAATACTCCTGATCGTCCGCTCTCCTAAATAAAGCTCCCAGCCTCCCTCTGTCAACAACGGGACTCTGCGGGTCGATAATGCAAACTTCCGACCAGTGGGGAAGCCTCCCTCAAATCCAATCATCAAAAACTCAGAGGTATACGCATCCAGGAGATCGATCCAACCGTCAAAAGCTCCAACTACAGGCAGGAATGGGTAAAGCCCTCGGCAACAGGGACCTCCGTCAGAGTGGAGTGATGCCAACGCCGTCCTAGAGGATAGGTCTCCAGACCTAAAGCAGTGGCGGGCCGTAGGCAAGGAAGCCTCTCATACACCCAGAACTGGCCATATAAATATCAAAAGTCCTCAGTGACCAAGACTGACAAATGTAATGCAGAAATCAAAAAGGTACAAGAAAGATGTACTTACCAGCAGAAACGGGTATAACCCTAACCAAGCCTCCGTTAAACCCTCTGAAAGCATGCGCATGCCCAGGAGAAAATAGGCAAAGGTGTAGGAACCCCAATCAAAGTTACTGATGCTCTCTATATGTCGGGTAGCACTGACCAGGGTGAAGAACACAGTCGATGAGTTGTCCACCAGAAAATAACCCCTGATGATCACCAGAAACAATCGCCTCAAGATGCGATCTCTAACCCTCTGATCATCAGGCAAAGGCTCAAGTAAAGCCCCACTATGGGTATCTACACTCAAGGGACCAGATCGGACCGTTCGACCCTTGATTGCTGTCGTAGGAACTCCCAGCAGGGACCAAATGGTAGTTGGTGTGATGTTAGCCACGACAGGCACTGGCTCACCCTTGAACTCAATGCCGGTTCCAGTCCATATGGGTCATCATCACCTCACAGTCCAACAAATGAAGGGACTGAGTCTGGTGGAACCAGCGCTCAAACAAAGCCCTCATATACCCCTAGGGGCAACAGCGGGGAAGTATAGAGAAGAAGGCTTGAAACCCCCAGCCATCAACGATATCCCTATAATCTTGGTGCAAAGTATGGTACAGGGAGTGCACGTTGAACTAGTTCCCTCGAGGCTGCGTAAATCAGGGAACCTGAATCAAAAACCAACCCATGTTAAAAACCTGTGCCCTGAGAATGGCAAAAAAAAGAAAGAGAATCCATAAAGAAGAAAGCTTCAAGTCACCTCGTTGGCGTGGAGAAACCTCGATGGATGACGACTCAAGTCGCCCAACAGCTCCTGGGTCGGCACAACAATGCCCGGAACCTCCGCACATGGGGCCTGAGCAGGGGCAGGAGCAGCAAAATGAGCCTACTCATCATCAATATCAATCGACTGCTCTTCCTATGCTGGACGGATCACCGACTCTGCCAATCTGTGAGGCGGTCGAGCAGGACGTGACTGAGGAACATCAGAAGCTCTCCTACGTCTAACGCCTGAAACGACTCTGCTGGCACTGCTGGGTCTATCTCGGTCCATCACTTGGACAAAGTCTCTAAATCACCTCAGCAAGGGTGTGGTAAGTCTAAAATCTATGGCTTATTATTTTTAATCGGTACTCTATACATTTCTAAGTCTCAAAAATATGCATGGGTCAGTCAAGAATACCCAGTAAAGTCAAAACTGCATGTTTTTCAAAAGCTAAATCCGAAAACCTGCATGGGTCAGTCAAAAATCCCCAATAGAGTCAAAACTGCATGTTTTTAAATGCTCAGGCTTTTGAAAAAATTTCGCCAGAGTCTCCTTTGTAAAATGGACTGTCCGCATGCACGCAGGCATGTTTAGGTGGCCATTCAGTAGCACACCTTCCCAAAAATAGGAACAGTTCATATTTATGAAATAAAATCAAAAGTAAACCTCACATGGTAGGCAAATTACTATGGACATTTTTAGTTAGAAATCCAGGCTCGCTAGGCCTAAAAAAGGATGAGTAAACTGATCAAAAAGAGCAAACTATGACTGTCTCAGAATCTGAATTTTTTTACGTTAAAACGTGCATTACAGTGAAATATGCATACATATGAAGTCAGAAAATTTTAGCAAGTCATATAAGCATACATTTTTCATATATTGCGTCTAAAAGCCCCCTACATGGTTTACATGCTTTTAACGGTCAAAACTTGCAAAAAAAGGACGTAAAACGTTACCTGCGATGAGCTGAACGCGTGGGAACTGATGGAATCTGGAAAAGACTGCCCGAACTCCGTAGATCTGAAAAAGAAGATCGAATTCAGTTTGAAACTCGAAATGAATCTGATTCAAATAAACTCTTGCTGCCCAATATAAAGCCACAGGTAGAAGCGAACCCACTTATGACAGCCGCACCTCTACTTACGGCTCCTTAAGGTGGGTCCCACTCCCTCGGTCTTAGTTCGATTCAAGTTAAAATGGAGTTTATATGAGCTGCCAAGTTAAATATGAAGAAAAATCGCTACGCAATTGAGCGGTTTGTCCTGAAATCCTGCGTTTAAGCAGCGTAATCCTGACAGAAAGGGAAACACTTGGTATTCATCCCGGAGCCATATCCGGGGATCAATGATGCAAATTGCTAAAAAACTGCAGAAAAACTGTGCAAACCTGTCAAAAACTATCACTTTCGAAGCATCGGGTACTGACCGATGATAGTTCAGCCATTGGCACAACCCCAGCGAAGCGTCGGGTACAGACCGGTGACAGTTCAGCCATGGGCACAACCCCAGCAAAGCGTCGGGTATAGATCGGTGACAGTTCAACCATTGGCACAACCCCAACGAAGCGTCGGGGACAGACCGATGATAGTTCAGCAGTTGGCACAACCCCAGCGAAGCGTCGGGTACAGACCGGTGACAGTTCAGCTGTTGGCACAACCCCAGCGAAGTGTCGGGTACTGACCAATGACAGTCTAGCCGTTGGAACAACCCCAGCGAAGCGTCGGGTACAAACCGGTGACAGTTCAGCTGTTGGCACAACCCCAGCGAAGCGTCGGGTATTGACCGACGACAGTTCAGCCATTGGCACAACCCCAGCGAAGCTTGGGTACAGACCAGTGACAGTTCAGCCGTCGGCTCAACCCCAACGAAGCATCAGAAGGGATCCGGTGACGGAAGCAATCTAATAATCCATCCCCGATAATGGAATCTGTTATACACATCCTCAAAAGGAGCACCAAGAAGGATTGGTGATTCAATCCCCCTGTTACCAACTATCGGTGTAAATTATTGTCAAGATAGGCATCGGGAGTGCATTGGCATAACTCGGTGGCAACAATGTCACCCCTAGACTATCATGAATAATGTCATCCCTAGCAGAAAGTGACGAAAATAGTTCATGGTAGCCTATTAGTGACATCCCTAGCAGAACAAGATAACAGTGTAACTCTGATTTCCTGTCAGTGGTTATCCTACCAGTAATCGTCGAACAGTGTAACTATGAGGGTTATCCCAGTTGACGTTATCCCCATCCGGAGCTAACATAATCAAATCAGTGGTCACCCTACCCCCTCAAAGGTATCTAATATTCATCGCATATCATGCCATCATTGCCATGCATTGCCTCCCCTTTGCATGTGAGTTTCCTGTGTCTACTAATCTTTATCCTGTCCATTTCACTTCATTGCATGAACATGATAAAGAGGGGCATCTGTAGACACTCAAAATTTTCTTTCCCCTGTTACTAACACTGTAGGAGGGCAAAACTGTCAACCCCGGTCTCAATACCAGGTCATCGGTTCAACCCTGGTCTCAATACCGGGCCATCAAATCAACCCCGATCTCAATACCGGGCCATCAAATCAACCCCGGTCTCAATACCGGGTCATCAGATCAACCCCAGTCTCAATACCGGGCCATCAGATCAACCTCGATCTCAATACCGGGTCATCAACTCAACCCCAGTCTCAATACCGGGTCATCAGTTCAACCCCGATCTCAATATCGAGCCATCAGATCAACCCTGGTCTGAATATCGGGTCATCGGTTTAACCCCGGTCTCAATACCAGGTCCTCAACTCAACCCCGGTCTCAATATCGGGCCATCAACTCAACCCCGGTCTCAATACCAGGCCATCAACTCAATCCCGGTATTAATACCAGGCCATCAACTCAACCCCGGTCTCAATACCGGGCCATCAAATCAACCCCGGTCTCAATATCGGGTCATCAGATCAACCCCGATCTCAATACCGGGCCATCAGATCAACCTCGGCCTCCATACCAGGTCATCAGATTAACCTCAGTCTCAACTCGAGAAGTACAGGTCAGCCCCGATCTCAACCCGGGAGGTATAGGTCAGCCCCGGTCTTAACCCGGGAGGTACAGGTCAGCCCCGGTCTCAACCCGAGAAGTCAAGGTCAACTCCGATCTCAATCCAAGAGGTACAGGTCAGCCCTAGTCTCAACCCAGGAGGTACAGGTCAACCCCGGTCATAACCCGAGAAGTACAAGTCAGCCCCGGTTTCAACCCGGGAGGTGCAGGTCATCCCCGATCTCAACCCGGGAAGTCAGGTCAACTTTGAAAACGATCCTGAAGCATCACATCATCTCCAGAAGAAAACCTGGAGGGACCAAGTAAACCTCAGAGACAACACTGAGGACAAACAGACTCGAATGGGATCCAAACTGTGAAAACAACCCCAGGAAGTCAACCGAAGGCCATGCCAACACTAAAGGCAACCCCGAAAGGGGAAAAACGACCACTTTACCAAATCTAAGCTGATTCGATCGAACTCAAGACGAATTGATGCCACTAAGGTTAGAACGAACGATAACGATGATCCTGAGTGCAAACAGCGCAAGACAGCTCAACGGACAAACTGCGGGGGATCAAAGACCTAGTTATGAACCCGTCTTTTTGGACCCAGAAAATGTTTTATCCTATGTAATTGCGACACTCTCGGCGAGGGCTTTCCAGAAGGGTATCACATGCCTCATACGGACGCTCCAATCAAAAGTTAGAAAGTTCCAATCAGACCTCGCGTTGCTTGGAGTGCACGTACTTCGAGATAATAGAACGCGCCATGTGGGCCCCACCACAAGGAGCCGCACCTCTACCTACGATAGCAGTAGGTAGAGTGGAGGCTCCCTGGTCTATAAATATGAGGGCACCCCCCTTTATTTAAAAAAAAGAAAAAACGCTTTGAACCTCTGCCCGTTTGGTTTTCTGTCTAATTTCTTATTTTTGAAACCCAAAATTTTTCACTCTAACACGTAGATATACCCACATACTACCACATATTAGAAAGTAATCGGTAGATTTGGACGTTTAGAGCCTACGATTTGGCAAAAAGCCCGTGTAGCAGTCCATTATGAGTATTTTTACGATCAGAAAGTTATTATTACTTTTTTGCACTTTTATACACTTGCACGTTAAGTTTCATTTTCTAAATATTTCATCAACTTTTGGTACATTTTTGTACTTAAACTCATTTTCTGGCATTTCTACAACTCGGATCGACGATCCGTCACTTCCAGCAGCTTCGGCATACTTGCATCTTCGTTTTAAGCAACTTCGCCGGACTGGGTTATCTTTCCAATCCGGATTTGGCTTTTTTATTTGTATATATTTAACTGTATATATACTAACTTTTCAATTCTGTCAAGCCCAGATGTCAAATCCGCGGTAGTTTATTACTTTTATATATATTTATGCACATATAAACAACTTTCACCACCACTGGGTTATCTTTCCAGTCTTGGTTGACTACACTTCTGTCCGTATATATATATATTTATATTTCAGTCCGGCCTGGATCATTCTGTGGCCTTTATACTATTTTTGCACCATTCACCATCACTGGGTTATTTTCCCAGTCTTGGTTGACTACTTTTCTATATATATTTACATTTCAGTTCGGCCTGAATCATTCTGTGGCCTTTTTACTATTTTTATAAACATGCAATCTTCACCACCACTAGGTTATCTTCCCTGTCTTTGTTGACTACTTTTCTGTCTGTATATATATATATATATATATTTCAATTTATGTCTGGGCACAGGCATGAAAACCCATCCCCCTTTTTACTACTTTTCTATATATATTTCAATTCTGTCCAGCCTGGATTATTCCGTGGCTCTAATACAGCTGTTATAAATATATATATTTCAATTTCAGTTCGGGCACCAGTGTGAAAACCCATCGCCCTTTACAACTTTTATATATAATTATATATATATTCGCTTTACTCGCTTTTATTAAATTGTTGCTTTAAATATTCATTTTATATGAATCGGCACTGACATATCTGCGGGCGAACTAGATTTATTTAAATCTCGCCAACTTTAGCTTTTAAACGGTTCAAAATAGGTCCAGACAGAACCGGGAAGCTAGAATGGCTGAGATTTATTTAAATCTAACACTTTTCTAGTTTTAGTTGCAAAAGCACTCTCGCGGCCCTTAGATCGCTATCTAGTGGGAACGAGATGCTTCGGCTATGTGCGAGCCAAGATGTACTGATGAATCCTTGGTTTTGGCGATATTTGGATATATTTCTGTACAAATTTGAGCTGTGCAGGTCTATTGGCCTCCCTATGTGAGCCTAGGAATCGTGGGATTCATGATCAAACCGATCAGAATCTGATTCCCACGATGGACAAACTCCCCTTTACAAATGTACCTTGCCAGTTTTTCTGTAAAAAATGTACATACAAAAGACCTTAAAACGGTTATCCAGATTTAAGGTCTTAACATAGTGAAAATATGGTTGGTCGTGTCAGAGTCCCTCCGATGGCTATCATGTCCATGAGGAGACCGACATTTGTATATATTGTGATCGAGGATGCTTCACAGCCCGACAATCACCATTCAAATTGAGCCTTAAGGCTGAAAAGATAAAACTAAAATATCGATATGCTTCAATTCATATGTTAGCATAAGTGTTTGATAACATTCTTTCAAAACATCACTTAAATAATCTTATCGAAAAAAAGAAGCTTTTGCAAATCAAATCAAATATTTTTACAAATCAAATCAAAGACTTTTTGCAAATCAAATCAAACCCTTCGTATATAGGTTCAACGATGCATAAACATACTTCCAATTAAAGCATAGGCCTAATTTCTTCCAGCATTCACACACATTGCAGATTTAAAAGGAAAATATTGAAAAGTTGCGGTACCGTGTTTACACGGGAGTTGTGGGGTGCCTAACACCTTCCCCACACTTAACCAAGCCCCCGAACTCAAACTTTGTTTTCAAATATCAAGTTTTAACAGTGTCTAGCAAATTGGGCCTCTTTCAAACAAAAATCGATTGAGTTGGTACAACCATTTTAAATCTACCAACTGACGACTCTGTAAAACGTTCGAAATCGTCGACATGATACATGTTGGCCTTTTCCTAAAAAACCCTTCAAAACCTTTTTCACAAATAAAAAGAGTAAGGGTAGAGATAACTTAAGAAGAGAGAAAGATTCGGGTTGTGACCCGACCCGCGAATTTTTTTCCCACGTCGACATCAGTATTACTATTTGGCTTCTGTTCTTTTTTTTTTAAAGTAGGCCTGATGCTTGAGCTGCTGATGCTTATGGCGTGTTGCCATGTTGGGCTGGAGCGCGGACCGCCTAATTGATTTATTTCAATTCTTTTCAATAAGTTTATTGGGTTGGGCTTATAGCAAACTGTTTTAACAAGATAAGAAAATAAAATGGACAAAAACTAGGCCAGGCCAGGCCATTCCAGGCCCAGGCCAGACTCAGGCAAGTCCAGGCCAGGCTTTGGACAAGGCCAGGTCAGGCCAGATTTTTGGGCTTAAATGGCAGCCTTTTCCAGCCTTTTAGGCCGGACCAGGCCGGTCCTGGCCTTGACTAGGTCGGGCTTTGACCAGGCCAGGCCCAGGTCGGACCAAGACCTCAGGCCTTTTGTGCACCTCTAGAAGATAAGATGAGGAGAGACTATCCCCATCTTTTTGTGTAACCTTGTACCAATTCCAAGGACGGAATTTTTATAAGGGGGGAGGATGTAATACCTGTGAATTTTATAAATGATATTAATAAATGTGTGAATATTTATTTCAATATAAACGTTTATGAATCATGAGATGAGTAACTCAATTAAATTAAATTGACTTTATAATAATTGAGAAATGTGGAGAAATTATGATAAGCTCGTGAAATGCCTTGTGTGGCACGATGATGGAAATTATGATGGTTTAATTAAATTAAAGAAGTAATGAATTAATAGGTGAAGGATTAATTAATATTATATTGTTAATTAATTATTATTATAAGCAATAGCATATTAATGAGTAAATAATTAATTAATATAATAGATTAATGTTTATTCAATTAATTGCTAAGTGTAACAATATGTAATGGGTGATTGTATATTATATAGTGCCTACATTCAATTAATATAAAATGGGCTGTGACACTACAATGTGACTATATAATATATAGAACTATATAGTAAAATTAGATGAACCATATAAGCTACGTAAATGAGCTTATGTGACAATATGTTATTTGTGGATACATTTAAATGTGTACTTTGTGAAATATTAAATTAAACTAAATAAATAATTATTATTTAATAATTATTTCAATAAGTAAGTATAAATTGAAATAATAAAGTTTATGATAATGTGGAATGATAGTACTCAAATAAATTATATTCGGTATTATCAAATGTACATGGATTATATAATGATGTATATATATATAACCCTAACTTACTACAATGTAATAATGTTTCCTCACTAAAATTTCATTGTAACTTAAAAGGAGATTTAAACCTAAGTATACATATATACATTGTATAGGGTTATATATGTGTAAGTGTATTAAACCTAAAGTATGTGGCATTATTTCATTTCCAAATGCTGAGATTCGAATTGTCCCTTAATGAGTGTCTCATTTCTTCTCCTTCACGTATATGGCAAATGGCCTAGCATATCCTTCAATTTCATGCTAGCAAATATAGCAAATGATGAAGAAGGGAGTGGGTTGATGGGAGTTGTTGGATTACTATTTCACCAAACTTTCAAAATCCATTGGCTTCTTCTTCTTCCTCTTGGTTTAATTATATGTGCAAAGCTTTGGCATGGATTTTCATATCTCTATAAATAGAGCCCTCCTCCTCTCATAATCAAGTTGCTAAATTGTTGGTTAAGTTGGTATAGAGAGTGAGTTGAGAGAGAAATCTAAAATTTGAGTCAAGGGAGTTCAATTCAAAGTTTTAAGAGGTATAATGCTTATTTCTGTTTTGAAGTTTAGCATTTATGATTGCATGAATTAGTTGAAATTGATATGAAAATTGATGTAAGCATGTTAGTAGAGTCTATATACATGTTATATATGCACTGTGATGATAAACAAGCATGTTTGGAAGCTCTGCAATTGCAGAATGCATTCTGGACTGGGGCCGCACCACTCCCTACTACAAACACGGCGCGGCCGCGCCGATCTGTAGAAGAGAAATCCAACTTTTGTGGTTTATGATGAATGGAGCATGTTAGTTTGACTTAAGTATGCCTAATTATGTCCTTTACATGCTAATATAGGTGGCCTTACATGTTATCACCTACCTTAACTCGATTTTAAACGGTTTCTAAAGGAAACTTAGAGTTTTCAAAATACGAACTTGATGAACTAAGTACACTTTAAGTTCTGAACTTGTGAGCATGCTTATGTGGTCTAGTTATGTGTGTACATGAGTATGATATATAGTATGTGTTGGTCAAAAAACCGATCACTAAACACGCGCAAGTATACGCGGTCTAACAAGTAATACAGTGATAAGGAAAGTGTCGTACCCACGAGGAACTATCACTAATATTTACCAAATACCAACTTTGTATCGCTTAAGTCTTATTCGAACAGTAAAATAATAGGAGTGTGGTTAAACTAGTTATAACTAATTATTAAAGCAAGTAAACGGATAACGAATGGTAATCGAAGGAATTACAAGCTAAGGTTACAACTTCACCCCACACAGGCATTCCGTCGAACACCTGGCGTGCTATGCTTCATCAAACTTCCTACCCTTCTCTCTTTGGTCTTAATGGTCACGACAGTTTGTCGACCGAGAACACACAGGTGCTCATACACCTCTGTCGAGGTATGCACAAACATATCCTATCCAGATCCACCCGATAGGGAATAGAATAGAAAAGAACATCCAAACTAAGTGATAATCCTACACATGTCTATGCGAATTAACCTAACAAGGATTTAAGCATAAGTTCTCAATTAGGTCACACGTGGCACACAGATATATGTCTATTCTACGCACACTTATGCAGTCGAAACTCATAATCACATGCCAATATATTTAGGTGTAAATCTATAATCCTTCTTTCGATATCATATAGATTACCAAAATCATCACTAATGTCTTAGTGAGAATCATTAAGCATGAATATATTAAACCAAACCATATGGTGCCAACCAAAGAGATAAGACAGTCAATTTAACTAACAAAGGGTTCCGTTATAACCTTAGAGCCAATACTTAGTTCATAGCTATTGAACAAATATAAGTAGCAATAAAGACAACATTTATGGATTACAAAATTAGAGGAAATAAAAGGATAAGAATAAACTCTGTCAAAGCTCTTCAGTCTCCAAACATTCCGCTCCTTTCAAGCTCTCCAATCCGTGTAGCTCACTGCTCTTGTTGCTCCAAGGAAATCCCATACTTTATCCTCATCTACCTAATCTATATTTACAAACATTACCTAATAACTAGAGAGAGAAAGTACAAAAGAGATCTAATCTATCCTAAGCTAAGCTAACCGATTCTATCCCAGTCTTCTTTCTCTGCTCTTTTTCTTCTTCTCCAATACCTCTCTCTTGTTTGCAGAGGCTCACCTCATATATATATATATATATATATATATCTATTTTCTTCTTTTTCTAGGTCAAAAGCAAGCCCTTCCTGCCTTGGCACCGGAGGTTGCGCTGCTGCGCGGGCAATAGGCTTATAAGTGGCGCTGCGGCGCCACGTTAAAATCAAAAGATCGGAGGTCGCGCTGCAGCGCGAGTCCATAAAGGAACTGTGGCGCTGCAGCTCCAGAATGACATCAGCAAGGACCAGGGGCGGCGCCGCGGCGCGAGAATGAGACTAGGCATTGGCGCTGCGGCGCCAGTATATGTAAATTCTCCGTTTTGTCCCCTGAAAGATAGAAAAGTCCTGTAAAGCCTGCAATACATCGGTTAAGCATAATAATACTATAAACATATAAAAACTATATAAAAACTACGAAGATCAGGCAACTATTTAAGCCATAAAGTATCCGATTTGCGGGTATAAATTCCACTCATCAAATACCCCTAAACTTAAGTCTTTGCTTGTCCTCGAGCAAACTATCTAACACAAACTCACAATAGAAAACACACGTGAAATAAAAATATCACTGTATACTAGTATCATGGCTTCTAAGCTCGATCATAGCTACTCCCAAAGAACAGGGCAAACACAGATATTAGTAAGAGTTCATTCAGCTTCAAGCATAAGACTGTATTCGATCCATTCTCTGTGTGTGTGTGGGGACCAACCATCCTAACTAATCATTGCTCAAATAAGATCGCACAGACGATTGTTAATACCAATATGCACACTCCGTAACTTAAACATTCAACAAGCATTAAGAATAAGATGCAAGTGCAGAAAAGGATCAAAAGACTCTAGCATAAAGAAAGTAAAATCTGACTCGGACAGTACTTAATTACCTTAGGCTAATCAGAGCTACCCATTAACGAGCTTTTGATCAGCGACTCCCAAGCCAGATGACTTTAGGGCACTAGGTGTGGAACACCCCTATGAATCTAATAACTCGAGCAGCAAAGGCCACGTAATCAACATAAGCCAAATTAGACTTTACGAAATCTGAAGATTATTTGGCGAGTGCATTTTATGCTCCATCTCAACATCGGTCCTGCGTTTATGGATGAGTGCGTTTTACGCTCCATCTCGACCCACCGCAGATTTTCGATATTCAATTTCCTTTTCAAATTTTTATTTTTATTTTACAACATGCCAGAATCCAAGATCCAAAACTGTATATGCGTCGAAGTCTTTTATTACCTTGTAAAAATGAAAGTTTATAAAAGTGAACAACTCTCAAAGCATAAACGGCGAACTACATTCGAAAAATAACTAGTAAACATAGTTGTTCGGTGCTTGCTAAGAAGGACGGATCAATAACAGTCTCAACTTATCGATTGAACAACCCTTAGCTCATACATGCTTGACACGACTCTAAGAGATAAGCATAATTACTTGACGCTTGTCATTAGCCACAATCAAAAAATTAGTGAAAAATATACCACCTTTGCATAAAAGCAGCTCAAAATAGGGTAATAAAGCCATTAACATGGCACAAGCATATAAATCTGTAAAAGCCCCAAAAAGATGGCTATAAACCACAAACATGCTAATAATAATCAAAGCATTAATAAATAACCAAAAACTGTTCATGGCATCCATCATAATAAACCCAAAACATAATACCGCAGTTCAAAACGACTGCACTACAATCCTGATAAAAACCAAAGCAAAGTACTAAAATAGCAACCTATCATGGCAATAGACAGAAATAAAACAGATAATAAAACATAACACCCCCAAACTTAAGGTGAGCAATGCCCTTATTGCTAAACATATATCACTCTAAACAAGAAGGCTTCCCTGAAGTCTGGTCACTCGGCAGCAGCAGCGTCCTCGTCATCTTCGGCGGGCGGTGATGGTGGAGGGTATGGTGGGAAGACAGGAGGCTCTGGGAACTGGAATGGCGTGAACTCAGAATCCTCGCCACTATACACGGTGTATATGCTCTGCATCGTGTTGACCAGCTCAGCCTGATACTGCATCGCTATGTCTTGCCTCAAGGCCACCGCTGCTATGTGCCTCTGTTGCCTCTGAGCATTAGCATCCTGGTTCTGATGTAGTAGAGTGAGGGATGCCATGATTTCTGCCAGTAGTCCCTGTGAAGCTGGGCCTGCGTCTGGTGGCTGCGAAGGCTCTGCTGTAGGAGGTGGCTCAGTAGGTGGCCCGAATCCTTCGCCTCTAACATGAGAAATAGCCCCGTCCCATACATCGAAGCGTGAGATGGTCTGATGGTCAATGACTGACATGGGCGGCAAAGCTATCTCTTCTGGCCCCCAATGGATACCTGCCCTCTAACTTGAACAATAGCAGGACCTTCAGGACTGGCATTTGTATAGAACTCTCTGACCATAGAAACAATGGTCGATTCGGGTGGTTTTGTGAAGTGCACCCACTGGCGACCTGCAATCATTGCTAACAACTCGCCATCCTTTATTTTGTTAGGCCTCAAACCCCGTTCAGGAATCAAATTTCGTGCGGCAAAGGAGCTTTTGTATCATTTCCATGCCTCTTCGTTAACAAATTTGGTGTTGTCCCATACCGTTGGTGCTGCGGACGAGGAACCGCCGATGCTCAGTCGCTGCCTCTTTGATGCCATGTCACAATTTTCAGTTGGTGTGGACAAAAACAGTACCTAAGCAATGCCACTCTCTGTAGAAACAACCCTTAAAGAAATAGGCAGCAAATCCCCAATGAAACCCACTAATTGTAAGCCAAATCAGTCAAATTTCTCTATTAGGCAACTTATCAAACACCTTGTGTGCGCTCTAAAAATCCAATTTGGACAGCCCTTGCTTGACAGTGCTCTGTCCCGATTTCCGTCAGTGGAAATCACCCCAATCAAAAGAGTAAAACCAACCCAAATATCGAAATCAAACACAGTAAATGAATGACTGAATTCCCCCAAATACCTTGAGTGGGAACCCTAGATTGACTCTGATCTCCTCTTGTTGCGTGCACTGGCTTGGGGTCTTGTGGGAGAATGTATGGATTGCTCTGTTGTGGGTAGATTGATCAAAGGTTAGGGGTGGAGAAAGGCACGTTTTGGTTTTGGGTCTCTTGGGTTCTTTGTGCTGCTGAAACTGTCGAGAGAAATGGGAAGTAGTAGTGGCTAACTGCTGGCCACATTGTGCTTTTAAAAACCAAAACTCGCTACCGGCGCTGCGGCGCGGCCATTCCTTCGTTGATTGGAGCCGCGACGCGACTTGGCAGTAGCTTTGCCTGATTTTGGCGCTGTGGCGCGAATACCCCTTTGTTCCTGGGCGCTGCGGCGCCAGGATAGGAAATTTGCATTTTTAGCATGGCGCTGCGGCGCGAAGTTTAATGTATATTCTGGCGCTGCGGCGCCAGCCTTGTATCTGAGTTTTTTCCCTGCACAAAAACCAGTATTAGCACATATATTATATAGATATCATGCTAAGTAAACAACATGCTTGATACAAATTTCTAACTAAGATATACACCAGCAACATACTCAATAACATGCTGCCTGCATCCTATAATCACAAAAACATATGCATTGGCAACGATGTTTACATGGTAAAAAGAAGAGACACAATATAAACTAGACATAAGTAAAGAAAACAGAGAAAATTGATAATGAGATGGGGTTGCCACCCCACCAAGCGCTTGTTTTAAAGTCGTCGGCTTGACTATATCGATGCCGCTTAATCCGGCTCATAAGCAAAATTGACCATTTCATGCCGCCTATTTGTCAACTCCTTTAAATTTGTGGCGGACATGGATGATTGATCATCCTCGTTTTCTTCACCCATCGGCACGAAGAATCTTTCACCACTGGAATTATCCACTAATTCGCCTTTTTCATCAAGTTGAAAGCGTTCTTTGTGCACTAGCGGGCCCTCCAGGGTTTCCACAATCGTGAGCGTGGCTTCCGGTTGTTGATTAGTCTTGACAATACAACCACTCTTTATCCTCTTCTCTCCAACTTCAGGCTCCACCTATTGGACAATTTGCACCATGACATCTCCCTCAACAACTTTGTGAGACTCACCGCCTTCTCCTTGCGTATCCACCGTGCAATGCTCTACTGCTTCATCGTTGAGATCGGTTATGACCGGTAGATTGCCCTGCGATAGATTTATGATGGCATTGACGAGTTGTCCCAATTGATTTTCGAGGCTTTGCAATGCGGCGTCTTGGCTTGCCATTCGAACCTCATTTCTTTCTATAAAGTTGGTGAGGAGCTCTTCAAGCCTTTTCTCTTCTGTTAAGTCTGCCGAAAAGCTCTCATTGGGTTGGAATGTCACCTTATACTGCGGAGGAGATGGACATTCAAATTGATTCGGATAGGAGTAATTCGGATCATGATATTGCTCTTGACTATAGTCCCAAGAGTTTGGATAACCCTGACAGTTTGGATGATAGGAAATCGGTTCAATGTCAGCTCGTTCCTGACAGTAGGCGGTCTGAGTGGACTGACAGTCAAGATTATCAGAAAACCTCAAGACATTTGCAATTTGATCTCGCAATTGCTAGAGTCCTTCTTCCGAGCTTGGTTGTGTAGTCCTCTCATAAGGCCATTGACATTGATCGTCCATAACCTGTAAACTTAAAAATAAAAAGGAAGATCAAACAAATAAAAGAAATATATACGCGTTCAAATTAAGACTAAATTGATTTAAATCAATATTGGACAATATTAGAATAATAGTTCCCCGGCAACGGCGCCAAAAACTTGTTGGTCGGAAAACCGATCACTAAACACGCGTAAGTATACGCGGTCTAACAAGTAATACAGTGATAAGGAAAGTGTCGTACCCACGAGGAACTATCACTAATATTTACCAAATACCAACTTTGTATCGCTTAAGTCTTATTCGAACAGTAAACTAATAGGAGTGTGGTTAAACTAGTTATAACTAATTATTAAAGCAAGTAAACGGATAACGAATGGTAATCGAAAGAATTACAAGCTAAGGTTACAACTTCACCCCACACAGGCATTCCGTCGAACACCTGGCGTGCTATGCTTCATCAAACTTCCTACCCTTCTCTCTTTGGTATTAATGGTCACGACAGTTTGTCGACCGAGAACACACAGGTGCTCATACACCTCTGTCGAGGTATGCATAAACATATCCTCTCCAGATCCACCCGATAGGGAATAGAACAGAAAAGAACATCCAAACTAAGTGATAATCCTACACATGTCTATGCGAATTAACCTAACAAGGATTTAAGCATAAGTTCTCAATTAGGTCACACGTGGCACACAGATATATGTCTATTCTACGCACACTTATGCAGTCAAAACTCATAATCACATGCCAATATATTTAGGTGTAAATCTATAATCCTTCTTTCGATATCATATAGATTACCAAAATCATCACTAATGTCTTAGTGAGAATAATTAAGCATGAATATATTAAACCAAACCATATGGTGCCAACCAAAGAGATAAGACAGTCAATTTAACTAACAAAGGGTTCCGTTATAACCTTAGAGCCAATACTTAGTTCATAGCTATTGAACAAAATATAAGTAGCAATGAAGACAACATTTATGGATTACAAAATTAGAGGAAATAAATGAATAAGAATAAACTCTGTCAAAGCTCTTCAGTCTCCAAATATTCCTCTCCTTTCAAGCTCTCTAATCCGTGTAGCTCACTGCTCTTGTTGCTCCAAGGAAATCCCATACTTTATCCTCATCTACCTAATCTATATTTAAAAACATTACCTAATAACTAGAGAGAGAAAGTACAAAAGAGATCTAATCTATCCTAAGCTAAGCTAACCGATTCTATCCCAGTCTTCTTTCTCTGCTCTTTTTCTTCCTCTCCAATACCTCTCTCTTGTTTGCAGAGGCTCACCTCATATATATATATATATATATATATATATATCTGTTTTCTTCTTTTTCTAGGTCAAAAGCAAGCCCTTCCTGCCTTGGCACCGGAGGTCGCGCTGCGGCGGGAGCAATAAGCTTATAAGTGGCGCTGCGGCGCCACGTTAAAATCAAAAGACCGGAGGTCGCGCTGCAGCGCTAGTCCATAAAGGAACTGTGGCGCTGCAGCTCCAGAATGACATCAGCAAGGACCAGGGGTGGCGCCGCGGCGCGAGAATGAGACTAGGCATTGGCGCTGCGGCGCCAGTATATGTAAATTCTCCGTTTTGTCCCCTGAAAGCTAGAAAAGTCCTGTAAAGCCTGCAATACATCGGTTAAGCATAATAATACTATAAACATATAAAACTATATAAAAACTACGAAGATCAGGCAACTATTTAAGCCATAAAGTATCCGATTTGCGGGTATAAATCCCACTCATTAGTATGTAAAGTTACTTTGCATGCTTGGTTGGTTTAACATGAGATTTTCAAAGAAAACTTAAGAGTTTAAAAACTAACGATGTTAATAACTACTTTATGTGTATTCTGAAATTTATGACTATCATGATAGGATATCGTAGCCTATAGACACGATTGACATGTATGCCTAACTAGCCATGAACGTTGCAAACTAGTCGAGCATTGTTCAAATGAATTTTAAAGAAGTAAAACTATGCTACTTTAAAATTCATGACTAGGATAACTTGGACATGTATGATTGAGGTTTATTGACCTCATCACGTAAGTATAATGACTAAACGTGAGAAGTCTTGATAATTGAACTCATTAAGCCTTGTTAAATGAGAAGTGATATAAAACTATGTTAAAGGAAAGATGTAAGATCAAACCTAATCATGAACCTCATAACATGTATGTTCTGCATATGTTATCATCAATGTATGCAAGAAAGCGAGCTAGGCCATGCAAACTTATTTTCAGTTCTGGTTTGAACTAGGAGCGGTGCGGCCGCGCCACTCCCTAGTTCAAACCAAGCGCGGCCGCGCCGCCCTGCAGTGCAATCTGACCATTTTGTTGTAATCTAAAAATTGAAGCATGCTTATATTGGTATCCTAAACTGCAATGCATGATTACTAGTGGTGTGCTCAAGTGATAATAAACTTGTTGACAATAGAAACCATAGAATTGATAAGTGTTTATAAACTTTCAAACACTAAGTCAAACGATGATTACGAACTATATTATTGGATTTCATAGTTTCATACAAACTAATTATGTGCTATATGTACGTAAGATATATAACGACATACGTGTAGGATTGTACGACTAAAGTTAGGATCTTATGTGTGTTTAACTTACATATCAAGTATATGTATTCAACTTATGTAACTAATGAATATCCTTATATACGTAACTACGTTACAATAGGATTACAAAGTATTGATAAGCTAAAGGTTGATAAACTACGCATAAGGCAAGTATTCGAACCTTACTCCTTATTGAGCAAGTTTCTTAACCTTACACTTTATTAAGCAAGTTCCCTAACTCTTTTCACTTGACATATTGTATAAATTCAAATTGTTGCCATGTCAAACTAATAATTGTTATTATTCGAACATCGACTTTATATCTTGATGTTGTTGCAAGCATTGAACTTATCGTTCCTAAATGCATTACAAAAGTTGTCTAAGCCATTTGATTCGGCTAGACTAATATCGTATGTTTGAAAGCTATCCAAACCAATTGACTTGGTGCGGACTCTTATAATTCTACTAAGATGAATAACCCTCATGGAAGGGGAAATTATATACAATTGTCGGGGAACCGACGTGCGCACATGAGTGCGATTAAATGTTATGCATGACGTAGGGTACTTTAGGCTGATCACCTGTTGTACTTGTTTTATTGGATTATCAGCATATTACTGTTAATTCTAGTAAGAGTTCATAGTCCTTAGTGACTGCTCAGTGTTCATTATTCTTGAACCTTGAAATGGTTAAAATTTTGAATCTTGTTGATATCTCTCTGTCCTTAGTGACCATTATTGAGAACTATTGATACTGCTTGTTATTCTTAAACTATCATTTACTGTTGTACCCTTGGGATTTGAAATCTATATTATTCACCCTTATTGCTATATTACTTGTTGAGTAAACTTGTTGCTCATTCTTGCTTTCCCTAAAACATTTCTGTTAATGTAGAGCAGTGTGGACCCTCGGGCACAGACAAGGGCAAGGGCAAGGCTACGGCAAACTTTGTTCTCTTTTAGGATTATTATGATAATGTAATAAGAACTTATTTTGTATTATGTATTAGCTATGTTTAAGCTATGCTTAAGATGATGGAGTTATGTTTAAGTTTCAAGACCGTGATACCCGAATAATTATATTAAATAAATGTAAATTATTCTATCATTCCGTTGCGTGAGATATTATTATTTTATTAGATATTTAGAAAGTGACGAACCGAATTCGAGACACGAGTGGTCCGAATTTGGGGGCGTCACATTAATAAGTTTATATTGAATAATTAATTATTTTTTCTCAAAATTATATTGTTCATTACTCCCGCCTCCCGGCATCGCAAGTTAACTATAGTTAACTATATATATATAATGAATGTAAGTTATTATATATATATATATATATATATATATATAACTTATATATATATATATATGTAAGTTATTAATTAATGAATGTTAGTTATTAATAAGTTTACATTGAATATTTAATTTTTTTTTCTCAAAATTATATTGTTCATTACTCTCGCCTCCCGTCTCCCGGTATCGCAAGTAAGTTTTGAAAGTAAAAACTTGTAACAAGCTAATAACTATAGTTTTGTAAGTTAATATATATATATATATATATATATATATATATATCAATCACTTGTAGCAGTATGCTAAATTACGTCTTTGCCATTGCTTTATACGGCCCCTTCTTTAGCTTTATTCCCTGCCGCTACAACCTATAGTGGCAACCCACTTTTTTATTTTAATTCTCTTCCGCTATATATGATTCATGTTTCTTATACATATAAACCTTTAGGCTATTAAATAGCTGGCTCACTAAGATAGCTTTTATTACATGGATACTTCATCACTTATATGTCAGAGATGTCCTCCTCTGCCAATCATATGGTGAAAGTTACATAAAATAATCACATATGATTAATTCTTGATAGTTTGAGTAAATAGTCCATTTTTGATAAAGTGAAATAGATTTTACAATGCATTTTTTTATTAAATTAAAGTAAGTTTGAATATTATATTTTTGCTTGCTTGGAATAAATGGTGATAACTCATTTTTAGTACTTCTCACATGTGTAGTCATGTCGTTGTAAGAAATGGCAGAATCAGTGCTGCAGTAGACTTCTGCATCTCTGGATTTAGGGCAGCGCAGCTGCGCCTGAAATACAAAGGCTGAGCGCGCAGCTGCGTCGGATAGAATTTACCAGATAGAAAGCCCTACAGCGCAGCTGCGCCCAAGCGGTAGTCAGTTTTTTTAAAAGAGCTTGAAAGGCAGCAATTTAAGTCTTATTCAAACATAATTTTATTCTCTCTCTTCCAAACATAACCGAATCAAACACTCCATCTCCTTATCAACTTCTATATCACTATCAATCCATATCACAAGCCCAATACAAATCAAATTCCATCTCTCTATCCCCTATAAATAAACCCTAATTCCTCTATTCATTCACACTCATCAGAATTCACAGAGGTAACAAAGGGAGCAGATTCAGTCACACACCGAGTGCTTGATTCTAGGTCTGATAGAATTTAGCAACCACAAGTTCTCAAATCCTAGCCTATCAATCATGTCGAAGAGAGCCCGAACACCCCAGCCATCTTCTTCTAGCAGTGAGGATCCGGGCCATAGCAGTGATACCCCAACCACATTAATGTTATTAATTATATGCTTGTCATTAATTATATACTTAATTAAAAATAAAAATAACTAATGACATGTTAAGAACTTTATAAGATTTTGTATCTAAAATTAAATATCTATATTTACTTTTAAAATAGATAAAAATTATTCGGAGTCCAACCTAAAATCAGACCAATCTACTACTTCACGTTATAGAGTAAAACACTAATATATAAACATATATACATTTTAATGGCCTAACAATCATATGTGATTTTTTAATGTAACTTTCACCAAATGATTGGCGGAGGAGGACATCTCTGACATATAAGTGCTGAAGTATCCATGTAATAAAAGTTGGCTTAGTGAGCCAACTAATTAATAGCCTAAAGGTTTACATGTATAAGAAACATAAATCATATATAACAGAAGAGAATTAAAATAAAAAAGAGGGTTGCCGCTACAAGTTGTAACGGCAGGGAATAAAGCTAAAGGATAGGGCGTATAAAGCAGGGGCAAAGACGTAATTTAGCCTGTCGCTACAAGTGATTGTTCTGCCATTACAACTTGTAACGACATGTGTTAAATTGACTTTAATCTATGTCATCTAATATTGAGATCAAAGGTATAGATTATGTTTGCTGGAATAGTACCCGTGGCAACCGGTTGCCACGGATGGGTTTATATATAGATATGTATATAAGTTATTAATATATACATATATAAGTTATTAATATATATATATATATATATATATATATATATATATATATGTTAGGTTTGTATGAAATCATGGCGCAATTAAATTGTAAAAATTAGCGGAAGCATGATAAAATCAGAGTTTAAAATTTCTACAAACCAATTACCCGGATTATCCTTTTTGCACAATTATTAATTAAAATGAAATAGAAGGATATTAGATTTATACCCTTGTAGAACTAAGCTTCCACAGGTACTAGTTCAAGTCCTTGTTCTTTGCGATCTCCTTGAATATCCGAGATTGATTCCTTCCTTTGATCAATGTTAGCCACCCAAGTGTTTGGCCTCTAGAGGTGATCCACCAAGGAAGATGAATTGTTCAAGAAGAAGGGTGTTTGGCTAAACCCTAGTTTCCTTCTCTCTAGAAAAAGAGTGCTCTCTCAACTCTTTGAATTAAAAATTCTAACCTTGTTCCATAATAAGACTTTCTTATTTATAGATGTAGGCAACCCTCATAAACAATTTAGGATTAACGTTTTATATAAATTAATTAAACTCTTTTAATTAATTAGGCTTTCCAATCCTATTGGGATTAATTAAACTCTTTTAATTAATTAGCCTCCTAATCTTATTAGGAATATATATGTGTGTGTGTGAGAGAGAGTATCTTATTAATTAATTTTCAAACTCCTTTAGAAATTAAATAGTAATAATAATAATAATAATAATAATAATAATAATAATAATAATAATAATAATAATAATAATAATAATAATAATAAGACTTCTCTTATTAATTTATAATTAATATTTCCAAAATATTAAATATTAAATATTAAGTTATTTAATTTATTCTATCACCATAGATTAAATTAAATATACATAACTTATTATTACAATTATGCCATTTGCTTCTTTAATAAATATTCTTCCTTTTATGGTGTGACCTTTTAGGTTCTCATATTAAACCGGTTGTGAATAAATCAATTAGAAAAATTCTAATCTTATTTAAATAAAAAAATTAAACTAATAATTTATTTAAATAAATAACATTTATTCTACAATAAGGATAAGCCTCCTTAGCGATCAACGACTTTCCAGATAATATAGATTTCAACATTAATCATAAAAGAACCTGTGAGTTAATAGTACAATTCAATCCTTCCACCATACAATGTCCCAATTAAATATAAGATATAGAATTACTGTCAAGTCTTATTTTATTTAATTATATGTATTTCAATTCCAAAATGCACAACTCTAAATAATGCAAATTAGAAACTCTTTTCTAATTTCATTCCACCTTGGTCAAGGATTCCTGAATTGTCATTTATCGAATCACATAGGACATATCTCTTTTTTACTAGAAGCGGTAGTTTCTTTATTGATCATTCATTATCTCCATATATAAATTATTATACCCAAGCATACCATTTGATACATGCTAAGAGTCTTAAGGAATAAGTCAAACTATAATTGATTATACAAAGGATACTATGATGATCTCAAGTCTGAGGATCACTTGTACTACTATCACATTAGGAATTCTTATTGATAGACGAGTAAAACTCCATTAGGTATTTCTTTAGCGAGTCACGTTCAGTGTACTTATTCTCTAATAAGCACCTACATACTTGCTTTAGTGTCTCCACACAAATGATCATGAGTTCAATCATCCTCATTCAATGAGCAAGCAACATATGTACCAATCTATCTGAATTTACTAATCTCCTTATTAGTAATCCATCGATTGAGAACTATTTTAGTTTTTAAGCTATCTAAGAATTTAGATCTCATTAGCATTATCATCATCATGATTCTAAAAGCATTGCTTAAAACTATGGGTTTATCACATATTATAACAATAGCACCATGTAGATAAATAAATGCCTTTAATTAAATAATATTTTTATTAATAAATGAATAAGATTGTTACAAAGTATATGCTTCATCATCAAACATGATTGACTTGTGTGCATACTACTTTCAACACTTGCACTAAAGCCAATCGCCATGGTATCTAATACCCTTCTTCTCTAAGTGACGATTATCCTGCTGTTGGATTAGCTTCAGTAAATGGATATGCAATGTTGTTTTTGAGAGTTCACTATCTCTATAGTGACTTCTCCTCTTTCAATGATTTTTTTAATCAAATGAAAGTGCCGCAACACATGTTTGGATCCAAGATGAGACTTGGGAACTATTTCTAGTTTTATAATGAACTTTTCATCCGAAACATCAACTTGCATCTTCATTTACAGTTATATACTTTGTCTTTATCACTAAACCAGCAACTCTTTGTTGTTTGGAACCTTTCTAATTCACTGAACCACCGTTCAAGGTAACGCTTCACTCTAAAATGGATTTGTTGTCGTCTTGGTCAGTCCAAAAAACTTGAGTCTTTTAGTCCTCTAGTTTTATTCATACCCACCATGAATTATGATCACATCTTTAGTGTTGGTTAAGTACTTTAAGATGTTTTTCACTGTCTCGTAGTGAACTTCTCCAGAATATGACTGATCAACATCAAGTCTCGTATATTTCATTGCATACATGATAGTAACTCATGCGATCTCTCTTTTATTGAGGACAATTTTAGAGAGATGCACTTCATGGCTCATCATCATGAACATCTCTTGGAGTTTGATAGGCTAAACGCCTTTAGCATCAAATGAATATACGTTCATTGGGTTAAGCCGAGCATCCTTTTAAATCTATCTATATAGATTTATATCCCCAATTTAGGATGTTCTACCCAAATCATTCATGGAGAAATGTTTAGATAAATTTATCTTTACTGATTATAGCACTGGTATGTCATTCCTTATCAATAGTATATCAACATATAATACTAGGAATGTCACAGCGCTCCCGCTGACTCTTTTGTACTCACTAGGTTCATTCTCATTTTTGATAAAATCAAACTCTTTTGATTTTCTTATCAAAATGAATGTTCCATATTTGAGAAACTTGCTTCAATCCATAAATGGATTGTTGTAGCTCATATACATGATTTGTTTTAACCATTGAAACAAATCCATCTAGCTGTATCATACATACATTATCCTCTAATAATTTATATTTGAGGAAGGGCATCTCCACGTCCATTTACCAAATTTAGTAATCAGCTGCAATCGCAAGTAAAATTCAAATGGTCAAGAGCATTGCTTCAAAGATCCATTTTGGATTTTATGGTCATCTACTATTTCCCTGAGTGTCTACAACTCTTAGCCTTATCGTATATAACTGGATCATCATCCTCTATGATGCGTACCTCATCATCCTCTATGATGCGTACCTCATCATCATTATCTATGATGAATCCATACCTCCCAGGTATCTTCAGTACTATTTCAGATTAACGATTCGGTTGTGGTACAATTGGTCTATTTACATGTTCCTCTTTTTGACTAATAGTGATTTGTGGTTCTTGAACTCCTTCAAGATCTATTATCCTCTCACTAGCCCTTCAATGATAAACATTTTTATCTTATAAGGCAGCATGTTTCGCAACAAACACCTTTTGCTAAGTAGGATTATAGAACATTTACCCTAAACTTACTTTAGGATGTCCCACAAATTTGTATTTGTCAAATCTTGCCCTAAATTTATCTTTTTGAAACTTTTTCACATAAGCTGGACAACCCTTTATCTTAACATACTTAAGATTAGGAATCCTCCCTGTCTATAACTTTTATGAAGTCTTAGGGACGGATTTTGAGGTTACCTTATTTTGTAGATATGCAGCCGTTTCCAGGGCATTACCCTAGAAGGATACTGGAATGTCAGTAAAATCATTATGGACCGCACCATATCCAACAAGGTACTATTCTTCTTTTTAGATACACCAATCAATTATTGTGTATCAGGAAGCGTCCATTTTAAGAAAACCATTTAAGATGATCTTAAAACTTATTGCACAAGTATTTATTCCTCGATCCAATCGAAGAATCAATATACTTTGCCAATTAGTTTTACTTCTAAATTCTTTGAACTTTTTAAATGATTCAGACTTATATTTCACCGAATACAAATATTCAACTCTTTGAATGATCATCTCCTTTTCTTTTACTAGTTTGTTCAATTTAAAATTATTTTTCATGTAAGTCAAGTATGTAAAATCCACTTAGTAAATTGTTAATTATTTAAACTAATGGACTTGCCCGTAGGCGGCGCTAAACAATAAGTTCCTGCATTTAATGGACCAATTTTTTCTCCATTCCCACACGTAGGAAGACTTCCGTTGTTTAGCTTTCTACTTATGCTTGGTCCCTTCATAAATCTGTATTTATGAGAACCATAGCTGGTATCCAATACCCAAGTAGAAAATTTACTTACTGAAAAATTTATTTCAATTATGAACAAACCTGTATTTGTAACCGAAGCTTCACTAAGCTTCTTCTGGTTAGCCTCTGCAAGATACTTCTCGCAGTTTCTATTCCAGTGTCCAGGCTTATTGTAGTGGAAGTAAACTCCTTTGCTATCTGTATCAGTTTTGTTCTTATTATCCTTTGTATTTGCCTTTCTAGTTACCTTCTTTAAATCGTTCTTCTTTTCAGAAGATCCTTTGGCCCCTATCAGTAAGACTTGGTCTTTCTTGGTCGGAAAGTGACTCTTAACAATTTTCAATATGTTTAAGAAAATCAACGAGGCTGACATCTAGCTTGTACATTTGAAAATTCACAATAATTATGAGAAGGAGTCCAGGAGTGAGTGCAAGATCAAATTTTGGCTCAATTTTCCATCCATGACAAAACCCAGTTGTCCTATTTGTTCAATCAGATTGATTATCTTAAGCACATGTGTCTTGACTGTAGTACTATCGGTCATTCTAGATTGGAAGAGCTCCTTAGATATCTGATATCTAGTGGTCCTACTTTTCTCACCATTCAACTCTTTGAAGTGTAGACCCCAAAATTCTTATAATATAATTCTCATTTTCGATCATTAACAATACAACTTTAATCTATCTTTACATCATTATTCGATATTAAAAACACTATAAATGCGGAATATTTAAAACTTTTATAAAATCTTTCTTTCTATATTTCCCTGAATCTCAACCTTTATCATTACATATCTTTGATTCAAATGAATCATGAATCGTTACAACAAAATGACTATACAAAGTCTTACGTCATAAAGCAATATCCATATACATCGGATAGCTCAACTTACAATTTAACAATCATGTTACATGTAAAACAATTACATTACTCATCTAAAAATAATAATTTTTGCATTGCTATTGATCTTAACATTTAACTAGCACGTATCATTACCACGCATCCTTGACGTGCAAAAATGGTTATTTGCAAGAGTGAGCTCGACAGTTCAGCAAGTTCTAACAATTTTCATGCATCACATAACACATAATAACATGCTTAATATATATCTCATAATAATTAAAGTAACATGGCATACATGCTTTAATTCACATAACAAATATAAAGATTGAGTTCCTTACTCAATCAACATGCTTTAATCAATCAATGTAGTCATAAATTGACTTAAACATTCATGCTTACAACATATATAACATATCATGCTATTTGCAATATAATTTAAAATAGTTCATCAAGTTCACGTAGAAAATAGGAACCGGAAGACTTGCCTGGCTCGTAGATTACCAATTACCGAAAAATAGCTTAATATAATCTGCTTCAAGATCCTACATAACGTATTACCATACGCATCAATTATTAGTCACCTAGCAACGCTTAGCAATCGCTTAAGTAAATTCTAATTTACACTTCATAGTTCTCTCCCATTTATTTGACACACACTGTTAAATTTATATGTATAATTAACAATATAAGTTAATTATCACATAGCTAATCCTCATCGTTAGTTAACCAATTTAGGTTAACTCATTCCTCATTAACTAATAAGTTAATAATTAAGTACCACATAACTAATCACATCACATAAGCATATTATATTTTACATAATTAATCAATTAATAATTACACACTCATATTAGATTATAATTAAATAAATTATAATTTAAACATCTACTTTAATTATAATTAATTAATTATAATTACATCTTATGTTAATCAAATTATAATTACACAATTTATATTTTGATTTAAACCATTACTCTAATTAATCAAATTATAATTAAACAAATTAAAATTTATAATTAATCAAACTACATCATGTATTAAATTATAATTTCAACATATTATAATTTAAATTAAAAAATTACTTAGATTATAAATAATCAATTTTAATTTATGCACTCATTAAATTATAATTAAATAAATTATAATTTAAATTACACATTCACCTTAATTATAATTATTTCAAATTATAATCACATATTAAGTTATAATTACACAAATTATACTTCAAGTTAAACATTTACTTTGATTATAATTAATCAAACTATATTCATTATAATTTAACAAATTATAATTTTAAATTAAACCTTTACTATAATTATGGTTATGACGTACGTCGATACTAACACACATACGTGAGGCTAAACTCAAAATCAAACACCTCATACACGTATAGTACTTTTACTATCATATTGCATCTTACGGTAATCATTTCCAAGCACACATATAATATAACAACATAAGACTTCAATCTATCTTAAACATATCAAAAGTATGTTATCTCATTACCTATTACACTTAACAAGTCATAAAAATAAGTTAGCTAAACAAACACGGCATGAAAACTCAACGAAGGAAAAACAAAATTTTCGGACAGCATAGTGCCCTGCTGGGGCGGGTGGACCAAGGGTAAAAGCCTAGCTGGGGCGGGGCCCACTGCTGTGGGAACCCCCCAGCTCGCGAACGACATAGAAATAAGCCAATTTGACTAATTTCTCCACACCAAAGTCCGATTTTTCTCAACATGATGAACATGAAACTTGGTAACAACAAAATTTTGGACTCTTTAACATGATTATAACATATAAAATCCTTAAAACACATAATCAAAATCAAGTTTTCATGATTTTTGAAGAAAACTACAATATCAAGCGTTCTTGACAAAAATTGCTATTACGAATTTGTTTTTCAATCAATTGTTGGGTTTGTACGAAATCGTGACGCAATCAAATTGCAAAAAAAGCGGAAGCATGGTATATCAGAGTTTAAAAAATTTCTACAAAACCATTACCCGGATCATCCTTTATGCAAATTATTAATTTAAAACGATAAATAAGAAGTTATGGAATCATACCCTTGTAGAACGAAGCTTCCACAGGTACTAGTTCAACTCCTTGTTCTTCGTGATCTCCTTAAATTTTCGGGTTAGATTCTTTCCTTTGATCAACGTTAGCCACCCAAGTGTTTGGCCTCTAGAGGTGATCCACCAAGGAAGATGAATTATCAAGAAGGAGGGTGTTTGGCTTAACCTTAGTTTTCTATCCTCTATAGAAAAGGAGTACTCTCCAACAATTAGAATTACATCAATCTAATATCTATTATAAGACTTCTCTTATATAGACATTGGTCAACCCTTCTAATCCTATTAGACATGGGATTTTTTTTAATTAATTAAACTCCTTTAATTAATTTAGGCTTCCCACCACATGGGAATAATTAATTAAATTCATTTAATTAATTTGTCTCCTAATCTTATTAGGAATAAATGAGAGTACTAAATATTAAATTAATTACTAAACTCCTTTAGAAATTAAAATAATAATAATTGTAATAATATTAATAAGACTCCTCTTATTAATTTATATTTAATATTTCCAAAATATTAAATAATAAACATTAAGCTATTTAATTTATTCTATCACCATAGATTAAATTAATTATACTTAATGCATTATTACGATTATGCCATTACCTTCTTAAATAATTATTCTTCCTTTTATGGTGTGACCCTTTAGGTTCTCCATATTAAACCGGTTGTGAATAAATCAATTAAAACAATTTTAATCTTATTTAAATAAATAAATTAAACTAATAATTTATTTAAATAAATAATATTTATTCTACAATAGGGATAAGCCTCCCTAGCGATCAACGACTTTCCAGATAATATAGATTTCAACATTAATCAAAAAGAACCTGTGAGTAAATAGTTACCGTACAATTCAATCCTTCCACCATACAATGTCCCAATTAAATATAAGACATGGATTTACTGTCAAGTCTTATTTTATTTAATTATATGTATTTCGATTAGAAAATGCACAACTCCAAATAATGCAAATTAGAAACTCCTTTCTAATTTCATTTCACCTTGGCCAAGGATTCCTGGGTTGTCATTTAACGAATCACATAGGACATATCTCCTCTTTTACTAGAGGTGGTAGATTCTTTATTGATCATTCATTATCTCCATATGCAACTCATTATACCCAAGCATACCCTATATATGCCTTAAAAGGTCTTAAGGAATAAGTCAAAGTATAATTTGTTACATACAAGATACTATGATGATCTCAAGTCCAAGGATTACTTGTACTACTATCACATTAGGAATTCCTATTGACAGGCGAGTAAATCTCCATTAGGTATTCCATAGCGAATCACGTTCAGTGAACTTATTCTCCAACAAGCACCTACATACTTGCTTTAGTGTCTCCACACAAATGATCATGAGATCAATCATCCTCATCCAATGAGCAAGCAACATATGTACCAATCTATCCGGATTTACTAATCCCCTTTTTAGTAATCCCACGATTGGGAACTATTTAAGTTTTAAAACTTTCTAAGAATTTAGATCTCATTAGCATGATCATCATCATGATTCTAAAAGCATTGCTTAAAACTATGGGTTATTTACATATTATAAAAACAGCAACATGTAGATAATTAAATGCCTTTAATAAATGAATATTTCATTAATAAATAAATAAGATTGTTTACAAAGTACGTGCTTTATCATCATACATGATTGGCTTGTATGCACACTACTATCAATCTCCCACTTGCACTAAAGCCAATCGCCATGGTATCTCATACCCAACTTCTCTAAGTGACGATTAAACTGCTGTTGTGTTAAAGCTTTAGTTAATGGATCTGCAATGTTATCTTGAGAGTCTACACTCTCCTCTTTCAATGATTTCTTTAATCAAAGTGCCGCAACACATGTTTTGATTCAAGATGAGACTTAGGAACTATTCCTAGTTCTGTAATGAACTTTTCATCTAAAACATCAACTTGCAGCTTCACTTACAGTTATATACTCTGCCTCTGTCACTGAATCAGCAACTGTTTGCTGCTTGGAACTCTTCCAACTCACTACGCCTCCGTTCAAGGTAAAAACATACCCCGAAACAGATTTACTGTCATCTTGGTCCGTTTGAAAACTTGAGTCTGTGAAGCCCTCGAGTTTTAATTCAGACCCACCGTAGACAAGAAAAATATCTTTAGTCCTTCTCAAGTACTTTAGGATATTTTTCACTGCCTTACAGTGCTCTTCTCCAGGATTCGACTGGTATCTGCTCGTTACACTAAGTGCATGAGCAACATCCGGTCTAGTACATATCATACCGTACATGATAGATCCTATTGCAGAAGCATAAGGGATCTTACTCATACGGTCTCTCTCCTCAGGTGTCTTTGGGGCCTGTTTCTTGGAGAGATGTATTCCATGGCTCATCGGCATGAGACCTCTTTTGGAATCTTCCATGCTAAAACTCTTTAGCATCGTATCAATGTACGTTCCTTGGGATAAACCAAGCATCCTTTTAGATCTATCTCTATAGATCTTTATCCCCAAAATATAGGATGCTTCTCCCAAGTCCTTCATGGAGAAGTGTTTAGATAACCAGATTTTAATTGATTGTAGCATAGGAATGTCATTCCCTATCAGTAATATATCATCAACATATAATACAAGGAATGAAATTAAGCTCCCACTAACCTTCTTGTACACACATGGTTCATCGTCATTTTTGATAAAATTAAACTCTTTGATTGTCTCATCAAAACGAATGTTCCATCTACGAGAAGCTTGCTTCAATCCATAAATGGATCGTTGCAGCTTACAGACTTGATTTATTCCAACCTTTGAAATAAATCCCTCTGGCTGTGTCATATACACATCCTCCTCAAGTTTTCCATTGAGGAAGGCCGTTTTCACGTCCATCTGCCAGATCTCATAGTCGTTATAAGCTGCAATTGCAAGCAAAATCCGAATGGACTTGAGCATAGCTACTGGTGAAAAGGTTTCATCATAATCAACTCCTTGTCTTTGTTTAAAACCTTTTGCAATCAGTCGGGCCTTATAGGTCTCCACCTTGCCGTCCGCTCCAGTCTTTCTTTTAAAGACCCATTTACACCCAATAGGCTTAATGCCTTCAGGTGGTGAAACCAAAGTCCATACTTTGTTTTCATACATGGAGTCCATTTCGGATTTTATGGCTTCAAGCCATTTCCCTGAGTCTTTATTACTCATGGCCTGTTCGTAATTCAATGGATCATCATCATTCATGATGTGTACCTCATCGTCATCCTCTATAACGAATCCATACCTCTCAGGTATCTTCGGTACTCTCCAAGATTTACGAACAGGGTGTGGTATAGTAGGTTCTTCTACTTGGTCAGGTACCTGACTTTGATCCGTGGTAATTTGTGGTTCTTGAACTTCTTCAAGATATATCTTACTCCCACTGACCCCTTCATGGATAAACTCCTTTTCCAAGAAGGCAGCATGTTTCGCAACAAACACCTTTTGATCAGTTAGATGATAGAAATAATACCCTACAGTTTCTTTAGGGTATCCCACAAATCTACACTTTTCGGATTTAGTCTGTAGCTTATCATGTTCAAACTTTTTGACATAAGCTGGACAACCCCAAGTCTTAACATGCTTAAGATTTGGTTTCCTCCCCTTCCACATCTCATATGGAGTCTTTGGGACGGATTTGGTAGGTACCTTGTTAAGTAGGTATGCAGCCGTTTCTAGGGCATATCCCCAGAAGGAAATTGGAAGGTCGGTAAAACTCATCATGGATCGAACCATGTCTAACAGTGTTCGATTTCTCCTTTCAGATACTCCATTTAACTGTGGTGTACCTGGAGGAGTCCATTGTGAGATTATACCATTTTCTTTGAGACAATTGAGAAACTCACCGCTTAAGTATTCTCCGCCTCGATCTGATCGAAGTATCTTTATACTCTTGCCCGTTTGTTTCTCTACTTCACTTCTAAACTCTTTGAACTTTTCAAATGATTCTGACTTGTATTTCATTAAATACACATATCCAAATCTTGAGTGATCATCAGTGAAAGTAATAAAATAAGAATACCCACCCCGTGCACTTGTTGTCATAGGCCCACAAACGTCTGTGTGAATCAATGCCAACAACTCTGTAACTCTTTCTCCTCTTCCACTAAAAGGAGATTTAGTCATTTTACCCATGAGACAAGATTCACAAGTTGGATATGATTCATAATCGGATAGCTCGAGGAGCCCATCTTTATGCAACTTGGATAATCTTGTTTCATTGATATGACCGAGTCTACAGTGCCACATGTAGGTATAATTAATATCATCTCTTTTCCTTTTCTTAGTTTGTTCAATTTGAAATATATTTTCTTGTAAGTCAAGTGTATAAAGTCCATTTCGCAAATTTTCAATACCATATAAAACATCGTCTTTATAAATAGAACAACTATTGTTCTTTATAACAACGTTAAATCCTTCCATATCTAATACAGAAATTGAAATAATATTTTTAATAATATTCGGAACATAATAACAATTATTAAGATAAATGGACTTGCCCGAAGGCATTGCTAAATAATAAGTTCCTACAGCTAATGCAGCAACCTTTGCTCCATTCCCCACTCGTAGGATCACCTCATCATTGTTCAGCTTTCTACTTCTGACCAGTCCCTGCACAGTATTACATATGTGAGAACCACAGCCGGTATCCAATACCCAAGTAGAATTATGACTTTCAGAAAAATTAATTTCAATCATAAACAAACCTTGATTGGAAGTCGAAGCTTCTCCAAGCTTCTTCTCTGCTAGATACTTCTTGCAGTTCCTTTTCCAATGTCCCGGCTTGTTGCAATGAAAGCACATTCCTTTAGCTGGTTCAGGTTTCTTTTGTTCCTTTTCTTTCCCCTTTCCCTTAGCCTTCTTGGATTTCTTCTTTTCAGAAAATACCTTAGGTCTCTTCCTTTTATTGGAAGAATCCACCATCAAGATATGGTTCTTCTTGGATGGGAAGTGACCTTCTGCAGTTTTCAGCATGTTAAGCAGCTCAGGCAAGCTGACATCTAGCTTATTCATGTGAAAATTAACCACAAACTGCGAGAAGGTCTCAGGGAGTGACTGCAAGACCAAGTCTTGACTCAACTCCCCATCCATGACGAACCCAAGCTGTCCAAGGCGTTCAATCAAATTGATCACTTTCAGGACATGAGTCTCGACGGCAGTACCCTCGGTCATCCGAGATCGGAAGAGCTCCTTAGATATCTCATATCTAGCAGTCCTACTCTGTTCACCATACAACTCCTTGAGGTGAAGCAGCATAGCAGGAGCATCCATTTTTTCGTGCTGACGCTAAAGCTCGTTATTCATGGATGCGAGCATGATGCATTGAGCCACAGATGCATCATCTTGCCACTTATTGAAAGTGGCAATCTCTTCCTCAGAGGCTGTTTCTGAAACAGATTCAGGGACAGTTGAATTTAGGACATAAGAAATCTTTTCAGCAGTGAGAACAATTCTCAGATTTCTTAGCCAGTCCTCATAATTCGGCCCGGTAAGCTTGTTTGCATCAAGTATGCTTCGTAGTGAGATTAGTGATTTAGACATTTTTAAAATTCTGCATGTGAAAAATAACATTTTAGCAAACATTCATTTTATTAATTTTTCATACCAAAATAAATTTAGGTCTTTATTTTAAATTGGTATCTCCCACTATTTTCATCAAACTATATTACCCTCACTTATATAGTTCGGCAACATCTAATTAAAGATTTGCTAGTGAGAATAAGGATCCCATTTCAAATGTATATAACCTTGTGGATAGCACAACAAGCGATATACAAATAAATAGGTAGACAACTCTTGTCAATTACAACACTATATAACTCCTTTTATTTTGCCTCTTAAATCATAATGGTCAAGTGTGTGCACATCCGAACTAAAATGATTTAAGTTAAGTCCAGCCTAGCACTTCCATAAATTCAAAAAAGAAAAATGTTCGTCCTTGTGGATAGCACAACAAGACTCGATCGTTCAATTTTCTTGATAAGCATCAAATGTGATTAATTAATATCTTAAATACGCAATACTCGCCTTGTGGATAGCACAACAAGCTCATATTAAATATTTAATACTCTATTAATTTATCATGCTAGAAGGCGACGTTCGATATTCCAAATATCATTGAACGCTTCAGACTTAATATTATTTCTTTGAGGGGTTTGTTATTATTTGTCTCATCTTGTTTAGCGCGCATGCACATATATATATAAAATACGCGTCATTTTATTAAACATGCGAAGCATGTTTGCATAAAATATAATATATATAATATTTAGCATGCAATATAGAATATTATATTCTACCCGGATTGATTATGGACTTTTATTCTAGTTTGGTTCACTAGAGCCACCAAGTGAACCAAAAGGTCAAACCTAGGAGTGCAAGAATTTAAATTTAAATATAACTATTACATTTAAACACGGGCTCCATACAAACGGGTCTTCACGCGCTCCTTGCTCCTTGGTCTCCAATTTCTTCAAGATAATTCTAACTATTCTTATTACATTAAACTATTTAATTTAAATAGAAACCTTGATCAACAGTCAAGGGGAAGTACATAGGAAGGAGATAGAATTTTACATCAAGAAAAAAAAATTAGAGAAGACGAGGTACGCAGACCCCATTTAATAAAACCCATTCATTCAAGCATTCAACTAAAATAAAATCCAATCACATTGGTCAAATAGTCCATAATCAATCCCCATTTATTTTCATACATATCACCATATATATCAATAAATAAATATTCATCTCATGAATTAAAACATTCCATATATATATGAGTATCATTTAATGGGCAATTTTAAATTGCATGAAATCCAATTTCAAGATTAAAATAAACTCTTTATTTTAATTATAAAATTATTTAGAATATAATATATAAATATATCATATTTATTTTTTAAAAAGAAGTCACCTTCTTTTATTAAAAGAGTCCTGCAGGTTTATTAAAAAAGTCCTTTCATGATGGGTCACCTTCTTTTTGGAGTAAGAAAGAGACAACACCTTTTCTTTGCAGAATTCAAGATTAGCACCAAAAAAAAATTGTGATTCGTCCCAAAAAAAATCTTTTTTTTTCTTTTTTTTTTAAAAAAAATATATAATTTTATACAATAAAATTATGCCCAATAAATTATTTTAAATACATACCCATATGTATATGAAATCAAAAATAAATTAATAATTGCATAAAGATTTGGCTCTGATGCCACTGTTGGGTTTGTACGAAATCGTGACGCAATCAAATTGCAAAAAAAGCGGAAGCATGGTATATCAGAGTTTAAAAAATTTCTACAAAACCATTACCCGGATCATCCTTTATGCAAATTATTAATTTAAAACGATAAATAAGAAGTTATGGAATCATACCCTTGTAGAACGAAGCTTCCACAGGTACTAGTTCAACTCCTTGTTCTTCGTGATCTCCTTAAATTTTCGGGTTAGATTCTTTCCTTTGATCAACGTTAGCCACCCAAGTGTTTGGCCTCTAGAGGTGATCCACCAAGGAAGATGAATTATCAAGAAGGAGGGTGTTTGGCTTAACCTTAGTTTTCTATCCTCTATAGAAAAGGAGTACTCTCCAACAATTAGAATTACATCAATCTAATATCTATTATAAGACTTCTCTTATATAGACATTGGTCAACCCTTCTAATCCTATTAGACATGGGATTTTTTTTAATTAATTAAACTCCTTTAATTAATTTAGGCTTCCCACCACATGGGAATAATTAATTAAATTCATTTAATTAATTTGTCTCCTAATCTTATTAGGAATAAATGAGAGTACTAAATATTAAATTAATTACTAAACTCCTTTAGAAATTAAAATAATAATAATTGTAATAATATTAATAAGACTCCTCTTATTAATTTATATTTAATATTTCCAAAATATTAAATAATAAACATTAAGCTATTTAATTTATTCTATCACCATAGATTAAATTAATTATACTTAATGCATTATTACGATTATGCCATTACCTTCTTAAATAATTATTCTTCCTTTTATGGTGTGACCCTTTAGGTTCTCCATATTAAACCGGTTGTGAATAAATCAATTAAAACAATTTTAATCTTATTTAAATAAATAAATTAAACTAATAATTTATTTAAATAAATAATATTTATTCTACAATAGGGATAAGCCTCCCTAGCGATCAACGACTTTCCAGATAATATAGATTTCAACATTAATCAAAAAGAACCTGTGAGTAAATAGTTACCGTACAATTCAATCCTTCCACCATACAATGTCCCAATTAAATATAAGACATGGATTTACTGTCAAGTCTTATTTTATTTAATTATATGTATTTCGATTAGAAAATGCACAACTCCAAATAATGCAAATTAGAAACTCCTTTCTAATTTCATTTCACCTTGGCCAAGGATTCCTGGGTTGTCATTTAACGAATCACATAGGACATATCTCCTCTTTTACTAGAGGTGGTAGATTCTTTATTGATCATTCATTATCTCCATATGCAACTCATTATACCCAAGCATACCCTATATATGCCTTAAAAGGTCTTAAGGAATAAGTCAAAGTATAATTTGTTACATACAAGATACTATGATGATCTCAAGTCCAAGGATTACTTGTACTACTATCACATTAGGAATTCCTATTGACAGGCGAGTAAATCTCCATTAGGTATTCCATAGCGAATCACGTTCAGTGAACTTATTCTCCAACAAGCACCTACATACTTGCTTTAGTGTCTCCACACAAATGATCATGAGATCAATCATCCTCATCCAATGAGCAAGCAACATATGTACCAATCTATCCGGATTTACTAATCCCCTTTTTAGTAATCCCACGATTGGGAACTATTTAAGTTTTAAAACTTTCTAAGAATTTAGATCTCATTAGCATGATCATCATCATGATTCTAAAAGCATTGCTTAAAACTATGGGTTATTTACATATTATAAAAACAGCAACATGTAGATAATTAAATGCCTTTAATAAATGAATATTTCATTAATAAATAAATAAGATTGTTTACAAAGTACGTGCTTTATCATCATACATGATTGGCTTGTATGCACACTACTATCATCAATTCATGTAAATTCCAATTGCAATAACTCTAATTCTTAACATATTAACATAACCCATGATCAATTTAAACAATAGTCCATAATCAAACACCAATTTGATAGTTTTAAAGGTTATTCTTTCAAAATTAGTTTACAGTAAATCATTATGAACATAATTTCTTCTTGTTTATCGAAATTACATGGATTGAATTGTTAAAACAACTATATAACTCATATAATAACATCAATATATATATATATATATATATATATATATATATATCACATATATACATCATGATCACATAATTTACACAAAAGGCTTTTACAGAGAAGTTCTTTTATGAAGAAACATGGAATATGTAAAACACAAAATAGAGAATATTTAAGCATGGAGATTATACCTTTTGCTTTGCTTATTGGAACGAAGGGGATGATGCTATCTCAAGCTTCCTTCTCCCTTCTTCCTCTTTCTCTCTTCTTCTTCCTTCTTTGTCTATCTCTTTGTCTAACTCTTGTTTTTGTTCTTAACTAACTTTAACTCTTTTAACTCTAAACTAACTTATATTATAATTCTATAGATATAATATACATATAACATATATACATAACATATAACTTATAATATATTTATGTATATAATAAATCCCATCATAAATACATAGGTTACAATTCTTTTGAAAACCAAAAGCCTTATGGCTTCGTTTGGTAAAAATGACATTATTTTTAAAAACAGGTTTTTAAATAGTTAAGGCCCCTTTTGGAAAAACGGATTTAAAACAATGCAAGGGCCTTGTTTGGAAAAACGGTTTTAAAAACTCTTTTAATTATTTTAATAATTCCTTTAACACATATTTTTTTAATGTTATCCTTTAATTAATTAAATCTTAACCTTATAATTTAATTAATTAAAAGTTAACATCAATTAATCACATAAAATTATCACATAATTATAATTACTCGCTAATTATAATTTCATGTAACAATTATCACATAACTCATCTAATTTAATTATCTCAATTAAATTAAAACTATAACATAAAATCATTACATATTAATTAAATTAAATATTAAATAATTATTTAATTAATATAATACACTTAATTACATTACTCCATATTAATCACATAATTATTTATTTAACTCAATAAATAATTTAATTAAAATATTTATTTTAATTCAATAAATATTAAAATTAATATCTAAAATCCTTTTCACATCAATTCACATATTTCACAATATATGGCACGTATGCACATACTCAAACTCAAAACATTAGATAATAAGAATTTTATTTATTAAATTTTTATTTATTAATTCTTAAAAATCCGGGATGTCACACATACATAGTTTCATGCTGACGCTGAAGCTGTTACTCATGAATACGAGCATGATGCATTGAGCCAACTGTGCATCATCTTGCTACTTTCTAAAAGTAGCAATCTCTTCCTCAGAGGCATTGTCTGCAACCATTGCAGGGATATACGTATTAAGGACATAAGATAACTTTTCAGCCTTGAGAAATATTCTAAAGTTCTTTAACCAATCCGTTTAATTCGGTCCAGTTAAATAGCATCTAATATGCTACACAATGATAGTAATTTAGACATTATAAAATTCTGTAAATAAATTTGTAATTAACAACATTATAGCATATATTCTTTTATTAATTACCAAGATAAATTAGGTCTTATTTTAAATTGGTATCTCTTACTATTTTCTTCAAACTATATTACCCTCACTTATATAGTTCGACAAAATCTAATTAAAGATTTGCTAGTAAGAATAAGGATCCTATTTCAAATGTATATAGCCTTGTGGATGGCACAATAAACCATATATAAATAAATAGGTATGTAAGACCCCGAATTTTATGAAATAAAAGTATTAAATTTTTCTTATTATTATTATTATTATTATTATTATTATTATTCAGTAAATGGTTAAATTGATAAAAGGTTAAAGTTAAGGGTGATATATGTAAAGTTTACAAAGTAAGCAAGTGGTTATAAAATATTCATTATTGTCGGGAAATATTCGTTTGGTCGTGGAATATTCTTTTTGTCGAAGAATATTCGTACGACGGCGCAATCTTTGGTGGACCCCATAACGGAATAATTATCAGATATAGAAAGCGGCAGAAGTAACATTTTTTATAAAAAATAATAATAATAATAATAACGGCAAAACTTTTACCGTTAAACTGTTGAAATACTCGGTGGTTAAAAAATAATAATACGCGTTGTTGCACAGTAGAACACAGTATTGCACAGTAATTTCTAATTATTGATTCTTACGTAAGAAGACACTTACTCAATAATTGTTACAGTAATTACTGTTCAATAATTTGTATTATTGATTCAATAATTGCAACGTTGATATTTTATATCAATAATTGCTACGTTGATATTTTATATCAATAATTGCTACGTTGATATTTTATATTATTGATTCAATAATTGTCACAGTAACCATTGCACAGTATTTCATATTATCAAATCAATAATTCATATTATTTGAATAAAATTATTAGACAGCATTATTGGCAATGTTTAGGAAGTTCTGTCTAGGAAAGGGGTTAGTTAATCTAATTGCGCGCCAGTAAGGAGAAATTCTTATCGGAAAACCCCCTCTTTTCTGGGAACGACCTGGTTGTCATTATTGTGATTCTGTAATATTATTTGTGAATAATAATTAATTATTGATAAAATGATAAGTAAATATTTATTCAATTTTGATAAAAATGATAGAATTTTTAGCAAAAGAGACAATTATTGAAAGTTAATATTTTATCCTCTTTGATAAAATATTTATTCAAATATATTATTATAATATTACATTATAATAGTATAATGTGATAAGATAATAATATAATTTTTTATTTAAATGGTAACATTTTTATAATAAATTTATGGTATAAAAATAAAATAAGGTGGAAGTGAGAAAAATGAAATTGGATTTTTTTTATGTTTTAATATATATATATATATATATATATATTATATAAACATGTGGAAAAATTTGGTGGAGGATTTTTCTAATTGGGTGGACCCCATTTGTGTGTGAAATGTGATGATATTGGTTTTTCAAAGTTGGATTGCTCCGTTGTTAGTTTTGTCAGAATGTGGGTGTGGAAAAATCACCCGTATGTAAATTTGGGTCATTGTTCGTTCGAAATTTGGAAAAACTTCCTTCTACAAAGTTGTAGAGAATTAAATTTTATATGAAATGGACATAAGGTTCATATTTTTTTGATAAATGGGCTATTTATTATGAATTATTGAAGTTTTTGAATATTATTTAAATTTAAAACATTTTGGTAGAGATTTTTTAGAATGGGTGGGCCCCACTCTTGTCCTTTTATTTGTTGTAAAATGCTAAAAATTTTGCTAAGAAGAAATTTCAAAGGTGGAGGCTTGAAAAGCCTCCGTTGGTTCATTTAGTCTGTTTTGGTGTTCTGACATTTTTCTATAAATAGGTTGCTTAGTTAGAAATGAAAAATCACACCAGAATCAAAAAAAAATTTCTCTATAATGTTGAGCGTATTTCTTGGGAGGATAGGAGTATTTTGAGTGTGGATTACGGTGCAAGATTTTTCTTAACATAATATCCGATATTCCAGTCAAAACTACTCTTCTACTAAGGTAAGGGATATCATTGTTGTAAGGGATGTTATTATGTTTCGTAAAAGAGGTTATTTTTTTGTAAATGATATTATTTTTGGTAAATGATATTATTTTTCGTAAATGATAATATTTTTGTGAAAGGGTATTTTGGTAAAGGACGTGATTTTATACTCGTAAGGGGTATTATTGTTTTCGTATTCGTAAAAGATGATAAGGGATATTATTTTCCTTGTAAATGATGTTATTTCTTTCAATATCATTTCACCGGAATATTGGTCTGAACTTTATTATGAAAATTTTACCTTTTCATGTCTGAGTTACTATTCACAGTTACTATTCACGAGTTACTATTTATGGGTTACTATTCACGAGTTACTATTTATGAGTTACTATTCACAAGTTACTATTCACGGGATACTATTCACGGGATACTATTCACAGTAAAAAAAATAATATACTTTTTTTCTGTCCAAATTATCTTTGATTTATGAATCTTACTCTTGAAATTAGATCCATGTTTTGATCATATTGTTCTTACTATGTCTATTCATTATATATAACATTTTTATAATCATGGTGATGAAAGTTCTCTTTGACTTGAGTGTAAAGATGGATAGATTATTGGTATGGCTATGTCGATGGGTTCTCTTTGGCCAGTAGTGCAAAGATGAATTGTTGACTGGTATGATCATGACCATGGAGTTTTCAATTGAATATCTTTAGCTTAAGTGCAAAGGTGAATTGATCAACATGGTTATAAATGTTGTTTCTATAAATTCTGAAATGATTAGATATTTCTTTGAGATTTAAATATCTTTGGCCCATAGTGCAAAGATGAGCTGTTGATTTATGAATATCTTTGGCATGTAGTGCAAAGATGAGCGGTTGATTTGTCAATATCTTTGGCCTGTAGTGCAAAGATGAGCTATTGATGAATATCTTTGGCTTGTAGTGCAAAGATGAATAATTAATTGTTGAACATCTTTGGCCCGTAGTGCAAAGATGAATTGATTAGCATGATTATGAACAGGAACTGTGATTTGGTATAACCATGATCTTTGATGTTTCAGGTAAAGACAGGTGATGAAAATTATCTTCGTCCTGGGTGCAAAGAGGAATTTATCGATATAACTATGATCATGAACTATTTACATGATTGTGGACATGAATTATTGATTGATGTTACAGGGATACAATATTTTTGGTTGACTTTTAACATAGAGAAAATAATAGACATTATGGTCTATTTGACTCTTCTAATGGATTGTTAATTCCGCTGCAGTTATGGTTGAAATTTTTTATCATCTACCATATGTTCTAAATCTCTGATTTATTACTGATGAATGCTATTGATAATTTAATTATCCTAGTCATGATATTCTTTACTGGGCTATTTGCGCTCACCCCTTTTACTTCACAATTTCTTTCGGGAAATAAAAGTGTAGCTGGAACTAGCAAAGAGAACCTGGGTAGAAAGTGATGTTTCAAATTAGTCACGGTCCTCATCAAGTTATAGAACAGCGTGGCATAATAATTGTACTGAGAACTTAAAAATGTGTGGGTCGTACCTTATACGATATTTAACTGTTGATTTTGGTGAATCAAATAGGGTGATGTGAACCCGACTTTGAAAGCGTTAAAAATGCACCCAATTAGAATAATGAGAGCAGAAATCTTCTCGAGTTCCTTTGAGGACTTGAAATAAATGTTGCTTTATTTGATACGACATTATAATGATTTGGGTGCGAATCATGTCATACTATATACAATATGGTAATAGTTGTAAAAAGGAAGATTTGTATTTGGATTTTGTTGAGTGTATTTCTGGCGACTCAGAATAGGTGGGTTGTGTATTGAACCTATTTTGGGGGTGTCACAAGGTAGACAAATCTTTGTCAATTACATCAACATGTAACTTTTTATTTTGCCTCTCAGATTATTTTGATCAAGTGGTAGCACATCCGAATCAAAATTATATGAGTTAAGTCCAACCTAGCATTTTCTTATATTCAAAAAAGAAAATTTTTGTCCTTGTGGTTGGCACAACAAAATAATATTGTTCAATTTTTTTTATAAGCATCAAATGTGATAAATTAACATATTAAATACTTAATACTTGCATTGTAGATAACACAACAAACTCATATTAAATATTTAATGCTCTATTAATTTTATCATGCTAGAAGGCGACGTTCGATATTCCAAATATCTTTGAACGCTTTAGACTTAAAATAATTTCTTTGAGGGGTTTGTTATTATTAGTCTCATCTTGTGTAGGGCGCATGCACACACACACACACACACACACACATATATAAAATACGCGTTATTTTATTAAAACATGCGAAACATGTTTGCATAAAATATAATATATAATACTAGCATGCACATATAGAATACTATATTCTGCCCGGATTGATTATGAACTTTATTCTAGTTTGGTTCACTAGAGCCACCAAGTGAACCAAAAGATCAAACATAGGGTGCAAGAATTAAATTTAAATATAACTATTAAATTTAAATCCCGGGCTCCATTACAAACGGGTCTTCACGCGCTCCTTGCTCCTTGGTCTCTAATTATTCAAAATTGAATTCTAACTATTCCTATTACAAAAAACTATTTACTATAAATAGAAATCTTGATCAGCAGTCAAGGGGAAGTACATAGGAAGGAGATAGAATTTACATTAAGAAAAATTAGAGAAGACGTGGTACGCAGATCCCATTTATAAAATCCATACATTCAAGCATCCAAATAAAATCCAATCACTTTGGTCAATAGTCCATAATCAACCCCATTTATTATCATACACATCAACATATGCATCAATAAATAAAACATTCATCTCATGAATAATAAACATTCAATATATACATTGATATCGATTTAATGGGCAATTTTAGTTAGCATAAAATTCAATTCTGAATTAAAATAAACTCTTTTATTTTAGTCCAAATTTAAATCAAAATAAACCTTTTATTATAATTTATCCATTTTTGAATAAAAATAAATAATTTTATTTTTAATCAAATTATTTAATCAAAATAAACTCCTTTATTTTAGTTAATATTGAATCCAATTCCAAGTCAAAATAAACTCCTTTATTTTAACTTTTAAAAACGTTTTTGGGAGGAACAAAATATGTGGAATCCAATTTCTTATCAAAATAAACTCCTTTATTTTGATTTATATGAAATCCTATTTCATATCTAAATAAACTATTTTATTTAAGAAAACATGAAATCCCCATTCCTAATCACAAATAAACTCATTTATTTTAGGAAACGTGGATTTTAATTTAAGTCAAAATAAACTACTTTATTTTAACTTTAAAAATTATTATGGAAAAAACAAAATATATGGAATCCAATTCCTTATCAAAATAAACTCCTTTATTTTGATTAATATGAAATCCTATTTCATATCTAAATAAACTCTTTTATTTAAGAAAACATGGAATCCATTTTTCTAATTCACAAATAAACTCTTTTATTTTTAGAAAACAAGGAATTCAATTTCATCTTCAATTAGTTATCATGAAATTCAATTCCAACTCTAATTAGTTAGCATAAAATTAAATTATAATTAAAATAAACATCTTTATGTTAATCCAATTCCAAATAAAAATAAAGTACTTTATTTAAATTTAGAATTACTGAAAAAATATATAATTTAATTTTAATTAAAATAAACCTTTTATCTTAATTAAAAATAATAATAAAAAAATAAATTTTATTTTTGGAGAGTGGTGCTGTGGCGCCGCTAATGAACTAGCATCAGGCGCTGCGGCGCCATGTCATCAATGTCAAAACACGGAGCCGGAGCTGCGACGCCAGTCTCCAAAAACTGTTTTTCCAGTTCCCGAATTGTGCAAATTTTTTTCTAAAAAATATAATTCTATGCCAATAATTATGCCCAACCTAAAATCAAACCAATCTACTACTTCACGTTATAGAGTAAGTCACTAATATATAAACATATATACATTTTAATGGCCTAGCAATCATATGTGATTTTTAATGTAACTTTCACCAAATGATTTTGCAGAGGAGGACATCTCTGACATATAAGTGCTGAAGTATCCATGTAATAAAAGTTGGCTTAGTGAGCCAACTAATTAATAGCCTAAAGGTTTACATGTATAAGAAACATGAATCATATATAGCGGAAGAGAATTAAAATAAAAAAGAGGGTTGCCGCTACAGGTTGTAACGGCAGGGAATAAAGCTAAAGGATGGGGCGTATAAAGCAGGGGCAAAGACGTAATTTAGCCTGCCACTACAAGTGATTGTTCTGTTGTTACAACCTGTAATGGCAGGTGTTAAATTGACTTTAATCTATATCATCCAATATTGAGATCAAAGGTGTAGATTATGGTTGCTGGAATAGTACCCGTGGCAACCGGTTGCCATAGATGAGAACCCTATATATATATGTACAAGTTATGCAGATATATATATATATATGTTAGGTTTGTATGAAATCATGGTGCAATCAAATTGCAAACATTAGGAAAATATGGTAAAATCAGAGTTTAAAATTTCTACAAACCAATTACCCGGATCATCCTTTATGCACAATTATTAATTAAAATGAAATAGAAGGAGATTAGATTCATACCCTTGTAGACTAAGTTTCCACAAGTACGAGTTCAACTTCTTGTTATTCGCGATCTCTTTGAATATCCGGGATTGATTTCTTTCTTTTGATTAACGTTAGCCACCCAAGTGTTTGGCCTCTAGTGGTGATCCACCAAGGAAGAGGAATTGTTCAAGAAGAAGGGTGTTTGGCTAAACCCTAGTTTCCTTCTCTCTAAAAAAAGAGTGCTCTCCCAACTCTTGGAATTAAAATGTCTAACCGTGTTCCATAATAAGACTTTCTTATTTATAGATGTAGGCAACCCTCCTAAACAATTTAGGATTAGCGTTTTATATAAATTAATTAAACTTCTTTAATTAATTAGACTTCCCAATCTTATTGGGATTAATTAAACTCTTTTAATTAATTAGCCTCTTAATTTTATTAGGAATATATATGAGAGAGAGAGAGAGAGTATCTTATTAATTAATTCCCAAACTCATTTAGGAATTAGATAATAATAATAATAGTAATAATAATAATAAGAAGAAGACTCCTCTTATTAATTTATATTTAATATTTTTTAAATATTAAATAATAAATATTAAGCTATTTAATTTATTCTATCACCATAGATTAAATTAAACATACTTAACTTATTATTACGATTATGCCATTTGCTTCTTTAATAAATATTCTTCCTTTTATGGTGTGACCCTTTAGGTTCTTCATATTAAACCGGTTGTGAATAAATCAATTTGAACAATTTTAATCTTATTTAAATAAATAAATTAAACTAATAATTCATTTTAATTAATAACATTTATTCTACAATAAGGATAGGCCTCCTTAGCGATCAACGACTTTTCAGATAATATAGATTTCAACAATAATCATAAAAGAACCTGTGAGTTAATAGTTACCGTACAATTCAATCCTTCCACCATACAATGTCCCAATTAAATATAAGACATGTAATTACTGTCAAGTCTTACTTTAATTAATTATATGTATTTCGATTCCAAAATGTATAACTTCAAATAATGCAAATTAGGAACTCCTTTCTAATTTCATTCCACCTTGGCCAAGGATTCCTAGGTTGTCATTCATCGAATCACATAGGACATATCTCTTCTTTTACTAGAAGCGGTAGATTTTTTATTGATCATTCATTTTCTCTATATATAACTTATTACACCCAAGTATACCATTTGATATACCCTAAGGATCTTCAGAAATAAGTCAAAGTATAATTCATTATACACAAGATATTATGATGATTTAAAGTATGAGGATCACTTGTACTACTGTCACATTAAAAATTCCTATTGACAGGCGAGTAAAACTCCATTAAGTATTCCTTAGCGGACGTTCAGTGTACTTATTCTCCAATAAGCACCTACATACTTGCTTTAGTGTCTCCACACAAATGATCATGAGATCAATCATCCTCATCCAATGAGCAAGTAACATATGTACCAATCTATCTGGATTTACTAATCCCCTTTTTAGTAATCTATCGATTGTGAACTATTTTAGTTTTTAAGCTATCTAAGAATTTAGATCTCATTAGCATGATCATCATCATGATTCTAAAAGCATTGCTTAAAACTATGAGTTTATCACATATTATAAAAATAGCACCATGTAGATAAATAAATGCCTTTAATTAAATAATACTTTTATTAATAAATGAATAAGATTGTTACAAAGTATATGCTTTATCATCAAACATGATTGGCTTGTGTGCATACTACTTTCAATATATACATATATAATTTAATATACAAATATATATATATATATATATATATATATATATATATATATATATATATATATATAAGTTATTCGAAAACGAATTTTCGATACGGATCCCAATCCGAATATCGAATTCCGGATATTCGCCGACTATATTTACGGTCGAATGTTAAACGAATACAAATATGCCTATATCCATATTCATATCTGTTTTATTTGTAGATATATTTAAACCGAATACATATATATCTATTTTTCTTCAAATACGAATAATATATACAGATGCGAAAGAATACGAATTTTCTAATTACTATTACAACCCTTCTGATATCTAAGGCTTGAACAAGTTACTCCCTTCATATTTCCTTAAATAATTAAGTTTGTACGATTCACACCAACAGAAATCATCAAAAACTATCAAAGCAAGACGTATTAAAGCATGCTAAAAAAATTTAAAATAAAAAATCAAGTAAAATTAATATTCTCTTAGGAATTCATAAAACACCTGGTTTGCATATCAAAGTTAAAGAAAGAAGTGCACATTACATCATAACAATGTGTTCCACTTATAGATCGAGTATAACATGAAATAAAGACACTAAATTTTATAGAACAAAAGTTAAAGAAATTTATGTGCTCATCACGATTCAATGGCAATAGAGTATCATGAATTAAAAAAGAAATAAAGCAAACATGTGACGCCCCCAAAATAGGTTCAATACTCAACCCATTCTATGTTGCCAAATACATAGTACAGAATCCAAATACAATATTTTAAATCACACGGTCGTGCAAAATACGACCACACAATTCTGAGTGTCAATACAAACATGTAGAAAATATAAACACTCAAACTAAGTCCTCATTATAATTATTATCACACTATTTTACAAAAATAGTGAGGACTACTACAACTCTAACTCAGACCATCACTCTGTCCCCCGACTAGTCCCTGCAACATTTTTATTTCCTGAAGAGGACATTAGAAGAAAAGGGTGAGCTCAACTAGCTCAGTAAAGAATATTATGACTAAGATAATGGAGAATAATTTATCGTTAGTCTTCAACAAGTCAGATAAAATATTATGGACAACAAGTTTTAGATCAACAACTGCAGCGAAAATAACAATTCATTAGAAGAGTTAGGTAGAAAATGATGTTTACTATCTTCTATAATTTAAAAGTCCATCATCAATATTTTATCCCTGTAACATCAATCAATATATACAAATCAAATATTCATCTTTGCACTACGGGCCAAAGATATTCATTTGTATCACCAGTGGTCATGTTCATCTCAACACCTATCTATCTTTGCACTACGGGCCAAAGATATTCATCAGGTAAGCACTCATCTTTGCACTACAGGCCAAAGATATTCATCAAGTAATCATTCATCATTGCACTACAGGCCAAAGATATTCATCAAGTATCACCATTTAAGACTGAGGATGATAAAAAATATTTTAAAGAACGAATCCATTGAGATAAAGGACAAAGATTATGGATTCGTAATTTAGTTTATCCAAGTTCAAGAATACTCTATAATAATCAATTGTGGAGCAAAATTCAAGAATGAAGATCAAAACATGGATACAATCAAAGATAGAAATCATAACAGACAACTTGGACAAAGAATTTTTTTTTAATTTTTTTGTGAATAGTACCGTATTTGTGAATAGTGCCGTATATGTGACGCCCCCAAAATAGGTTCAATACTCAACCCATTCTGAGTCGCCAAATACATGGTACAAAATCCAAATATAATTTTTATATCATACGGTCGTGTAAAATACGACCACACAACTGTGAGTGTCAATACAAATATATAGAAAATATAAACACTCAAACTACGTCCTTATTACAATTATTATCACACTATTTTATAAAAAAATAGTGAGGACTACTACTGCTCTTAACTCGGACCATCACTATGTCCCCCGACTAGTCCCTGCGACATTCTCATTTCCTGAAGAGAACAATAGAAGAAAAAGGGTGAGCTCAACTAGCCCAGTAAAGAATATTATGATTAAGATAATGAAGAATAATTTATTGTTAGTCTTCAATAAATCAGATAAAATATTATGGACAACAAGTTTTAGATCAACAACTGCAGCGAAAATAACAATTCATCAGAAGAGTTAAGTAGAAAATGATGTCTACTATCTTCTATGATTTAAAAGTCTATCATCAATATTTATCCCTGTAACATCAATCAATAATTTTTAAATCAAATATTCATCTTTGCACTACGGGCCAAAGATATTCATTTGTATCACTAGTGGTCATGATCATATCAACACCTGTCCATCTTTGCACTACGGACCAAAGATATTCATCAGGTAATCATTCATCTTTGCACTACAAGCCAAAGATATTCATCAAGTAATCATTCATCTTTGCACTACAGGCCAAAGATATTCATCAAGTATCACCATTTAAGACTGAGGATGATGAAAAATATTTCAAAGAACAAATCCAGTGAGATAAAGGACAAAGATTAGATATTCGTAATTTAGTTTATCCAAGTTTAAGAATACTCAACAATAATCAATTGTGGAGCAAAATTCAAGAATGAAGTTCAAAACATGGATCCAATCAAAGATAGGAACCATAACAGACAACTTGGACAAAGAAAAGAAAATTTAATTTTTTTGTGAATAGTACCGTATTCGTGAATAGTGTCGTATACGTAAATAGTGCCGTATACGTGAATAGTAATCCCGACATGAAAAGGTAAAAATTTTATACCAATATTTTGGTGAAATGATATTGAAATAAATAACATCATTTACAAAAAATATAATATCCCTTACAAGAAAATAACATCCTTTACCTTAGTAAAGTACTCGATCTGACTGGAATATCGGATATTATGATGAGAAAAACTTGCACTGTTATCAACACTCAAAATATTTAAACACTCACAAGAAATACGCTTGATACTATAGAGAGAGAATTTTCTGATTTTGGTGTGATTTTAATTTCTAACTCAGCACCCTATTTATAGGAAAATGCTAGCATACCAAAGCTGAATAAATAAATATTCTCCGCACACCAACTTTGACCAAACCAAAAATCAGCATTTTAGCACACCAAAGGACAAGTGGGGCCCACTAACATGTTTTAATTTTAAAAAAAATTTATAGCACCAAAAATAATTCAGATCCAATTTGCTCTCTTCCTCCTCATTTTATTCATATACCATGAACTTATTGTAAAAATATTACCATTTAAATTATTATATTATTATATTATCACATTATACACTTATAATGTAAAACTATAATAATATATTTGAATGAATTATTTTATTAAAGAAGATAAATATCAACTTTCAACAATTGTCTCTTTTGCAAAAATTCCTCTACTTATATCAAAACTGAATAAATATTTACTTATCATCTTTATCAATAATTAATTATTATTCACAAATAATATTACAAAATCACAATAATGACAACCAGGTCGTTCTCAGGAAAGAGAGGGCTTTCCGACAAGAATTTCTCCTTACTGGCGCGCAATTAGGTGACCAAATTCCTTTCCTAGACAGAACTTCCTAGACATTGCTAATAATGCTGTCTAATAATATTATTCAAATAATATGAATTATTGATTTGATAATGTAAAATATTGTGTAGTGACAATTATTGAATCAACAATAATATAAAATACTGTGCAATACTGTGTGCTACTGTGCAACAACGCGTATTACTTTACTTTAACCACCGGGTATTTCAACAGTTTTAACGGTAACATTTATGCTGTTATTTTTAGAAAACTTATTCTTGTCGTTTTCTTCATCCGACATTTTTCTGTTATGGGGCCCACAAATGGCTGCTCCGTCGTACGAATATTCTCCGACAACAATGAATATTTTATAACCACTTGCTTATTTTAAAATATTTACGCATATTACCCATAACTTACCACATTTATCAAATCAACACATTACTATTTTAAAATAATATATAAAGAAAATTAAATCTTTATTCATAAAAGTTGGGGTCTTATAGTATACGTGAATAGTAACCCCGACATGAAAAGGTAAAAATTTCATAATAAAATTCATACCAATATTTCGGTGAAATGATATTGAAAGAAGTAACATCATTTACAAGAAAAATAATATCCCTTACCTTAGTAGGAGATTGGATACTACAATAGTGTAGTAGCAGAATACTCTTCTTTTTTTTCCTCTTAGTCTTTCTCTAAAGCTTTTCTCTGTATAACTTTGTGAATTGGTGAGAAATAATGAAGAATTGAACTTCTATTTATATAAGAACTGAAAGTGGCCCTTGGCTTTAACGAAGGGTCAAAATGACTCCTGGTAATATTGAAGAGGCAAGTACTATTTGCGAAAGGGCAAATAACTCTTGAAAAAACGAAGAGGCAAGTAACTCTTGGAAAAACGAAGAGACAAGTAACTCTTGAAAAAACGAAGAGGCAAGTTACTATTTGAGTTACTATTTGCGAAAGTGACTCTTAGCAATGTGAGGAGACAAGTGGCTCTTGGATGATATTTGGGTTCCACGGGATAAATTAAATTCATGGAGAAAATAAAATTATGGGTCCCGCGGACAAGCCAACCTTACAAAACGCCACATATCACCATTATTTCCTTCGAGTGTCGGCAATTTCCTCTAATGGTTATGTTACTCATCACACAATTAATCAACGCTTTTTAATCTTTCCATATTTATTCACAATTAATATTATAGATTCACAATATTGACAACCAGATCGTTCCCAGGAAAGAGGGGGCTTTCCGATAAGGATTTCTTCTTATTGACGCGCAATTAAATAACCTAACCCCTTTTCTTGACAGAACTTTCTAGACATTGCCGATAATGCCAATCAATAATATCATTTAAATAATATGTGTGACAATTATTGAATCAATAATTATAAAATACTGTGCAATTATCACTGTAGCAATTATTGAATGAACTACTAAGTGACTTCTTACGTAAGCATCAATATTCAAAAATACTGTGCAATACCGTGTGCTACTGTGCAACAACGCGTATTACTGTATTTTTATCACCGGGTATTTCAACAGTTAATGGTAAAAGTTCCGTCGTTATCATTAGAAAACTTATTCTTGTCGTTTTTTTCATCCGACAGTTTTTTGTTATGGGGCCCACCAATGATTGTGCCGTCGTATGAATATTCCCCGACAAAAACAATATTTCCTGACCAAATGAATATTTTATAGTCACTTGCTTACTTTGTAAAATTTGCACATATTACCCATAACTTACCACATTTATCAAATCAATACCTTACTTACTATTTAAAAAATATATATAGAGGAAATTCAATTTTATTCATAAAAAGTTGAGGTCTTACAACCGCCCCTCCTTATGAAATGTCGTATTCGAAATTGACGTGCGTACCTGGTATTTTGAAAAGGTGAGGATACCTCGCTTTCATTTTCGATTCTAACTCCCAGGTCATTTTCTCGATATCATGGTTTCTCCACAAAACCTTGACTTGTGGTATAACCTTTGAGCGTAGGACATGTTCCTTCCTATCCAAGATCTTGACAGGTACCTTCTCGTATGTTAAATCTTCGGCTATCTCATCCGATTCTAACTCAATAATGTGGTTTGGGTCTTTCACATATTTACGTAGCACGGATATGTGAAAAACGTTATGAACACGAGACATGCTTATAGGCCACAGTTCCTACTCGGTCAATAAAGAATTCAACTTCACGTTCTGGGGGTAGACCAGGAAGTTCTTTGGGAAATACATTAGGGAATTTATTGAAAACATAAATATCATTCAAATCTGACGTATTCTGGTTTAAATCAGTGACATGGGCTAAGAAAGCTTGACATCTATTTTTCAATAAACGAATAGCTTTATGGCTTGAAATGACAATGATTGATTTTAGTGGTTTGGTTGTTTGAATTCGCACAACAGGTTGGTTAGGAATATGAAAACTAACAATCTTACAAAAACAATCAATTTTGGCATGATAAGTGATTAACCAGTCAATTCCTAAAATTACATCAAATTCAAGTATTTTCAAAGATACAAGATCAACAGGTAGGGTGAGGGTGTCAATTTGAATCAGGCAAGATTTGTAAACTGTGGATGTAACGAAGGTTTCTCCTAACGGAGTTTCAACAGATAAGTTAAAGTCTAATTTCTCAGAAGTCAAGTTCAAACGTTGAGTACAAGCAGGTGAAATAAAAGAATGGGTAGCACTGGTATCTAATAAGTTATAGACTTTGCAAGAGTTTACGATTAGCTTACCCGTGATCACCTCGTTCGGGTTCCTCGCTTGTTGGGTAGTCACGACAAACGCTTTTTCAGGATCCACCGACTTTGACTTGCCTAGGACAGTCTTTGGAGCCATCATCCCAGCTGGACTTGACTTTGCTATAAAGCACATTCCACCCTCAACTGCTTCGTCGCACTTCTGATCCATGATTTGAATCATTACTCTTCGATCCATATCGAATTTGGGTTGATCGCTATGCACAGGGTAATTCCAAACTCGATGTTGGATTCTCCCAATTGCTGTTCAAAAAGTGAAATCCATATTGTCTATTTTGGCCTTCTTGGATCGGGTGTCTCTTTCTACAATATCAACGTGTCGTGCGGCTTTTACCCATGCATCCTCCATTCTTATTCGTTCAGTTATTTTTTCTTTCATCAGAATTTTGACAATTGCATTCTCAGATTCCAGCTCTAATATCACATGCTCTGCCAGAGAGAGCTTTTGTTCAAGTTGCGTATATCGGGTAGCAAAATCTTGAATTGCTGCATCCATTTGTTCCACGGCTGTCTATCGTTCTTCACCCTACTTTTCTAACTCACTAATATGATTCTACAGTTCTACATTTCGATCATAAAATTCTCCTAATAATTCCTCCTCAGGTTCCTCTTCTTCCTCACTCTCAGCTGCTACCTCTGCGATTAGCTCGGGTGCAACTATTAATTCTTCACTCACCACATGGATATCTCTAATTTCTTCTTCGCCAGACATCCTACAATCAAGTTCAATAACTTAATTAGCACTCCCCAATAAACACCTTTGTTATAACAAGATATTTTACTCTAATATTTCTTCTTAAAATAAATCTCCTCAACTCATCACTTAAAACTCTATATGAGTTCATCTCTTGATTTTCAGATGTCATTCATAAATACTGTCACAAAACAAGGGTTAATTAAACAAATTAACATATTACATATTAACCCTATGTTCTGACCGACCAATTAAATACCAAATAAGCTTAGGTAGGACACACTAGCGAAGGATTTACTCGTCTCTCCCTCCTAGTTCTATTCCCAGATCTTTGCCAGAGATCATATCCCTAAGCTCTGATACCAACTGTGACTCCAAAATAGGTTCAATACTCAACCCATTCTGAGTCGCCAAATACATGGTACAGAATCCAAATACAATCTTTTATATTATACGGTCGTGCAAAATATGACCACACAATTTGAGTGTCAATACAAACATGTAGAAAATATAAACACTCAAACTAAGTTCTCATTACAATTATTATCACATTATTTTATAAAAATAGTGAGGACTACTACTGCTCTAACTCGGACCATCACTCTGTCCCCCGACTAGTCCCTGCAACATTCTCATTTCCTGAAGAGGACATTAGAAGAAAAGGGTGAGCTCAACTAGCCCAGTAAAGAATATTATGATTAAGATAATGGAGAATAATTTATCGTTAGTCTTCAACAAGTCAGATAAAATATTATGGACAACAAGTTTTAGATTAACAACTGCAACGAAAATAATAATTCATTAGAAGAGTTAAGTAGAAAATGATGTCTACTATCTTCTATGATTTAAAAGTCCATCATCAATATTTTATCTCTGTAACATCAATCAATATATACAAATCAAATATTCATCTTTGTATTACGGGCCAAAGATATTCATTTGTATCACTAGTGGTCATGTTCATCTCAATATCTGTCCATCTTTGCACTACGGGCCAAAGATATTTGTGACACCCCCAAATCCGGGTACTTCAATTCCACGGAATTTGGTGTTCACTGTACAAATATCATCTATCTATCTATCCATAATAAATATAAACCATGCAATAGATAGAAATAAATCCTCCCCTTATGGGGTTACAACTTCTGAATAATAAATACAATCCTAGGTCAAACTAACCTTAAACATCTGTGCGGAAACATAAACAAATAAATAAGTCTTAAACAACATCAAGTCTTAACAATGAACATTCTTAAATTAAATAACAAGTCTTCAACATTTGTTAACTTTTCCCTTGCCTTTGCTAGTGGAAGGCTCGTCAGATCTTTCGTTCTTAACTGTAATGTTATTATTACGCAAGAGTGAGCACAATTGCCCACAAGTATAACAATATAACAACAATATAATAATATGCGAGTGAATCAAAGACTTCTGAATAAGAAAACTCGACCTTTGAATCAAGAATGAATAACAAGAATCAAAAGAACTTCTGAGGGTCATATGACCTTGAACTATGTCCTAGGTTGTAAAGTGTTTATACTTTAAACTTTAACAGTCATAAGACTATGGACTCTACTTCTCGTACTTAGGGGGATCAGCCCTTAGTACCATACTGTGCACAATATCTTAACGCTAAAGCGTAAATAATCCCCTATAAAAGGTTAATCTCAGTTTGACATCAGAGTCCGCACCAAAGGAAGTTTGGTTTGGATAAGCTCAATAATAGTTCTAGAATTTAGAACGCTCATCAACTATGGACTAGTTGAATCAGTAACAAGTTTTAACAACAATTGATATTCAATTCGAATAATAAAACTCAAGAGGTATACAATCGAATAAGTAATATTGTATAACTGGAATTATGCTTTAAAAGAATTATAACATCTACTATGAAATCTTAAACTTGAACAATTAAGAACAAGAACTTGCTCGATATAGAATATAAGTCTAGGACTTAGTCAACGAATAATTTAGAATTTAAAAAAACTTGTTCCATAAAAGTAAAGTTTTGAGTCAGGAAACTTGCTCAATTTAAAAGTTTGAATTTAAGAAACTTGCCTCTTGCACAAACTACAACTAATTCACGTTCCTTATTAAATCCTACATATCAATACATTCATAATACCCATTAATCATAAGTTCGATATACTCATCGAATCACAACATTGGTATTTGAACACGTTATTAGACTTTACAAATAACGATTTAAGTTATGAAATTAACTTACTAATTATTCACATAATATAAGTTGTTACCATCTAATTGTATGCTTAATATGTCTTCATGTTCATTACATTAGGTTTTTAAACACATCTTTGAAAACTTGAACACTTAGAAAAATTCTAAAATTTTGCAAGTAGGGCGCGGCCGCGCTCCAATTACTCTTTGGAGCGGCGCGGGCTAGGGGTGCTCATCGGTAAAAAATCGAATCAGTACTGAAAAAACCGAACCGGTACCGAACCAAAAATGCCGGAAAACCAAGAACCGGTACTGGTACCGAAAAATCAGTTTCGGTACCGGTTCGGTACAAATTCGATTTTGATTTTTTCGGTTCGGTTTTCGGTTATATCGCAATAATTAAATAATTTTTTTTAATATATAAACAATTTTTTTTAAACTAAGTATTTTCCCTTCTTTCTTTTTCTTTGCTTGAAATTTCCTAGTTTACAATTGTAAGTTTGTAACATGGGTCGAGATAATTCATACATTAATTAAACCTTGATCAATCCGGACCCATGATAATAATGATATGATAATAACAACAGCCCACATGTAAGCAGAGTTTGTGATTATACGTTTTTTACCACCCGCCTGCATATCATAATGTTTGGTGGGCTGCAGTAATTATCTTAGAGCCCAAAGTGGTAGTAATCGGTGGACCCGCCCAATTACAAACTAATGCATATGCAAGCAATAATTATCTGCCTTAGTGTATGTAGTATTAACATTAGTAGATCATAATGTTTGGTGGGCTGCAGTAACACATGCACATGCAAGCAGGATATATTTACAGTTAGGGAAGTAACTTATACATCAAAGGTCATTCATTTTTTTTTTGGTATTTCGGTAAAACCGAATTCAAAATTTTAAGAACCGCTACCGGTACCGAAAAGTATAAAAAAATTAAAAAACTAGTATTGAAAAAAATCGGTACCGCCTGGTTCGGTAAAAAACCAAAAAAACCAAAAATTTTGAGCACTCCTAGGCATGAGCGCGCTGCACGGCGCGGGCAGGCTCCATTTGTTCCTTGAAGCGGCGCGGCCGCGCTGCGACGCAGACCCAAATTCTGCAATTTGCAAAGAACACACAGAACAGCCCAATTAACTCCAATTTATACAAATATAACGATTTGTAATGTTACCCATGAAGTATAAACTTCACAGGAATATTAAAAATCGATTCTAGCATGCTTCTAACACTTTAAATCACATAATTACACAAATCAAAATATTTAATTTCGCTGTTTCAATATTTTGTAAAACTTTGAGGAAAAGTATGAATTTCGACGTTACAGATTTGTTAATATACCGAATCCGTCCGTTTAAATTCCATTTTGTTCGTTTAAACATGTATAATTATATTCAATCGTCAATTTAAAGTTAAACAAACAATTCAAGCATTTAATTTGTACGTAAGGGTCATATGAGCCATATATACAACTTTTATACTCTGTAACTTTTTAAAAACCCAATTAAAACTTGATTACATGAAATTAATCACTGTGATTCATGTATAAATGATATATAACATGTTATTCACATATACTAACACATATAAGATCACAACCTAAGTTAATTATCAAAAATAGTTCTTAACAGAGGATTTTAAAAATACGTAAATGAAAACTCTGTAACTTTTCAAAACTCTAATTTAGACATGCTTTCATGGATTAATTACTCTAAAACAGATATAATTCACATACAATTGAGTCATGTATGCTAATAAACATTTAACATCAAATAATAAACAATAACTTAAGAAATTCCATTTTTTCAGAGAACTCAGTTGGGAGAAAACATAATACGTGAAATATAAAACTTAGATGAGGGTTTATCCTTGCTTTCTCTGTTTGAAGGTGATATAAACTTGAATTCTCCAACTCTTCACTAATCAATTCTTTCTCTCTAATTCTCTCTGTGCACTTCTCTCTAAGTTTTCTTCTGATAAACTTATGAAAATAGGAAGTGATATAAGATATAAGTATACGTATATGTTATATGTATAAACTAACGGGTTAGTGGTGTCAGTTAACCTATAATGGGTTACTGCTCCAACTCCCCTTAGGGCTATATTTGGCTAGCTTCTACTAACTTTTTTCCATTTAATTTAATAAACTCTTGTTATAGAGTTGATTGTCACACATCTAACTAATCAAATAATTTTATTTAAATTAATTAAATAAAATATAATAAATTCACATTAAATCACATAGTCACATAATTAATTCTTATTTATTAATTATGTCAAATCATTAAATGTCTAATTACTTATTAAATTAATTAGAATAACATTATGCTTATTTAAATAATTCATTTAATCAAATAAGCTCAATTAAATAAATACTTTGAACAATAACATTCTCTACATTAATTTAACTAATGTAACACATATAATTAAATTAATCTACCACGAATTCATCAATTAATTATTTAATTTAAAAATTAAATCATCGCAAAAATATTTATTTAATTCAGTAAATATTCAAATTAAATTACAAAAATCTCGTTCGTCACATCTTTCCCCCCTTAAAAGGATTCTGTCCCCAGAATCACTGTTCAATTAAAATTTTGTCCCGTTACATTCTCCCCCTTACAAAGATTCTGTTCTCAAAATCGCTTACACATAAATTAAGTAAATAAATATGGATAATTCTTCATCATATGCTCTTCGAGTTCCCATGCAGCTTCTTCAGCGTTGTGGTTCCTCCAAATTACCTTAACAGAAGGTATAATTTTATTTCTGAGAACTTACTTTTTCCTGTCAACAATCCGAACAGGAATTTCTTCATAGGATAAGTCTTTCTCAAAATGTAGGGGTTCGTATTCAATCACATGCTTGTAATCGGGTTTGTAGTGTCGTAAAACTGAAACATGGAAGACGTTGTGTACATTCTTGAGCGCCGGAGGTAAGGCTACCTCATATGCAACTTCTCCAATCCTTCGCAGTACCTCAAAGGGTCCATTGAACCTCGAGCTCAATTTCCCCTTCTTTTCGAATCTGATCTTTCCTTTCCAGGGAGAGACTTTCAAAAACACATAGCCACCCGATTCAAACTCAACATTTTTACGGTGTGGATCGGCATATTTCTTCTGTCTATCTTGAACTGCTACCAGTCTTGTTCGGATCACTTTGACTATCTCTGCTTGTCTGCTGTACCAGTTTTGGACCTAGTAATTGTCTTTCGCCAACTTCATCCCAGTATAGCGGAGTTCTGCATTTTCTTCCGTACAACGCTTCGTAAGGCGGCATGCCAATACTAGAGTGGTAACTGTTGTTGTAGCCGAATTCCACGAGCGGTAAGTGATCATCCCAATTTCCTTTGAAATCCATGATGCACGCTCTCAACATATCCTCTAAAGTCTGGATCGTTCTTTTGCTCTGCCCATCTGTCTGAGGGTGATAAGCCATACTCATTCTCAACTGTGTCCCCATGCATTCCTGTAGTCGCTTCCAGAAGTTCGAGGTAAAGCGCGGATCCTTATCGGAAACAATTGACACTGGAACTCTGTGCCTCGAAACAATCTCTTTCACATATAACCTTGCCAACTGGTCTAAGTTGAATCTAATTCTGATCGGAAGGAAGTGTGCGGATTTCGTCAATCGGTCAACGATAACCCATACTGCGTCGTAGCCTTTCTGAGTCGTCGGAAGGCCAACCACGAAATCCATTGTAATATGTTCCCATTTCCATTCTGGGATCTCTAAAGGTTGTAGCAAACCACTCAGCCTCTGATGTTCTGCTTTCACTTTCTGACATGTCAGACACTTTGCAACACACTCAGCAACATCTCGTTTCAAATTCGACCACCAGAAATGTTGTCAAAGATCTTGGAACATCTTGGTACTACCGGGGTGAATCGAATACCGTGAGCTATGAGCCTCGCTCAAAATATCCTCCTTAATCTCTGGCACTGACGGTACCCAAACTCTGATCTCAAATCTCAGTAGTCCCTCACTGTCTATCTTGAATCTGGGCTCGGTTCCTTTAGATATCTTATTCTTCACCTTCTCACATTCTTTGTCCTGAAGTTGAGCTTGTGACACCCCCGAATTCGGGTCCTCTAACCCCGATTCGGTCGCCACGATACAGTACAACATCCACCTCTAAACAACATAAAATAACTAAATACAGAAAAATAATAAACGTATGTCGTTCATTCAAAAGGTGTTACTAGTCCCAAGATCCGATAACCCTAATACAACCATATAAACATACCCTAGAATAGTCATTAGGGTTCATATTACATAACAATAATTTAACTAAGCATAAAGTAAAGTCTGCTCCTCGCAAACTAATCCTACATCTTTCCTTTACCCTTGTCCTTTCATGAAGTCTCGGGCTTAACTGTAATAGAAGTCATGATATAGCAAGAATGAGCAACAAGTTTGCTCAGCAAGTTTAAATACAACAATAAAGGATATATCATGATGAACTGGAATATATCTGACAATGAATTCAATAATATGAATATCGGAAGCAAGAATAAGAATTGCTTTTAGAATAACTGATAGTCAAGTAGACTTTGAACAATAAAACTCCAATGGAATCAATAGCTGATTGACCCTTTGGTTACTGGCTACAAAATAAGTACTTGAGGGGATCAGCCTCGTGTACGCCATGTATATGCATAATATTCAACTCTGCTGTTTGTATCTTTATATTAGATACCTGGGTACTCCCCTATATATAAGGGGTGTTCTTTTCAGTCAAAGAATCCATGCCATCAATTGGTCTGGATAGCTTTTATAAAACTTCATACAATTGTCTGACCGAACAAGGGTTTAGACTCTATCTGACGCAGTTCAAGAATTATAGAACTTTAAATAAGGTATAAGTCCAAGACTGTACGAACTTAAGTGCACCAAGTGCGAATATCAATAAGATCGATGTGGAATAATTGTAAAGTAATTAAACAACCTAATAGCATGCTTAGAAATAAGATTCAAGCTTAAATAAAATAACTTGCAACACAATAATACCCTGCTCAATACAATATGAGAAGGATAAGAAACTTGCACAATAAAGAATGAGTTTCAGAAGACTTGCACAAATAAAGAGTGTAAGTCAGAGAACTTGCACAACCAAAGAGTGAAGTTCGGGAACTTGCTTACAATGTTCCTTGAATAAAGTAAATACAAGGATAGGATACTTGCCACACCATAAAGGTCGGGTTCGGATACTTGCCTGTTTGCTCAGCTACAAATAATTCTAGCTTTAATTAAACTGCGTTGAAATGACCTAACATTCACAATTCAGTCTTTCAATTAGCATGTGTAAACTAATATGAGTCTACACTAACAAGAATCTAATCATCATGCCACATTGTCATTTCATGCTGGCGAAAAATCTGAGCATAATCTTTAACATTCAAACCACTGACATTAATCAATATACATGCTCTATGGTTATAATTTCAAATTCGAAAACCTAGCATGCTCATTCTATACCCATTTCAAAATTATATGATTTTCATGTTGGTGACCTTAAGCTAATCAAGTTCGTGTCTCAAGTGTCAACTACTAAAGTCATAGTACCACATAACGAGATTAACAATACTTAGTAAGCATGCTCTTGCGTATACTACTCATGTATACTTTAATCACTTAGTTCATGCCTTAGAAATTCATTTTCTTGAATAAACGTACATAGGTGATAGTCATGTATGATGCTCATGTCAACATGTTTATAGGCATAAAGAAATCTTAATATACATACTTGCATGATCATAACGTAATTCACTTAGTACTTGATGATATTAGCTTTCACATTCTAAGCTTTCTTTGAAAATTGCACTAAGTCAACTTAGGCAACAGAGTACATGTAAAGGGTCTCGTAGCTATGACTCACATGTATTAGAACGCATATATAAGCCACATATACATACTCAAATCGTCAGAATCTAAAAGATATAAGTCTTGGTCAAGTTTACTTCAAAAGTCTTTAAGTTTTTCCTTTGAAAACTTTTGAATCTTTCAATCATGTATGCTAGTGTGTTCAACACTTTAATCATGCATTTCATGTCAATATAGACCATACGGTCATGCTCACGAAAATTAGAATATATACATGCTACGTATACGTCAAAGTTCAAATCCAAAACTATAAGTTTTATTTCAAACCATAAGTTTTTCGTCAATCGTGTGTACTAACATCGTTATACATGTTCATACAACATGAATGTACTCATATATGTGTGTTAATCTAGTTCACATGCTTGTTTTAAGTGATATTACATGATAGCATATAACAGGTTTGTAGCAGAAAGCAAGATTCAGTAAACAGGTACTAGCGCAGCTGCACCGCTGGCCAGTACAAAACTGGCGCAGCTGCGCAAGCGTGTGGCCAGGCTTGAAGCTGCACTGCTTCGGCAGAAATTGCGAACCCATCTCAAAAATTTTATATGAATATCATTCTAAGTTACTGCAATAAGGTTCTAACATGGTAGTAAACTATCATAGCAACTAATAAGCATACTTCAATCAAGTTATCAATCAGTCCATGCTTAATTCAAGAATTAAGGAGTTAGCAATTTATAGAAATTGAAGATCATGAAAATGAAGTTATACCTCTGCTAAAGAAATGGACTTGCTGCAATATTTCTCTCCCTCAACTCAATTGAATTTTTAGAATACAAGCTCAATTCTATACTTAGAGAAAATCTCAGCAAAAACAAAGAAGAAGGAGAGAGCTCATTATATAGACAATTCAATACACGGTTCAAAGCTTTCCTCACTATATCAAACCATAGGATTGCAATATTGTATAATGGTTTACAAGAAGTTGGTGAATCAAATCATGAAACCCACTCCCCCTACAATCATTATTTCTATGTTGCTGAAATTGAGGAGTAGAGTAGTATAGTAGCCTTGTGGGAGTTCACGTGAAGAAGGAGTTGGGCACTCAATGTGAGACTCAACAACTTGCAAGTGCAATACATAATACTAATGTAATATATATATATATATATATATAGCCTATCATGCTTACTAAGGCTACATTATGTATACATATTACATATCATATAACTTAGGATATAAATAAATTAAAGTCATAATTTCAATGAGCAATTAATAAAACAATGTATCAAATAAGGGTACATATATATTAACATATAATCCATGTACATTTTTTTTAATACCAACTATAATTTAATTGAGTATTATTATTACTTATTACCGTAACTGTTATTATTATAATCATAATAACTTAATGAAATCATTATCAAATCACAATTGATTATTGATGTTAATATAAGGTGATAGGGTATACACTAGATTTTACCCACACACATTATGCCACATAAGCAATAATATGTAACTCTCATAATGTAATTATTCTTACTATATAGTCCATACATACAATATAAGCCACATTAATATGTCACCTTGCACCTTATACAATATATAGGTAACCACCATATATTATCGGTTTAATTATCGCATGCTTGTATAAAATAATTAATCGAGTAAATATAATCTTATTATATTTATTAATCCTTTGCTCAACAATATATTATTTATTCACAATAATAGTTAATTGACATATTATCAATTAATTACTCATAAATGAAATTAATCAATGCGGTTTAAATCCTTTCACGATATTCAATTAAATTGAATATTTAATTAATAACAATTCTTTGATATAAAAGTCTCAGGGCTAGTCCACTAATTTAATAAACCATTAGTGATTCCCTTTAATTTTCCTAGCATTTATTCGCATAGGCTCAACTCACATAATCACATAACCACATAAGGTTTAAATATGCTCACAAAACTAACTCATTAAAATTTAAATCACATATTAAATTAATAATGAAGTTTAAAATTTCACGGTCATTACAGAGCTTCCTTAACTTTATCCAGCAAGATTGTACCAGCTTGCACCTGGAACAGCTTCTCGTCAATCTCCATCGGATACTTCACTTCTAATTTCAGCTTTTCTATTGCTGAAATTAGCTCCTCCTGAGCAGTCAACATCATCAACTTCTCCTGACCCTTTCTGCTTAAGGCGTCGGCAACCACATTTGTCTTACCCGGATGGTATAAGATCTCGCAGTTGTAGTCCTTAATAAACTCCAGCCACCTTCTCTGGCGCATATTCAAGTCCTTCTGTGTAAAAATATATTTCAGAATCTTGTGGTCTGTATATATTTCACACTTCTCCCCATAGAGATAGTGTCTCCAGATCTTCAAAGTGAATAAATATTGTCTCTTTTGCTAAATATTCCTCCATTTATATCAAAATTGAGTAAATATTTACTTATCATCTTTATCAATAATTAATTATTATTCACAAATAATATTACAGAATCACAATAATGACAACCAGGTCGTTCCAAGAAAAGAGGGGGCAAGGATTTCTCCTTACTGGCGCACAATTAGGTGACCAAACCCCTTTCCTAGACAGAACTTCCTAGACATTGTCAATAATGTTGTCTAATAATATTATTCAAATAATATGAGTTATTGATTTGATAATGTAAAATATTGTACAGTGACAATTATTGAATCAACAATAATATAAAATACTGTGCAATACCGTGTGCCACTGTGCAACAACGCGTATTACTTTACTTTAACCACCGGGTATTTCAACAGTTTTAACGGTAACATTTATTGTGACAACCCGGATTTTCAAAAAATTATTATAATAAGAATTTAATAAATAAAATTCTTATTACGAGATGTTTTGAGTTTGGATATGTGTATATATGTGTTATATGTGGTGAAGATGTGGTGTGAATATAGAAGATATATATATATATATATATTCATAGGTTGGAGGAATGAGGTTTAGTAGTTAATTTATTTTAACTATTAAAGAAGGGAAACGAAATTATTTGAAAAGGGAATTAAGTTAATTAAGTTGGAAGTTATATTATTGAATAATATAATTTGATTATTATACCTTGTTGGCACTATAATTGTTATGAATTAAATTTCATAAATAATGAGAGTAATTCACTTAATTAAAATAGTCAATTAATATAAATATAATTGTTTTAATAAAATATGAAGGTAATATATTACATGTAAGAGTAATACGTTTATGTAATGGCTTAATATATTATATTTAGCCAAGTGAATGTAAATGGGTATGAGAATGAGAAGAACCAACATAATTATAAATAAATATTGGTGTTAGGATTAATGAATAAAATAAATATTCAATGGAAATTAGTATGGAATAATTTATTTAAGTATGATGGTATTAAATAAATGGATTAATATTTAAGTAGTGATTAGATGTATGGATTAAATAAATTATATTGAGACAATTTATGCGAGGAAAGGAATTAAATAATTATATATTATAATTATATAATTCATGTGAGTTAATTAAAATAAAGGGAATAAATATTAACTATTTTAATGGAAATATTTATTCTAATAGAGATGTTTATTTTAGTTACAAAGGTAATTTCATAATTTATAGTGTAGTAATTATACATGTTATAATTGCATAATTACTTAATGAGGCTAAATAGTTTAACAATAAAATAAAGGTGTGACAAATAGGCCTTATAATAAGAGAATTATAATAATAAATTAGAAAGGTGTTATTTGATGCTAGCCAAACAAGGTCTTATGACCTTTGGTATTTTAAACAGCTATTTGTATTTTAACTGATGCGTTAAAAATATTATTAAGGCTTTGTCAGTTTTATTCACGTAAAAATATTCCTAAGGCTAAGAAGAAGAAGAACAGAGAAGAAGAGAGAGCCTAGAGGAAAAATTGAGAAAATGTTTTGTAAAATCAAAGAAGGAAGATGATTCAACCAAAGTTGCTCTAATCATCTAGATAATCTAAACAAGAATCAAAGGTAATAATCTAGCTTTGAGTTCTTAGTTTTATTTTCTTGAGTATTCCTTGAAAAATTGGATTTCTACAGTTAATTCGTTAAGAAATTGGTTATAGATGTTAATGGATATGTTTAATATGCTTTATATCATCTAAAAGTGATTTTTAAAAAATCAAATTCATAAAGATGTGTTGGAAGATGAAGAAATTTGGGTTATGGCTTAGTATATGTATTTTGGTCTATTTTAAGGCTTAAATTGACGGTTAGATCATGTATATAACCTTAAATTGATGATGTATTATGATAGTACTCGAAAAAACGAAAACAAACCAACTTGAACAGTCAAAACGGATGTAAAACGAATTCGTAGTGAATGAATTCGCTAAATATATGTAAAACATGAAAAATTAGCATGAACACTGAATTGGAACCCTTAAAAAGAATTGTTAATGTTTTTGAAGGGTTATAATTATCATATAGATGAGTAGTTCAGTGTTTCACGAATCCATAGAGTCGAAAACGGACTCAATTGGATGTGTATAGCTTGATGTATGAAGATGGGAAGGAGGAAAGGGTTAGAAAATTCGCCAGAACCACAAATTGGAAAGAAAACTCGCATAGCATGCTGCCATGGGCGCATCTACGCTTCCCCCAAGGCTGTTTGGGGCGTAGCTGCGCCGGGAACAGTGTCAGTCCGGGATTATTTTGACCTCCTGTGGTAAAATAGCCATAACGTTTTCATACGAACTCCGATTGAGGCAATTCAAGATGATCCGGAACGAGAACGAGTAGACCTACAACTTTTGTTCTTTACATTTTTTAATTTGAGGTTATTAGCAGGGGTCAAAATGGTCATTTTTGGGACTAATGTGTTTTTGGAGGCAATCGGGGGGCGTTGGGTATGCACGTATTCACATGTAATGCTCCCGACCATGTAAAATGATGTTCTAACATCCATAACATGACTAGTATGTATTATAATGATACTTAACATTAATCCTTAAGTATTAGACAATTCATATGGGCGTGCTAAGCATGCGCAAATGCGTGTCGTTTGGGCGTTCGAATAGGCAAGTTTGACGTACGGACGTGCAAGCGTCGCAACGCCGTAACGAGTGTGTATGACCTTGTTTAACATTATGTTTTCAATAAGAATAAAATATTATAGAGTAATGTAACCAAATATAGGAGCATGCAAAGCACATGCAAAAGAGTCGAGTTAGGCGTGTGACGTATAAACGTCGAAACGCCGTGTAATGTGGTAATACACTTAAATAGTGTTTCGATTCTAATGAAACAAACATTATAATATATGAAATGTGGTTAATATAAAACTAATAGGTAGTCCTAGCAGGACTTAAACACTTGAATGAATTTTGAATATTACGAAAAAAAAATATAGTGAAATATAAGTCAATAGATAACACAATCAAATTGAACATTGTGTATTGATAATAGGAAGGGTTATGAGTTGTAGAGTAAAGTTTGCATTACAACTAATATGTTTTGCTATGTGACTAATAGTTGATGTGCATGATTATATAATTGTGTAGGGCACATGAAGTGCAGATATCTGTAAGCTGTTAAACTGTTATTGGTAAACAACGATCAAGGCAAGTCTTTCAGTTCCTATTTTCTACTTGAACTTGATGATGAACTGTTTTAAATTATTTTGTAAAGAGCATGATATGTTGTATATATGTTGTAAGCATGAAATGTTAAAGTCAATTTATGACTACATTGATTGATTAAAGAATGTTGATTGAGTAAGGAAATCAATCTTTATATTTGTTATGTGAAGTAAAGCATGTATGCCATGTTACTTTAATTATTATGAGATGTATGCTAAGCATGTATTTATGTGCTATGTGATGCATGAAAGCTGTTAGATCGTGCTGAGCTGTCGATATCATTCTTGTAAATAATCACTTTTGCAGGTTAAGGATTCAAGGTAACGCTATGTGCTATTTGAAAGATTTATATACTTTGGCTGAATTGTTATTATTTTGGACCCTGTTTAAGGTTTCAGATAATGTATTTGATAATGTATGATGGTTAACAGATGTTGAGTTATAAAGTTTAAATTTTACCCGATGTATAAGGGTTATTGAACGTGGTTGTAAGCTCTAGTTTATAATAACTCTGACGAAGCGATTCATGAAATAAAGTTAAATCAAAGTTATGTAATGATAAAGGTTGAGATTCAGGGATAATAAAGAAGGAATAATATAAAAGTTTTAACTATTTCGTATTTTTAGTGATTGTATCATTGATTAATGATGTAAAGTCTGAATAAGGATGTATTGTTAACGACCGATGTCGAGAGTTGTATTGTATGAATTTTGGGGTCGTTACGGTTGGTATCAGAGCTGATAGGTTATACACCTTAGGTAAGAGTACCTTAGGCTATGACCTTAGAGAATGAGAAGTTAAGTTACGTATAACGAAAAGGTGATTCCTTTCACATATCCTAGAAATGTTATAAGAAGAAGGTGAGAATAACGAGGAATAAAACTCGAATAAAACGTTGAACTTTATAAACGAAATAGAAATTCTTAAAAGAAGAGTTAATAAATAAACAAGAAGATTCAAAGAAGAATCTTGAAGAGATATGAAGATGAGAATCAGGAGTTACCTAACTCCAATAATAAAGATGACGAATAACGATGAGTAGACGAAGTCTATAAGATTAAAATCATAATGAAGTCATGATATAACATGATGAAGGGAAAAGATAAGAAGTTTTAAAATAAAACGATAATGAGATAAGAAAGAATCATATGGGAGATGATTATAGAATAAGGTCATGACGTGATCTTTTAAAGTTGAAAGACAGATGGTCAGTAATGATTGAATAGTTATAGTTTGATGCTATAACGAGAATGTACTATGATATAGTACGAGGATTAACTCACGAGGAGTTATAAATGATGAGATGCAAAAAAATCGTATCGAGTAAAGAGCAAGTTATGAGCAAGATAAAGTTAGGTGGGATTTCAATTGAAGAATCATGTGATGGCTGAGTTGTACAAACCTTTGTATGGGCGAGGGTTTTGTGCTTGCACTTAGTTTATCACATTGATAATCATTGGAATGTTAGTGTCGCGCTATCAATGTATATGTGGTGAAAAGGTGATTCTTTTCTCATGTGTATATTTGATAGTTAGAGACTATTAAGTATAGTAAGATGTTATTAGGATTAAGTGCAAGTTCTTAAAACTCATGCTTATGGTAAGTTCATGACTCATAATCATATGGTATGTTTGGAACTCCTCAGCGAATGGACGCCTATGGTCTGACTAGGAAGTTCTTAAACTCATATTATTGTGGAAAGTTTCTGACTTCAAAGTGTGAAAAGTTTGATGAACTATACTGGGAATAGAAAGGTTATGGTGTAGGAAGCATTGATGTTGTTTAAGGTTAATAGAATGATTAAGTAATGATGGAGTAAAGATTTAATTGATGGAGAAAGTTTTATATTCTAAATCTCCTAGCTTTGCTAGATTTTCAAAATTTATTGACTTCGTGCTGATGTTGCACTTCTGTTTTCTTGAAAAACATTGGATCAAATGATGGAACCAATGATTTTTTTTAAAATAGTGCTATTATTCACATGTCTATGCTAATTGCTTCAGCTAGACAAAAATAATTTTAAAATTTTCAAAATATATTTTATGTGTTCTATGCATCATTTGATATGGTGTAGAGACAATAATCGAGGAAGTTATCAATGCAGTTAAACCTAGTGTTGGATGTGATCGTATGATCATCAGCCCACTATGGTATGATGTAGTATGACGACGTCATGTAATGACAAAATTCTCAACGTACCATTATTACTGTACGGTATCAGGATATTATGAAAAGATTCATTTATTTTTAGTTTCCTTAAACTACAAAAAGGGGTATTTATTACTTTTAGTTTCTTTAAATGAATTTTTTTTGAGTTGGTTAAAGATATATATATATATCTCGATTGATGTCTGAGTTATTGTTAGAAGTCTATGCTACTTGATTCAGCTAGACGAATATTGGAAGATGTTCATGAAATTCAAGCATTCTTTGTTAAACTATACCAAACCAAATTATTTTGGTGTGGATTCAAATGTTAAGAAGCTGAGGTGAACAGCACTGTAAAAGGGGACATGTTATCTGAGACAATGGTTTCGAAAGTAACGCATATAGTCGTTACGATGTTAAGATGTAATACGTTGTGCACGACGTAGGGGTACGATAGGCTGATCACCTAGAGTACTTGTAGAGAGTGTTTTCAGTCTGTGTGATTGCTAAACATTCTGTTAAAGATGGTTTACAATGGTGATGCACTATTAAACCTAGAGAAGAGTTCAAGGTCTTATGACCCCTCAGCGTGAATTAAAATCTTTTAAATTCCTGTTATTCATATTGCTTCTCAATTATTGAGCAATTGTGGAAGATTTTTATTATTCTGAAGGTGAAGGTGGCAAGAATGATATTCCTTAGAAAGAAGTAGTTGTAGAACGCTTTAATCCAGTGAATAAAGATTAACGTAGAATCTATTTCGATAGATTGAACGAATGAAGATTAATGAAAATTTAGAGGACAAAATTCTTAGAAGAAGGGGTGAATGTGATAACCCGAACACTTATAAGATAGTGAATTATGAAGTATATGAATTCGATGAGTAAGGTATATGGTAATAATCCTTGAAAAGAAAATGAACGGATTAAAGAATATATAATACTCAAAATATAATTGAGTTCAAGTGAAAGGTATGAAATAAAACCTAGAATTTGTTAAAGAAATGAATGTAGTAGGAAATATAAAACCTATACTAAGGTAATGAGTTGAAGTTATTCAACGATAAATATTTTTAAAGAGATTTGATGGAAACCTGAGTAAGGTAGGGTTTCGGTGATTCCGAGGATGGAATCCTTATAAGGAGGGAAGGATGTGACAACCCGAATTTTCAAAAAATTATTATAATAAGAATTTAATAAATAAAATTCTTATTACGAGATATTTTGAGTTTGGATATGTGTATATATGTGTTATATGTGGTGAAGTATATGATGTGGTGTGAATATAGAAGATATATATATATATATATATATATTCATAGGTTGGAGGAATGAGGTTTAGTAGTTAATTTATTTTAACTATTAAAGAAGGGAAACGAAATTATTTGAAAAGGAAATTAAGTTAATTAAGTTGGAAGTTATATAATTGAATAATATAATTTGATTATTATGCCTTGTTGGCACTATAATTGTTATGAATTAAATTTCATAAATAATGAGAGTAATTCACTTAATTAAAATAGTGAATTAATATAAATATAATTGTTTTAATAAAATATGAAGGTAATATATTACATGTAAGAGTAATACGTTTATGTTATGGCTTAATATATTATATTTAGCCAAGTGAATGTAAATGGGTATGAGAATGAGAAGAACCAATATAATTATAAATAAATATTGGTGTTAGAATTAATGAATAAAATAAATATTCAATGGAAATTAGTATGGAATAATTTATTTAAGTATGATGATATTAAATAAATTGATTAATATTTAAGTAGTGATTAGATGTATGGATTAAATAAATTGTATTGAGATAATTTATGCGAGGAAAGGAATTAAATAATTATGTATTATAATTATATAATTCATGTGAGTTAATTAAAATAAAGGGAATAAATATTAACTATTTTAATGGAAATATTTATTCTAATAGAGATGTTTATTTTAGTTACAAAGGTAATTTCATAATTTATAGTGTAGTAATTATACATGTTATAATTGCATAATTACTTAATGAGGCAAAATAGTTTAACAATAAAATAAAGGTGTGACAAATGGGCCTTATAATAAGAGAATTTTAATAATAAATTAGAAAGGTGTTATTTGATGCTAGCCAAACAAGGTCTTATAACCTTTGGTATTTTAAACAGCTATTTGTATTTTAACTGATGCATTAAAAATATTATTAAGGCTTTGTCAGTTTTATTCACGTAAAAATATTCCTAAGGCTAAGAAGAAGAAGAACAGAGAAGAAGAGAGAGCCTAGAGGTAAAATTGAGAAGATGTTTTGTAAAATCAAATAAGGAAGATGATTCAACCAAAGTTGCTCTAATCATCTAGATAATCTAAACAAGAATCAAATGTAATAATCTAGCTTTGAGTTCTTAGTTTTATTTTCTTGAGTATTCCTTGAAAATTGGATTTCTACGGTTAATTCGTTAAGGAATTGGTTATAGATGTTAATGGATATGTTTAATATGCTTTATATCATCTAAAAGTGATTTTTAGAAATCAAATTCATAAAGATGTGTTGGAAGATGAAGAAATTTGGGTTATGGCTTAGTATATGTATTTTGGTCTATTTTAAGGCTTAAATTGATGGTTAGATCATGTATATAACCTTAAATTGATGATGTATTATGATAGTACTCGAAAAAACGAAAACAAACCAAGTTGAACAATCAAAACGGATGTAAAACGAATTCGTAGTGAATGAATTCGCTAAATATATGTAAAACATGAAAAATTAGCATGAAAACTGAATTGGAACCCTTAAAAGGAATTGTTAATGTTTTTGAAGGGTTATAATTATAATATAGATGACTAGTTCAGTGTTTCACGAATCCATAGAGTCGAAAACGGACTCAATCGGATGTGTATAGCTTGATGTATGAAGATGAGAAGGAGGAAAGGGTTAGAAAATTCGCCAGAACCACAAGCTGGAAAGAAAAATCGCATAGCACGCTACCATGGGCGCAGCTGCGCCGGGAATAGTGTCAGTCCGGGACTATTTTGACCTCTTGTGGTAAAACAGCCATAACTTTTTCATATGAACTCCGATTGAGGCAATTCAAGATGATCCGGAATGAGCACGAGTAGACCTACAAATTTTGTTCTTTACATTTTTTAATTTGAAGTCATTAGAATGGGTCAAAATGGTTATTTTTGGGACTGATGTGTTTTTGGAGGCAATCGGGGGGCGTCGGGCATGCACGTATTCACATGTAATGCTCCTGACCATGTAAAATGATGTTATAAAATCCATAACATGACTAGTATGTATTATAATGATACTTAACATTAATCCTTAAGTATTAGACAATTCGTATGGGCGTGCTAAGCATGCGCAAATGCGTGTCGTTTGGGCGTTCGAATAGGCAAGTGTGACGTACGGACGTGCAAGCATCGCAACGCCATAACGAGTGTGTATGACCTTGTTTAACATTATGTTTTCAATAAGAATGAAACATTATAGAGTATGCAAAGCACATGCAAAAGAGTCGAGTTAGGCGTGTGACGTATAAACGTCGAAACGCCGTGTAATGTGGTAATACACTTAAATAGTGTTTCGATTCTAATGAAACGAACATTATAATATATGAAATGTGGTTAATATAAAACTAATAGGTAGTCCTAGCAGGACTTAAACACTTGAATGAATTTCGAATATTACGAAAAAGAAATATAGTGAAATATATGTCGATAGTTAACACAATCAAATTGAACATTGTGTATTGATAATAGGAAGGGTTATGAGATGTTGAGTAAAGTTTACATTACAACTAATATGTTTTGCTATGTGACTAATAGTTGATGTGCATGATTATATAATTGTGTAGGGCACGTGAAGTGCAGATATCTGTAAGCTGTTAAACTGTTATTGGTAAACAATGATCAAGGCAAGTCTTTCAGTTCCTATTTTCTACGTGAACTTGATGATGAACTGTTTTAAATTATTTTGTAAAGAGCATGATATGTTGTATATATGTTGTAAGCATGAAATGTTAAAGTCAATTTATGACTACATTGATTGATTAAAGAATGTTGATTGAGTAAGGAACTCAATCTTTATATTTGTTATGTGAAGTAAAGCATGTATGCCATGTTACTTTAATTATTATGAGATGTATGTTAAGCATGTATTTATGTGCTATGTGATGCATGAAAGCTGTTAGATCTTGCTGAGCTGTCGAGCTCATTCTTGTAAATAATCACTTTTGCAGGTTAAGGATTCAAGGTAACGCTATGTGCTACTTGAAAGAAATGAATCAGATGTAATGCATAAAGATTTATATACTTTAGCTGAATTGTTATTATTTTGTACCCTGTTTAAGGTTTCAGATAATATATTTGATAATGTATGATGGTTAACAGATGTTGAGTTATAAAGTTTAAATTTTACCCGATGTATAAGGGTTATTGAACGTGGTTCTAAGTTCTAGTTTATAATAACTCTGACGAAGCGATTCATGAAATAAAGTTGAATCAAAGTTATGTAATGATAAATGTTGAGATTCAGGGATAATAAAGAAGCAATAATATAAAAGTTTTAACTATTCTGTATTTTTAGTGATTGTATCATTGATTAATGATGTAAAGTCTGAATAAAGATGTATTGTTAACGACCGATGTCGAGAGTTGTATTGTATGAATTTTGTAGTCGTTACATTTATGCCGTTATTTTAAAAAAACTTATTCTTGTCGTTTTCTTCATCCGACAGTTTTCTGTTATGGGGCCCACAAATGGCTGCGCCATCGTACGAATATTCCCCGACAACAATGAATATTTTATAACCACTTGCTTATTTTAAAATATTTTCGCATATTACCTGTAACGATTGAGATTTTATATATTAAATGTTAATATTTATTGAGTTAAATAAATAAATTATGTGATTTTGTGGACTGATTTAATTAAGAGTAATATTTAATTTAATTGATGTGTATTGATTTTATAGTATAGTTCTAATTTAATTGAGATAATTAAATTAGATGAATTATGTGATGAGTGTTACATGAATTATAATTAGTGAGTAATTATAATTATGTGACAATTTCTATGTGATTAATTAATGTTAGATTTTAATTAATTAAATAAGAATGTTAAAGATTTAATTAATTAAAGTGTGACATTAAAGTATGTGTTAAAATAATTTATAAAGAAAAGAGTTTTTAAATGATTTTTAACCAATCAAGGCCCTTACTTTTGTTTTAAAAGGCTTTTGCCAAACAGGGTCCTTGCACTAGCTTTAAACCTAATTTAACCAAACAAGCCTTAGCACTAAAATCTAAATTTTTAATTAGGGTTTGCCAAATATAGCCTTGTGGCTTTTGAAATCCTTGTAACTGCTAATTTAATTATATTATTAAGTGTAGTTAGTATGAATATTATATTATCAGTTTTATATTCCTACGTTAGTTTTTCTAAGCCTAACTAAACTAAGAAAAGAGAAGAGAGATAGAGTAGAGAAATAACAGAGAAGAATTAGAGAAGAAGAGAAGGGAAGAAAAGAAAGAAAAGAAGAACTTAAGGGAATCATCATCTTCTTCTTCAAACATCTAAGCAAAAAGGGTATTATTTCAATTCTCTTATATTTTTATATGTTTTCTTTATGTTATTCATGAGTATGAGTTCTCTGTTAAAGTAGTTTCCATAAAAATTGATGATGTTGGTGTAGATAGGTAGGAATTTTGTTTACAAATTGTTTGTAATTGAATTGTATGCCATAAACAAGTTTTCAGAATTCAATTTGTTGTAAAAATGAGTTTTTATGAAAAACTTGTGTTCTTACAAAATTTTATATTTTGGCTAGTTTTAGAATGAAAAATTGAGGATTTCTTATGTGTTAATATGTCTATTTAGAGTTTTTATGATGCTATCTTCAGTTATGAAAGTATTGCATGTATTGTGAATGGTATTGATTGAGAATTTGATTAACAGAGAATTGGTTTTTTTAAAATAGCCTTTAAAACTATCAAATTGATGGTTGATGATGGGTTATTGTTTAAATTGAGCATGGGATATGTTAATATGTTAAAAATTGGAGTTATTGCAATTGGAATTACATGAATTGATTGAAAAACGAATTCGTAATAGCAATTTTTGTCAAGAACGTTTGATATTGTAGTTTTCTTCAAAAATCATGAAAAACTTGGTTTTGATTATGTGTTGTAAGGATTTTAATATGTTATAATCATGAATAAGAGTCCAAAATTTTGTTGTTATCAAGTTTCATGTTAATTATGTTGAGAAAAATCGAATTCGGTGTAAAGAAATAAGCCAAATTGGCTTATTTCTCTGCCAATTCGCGAACTGGCACTTCCACCAGAGGTGGGACCCGCCCCAGCGAAACTTATTGCCTTGATGGACCCGCCCCAGAGGGGCAACATGCTGTCCGGGGAAATGTTGTTTTTGCTTGTTGAGTTTTCATGCCCCGTTTGTTCAGCTAACTTATTTCTATGACTTGATAAGTGTAATAGGTAATAAGATAATATGCTTTTGATGTGTTTAAGATAGATTGAAATTTTATATAAATGTGTTACATGTGCATGAGTGTATTACTTTCATAAGGTACACAACATGATTTAAAGCGTTATAAGCTTATGAAATGTATGTCGTGAGTATAGACTCACGTATGTGGCTAGTTAGCAACCTATGTTGTAACCAACGTTGTGAGTTGAACTTAAGTAAGAAGTTCAACGGTTTAAATGTTGTAGTTAGGAGCTAATGGATGTTTTGAACGTAATGTAAATGTGTAGGATAATTGTGGAAGTGATTGTAATTGTTAAAGTGTAGCTTGCGCTTGAGGCAAGTTCTCTAATCTTTATTCTTTTACGTTAAGCAAGTTTCTATTTCCAAACTTGTTATTTACTTTGTACAAGCTTTCTAAACCATTCTTGTACGCTATGTAAGCTTTATCATGGTATCTTTTCATTGTGCAAGTTCTCTAACCCTTGCTCAATATATCATGAACGTTCATTTCTGTTTCTTAACTTGTTATGTATTGTACAAGTTATACTGTATTCAAGTATTCGTAAAGCATAAGTATTGAAGTATTGTTTAAGTTGTGTGATCTTGAATTTGTTGTTCAAGCAAGATCTACGTGTTCTATCGAATGCTTTAAGTTATTTCCAAAGCATGCCTAGTTATCATGAAATCAGTTGTTGTATCTTACTTTTGATTCATGTTCTTATATTATCGAACTGTTAAGCTTTGTGAGTCGATTCAACTACTCCTTAGTTGATGATAGTTGAAACTCCAAAGTTCCTTTATCTATCCAAACCAAACTTTCTTTGGTGCGGACTTGTATTCAAATACTGAGAATGAACAACCGTATCTATTAGGGGACATTTATGTGAAAGCGTTAAGATGGTTGTGCACAATACATGGTACAAAGAGCTGATCCCCCTGAGTACGAGTTAAAGGTCCATAGTCTTAATGACTGTTAAAGGTTTAAATAGAAATATTTATAACCTAGGACATAGTTCAAGGTCGTATGACCCTCAGATAAATTCTATATTCGAACTTTAAAGATGATGAAAGAATTATTATTCAATTCTTTATTTTGATGAAAGTAAAGTTATTCAAACTCTTTTGAAACTATTCACTTATGTTAAATCACTATTGTACTTCAAGTGAGCATTTGTTTGCTCACTCTTGCATGTTTTACAACCCCTTGCAGTTGAAACCAAGAATGTTGACGTACCTTCAACAAGTAAAGGAAAAGGAAAGTTGAGCAAGTGAAGGCTTGTTGTTTCAAATTTCTATTGTAATAAGACTTAGTTGAGTATGTTTAATTTTCGCATTTATTTTGATTGACGTTAAGGTTTAGATAACCCTGGGATTTTATATTGGACAAGTTATAATCCTTTTTCAAGGAAGATTTTATTTTAGTATTTATGAGGTTGTAATTTACTTTGCAATTCTTTATTATTGGGTAGATGTATGTTTTAATTAGAAAGTGAACACCAAATCATGTAGAAATGAAGTATCCGGATTTGGGGGTGTCACAGGTTGGTATCAAAGCTATAGGTTATGAACCTTAGGTGGGGGAAGAAACCTTAGATAGTAGCCTTATAGAAAGATCAAAAAGATAGTGATGAGAGGTAAAGATAATAAACTACCTTATGTGCTATGTGTTTATGTTTAGGTATTCAAAGAGTGACGACTCGATATCATGTAATAATAAACTTTAAAATTCTTTTGTCAGGATGACGAGCATTGGAGAGTCCAGTCAGGCTAGAGAGGGTATACCTCAGGTGCCTAGAGAGGAGGAGCCCCGAGACATCCATGTTTTCTGGGAGCAGCTGGTTAGGAGAGAGCCATCTCCAGTGATCACCGTAGCTGGTCGGGAGAGTGAGCTGACACCTACTCCAGAGGAAGAGGACGACGATGAAGAGGAGGAAGAGGATCTCAAAGAGGAATTCCTACCTCACTCTGCTAGTGCTGAGATGTACGAGGCAGTTTACGACAGTAATGTGGAGCTACATGGTCAAGTCGGAGAGCTCGAAGAAACCATCCAGCAAAGGGACGAGACTATCGAAGAGATAGCTAGTGACCTAGGAGAAGTGCAGTGGAAGCTAATCCATGGAGAGAATGATCGAGACGAGGCCCGAGCTGAGCTAGTGAAACTAAAGCAAGACATCCAAGAGGAGTCAACAAAGCGTGCCAGAGCTGAGGAAACAAGCTTGAGGGCTACTCAATGAGCCGATCGAGCTAAAAACGAGGCTGAAACCAAGAGAGCCAAGCTAAGGGAAATAGAATACACTTTCCATACGGCCATAGATAGGGCCCAGGACCGTATCTTCTATTACCCAGCTCAGTTCCAAGGTTTACCATGATATGTGGTGGATCGAAGGACAACGTTTCAGGTGATGGAGGAAGAACGTAAAGAGGCTGTGCGACGTCTTAATATGCCTAGACATTAGAGCTTTTAAATTATGTGTTTCTTTTTGTAATAAATAAATGTAAATCCCATAATTTGAGATAATAATGGGATAAAGTGATGATGTAGTCTTGTAACTTGTTCCAGTTAAGGAAAGATGATGTAAATAGCAGAAATGCTATCTATCCTATGTTTTTAAAACTACGAGTAATGAATAAAAGAAGTTTATTGATGTGCTATGTGTTCATATATGAACTGAGTTATTTAAATGTTTAAATTGAACTTGAATACTTAAGAATTGAATAAAGGAGCTAATTATAATTTTTTTTAACAGAAAATACCTCCTAGAAGAAGACCTACACGTCAAAACCCCGAGGGTTCGACGAATAACAACAACAATAATAACGATAGAACAAACCCTAACTCGATTAAACAGTTAGTGAACCTACTAACAGAAGCGCTGGCGAATCAGCCGCAAGTGCATGCCACGACGTTCAAAGAGTTTAAGGCCGTAGGACCACCAGAGTTCAAGGGATCGACAAACCCGATAGATGCACAGACGTGAGTTATGGAAATAGAGAAGGTCTTTGACGTGGCTAGGGTCAGTGAAGACCAAAAAATGCCATTCGTGACTTTCATGTTGAAGTCTGATTCTAGCTTCTGGTGGCAGGCTAATAAGACCAGAGAGGGTGAAGGAGTCATACCGTGGGAATGTTTCAAAGAGATGTTCTTTGAAATGTACTTCCCTGTGAGTTCGCAGGACTAGATGGAGGTACAATTCCTATAACTTAAGCAAGGAGGGATGACAATGTCGGAATACGCCGCAAAGTTCAACGAGTTGGCCAGGTTCACTACATATCAGGTCCGTACGAACGCTAGGAAGGCGAGGAGGTTTGAGCATGGACTAAAACCCTGGCTCTACAGCAAGGTCTCTATGTTCCAGCTGAACACGTTTATAGCTGTGCTGGAAAAGGCCATTATAGCTGAAGGAGGGAGCGACGCCGTGACTAAATTCAACCAAGATAAGAAAAAGAAGATTGAGACAAAAAACAAGGCTGGTGGTAGCGGAGCTATCCATCAGAAAAAGAAGTGGAACGACAATAACTCTGCTTGGAGTCAGCAGGGAGGCCAACAGAAGAGGAAGCTTGAAGCATGTGCTACATGCGGGAAGATTCACACTGGAGTGTGCATAAAAGGGAAACGGGTGTGCTACAACTGTGGTCAGGAAGGCCACATCGCGCCAAATTTCCCAAACCCAAAGAAGGGAGCTTGCTATATATGTAGATCCAAGGATCACATGGCTCGTAGCTGCCCTAAGAAGCCAGCGGCAGGGTCAACAGGGAATGGAGGAAATGGCAGTGGCAGCACCCTGACTATTGCCGGACCATCGCCACTGCAAGCCGTTCGACCTACTGCCCACACGTTCAACATGACAGTGCAAGATGTGGTGCAATCAAAAGATGTGGTGGTAGGTATTATTCCGATCAATAGTATAATTGCATATATATTATCTGATTCGGGTGCTACTTGTTCATTCATATCTGATGATTTTGCTAAAACTCTAGACTTACATATAGCGGAGTTAGCTTACCCCTTGAACATAGAAATTGCGAATAGGGAAGTCATTCCTGTTAGGTTTGTATACAAGAACTGTAGGTTGGACATTAAGGGTCAGGAGCTGAGAGTAGATTTGATTCCGATAAAACTTGGGGAATTTGATGTCATATTGGGGATGGACTGGTTGTTCAACTATGGGGTGGTAATCGACTATCAGAAGAAGTCGGTAAACCTTACGACTCCATCGAAAGTAGTGTTCTATGGTAGTAAATCACCTAGGCAAGCGAGTTGTCTGACGGTTATGCAAGCCAAGAAACTTTTGACACAAGGCTGTGTAGGGTACCTAGCTTACATAGTAGATACGAGTAAGGAGAGCCTGAAGTTAGAAGAGATATCAGTGGTTAGGGAGTTTATAGATGTGTTTTTGGACGATCTACCAGGACTTCCACCAGATAGGGAGATAGAGTTTGTGATCGACTAAATAGCGCCTGGAACTGCTCCGATTTCAAAAGCTCCGTACCGAATGGCTCCAGTTGAGATGAAGGAACTGATGGTTCAACTTCAAGAATTATTGGACAAGAAGTATATTCAACCGAGCGTTTCACCGTGGGGAGCGCCAGTTTTATTCGTGAAAAAGAAGGATGGATCAATGCGCCTTTGCATTGACTATAGGGAGTTGAACAAAGTTATGATCAAAAATAGGTATCCTTTAACTAGGATCGACGACTTGTTTGATCAATTGAAGGGTGCTAAATACTTCTCAAAAATTAATTTGAGAAACGGGTATCATCAATTGAAGGTCAGAAAGGAAGATATACCGAAAACAACTTTTAGGACTCGTTATGGTCATTACGAGTTATTGGTGATGTCATTTGGTTTAACGAATGCCCCAGCTGCATTTATGGACCTAATAAATAGGGTGTTTAAGCCATTCCTAGATAAGTTTGTAGTGGTGTTCATAGATGACATTCTGATTTATTCCAAGACTGAGAAAGAACACGATGAACATTTAAGGCTAACCTTAGAATCGCTGAGACGAGAGAAGCTTTATGCGAAATTCTCGAAGTGCGAATTCTAGTTGGAACAGGTGCAATTTCTTGTCCACGTGATCGACAAAGATGGGATTTTGGTAGATCTGTCGAAGGTTGAAGCGGTAATGAATTGGGATCATCCAAAAACGCCGTCTGAAGTGAGGAGTTTCTTGGGATTGGCAGGTTATTACCGGAGATTTATCCAAGATTTTTCCAAGATCGCAACTCCGTTGACGAATTTGACTCATAAAATAGTTAAGTTTGTTTGGACGGAAAAGTGTGAGGAAAGTTTCTAGGAACTAAAGAAAAGGTTGAGTACTGCGTTGGTGTTGTCCTTACCGGATAGTACAGGAAATTTCGTGGTATATAGTGATGCCTCACATAAGGGTTTAGGCTGCGTGCTGATGCAGAGTGGCAAGGTCATTGCCTATGCGTCACGTCAGCTGAAGGATTATGAGAAGGGGTATCCAACCCATGACTTAGAATTGGCGGCAGTAGTATTTGCTCTAAAGATTTGGAGACACTACTTATATGGAGAGTGTAGACACTCAAAATTTTCCTTGCCCAATACTAACACTGTAGGAGGGCAAAACCGTCAATCAAGCCAACCTCGGTCCCGACACTAGACATTCAATCTAAATTCGGCCACCAATGCCGGTCCTTCAACCTAAATCCGATCCCCACTGTCGGTCAATTCCAGTCAAATCTGATCACCAATATCTGTACTGTAGTCAACTCTGATCGTCAATCAGACTGTCAGATCATCCCCAATCTCAATATCGGGACATCAGCTCAATCCCGGTCATCGATATCGGGATAACCACAGCACCGATCAACCATATCAGGATGTCAAAGCAGCCCTGGCAGCAACCCAGGATGTACAAATCAGCCCCAGCAGCAACCCGGGAGGTACAAATCAGCCCCAACTAGCAACCCGGGAAGTACAACTCAGCCCCGGCATCAGTCCGGGAAGTCAAGTCGACTTCAAAAATAAACTTGAAGCATCACAACACCTCCAGAAGAAAACCTGGAATGACCACGTCAGCCACAGAGGCAACACTGGGGACAAATAGACTCGAATGGAATCTAAGTCATGGAAACAGCTCCCGGAAGTCAACTAGAGGCCATGCCGACACCAAGAGCAACCCCGGGATGGGAAAAATTGTCATTTTACCAACTCTTATCTGATTCAGTCAAACTCAAGCTGAATTGATGCCGCCAAGGTCAGAAAGAACCACAACGGTGATTCCGGGTGAAAACAGCACCAGACGGCTCATCGGGTAAACTGTGGGGGAAAAAAGACCCGGTTATGAACCCATCTTTGGGGACTTAAAAAGAGTTAAAACTAATGTCGTTGCGACACTCTCAGTGAGGGCTTTTCGGAAAGCTATAGCACGCCCCAAACGAACGCTCCGATCAAAAGTTATGAAGTTCCGAACCTGACATCGCGTCGTCCGGCATGCACGTACCTCGAGATGACCAAACCGGGCACGTGGGCCCCACCTAGGGGAGCCACAGCTCTACCTGAAACTTAGTTTTGTTGCCCTTTGTTTGTCAAAATTTGGTATATTTCTGTACATGAACGCAGTTTTTTGTATTTTTACAACTCGGATTGACGATCCGTCAGCTCCAGCAGCTTCAATGCACTAGCACACACCTTTTTGGCAACTTCGCCGGACTGGGTTATCTTTCCAATTCGGGTTTGGCCCTTTTTTATATATATTTAATTGCAAATAGACTACCATTTCAATTCTGTCAAGCCCGAATGTCAAATCCGTGGTAGTTTACCGCTTTTATATATATTTACGCATATATAAACGACTTTCACCATCACTGGTACTTATATCAGTCCTAGTTGACTACATTTCTGCCAATATATATATATATATATATATATATATATTTCAGTTCGGCCTGGATTACTTCGTGGCCATTTTACTGCTTTTGCACACTTCCCCATATTTGGTGCTCTCCCCAGTCACTGGGTGACTATTTTATGTCAATTTTAATTCCAGTACGGGCACCGGCGTGAAAATCCATCACCCTTTTCACTGTTTTCTATATATATTTCATTTCTATCACAGCCTGGATTATTTCGTGGCTATTTACAGTTATTTTATAAATATATATATATTTCAATTCTAGTTCGGGCTTGCGAGTGAAAACCCATCGCCCTTTTTACAGCTTATATATATATATTTAACTATATATATTGCTTTGCTTAATTTATTCAACTGCTGCATTTAATATTCATTTTTATATGAATCTGCACTGACATATCTGTGGGCGGACTAGATTTATCCAAATCTCACCAATTCTAGCTTTCTAACGGTTCAAACAGGTCCCGATAGAACCTGGAAGCTATAATGGCTGAGATTTCTTTAAATCTAGTTATTTTTATAGTTTCAGCTTCAAAAGCAACTTCGCGTCCCTTAGATCGCTATCTAGTGGGAACGAGACGCTTCGGCCGTGCAGACCGGGATTTAATGAATGAATCCTTGGTTCTGGCTATCTTGGGATATTTATTTGTTTCTGTACAAATTTGACCTGTGCAGGTTTTATAGCTACTCCTATGTGAGCCTAAGAATCGTGGGATTCATGATCAAACTGATCAAAATCTGATTCCCACGATGGACAAACTCCGATTTACAGATGTACCTTGCCAGTTTTTTTTCTCTGTAAAATGTACATGCACAGACCTTAAAACGGTTATCCGGATTTAAGGTCTCAACATAGTGAAAGTATGGATTGTCGTGTCAGTGTCCCTCTAATGGTTTTTTTACCCATGAGGAGACTGACACTTTATATTTCTGTGGTCGAGGATGCTTCGCAGCCCGACAAATCACCATTTGCATGCAGCCTTAAGGCTATAAAGATAAAATTGAGAGTAGCGATATGCTTCAATTCCTATGTCAGCGTAAGGGTTTGATAAAACCAGCTTTTAAAACATCACTGGCAATTCAATTTAAAAGCTTTTTCAAATAAAATTAAATGATGTTTTTTGCAAATCAAATAAAAGATTGATTTTCAAATCAAATCAAACCCTTCGTATATAGGCTCAACGAAGCCTGGCAAAGCTTTCAATCAATCAAAAGGCTCGATTTTCAAACAGCATTCATTCACGCATTTCAGTTTTAAGGGAAATATTGAACAACAAGAACTACGCATGACCTAATCTCCCTCAACCCGGGAGTACGTAGGCAGAGCCATCTACGACGCGGTTTGACCTTCAAGAAAAAACAAAAAAATAAAAGACCAGTTCCAAGACACCAAAGATAAATAAAAGCCAAATTCTATCAAACCACCTGGTCAATAGGCCTTGCTGAGGAAAATTAAAGCTAGTCTCTGAACCCGTGGATAAGCGGGATAACAGTGCCAACATGGCATCTCTCTGAAGATAGAGGAGCAGCTGCTAGATCCTAACCCTCGGTCTCCATACGAGCCAGAACATCCACTGCCATCTGCATACTATGGCCTCGTTCTTCTAAGCAAAGGCAGCCTCCCGAGTGACTCGAGCCTCGCCTCTATCAACAGAAGTCATATCTCTACTAGAATGGGCCGTCAACATCAACACCTTGGCCTGATCTCTCTCGAAGGTCATCCAAGCTATCGAAGCTGTCATAGCCAGATCTGTCTCGGCAGGGACACTCGGTAGGTCACCAACCAAAGTCGCGGTCAAAGCCATCATCTCCAACCATCACAAGCCCTTGAGTCCAATTCATTGGAGTCCGAAGGCATTTCGACATCACTCGTCAAAGTTGGAACAACAACATAGCGATATATCAAGCATAAACATCCGCAAGGACCTTCGAAGAGATGAAGCCTCAATCTGAAACCTTCATCAAACCAGAAGAAAGGTCATCAAAGCCAATGGCTCCTACAAATCAAAAACAATGACTGGGGCATCTAAGCATTAAAACCAGAACCCACTACCTGTTCACCATGGGGGTCATGCGATTAAAGACTTTTGCGATCTCGGCATCTTATCAGCCCATCGGTCAAATATACAACCAAGCAATCCTCCCCGATGACAAGCAAGACTGGGGAAAGTTCAAAGTCAACGACAACCCGACGTAGGGATCGTTACAACAATACTGGATTAATTTTGGAAATTGCGCAATTCAATACTAGGGCATTTATCAACCATCCAATGAAAATGCATCAGTCGGCACCATCAGCATGGCTTGTCATTATCCAGGCTTCCATTAATGGCGATCCAGTATGATCAATCGATCTTTGCCAATCATAATTTTCTCAGAATACTGCGATCCACTGATGAGGTATGATTCCTTCACCTCTTTATGTGCTTTCAATTTCCATGCATTAGCATTAAGTATAGATAAATCTTGCATTATAATCTCAGAAAAAAGGTTCTGAAAAGGAAAAAAGATTTTTTCTTAACTTGTTATGAATTGGATTAATTCTGATAAGCATCCGTGGAGCAAGAATCATGAAAGCGATTAGAGAATTAAGACTATTCAACCTTTTGATTAGGCACGACGTCCTAGTTCAAAGCACTTTTTAGAGCAAACTTGACCTCATATGCATGTCAGCACTTTACGATTGACCTGACTCTTAGTTGCGGGGTATGAAACTATGACGACAAGGATGACAATTAGTAGCCAACCTAATGTCTTGAATCGTAGCCTGGGTAACTCGAGTTATTAAGCCTGAGGGGTGTCTTTACACCTGGTGCCCTAAAGCCATCTGATTTGGGAGCCACTGGTCCAACGCTCATTACATGGGTAACTCAGTACCTAAGAAAATGAGCATTACAAGAAATCAAAACCTGAGCAGATCCGAAGCGTGGCCTAGGTTACTCGAGTAATTAAGCCCAAGGGGTGTTTCTACACCTGGCGCCCTAAAGTCGTCTGGTTTGGGAGTCACCAGCCCAACACTCGCTACATGGGTAATTTAGAGCCTAAGAAAACAAATCTTGTACAAGCTCAGGCAAAGATAAAAAAAGTAGTCTACCTGATTTGTCTCGAAGTGTGGCCTTTGTTGCTCGAACCAGTAAACCCTAAGGGGTGTCTCAACACCTAGTGCCCTAAAGCCGTTAGGTTAGGGAGTCATTGATCCAAAACTCGTTACATGGGTAACCCTGAATAGCCTAAGAAAAGGAGACAAAATTAAGCGAGGAAAGCAGAAAAATTTGGCAAGAAAAAATGAGACTACCTGAAGTCATAAAAGAGAAACCCTTGCTAAGGGTTGCGTCACTCATAGTGCATATGTCATATGATGTTAATTCTGTGAAGAGCAGTGTCTAGAGCGAAGATAAGGTGTCTCTGATATAGGGAGATGAGTCTTTTGAATCTGATCCTACCCATAAAAAATGACCATGGACGCTTCAAAGTTTTCTTCCGATTTCATAACTTGTCAAGCGAAAATTTCGATTTCCTTAAGAAAAATTCATTTTCATACTCCCTTTCAAGATCTTTAGCGATAAGATGGGAGTGCATTTAATACAAGCATGCAATTTCCTAAACTTTTACTTTAAATGCCTCATCACACTAACCCCGACGGCCCGAGCCATCAAGATTTTGGGGCACATATTGTTATTTGTCTGAATATGCAGGATATTGAATCACCGTAGACATGGTCAACAAAGGAAGTTCCTTCTGTGAACCCCAGTAACAAGCTGAGAAAGGGCTGGGGAATTTCTGATTCTAATAAATGGAAAGGATCTACGATGGGAACAAGTGCCTCATCAAAAGAAAAAGGAGCATTCCTGAAAAAAATCAAGGCGACATAAGTTGTCCCTCCACAAAAAGGGAAAAATTCTTAACTCGGGAAGACAGATGCCCGATGACAAAAAGATCTAGCGAATGAAATCTACACCATCAAACATGTCAACATGAGCCAAGCCCTCATCAGTCGAGGCCCCTACCCTAAAGTTCAAATCTAGGCGATGAAAGAACGGGCTATATCCTCCAGGACGTCAGCATCACCCGGATCATCAAGGTCAACCCCGATCTCTACCCGGGAAGTCAAGTTCAACCCCGACATCAATCCGGGAAGTCAAATCAACCCCGATCTCCAATCGGGCAGGCAGATCAACTCTAATCCATCCCCATCAGAGACGACGTATGAAAGGGGAACATCCAAAATTGCTCTGCGATTGACAAAAGGAGCCATACGGGAGTTAGAGCTGCTAAGCCTATCAAAATCCATGTATAAAAAGAAACTCCTAATCACCTTAGAAAGAGTGAGGTATGGTTCTACATCAATTCAATTAAGCATATGCATCAACCTAGGATAAATTAAGATCATCATATCATGTCTGGCTTGCACATGTACAACAAGCGCTACATCAGCGCACATTTCCATCAAAACATTAGGCATGCATACCCAATAGAGTCAAAAATGCACACACATTAACATACAACCTCGATGAAAAAGTCTGCTACTGTTCGAGTAGGCATCGGTACAGTCCAATGATCAACCATTGCCCCTACCATCAGGGTAGGCGCTGTTGCGAACTACCAGTGCAAGTTATCATCAGGATAGGCATCGGGAGCACCCACTAAGGTAACTCGACAAAAGAAATATATCCTCAGCAGAGGAGTCTTAAAAAATGTACAGAACGACATCAGAAAGTATGCCCCACGAAGAGTATCAGCAGATGTGAGAAACTATTGGGCTTAAACCAAGAAAATAGCAAAGGTTATCATAAAGAACGACATCCCCAGCAGAAATATGGGAAACATTTAAGTTTATCGTCATCAAACAAGCATCAGCAACACCAATGGAAATCAGACCATTAGAGTCAACACCAACATAGGCATCAGCAGCACTGATGAAAGTCAACCGTGGAGATTAACCCCAACATCAGCATCGGTAAGGTAAAGCAATGCGATGCGATTTGCGATGCGATATGCGATGTGCGATGCGATTTACGATACGAAGCGATGCGATGTGATTTGCGATACGATGCGATTTGCGATGCGATATGCGATTTGCGATACAAGATGCGATTTGCGAAAATATGTTAACATTCATTGCATTGCGATTTGCATCATTAATATCTTGTCATATTTCAAGTGTCTAGCAATCTTTATCCTGTTTATTCCATTACATTACATAAACATGATAAAGAGGGGCATCTGTAGACACTCAAAATTTTCCTTGCCCAATACTAACATTGTAGGCGGGCAAAACCGTTAATCAAGCCAACCTCGATCCCGACACCAGATATTCAATCTAAATCCGGCCACCAATGTCGGTCCTTCAACCTAAATCCGATCCCCAATGTCGGTCAATTCCAGTCAAATTCGATCACCAATATCGGTCCTCTAGCCAACTCCGATCGTCAATCAGACCGTCAGATCATCCCCGATCTCAATATCGGGACATCAGCTCAATCCCGATCATCAATATCGGGACAACCACAGCACCGATCAACCATATTAGGATGTCAAAGCAGCCTCAGCAGCAACCCGGGAGGTACAAATCAGCCCCAACAGCAACCCGGGAAGTACAGCTCAGCCCCGACATCAGTCCGGGAAGTCAAGTCTACTTCAAAAATAAACCTGAAGCATCACAACAACTCCAGAAGAAAACTTGGAATGACCACATCAGCCACAGAGGCAACACTGGGGACAAACAGACTCGAATGGGATCCAAGTCTTGGAAACAGCTCCTGAAAGTCAACTAGAGGCCATACCGACACCAAGTGCAACCCCAGGAGGGGCAAAATGGTCATTTTACCAACTCTTATCCGATTCAGTCAAACTCAAGCTGAATTGATGCCGCCAAGGTCAGAAAAAACCACAACGGTAATTCCGGGTGAAAACAGCACCAGACGGCTCATCGGGCAAACTGTGGGGAAACGAAGACCCGGTCATGAACCCATCTTTGGGGACTTAAAAAGGGTTAAAACCAATTTCATGGATACACTCTCAGCAAGGGCTTTTTGAAAAACTATAGAACGCCCCAAACATACGCTCTGATCAAAAGTTATGAAGTTTTGAACTGACATCGCGTTGCCAGGCATGTACGCACCTCAAGACGACCAAATCAGGCATGTGGGCCCCACCTAGGGGAGCCGAAGCTCTACCTGCGGCTGTCGCAGGTAGAGTGGAGGCTCCCTGGCCTATAAATAAACGTGCCCCCCGTTCATTTTCAAGAATTCCGGAAAGCAGCGAAGCTCTGCCCGTTTGATTTTCTGACTTTTACACCTTTTCCAAACCCAAATATTTTCACTCCAACACATAGATATACCCATATACTACCACATATCAAAAAACCACAGGTAGATTTGAATGTTTAAAGCCTACAATTTGGCAAAAAGCCCGTATTGCAGTCCATTATAAGTCTTTTTACGATCAAAAAGTCAATACTACTACTTTTCACTCTTTTCTACTTACACACAAAATTTCATCTTCTAAGTATGCCCAGAACTTAGTACAGTGGCCGTTTTTGTCAAAATTTGGTACATTTCTATACATAAATACAGTTTTGTGCATTTTTACAACTCGGATTGACGATCCGTCAGCTCCAACAGCTTCAATGCACTAGCACACACCTTTTTGGCAACTTTGTTAGACTGGGTTATCTTCCCAGTCCGGGTTTGGCCCTTTTTTGTATATATTTAACTGCAAATGGACTAACATTTCAATTATGTCAAGCTCGAATGTCAAATCCGTGGTAATTTACCGCTTTTATATATATTTATGCATATATAAGCGACTTTCACCATCACTGGTACTCATATCAGTCCTAGTTGACTATATTTCTATCAATATATATATATATATATATATATATATATATATATATATATATATTTTCAGTCCGGCAAGGATTACTTCGTGGCTATTTTACTGCTTTTGCACACTTCCCCATACGGGGTGCTCTCTCCAGTCACTGGGTGACTATTTTATGTCAATTTTAATTCCAATACAGGCACCGGCGTGAAAATCCATCGCCGTTTTCACTGTTTTCTATATATATTTTATTTCTGTCACAGCCTGGATTATTTCGTGGCTATTTACAGTTATTTTATAAATATACATATTTTAATTCTAGTCCGGGCTTGCGAGTGAAAACCCATCGCTCTTTTTACAGCTTTTATATATATTTAACTATATATATTGCTTTGCTCAATTTATTCAACTGCTGCATTTAATATTTATTTTTATATGAATCTGCACTGACATATCTGCGGGCGGACTAGATTTATCCAAATCTTACCAATTCTAGCTTTCAACGATTCAAACAGGTCCCGATAGAACCTGGAAGCTATAATGGCTGAGATTTCTTTAAATCTAGTTATTTTTTATAGTTTTAACTTCAAAAGCAACCTCACGTCCCTTAGATTGCTATCTAGTGGGAACGAGACGCTTCGGCCGTGCGCACCAGGATTTACTGAATGAATCCTTGGTTCTGGCTATTTTGGGATATTTATTTGTTTCTATACAAATTTGAAATGTGCAGGTTTTATAGCTACTCATATGTGAGCCAAGGAATCATGGGATTCATGATCAAACTGATCAGAATCTGATTCCCACGATGGACAAACTCTAATTTACAGATGTACACTACCAATTTTTTTTTCTCTGTAAAATGTACATGCACAGACCTTAAAACGGTTATCCGGATTTAAGGTCTCAACATAGTGAAAGTATGGATTGTCGTGTCAGCGTTCCTCCGATGGTTTTCATACCCATGAGGAGACCGACACTTTATATTTCTGTGGTCAAGGATGCTTTGTAGCCCGACAAATCACCATTTGCATGCAGCCTTAAGGCTATAAAGATAAAATTGAGAGTAGCGATATGCTTCAATTCCTATGTCAGTGTAAGGGTTTGATAAAACCAGCTTTCAAAACATCACTGTCAATTCAATTCAAAAGCTTTTTCAAATTAAATTAAATGATGCTTTTTACAAATCAAATAAAAGATTAATTTTTAAATCAAATCAAACCCTTCGTATATATGCTCAACGAAGCCTGTCAAAGCTTTTAATCAATCAAAAGGCCCAATTTTCAAATAGCATTCACTCACGCATTTCAGTTTTACGAAAAATATTGAAAAGATTGCGGTACCGTGTTTACACTGGAGTTGTGGGGTGCCTAACACCTTCCCCACACTTAACCAAGCCCCTGAACTTAAAACTCTAATTTTAAAGATCAAGTTTTGACAGTGTCCAGTAATTGGGCCTCTTTTCAAATTAAATTCGGTTGAGTTGGTACAACTATTTTCAAAACTACCAACTGGTGACTCTGTTTAATCAAATCAAATCGTCGACATATACACATGTTGGCCTCTTTTCTAAAAAAATCTTCAAAACCTTTTTTTACAATAAAAAGAATAAGGGTAGAGATAACTTAGGAAGATCGATTTGAGAAAAATTGGGTTATGAACCGACGGATATACACAGATCACAAGAGTCTGAAGTATATATTTACCCAGAAGGATTTGAACATGCGACAAAGGAGATGGTTGGAACTGATCAAAGACTACGACTGCAAAATACTTTACCATCCTGATAAAGCTAACGTCGTCGCTGACGCTTTGAGCAGAAAAGGTCAGGAGAAGCTGAACATGTTAACTGATCAGGATCAGTTAATAAAACAGATGGCTAGATTAGAGCTGGAAGTGAAGTTTTCGAAGGAATCGGATGAGAAGTTGTTTCAAGTAACTACTGGTTCTACTCTGGTAGACAAAGTGAAAAAAGTACAACTTCACGACGAAGAGTGCGAAAAGATCCGGAGAAGGATAACCAATAACGAAGAGTTCAAGTTCAAGATCGATAACGTTTGAAGGGAGAATTTGGGTACCGCCGATACCAGAAGTTAAAGAGGAGATTTTAAGCGAAGCTCATAATTTGAAATATTCGATTCACCTTGGGAGTACGAAGATGTACCAGGATCTTAGGCATCATTTCTGGTAGCCGAATATGAAGAAGGATGTTGCTAAATGCATTGCGAAGTGTCTGACTTGCCAAAAAGTCAAGGTAGAACACCAGAGACCTAGCGAATTGCTACAACCGTTGGAAATTCTAGAGTGAAAGTGGGAGCATATCACGATGGATTTTGTGGTTGGTCTTCTAGTGACTCAGAAGGGATTTGACGTAATTTGGGTGATAGTGGATCGACTGACGAAGTCAGCCCACTTTCTACCAATCAGGATTAAGTACAACTTGGAATAATTGGCTAAATTATACGTTAAGGAGATTGGTTTTCGACACGGTGTTTCAGTGTCGATTGTGTCAGACAGAGATCCGCATTTTATGTCGAATTTCTGGAAGCGATTGCAAGAGTGTATGGGAATGCAATTGCTAATGAATACAACATACCATCCTTAGACAGATGGCTAGAGCGAGAGAACGATTCAGACGCTAGAGGATATGCTGAAAGCTTGCATGATGGATTTCAAGGGAAGCTGGGTTGATCATCTACCGTTGGTGGAGTTCGCCTACAACAATAGTTACGATACGAGCATCGGCATGCCGCCTTACGAAGCGTTATACGACAAAAAATACAGAACTCCCTTGTGCTGGGATGAAGTCAGTGAACGTCAGCTGTTGGGATCGGAATTGGTGCAACAAACTGCTGAAATTGTGAAGCTGATCCGAAGAAGATTGGTTGCTGCTCAAGACAGACAAAAGAAATATACCGATCAACATCGATAGAACCGAGAATTCTTACCAGGAAGCTTCATTTTCCTGAAGGTATCTTCCTGGAAGGGGAAGATTAGATTTGGCAAGAAGGGGAAGCTGAGTCCCTGATTTATTGGACCTTTCGAGGTACTACGAAAAGTTGGCGAAGTAGCTTACGAGGTGGCATTACCTCCGGAGCTAGAGAATATACACAACGTATTCTATATTTCAGTGTTACGACCTTATAAACACGACTATAAACATGTAATAGAATACGAGCCTTTACAATTTGATAAAGACTTAACTTATGAAGAGGTTCCTATTCAAATAGTTGATAAGAACGAATAAGTACTTAGGAATAAAGTGATACATTCTGTTAAGGTAATTTGGAGGAACCACAGTGGTGAAGAAGCTACGTGGGAACTCGAAGATGTAATGAGGAAATCGTATCCTCAATTATTTGCTTCATTGTTGTGTAACCCCTTATATATCGATTCTGGGGACAAAATCCTTTTAAGGGGGGAAGAATGTAACAGATGAGAATTTTTTTTATGAGAATTTTTTTTATGTTGTGATTCTGGGGACAGAATCCTTTTAAGGAGGGAAGATTGTAACGATTCAGATTTTATATATTAAATGTTAATATTTATTGAGTTAAATAAATAAATTATGTGATTTTGGGGACTGATTTAATTAAGAGTAATATTTAATTTAATTGATGTGTATTGATTTTATAGTATAGTTCTAATTTAATTGAGATAATTAAATTAGATAAATTATGTGATGAGTGTTACATGAATTATAATTAGTGAGTAATTATAATTATGTGGCAATTCTATGCGATTAGTTGATGTTAAATTTTAATTAACTAAATAAGAATATTCAAAATTTAATTAATTAAAGTGTGACATTAAAGTATGTGTTAAAATAATTTATAAAGAAAAGATTTTTTAAATGATTTTTAACCAATCAAGGCCCTAACTTTTGTTTTAAAAGGCTTTTGCCAAAAAGGGCCCTTGCACTAGCTTTAAACCTAATTTAACCAAACAAGCCTTAGCACTAAAATCTAAATTTTTAATTAGGGTTTGCCAAACATAGCCTTGTGGCTTTTGAAATTCTTGTAACTGCTAATTTAATTATATTATTAAGTATAGTTAGTATGAGTATTATATTATCAGTTTTATATTCCTACGTTAGTTTTTCTAAGCCTAACTAAACTAAGAAAAGAGAAGAGAGATAGAGCAGAGAAATAACACAGAAGAATTAGAGAAGAAGAGAAGGGAAGAAAAGAAAGAAAAGAAGAACTTAAGGGAATCATCATCTTCTTCTTAAAACATCTAAGCAAAAAGGGTATTATTTCAATTCCCTTATATTTTTATATGTTTTCTTTATGTTATTCATGAGTATGAGTTCTCTGTTAAAGTAGTTTCCATGAAAATTGATGATGTTGGTGTAGATAGGTAGGAATTTTGTTTACAAATTATTTGTAATTGAATTGTATGCCATAAACAAGTTTTCAGAATTCAATTTGTTGTAAAAATGAGTTTTTATGGAAAACTTGTGTTCTTATAAAATTTTATATTTTGGCTAGTTTTAGAATGAAAAATTGAGGATTTCTTATGTGTTAATATGCCTATTTAGAGTTGTTATGATGTTATCTTCAATTATAAAAGTATTGCATGTATTGTGAATGGTATTGGTTGAGAATTTGATTCACAAAGAATTGGTTTTTTTAAAATAGCCTTTGAAACTATCAAATTGATGGTTGATGATGGGTTATTGTTTAAATTGAGCATGTGATATGTTAATATGTTAAAAATTGGAGTTATTGCAATTGGAATTACATGAATTAATTGAAAAACGAATTCGTAATAGCAATTTTTGTCAAGAACGTTTGATATTGTAGTTTTCTTCAAAAATCATGAAAAACTTAGTTTTGATTATATGTTGTAAGGATTTTAATATGTTATAATCATGAATAAGAGTCCAAAATTTTGTTGTTATCAAGTTTCATGTTAATCATGTTGAGAAAAATCGAATTCGATGTGAAAAAATTAGCCAAATTGGCTTATTTCTCTGCCAATTCGCGAACTGGCACTTCCACCAGAGGTGGGACCCGCCCCAGCGTGGCTTATTTCCTTAATGGACCCGCCCCAGCGGGGCAACATGCTGCCTGGGGAAATGTGGTTTTTGCTTGTTTAGTTTTCATGCCCCGTTTGTTCAGCTAACTTATTTCTATGATTTGATAAGTGTAATAGGTAATAAGATAACATGCTTTTGACGTGTTTAAGATAGATTGAAGTTTTATATGAATGTATTACATGTGTATGGGTGTATTACTTTCATAAGGTACACAACATAATTTAAAGCGTTATAAGCTTATGAAATGTATGTCGTGACTATAGACTCACGTATGTGGCTAGTTAGTAACCTATGTTGTGAGTTGAACTTAAGTAAGAAGTTCAACAGTTTAAATGTTGTAGTTAGGAGCTAATGGATGTTTTGAATGTAATGTAAATGTGTAGGGTAATTGTGGAAGTGATTGTAATTGTTAAAGTGTAGCTTGCACTTGAGGCAAGTTCTCTAATCCTTATCCTTTTACGTTAAGCAAGTTTCTATTTCCAAACTTGTTATTTACTTTGTACAAGCTTTCTAAACCATTCTTGTACGCTATGCAAGCTTTATCATGGTATCTTTTCATTGTGCAAGTTCTCTAACCCTTGCTCAATATATCATGAACGGTCATTTCCGTTTAATAACTTGTTATGTATTGTACAAGTTATACTGTATTCAAGTATTCGTAAAGCATAAGTATTGAAGTATTGTTTAAGTAGTGTGATCTTGACTTAGTTTTTCAAGCAAGATCTACATGATATATTGAATGCTTTAAGTTATTTCCAAAGCATGCCTAATTATCATGAAATCAGTTGTTGTATCTTACATTTGATTCATATTCTTATATTAACGAACTGTTAAGCGGTGTGAGTCGATTCAACTACTCCTTAGTTGATGATAGTTGAAACTCCAAAGTTTCTTTATCTATCCAAACCAAACTTTCTTTGGTGCAGACTTGTATTCAAATACTGAGAATGGACAACCCTATCTATTAGGGGACATTTATGCTAAAACGTTAAAATAGTTGTGCATAATACATGGTACAAAGGGTTGATCCCCCTGAGTACGAGTTAAAGGTCCATAGTCTTAATGACTGTTAAAGATTTAAATAGAGATATTTATAACCTAAGATATAGTTCAAGGTCGTATGACCCTTAGATAAATTCTATATTCGAACTTTAAAGATGATGAAAGAATTATTATTCAATTCTTTATTTTGATGAAAGTAAAGTTATTCAAACTCTTTTGAAATTATTCACTTATGCCATATCACTGTTGTACTTCAAGTGAGCTTTTGTTTGCTCACTCTTGCATGTTTTACAACCCCTTGCAGTTGAAACCAAGAATGTTGACGTACCTTCAACAAGTAAAGAAAAAGTAAAGATGAGCAAGTAAAGGCTTGTTGTTTCAAATTTCTATTGTAAAAAGACTTAGTTGAGTATGTTTAATTTTCGCATTTATTTTGATTGACGTTAAGATTTAGATAACCCTGGGATTTTATATTGGACAAGTTGTAATCCTATTTCAAGGAAGATTTTATTTTAGTATTTATGAAGGTTATAATTTACTTTGCAATTCTTTATTATTGGGTAGATATATGTTTTAATTAGAAAGTGAACACCAAATCATGTCAAAACGAAGTACTCGGATTTGGGGGTGTCACATTACCCATAACTTACCACATTTATCATATCAACACCATATATAAAGAAAATTAAATCTTTATTCATAAAAGTTGGGGTCTTATAGTACACGTGAATAGTAACCCCGACATGAAAAGGTAAAAAATTCATAATAAAATTCATACCAATATTTTGGTGAAATGATATTGAAAGAAATAACATCATTTACAAGAAAAATAATATCCCTTACCTTAGTAGGAGAATACTCTTCTTCTTTCTCTCTTATTCTCTTTCTAAAGCTTCTCTCTGTATAACTTTGTGAATTGGTGAGAAATAATGAAGAATTGAACTTCTATTTATAGAAGAACTAAAAGTGGCTTTTGGCTTTAACGAAGGGTCAAAATGACTCCTGGTAATATTGAAGAGGCAACTACTATTTGCGAAGGGGCAAATAACTCTTGAAAAAACGAAGAGGCAAGTAACTCTTAGAAAAACGAAGAGACAAGTAACTCTTGGAAAAACGAAGAGGCAAGTTACTATTTGAGTTACTATTTGTGAAAGTGACTCTTAGCAATGTGAGGAGACAAGTGGCTTTTGGATGATCTGTGGATCCCATGGGAGAAATTAAATTCACAGAGAAAATAAAATTATGGGTCCCGCAGACAAGCCAGCCTTATAAAACGCCATATATCACCATTATTTCCTTCGAGTGTCGGCAACTTCCTCTAATGGTTATGTTACTCATCACATAATTAATCAACGCTTTTTAATCCTTCTATATTTATTCACAATTAATATTATAGATTCACAATATTGATAACCAGATCGTTCCCAGGAAAGAGGGGGCTTTCCGATAAGGATTTCTCCTTATTGGTGCACAATTAAATAACCTAACCCCTTTCCTCGACAGAACTTTCTAGACATTGTCGATAATGACAATTAATAATATCATTTAAATAATATGTGTGACAATTATTGAATCCATAATTATAAAATACTGTGCAATTATCATTGTAGCAATTATTGAATGAACTACTAAGTGACTTCTTACGTAAGCATCAATAATCAGAAAATACTGTGCAATACCGTGTGCTACTGTGTAATAACGCGTATTACTGTATTTTTATCACCGGGTATTTCAACAGTTAACGATAAAAGTTCTGCCGTTATCATTAGAAAACTTATTCTTGTCGTTTTTTTCATCCGACAGTTTTTCGTTATGGGGCCCACCAATGATTGCTCCGTCATACGAATATTCTCCGACAAAAAGAATATTCTCCAACCAAACGAATATTTTATAGCCACTTGCTTACTTTGTAAAATTTGCACATATTACCCATAACTTACCACATTTATCAAATCAACACCTTACTTACTATTTAAAAAAAATATATAGAGGAAATTCAATTTATTCATAAAAAGTTGGGGTCTTACAAAACAGGCTAGAGAAAATTGAGGAATTACTTACTCTATTTTCTTGTGTTCTTTCTTTCTCCAGCGAATCCCTTGGAGAGAAGTGGGTTGGCCCGAGTACTGGAGGAGATTGAGAAGCCAGGAGAAGCAGATAAAAGGATAAAACGTGAAAGGAAGTTGTGAATGTTTTGCAATCTCGGTTTAAATAAAGGGAAGTGATATTTCCACAGCGGTCCCCATTTCCTTACTTCATCAATCCATTTTGTGCCCAATTTTCCCTTTTAGCGTATGCCCAATTGGCAATTAACCCAGAGCTCTTTTCTCCCCTCCTCTTAACTCCTATAACTCAGTTCTCTGTCATGATTGGAAGTCAGCTTGGTCATTTTAGTAGTCATTTCAGTTGTTAATAAAACATTATCGTTTAGAGAGAAGTAGTTATTAAGCGTATCATGTTGTCCATTTGGATCTACTAGTACACGCGTCAGAGTATCAATGGGTTAGTTAGCTCAGTAGTTAGGTTGTTAGCATAGGGAGTATAAACAGTGAGAATTGTATGGATCAATCATCGATTGAATGAATGAAAATTTTATGTTTATCTTTTCTTTTTCTCCAAGTTTATTTCTGTAAATCACTTCCCTGCATTTAGCTTAAATTCCTGACAATAGTGGTATCAAAGAATCCACCACCAAAATTAGCTTACAAAAGCATGAAAAGGATCTGAAGACCATTGAAGGTCGGATGAAGCAAGTTCAGAATCAGGTGGAAAGGAATTTTGAGCAGACCAGGGACTAATTTGGTTCAGTAGAAGAACAAATCTTCAATTTAAATCAGAAGATCCAGTCCTCTAATGAAGAGCTGGTTAAGAGAATCGCTGAGGTACTAGAGGCTGTTCATAGTTCTGGATCCGACAAAACTCGACCCATGGAACATCAGAGAACATCCGCTGTTTGTGAAGAAAAGCAAGTGCAACTTTGCTCAGTCTAGGGTGGAGTATCGAGGACATGTGATAAATGAGGAAGGTGTGGCTGCAGATGAGTCCAAGATTGAGGCTATGAAGCAATGGCCCAGACCAAAAACTCTGAAATCACTAAGAGGGTTTCTAGGCCTAATGGGATACTATAGAAGATTTGTGCACCACTATGACATTATTTCAAGACCCTTGACCAGACTGCTCAAAAAGGGGGCTTTTATGTTGTTGGGAATTGCATGATAAAATTTGATGTGGAAAGTAAATAAATATGCTTACGTGTAAAGTCCTTCAATAGAACATATGTACAAGGACATAGATGGTAGATTAAAATTGTTAGGTTGATCTATGCTAAATGTTTATCATTCTGTAAATGAATGTATAGAAGAAATATCAAATCTGTTAGGCTGATCTCTTGAAATGTAATAGATAGGCCTCAACAGAATCGTAGTCTGTCGAGCTAGCCGAGAGATTGCAGAAGCCAAGGCAGAATCGTGGAGTACCGAGGAAGTTACTCAGAATCGTAGTCTGTCTTGGAAGCCACACTCAGAATCAGCTCTCGAAAACGTGGAGTCTTATAGACAAGCAAGTAGAGATCATAGTCTATCAAGGCTTAAGAGAAATCGTAGTGTTCTCTACGATCAAGACTGAATCATGCATGAGCACGACAACACACAACGATCGTGGTACAAAGACAACGATCGTGGTGTCTCTTCAGTTAGCTTCAAAAGCATAAGGTTTTGCCCATCTGATGAAGGAGGAAGTATAAACAAATGAAGAATGGCTTATAAATGTTGACATTTCGGGAGTCCAATGATTCTAATATTCATCCTTAGTTCAAATCGAAGATGAGTATGGTAGAAGCTATGGAGTGTGCTTTTTGTATGTTGAAAACACCTTTTCAGGTGTTAGGTGAGAAAACAGTCTGCTGTGTCAGGTGGGCCAGACAGCAGAACTCCATATTCCCAGGATGTCACCATCAGTGCTCAGAAATGTCTGGAGCATTAAATGCTACAACGGATGCCTTCAACGGAAAGATTTCAAAGGCTCCTTCATAAGTAGAATAGATTGTAGATTCAGACTAAGAAGCAAGAACGAAAAAGCTCAAGAACACTCAACGTCCAAACTCTACGATCCATATAGAAAGCTTGCTCAGCTACTCAGTTCTTTCGAATGTATGCTTAACTGCAACTGAGCAGCACACCCAAAAACTCAACTCTCATCAAGTGTATTCTAAATCTGCTGGACTTAAAGAGTTCTAAGTAAACTAAGAAGTTCCAAGACTGTTGGTCTTGAAGGAATCTAAGTGATTCAAAGATTGTAAAGATATCCTTAGTGGATTTTCTACTCGTGGAGTAGAAGAGTGGACTAGGAGCCTTGAGTGCTCTGAACCACTTAAAATCACTGTGTCTGATATATCTGCTATAACTGCTATATCTGTCATAACTGCAATAACTGCTTATCACTTATAAACTTGGTTTATCTTAAGGGAAACAAATAAATCATATATTCCGTTGTGGTTAATTTATTAACAAATCTGATAAGTATTTTGAAAAGGAAATTTTTTTAAAATATCTATTCAACCCCCCTTCTAGATAAATATTGTGCCTCTAGGAACTAACAATTGGTATCAAAGCAGATTCTCTCAACTAGCCTACAAAGCTTGAGTAGATCTGATGGCACACTTGATAAGCGAGTCCAAGATCGGTGGAGGTAGCAAGCCACCAATGTGCAACAAAGACAAATTTGCCAACTGGAAAGTTCGCATGCAAGCCTATATGGATTCAATAGATGACGAGCTATTTGAAACCTTTATGAATGGGCCCTACATTCCAACAAATCTTGCACCAACTCCAAAAGATTCGAACAGAATTCAGATCAAGATCAAATCAGAATGGACTGACAACGATAAGAAAACTGTCCAGTTAGACAAAAAGGCCAAGAACATTTTGTTCCAGTCTTTAGAAGATGATCTGTTCAAAAATATGGTCAACAGCAAGACTGCCAAAGAAGTCTGGGAAGCACTGCTCATTATGCACGAAAGAACAGAAGAAGTCAGAGAAAACAAGCAATCTCTTCTGACTCAACAGTATGAGATGTTTGCCCATGTACTAGGAGAAAACGTCACTTCCACTTACGAGAGATTCAATGTGCTGCTCAACTCTCTTCTAGCTTTTGGAAAGATCTATCCAAATAAAGATCTTATCATCAAGTTCATGAGGTCCTTACCAAGCAAGTGGGATGCCAAAACCACTACCATTAGAGAATCAAAGAACCTCCATTAAATGACAGTTCAACAACTTTATGGCATCCTTCTTACCTACGAACTAGAGCTGACCCAACGAGTAGAGACTCTATCTGAAGGAAGAAAGAAGGACAAAGGAGTTGCTCTCAAGGCAACAGAAGCCACCTCCAAAGCTCGTGCTGAAAATGAATCTGACTCTGAGGAAGATGATGATGAGGACATTGCAATGCTGGTCAGAAGACTCAAAAGGTTCATGCGCAAAGGCAGAAGCAGCAGACCTAAGAGATTCAACAACAACAATAGCTAGGAGCAGATCAATGACCTATGCTACAACTGCAAGAAGCCTGGCCATTACATTACAAACTATAACAAACCTCTTAGAGAAGAGCTGAAGAGGAAAACAAATCCAAAGAAGGTCTTGTGGCCGGAGGATCGTGGAGTGACTTAGACAACGACACAAACCCTGAGTCAGGAGATGTTGAAGAACTTCAAGTGGCCAATCTCTGTCTAATGGGCAAAGATGCAAAGGACAAGAAGAGCACTAACCATCATGAAGTACATATCGATGAGGTATTCGACTTTAACTCTCCTGATGTAGACATTGATGATCTAAGAACTGCACTACATGGCATAACATCTGATCAACATCAATACATGAAGTGGTTCAGAGTTCTATCTAAAGATTATTCTCTTCTTCAAAAAGAGAAAGAGAAAGTTCAAGTAGAACTGGAGACAGCTCTACTCAGTACTACCTTTCTCTCTAAACTTGAGGCTGAAAATAAACTCTTAATACAGACCAACGAACTCATCATACAAAGAGAGTTAAAACTAACCTCTAAGATTAAGGAATTAGAAAAGATAATCTCAATGTGGGTTAGGTCTTCTTCATCTATGGACTCCCTGATCTCCAATCAGAGAAGTGCATTTGACAGAACAAGTTTAGGTTTTGGGGAATCAACCTCAGAACCATGTGTGGAAAAACTCAAGGAAACTAACATTAGTAGTGCTTCAAATTTTAATAGAGGTATTACATTTGTGAAATCCACAAAGAAGGAAGAACTAATGCATCCATGCTCTTCTGATCCAAGTCATGTCCCAAGACATAACGGATCCCATGCTGGCCTGAGATTCATAAAGGTGAAGAGTAACTCAGTCACTACTCTCCAACCTCGAAAGGTCGTGGAGTCAAGCAAAACCGGCTCCACGAACTAACCAGGAAGGAATCGTGGAGTTGAGATTCACTCTACACAAACTCTGAATAACAAGGCTGCATGGAAAAAGAAGAATTAGTATAAGGAAAAGGGCACCAAGTATCCACATAAGTCCAAATGGAGAAAGAATCCACACACACACACACAAGCATACATCATACTAGATGCTTTGTATATAATAGACATGGTCATAAGACTGCAGTATGCTATTATAATCCTCTGCATCATTGACCCAAAGTCAAGCAGATCTGGGTCCTCAAGGGTACTAACAAAGTAGGACCCATGCAAGTCTGGGTACCAAAATGAAAGCTTAACCTTACTGCAGGAACCGAGCTCCACTATCACAACATGGTATCTGGACAGTGGATGCTCAAGGCACATAACAGGGAACAAAAACCTCCTATCCAACTTCACAGAGAAGGAGGGTCCAACAGTCATCTTTGGAGACAATGGCTCTGGCAAGACAAGAGGATATGGCTCAACTGGGAATGGTGCAGTGTCCTTCAGCAAAGTAGCATATGTGGAAGGACTAAAGCACAATCTTCTGAGCATCAGCCAACTTTGCGACAAGGGTCATCAAGTCACCTTCCTCATCAATCAGTGTCAAGTCAGAGATCTGAAGACCTCTTCCATAAAGTTGACCGGAACAAGAGAAGGAAATGTCTACACTGTTAATCTTGCTCAACTGAGTTCTGATGCGACAATCTGCTTTCTTGCTAAACCCTTTGAAGAAATGAGCTGGCTATGGCATTGAAGGTTGTCTCATCTCAACTTTAAGAGTATGTCAAAACTAGCCTCCAAAGATCTAGTAGCAGGCTTACCCAAGCTCAGCTTCGTCAAAGAAAGGCCATGCAATGCCTGTCAGCTTGGAAAGCAAACAAGGAGCTAATTCAAAGGCAAAACAGTTAACTCAATCGATAAGCCCCTACAGTTACTTCACATGGATCTTTTTGGGCCAATTTCGACTGTAAGCCTTGGAGGGAAGAGATACTCACTGGTCGTAGTGGATGACTACATCAGATTCACATGGTTGTGCATGCTACATTCTTAATAATGGAAAATAATATCTGACTAAGTTCCAATCCAAGTTAGACGAAGGAATATTTTTTGGATATGCCACAGACAGCAAGGCCTATAGAGTGTTCAACAAGAAGACGCTAAGTGTTGAAGTCTCGATTCACATCATCTTTGATGAAACAGACTCAGACAAGTCTGTACCACAAGGCATTGTGATAGACTATCTAGACACTACGAATGAGGTGTTCAATCCCAACATCACGATCGCAGCCCCAGAAGATGGAATTGTAGAGCCTGAAGAAGAGATCGTGGAGAGAGCTACACCAGACGACGAACCTCTGCAACAAGAGATAGAAGTTGTTCTTGAAGAATTTAGACAAGAAGGCACTAGAACAGATGTTCCAACAGGGAACAGATAGGCAAAAGATCACACTCAAAACCTGAATATTGGAGATCGAGATCTGCCTCCCAGAATGAGTGTTTCTATCTGAGCTTTCTGTCCCAAATGGAACCCAAGAAGATAGAAGATGTCATGGAAGATTCGAGTTGGATAGAAGCCATGAAAGAGGAGCTGAATCAGTTTGAAAGAAACAAAGTATGGAGATTAGTTCCTAGACCAAGGAATCACCCAGTTATTGGCACCAAATGGGTCTTCAGAAAATAAAATAGATGAAGATGGGGTGATCACAAAGAACAAGGCAAGACTAGTGGCCAAAGGTTATTCCCAAGAAGAAGGCATCGACTACGACAAGACATTCGCACATGTTGCTAGACTAGAAGCTATCAGAATATTCCTTGCCTTTGCTGCCCACATGAAGTTCAAAGTCTTCCAGATGGATGTCAAAAGTGCATTTCTCAATGGTGAACTTCAAGAAGAAGTATATATGGAGCAACCTCCAGGTTTCATCAATCCAACTCTCTTTAATTATGTCTGTAGATTAGACAAAGCCTTATATGGACTTAAACAAGCACCTAGAGCATGGAATGAAACACTAACAAACTTTTTTATTGAAAAAGGATTCACTAGAGGTAGAGTAGATACCACAGTATTCCTTAGGAAGCACAAAGATAAAGTTTTACTAGTTCAGATATATGTAGATGATATTATCTTTGGTTCTACTGATGAAAATCTGTGCAAGAGATTTGCCAAGCTTATGCAGAGCAAGTTCAAAATGAGCATGATGGGTGAGCTGAATTTCTTCCTTGGACTGCAAGTGAAGCAGACTGATGAAGGTATCTTCATTAACCAAGCCAAGTATATCAAAGACTTACTTAAGAAGTATGACATGGAATCAGCCTTTCCCATGAAAACACTAATTGCTCCAGCAACTAAGCTTAACAAAGATGAGAAAGGTAAATGTATTGACATTACTCAATACAGAGGTATGATAGGTTCTCTTCTGTACTTAACTGCCAGTAGACCAGATATAATGTTTGCAACATGCATATGTGCTAGATTTCAAGCTAATCCTAAGGAATCACACTTAACTGCTGTAAAAAGAATTTTCAGGTATCTCAAAGGCACACCTCACTTGGGACTTTGGTATCCCAAGAAGTCCTCCTTTGAACTGACAGGATATTTAGATGCTGATTTTGCAGGCTGCAAAATTGATAAAAAAAGTACCAGTGGCACTTGTCAACTGCTAGGAAATAGCTTGTGTCCTGGTTTAGAAAGAAGAAAAACTCAGTATCAACTTCAGCAGCAGAAGCTGAATTCGTTGCTGCAGGCAGCTGCTGTGCTCAAATCCTATGGATGAAGAACCAGCTAGCAGACTATGGGTTGATTTTAAGTCTATACCTATTCACTGTGATAACACAAGTGCCATAGCAATTACACATAATCCTGTCATGCATTCTAGGACTAAGCATATAAAAATAAAATATTATTTTATTAGAGATCATGTTCAAAATGGAACTATATCTTTACAATACATCCCTACTGAAAATCAACTTGCTGTTGTCTTTACAAAACCCTTAGATGAATCCAGATTTATTAAATTAATAAGTGAGTTAGGTATGCTAAATCTACAACCATAAATTCTATGCTCTAGTTGGTGCTAACCATGCAGATAAAAAGGCTATGTCAAAATCGTGGAGATGACTAAGGGAAACCACGATCGTGGAGTAGTCTCGACATGGCAGAGAAGCCCACTGTGATGACAGCATTACTACTAAGTCTAAGAAGCTCTTCTGACAAGCATCTCAAGGACAAACCTGACCCTTAGTTTTAGACTAAGAGGTTGGCCCTTCCTTAACCCAGAAGGGATGCTGATTCAGAATGCATCACAAGGACCAGTAGAGACAACGGTCGTGGAGCAGGTTCAGAAATGAATTCAATAATCGTGGAGTAGCCTCGACAATCGTAGTCATCCTAAAGGATACATTAGCTCAGGTATAGCTAAGGGAAAATTAGTACTTTTCATAAAACTTAAAATCGTGGAGCCCTGCAGAACTTGACACGTGCCCCACTCTGTAGATCGTGAAAGACGGAAGTTACAAATACATTTAAATATCCTTTTGACAGTTCACCTTTGAACTTCAAAAGCTTATCCCTCTCTTTCTCTCTCACACCCTAGCTTTCAGAACTCTCAGCTAATTTTTGCTCGTCTCAGGAAAATCATAGTAATCAATGGCTGCTTCCAATGTTGTACTGGTTACCAACTATGCTTTGACGAATTTTAGACAACTGACCCACAGTTTCACAAAATTCTGTCCCTTCTGAAGAAAGCTGGTCTCGAAGAAGCTCTGAGCACCAGCACAAAGATTTACCCAAAGCTGGTGAAAGAGTTCTACTACAATGGAATCATTGAAAATGACGTCATCACTACAAAGGTCAAGGGTGTGTAGATTCGACTCAATGCTGAAAGTATAAATCTAGCCCTAGGTTTTAAATCAAAGGGCCTTCCATCTCTAAGCGTCATCAAATTTCATGAAGGTCTGAAGAGGATGCACCACAAGAAGGTTCAAGGCATCAAGGGCTACAAGAAGAAAGAATTTCCCCAGAAGTACGAGTTTCTGGCTAATATTGTTGGGAAATGCATATGCTGCAAAAGCTCTGATCATGACTCTGTGAATGAGAATCAACTGAAGATTATGACATCCATCTGCTTTAAATCCCAAATCAACTATGGAGCCTTACTCATGGGATGGATTGGAAAGTAGATTCTCAGCACAAAGAAGGCAAAGAGCTCAAGCAAGATGCTCTATGGGAGATTCATTAGCATAATTCTCCAATCTTCTCTGGGAGACAAAATTGGAGACATGGAAGGTGCACCCATCAACTCCAACAGAAAGATGACCCAGTAGCTCTTTGAAAAATTTAAGAGGAACCATGTAGAGAACGTGAAGATGATGTTGGAGTTCAGTGGAAGGACTGGTGAAGTGAAGAAATCTGTTCTGCAGGGAAACATGTCTGTGGTAAAGGAAGCTGAAGAAGAAGAAGTCAACCAAGAAGAACCCTCTGCTCTGGTCAGAAAGAGCAAAGGCAAGAGGAAATTAAAAGAATGTGTTCAGATGGAAGAAGAGTCCCAAGGCTCAACCACTGATGTACCCCAAGGTGGTTCTGGTATTGGGATTCTAGGTCTTGTCACTCACAGGGAACTCACTCTGAAAGTGACCGAATCACCAGAAGAAGCTTTGAAAGAGAAAAAGAAGAAGAAGCATGATAAGGATAAGGCTGAAGGAAGTTCTGAGTCTCAGAAAAAGAAACGCAGCCATCGAACAAAGAAGTCTTCACTCACCACGATCGTGGAGTCATTACCTATTGTGGAGTCTAGACTTACCATCATTTTAAAGAAGGGTGCTGCAACAGTCTCTTAGCCTGAACAAATTGTCAGAGCTGAAGCTGAAGAAAGTGCTGAGGCTGTGGCTGAGCCCAGGAGAACAAAGAGAAAGCTTGTCAAGAAATATGTTCTTGTCAATGAAAAAGCCTTGAAGGAGGAAGAAATTAGAATTGTTGCTGAGCAGGCTGAACCAAGATCTGAGCCTCAAGCATCTGATACTCACAATGAGTCCTTGGATGAGACCAGGATCATTGCTGATGTGATAGCCAATCTCAATAGTTTAGTAACCCCTATTGTATCTGATCAATCTATCAGTCATGCTGAGGAGGAGGTGCCAAAAGCAATTGAGGAGAGTACAACTAATGTTGAGGGGGAGTCTCTCGAAGCACCTGAGCCAGAGAATGCTACAGCTGAGGGGGAACTACCAGAAGATGCTCATGAAGCCCCCTTTGCCCCTCAAGAAATCGTAGTCTCTGATGCTGTAGAAATGGAAAGTGTTGAAGCTGTGGAGATGGAGAGTGCTGAAGAACAAAAGGGAGATGCTGAGATGATGGATGTGGTGGAAATTTCAAATGAAGATGATGAAGACTGGGAAGAAGAAGAGGAAGACGAAGTTGAGATTACTATAGTGGGCTGGGGAGGAGAAAGGAGAGCCAACTACAATCAATTGTTCTTCTACTTGCCCATGATGTCCTATCACAGAGACATGATTCTCAACTCCTGGGATCACATGTTCTGGGCACACAAAGCTTATCCAACAATTTCGGTGCTAGCCCAGGGATTCCCAAGCAACCTCAACTTTGCTCAAAAGCTGATCACTAATCATTCCTCTTCAGAGACTGAGCATAAGGTACACTCTATTCCCATCTCTTTCATAATTAACCACTGCCCTCTATCAAACTTCCACCAGTTTAATGAACTACCAAGATGGTTGGAAGTGATTCTTAACCCACTGAACCAGTTTTCAGTTACAGAGTCCCAAAACTCTATAACTGATGAACCAAATAACCAACTTTCCCTTATCGTCGAGCCAACTGTTAGTGGCTCCATGGTTGTCGAGCAACGATTCACGCTCGTCCAACAACAACCTATGGTCGTCGAACAACGATTCATAATCTTCGAACAACTACTCAACCCCACGACCATTGAGCCACCAAACCAAACCAGCGAGCAAATTATCCTATATACTGAACCATCCTCCTCTCCCATACACCAAACACAAACACCTCTCACACAGTCAGATATTCCCTCGTCCTCCCACAATGAATATTTTGATATGGCACTTGCTCTCACTAGCATGCTAAGGCAAAGGGAGCACACTACGACCTCTCCTCCTGATTTTAAGAAAATCTTTGTTCTTCTTTCTCTCCTCCCCACTAAAGAGGAGCTTGCTGATGTAACAAGCTAAATGGTCCTAGAGACAGAGGTGAACCTTGAAGCTCACTCCCTGGCACTTCATAAACGCTTCAATCACATGATCGAGTTTGTAAATACTCTGCCTAGAAATTTGGCGACTGAGCTCTCAAAAATACTGAAATAGATTATAAAGAAGATGAGCGACAGTCTTAGCAAAAGGGATGCAATCCATTTTCAAGCTTCTAACAAGCATAAGGAAGCAGTGTAACTTCTCCAGAAAACTCAAGAATCTCAAAATGCTCTTCTTGCTGATCAGATTCACCAGCTGCGTCTCTCCTTGCACAAATTCCAAGAGTATTCTATGACTCAAATAAAATAGACTGTAGATGCCATGACCATGTTGCAGCAACAAAGAAGAAACACTGAAACCATGGTTGAAGAGAATCACAGTGACATTGCTCAAAATTGTTCTCAAATGCATGAGCTGGTGGAAGGAGTCAATTGTCTGTCAGAAGACATTCGAACCCTGGATGCTGACATAAAGGGGAGAATAAAGAGGAAGGGGACAAAGGCAAAGGCAAAGGGAAACAAATTACATCAAGGAGTAATACGAGAAATCAGCCTCGCCAGCTTCGCTATTAGACTCAACGAATTGAATAGCTGCAGCTCCAACTAATCATCATAGCGCAAAATATAAGGAGTCAAAGCCCATCTTTTAGCTCACCAGGGGTATCCAACACTGGCTTGAGCATGCCCATTGGAGATCCTGCATTTATGAACAGACATGATTATGGAAAAAGACTAAGTCAAAGTGAGCTAGAAGATATTGAATGGCGAGATGAAGTTAGTAGAAGAAGGAGAGCTGAAGAGCATACCAATCCTCCGAAGAACAAGAGGCAAAGAAGATAGAGATAAGTTTAAATTTATTTCTTATTGATATAACTATGCTAAATTGTAATATCTGTTTTACAACATCAATAAATTCATGCTTATTCTCTAAAAATTTCAGTTGCTCACTGAAACACTAAGTCATATTTACTTTCTAGCATCCTGCATTTAGAAATTGATGATATGATGCAAATCTCCTTGGTTATGTCAACATCAAATAGGGGGAGATTGTTGGGAATTGCATGATAAAATTTGATGTTGAAAGTAAATAAATATGCTTATGTGTAAAGTCCTTCAATAGAACATATGTACAAGGACTTAGATGGTAGATCAAAATTGTTAGGTTGATCTGTGCTAAATGTTTATCATTCTGTAAATGAATGTATAGAAGAAAGATCAAATCTGTTAGGTTGATCTCTTGAAATATAATAGATAGGCCTCAACAGAATCGTAGTCTGTCGATCCAGCTGAGAGATTGCAGAAGCCAAGGTAGAATCGTGGTGTATCGAGGAAGTTACTCAGAATTGTAGTCTGTCTTGGAAGCCACACTCAGAATCGTGGAGTCAGTCTGAGCTCCTGCCAAGTCAAGATTTGCAGTCAGCTCTAGAAAACGTGGAGTCTGCTAGACAGCAAGTAGAGATCGTAGTCTATCAAGGATTAAGAGAAATCATAGTGTTCCCTACGATCAAGACTGAATCATGCATGAGCACGACAACACATAACGATCGTGGTACAAGGATAACGATCGTGGTGTCTCTTCAGTTTGCTTCAGAAGCATAAGGTTTTGCCCATCTGATGAAGGAGGAAGTATAAACAAATGAAGAATGGCTTATGAACGTTGACATTTCGGGAGTCCCAATGATTCTAATATTCATCCTTAGTTCAAATAGAAGAAGCATATGGTAGAAGCTAAGGAGAGTGCTTTCTGTTTGCTGAAAATACCTTTTCAGGTGTTAGGTGAGAAAGCAATTTGCTGTATCAGGTGGGCCTGACAGCAGAACTCCATATTCCTAGGATATCACCATCAGTGCTCAAAAATGTCTGGAGCATTAAATGCTACAACGGATGCCTTCAACGGAAAGATTTCAAAGGCTCCTTCATAAGAAGAATAGATTGTAGATTCAGACTAAGTAAGTAAGAACGATAAAGCTCAAGAACACTCATCGTCAAAACTCTACAATCCATATAGAAAGCTTGCTCAGCTACTCAGCTCTTTCGAACGTATGCTTAATTGCAACTAAGTAACACACCTAAGAACTTAACTCTTATCAAGTGTATTCCAAGTCTGCTGGACTTGAAGAAGTCTAAGTAAACTAAGAAGTTCCAAGACTACTAGTCTTGAAGGAATCTAAGTGATTCAAAGATTGTAAAGATATCCTTAGTGGATTTCCTACTCGTGGAGTAGAAGAGTGGACTAGGAGCCTTGAGTGCTCTGAACCACTTAAAATCACTGTGTCTGATATATCTGTTATAACTGCTATATCTATCATAACTTTCATAACTTCTTATCACTTATAAACTTGGTTTATCTTAAGGGAAACAAACAAATCATATATTTCGCTGTGGTTAATTTATTAACAAATCTGATAAGTATTTTGAAAAGGAAATTTTTAAAAATATTTATTCAACCCCCCTTCTAGATAACTATTGTGCCTCTGGGAACTAACATATGTGACCCCCCCTAAAATAGGTCCACACAATCCATTTTGAGTCGTCAAAAACAACACTACAGACACAAATACAAACTTTCCTATTTATAACTATTAAATTGTCGTACAAAATGCGACAACACATTGTAGAAACTCAAAATTTTGCTTTCTTTATACTAACCTTACAGAAGGGCAAAAGCATAATTTTACTTTGGAGACAATCTCGAGATAGGGGAAAAGCATCCGATCACCCCGGAGACAACCCTGTGAATGATTCAAAGGGCCAATGACGTCTGAACGAGGATCGCAAAGCTAAGAAAGTGTCCACTAGAAGTCACCTCAGCAAACCTCGAACTACGTGCTATCAAAGATAAGCCAGTTTACTGCAGTCTGATACCGGAAGATACCTCTCAGCTACCAGCATCATCTTCCCGAACCTTGATTCAGTCAGACTCGACCTTATTCTGCAGCCTTTCGCAAAGACTTTCTGAGAGTTTGGCCTGCGAAACTCAACTTTCTCCAAACCGAGATCGATGGAATGAACTTCGAGTCGGTGGGACCCACGGGGCCCAGTCTCAGGTATATATGCGGCTAGCCGCATGTATGTATGTGTTTGGCTCCGGGATTATAAATGAGCAACACCAGCTCATTTAGAAAAAAAGAGTTTTAGAGAGAGATAATTTTTAGAGAGAGTTTGATCATTCTACACACATTTTGAGTTGTTTAATCTTGGTTAACACATATTTTGAGTCTTGAGAGTGTTCTTAGTTGATCCTAGGTGATAAAACGCTTGTTCACACGACCCCCAAGGTGAAAAAATGCTCATTTTAGCCACTTTCTTTGTAACTAGTGTTTAATGTACTAGATTTATGTGATATATTGTGTAAACATTCTTAGACTTGTTGTTTTATATGTATATTGTTGTGTAGGTGGTAGATCTATAGATCCTATCTGTTATTTATCGTATATTTGATTGTAAATCAAGTCGGGAGGCAAGATCTACCTAGATCTAAGCCGGATATAGCCTTTTGAGTTGTTATTAAGAATGAAGCTTTAACCCGTATGCTAGATCGGCTTAGATCCATGGTAGATCTACGTATTTACTACTTTAATCGGTCCTGGTTACCCTGTATAGCCCTAGATCTATATCTAGAGGCGGAAGAGGTCCGAAATGACTTGAAATGGTGATTTTAACAGATGAAATCATCTAATATCAAAGTCTAGGACATTGTACATGTATATTTGCACATAATAATGTGAGCCTAGGAATCCCGGTGTCGAGATCCCATGATTAGATCCCGACTTGATTCCTACGATGGACCGATTTTTATGATGTAATGTTTAAATAATGCAAAAAATCATTGTATATGTAATGTTTGGATCTTGAAGATGAACTCGAGAGGTTAGTCCTGAGAAATCGGATTCAAGATCCCGTGATAGTGAAAACTTTGATTGTGGGTGCTCGGATTCATCGAGCTTACATGCCCAGTGATGATCCGACCCTTTTTGGCGCTTTTAGCATGCATTTTCACTAAAACTATTTCCAAATCAAAATAGCAAAGATTTTTCATAATAATCCTAAAACGATTTGGGGATAAACATTAGATCATAAATGGAAGTATCAAAAGATCTCGATTCCTATTTGACGAAGGATTTGAAAACTTTATTTTCAAAACATCATTGATATATATTGTGTTCTAAAAATGAACTATTATATAAATCAAATCCTTTATGCATAGGGTTAAAGAGGTACAATACTACTTTCGTAATAATTACATATACTTAAATATTAATAATGGAAGTATCAAAGGTCCTCGATTACTATTCGGGCGAAGGATTTGAAAACCTTGTGTTTTTCCCCAAAATATTATATGAAATGTATATTTTGTCTAAAAATGAACTTTTGCTAAATCAAACCCTTCGTACATAGGTGCAAAAGGGGAACGACGCTACTTCCAAATAACTCACAAGGAGGCTTAGAATAAACTTCAAACACACATACACACACACACACACACACATTTTTATGCATAGGAAATCAATAAGATGCGGTACCGTGTTTTCACGAGAGTTAGGGGGTGCCTAACACCTTCCCCCCGCTTAACCTAGCCCCTGAATTCCACAAATCTCGGGTTTCAGGCCAATCTTACGGAGTCACATATTGGACCATATTGCGAAAACCTTCAAAACTCGGATGAGTTGGTACATCTAATTAAACCATACCAACTGGTGTCTCTGTCTCATTCGGTTCAATCATCAAAATTAAATAATAAAATCAATCTTTTCAAAATCGTCGACACTTTTGTCGGTATTGCTTTCCTAAAACCTCACCCTTTAATAGAATCCATAGACATAGCGAATCATGGAAGGGTAAAACAAACAACACAAACTTAGGAAAGACGGACACACTACATCAATATTTTTCCCGACGTCGATAGGTGGCGACTCTGCTGGGGACTATAGAGGGCTTAAGCCGCGTTCAAATTTTTTGATTGTTTTTTCACTGCATGTGCATTTATGTGTGAATGATCTTTGTGTGTGATTAATGTTTCAATCTTTAGGCATTCTTGTATTAGTGCCTCACAGAATATATTAGTGCTTCGTACAATGTCATCATTTTGCATGCGGTAAGGACGTGAATGTATGTTGTGTGGTCCCTCCGCTAGGAGGCAATCCCGTCGGTTGTTTATTACTGGACTCCTATGGATGTTTCTATTGTGAGGCTCAAGAAAGGCACCACTCAGATCCGCTCCAATTAAAAGATGGATGTTTTCATCAAGTACATTGCAAAGATCTGGAACCAATTTCAAAAAGCCCGTGAGAGTAACCCTAAGATAGGTCAGCCTCTGATAAATTGAACACGCGGTGTGTCTTTTCCTGCCCTATTTACTCTTCCGCCTAAATAAATGGCGATCATTTTGAACTGTCATTTGTAAATCCTTCTTATCATGTCATCAAGTCGACTAACCCTTTGTTTCGTAGGAAAAGATTAAAAAACCATTAAAACTGATGCATAGCATATCATGCATTCCTGTCCACCAATATCCAGTCTAAACTAGATATTAGTTTTGTGCAGATTGGTCCTAGAAATCGATTTTGATCCAAAAAGGCCCGTTCATCACCAGTTACAATGGCTGAAGGAAGTTCATAAGAACCCATTCTTGTATCTCGAGACGAATTCGAGGAGTTTAAGAAGCAGATTGCCGAGATGACTACTCTGTTGAGAGAACAGTGTAAAGTATATCAGGAACCTAAGTATAAGAGTCAGACTAAACCCTCTGTGCAATGAGATATGAAAATACCGAAAAAGCACGGTGATACCCAGATGCCCACACCTATCTCTCCCCTCGATGTCAAAGTCGCCAAAGAAGCCCCGGTCCAAAAGATGACATGAGAAATAGTAGACCTTCGAGAAGACAGAGAAACAGGATCCCACGGGAGCATGAATTATTTGGATCTTTTTATTTTCCCAAAAGCGAGATACCCAGATAAGTTTTAAGTCCCAGAGTTAGAGAAATACAATGGATTGGGTGATCCCTATGCTCACTTAAAAGTCTACATAGGTGAACTTGGAACTTATGCTGAGGATGAGAACCTCAGAATGCAGCTATTCCAGAAAAGCCTTACCGGTGAAGCCCAAACTTGGTATGCCTGAATAGATAATTCCAAAGTTTGAGGTTGGGAGGATTTGGCCCACGCTTTCCTCAACCAGTATAGTTTCCAATCCCAGATGGCACCTGATCGCTACCAGGTTACCAAAGTCAAGAAATTGAGCAATGAGTCGTTCAGAGAATATGTGCAGCGATGGAGGCGAATGGCAACCCAAGTTAACCCACCGATGGATGGAAGTGAGATGGTGACAAAGTTCATTGATATACAAGAAGCCCCTTTCTATGAAAGAGTCCTCGCAGGGTTAGGCAAATCTTTCTCTGAAATGATCAAACATGGAGAAATAACTAAAATGGGTTTGAAGTCTGGTAAAACCAAAGATCTCACTGCTTTGGAGGCCGTAGCAGTGCACATACAGTCGGGAAACTATGCAAGCACTCCCAAAAGAGTATCTAAAAGGAAAGAAGAAGATGTCTCTTTGATATTGCAAGGACAAGCTGCCAATAAGAGCCCCAATCCGCCTATCTAGAAATAGAACACTCATCCTGTGAATTCCTGAAATCTTACAGCGTTGAAGGTTGGGGAGAACAAGCGAAGAAGGATATTTACTCCTTTAAAGGACTCTTTGGAGAATATATTGGCACTATTGATTCCCCAGAAAAAGATCATTAAGCTTGCTCCACCTTCTGATCCAAATGGAAGGCAATTTGATCCCAGCAAGAAATGTGCTTACCATTCCAACTCACCGGGGCATGAAACTCAGGAATGTTGGACTTTAAAACATAAGATTCAGAACTTGATTGACAGTGGGGAGATTGTAGTCAAAATGCCAGAGCAGCTGAATGTCAACAATAACCCTTGACCTCAGTATAATGCGGAAGTAGTCAACATGATTAGTGCAGGAGGTAGGGAAAACTCCAAATACCTGAGGAAGTGGGGGGAAGCACCCTCTATGAATTACTCTGTAATATGGGGATACCTCAAAGAGAAGTATATAGTGGAGCAAGACTTGGCCTCGATTAAGGATCGAGTAAACCGATTAGCAGATCTGGTTGTATATCAACATCAGTTGACCCGACAGCTAATAGACCAAGTCCTTCCAAGGCAAACCGACACCATACCTATCCAGGATGTCCTAATCTCAAGAAGGGATAGGATTTGCTACCAAGAGCATAACAAATGGACAGAAAAGATGACTAGGGAAGCTAGAATTCAGCACCAACGTGAATTTGCAGCCAAACAAAAATTCACCCCCTTGGGGAAGTCTAGGGAGGAACTTCTGTGCACCTTGATCGATGAAGGGAAGATCACTAAATTTTTTGGCACCCCTGGATCCGCGATCGAAGTGTTTCAACCCTTCTAGGTCTTGCCTCTATCATTCGAATGCCCCTGGATATGTCACTGAGGAATGTTGGGCCCTGCGACACTTAATTCAGAATATAATTAAATCAGAAGAGCTAGAGCTGATGAGCAAAATTGAGATCTTCCCTGAAGAAAAGATAATATACTCTCGAGGGGCAAGAAGTTTGGAGGAAATGGTAGCTGTTATCCTTTGCATAGAAGGAGCGTCTGGCGGACCTATAACCATAGAAGGATTATCTGGGCAGGGAAACAAGACTACTCTGGAAATACCAGCACCAAAACCACTGATGTTGGCTCTTTGGCCTCAAATCCCAATTCTTAGTCTAAGAATGTACCGTGGAATTATGGAGAAGGCATAAAATTGGCACCCGATTGTACAACTATTGTACCTAAGGAGAATCCACTTTAACTCCCGGGGCGTTTATTGAAACCAGTTACCAAGATATTGGGGAAGGTATCAATGGGAAAGGTCGCAAAATTCCTCCATAAGATGGGGCACAGTGAAGCAAGAATGGTGGAGTAGTTGGAAGCTGAACCACATCAAATCTCCATTCTGGATTTAGTATTGGCTTCTAACGACCATCATCAAATTCTAATCCAAGTATTAGAGGAAGCACATCTGCCCAAAACCATTGATATTGAAAAATTCCAGCACCTGATCAGCCATGTATTGGACAGTAATGTGATATCATTCACCGATGACGATATATCGACCGAGGGAATTGGGCATCACATACCATTGCATATCACTGTCGTATCATCTGGATACGTGGTAGGAGGTGTACTTATCGATGGCGGATCATCCTTGAACATCTGTCCACATGATACTCTGGATAGGATGATGATTAACCCGAATCGGATTCGAGAAATCCATGTAGTGGTACGAGCATTCAACAGATCAAGAAGGGATACAGTTGGGGAAATTGAACTTCCTATAGAGATTGACCCATTCACATTCAATATACCTTTCCACATCCTAAAAATCACTACCGGATATAATCTGTTGCTGGGATGACCTTTGATCCATATGGCTGGTGTAGTTCCTTCAACTCTTCATCAGCAATTGAAATACATCTTCAATGACAATCTCGTCACCGTCAATGCAGAATCTGACTATCCTATCTATAATCTAGGAGATATGCCCCTGATCAGTGTGAATGATTGTATTGAGCCCGCCAGTTTTCAAGCCTTCAAAGTAAGCAACCCACTATACCACTCTTTGGGCGCTCCAGCATTAACTCCCCGGATATCTCCAGAAGTAATGGCAGTTGGCCAAGAGATGCTTTCTAAAGGATATTGACTAGGTCAAGGGTTGGGTAGAAATGGCCAGGGAATCAAGAACCCAATCCACATACCCACGCAGTTAGGAAGGGCTGGATTAGGATACTCTTGTGAATCCAAATACCGTAACCCTCACAAACACATGCCGGCCAGCCGGCCAGCCATTTGATTCTTCTTAAGTCAGACCTCAATGAAACCGAATTTAAGGAGTCGTTGAAGAAGGTCCCCGCTATTATCTCAAACCTCCTGATCCCTAAACTCAAGCAGAACGAATATAAGGAGACTGGTGATGAAGAGCCTCTCAAGGATGCTGCTCGGATGGCCAAAGATAAAAAGTTTTTGGATGAGATTCAGTTGCAATTTGTGAGTAGCTTTTGCCTTTCTGAAGATGACATGAAAAAATCCAATGGGGCAGACATGTCGAATGATCAACCTATCCTCCCAGTCCTTAACTGGGGAAGTGTAAACATCCCAAAGGAGGATCCAGAGACCTATTCCAAATTAGTTATGATCATCCTGGAAGATGCCGATAACTCCAACAACGCATCTATCTCAGCTATCCCCTAGGATCAAACTACCAGTAATTAGACGATCACCCCTCAGATCGTCCAAAAAGGGTAAAAACCAGAAAGTGATCCGTTGACAGGGAGCTTTACCTTTATATATTTATGTCTGCTTTATTTTATCTGCAACTTGTTATTGCCTTTTGTCATACCAACTGCTGAATCCTTTTGTAATTGACAACTGTTTGTATATATTTAGCAATCAAGTTTTTTGTCTCAGGTTTCCAAATTTGAGTATTTCTAGCCATGTCCATGACTTGCCAAATTTGAGTAATGAATACCATTTCGATATAGAATTGGACTTTGACTTGATGGGGATCGAGCTAGAGGAAGTGGATGATGACGAGGTGCTTGAGGAAATCAAAGCATGGGTCGAAGATAAACCTAAACCTAACCTTGATCAAACCACCACCATAAATATCAAAACCCCTGACAATCCCAAAGAGATACAGATCGGAAACCAACCTCCCCTCCAGCCAAGAAAAAGAAATAATCAAACTCCTAACTCAATTCAAAGATGTTTTTGCCTGGTCTCATGAAGACATGATAGGTTTATCCACCGATATAGTTGTCCATCGACTACCAATTAAGGAAGGGTTCAAACCAGTCAAGCAGAAATTGAGACGGTTGAAACTAGAATGGAGCCTGAAGGTCAAAGAAGAGATTATCAAACAGTTCAAAGCAAGAATCATTATGGTATCAACATACCCTGAGTGGTTGTCCAACGTAGTCCCAGTGCCAAAATCTGGAGGGCAGGTACGAGTATGTGTAGATTATCGGGATCTCAACAAGGCCAGCCTTAAAGATGACTTCCCAGTGCCGTTCATCCACGTGTTAATTGACAATACATCATAGTTTGAAATGTATTCTTTCGCCGATTACTTTATCGGATATCATCAGATTATGGTTGCTGAAGAAGATAGGGAGAAGACCGCCTTCATTACCCTTTGGGGAACATTCTGTTATCGAAGACTAGCTTTTGGCCTTACCAATGATGGTGCTGCTTATCAGAGGGCCATGATGACTTTATTTCACAATATGATGAATAAAGAGATTGAAGTGTATGTGGATGATATCATCGTGAAGTCCAGAAAGGCTGATGACCATTGCACCCATGTTCGGAAGTTATTTGAACGGCTTCACAAATTCGATTTGAAGTTAAACCCAGCGAAGTGTGCTTTTGGTGTGAAGTTCGGTAAACTTCTGGGATTTCTTGTGAGCAACCTGGGCATTGAATTGGATCCTGCCAAGATAAAAGCTATCACTGAGATGCCCGAACCAAAGATCGAGAAGGAAATCTGAGCTTTCCTAGGAAGAATAAACTTCATCAGCCGATTCATATCGTAGCTGAAAGCAACCTATGAGCCCATTTTCAAATTGTTAAGAAAGAACTCCTCAGGAAAATGGAATGAAGACTGCCGAAAAGCTTTTCGTACCATTCAGAAGAGGTTGATTGAAGCACCTGTCTTGGTACCCCCAAGGGATGGAATCCCGTTATTCATATATATCTCAATCAATTCCAATGCCATGGGTTGCTTACTTGGGCAAAAGGATGATATGGGGAAAGAAAGGGTGATCTATTATCTCAGTAAACATTTTCGCTGCGGAGAGCAGAAGTACACACTGATAGAAAGAACTTGCTATGCATTAGCTTGGGCAGCCACGAGGTTACAACATTACTTACATGGCCATACAACTTATCTCATCTCTAGGATGGATCCCTTGAAATACATCTTCAGCAAGCCGATGTTGAACTGCCTATTATCCAAGTGGCAGTTGATCCTCCAACAGTTCGACATCATCTATGTGACCCAAAAAGTCCATCAAAGGGCAAGGAATTGCAGATCACTTGTCGGCCGCACCAGCGGGGGGTTATGAACCTCTTGAAACCTATTTCCCTAAGGAGGAAGTGATGACTATTTAGATGGCCAGTAAAGAAGATAGGGGTCAATTCTAGAAAATGTATTTTGACGGCGCATCTAACACTGAAGGCGCATGAGCAAGGGCAGTTATGGTAGCCATCACGGGAGATCAATACCCTGTGGCAATCAAGCTGCATTTTAACAATTCTAGCAACACAACAGAATACGAAGGATGCATTGTGGGTTTAAAACTGGCTCAGTCCATGGGAGTTAAATAGTTAGCTGTGTTCGGATATTCTGAACTGGTCATCAGACAGTCCACCGTGGTCTTCATCACCAAGGAATTACATCTACTTCCTTACCATCACCATATTCTTAAATTAGAAGGAGAGTTTGAAGACATTGCCTTCATGCATATTCCCCAGAATAGAAATGATTACACCAATGCATTGGTTACATTAGCTTCATTGGTGAACCTATCAGCAAGAAAGGGAATGCATGTCATCACCTTTACTGTAAAAAGTGCACCATCATATGGAAACAGTGTAGGGGAAATATCAGATGAGATAGCACCTACTGGACCACCTTGGTACCACCACATTAAAGAATATTTGCGAGACCGATCAACCCCTAAAGGAATGAGTCAAGCCACAAAAAAGCAAATACAGAAGATGGCTATGAATTTCAACCTAAGTGGAGATGCTCTCTACAAGAGAGACCTAGGCATAGGACTTCTGAGATGTCTAGACAGAGATCAGGCCCAACGACTTATGAATGAAGTACATAGTGGGGTGTGCGGAGCGCATATGAATGGACCCCTGCTTGCCAAGAAAATTCTAAGGATGAGACATTACTTGATATCCCTTAAAACGGATTACGACGATCATATCAAGCGTTGCTATCAATACCAGATCCATGCCAACATTATTCATGCACCCCTGAATTAACTGCATTGCATGACATCACCATGGCCCTTTTTCATGTGGGGAATGGACGTGATCGGACCTGTTGAGCCTATAGTCTGTAACGATCACAGATTCATGTTCACTATGATCGACTACTTTACCAAGTGGGTTGAAGCAGCTTCCTTCCCCAAGGTCACCAAGGAGGTCATCGTTGGTTTCATTAGAAACAACGTCATCTATCGGTATGGACAACCCAAGGTTATCATATCGGATAACGCGAAGAATCTGAATAACGAGATGATGAGGGAACTGTGTAGTAAGCTTAATATCAAACACCTCAATCCGGTTATTTATCGTTCAAAAATGAATGGCGCGGTGGAAGCTGCTAATAAGAATATCAAGAAGATAATGATGAAGATGTCGGGAAATCACCAGGGATGGCCTGATCTGTTGTCGTTAACCCTACTTGCATACCGAACGTCGACTCGAACCTCGACTGGTGCAACACCTTATTCATTAGTCTATGGCATGGAGGTCGTACTTCCTGTCGAAGTGGAGATGGAATCATTAAGAGTGATGCAAGATTCCCAGATAGAGGAGAGCCAATGGATACAAGATCGATAAGATCAGTTATCCCTGATAGATGAAAAGAGGGCTGCTGCTATCTTTCACGGCCAATTATATTAGTAGTGAATGTCCCGATCGTATAACAAGAAGGTGCGACCTTGAGAGTTTAAAGAGCAAGATTTGGTACTAAAGAAGATCATTCCAGGCCAGGATATAGCTAAAGGGAAATTTGCCCAAATTTGGGAAGGACCTTTTGTTGTCAAAGCAATTCTATCGGGCGGAGCCTTGAAACTGGAGGAGATGGACGGTGAAGAATTCCCACAACTGATCAATTTTGATTATGTGAAACGGTATTATGTTTGAGACCCCTTTTATTCAAACTGGAATAATTTGTCTTGATAAAAAAAAGAAAAAAAGAAAAAAAAGAAAAAAGGAAAAAAGAAAAAAAAGAGAAAAAATATCAAGTTCGATTTTCAGGTCTGAGCTTGAACTACGAAAGACCTAATCTTCCATCTGCAGAAGTAGGTAGGCAGCCATTTATGGTGCGGTCTAACCCTCAAAAAACAAATAAAAAAAATCAAAACCCCATCAAACCAAGCTCAAACCCAAATAAACATTTTTCAACTGTTCAGGCCAAGCCTGAACTATAAAAGACTTGATCTCTCATCTACGGGAGTACGTAGGCAACCATATATGGTGCGGTCTAATCCAAACCTTTTCACCTTATATCCCTAAATCCAAAATCCTAACCTATACAGAAACCGAAATATACCACAAACCCACAAAATCGACGGCTTATGTGGAGACGACTTAACGACATCTCAGCATCGCCCTGCCGAATCTGGCTCAAGTATGACGAGACCAGTTCTATGTCGACATAATAAATCATAAAGCGAGAATGGTAATAGTGTACAAGGCTAGACATGCTAACAAGGGAAGTGAATTGAACTTGTTTCTTTTTATATATACAACTGTTTAGAACACAAAAGTTGATTCTAACATGTGACAAAAGATAATGACAAAGTCTGTACAGGAAAATAAAATAAGGCTATAAATTGGCGGTAAAATGAATCAACATAGCCAAATATCCAGCCGTCTCTATAGTATGAGGAGCATCCCTGAGCTCATGCTCCAGCACATCAACGCGTCTCAGCAGCTCTACTACCATGCGATAAACACCCTTCTAACTCTGCACTACATCTTGAACATGACCTGTGAGTCCATCTACAAATGTCTGGGCAGCATCTCTATCAATAATGGCCTCATCTCTGGCAACAAAAGCTACGTCTCTCTCGGCAATAGCAGCATCCCGATCAGCTAAGGTGGTCAACATCAGGGACCGAGCCTGATCCCTCTCAAAGGTCACCAAATGAAGCTGTCTATCCATCGCCTCCATGGAAACTGATGACGAACTCGAAACAGTACTAACTAAAGAAGCTGTCAACTTCGCGAATAAAGAATCCTCGATCGGAGATATAGGATCCTCCGTCGGAGATATAAGATCCTCCATAGGCTCCTCAACATCAGTAGACTCATCATCAGATAAAGATCCTGCCTCAACCTGATCCGATGCATCTGCTGCTAAATTAGACTCTAGCCAAGCTATGTACTTTGCAGATCGGCTCGGATGGTAGTCTCTGAACTCCGCTGTCTGTCGATGAGACCAAAATCCATAGACACAAGCTAGATCAGCCTTGGTAACTGAGCAGATTGGGAAGCGATAATCCTCAGTCCTCTCAAATGAATGGACCTCCTGATACTGATCAAACTGGCCCATCACCGCTAGAGGATGATAGGTCGTCACACCCCTTAAACCGGCCAAGGGAAGAAAATCCAGGTCAGCCACATGGGTCGTGAAACTCAGAAAGGAGCAATAATTGGAGTACATGACTATCTCAAAAGGCTCCTCCATGGCACCTAGGAATATAGTCCAAAATGCCTCATCGATGCAGGAAGTCAGGCGGTAGGAGTAGATCTGCGACATCTCTTGTCTAAAGAAAAATCCACGGCAACGAAGCCAGCCAATCGGTCTAAGGTGGGTCATGAACCAAATGTATAGGACAACGAGGCTACCTTTAAACTCCTGATCCCCAACAGTCCGGTAGAAGGATGTTGATATCAATGTCTCTGACAAGATGAGAGGGAGAATGGTGAAGTCATCTCTAAGAGCCCTGACAGCCATCGATATCCTAACATCTAGATGATCAGCATAAAATGGCATATATAGATATATGATATGAGGCACATGACCAGTGCATCCACTCAAGCAGTGTGTCATCTCTCCTCCGAAATGGCAAAATCTCCATGATAAACGGCGAAGCTATCAGCGAATGCAAAATGGTTTATCATGAAGTCCATAGAAATGATGTGGCTACCACCCACCTCGGCCAGGATGACTGCCCTCCTCAATCCGGTGACCGTCATAAATTGGCGGCACATATGGCCTAACGTCATCCGAGTACACGGTCCCTCCATCGATAACTGTAATACCCAAAAATTTTCTAAATAATATTAATAAAAGTTGAATATTTATTTGGATATAAATAAATATTTTTGTGACATGGGATATAGTAATTCTATTAAATTAAGTTAAGTATTTGACAACTATGTGATGAGTAAAGTAATATGGTGGAAATGATGAAAAGGTTAATTTAAAGCTTATGTGAATTGCCTAGTGTGACATAATGAAAGACTAAGAAATTCATTAATTAAATTAATGAAAGAATGATTTAATAATGAAATTGATTAGTATTATTATATTAAATTAATGAGTAAATAATTAAATAATGCGATAAACTAACTTCTGTTAATTATTTGCTATGCTCCATAATATGTAATGTGTGGCCATATAAAATAAAGTTACTTCATGAGTATAATATAAGATGTGATAGTATACTTATTGTATGGGAATATATTATAATATGTGAATAATTTCTATACAAAACTATATAATAAAAGTAAGTTAAATGATATAACTTAATAGGTTAAATGAAGGAACTTATGTGACATCATATGGTATGGTGGGATAAGTAGATGTGTATTTTAACTACATGGGAGAAAATAAATTCAAGTGAATAAATATTTACCATTAAATAATTATTCCAATAGTTACGTATAATTGGAATAATAAAGCTTTATATGGGTTGTCAATACCCAACTGAAGTATATTCATACCTATCGTAAATATTATTTGGACTAACCCAATGTATATGGATTATATGATTTTGTGTATTTATATCCCCAACTTACCACAATGTAATAATATTACCTCATTAAAATTATATTTGTATACCCAAAAAGAATTAAACCTTACCATTACTAATAACCATTTCCTTTACAAATGCTGAGAAATTAGAGTGTCCCGTTTTCAAGTTCCATCTCTTTCTTCCTCATGTGTTTAGGCCTATGGCCTAAAGCCTATTACTTGCAAAATTTCAAACTCAGCATTATAGCTAATGATGAAGGGGGAGTGGCCTCCACAGTGCATTGCAACTACTCTACCAAACCAAGCAATTGCCGAACAACTTCTTCTTCCTGCTAGTTTAAACTCTAAGGCAAAAGCTTGGCATGGTTATTGAATTCCTCTATAAATGAAGCTCTCCTCATTTCAATTCAATTGTTGAGTTTCTGATAAGTTAAAGTAGAGTGTGAGTATACTGATTTGGAGAGGAGACTAAGAATTGGATTTAGCAGCAAGCTTAGAATTTCAGCTTTAGCAGAGGTAAGAATACTTCACAGAGTTCTTACTTTGATATTGAAGAATTCTAGGAATTCTTGAAATTACTTGTTAATTGAATTTTAAGTTGACATATATGGGTTATCTAAGCTTATATGCATGTTATGAATATAATGTGATTGAAACTGAACATATTACGTAAAGATTTTCATGTATGAGTTTGAGTTCTGCCGAAGCAGAGCCATTCCTGGAATTGTCCAGGAAGGGCGCAGCTGCGCCTTTCTACAGTTCAAAGACAGCGTAGCTGCACCGGCTGCCGACTCTGAGCCTGTTCTGGAGCACCGCAGCTGCGCTGCTCCCACAATTCAAAACAGCACAGTTGCGCCATGCACCAGTCAGGAATCCCAATTCCTGTTATAATCTGATAAGTTCTAACGTGTTGGTATGACTTAAACATGCATGAAAACAGGCTTGACTTGTGGACCTAGGTTCCTTTGCATAGCATGAGTGTTATAGCTTGCATTAGCATGTGTTTTCTAAAGAAAACTATGTTTTGATGATGAACATCGATGAGACTTGTGATGTTAAAGGACTGACCTTATTAGCATGCACACATGACCCTAGTACAAATGAAATATAATTCAAAGTTGCTTCATAGATGCTAAAATTGCTTTGACTTGGTTTAAACCAACTTTTAAAAGGAAAACTTAAAAGTTTTACAACTAGGTTTGTGGACATGATGATGTTTACACTCTGATATTTTTGGACATGCATGCTAGTACTCTTAATGTCACTAAGCTGGCCTATATGTACACACACCTTATTAGACACCATGAAAGTTAATCAAGTATGAATTTAAGTAAGTTTCCAAGTTATGAACTATGTTAGCTATGAGTAAATGATGTGAATATATGTAAGCATGCAAGACCCTTAGACATATGTATATGCTATGTGGATGTGTGTATAGGCTAAGTAAGGAGACAAACAAGGAGAACAAAAGTTCAACTCTGGTCTGGCCAGGGGACAGCGCAGCTGCACCATCCCTAAGCCTAATCAGAGCGCAGCTGCGCCCTCCTGCAATCTTGTTTGACTGTTTTATTTGTGTTCTGAAAATTATAACATGTATATAATACTACGTTAAATTATAATGCATGATTACTATAATTTTTAAAAGTGTAGTGACCATGTGGAACTAAGAATCTAAAGGTTTTTACAAGTTTTTCTAAATAGGCTTTTAAAAGAAAAGTCATTGGTAACTGCGGAACTAAGTGGCGTGATGATGTGATATATGGTTTGATTGTATGACAACGTTAGAACCTAATGTATGTGCTTAACGTACGTATCAAGTTTATGTATTCAACTTATGTAACTAATGAATATACCTATATACGTAACTATGTTACAATAGGATTTCAAAGTGTTGATAAGCTATAAATTGGTAGACTACGCTTAAGGCAAGTTCTCTAACTTTCTTAACTTTACATACGATGTAAATTTGAATTGTTTCTATATCAACCATGTCTACATCGAGCAAATATCAGTTACTATTTGAAAATCGATTTTATATCTTGATGTTGTTGCAAGCATTGAACTTATTGTTCCTAAAGGCATTATAAAAGTTGTCTAAGCCATTTGATTCGGCTAGACCAATATCATGTGTTAGAAGATATCCAACCCAATTGACTTGGACGAAATCTTATAAATCTACTGAGATGAACAACCCTCGTTGAAGGGAAAATTATATATAACTGTCGGGGAACCGACGTGCGCACATACAAGTATGATTAAATGTTATGCATAACGTAGGGTACTTTAGGCTGATCACCTGTTGTACTTTGTTTATTTTGAATTTTCAGTATAATACTGTTAATTCTAGTAAGAGTTCGTAGTCTATAGTGACTGCTCAGTGTTCATTCTTCTTGAACTTCAAAATTATTGAACTTTTAAATCTTATTAATTTCTTTCAATCCATAGCGATGTTTATTGAAAACTAATGATACTTCTTGTTATTCTCGAGCTATCATTTACTGTTATCCTTTTGAGATTCGAACTTTATAACTGTTCACCCTTATTGCTATATTACTTGCCGAGCAAATTTGTTGCTCATCCTTGCTTTCCTTAAACATTTCAGTTAAGGAAAAATAGCGTGGACCCTCAGGCAAAGATAACGAAAAGGGCAAAGCTACGAATTAGCTTTAGTCCTCTATGCTAGAATTATGATTAAGTTATAATAGTAGTTAATTATGATTTATGTATTAAGCTATGTTATGGATTTTATTATGTAATGACTTAGTAACGGTTACGAGACTTTAGGACGCGAATATTTATATTAAATAAATATAAATTATTCTGTTATTCCGTTGCATGCGATTTTAGTATGTTATTAGAAATAGTACGTGATGCACCGAATTCAAGATACCAGTGGTCTGAATTTGGGGGCATCATAGGTTGGTATCAGAGCGTTAGTTATAAACCTTAGGAGCGAGAATCCATAGACTATAACCTTAGAAGAACTTAGAAGATAGAAGGAGATAAAACTCATGTAGAGTTTTCCTAGAGATTTAGGGTGTTATGAAATATATTTTCATTCTATACAATGAACTTATGTTTTATTTAACATTCTAAAAGAGTTTGTTGTTTGTTGTCTCATGTTTGTGGTTGTAGGATGACAGACTTGGGAGGACCCAGTAGAGTAGTAGAGGAGGAGCCACGTGATATACACGTAGTATATGAGGCTCTTTTGGTAGCACTATTCGAGTTTGACGACAAGGATGAGATAGAGGTGGAATCGGATCCCGAGGAGGAACCCATGGAGGACGAACCCATGTAAGATTTTGACGAGGCTACGATCGATGATAGGATGTTAGGAGAGTATGAGGAACGAATCTTGGAGTTAGACTGTCAAGTTCAGGAACTAGAGGCTGAGGCTCAGGAGAGAGAGACTGAGTTACAGAAACTCAGGGACAAAGACCACCAGAGGAAGTTGGTGGTGCAAGATATGGAGGTGGAGATTGCTTATCGCAAGGAAGCAGGAATTCAGATTGGAACTCTTTTCCACCGTTCTATATCTAAGAATGTGGACTTGGCAGGAAAACTGGAGCAGTTTGAGCAGAGGGAGTTGAGTGAGAAAGCTGAGAAGGAGGCTCTCCGCACTCAGCTCGACCTAGAAGTGATGGAGAGGATCCACTTTGAGGAGAAGTGGGAAGGAGCTAATGATAGGGCAGAAGATTTAGAGGATGAAGTGAGATGTAAGAAGAGGAAGATGAACAAGATGGGCTATATTTTTTGCATAGCCATAGAGAGAGTGATTGATGGTGCATACCACTACCCGATAGAGAAGAGACAGACCCGACACACCATGAGTAGGGATTTGATGGCACACATATCACAGGTGGAGTACAAGAGCGCAGTGGAGTGCAGAATGTTAGGATGAGACCTATTAGTCTAGAAGTGGTAGTAGTTATTTTTATGTGATGTTTATAGGGTGATGTAATCCTAATCTTTTGTGTATATGGGATAGTTATGTAAACCCCGAGTAGGCTCATGTTAGTGGGGTAGTATGATAGTGTTTCCTCGTCTTTTGTGATATTAGGGGATATATGTTGACATTTATAGAAGTATGCTATGGATGATCATATCGATGTAATGATTTGGCATATGAATATAAATGTTCTTATTTCAGAAACGTGTTACAAAATTTTATTCCTTTTGCGTTAAAGAAATACTTAAGCCGTGACGCCCCCAAATCCGAGTTCTCAAACCTCGGATTCAGTGCTTACAATACATCATCATCATAAGCATTCTATAACTATTGCGAAATAATAAACATATATTGTTCATTACAATAAAGTCTTATACAATATCCCAAGGTCTATTACCTTAACTAGAAAGTACCTTAGTTACATATAGTAACACAAAATGTTTACATAAAAATTAAACATAGTTTATCATAATACATGAATACTCATATAACTATTCTTGAACCTTGCCTTTGCCCTTGTCTTTCTTACTCGAACCTTCGGGCTTAGCTGAAATAAATGTCATGATATAGCAAGGGTAAGCAACTAATTTGCTTAGCAAGTTTAAATATGAAGGAGATATATCATGATTAGAAAAGAATTTAACTTTTAAAGTTCAATCAGATAAATGGATAGTGAAAGAACATGAATTAAATCTAAATAACTGAATATTCGAATAATTGAATATCAGAGGCTGAGTGGTTTGAAATAACCATGAACATATACTAAGGTTGTCAGTATTTAAACTGGTCCTTTTAATAAGTTTTGGTAATCAAGTGGATCAGCCTTTCATACCCGGTGAAATATGTATAATCACTCAGTATACTAGCAACAATTGTTTTCCAATAATGCTTTAATAAAACTGTTCTTTTTCTCAGTCATGAGTCCTTACCATTTCAATTGGTTAGGCACCACTTTTAAAACATATTTGAATTAACAAATTTAAACATGCTTGATCTAGCTGATACAACTAGCATAGATCCATATCATAAACAGTTCATGAATGAAATAACTTTAACTAATTCACAGTTCAATAATAATAGAACAGGAATTCAATATGCACAAAGTGCGAATATCAAGAATTAATATTGATGTGAATAATCATCAATAATTATTCACTAACATGCTTTGAAAATATAACTCAAGTGTGAGTTAGAGAACTTGCCTCAATCGTTGTCTACTACTATGCAATTTACTTTAACTTCTTAGAGAAAAGATCTATAATTGATCTTTCGATTAGTCATAACATAACTCACTTATAATCTCATCATCTTATATTAAGTTGTCTAACATTCAATCATATAGTTAACTATTAGACATTACATTAAAGTCTTAGTGTTACTGTTATACTTTGATAATCTTTTAATCACGTCATAACTTATACCTATAAGTTTTCCCTTTATATGTCATCTTAGTAAACTAGATAGCATTTCAGTAAACTGAAAATACTATTTCAGTAAACCAGATTACATTTCAGCATCCTGAAATCACTATTTCAGCACACCGAAATCAAGTTCAGTAAATCGAAATCATTTCAGCAACCCGAAATCCATTTCAGTACCCTGAATTCTCATTTTAGTTTGTTACATACATAATATAGTTCCTTAAATATCAAATTCAACAACTATATTTAAAAATAACTTAATTCTATATTTTAATTTCTCGTTTAATATTATTAATTATGTAATAATATTTTAAGCTAATGTTATTAACCTTTTAATAACATTCAAGTCAAATAGTACTAATAATATTTCAATCAAATCATTAGTCATGTAAAAATATTTTAAATCATTTAATCAATTAATAAATAATTTGTTTTAATTGTTTATCTTATATTAATTAATTCATTTAAACCTTCTAAAACACCACAAACATAACAACTCTTCACAACTGACCGAAACCTTCATCAAAAATCTGCATAAACTATGCTTAATGGTCTCAAGTTGTAAAACCGTATTTTTCATATTTTTCACATCACATATTTAATTTATTTCACTTATCCATATACCATCATTTATAAGAAAAATAGCAAAACATCTCTAACACCATTTCTTTTCTGGAAAGCAACTATATATAATTCCCTCATGAAAATATATTTTTCTAGAAATTTTAAAATCCATTTACCATATTTAAATAGTCCAAAATAGACAAATATTGTCAAATTTTTCATAAATTGAATTTATCTCCAAAATTTTTGAAATTTTCAGGGTATGCTTCTATTATATACATGTACTTCCAGTAAAAATTTAATAATTTTTGGACTTACACAGATAGTTATTTGGGTAAATTTCTAAAAATAGTCTTTAACCGTAAAATCCATAACTCTCATTCCATATAGCCAAAAATTCTCAAATTTTTACAGGATCTACATAACCTCTGATATTAACCCGCCAAATTTTCCCAAAATTTGTAAAGTAAAAAAAGTTAACAAAAATGCCCTTGGGGCAGATGGATCAGAAACTTTTTGCCTCTTTTGTCTACTACATGGACTGTTTTGACTAAAACCCACACCACGACTTTTCAACACGTGATTTTTGAGTGCTATCACTTAGGTTTATTAGTCAACACATATATCTATCACTCCTCTTTGACGAATACCGAAAAAAAATTGTAGATCTAAAATACTAGTTGATCAAAGGGAGAGAAAGCTAGGGTTTTCTAGCTTTCTAGAAACCTAGTTTCCTTTCTTTCCTTTTGATCCACTTTCTAACACTTGAATATGTTATATCTATATTTGAATCTATAGAAAACACATCGATTAAAGAGTTTTAACTTTCAAATTATAAAACCCCTTTTTCCATCAAATCACTAAAAAGAAAAGAGAATAACACTTAGAGATTAGTTTTATACCTTGTTTTCTAAGCTTCTCTTCTTCTCCAACCATAGTAAGTTATAAATCTTGGGTGCATCTAGGATCAAGCTCTCTCCCTTTTCTCTCCTTGCTCCCACCGAACTCCCTCTCTTTTCTCTCTCGCTATTTTCTTTGTTCTCTTTTTCTTAAGCTTAGGAAATAAAATAAAATAAAATGAAAAGTTATACTTTATTTACTTAAAGTTAAAAGATATAGATATATAACATATATCTATACTCCATCTCCAACTCTTGCATTCCCTATCTCTCTCTCTCTCTCATTATGAAAGTGTTTGCTTGCAAGAAAGAACAAAGGTGGTGTCCAAATAAGAAAGCAACACCTAATAAAGTGAGTTACCAACTAAAGTAAGCATAATCATTACATTCACCTCCCATTCTCATCCTCTCTCATAAATTTTGGCCACATGGGCCTTATCCACCCAATTTGTTTGTTTATTTATGTTTTATACAATGACTAATAAACCCCCCTCAAGTGGGCTAAACTTGGGCTTTTAATTAACTCCTTTTGGGCTTGGATTTTTTCTTGTTTTGCTTACTAGTTAAAATGAACTTGGGCTTCCACCCATAATTAAATTGTGTCATTATTATACTTGCCCTATACATGATATATTGAGCTAGTTTAATAATTTAATTGTCCTAAAATCAATTTATCTACAAATTCAATGCTTAATTAAATAATTGGGCTTGTTTAAATTACTTAAGCAAGGGGAGATGGCAGTGGCGCAATATGCAACTAAATTTAACGATCTCGCCTGGTTTGCAGCACACCAAGTAGGGGATGAAGAAAGGAAAGCCAGGCGCTTAGAACAAGGACTGAAACCTTGGTTGTTTAATAAGGTGTCAGTTCTCCAGATCGACTCATTTTCCACGCTGTTGGAAAAGGCTATCACTGCTAGGGGGGGGGGTAGTGAGGCATTGAGTCAGTATAACAAAGAAAAGAAGAGTAAGAACACTGGAGGAGAAAGCCGTGGAGGAAGTAGCAGAAGAGGAAGTAATCTAGGGAAGAGGAAGTGGGATAACAATAACAACAACAGAAATAATAATCAAGCGGGAAGTTACCAAGGAGGGTTTAAGAAGCTAGCAGAGGGATGCTCAAAGTGTGGGAAGAACCACCAGGGAGAGTGCTGGAAGGGGCTCAGTACCTGTTACAACTGTGGCCAAGAGGGTCACATTTCACCCAACTGCCTAAAGCCAAGGAAGATCAAGGGATGTTTCGTTTGTGGCTCAACCGAGCATCAAATCAAGGACTACCCAAAGAAGGGGAACAACGGAGGAAGCGACCAATAAGGGGGAGGGAGCAAGCTGATGATCGGCGGAACGATGCAATCCAACTGCCCAACTGCCAGAACCTTTAACATGACTGTCCAAGATGCAGTAGCTGCGAAGGACGTGGTGTCAGGTATTATCCCAATCAATAATATAAATGCTTATGCATTATTTGATTCGGGTGCTACCTGTTCATTTGTGTCTGAAGAATTTGCCAGTCGATTAAACTTATCCCGAGAACGATTAGGAAATCCTTTGAACATAAAAGTTGCGAATAAGGAAGTAATCCCCGTAGAATTCATATACCAAAATTATCGCGTAAACATTAGAGATCACGAACTAAGCGTAGGCTTAATTCTGATTAGATTGGGAGAATTTGACGTGATACTGGGAATGGATTGGTTGTATAATCATGCGGCAATAATCAACTGTCAGAATAAAAGTGTGAACCTTCAGACCCCGAATCGTTCTAAGGTGGTGTTTTATGGTAGCTCATCGCTTAGGCAATCGTGTTGTCTTACGATGATGCAAGCCAAGAAATTGTTAAGAAAAGGATGTGTAGGTTACTTAGCTTACATTATAGATACTCAGAAAAAGAGAGTAGAAATAAAGGATATATCCATAGTGAGAGAATTTCAAGACGTATTTCTGAACGATCTGCCTGGCTTTCCACCAGACAGAGAAATCGAATTCGTAATAGACTTAGCACCGGGAACTAAACCAATTTCAAAAGCTCTATATCGTATGGCGCCAGTAGAAATGAAGGAATTAATGATACAATTGCAAGAATTATTAGATAAGGGTTATATACGACAGAGTGTGTCTCCTTGGGGAGCACCAATATTGTTTGTTAAGAAGAAGGACGGATCGATGAGGTTCTGTATTGATTATCGAGAATTGAACAGAGTGACGATCAAGAATAGATACCCGTTACCGAGGATAGATGACCTTTTTGACCAATTAAAGGGAGAGAAGTGCTTCTCGAAGATAGACCTACAAACGGGTTATAACCAGTTGAAGGTACGGAAGGAGGACATACTAAAGACGGCGTTACGAACCTGCTATTAGCACTACGAGTTTTTGGTAATGTCATTCGGATTAACTAATGCTCCGGCAACATTCATGGACTTGATGAACCGAATTTTCAAGCCATACTTGGATAAATTCATAGTAGTTTTCATCGACGATATCTTGATTTACTCAAAGACCAAGGAAGAGCATGTCGAACATCTGAAGATGGTTTTGGAAGCACTAAGGAGAGAGAAAATGTATGCAAAATTTTTAAAATTTGAATTTTGGATGGGTTTAATTCTTAGGACATATGGTAGACAAGGATGGAATTTCAGTGGACCCTGCAAAGGTAGAGGCAGTGAGTAATTGGGAACAACCGAAGACGCCAACGGAGGTAAGAAGTTTCTTAGGGTGAGCTGGGTACTATCGAAGATTTATCCAAAATTTTTCTAAGATAGCAACCCCGTTGACCAATCTCACAAGGAAGACGGTAAAGTTTGTATGGACGGAGAAATGCGAGGAAAGTTTCCAGGAGTTGAAGAAGAGATTAAGCGAGGCGCCTGTATTATCATTGCCGGACGATGCGGGAGGTTTCGTGGTATATAGTGATGCATCGCACAAGGGACTTGACTGTGTGCTAATGTAACATGGCAAGGTCATTGCGTATGCATCACGACAATTGAAGGATTACAAAAAATGATACCCTACTTATGACTTAGAGTTAGCGGCAGTAGTTTTTGCGTTAAAGATTTGGAGACATTATCTGTACGGAGAAAAATGTGAGATATACACGGACCACAAGAGTCTGAAATATATCTTCACACAGAAGGAGTTGAACATGCCACAGAGAAGGTGGTTGTAATTGATCAAGGATTATGACTGCGAAATTCTTTATCACCCAGGAAAAGCAAACGTAGTTTTCGACGCACTGAGTAGAAAAGGAAGGGAGAAATTGTCCAAGTTGACAACTCAGGGGAGTTAATAAGAGAAATTGGAAATAAAAGTGAAGGGACCTGGAAGGTCTGAAGAAAAATTATTCGTAATGGAAGCTCGTCCAACATTATTGGAAAGAGTAAAGGAATCCCAATAAAAGGATGAAGAGTGCGAGAAGATAAGAAAAAGAATAGTAGAAAATGAAGAAGAGAAGTTCAAGAAGGATAAGGACGGTATATTGAGATTTGAAGGACAAGTGTGGGTGCCAGCTGTAACCGAGCTGAGAGATAAAATCTTACACGAAGCACACAATACGACGTATTCTGTTCATCCAGGAGGCACAAAGATGTACCGAGATCTTAGGCAACATTTTTGGTGGCCCAATCTGAAACGAGAGGTTGCAGAGTGCGTCAGTAGATGTCTTACTTGTCAACGAGTCAAGGCAGAGCACTAGAGGCCGAGTGGTTTACTTAAACCTTTAGAAATACCAGAGTGGAAATGGGAGCACATTACAATGGATTTCGTGGTGGGACTTCCAGTCACGTAGAAAGGATATGACGCCATTTGGGTTATCGTGGATCGACTAACGAAGACACCTTATTTTCTACCCATCAAGATCCGATTTAACTAAATCAGTTAGCGAGTCTGTACGTAAAGGAAATTGTTTAACGACATGGAGTACCTGGTCTCAATTATCTCTGATCAAGATCCGCGCTTCATGTCAAAATTTTAGAAAAGCTTACAAGAGAGGATGGGAACCAAGTTAAGGTTAAATTCTGCTTATCATCCTCAGACAGACGGACAGAGTGAGTGGACTATACAAACGCTAGAAGACATACTTAGAGCTTGTAATATGGACTTCAAGGGAAATTGGTACGACCATCTACCCTTAGTAGAACTTGTTTACAATAATAGCCATCATGCGAGTATCGGTATGCCACTGTATGAAGCTCTTTACAGGAGAAAATGTAGAACATCGTTGTGTTGGGATGAAGTCGGAGAACGTCGAATTTTGGGACCGAAGTTAGTTCAACAAACAGCCGATGTAGCCACATTGGTAGCAGCTCAAGATTGCCAGAAGAAGTATGCGGATTTGCCTCATCAGAACCGAGACTTTAAAATCGGCAGTTTCGTATTTTTGAAAGTATCTCCCTGGAAGGGAAAGATACGATTCGGTAAGAAAGGGAAATTGAGTCCGAGGTTCATAGGACCATTCGAGATACTGAAGCGAGTAGGCGAAGTGGCGTACAAAGTAATGTTACCACTCGAACTGGAACACATCCACAACGTGTTTCACATTTCTGTGTTACGTCCGTACAAGCCCGACTATAATCATGTGATATCCTACGAGCCAATTCAAGTGGAGAAGAATCTGACTTACGAGGAGATTCTTGTCCAAATAGTAGATAGGAAAGAACAAATTTAAGGAATAAAGAGATATCTTCTGTAAAAATTATTTGGCGAAACCACAACGCCGAGGAGGCTATGTGGAAATTAGAGGATAAGATAAGGAGGGACTATCCCCATCTATTTGTGTAACCTTGTTCCAATTCCGAGGATGAAATTTTTATAAAGGGGGAGGATGTAATACCCGAGAATTTTCTGAATAATATTAATAATTATATTAATAAAAGTTGAATATTTATTTGGATATAAATAAATATTGTTGTGACATGGGATATAGTAATTCTATTAAATTAAGTTAAGTATTTGACGACTATGTGATGAGTAAAGTAATATGGTGGAAATGATGAAAATGTTAATTTAAAGCTTATGTGAATTGCCTAGTGTGGCATAATGAAATACTAAGAAATTCATTAATTAAATTAATGAATGAATGATTTAATAATGAGATTGATTAGTATTATTATATCAAATTAATGAGTAAATAATTAAATAATGAGATAAACTAACTTCTTTTAATTATTTGCTATATTCCATAATATGTAATGTGTGGCCATATAAAATAAAGTTTCTTCATGAGTATAATATAAGATGTGATAGTATACTTATTGTATGGGAATATATTATAATATGTGAATAATTGCTATACAAAACTATATAATAAAAGTAAGTTAAATGATATAACTTAATAAGTTAAATGAAGGAACTTATGTGACATCATATGGTATGGTGGGATAAGTAGATGTGTATTTTAACTACATGGGAGAAAATAAATTCAAGTGAATAAATATTTACCATTAAACAATTATTCCAATAGTTACGTATAATTGGAATAATAAAGCTTTATATGGGTTGTTAATACCCAACTGAAGTATATTCATACCCATCGTAAATATTATTGGGACTAACCCAATGTATATGGATTATATGATTTTGTGTATCTATATCCCCAACTTACCACAATGTAATAATATTACCTCGTTAAAATTATATTTGTATACCCAAAAAGAATTAAACCTTACCATTACTAATAACCAATTCCTTTACAAATGTTGAGAAATTAGAGTGTCCCGTTTTCAAGTTCCATCTCTTTCTTCCTCACGTGTTTAGCCCTATGGCCTAAAGCCTATTACTTGCAAAATTTCAAACTTAGTATTATAGCTAATAATGAAGGGGGAGTGGCCTCCATAGTGCATTGCAACTGCTCTACCAAACCAAGCAATTTCCCAACAGCTTCTTCTTCTTCCTGCTAGTTTAAATTCTAAGGCAAAAGCTTGGCATGGTTATTGAATTCCTCTATAAAAGAAGCTCTCCTCATCTCAATTTAGTTGATGAGTTTATGATAAGTTAAAGTAGAGTGTGAGTATACTGATTTGAAGAGGAGACTAAGAATTGGATTTAGCAGCAAGCTTAGAATTTCAGCTTTAGCAGACGGTAAGAATACTTCACAGAGTTCTTACTTTGATATTGAAGAATTCTAGGAATTCTTGAAATTACTTGTTAATTGAATTGTAAGTTGACATACAAGGGTTATCTAAGCTTATATGCATGTTATAAATATAATGTGATTGAAACTGAACATATTATGTAAAGATTTGCATGTATGGGTTTAAGTTCTGCCGAAGCAGAGCCAATCCTGGAATTATCTAGGAAGGGCGTAGCTGCGCCCTTCTACAGTTCAAAGTCAGCGTAGCTGCGCCAACTGCTGACTCTGAGCCTATTCTAGATAAGCGCAGCTGCGCCGCTCCCATAGTTCAGAACAGCGCAGCTGCGCCAGGCACCAGTCAGGAATCCCAACTCCTGTTATAATCTGATAAGGTCTAACATTTTTGCATGACTTAGACATGCATGAAAATAGACTTGACTTGTGGACCTAGGTTCTTTTGCATAGCATGAGTGTTATAGCTTGCATTAGCATGTGTTTTCTAAAAAAAACTAAGTTTTGATGATGAACATCGATGAGACTTGTGATGTTAAAGTACTGACCTTATTAGCATGCACACATGACCTTAGTACAAATGAAATATTATTCAAAGTTGCTTCATAGATGCTAAAATTGATTTGACTTGGTTTAAACCAACTTTTAGAAGGAAAACTTGAAAGTTTTGCAACTAGGTTTGTGGACATGATGATGTTTACACTATGATATTTTTAGACATGCATGCTAGTACTCTTAATGTCACTAAGCTGGCCTATATGTACACACACCTTGTTAGACACAATGAAAGTTAATCAATGTACGAATTTAAGTAAGTTTCTAAGTTATGAACCATGTTAGATATGAGTAAATGATTTGAATATATGTAAGCATACAAGACTCTTAGACATGTGTATATGCTATGTGGATGTGTGTATAGGCTAAGCAAGGAGACAAACTAGGAGAGCAAAAGTTCAACTCTGGTTTGGCCAAGGGACAGTGCAGCTGCGCCGTCCCTAAGCCTAATCAGAGCGCAGCTGCGCGCTCCTACAGTCTTGTCTGACTGTTTTATTTATGTTCTGAAAATTATAACATGTATATAATACCACATTAAGTTATAATGCATGATTATTATGATGTTTAAAAGTGTAGTGACCATGTGGAACTAAGAATCTAAAGGTTTTTACAAGTTTTTTAAAATAGGCTTTTAAAAGAAAAGTCATTGGTAACTGCGGAACTAAGTGGCGTGATGATGTGATATATGGTCTGATTGTATGACGAAGTTAGAACCTAATGTATGTGCTTAATGTATGTATCAAGTATATGTATTCAACTTATATAACTAATGAATATCTCTATATACGTAACTATGTTACAATAGGATTTCAAAGTGTTGATAAGCTATAAAGTGGTAGACTACGCTTAAGGCAAGTTCTCTAACTCTCTTAACTTTACATACAATGTAAATTCAAATTGTTGCTATATCAACAATGTCTACATCGAGCAAATATCAGTTACTATTTGGAAATCAATTTTATATCTTGATGTTGTTGCTAGCATTAAATTTATTATTCCTAAAGGCATTATAAAAGTTGTCTAAGCCATTTGATTTGGCTAGACCAATATCATGTGTTAGAAAGCTATCCAACCCAATTGACTTGGGTGGACTCTTATAAATCTACTGAGATGAACAACCCTCGTTGAAGGGGAAAATATATATAACTGTCGGGGAACCAACGTGTTCGTATACAAGTATGATTAAATGTTATGCATAACGTAGGGTACTTTAGGCTGATCACCTGTTGTACTCGTATATTTTGGATTTTCAGTATAATACTGTTAATTCTAGTAAGAGTTCGTAGTCTATAGTGATTGCTCAGTGTTCATTCTTCTTGAACTTCGAAATTATTGGACTTTTAAATCTTATTGATATCTTTCAGTCCATAGCGACGTTTATTGAAAACTAATCATACTTTTTGTTATTCTCGAGCTATCATTTACTGTTATCTCCTTGAGATTCAAACTTTATAACTGTTCACCCTTATTGCTATATTACTTCCTGAGCAAATTTGTTGCTTATCCTTGCTTTCCTTAAACATTTCAGTTAAGGAAGGACAGTGTGGACCCTCAGGCAAAGATAATGGAAAGGGCAAAGCTACGGATTAGCTTTAGTCCTCTATGCTAGAATTATGATTAAGTTGTAATAGTAGTTAATTATGGTTTATGTATTAAGCTATGTTATGGATTTTATTATGTAATGACTTAGTAACGGTTACGAGACTTTGGGACGCGAATATTTATATTAAATAAATGTAAATTATTCTGTTATTTCGTTGCATGAGATTTTAGTATCTTATTAGAAATAGTACGTGATGCACCGAATTTGAGATATGAGTGGTTTGAATTTGGGGGCATCACAATAAACCAGAGATGCGACCATAGTTTTCTAGTATAGGAGTCAACTCGTCAAAACCGAACCTGAAAACATGCCTCTCAAGAATCCAATGAACCATCATGCTATCTACAAAACCCTTAGGCACCTAGAAGGATAATAAAGACAGAGAATGGCCTAACATGCGACCTACAATGATTCGGTCAGAATATGGTAGGGCGTCATGCCAAACTCTCAGACTGGTGGATATCCAACTAGGTGGAGAATGCTCCAAACGAGCCACTGTCGAAGAGGCCATCTGTAAAACTATGTCAAAAAGAGCCATACAGGGGTCAATCTCTATCAAATTATTTAAATATATATGAAGCATGCATCATAACGAGTGATAATATAGCAAGTGCGATAAATAAATAGAAAACATCATCATACATAAATATCTGCCTAATACATCAGTTTTATATACACATCACTGTTATCCCTGTGATACATGTGAAAACTAAGAAATAGAAAGTACATGATATTGGGGCAAAAATGCCAATGACTAATAAGGCAGTTGTAACTCAATGTCGAAATCCTCCAGAAAGGTGCTAGAATCATCAAACTGATCAACCCGGGGTAAGAAACCTTGAGTGGGCATATCCTGCATGTCTGAACATAAGGCATATCCAGAACATATGGGCGATAGGCAAAGGGACCACCTCCATCGTCAAAACCATCCGTACCTGATGGACAAGCCCCATGAGAACCACCAGTACTTGAGGGTCCAGCCTAGTGATCCTGAGCAGCAAAAGTACTAGCTAATGAAGGGTCCCCACCTAGATGACGACAATACCTCGACATCTGCTCCAACTGACGTCTCAAATCAGCTATCTCAATTTGATGAGAAGGCTCCCAGAAGTATGATATCCAGTCCATCATCACAAGAGACCCCAGAACCACATTTTCCAAAAACTGGGTAGCCCGGGTCTGAGCTCCTATTGTGCGTGGGCCCCACCAAGTGGAAAAGTCATTGAAAGTGATAGGACCATCTGACAAATGAAACCCCTTGTACCAAGCGATGGGAATCGCTGCGACCGACTGAGATAAAGGCCAAAATCTCTGAGCTAGAGGAAGGAAAGGAAGGCGAATCTCCCTAGTGATACATCTAAAAGCACACTCCCCGAGGTAGGGCTGCCAACCTCCATCAAACAGGAATGGAATCCGGTGAGTAGACATATAATACTCTGGCCCTATCGGTAGACCATCCTCAAACCCCTTAGATAAATGCTCTGCAAAATAGGGGACCCAAACTATGTCGGAAGTCGTAAATGTCTCCAGCTGAAGATGGGCATGAGTGAAGCCCTCCGCAACAGGGACCTCTGATAAAGTAGACTGGTGCAATCTATGCCCCCGAGGATAAGTGTCCAAGCCCAGAACAGAGATAGGGCGAAGACAAGGAAGCCTCTCATAAGCCTGAAACTGTTAATCCAAAGAACACGATATTAGTCATGGGAAAAGAAAAACCAATTGAAATTCGGACAAGTGAAATTCAGTCAAAATGACTCAGCAGAAGAAACGGGTAGAATCCGAGCCATGCGTTGGTGACTCCCTTAGATCGCAGTCGCATCCCGTGAAGAAAGAGAACGAATGTGAAAGATCCCTAATCGTAGTCCCCAATGCGGTCTACATCTCGAACAGCCCCTACCAAGCTAAGGGGAACAGTGGAGGAGTTGTTCGCAATGAAACAACCCCTCATGATGGTCAGGAACAGACGTCGCAAGATGAGATCTATATCCCTCAAATCTGCAGTTAATGGCTGCTGTAGAGTGCCTCGAGAAGCATCAACGCTCAAACATCCAGACCAAATACTACGGGCCTTTAAGGCCCGCTCCTTAGAAAAAACCCCAAAAGGGTGCTAACAGCTATCGGAGTGATACTAGTCTCCAAGGGCACTCTGTCCCCAGTAAACTCCAGACCTGTGATATATCTCCATTCCATAGGGGTCATCACAACCTCGCAATCTAGCAGATGGAGGGACTGACTCTGATGGAACCATCTCTCAGATAAAGCTTGTAGATAGCCCCAGGGGCAGCGACGGGGAGTAATGGTGAAGAAGGCCTAGAATCCCCAAGAATCCACTATAGCTCGGTACTCGAGGTGAAGTGAATGATATAGAGAGCATATACTAAACCAATTACACCTGAGCTGGGTAAACTCTAGGACCTGCATGACCTTAAGGTTAAGAAAATCGGTTGCTGGCAAAAAAGAGAAATCAAGATAAATTAATGTAAAGATCATATACCTCGTTCGCCTGCAAATGAAGGGAGGGATGTCGGCTCAGGTCTGTACCCAGCAAATCAGGAATGGCTACCTGAATGCTAGGAAGAAATCTGGGCGCCGCAGTGGGCTGAGGCGGAGCCTCAGGCTCAAGGATATCCTCCCCGTCCAAATAAAGTCGGTCCTCATCAAGAGGACGCAGAACTGGGTCTGTCAACCGCTGAACCTGCCTGCTAATTCGTGGAGTAGGAAAGTCAGAGGCAGGCCTCCTCCGGCGAACTCCAGCTGAAACCCAGCGAAGTGAAGAGCTGCTGGGTCTGTCGAAATCCATACTTGAACAAAGAGTTCGTAGGAATCAAAGCAAAGTCAGGTATATTCCTGTCCTTTTAAAATTTCAAATTTTCTATTGTTTGGAGATAATATAATCCTGAAAATATAATTTAGGTCATCACATCATGCATTCCTACATATGCCGTTATATGTGTACATCATTTTCAACTTGCATCCTAGCATATCTACACATGCATCTAGGACCCTAACATCTAACTCACGGAATTTTTTTGCCAGAGTTTCCCCTATAAAATGGACTATCCACATGCCCGAAGCATGCATTAAACCACCTTATGAGGGTACACCATCACAGCCAAGCAATTAAATATCAATTTAAACATTTTTTCTAATACATAGCTAAAATGTGTGTCTAAACTAACTGATAAATTATAATATGTCTCATCCATACGGTCCATAAGATGATATGTAAGCATGCATTGCATTATAACATATCCATCAAGCTATCTGTGCATACATGTTCAATATAATGCATTTAATGAAAGAAATATGGGTTTTCAAGGATGAAAATACAAAAAAGTGTAGTCTATACGTTACCCATAGTGCGTGGAAGAGATGTACGGTGTTGGATCGCTCCAAATCAAGTCCGAATTGAGTAGAACTAAGATAGAGGCTCAGATTTTTCAAAGAAAACTCAAGAAAACTATAATCGAATGCATGAAAATGAGCCTTGCTGAGGGTATTAAACCAGCCACGGACAGCCTCAACCATACATGCTCCAGCCACATGTATAGGTGCGGCTGCCCTAAGTGAGTCCCCCGGCTTCCCGTTTGGTAAAATACAGTCCGAAACATGTTATTTTGAGTCCAAAAAAGTCACTTTACTTAAGAAGCCACCCTTTCAGGTCATTTTTAGACCCGAAAAACCCTGGCAACCCTTCAAAAAGGTAGAAAATCAATAAATATCAGAAATCACAATGTTAAAGATCGGAAGACCAGAAAGTCAGTCAAAATACGTAATCCATCTCGGAATCCACTGGCATTAACCCCGGTGAAGGTATCGGCTCAACCCCAATATAGAATCCATCGATATTAACCCCGGTGATGGTATCGGCTTAACCCTGATATAGAATCCATTAGCATTAACCCCGGTAGAGGTATCAGCTCAACCCTGATATAGAATCCGTTGGCAACAACCTAGTGACGGCATCGGCTCAACCCCCGATGGTGGAATTCGTTGGCTACAACCCAACGTAGGCGTCGGCACAACCCCGCTGATGTAATTTATTGGCAACAACCCAACGCAGACATCGGCTCGACCCCCGATGATGTAATCTGTTGGCAACAACCCAATGAAGGCATCGGCTTAACCTCGATAATGTAATCTGTTCGCAACAGACCAGTAAAGGCATCGGCTAGACCCCGGATGATGTAATCTGTTGGCAACAACCCAGTGATGGCATCGACTCGACCCCCGATGATGTAATCTATTGGCAACAATATAGTGAAGGCATTGGCTAGACCCCCGATGGTGGAATCCGTTGGCTACAACCCAACGCAGACATCGGCTCGACCCCCGATGATATAATCCATTGGCGACAACCCAATAAAGGCATCGGCTTAACCTTGATAATGTAATCCATTGGCAACAAACCAGTGAAGGCATCGGCTTGACCCTCGATAATGTAATCCGTTGGCAACAACCCAGTGAAGGCATCGACTCGACTCCCGATGGTGGAATCTATTGGCAACAACCCAACACAGGCATCGGCATAATCCTGATGATGTAATCCGTTGGCAACAAACAAGTGAAGCCATCGGCTCGACCCCTGATGGTGGAATCTGTTGGCTACAACCCAACGCAAGCGTCGGCACAACCCCGATGGTGTAATCCGTTGGTAACAACCCAACCCAGACATCGGCTTGACCCCCGATGATGTATTCCATTGGCAACAACCCAATGAAGGTGTCGGCTTAACCCCGATAATGTAATTCGTTGACAACAAACCATTAAAGGCATCAGCTCGACCCCCAATGATGTAATCCGTTGGCAACAACCAAGTGAAGGCATCGGCTCAACCCCTGATGGTGGAATTCGTTGGCTACAACCCAATGCAGGTCGGCTCAGTCCCGATAATGTAATCCGTTGGCTACAACCCAATGTGGGCGTCAGCTTAACCCCGACGATGTAATCCTTATTACCTTCTTATAATCTCACATATCATTACATATTTTACACATGACATTGCATCATCAGATATACCTTGTTATGCATCTTCCGTGTCTAGTAATCTTTATCGTGTTCATTCCATTATATTACATAAACATGACAAAGAGGGGCATCTGTAGACACTCAAAATTTTGCTTTCTTTATACTAACCTTGCAGAAGGGTAAAAGCATAATTTTACTTCAGAGACAACCCCGAGATAGGGGAAAAGCATCCGATCACCCCGTAGACAACCTTGTGAATGATTCAAAGGGCCAACGACGTCCGAACAAGACGCGAACTGAACGAGGATAGCAAATGTAAGACCCCAACTTTTTATGAATAAAATTGAATTTCCTTTATATATATTTTTAAATAGTAAGGTGTTGATTTGATAAATGTGGTAAGTTATGAGTAATATGTGAAAATTTTACAAAGTAAGCAAGTGGCTATAAAATATTCGTTTGGCCGGGGAATATTCTTTTTGTCAGGGAATATTCGTACGACGGCACAATCATTGGTGGGTCCCATAACGAAAAACTGTCAGATAAAGAAAACGACAAGAATAAGTTTTCTAATGATAACGGCGGAACTTTTACCGTTAACTGTTGAAATACCTTGTGATAAAAATACAGTAATATGCGTTGTTGCACAGTAGCACACGGTATTGAACAATATTTCTGATTATTGATGCTTACGTAAGAAGTCACTTAGTAGTTCATTCAATAATTGCTACAGTGATAATTGCACAGTATTTTACAATTATTGATTCAATAATTGTCACACATATTATTTAAATGATATTATTGATTAGCACTAGTTGCAATGTCTAGAAAGTTCTGTCGAGGAAAGGGGTTAGGTTATTTAATTGCGCGCCAATAAGGATAAATCCTTATCGGAAAGCCCCTTCTTTCCTGAGAACGATCTGGTTGTCAATATTGTGAATCTATAATATTAATTGTGAATAAATATGGATGGATTAAAAAGCGTTGATTAATTGTGTGATGAGTAACATAACCATTAGAGGAAGTTGCAGACACTCGAAGGAAATAATGGTGATATGTGGCGTTTTATAAGGTTGGCTTGTCCGTGGGATCCACAGATCATCCAAGAGCCACTTGTCTCTTCATATTGCTAAGAGTCACTTTCGTAAATAGTAACTGAAATAGTAACTTACCTCTTCGTTTTTCCAAGAGTTACTTGTCACTTCATTTTTCCAAGAGTTACTTGCCTCTTCATTTATTCAAGAGTTATTTGTCCCTTCGCAAATAGTAGTTGCCTCTTCAATATTACTAGGAGTCATTTTGACCCTTCGTTAAAGCCAAGGGCCACTTTCAGTTCTTCTATAAATAGAAGTTCAATTCTTCATTATTTCTCACCAATTCACAAAGTTATACAGAGAGAAGCTTTAGAGAGAGAATAAGAGAGAAAGAAGAAGAATATTCTACTACTACACTATTGCAGTATCCAATCTCTTACTAAGGTAAGGGATTTTATTTTTCTTGTAAGGGGTATTATTTCTTTCGTATTCGTAAGAGATATTATTTTTCTTGAAAATGATGTTATTTCTTTCAATACCATTTCACCGAAATATTGGTATGAATTTTATTATAAAATTTTTACCTTTTTATGTCAGGGTTACAATTCACGTATACGGCACTATTCACAAATACGGTACTATTCACAGAAAAATTAAATTTTCTTTTATTTGTCCAAGTTGTCTGTTATGGTTCCTATCTTTGATTGTATCCATGTTTTGATCTTAATTCGTGAATTTTGCTCCACAATTGATTATTATGGAGTATTCTTGAACTTGGATAAACTAAATTATGAATCCTTAATCTTTGTCCTTTATCTCACTGGATTCGTTCTTTAAAATATTTTTCATCATCCTCAGTCTTAGATGAATGATTACTTGATGAATATTTTTGGTCTGTAGTGCAAAGATGAATGATTACCTGATGAATATATTTGGCCTGTAGTGCAAAGATGAATGATTACCTGATGAATATCTTTGGCCCGTAGTGCAAAGATGGACAGGTGTTGAGATGAACATGACCACTGGTGATACAAATATCTTTGGCCGTAGTGCAAGATGAATATTTGATTTGAGATATATATTGATTGATGTTACAGGGATAAAATATTGATGATAGACTTTTAAATCATAGAAGATAGTAGACATAATTTTCTACTTAACTCTTCTAATGAATTGTTATTTTCGCTGCAGTTGTTGATCTAAAACTTGTTGTCCATAATATTTTATCTGGCTTGTTGAAGACTAACGATAAATTATTCTCCATTATCTTAGTCATAATATTATTCACTGGGCTAGTTAAGCTCAACCTTTTCTTTCATTGTTCTCTTCAAGAAATGAGAATGTCGTAGGGACTAGTCGGGGGACAGATTGGTGGTCCGAGTTAGAGCAGTAGTAGTGCTCACTATTTTTATAAAATAGTGTGATAATAATTGTAATGAGGACTTAGTTTGAGTGTTTATATTTTTTACAAGTTTGTATTGACACTCACAGTTGTGTGGTAATATTTTGCACGACCGTATGATATAAAAGATTGTATTTGGATTCTGTACTATATATTTGGTGACTCAAAATGGATTGAGTATTAAACCTATTTTGGGGGCGTCACAACAAAGATAAGAAAGTGTCCGCCAGAAGTCACCTCAGCAAACCTTGAATTGCATGCCATCAAAGATAAGGCAGTTAACTGCAGTCTCTGGAACAGGAAGATACCTCTCAGCTACCAGCATCATCTTTCCTGACCCCGATTCAGTCAGACTCGACCTTATTCCGTAGCCTTCCTCAAAGACTTTCCTAGAGTTTCGCATGCGAAGCTCAACTTTCTCCAAATCGAGACTGAAGGAATGAACTTCGAGATGGCGGGACCCACGGGGCTCAGCCGCAAGAATACATGCGGCTAGCCGCATGTATGTATGCGACTGGCTTCGGGATCATAAATGAGCAGCATCAGCTTATTTAGAAAAGAGTAGAGTTTTAGAGAGAGAAATAGTTTTTAGAGAGATAAACCCTCGGGTTTAATCATTCTACACACATTTTGAGTTTTTTTAATCTTGTTTAACACATACTTTGAGTCTCGAGAGTGTTCTTAGTTGATCCCGGGTGATAAAACATTTGTTCACGCGTCCCCCAAGGTGAAAAAACACTCATTTTAGCCACTTTCTTTGTAACTAGTGTTTAATGTACTAGATTTATGTTATATATTGTGTAAACATTGTTAGATTTGTTATTTTATACGTATATTTTTGTGTAGGTGGTATATCTATAGATCCTATCAGGTTATTTATCACATATTTGGTTGTAAATCAAGTCCGGAGGCTAGATCTACCTAGATCTAAGTCGGATCTACCTAGATCTAAGTCGGATCTAGCCTTTTGAGTGGTTATTAAGTATGAAGCTTTAACTCGTATGCTATATCGATTTAGATCTATTGTAGATCTACGTATTTATTGCTTTTAATCGATCCCGGTTACCCCGTATAGCCCTAGATCTATATCTACAGGCGGAAAGGGTCCGAAATTGCTTGAAAGGGTGATTTCAACCGATGAAATCATCTAATATCAAAGTCTAGGACATTGTACATGTGTATTTGCGCATAATAATGTGAGCCTAGGAATCCCAGTGTCGAGATCCCATGATTGGATCACGACTTGATTCCCACGATAGATCGATTTTTATGATGTAATGTTTAAATAACGCAAAAAATCATTGTATATGTAATGTTTGGTTCATAAAGACGAACTCGAGGGGTTAGTCCAGGGAAGTCAGATTCAAGATCCCGTGATAATGAAAACTTTGATTGTGGGTGCTCGGATTCAACGAGATGGCTTACATGCCCGATGGTGATCCGACCTTTTTTGGCGCTTTTAGCATGCATTTTCACCAAAACAATTTCTAAATCAAAATAGCAAAGAACTTTCATAATAATTCTAAAACAATTTGGGGATAGACATTAGATCATAAATGGAAGTATCAAAAGACCTCGATTCCTATTTGACGAAGGATTTGAAAACTTTTTTTTCAAAACATCATTGATATATATTGTGTTCTAAAAATAAACTTTTATATAAATCAAATCTTTTGTGCATAGGGTTAAAGGGGTACAACACTACTTTCATAAAAATTACATATACTTAAAAATCAATAATGGAAGTATCAAAGGTCCTCGATTACTATTCGGGCGGAGGATTTGAAAACCTTGTGTTTTTTCCCAAAATATAATATGAACTGTATATTTTGTCCAAAAATGAACTTTTGCTAAATCAAACCCTTCATACATAGGTGCAAAAGAGGAATGACACTACTTCCAAATAACTCACAAGAAGGCTTAGAATAAACTTTCAAACACACACACACACACACTCACACACAAAAACTTTTATGTATAGAAAATAATTAAGATGCGGTACCGTATTTTTACGGGAGTCGAAGGGTGCCTAACACCTTCCCTCCGCTTAACCTAGCCCCCGAATTCCACGAATCTCGGGTTTCAGACCAATCTTACGGAGACACCTATTGGACCATATTATGAAAACTTTCAAAACGCGGATGAGTTGGTACATCCATTTAAACCATACCAATTGACGACTCTGTCTCATTCGGTCCAATCATCAAAATTAAATAATAAAATCAATCTTTTCAAAGTCGTCGACACTTATGTCGGTATCACTTTCCTAAAACCTCACCCTTTAATAGAATGCATAGACATAGCAAATCATGGAAGGGTAAAACAAACAACACAAACTTAGGAAAGATGGACTCACCGCATCAATATTTTTCCCAGCATCGACACATATATACTGTGAGTTTCAATACAAATATTATTACAACCCCAGTACTTACTCTCCCAACCAGTAACACTTTACATAAAGGTACAGTCAATAACTATTTTAGAAATTAAAATCTTTGGAAAATGCTCAAGAAAATCTTCGTACAAGGGAGACCATACTTTTAAGTTATAATAGATATCATAGGACTTGAGAATTAACCTTGGTTGACCCAATAGACCCCAAAGAAAAATGAGAAGATTACTATCCTGTTCATTCTAATGGTGGGTATCTTCTTGCAATATAATTATCTCCATTGTCTCAAATTGATGATTATATTCCAACCGTACTCCAAGATTATATAGGTAGTGCTCATAGATATAGTCAGCAAGTGGATGCGCACAACCATATCTTATGATAACATAAATTTGTGTGTGGTTAGACATCTTGTATGATAGTGGTAACATACACTTTAATTTCTCAGTACAATTATTGGCATACTATCTTATAATGTATTGAGAAACTTCAACAGTCTTGGACCATCATTTTATTCTTTTGTTATCCCCGCTAGACTCAGCTACACTCTTATTACCTTAGCACGTGACTAGATTCTACTTTATATGAAATTGATTAACTTGGACAATGCTTTCACTCCTTATCAACACTTGGAGTAACCTTACACTCAAAAAAAATACTCACAATATTATACTCACAATATTGTAGTAGAAATTTTTTATATTTTTGGTGTAGTCATGGTGTGTGTTTAGTTGTTCATCTGAGCAATCTATTTATACTTTAAATTAAGGAGACAACAAGCACACATGCTTTGACAAAATAACCAAATGAGCTATATAAAAATACTAGTAGTGAAATTTACGATCCCACATAGGAAATTAAACCAACTTGTACACGTTTTAACAAAACTTATTTTAATTATAGAGTTGTGGTCCATACTACTTTAGAAAAAGTAGAGTGTCGACAAGTCCTGCCAAACTTACTTTTGTAAAAAATAATAATTGAACAAACATCTGCATATTATACTTATATTTAATCAACACCTTTTATTCATCAATTATTTACATATTTTTAATCTTTCAATAATTATTCACAATCATTATTATAGACTCGCAATACTTCCAACTGGTCTTATAATATCATAACTATTATTTATTAATATATGTAATAAATAATTACATGCATGATAGGGAGAAAATAAATGCATGATCTCCAAAAATTTTGGAGGCCTCAGTGGTGTTTTCATCGGCACAACTCAGCTTTCCCCTGAATAAATTCAGGGCTCAACTTACCCCCGAATAAATTCAGGGAGTGAGACCACTTGAGCATAGAGGAGTTTACCAAGACTCGAATTCACAATAATGTGGACTTATGTCTGGCTTCCCACCACTAAGCCACCACCTCAAGAGATGATAAAATACAACAATATAAATATATAAACATTTATTAAATCAACACCTTACTATAAATAATTTAAATTCTATTAAAAGTAGGGATCAACACCAAAATATTTTTACCTCGAATAACATAGAAACCAATTAATAATTTATTCTTCATTCAAGGTGTCTTTATTTATCGCATTAAATCATTATTCATACTCCAAAACTTGTAAATAAATAACAAAGCTTAAGGAACCCATATATGACAATTTATTTGAAAAATATCAGTCCACTTTTATGGTATTATCACCATTAACTAGAACTTAACTATCAATTTAATTAATTTTAACAGAAACTAGACTTCAAATACTCCAATTTAGCATCAAGAATCACCTAAATCGAATTTAAAATCATTAAGTTATACATTTTTAAAACTTAGAACTTGATGCTGAAAATTCTGCTTTGAAAAATTCGAAACCAGCCACCTCCCAAAATTCATAGTAAATCATACGTTAATCTTTAACGGTTTAAAATTTGTGGACATATACTCAACTTATATATGTATAACATATCCAAAAATTACAACGATCCAACAATCAGATTAAAAGATATAATCTACGCAATAGACCTTATAAAAACTAATTTTTTGGATTTTGGCAAAAGAGTTTTCTCCGAACTAGTCTCACTCGAGAAATCACTATAAGTCATCTACTCTGACTTACATAGCTATTTTTAGACATAAAGATCACATTTTAATTCCTCATATATCACAAGATATATATTTTACAAAAACCATGAAATAAACTAACTTTATTAAAATCTTCAGATATTTATACAAGTTTAATACATCACCAATAAGTATAACATATTTTCTTTACATAAATTTTGTGACGCCCCCAAATTCTCTACATTTCCTGTAGCAGATTTGGTGTTCACGTAAATATTCTATAAGACAATAACTTCTATAAATCCAAAATTCACAGTATCCCAATCAGTTAAGAGTTCTCGTCAGAACAATTACCATATCTAGATACCCTCACTTGGATGTATAGATTTATGATCTTATTTCTTGCATATCAATAATTCCTATCTATCTGACATTCACAATACAAATGATAAGATTGTTCTTGGAACTGAGGGGCGACCTCAGTGCTTACAAAACTCCCAAGATCATTCAATACCCTCATTCAGATGTATAGTTCATATAGATACTGTTCTTGATACTATTCATTAATAATGTAAAATCATTCAACTAATAACTAACATCGTCATAATATCTGGTTACATATTGTTCAACCATTACATCAGAGAAATACTAAATTACATTCTTAGTCTTAATACAATAAACATTCGTTCTTATAGATCTACTTCTATCCATATATATGATTTCCTGAACCTTCTGCGGTATTAGATGCAGTTGCAAAGGAAAAGAATATTTGCAAGGATGAGCTTAAAAATGCTTAGCAAGTTTTAAAGAGTTACAGTTTATACTCAAACAATATCTGAATTGAAGGAACATTTAGTTCAGAGTATTTTCCACATTCCTAATAGTCATAAAGACTTATAGGAGTTCTATCATTCCTAGGAGTCATAAAAACTTATAGGAGTTCTGTCATTCCTACTAGTTATAAAGACATATAGGAGTTCTGTTCGATATCTCATAGGGAATCAGCCTAATCATATCCTAGGAGTATACATATTATCCTACCAATCCAACAAGGTCAGTGTAAATATGTACCAAACAACTTTGGTTTTTCCACAGTTTATGCTTTGATAGCAAATCAAAACAATTTACACAAATACAGTTCATATATCTTGGTTATGCTTGAACAATAAGTCGTAACGTTTTTCAAATCACAGATATCACGAATAATGTTTGTAACAATTTCGTATATCAATATACAAGACTTACATTTAATATTAAAATTAAATGAAGTTAGAAAAATTTGCCTTTTATCACGATCGACTACTTAAGTTATTTGAAAGTATACTTGCAACCTATATATGTTATAACAGTCATTAGAAATGATAACAATTAATTTCTAATTAAACTATTATTGTTTGGATTGATTTTGGAGTCCGTTCGATATTTTATAGCTTCATTGAATAGCTATCGAGTTAGTTTTTCAATAAACTTTATTTAAAAGTGTTAATATCTTATCTAGATATTTTAATTATTATTTATAATAATTTTCAAATGCTCAAAATAATTTTTTAATGAATTAATATCATTTAAAATAATTTTTAAGTTATTAATATTATTTTTAAATATTTAATAATAATTTATAATGATTTTTTAAAATCATCAATATTATTTTTTAATAATTTACTTTTATTAATAATAATTTTTTTTAATCATTAATATCATTTTTAAATAATTTATTATTATTTAAAATGATTTTTAAATCATTAATATTATTTTAAGTAATTTATTATTAATTAATTTTATTATCATTAATATTTAAATAAATTAATTATTAATAAAATTTTATGTCAAAATATTAAAAATTACTTATTATAATTAAAAATAAATTTTCAAAATTTTTTATTTCAATTTATTTTATTATTTTTTCAATTTTAACCCGTCGCTAATGGTCTATAGCGACGGATCTGTCACCTTAGCTGTTCTTGGCCAACCCAAGAACAGGTCGGTTAACGCGTTGGAGCCTCGTTTGACCTGATTTTTCATACAATCCATTTGGTTTCTGGGCATTCTAATGTAATGCAGTTTGTAGTGCTAGTGTAATACTACACACCAATGCTCATTTCACCACCTAACAACATGTCTACAAGTCCCCATGGCCGGTCAAACCACCTAACCTAGATTGTTCTTGAAATTCTGGGTTGCCCAAAAACGAACGGTCAACGCCGATCAACGGTTTCTATGGCTGTATATCTTGCAATCTGTTCACATCTTAGGGATTTCAGTGCTCGGGTGGTGTAGACCAACTATCAGGGCACCTCAAGGTAGCACTTACATAGTCTAAGTATCATCAAACTATAAGATCTAAGCATTCAAAAAAACTGTCATAGCCCTGCTTTGGGTTTCTGGGTTACCCAAAAACATAAGCTTAACGGTCAATGCAGTTTGACCTTTTATAGCGTTCGATCGGTTAATGTTTAGGGCTCTAGAGTGCTCTGGTACTATAGTACCCATGTCAAAGCATAGTCTGATTAACAATTTACATCTAAAAAGACTGACAGGAGAGAGATTAGGACGGTCAAACTAGGCTGTCAGGCTCGTTCTTAAGCTTTCTGGGTTGCCCAGAAAGCTGGCGGTCATGGTCGGTCAACGACTTTTGACTGCTTATAACTCCCGATCCAGTGTTCTGATGTCTAATCTACCACTTCTAATCGATTAACAACGTTGCATGCTATGACTACCAACTCTTAAAACATCAAAACAACAAACAATTAACGAGATATGAGGGCTGACATTCGTTGTCAGACCCTGTTTTGCAACTTTAACAGTTTTGCTTAAACTCTATTTTGATGTTTTTAAATGTTATAAATCCATGTTTTAGCAACATAGATCACTAAATAACTTACTAATAAACATCCTTAAACAATAACAACAACAATTAAAATTTCAGAATTTAAAAAATAAGCTAGGGTTAGGTTTTTAACCTTTTTAGCAAATTTTTGATTCTTTCCTCTCTGATTCTGATTCTGGCTTGCTAAGTGTTGTTCCTAAGTTAGGTAGTGGTATATGTGAAGTGTAATTTTCATGGCCTTATAATTACTTTACGTCTCCTTGTATTACTTCATTTATGAAATTAGGGTGTGTTGTCATGCCAAGAGTGTTAGAGCCATGTGACAAATCTTTTGCTTGCAAGCAAAAGATTTGTTCCTATCTTATTTTAATAAGAAACAAAATAAGGGCATTTTAGTCATTTTACATGTACTAAGGGTATTATGGTAATTTTCTACTTAAATACAAGGGTAATTTAGTTATTTCCTATTCTCTTTAGAAAATTTAAAAACAATAATGAACAATTAGGTTTTGTTAGTTTAGAATTAGGGTTTTTAATTTAAATTAAGGTTTATAATTAAGGTTAGGGTTTCCTAATTTCTAATTAGGATTTTCTAGAAATCTTTTGCAATTAATTCCTTAATTCTTCATATATTAAATTAATATATTTAAATATTTATAATCCCATATAACATTATCAATATACAATGCTATAATTCCCATTTATTATAACAATTGGGGTTGGGATTCCTTATTTAGCTACATTCTTAAATTAGGGTTTTACTTATAAAACCTTACACATCTATTTACATAGTTATATCTTATGTGTTGATATATAGTTATATATACCAATAATAAAGTTAAATATACATCACACAAGATATAAAATATATTTATATTTACTGTTTATATTAATATTTCTATCTAAAGTTTGTAATATTACAAATTTTATAAAATTTAACAATCATATACGAAAATCAAATTATTTATCAAGGTTTACAAACATACCATTTTCCTAAGTTTTCTTCTTTCCTTCATTTCTTCTCTTCCTTCTGCAGATTTCTCTCTCTCTCTCTCTCTCTCTCTCTCTCTCTCTCTCTCTCTCTCTCTCTCTCTCTCTCTCTCCTCTCGGTTGTGTTCTTCAGAAATGTGCTTAACCCTTGCATGCATATTTGATGGGTTTATTTATAAAACAATTTCCATAATTATAATTTGGTACACTTAAGTTAGTCTCCATCTTTAATTAGGTCATTCAAGTATTAGCAAGCTTTCACTTCTTACCCCAACCATGTGACCCACTAGGATATTATATCATGGAGTTGGTGATGAGTCATTTGGAAGGTTGCTTAGTTTTCTCCATAATATCCGTATTGCTTCCTTTACTCCCCTTTTAATAAATTTCATTTTGTTTTTACTTACCTATTTAAATCATCACATGTTTACTATTCTACTCTCATGCTTTTAACTTCTCATGCATAATTATCAACATATGTTCCGACACTCATATGCCCAAAATCTAAAATTTTAATTTTATTTTTAATATTACTCATTTATCCGATTAGTTGTCAATCTGACCATCCGACTTTTTTTTAAAATTAATTGTTACATTAAAACCTCAATTCTAATTACTCACTTCTTATTTATAATTCTCATTTCATAATTGAAAATTCTTAGATATTGAAATTTAGAATAATAATTATAAAAAAAAATTAGACTTTTAATTCATAAAATTCGGGGTCTTACAATCTCCCCTCCTTATGAAATTTCGTCCCCGAAATTTACGTACGTACCTGGTATTCCGAAGAGATAAGAATACTGAGCTTTCATTTTAAATTCTAGCTCCCAGGTCATTTCCTCTGTCTCATGGTTCATCCCTCGCTCATCTCTTGGACTTCAGATATCATTCTAGAATATAACTTCAAAACAAAGGTTAATTGATATATCACAATTTGTCAACTAATTAAGTAACAAAAACTCAGCTTAGGTAGGATACACACTAGTGAAGAATTTTACTCGTCTCTCCCCTCCTAGTTTTAATCCCAGATCTCCGCCAGAGATCATATCCCTAAGCTCTGATACCAAATGTGACTCCCCCAAAATAGGTCCACACAACCCATTCTGAGTCGCCAAAAACAACACTACAGACACAAATACAAACTTTTCTATTTACAACTATTAAACTGTCGTACAAAATGCGACAACAAATATACTATGAGTTTCAATACAAATATTATTACAACCCTAGTACTCCCTCTCCCAACTAGTAACACTTTACATAAAGGTACAGTCAATAACTATTTTAGGAATTAAAATCTTTGGAAAATGCTCAAGGAAACCTTCATAAATGGGAGTCCATGTTTCTATGTTATAATAGATATCATAGGACTTGAGAATTAACCTTGGTTGACCCAATATACCCCAAAGAAGAAAGAGAAGATTACTATCATGTTCATTCCAATGGTGGATATCTTCTTACAATATAATTATCTCCATTGTCTCAAATTGATGATTATATTCAAACCATACTCCAAGATTATATAGGTAGTGCTCATAGATATAGTCAGCAAGTGGATGCGCATAACCATATCTTATGATAACATGAATTTGTATGTGGTTAGACATCTTGTATAATAGTGACAACGCACACTTTAATTTCTCAATACAATTATTGTTATACTATCTTATAATGTATTAAGAAACTTCAACAATCTCGGACCATCATTTTGTTCCTTTGTTATCCCCGCTAGACTCAGCTACACTCTTATTACCTTAGCACGTGACTAGATTCTACTTTATATGAAATTGATCAACTTGGACAATGCTTGCACTCCTTATCAACACTTGGAGTAACCTTACACTCAAAAGAAATACTCACAATATTATACTCACAATATTGTAGTAGAAAAATTTTATATTTTTGGTGTAGTCATGGTGTGTGTTTAGTTGTTCATTTGAGCAATCTATTTATACTGAAAATTTAGGAGACAACTAGCACACATGCTTTGACAAAATAACCAAATGAGCTATATAAAAATACTAGTAGTGAAATTTATGGTCCCACATAGGAAATTAAACCAACTTGTACACGTTTTAACAAAATTTGTTTTAATTATAGAGTTGTGGTCCATACTACTTTAGGAAAAATAAGGTTTCGGCAAGTCATGCCAAGCTTATTTTTGTAAAAAAAAAATAATAATTGAACAAAAATCTGCATATTATACTTATCTTTAATCAACACCCTTTATTCATCAATTATTTACACATTTTTAATCTTTCAACAATTATTCACAATCATTATTATAGACTCACAATACTTTCAACTGGTCTTATAATATCATAACTATTATTTATTAACATATGTAATAAATAATTACATGCATGATAGGGAGAAAATAAATACATGATCTCCAAAAATTTTGGAGGCCTCAGTGGTGTCTTCATCTGCACAACTCAGCTTTCCCCCAAATAAATCCAGGGCTCAACTTACCCCCGAATAAATTCAGGGAGTGAGACCAGTTGAGCATAGAGGAGTTTACTAGGACTCGAACCCACATTAATGGGGACTTATGTCCGGCTTCCCACCACTAAGCCACCACCTCAAGAGATGATAAAATACAATAATATAAATATGTAAATATTTATTAAATCAACACTCAGGCATTGCTGCTTCCATTAAGAGAGCTAAAACCATATTTTATTGGCCCAACCTCAAGGAGTTAACTGAATTTATAACGCAGTGTGAGGTTTGCCAAAGGAACAAGTCTGAACATGTTCCTATTCCAGGATTATTGCAACCAATCCTAATTCCCACCTAAGCATGGGAAATTATCACCATGGATTTTGTGGAAGGGCTTCCTAGATTAGAGGGCAAAGATACCATTTTGGTAATAGTAGATAAACTGACTAAGAGCTGTCATTTGATTGCACTGACTCATCCATTCTCAGCCTCTCATGTTGCTCAACTTGTTCTAGATTGTGTGGTAAAGTTACATGGTCCACCCAAGGCTATTATCTCAGATAGAGATAAGTATTTGTTAGTAGTTTTTGGAAGGAGCTGTTCAAAACAATGGGAACACAAGTAAAGCTCAGTACATCTTACCACCCCCAAACTGATGGGCAGACTGAAAGGGTAAACCAGTGCATTGAAATGTACCTAAGGTGTATGGTGGGAAGTAGACCAGGTCAGTGGAGGAAATGGCTACCATTAGCTAAGTGGTGGTACAATACTAGTTTCCACACAGCCATAGGGATGACTCCTTATAAAGCTCTTTATGGTATAGCCCCTCCTGTGCTAAATTACCATCAGAACAGCAGATTAGAGAACCCATCAGTAAGGCTGTTTGTGAAAGACAGGGAGGAGGTGCAACAGTTACTTAAAGAGAACCTCCAAAAAGCCCAAGAAAGGATGAAACTATATACTGATAAAAGGAGAACAGAGGGAGTTGGAAGTTGGAGATGAAGTGTTCCTTAAATTACAGCCTTATAGACAGATGTCCATCAGTGCTAGGAAGAACCTTAAGTTGTCTGCCATGTCCTATGGACCATATCCTATAATAAGAAAGGTGGCCTATCAACTGAAACTCCCAACTACAGTAAAGCTCCATGATTGTTTCATGTATCTCAACTCAAGAAGAGAATTGATTTAAAAAAACTTGTTAAAACTATGCTACCTCAAGTTTCTGATGAAGGGGTGCTCAAGCTTGAACCTATTGCAGTTTTGGAAAGGAAATTGATCAAGAAGGGAAATAGACCAGTTACCATGATTTTAATACAGTGGTCCAATAAGATTCCAGAAGATGTTACTTGGGAGGAAAGGGATTAGATTCACAAACTGTTTCCAAAGTTTAATCCTTGAGGACAAGGAATTATCTAAGAGGAAGGGAGTTGTCATGATAGGAGGTCAGCTTGGTCATTTTAGTAGTCATTTCAGTAGTTAATAAAACACTTTCATTTAGAGGGGATTAGTTATTAAGCACAGCATGTTGTCCATTTGGATCTGTCAGTATACACGTCAGAGTATCAATAGATCAGTTAGCTCAGTAGCTGGGTTGTTAGCATAGAGAGTATAAACAGTGAGAATTGTATGGATCAATCATCGATTGAATAAATGAAAATTTTTCGTTTATCTTTTCTTTTTCTCCAAGTTTATTTTAGTAACTTACTTCCCTGCATTTAGCTTAAATTCCTGACATTCTCATTCTTCTATATCATCTAAATCCACTACCAAAACACCATTCTGATTTTTAAATATTAAGTTGATTTCAATTTGAAGGCCTTCCTATAGATTTGCTGTAATTTGGATCCACAACCACTATGAAGAGGAAAACAAAACAAAAAACCGCAGAAAAAATAAGAATAATCAACTTATGTTCCCCAAAACTGCCTTGTGTACAATGGTAACCAGCAATAAAGGCATACAACTCAATACCCAACAAAAAATGGTTTAATTCCCACCCACGCAAACGTAGACCCAATTAAAGATTAAGATGCAAGGGTGTAAGACCCCAACTTTTTATGAATAAGATTTAATTTCCTCCATATATTATTTTAAATACTAAGGTGTTGATTTGATAAATGTGATAAGTTATGGGTGATATGTGCAAATTTTACAAAGTAAGCAAGTGGTCATAAAATATTCATTGTGTCGGAGAATATTCGTTTGGTTGGGAAATATTCTTTTTGTCGGGGAATATTCGTGCGACGGCACAATCATTGGTGGGCCCCATAACAGAAAACTGTCGGATAAAAAAATGACAAGAATAAGTTTTCTAAAAATAACGGCAAAACCTTTACCGTTAAAACTGTTGAAATACCCGGTGGTTAAAGAACAGTAATACGCGTTGTTGCACAGTAGCACACGGTATTACACAGTAATTTCTAATTATTGATTCTTACGTAAGAAATCACTTATTCAATAATTGTTACAGTAATTACTGTTTAATATTTTTTTATTATTGATTCAATAACTGCTGCATTGATATTTGCATATTATTTTATATTATTGATTCAATAATTGTTACAGTAACCACTGCACAGTATTTCACATTATTAAATCAATAATTGTCACACATATTATTTAAATGATATTATTAGATAACATTATTGAAAATGTCTGGAAAGTTCTATCGAGGAAAGGGGTTAGTTATATAATTGCGCGCCAATGAGGAGAAATTCTTATTGGAAAGCCCCTTTTTTCCTCAGAACGACTTGGTTGTTAATATTGTGATTCTATAATATTAATTATGAATAATAATTAATTAATAAAATAAAGATTTTTGATAAATATGAAAAATAAATATTTGTTCAATTTTGATATAAATAAAGAAATTTTTAGCATGAGACATTTGTTGAAAGTTGACATTTTATCTCCTCCGATAAAAATAATTCATTCAAATATATTATTATAATATTACATTATAATGTGATAATATAATGGTATAATTTTATAATTTAAATGGTAACATTATTATAGTAAATTCATGGTATAAAAATTAAATGAGGTGGAAGAGAGCAAATTGAATTTAAATTCTTTTAATAATTATAAATATTTTTAATATATATATATAAACATGTGGGTTGAAAAATTATTGGTCCTTTGTGGTTGCTGCTTGGTTTTCAAAATGTGGGTGCTGAGAAAGCCACCGTAGGAGTAAATTGTCAACATTGGTGTGCTAAGCATTTCCTATAAATAGGGTGCTTAGTTAGAAATGAAAATCACACCAGAATCAGAAAATTTTCTGTCTATAATATTGAGCGTATTTCTTGTGAGTATAAAGATATTTTGAGTGTTGATAACAGTGCAAGATTTCTGCAATATAATATCCGATATTCCAGTCAGATCTAGTATTCTACTAAGGTAAAGAAAATTATTTTTCTCGTAAATGATGTTATTTTCTTTCAATATTCGTAAAGAATATTATTATCTTTCATATTCCATATTATGAAAGTGATAATATTTCATTTCATATTCCTAAATTTAAACTTACTACGGTAAGTATTGCTTCTATAATTCCTGAAATGATTAAAAATTCCTTGCGTTTTGCGCTTCATCTAATATCATTTCACCGGAATATTGGTCTGAACTTTCTTATAAAATTTTTGCCTTTTCATATCGAGATACTATTCATACGTACGGTACTATTCATACGTATAATACTATTCATACGTACGGTACTATTCACGTAGTACTATTCAAGAGAAATTTTATTCTTTTCTGCCCAAATTATTTTTGATATAGGAATATCATTCTTGAATTTTGCTCCACAATTAATTATTATTGAACATTCTTGAACTTGGATAAATTAAATTACGAATTTCTAATATTTATCCTTGATCTCACTTGATTGGTTATTTATATTATTTTTCATCATCCTCAGTATTAAATTATGGTGAAAGTTATCTTTGGCCCGCAGTGCAAAGATGAACTGTTGATTTATGAATATCTTTGGCTCGTAGTGCAAAGATTAACTGTTGTTTGATGAATATCTTAGGCTCGTAGTGCAAAAATGGATAGGTGTTTGGCATGATCATGACCACTGGTGATACAAACGAATATCCTTGTCCCAGTAGTGCATGGATCATTCGTTGATTGAAAATATTATTAATTGGTGTTACAGGGATAAAATATTGATGATGAACTTTTAAATCATAGAAGATAGTAGACATCATTCTCTACTTAACTCTTTTAATGAAGTGTTATTTTCACTGCAGTTATTGATCTAAAACTTGTTGTCCATAATATTTTATCTGATTTATTGAAGGCTAACGATAATTTACTCTTCATTATCTTAGTCATAATATTTTTTACTGGGCTAGGTGAGCTTATCCTTTTCTTCCATTGTTCTCTTCAAGAAATTAGAATATCGCGGGGGGTAGTCGGGGAATAGAATGATGGTCCGAGATAGAACAGTATTAGTCCTCACTATTTTGTAAAATAGTGTGTTAATAATTGTAAATAATGAGACTTGAATTTGAGCGTTTATATTTTTTACATAATATTTTTATTGACGCTCACAGTTGTGTGGTCATATTTTGCACGACCGTATAATAGTTGGAATTTGAATATGTGTATTGGAGTCTTAACCATGTATTTGGCGACTCAAAATGAGTTGTGTATTGAACCTATTTTGGGGTTGTCACAGTTGGTATCAGAGCTTAGGGATATGATCTCTGGCGGAGATCTGGGAATTGAACTAGGAGGGGAGAGACGAGTAAATCCTTCGCTAGTGTGTCCTACCTAAGCTTACTTGTTATTTAATTGGTCGGTCGGAACATAGGGATAATATATGACATGTCAATTTCTTTAATTAACCCTTATTTTGTTGCAGTATTTGAGAATGGCAGCTGAAAATATAAACAATGGAGCATATGAGACCATTGAGACACCGCTAATCACCAACCAGGATAATGTGCAACAGGAAGTCAATAATCCTCCTGTAAACAACACCACCAATCCAACGATGAACGATGGGATGTTTAGAAGCTTTCTACAATTCATGCAAAACCTAGACGAGAGAGACTCGTGTTCAAAATGCAGGGCGAAACAATGGTAACTCGCGGCTTGTCACTGCCAAGCAATTCAAGGAGTTGGGACCACCAGAGTTTTTGGGAAAGTCAGATCCACTAAAGGCAGAAGCTTGGGTTAAGCAAATCACCAAGATATCAGAAGCAGAACGGGAAATAGCGGGTGTACATTGATTATACTAACTTAAACAAGGCATGTCCGAAGGATTTTTACCCTCTGCCCCACATTGATCAACTCATCGACGCGACTTCGGGGTATGCTCTGCTCAGTTTCATGGATGCTTTCTTAGAGTATCATCAGATCTCGATGTTTAAGGAGGATATCCCGAAGACGGCGTTCATCACACATCGGTCGGTGTATACCTACAAGAAGATGACCTTCAGATTACTGAATGCGGGGGCCACATATCAGAGGATGATGAATTACGTGTTCGGTAGACAGCTGGGGAAAAGCATGGAGGTCTACGTAGATAACATGATCGTCAAAAGCATGTCAGTTCGAGGTCATCTGGACGATCTAAAAGACTTCTTCCAAACAGTTTGACATTATAACTTGAGGTTAAATCCGACCAAGTGCACCTTTCGATTGGGGGCAGGAATGTTTTTGGGGTATATGATCAGCAAGAGAGGGATAGAGGCAAACCCAGAAAAGATAAAGGCTATTCTGGACATGAAGTCTCCACAGTCGTACAAGGATGTCCAGCGTCTGATGGGTCGGATAGCTTCTTTGAGGAGGTTCATGTCTAAATCGACAGAGAGGTGTTTGCTATTTTTTGATACTTTAAAAGGGCCGAAGAATGCAAAGAGTTTTCAGTGGAAGTTAGAATGTGAGGATGCCTTTCAGGTGATAAAGAGGTATCTGTTTTTGGTGCCCTTGTTGGTGAAGCCCATTCCCACTAAGCCATTGTATTTGTATTTATCGGCAAGTTCATTGGCTGTGGGAGCAGTTCTGGTGCGAGAGATTGGGGATAAGCAACACCCAATTTACTATGTAAACCATTCCCCAAGGGATGCGGAAACAAGGTATCCAAACTTGGAGAAGTTTGCCTATATGTTGATGATAGCTAGTCTGAAGCTTCGGTAATATTTCCAAGGTCGGTTGATAGTGGTATACACGGATCAACCTTTAAAGAAGGTTTTTGGCAGACCGATGGTTTTGAGAAGGTTGGCAGCATGGACCATGGAGTTGTCACAGTTTATACTGGAGTACCACTCTCGAACAGCTACTAAAGGGCAGGCGTTGGCTGACTTTGTGGTGCAGTGTTCGTTCTCTGAAGCAGACGACAACTTGGATCAGGTCGAAGATACCAGACTGTTAGTTGCAGTAGTTCAGCCTGGGCAAAATTTGTGGACATTGTATACAGATGGGTCCACTACTTCAGATATCAGTCGGTCCGATATCATTCTAACCAATCCAGAGGGGTTAAAGGTGTAGCAGGCAATCAGATTTGGGTTCAAGGCAACAAACAATAAGGCTGAGTATGAAGCAGTCCTGGTAGGGTTACAGTTAGCAAAAAGCCTTGAGGTACAGAGGTTAATCATCTTCAATGACTCACAGCTGGTCGTTAAGCAGATTTCTGGAGAGTATAAAGCTCGGGGATAAAGAATAATGAAGTATCTGGCAGAGACAAAGGATCGACTGCAGTGGTTTGAATCCTATGATTTTCAAGGAATAGATAGATCAGATAATACAATAGCCGACGCGCTGACAAGGTTGGCAACGACCGAAGCAAGTACTTTCAGTGGATCGGTCTACTTAGAAGTTTTGAATCAGTCAAGTGTTTAACACACCGAAGTGATGTGTGTTGAACAATCAACTTGCTGGATGGCTCCTTATCTGGAGTATCTAGCCGGTGGAATTTTGCCTTCAGACCGATTGTTAGCAAAGAAGGTAAAGAACAGAAGCTAGAGTTTTATGCTTATAGATGGCGATCTATATCGAAGGGCTTACTCTTCCCCGTCGCTGAAATGTTTGATTTCGTCCGAGGTGAAATATGCTCTTAGAGAGGTTCATGAGGGGATATGTGGCGATCACATGGCGAAAAAGTCTTTGGCATATAAGGTGCTTTGGTAGGGATATTACTGGCCTATAATATTCAAAGAAGCAGCAGAGTATGTGAAGAAGTGCCCGAAGTGCTAGCTGAATAGTCCTATCACTCATCAGCCGCCGAAAGAAATATACTCGATATTATCACCTATTCCCTTCGCCGTTTGGGGGGTTAATATACTGGGTCCGTTGTCAAAGGCTAAGGGACAAGTTAGCTTTGTCATAGTTGCTATCGACTATATGACCAAGTGGGTGGAGGCCACCCTTTGGTTGATCACAGAGCAGAAGTGTCTGAAAGTTTTGAAGGAGTATGTCGTATTCCGGTTCGGCATCCCTATGGCGGTGGTTTCGGATAATGGTTGACAGTTCGTGGGATCGAAGTTTGAGGCATTTTTGAAAGAGTCGGGAATTCAGCATCGAAAGACTTCGGTAGCACATCCTCAGTCGACTGGTCAGGTGGAAGTAACTAACAGGACTCTGCTAAATGGGATCAAGAGAAGAGTTGATGAAGCGAAGGGAAGGTGGCCTGAGGAATTGATTAGTGTTTTATGGGCATATCGGACCACTCCTCCATCCACCACAGGGGATTCTCCGTTCAAATTGGCTTATGGAACAAATGCTTTGGTGCCGGTGGAGATTGGTTTTACCTTTCTTCGGGTCATCCAGTTCTAAGAAGTGTTCAATGAAGATGGACTTCGGGCTAACTTGGACTTGTTAGAGGAGGTTAGAGAAGCTGCATTAGTGAAGCTTACCGCGTATCAGTGAAGGGTGGCCAAGTATTATAATAAAAGGAACTCAGAAGGTTTGAAGTAGGGGATTTTGTCATTCGGGAAGTGGAAGCTTCTATGCCTTAGAATCAGGGAAAGTTGATGCCAAATTGGGAGGGCCCATATGAGATTGTTGAGGTACCGAAACCCGGCACCTACCGGCTTCGAGTGATGGATGGGACGGAGATCAAAAACACTTGGCATGCGGGCAGATTGAGGAAGTAGTTTCAGTAGGGTAGAAGTCAGAGTCATGGGTCTGTAATATTTCCAAGGATTTTCAATAAAAGGAGCATTATTCCCAGAAATCTGTGTTGTTCTATGTGCTTTGTTCTATATCTGTCCGACTCCACAGAGCGGGCAAAATCTTTGGTGAAAGGTTGGATTTATTCGGCTCTTGGGAGCAAATGTGAATATTTTTGGTTGAACATTTTCGGCTCGCAGAGAGAACGAGGTTGCCAGTTATAAGGTTGAATTCATTCGGCTCTTTGAAGCGATTGTGAATATTTTTAGTTGAACCTGTTCGGCTCGCAGAAAGAACGAGGGTGCCAGTTATAAGGTTGGATTGATTCGGCTCTTGGGAGCGACGATTTTTGGTTGAACCTATTCAGCTTGCGGAGAGAACGAGGTTGCCGGTTATAAGGTTGGATTGATTCGGCTCTTGGGAGTGAATATTTTTGGTTGAACCTGTTCGGCTCGTGGAGAGAATAAGGTTGCCAGTTATAAGGTTAGATTGATTTGGCTTATAGGAGCAAATGATATTTTTATTTTAATAATGTTTTAACTGTTCAAAATTCTTTTTAGAATGATTGTTGTGGTGGAATGATTTTTACTTGATTATGATATAAGTTAAGTTCAGAAGAATGCATAAACAAAAGATAGATATTTTCATTGATAATTAACATATACAGGGAGCTCGAATTTTACAAGATAAGTTCCTAATCTGAGTCTGATGAGAAGTCTTTGTCCTTGTCTTGTTCAGAGTCCGAAGTGTCTAGGAGAGAAGTGTTCACGAAGGCTTCAGCCAATTTTTCTTTGCCTTTACTTCTGCAAGCTTCATACCCTTCGACGAACATCTTGGTTATCTCCCCATTTAGCTCGGTCGATTTGCGATATTCTTGAATGATCTGAAGCCGTAGCTCAGAGGTAAGAATTGGCCCCGATGCTTTGTCCTCAGAAAATTATTTCTCTAGAGTAGTGCACACCTGGCAAGTCTCTTCTTCCTGTTTCTTCAAGTCAGAGTTTTGCTGTAGAAGTGCAAGGTTGCACTGTTTTAGCTTGTCAATCTCTGCTTGTTGGGCTTCAAATTTCTCCAAGAGGGATTTGTAGCTTGTGTTGGTTCGAACTGCATCTTCTTTCAGATTGGTAACCTCGTTCCGAAGGCTGGAGACTTTGTTCTGAAGGTACTTGTTGGCTTGATCGATTTTGGCATGTATGGTTTGTTCATGGAGGAGGGCAGCCTAAAGGGCTTCCTTTTCTAGTATAAGTTGATTTCCTTTGGCTTCATGCTCGCTCCATCTCCTGATGACACGACCCCATATAGCATCGGCCTGAAAAGAATGTCTGAAGATAAGAGATAGAAGCAGTATAACAGCAATATTAAGTGATAGGAGTAAGAGAGGATTACCCTGCCCTGCTGCATGATACCGGTTAGTATAAGGTCGTGGTATGGTATGTCCTTGAACTTGTCATCGTCGGTACGAAGAACAAAGTTGTCAAAGGCGTGGATGGGGTAGCTATGGGGGTCGTTGGTAAAGAATGATCTTTGGTCCGACTCTTCTTCTGTTAGCGGGGGGGGGGGGGGGGGAAGTTGTTGTGACGAAGAGGGTGGTTCGGTATGTGGCATTTTAGGAGGTGGTTCGGCAGTAGGATTCTCTATGTCTTTTTATTTTGGGAGTTGGTTTGTAGGGAGGTTAGGGTTGATTTTGGCAGAAGGGGTAAGGGCTTCGGAGGGAGGAACTCTCAGCTCATTGGCTATCAGTGGGTTGACTTTGGCACGTCTCGTCTTGACACATAGGATCTGGGCTCGTTCTCCCACCGGCAGGTCAAGAAGGATCCCGAAAACAGCTGGGGGAGGGACTGCTTTTCTTTGGGAGGACCCTTTGGTGGCTCTCCTCTTATGCCGAACCTTGGCTGAAGCTTCTGAGGTGGTGGTTTCAGCAGGGATGAATTCAGTGGTTGGTGTAGTAGAAGATTGGGCTTCGGCAGTTGGTTTTTTGGTGGTAGGGGCTTTGGCAGCCTTGGCAGAAGGTTTGCCCTAAAGGAATTCTTTTAGGTCGTATCGGTCGGTTGTGGTAGGTTTTAGAATTAAAAGGATTAGTAATGGTTAGGGAAGTAATAATTAAGTGATAAGAGTTCGGTGACTTACGCATGTGGTCATAAAGCCAGGCCTATTTGGTCAGAAGGACATAACTCCATTCCGCCATGGGTAGCTGTTCAATCAGCTTGGCGATCTCCACTACCCGTTCAGGAGTAATGTCACCTGGAGAGACGTTCGGCCACTTGTGAGAAGCCCAGTTCGGCACTTTATGGGTCTCTGGCCCTCGAACAAAGAACTAGTCTCTGTGCCACCCTTTATTGGTAGAAGGGGCATCCATCAGAGAGCGCCTCTCTATCTTGCTATTGGGTTTGTTCTAGTATTTGCTAAGGGCTTTGAAGCCTGGTTCGCGGGAACCTGTCAGCATGAATAGAGTGAAGAACAGTTCTATGGATGGGGACACTTCGGCCTCGTGGCAGAAGGCGATGAAGGCGATGATGTTGATATACGAGTTCGGCACCAATTGACTGAAGATGATGCTAATGAACCCAAGGATGGTTTGGAGGAACGTGTGAAGTGGAAATCAGACTCCTTTCTCCAGTAGAGTTAGGGGCATGGCAGTCCAGCCGTTGTCTTGGTGGTACATCCGGTCAGTGGCAGTGGGGGATTTCTCCAGTAGTATTAGGCTGTTGGGCCATGATGAATGGGCTGATGCCGATTGGGTTACTCCCTAGGCTCAGCTGATGGGTTGCAGTTGTTGGGTCGGTCTGGATGCGTCATGAGTGGGCTGCCAAGTGGTTGGTCATTTCTGCCTAGTAATGAATGAGTAGGTCGATTTGCATGATTGGGTTATAATTTCTATACTTTTCCATCAAATGTTCCATTTAATGGAAGACTGGGGAGCAATGTTGGGCCCCGAATATTTGGGTCAAGGACTCGGGTTGGGTCTTGACTATATTGGGCCAGTTTAAGTCCAGATAGAAGAATGCTTGGAGATATTCCTAATTATATGGGAACTCTAATTATGGGAAGAGGAGTTGGATATTGATTTAACTTCCTAAATTCTAGGAGATTTGGTGCAATCCTAATATGGAAGGATACATGGGGGGAACCCTAATCCAATTTTGAGATGGATTCTAGCAAGGATGTGAGAACACTATAAATACATGGCTTAACCCTGATTATAAGGTACACACAATAGTATTACTTTCCAACACTAGAGCATATAGCCTCCATTGTTAACCTTGTTCAGCTTGTACTTATTCTCACACCGGAGCTATCCCCCGGCGACCCAAGCTGTCAAGCTTTTGGTGTTTACCCGTTTTTGTGCATGATTGAACGCGCTTTGGTGATTGGAGCGCGTGGACGAATATTGGCATTAACATTAGTGATTGTCAATTTATTCCTTTTCGTTTGCTAAATTCTCTCATTCCTCCTTTTAAAGTTTTATCTCTTCTATAAATAAGTGATCGATTATATTTATTTATTTTTTGGTGATAGTAGAATCGATTATTAATTCCTCTAACTTGTTATGTGAATGACCTAGAAGTGTAATATTTCACGAATCACATTAATTAAGTAAATTATATTAGAATGGCCTAAGAAAAAAGACTTGTGAGTAATAAATCGATAATTTATGCCTTGAATACAAGTATGTGTGATTATACGATTAGACATACCATAATTTTGAGTCACAAATAAAATTCATAATTATAATTAACTCAAAATTAGTGTACTAATCACAATTTTACCCACGGAGGAAAGAATTTGATACTGAAAGTAGTATATTCTCAAGCAAATCATATTGGATGTGATAAACATTTACTTTGTAATCTTGTTCATTTATTAATAAAAAGAATTTGTTTAATTAAAGGCATACTTTATCCATGTTTAATTAGTTGAATTAATTAAATGTGATAAACCCATAGTTTCATAGCAATGCTTTTAGAATTATGATTATGATCATGTTAATGAGATCTAAATTCAAGATAGCTCAAAACTAAAATGTTTCTAATCGTTGGATCACTAATGCGGGGTTACTGATTTCAGATAGATTAGTATATACTATGTTTGCTCTGTTGAAGAGGATGATTGATCTCATAATCATTTGTGTGGAGACACTAAAGCAAGTATGTAGGTGCTTATTGAAGAATAAGTTCACTGAACGTGACACACTTAAGGAACACTTAATGAAGTTTTACTTACCTAACAATAGGAGTTTCTATAGTCATAGTAGTACAAGTGATCATTGAACTTGAAATCATCAAAGTACCTTGTGTATTCTGAATTATACTTTATCATATTCCTTAATACTTTAGAGTATAAAATAGGGTATGTTCGGGTATAATAAAGTGTACATTGAGGTACGTGAATGATCAACAAAGGATTTATCACTCCTAGTAAAGGGAAAGAATGTCCTATGCGATTTGATGAATGACGACTCAGAAATCTTTGGCCAAGGTGAATGGAAATTAAAAAGACTTTCTAATTTACATTAATCAGAGTTGTGCATTTTATAATCGAAATCCATATGATTAAATAAATAAGACATATCAGTAATTCTATTTCTTATGTTTAATCGGAACATTGTATGGTAGAATGATTGAATTGTACAATAACTATTACTGAATATGTTCTATGTGATTAAACGTTGATTTCATATTATACGGATAATCATGATACATTATCGTAAGGTGCCCTTCATGATGTAGAATACATATTATTCATTTATATATGAATTAAAGGAGTTTAATTCATTATAAATAATATTAGAATGATTCTAATTTATTTATTCTACTACCAGCATAATATTGAAACTAAACGGTCACACCGCAAAAAGAGAAATATTATTTTAGAAGTAATTGACTTAATAATAATAATAATAATTTAGTAATGTCTTTTCTTGATTTTTTTATTTATTTTTCACGTATGACATTCAAACACTCAAAAACGCTCACATAACATATATCGTGGTCATAATATGACCATAAGTCACATAAAATACAAATTATCCATAAAAACATCATTTTATTAGATAATTCCTTAAAAATCCCATTTATAAGGATGTTCGATCTTTGTGATCATTACATTTTTCTCCCCTTACAAAGATTTCGTCCCCAAAATCGTAAAAAAAAAATCATACAAAAAGATGGGGATAATTCTTCTTCATCTTTTCCTCGAGCTCCCACGTTGCTTCTTCGGTATTGTGGTTTCTCCATACTACCTTCATCGAAGGTATAACTTTACTTTTTAAGACTTGTTCTTTTCTATCAATTATTTGAACTGACATTTCTACATACGACAAGTCTTTTTCAACCTCTATAGGTTCATACTCTATAACATGCTTATAGTGTGGTTTATACGGCTATTAAATCGACACATGGAACACGTTATGTACATGTTCTAACTTTGGAGGTAAGGTGATTTCCTATCTCACTTCTCCTACCATTCTTAGTACTTTAAAAGGTCCTATAAAACGTGGATTCAATTTTCCTTTCTTACTGAAACGTATCTTCCATTTCCAGGGCTATACTTTCAGAAATACGTACGTCACGACTTCAAAATCTCTTTTCTTGTGATGCTGATTTGCATACTTTTTCTCTTGATCTTTAGCCATTACTAGTCGTGCACGTATTAACTTAATAACGTCCACTGTCTGTTGCACCAATTCTTGCCCTAGTAGTCGACATTCCTCTATCTCGTCTCAGCATAATAATGCTTCGTAAGGCGCCATGCCTATACTTGTGTGATAGCTATTATTATAAGCAAATTCGACAAGAGGAAGGTGATCATCCCAACTTCTTTTGAAGTCTATAACACATGCTCTCAATATACCTTCAAAGGACTATATAGTTCTTTAGCTTTGGCCATCCATTTGAGGATGATACACCATACTCAATCTTAACTGTTTCTCTTATGCTCTTGCAAGCTCTTCCAAAAATTCATCGTGAACTGCGGATCCTTATCCGACACGATCGAAACTGGTACCCCATGTCTAGAAATAATTCTCTTGACATAAAGTTTAACTACTTGGTTTATATTAAACCTTATATTTAATCGGTATAGATACACCGACTTCCTTAAACGATTACTATAATTCATATAGTGTCGTACCCTCTTCGTATAACTGGAAACTTATCACTAAATTTCTTGTGATATATAAAATTTCTATGGTTTTACAAATCACCTAGTCTTTAATATTCGGCATTGACTCTATGTCAAGTTGATCACTTACTGACACATTCTGCGACTCTTCTTATTTCAGTTACAATACTATTTGGAACTCAAATTCATCCTTCAAATCTTAACACTTCTTTATTATCAAGTCTAAACTTAACTTTTTCAACTTTGGCAATTCTTTGCCTTATTTTCCTTATACTCCTCAACTTGGAGTTTGTGCCTTCGTTATTCTGTCTATTTTAGTTAAACAATTCTTTCTCTATACAACTTCTTATCCGACTCTTTCAGATATCGTACTTCTAATTTCATACTTTTCGATCATATATTCAAAACCTTTGAACTTTCTAATTCCATCCTTAGTTCACATTCTGTGAACTTCGCATATTGGTATTTTTTCGTTAATACTTCAACCACCATTTTTAAATGTTCATCCTAATATTCCTGTGCCTTAAAATAGACCAAGATATATTCTTTACATACCATTATCAATTTGTCCAAATATAACTTGAACACCTTATTCCTCTTTTATCCATAAATGCGGCTAACACATTCTTCAACCTAAATGACATCCTCAAAGACTCGTAATAACCATATCGAGTCCTAAACGCTGTCTTCGGAACATTCTCTTTTCTCACCTTTAACTGATGATACTCAATTTTTAATCCATTCTCAAACAATACTTCGCTCCCTTCAACCGATCCAAGAAAAAAAAATCTTGATCTTGACATTTTATTCAAAAAAAAGCATCCACCAATTCATTCATAACGGTTATCTAACATATCTCTACTTCCATTCTTTGGATATCCATAACGTAACCTCAATAATCTTCACATTTCTTTCTTAACAGCCTTTTTGGCTTTCATCATCTTCAAACAACGAGAATATCTCGTCAATTTATTAGCGCAAAACATTATCTTGTACTGCTTCATATCCTTAAGGTTTACTAGCTTCTTAATCTATCATTGCTCTGTGGTTCAACAACCAATACATTCATAGAATTTCATCAAATCCTTCTCATTAAATCAGAATTAATTCCATCATCAACTCATAGCTCCTCATCTTAACACAATAATTTCTATCATTATGCTTGTGACAACCCAAAAATTTATAAGATCTTAAATGATTAAAATAAAGGATAAAGAATAAAATCTAGATGAGAATTTGAGGATTTAATTAAAAATTTTAAGTAAAACCTATATGTTTTACTATTTGAATGAGAATAGAGAAAATATGAGTTACAAAAATTTCTAAACCCTATAAATGAATTTATATGTACTTGAAGGAATATTAAGGATAAGGTATTACGATACCTATAAAGTTTGGTGACCTAATATATAAATTAGGTATTTGAATTAAATAACCTCAAGGGTTATCTTTATTTAATTGTCCTAGTATTTTAACTATATACTAATGACCTAATCTAAGAGATTTATGAAATATGTCTCAACCTATTAGATTACCATATAGTGATTATATGAGTGATCATAACTCATTAAGCCAATTATGATTATTTAGTTAATAAACTAATTGAATATGTGATGACTTGTGAGAATTATATATGTGATTAAATAAATATACATTATATAATGTGTATACATTTATTTTATATATAAAGAAAATGAAGAATTTATTTGTAACCTAATATACAGATATTAGGTATGATAATTAAATAACCTAAGGGATTATAATATGAGAGAATGTTAGTATTTAAAAATATATACTAACCCTAAGATATTTATTTTGTACATCTCAATTAATTAATTTTATAACCTAAGTAAAGCAAGTCTAATTGGGTTATAAAATTAAAGAAATATGAGTAAGTAATTTAAACAAGCACAATTGTTTATTTAAGCATTGGACTTATAGATAAATTGATTTAAGAGCAACTAAATTATTAAACTAGCCCAATATTGCATGTAAAGGGTAAGTATACTAATGACACAATTAATTGGTTATAAGAGCCCAAGTTCATTCTAGTTAGTAACCTAAATTAAAAAAATTGCAAGCACAAAAGAAATTAAATAAAAGCCCAAACTTAGCCCACTTGAGGAGGGATATTTTATTCATTTAATAAAGCATAAAATAAAACAAAAATTGAAGGGAAAAGGAGGCCATGTGGCCTAATTTTAGAGCGGAGGAAAATGGGAGGAAAATATAATGATTACATTGCTTTAGTAGGTGAGCAACTTTGCTAGGTGTCACTTTTGTAATGGAAACAACACTTATGTTAAAACTTGCAAGAAACACCTACAATAATGAGAGAGAGAGAGAGAGAGAAGGCAAGCATGTGGTGGAATTGTATAGACATATGCCATATATCTATACATTTTTATTTTAAAACAAATCAAATATATCATTTACTTTTCCTTCCATTTTATTTCCTAAGCTAAACTAGAAAAAGAAAGAAAGAACAAAAGGAAGAAACTAGAGAGAGAGAGGATTAGATGGGAAGGAGAAGAAGAGAGGAACAAGGTTTGATCTATATGCATCCTAGATTCATAACCTACTTTGGTTGTAGAAGGAAGGAAGCAAGAAAAACAAGGTATAAACTTAATTCCTAACCTTTATTCTCCTTTTTTTAATGGTTTAATAGAATATAGGGTTTATGATTTTGAGGTTTAAAACCATATATCTATGTGTATATAAGTGTTTCATGTTTATATCTAATCCTTTTGATTTTGAGGATCAAAAGTTAGATCTAAAGTATGAAATGAAAACTAGGTTTTTCAAAAGTTAGAAAACCTATTTTTCCTTTGCCTTGATTTTGTTTAATCTTGTGTTTGGTGGTTGTTTGGTGAAATAGATTATGGATCATGATAGATCCATGAGTATATGAGGTATTAGTATGTATGGTGATGGGTTATGTTGGTTAATATTTGAAAACATGGAAGTTTTCTTAGAAATCACCAATGATTGAAAATCAGATTTTTGAGAAAATGATACATTAAATTCAAACGACCATATCTGTCTTTATATTTTGAATTTTTAAGTGTGGTCAAGTCCTAGACTTAGATCTATGAGTCTTATAACTTTTTCAAGTAGAATCACTGAAAAAGGTGTTGTAAATTTTTGTGTGGACTGTTTTTAGCAAAGGAGGCAAAATCTAAAAAAAATAAGAAAAAGCAATCTGCCAAAACCTGCTAGAGGCAGTTTCGGCAACTTAATTATGGAAATAAATTCCAATATTCTGGGATATAAAAATATATATTATAAAGTAGCTCCTGCCCAAAAATGATCTTATTCCGACTTAAATTGACCGAGTTATGGTCATTTCAATATTTGAGTTTTTTCGACGAAAACTGCTATAAACGAAGTTCAATAACTCCGATGGCCACAAAATTTAAACTGGAAGTTCACGTTAATACGTATAAGATTCTGCCAAGATTTGGAAATTTCTGGAGTTGAGCATGATATAGCTAATTTCTTAAGGTACAAACTAAAAACGAATTTTTGAAAAATACTAAAGAAAATTAAATAATTCCAGAAAAATTATTTTTGTGTATGAAATATATGTATATATGTGCGGCCAAAGGATAGAAAAATAATAAGATGATTTCGTATTTTCGTGAGAAGGGTAATTCAGCTTGCTGAATTGAACAATTTAGGTCGCTGAATTTGAAACTGAAAATATTAGGAAGAGAAGATAGTTTGGTTTCGGCTTACTGAAATGATGTATTCGGTTTGATGAAATAGTAAATTTAAGACCCCAAATTTTATGAATAAGATTTAAATTTCTTTATATATTATTTTGAAATAGTAAGGTGTTGATTTGATAAATGTGATAAATTATGGGTGAAATGTGCAAATATTTTAAAGTAAGCAAGTGGTTATAAAATATTCATTGTTGTCGAGGAATATTCGTTTGGTCGTGGAGTATTCTTGTTGTCGGAGAATATTCGTACGACGGCGCAGCCATTGTGGGCCCCACAACGGAATAACTGTCGGATATAGAAAACGACAGAAATAACCTTTTTATAAAATAACGGCATAGTTGTTACCGCTAGTACTGTTGAAATATCCGGTGGTTAAAACACAGTAATACGTGGTGTTGCACAGTAGCACACGGTATTGCACAGTATTTCGAATTATTGATTCTTACGTAGGAAGGCACTTACTCAATTATTTTTACAATAATTATTGTTCAATATTTTATATTATTGATTCAATAATTGCATAATATTTTATTGGTTCAATATTTACTACGTTGATATTTTTTATCAATAAGTGCTACTTTGATATTTTATATTAGTGATTCAATAATTGTCATTGCACAGTATTTTAAATTATCAAATCAATAATTCATATTATTTGAATAATATTATCAGATAGCATTATTGACAATGTCTAGAAAGTTCTATCGAGGAAAGGGGTTATGTTATATAATTACGCGCCACTGAGGAGAAATCCTTATCGGAAAGCCCCCTCTTTCCTTGGAAGGACCTGGTTGTCAATATTGTAGTTCTATAATATTATTTGTGAATAATTAATTTTTTATATATATGATAAGAAAATATTTATTCAATGTGGATTTAAACGGAGGAATTTTTAGCATGTGACATTTGTTGAAAGTTTGTATTTTATCTTTTTCGATAAAATAATTCATTCAAATATATTATTATAATATTACATTATAGTAGTATGATGTGATTATATAATAGTATGATTTTTATAATTTGAATGGTAACATTATTATAGTAAATTCATGGTATAAAAGTAAAATGAGGTAAAAGAGAACAAATTGAATTTGAATTCTTATGATGTAAACAATGATGTCATCGGAACGATGAGGTAAACAATGATGTCATCGGAACGATGAGGTAAGCAATGATGTCATAGGATCGATGATGTAAGCGATGATGTCATAAATTATGGCGAAAAGATTATTTTACCCTTACTCTGCCGAGCCTATAAATAGAAGCTCATTTCTTCATTATTTCTTACCAATTCACTAAAGCTATAGAGAGAGAAAGTATAGAGAGAATAAGAGAGAAAGAAGAAGAGTATTCTACTATTGCACTAGTGCAGTCTCCAAATTTTTAAGGTAAGGGGTATTATTTCTTTCGTATTCATGAAGAGCGTTATTTTCTTTCAATACTCGTAAGGGTTGTTATTCCATTCCTTATTATTCTGTTGGAATAACCTGTCTACGCGGACTACCGTATGCATGGTGAAATCCTGTTGTTATTTCGTTCTTTATTATTTTGTGGGAATAACCTGTCTACGCGGACTACCGCATGCCTGGTGAATAACCCTTCGTATTCAGTTGTTATTAAATTGTGGAAATAATCTGTTTTAGCGGACTACCGCCTGACGGGTGAAAATCCAATTGTAGTTTCGTATATTATTTTATTTCAGATTCTTAACTCTAAACTTACTAAAGTAAGTATTGCTTCTATGATTCCTGAAATGATCAGAAATTCCTTGAGTTTTGCGCTTTATCTAATATCATTTCACTAGAATATTGGTCTGAACTTTCTTGTGAAATTTTTCATCTTTTCATGTCGAGTTACTATTCACGAGTTACTATTTATAGGGTACTATTCACGGTAAAAAAAATATTTTTTTTCTTTCCAAATTATCTTTAATTGGATCCAAGTTTTGAATTTTATTCTTGAATTTTGCTCCACAATTGATTATTATGGAGTATTTTTGAACTTTGATAAACTAAATTACGAATCCCTAATCTTTGTCCTTTATCTCACTGGATTCGTTCTTTAAAATATTTTTCATCATCCTCAGTCCTAAGTGGTGATATAACTGAATATCTTTGGCCTATAGTGCAAAGATGAATGATTACTTGATGAATATCTTTGGCCTGCAGTGCAAAGATGAATTATTACCTGATGAATATATTTGGGCCGTAGTGCAAAGATGGACAGGTGTTGAGATGAACATAACCAACTGGTGATACAAATGAATATCTTTGACCCGTAGTGCAAATATGAATATTTGGTTTGAGATGTATATCGATTGATGTTACAGGGATAAAATATTGATGATGGACTTTTAAATCATAGTAGATAGTAGACTTCATTCTCTACTTAACTCTTCTAATAAATTGTTATTTCCGCTGCAATTGTTGATCTAAAATTTGTTGTCTATAATATTTTATCTGATTTGTTGAAGACTAAAAATAATTTATTTTCCATTATCTTAGTCATAATATTCTTTACTGGACTAGTTGAGCTCACCATTTTCTTACATTGTTCTCTTCAGGAAATGAGAATATCGCGGGGACTAGTCGGGGAACAGTGTGATGATCAGAGTTAGATCTGTAGAAGTTTTCACTATTCTATAAAATAGTGAGACAATAATTGTAATGAATAAGGAATGAATTTGAGTGTTTATATTTTGTATTATATACGATTTGTATTGAAACTCATAGTTTGTGTGGTCGTATTTTACACGACCGTATGTTATAAAAGATTTTATTTGGATTCTGTACTATGTATTTGGCGACTCAGAATGGGTTGAGTATTGAACCTATTTTAGGGGCGTCACAGTAAACAGTTTACCGAGTTATAATAAGAACTTATTAAGTGATCGAGTAAGTGTTAAGTCTAAGGTAGTGCAGTCGTACTCTTTAATGGTTGATGTATAGTAGTTGGGCTAAACGATTTCTTCAGGGAGCGGAGGAATATACGAATTAGCAACTGATCTAACTCGCTGCGAAAATAGTGTAGACGAGATGGAAACTAATTTGTTGGTTGTTTGTGGGAAGCCACTCAGTATACTATATTGAATCCTATTAAAGACTCGATGTGTGCTAGGTCTAGACTTATGAATACGTATAGTGTTAAGGTATTATTTAATATTTGACTATGTGGTTAAATGTTAGATAGTTTACTTATAAAGTAATAATATTGTGAGATAAAGTATGTTATGCTAATTAAAAGATCAATCCTATAACTGATAGGTCTTTTCAATAAAGAGATTAAATTAGATTGTGTAGCAGTAATCAACGGTACATGCAAGTTTTCCTTAACTCAAACTTGAGTTATATTTTTTAAGCATGTTAGTGAATAATTATTGTTGATTATTCACATCTATACTGATTATTGATTCGCACTTAGTGCATGTTGCATATATTCATCAGGTTTGAAAGACTGATCACCTTCATTACCCTAAGGTTCAGTTAAAGTTGTTCATGGTCCTTGTTGACATTAAACATTATTGGTTCAGTCATTCATTTATTGAAATTCTGATTTATGCTTTTTCAAAATTATTATATTGTTGAAAGTTCGAAAGCTTATTCTTTCTTTCAATCATGATATATCTTCATTGTATTTAAACTTGCTGGGCAAATTAGTTGCTCACCCTTGCTATATCATGTTAACAAATTTCAGATTAAGACGAAGGCTCGATGAAAGATAGAGACAAAGGTAAATTCCAAAGAGTAGATTATTACGCATTCATAACTATTTAGTTATCATATGCAAGTAATGTTGTAAACCTTTTTAATTACTTAAGGTATGTATTCAGTTAAGGTTAACAAACCTTGGTAAATATTATAGACTAATGTGAAATAAACAATATATGTTTATATATTCCGTATTAGATGATAGAATATGTATGATAATGAAGTACCGTAACGTACCAGGTCCGAGGTTCTAGGGACCAGAATTTGGGGGCGTTACAGGTTGGTATCATAGCTATAGGTTATAAATCTTAGGTAGGGTTACCTTAGGCTATAACCGCAGAGATGAGGATAAGGAATAAACTCAGATCGAGTTTAAATGATAAGAGATGAATTCAGAAAATTTATCATTAAAGATAAGAATAAAATAAATAAGATTCAAAGAAGAATCTTGAAGAGTTATAAAGATAGGAATCCGGAGTTACCTGACTCCAATAATAATAAAGATGAAAAGTGTAAAATCATAATATAATATGATTAAAGGGAAAGATAAGAAGATCGTAAAATAAAATGATCATAAGATAGAAAGAATCGTAATATAACACGATTATAAAAAAAGGTCACAACGTGATCTGATTAGGTCATAGGAGGACAGATGATCAATCGATTAATTGAAAACTTTATAGCAGAATTGCTGTACGACTATTGTACTATGAAAACTCAGGAAAGAGTTGTAGATGATGAGATACGAATAAAATAAAATTCTTATTGAGCAAAGAGGAAGCTAGGATTATATGGGATTTCAATTAAGGACTCATATGATTGCTGAGTTGTACAAACCTTTGTATGGGCGGGGGTTTTGTGCTTGGTCTAACGACTACTTAGTTTATCACATTGATAATCATTGAAATGTTAGTGTCGCGCTATTCGCTATATGTATGTTGAGAATGTGATTCTTTTCTCATGTGTATAACGGATAGGTAGAGAATATAAGATTAGGTGCGAGTTCTTAAAACTCATGCTTATGGTAAGTTTATGACTCATAATCGTGTGGTATGTTTATGAACCCCTAAGTGTATGGACAGTTCCTGATTGGTTCTTGAACTACGTATTGCTAGGATAAGTTCCTAAACTCATATTACTGTGGAAAGTTTCTGAACTCATAACGTGTGGTATGTTTGATGAACTATACTAGGGTATAGAAAAGTTATGGATGGAGAATTGAAGATTTTTAATGTATTAAGTTTTAATGGTGATAGAATAGATAGAATTATTAAGCAATTGATCATTAGATAAATTGAAGCTGATGGTGGAAGTTTAGGTATTCCAAATCTTCTAGCTGTGCTAGACTTCGAAATTTTTGAAATCAAGTTAAATTTGCACTGATGTGCCTTTAAAAATATAAATGAATTTTTATTATCAGCAACACAAGGTTACAAGTGTGTAGAAGTGGGCTTCGAACCACTAACACATCGTTACTTGTTGTGGCATGATAACACCAAAAATGATTTTTCAATGGTTTTGCACTTTTTAAAGAAGAGTCTACGCTAATTATTTTGGTTAGACAAAAATTATTTGAAATATCAAAATGTATTTTATATATCATCATTGCATCATGGAACCTGGTGCAAAGATGATAAAAATGATGGAGTCATCAATGCAGTATTGCCTAGTGTCGGATGTGATCTAAGGATCGTCATCCCACTATGGTATGATGTAATATGGCAAAGTCACAAAAATAACCGAATCCTCAAACGGACTGTAAATACAGTGTGGTATCATGACGTTATAAAATAATTTTTAGAATTTTAAAAAACAGTCAAGTGCCAATTGAATTAAGCCAGACATATGTTTCGATTGATATTCGAATTATTAATATATGTCTATGCTATTTGATTCAACTAGACAAAATATTTATGAAAATTCAAGTATCTCTTTAAGAATTTATCCCGAACCATATTGTTTTGATTCGGACTCCAGATTGAGTATGAACATCCCTAAATTGGAAAATATTTATGCGCTAAAGGCGGTTATGATGAACGCAAATATCGTTCCGGCATATAAAATTGATCAATGCCGGGTATAACGGGCTGATCACCCACCGTGCCTGTAAGTATGTTGGTTTACAGATGAATTTCTGTTCAAACCTTTTCGAAATTAAAAAATAAAAACTCATGGTCTATATGGCCACTCAACATGATATGAAAAGTTTTTTTTCTAACTCCTTAGAGAAAAGTCATGGCAGAATGTGATGATAGAGAAGATCCTTATAGGAGGAAGCAGTATGTATTTTTAGTGAGTAGTGATTCCGGGGACGGAATCCTTATAAGGGGGGAAGAATGTGACAACCCGATAATTTATAAGATCTTAAATGATTAAAATAAATGATAAAGAATAAAACCTAGATGGGAATTTGAGGATTTAATTAAAATTTTTAAGTAAAACCTATATGGTTTACTATTTGAATGAGAATAGAGAAAATATGGGTTACAAAAATTTCTAAACCTTAGAAATAAATTTATATGTACTTGAAGGAATATTAAGAATAAGGTATTATGATACCTATAAAGTTTGGTGACCTAATATACAAATTAGGTATTTGAATTAAATAGCCTCAAGGGTTATCTTTATTTAATTGTCCTAGTATTTTAACTATATACTAGTGACCTAATCTAAGAGATTTATGAAATATGTCTCAACCTATTAGATTACCATATAGTGATTGTCGACGTCGGTTAAAAAATCCGCAAGTCGGGTCACAACCCGGATCTTTTATCTCTTTTCCTAAGTTATCTCTACCCTCACTCTTTTTATTTAGGAGAAAGGTTTTGAAGGGGTTTTTAGAAAAAAGGACAACATGTATTATGTCTACGATTTGAACGTTTTACAAAGTCGTCAGTTGGTAGATTTGAAATGGTTGTACCAACTCAACCGAGTTTTGTTCGAAAGAGGCCCAATTGCTGGACACTGTCGAGACTTGATCTTTGAAAATAAATCTTTGAGCTCGGGGGCTTGGTTAAGTGTGGGAAAAGTGTTAGGCACCCCACAACTCCCGTGTAAACATCGTACCACAATCTTTTTAATATTTCCCTTAAAACTGAAATGCGTGTGTGAATGCTGTTTGAAAATTAGGCCTATGTTTGATTGATTTGAAAGTAGTGCTTTGCTTCGTTGAACCTATATACGAAGGGTTTGATTTGATTTTGCAAAAAGTCTTTGATTTGATTTGCAAATGTGTTTAATTTGATTTGCAAAAGCTTTTCTTTTGATTGAATTGAAAATGATGTTTTGAACGCTGGTTATCAAACCCTTATGCTAACATAGGAATTGAAGCCTGTCGATACTTCTAATTTTTATCTTTATAGCCTTAAGGCTGCATTTGAATGGTGATTGTCGGGCTGCGAAGCATCCTCGACCATAAAAATATATACAAATGTCGGTCTCCTCATGGGCATGACAGCCATCGGAGGGACTTTGACACGACAAACCACATTTTCACTATGTTGAGACCTTAAATCCGGATAACCGTTTAAAGGTCTTCTGCATATACATTTTACAGAAAAACCGACAGGGTACATTCGCAAAACAGAGTTTGTCCATCGTGGGAATCAGATTTTGATCGATTTGATCGTGAATCCCACGATTCCTAGGCTCACATATGGGTAGCCAATAAACCTGCACATTTTAAATTTGTACAAAAATAGATATATATCCCAATATTGCCAGAACCAAGGATTCATTCAGTAAATCTTGGTTCGCACCTAGCCGAAGCGTCTCGTTCCCACTAGATAGCGATCTAAGGGACGCGAGGTTGCTTTTGTGACATAAAAATGGCGATTCATATCAAATGAATATTTAAAGTATCAGTTTAATAAAAAGCAAGTAAAGCAATATATATACACAGTTATTTATATAAGAAAGCTGTAAAGGGCGATGGGTTTTCACACTGGTGCCCGGACTGAAATTGAAATATATATATATATATATATATATATATTTGACAGAAAAGGAGTCAACCAAGACTGGGAAGAGAACCCAGTGGTGGTGAAGGCTGCTTATATATGCATATTTATATATAAAAGTAGTAAAAAGCCACAGAATAATCCAGGCCGAACAGAAATGTAAATGTACAGAAATGTAGTCAACCAAGACTGGGAAGAGAACCCAGTGGTGGTGAAGGCTACTTATATATGCATAGTTATATATAAAAGCAGTAAAAAGGCTGCGAAATGATCCAGGCTAGACTGAAATGTAAATTTATATAAAAGTAGTCAACCAGGGACTGGGAAGATCACCTAGTAATGGCGAAGAGTGTAAAAATAGTATAAAGGTCACGAAATGATCCAGGCAGACTGAAATGTATAAATATAAATATATATATATATATATATATATATATATATTAAGAGAAATGTAGTCAACCAAGACTGGGAAGAGAACCCAGTGGTGGTGAAGGCTGCTTATATATGCATAAATATATATAAAAGCAGTAAACTACCTCAGATTTGACATCCGGGCTTGACAGAATTGAAAAGTTAGTATATATACAGTTGAATAAACACAAAAAAAGTCAAACCCGAACTGGGAAGATAACCCAATCTGGGGAAGTTGCTTAAAACGAAGATGCTAGTGCACTGAAGCTATTAGAGTTGCCAGATCGTTAATCCGAGTTGTAAAAATGCCAGAAATTGAGTTTATGTACAAAACTATACCAAATTTTGACGAAAACGGCCACAGAACTAAGTTCTGGGCATTTTTAGAAAACAAAATTTGATATGCAAGTGAAAAACAGTGCAAAGAAGTAGTATTAACTTTCTGATCGTAAAAATACTTACAATGGACTGCTACACAGGCTTTTTGCCAAATTATAGGCTCTAAACGTCAGAATCTACCGGCTATTTTTTGATATGTGGTAGTATGTATGTATATCTACGTGTTAGAGTGAAAAAATTTGGGTTTGGAAGAGTTGAAAAAGTCAGAAAATCAAAAGGGCAGAGGTTCTCTGCGTTTCAGATTTTTTTAAAATGAGGGGGGGGTGGCCTCATATTTATAGACCAAAGAGCCTCAGATCTACCTGCTTCAGCCATAGGTAGAGGTACTGCTCCCTTGGTGGGGCCCACCTACCTGGTTCGATTGTTTCGAAGTACGTGCACTCCGAGCAACGCAAGGTCAAAGTCAAAACTTTCTAACTTTTGATATCGGAGCATCTGTTAGAGGCGTGCTATACCTTTCTGGAAAGCCTTCGCCTAGAGTGTCACAATGACATGGAATAAAACATTTTTCAGGTCCAAGAAGACGGGTTCATAACCAGGTCTTTGATTCCCCATAATTTATCCGTTGAGCTGTCTTGCGCTGTTTGCACTCGGGATCATCGTTATGGTTCATTCTGACCTTGGTGGCATCAATTTGGCTTGAGTTTGATTGAATCGGCTTAGGTTTGGTAAATGACCATTTTTCCCCTCCTGGGGTTGTTCTTAGTGTCGGCATGGCCTTCGGTTGACTTCCAGGAGTTGTTTCCAAGACTTGGATCCCATTCGAGTCTGTTTGTCCTTAGTATTGTCTAAGGCTGAGTTGGTCATTCCAATTTTCCTCTTGGAGAGGTTGTGAAGCTTCAGGTTTGTTCCCGAAGTTGACTTGACTTCCCGGGATGAGATCGGGCTGATCTGTACCTCTCTGGTTGAGACCAGAGCTGCTCTGTACCTCCCGAGTTAAAATTGAGGTTGAACTGAGTTGACATCCCGAGGCTGATGATCGAGGCCATGGTTATCCCAGTATTGATGGCCGCGATTGAGTTGACATCCCATTATTGAGATTGAGGCTGATTTGACAGCCCGATATTGAAATCGGGGTTGATCTGACGATTCGATTGGATATCGGAGATGATTTGACGGCCCGATATTGAGATCGGGGTTGATTCGACATTATGATTGGAGATCGGGGTGATTTGATGGCCTGATATTGAGATCGGGGTTGATTCGACGGTTCGATTGGAGATCGGAGTTGATTTGATTGCCCTATATTGAGATCGGGGTTGATTCGACGGTCCGATTGGAGATCAGAGTTGATTTGATGGCCAGATATTGAGATCGGGGTGGATTCGACGGTCCAATTGGAGATCAGGCCGGGTTAATTTGATGGCCCGATATTGAGATTGGGGTTGATTTGACGGTCCGATTGGAGATCGAAGTTGATTTAATTGACCGGTATTGAGATCGAATTTAAACTGGAGGTCTGGTATTGAGATTGGATTTGACTGGAGTACCGATATTGGTGATCGAATTTGACTGGAGTACCGATATTGGTGATCGGATTTGACTGGAGTATCGATATTGGTGATCAAATTTGACTTGAGTACCGATATTGGTGATCGAATTTGACTGGAGTACCGATATTGGTGATCAGATTTGACTGGAGTACCGATATTAGTGATCAAATTTGAGTGGAGTACCGATATTGGTGATCGGATTTGACTGGAGTACCGATATTGGTGATCGGATTTGACTGGTTCGCCCTCCTACAGTATTAGTAATAGGGGCAGAAAATTTCAAGTGTCTACAGATGCCCCTCTTTATCATGCTCATGCAATGCAATGGAATGAGCAGGATAAAGATTGCTAGACACTTGAAATGTGACTGTTGAATGATATGTTATGCAGGTTTGATACCTCTGAGAGGTTATGGTTACCCTTGAACATTTACGTCACTTTCTGCTAGGGATAAAGTTACTCATGATAACCCTTGAGCTGACATTGTCAGATGATTACTGGTTGGAGAACCACTGACATGCTTTGTCGAAGATGATCTACCACAGGTTGTTCTAGTCCTGCTCTGCTGGGGATGACATCCTCTACGATAGCTTCGTAGATTCTGGTGAGGTTGATATTATTGGTGCTACCTTGGTTTGAGACCAAGGGTTTTCCTGTCCGACGGTACTCTTTGCAGGGTTGATTTCCCTTCAGCTAGTGCTGTTGCACATTTCTAAGGCTCCTCCGCTGGGGATACTTCTCGATTATCGAGTCTTCTTAATTGATGTTTTCGATGCCTATCCTGATGATAGTTTACCTCGGTATTTTGCAATAGGCGGTTGAATCACCAAGTCTTCTTGGTGCTCCTTTTGAGGATGTGTATAACAGATTCCATCATCGGGGATAGACTATTACATGGTTTCTGTTATCGGATCATTTTCGATACTTCGCGGAGGTTTCTCCAACAGCTGCTGTCACCGGTCGGTACCCGATGCTTCGTTGGGGTATGCCAACGGCTGAACTGGACTCGGTCTGTACCCAAACTTCACTGGAGTCGTACCAACGGCTAAACTGGACTTCGATCTGTACCTGAACTTCGCTGGAGTTGTACCAATGGCTAAACTGGACTTCGGTCTGTACCCGAACTTCGCTGGAGTCGTACCAACGGCTGAACTGGACTTCGGTCTGTACCCAAACTTCGACAGTGTTGATATTTTGGCAGTTTGATGCCGCTTTTCAGTAGTTTTTTAGTAATCTTCATACGTGGGCCCCAGACATTGCTCTGAAGATGGATACCAAAGGTTTTCATAGAGATCCCTTTTCTGTTAGGATAATGCTGCTGAAACGCAGGATTTCAGGATAAACCGCTCAATCGCGTAGCGATTTCTCTTCAGATTTGACTTGGCAGCACATAGAAATTCCGTTTCAACCTGAACTGAACCGAGCTCGGGGGAGTGGGACCCACCTTGGGGAGCCGCATATGGAGGTGCGACAGCCGCAGGTGGGCCCGTTTCCACCTGGGCTATTTATTGGGTAGCGGGATTTCATTTCTTCGAAGTTCTATTTTGAATTTCCAAAGGATTTCGATCTTCTTTTTTAGATCTACGGAGCTTGGACAGCTGTTTTCTGATTCCGTCAGTTCCTACACGTTCAGCGCAGCGCAGGTAACATTTTATGTCCTTTTTTTGCAAGTTTTGACCGTTAAAAGCATGTGAACCACGTAGGGGGCTTTTAGACGTAATGTATGAAAAATATATGCTTATATGATCTGTTAAATTTTTTTTGACTACATATGTATGCATATCTTACTGTAATGCACGTTTGGATGTAAGAAAATTCAGATTCTGAGACAGTTAATTTTTGTTCTGTTCGATCGGTCTACTCATCCTTTTTGAGGCCTAGTGAGCCTGGATTTTTAACTAAAAATGTCCATGGTAATTTGGCCACCATATGAGGTTATTTTTGATTTTATTTCATAAATATGAACTGTTCTTATTTTTGGGAAGATGTGCTACTGAATGGCCACCTAGTCATACCTATGTGCATACAGACAATCTATTTTACAAAGGAGACTCTAGCAAAAAAAATTTAAAACCAAAGCATTTAATAAACATGCAATTTTAACTCTACTGGGGATTTTTGACTGACCCATACAGGTTTTTAGGATTTTATCTTTTGAAAAACATACAGTTTTAAGTTTATTGGATTTTTTTGACTGACCCATGTATGTTTTAAGACTTAGAGATGCATAGAGTACTGATTTAAAATAATAAGCCACAGGTTTTAGGCTTACCACTCTTTCTGAGGTGATTTGGAGACTTTGTACAGGTGATGGATTGTGATAGACCCGACAGTGCTAGCAGGGTATCCTCAGGTATTAGACGGAGGCGAGCTTCTGATGTTCCTCAGCTGCGTTTGGCTAGACCAACTCACAGATTGGTAGAGTTGGTTGTTCGTCCAGCTTAGAACAAACCACCGATTGACATTGATGACGAGCAGGCTGCTTTTTCTATTCAAGCTCCGGCTCAGGCTCCACTGGCGGAGGTTCCAGGCATTGTTGTGCCTACACAAAAGATGCTGGGTGACTTGCATCGCCATCCTTCGAGATATCTCCACGCCAATGAGGTGACTTGAAGTTTTTCTCTTCTTGGATTCTTTTCTTTCTTTGGCCATTCTCTGGGCACAGGCTTTTGACATGAGTTAATTTTTTATACAAGTTCCTGGCTTTACACAGCCTCGAGGGAACTGGTTCAATGTGCATTCCCTGTATCACACTCTGCATGAGGATTACAGGGATATCGTTGATGGCTGGGGGTTCTAGGCTTTCTTTTCCATTCTTCCTCGCTGTTGCCCCTGTGGGTATATGAGGGATTTGTCTGAGCGCTGGTTTCACCAGACTCAGTCTCTTTATCTGCTGGACTGTGAGGTGATGATGACTCCTATAGACTAGAGGTTCATCACCAGTATTTAGTTTGAGGGTGAGCCAGTGCTTGTTGTGGCTGACAGTACGCCCACTGTCGTTCGATCCCTGCTGGGAGTTTCCGCGACGGCCCTCAAGGGTCGGTCGGTCCGATTTGGTCCCTTAAGTATAGATGCCCAGAATGGGACTTGGCTGAAACCTCTGCCTGATGACCAGAGGGTTAGAGATCGCATTCTGAGGCGATTATTCTGGTGATCATCAGGGGTTATTTTGTGGCGGACAACTCGTCTACTGTGTCCTTCGCCCTGATTAGCGCCACCCGGCATGTTGAGCGCCTCAGTGACTTTGATTGGGGTTCCTACACCTTTGCCTATTTTCTCCGGGGCATGCATATGCTTTCGAAGGGTTCGACGGAGGCTTGGTTAGGATTCTACCCGTTTCTGCTGGTGAGTACATCTTTCTTGTACCTTTTTGACTTCAGCATTTATATTTGTTAGTCTTGATCACTGAGGACTTTTAATATTGACATGGCCAATTCTGGGCATTTGAGAGGCTTCCTTGCCTACGGCCCACCACTACTTTAGGCCTGGAGACCTATCCTCGAGGACGGCATTGGCATCACTCGACTTTGACGGAGGTCCCTATTGCTGAGGGATTTACTCATGCTCGCTTACAGCTGGAGCTTTTGACGGCTGGATCGATCTCCTGGACGTCGTATACCTCTGAGTTTTTGACCGTTGGGTTCGAGGGAGGCTTTCCCACTGGTCGGGAGTTTATATTGTCTACCCGCAAAGTCCTAATTTTGATAGAGGGAGGCTGGGAGCTCTATTTGGGAGAGCGTGTCATCAGGAGTATTAGGGTGAGATCCGCATTCCCATTGTTCCTCCTGTTTGGCATCATTGGCTGTTGATCATGCCTTTAACAGATATTCACATGGAGGGCATAAATGGCTTCACCCTATTAGAGGGTCCGTTCAGCCAGGAGGCATTTAGCAGATGGTGGAGTCCTCGCACTATTGGAGCTCAGACTAGGGCCACCCAGTTCATGGTAGATATAGTGCTAGGGTCTGTGATGATGATAGACTGGATAACTTGCCTCAGGGAGCCGACTCATTTAGATCAGATTGCAGATCTAACCCTGGAGTTGGATAGGGCCCCTTCTTTATCAGGCATCTTGGCAGAGATCGATCAGAGGCATCTTCTTTTGACCCATCTAGCTCAGGAGCATGCCCCTCCTTAGGTCCATTTAGCAGTAGTTTTGCAGGGGTAGATCCTCCCTTGTACCGCCCAGACATGTCGGATGACAACAGCTTTGTGTCCACAGCAAAGATGGAGCAGGTTAATCATCTGGACGTGGACTATCTGGATCTCTTCTGATAGCTATGGAAGCTATATTTTTGGTCAGTCACTGTTCTGGCTATTTGGCGGTTGTGCCATCATTTTGATAGACCACTGTATTAGTTGGGTGGTGGTGCCCCATTTCCCTGTATTCTTTACATCACTTTATATTATCAGACAGGGATGATGCCCATAGTAGATAGTTTATCGTACATATTCATGCTATTTCCTATCTATTGCATCATGTTTATACTTGTTATCATGCATGTATCATGTTATATGTATGCATTCAGATAAATGAGTTCAGATGTGACCCCTGAACAGTCTTATGGTATGGTGATACAGATGATGTCGTCCTCCGTCAGCCGTATTGAGCATTTACCATCGTTTACGGTGGCAGCATCATTGAGGTCCTAGTATGAGAGTCTACCCTTTTCAGCCAGGGGGACAGTGGATCAGATGTTGGGGCACTCGTTAGCCCTTGTAGATTTCTGAGTTCCAGACAGATTCGTTGAGGGCCTTCTACCATTCTGGATACCCGATAGGCAGGTTTTCAGTTTTGGAAGGCGTGAGCTGACACCGACTCTAGAGGAGTACCAGAGATTCACTGGTTTGGACTTAGAGTTGTCATGCGCTCAGACGGCGATTAGCGACATGAGGAGACCATTCCTGCGAATGTCCAGTCTTCGTCAGAGGGTAGTCACAGAAGAGATCGTATCTAGGTGTGTGATCTCGATTGACTTCTTGATCGAGCGCTTTGGCAAGCTTGATAGCTATGATAGCCACGGAGAGGATTTTGTTATTTTAGTAGAGACATAGCATGCGGCTAGGGTAGATATTTTGCTAATGTGCATTGTGGCATACGTCTACATGCCGTTGCGCTTGGATCACCTGGATGTGGGATTGGTATTTGTTGTTAGGGCCCTTAGACAGGGTAGTACCATTCTCCCGATAATATTGGCTGAGACGCTATGGTCAGCCACTCACTGTGTTACCCACCCGGAGGGGTTCTTCAGAGGTAGTTCAGTCTTGCTGTATGTATGGCGGATGTCCCATATATGATCGATAGGATTCTTTAGACCTCATGGATATTGTTCTACCTGCGAGGTAGCCACATCTTACTCTTTTTAGCCTGCGGAGTGTATCGATGCAACAACGTGGTCTACATTTTTGGCGGATATTGACCATCCGTTCTTGATTTTGCCATGCTCAGGGCTAGCCTCCCCATATAGCTTCATTACTCATGTACCTGGCATGGATTACTTGCCTCTAGCGGGTTTGAGGGGAGTAACTACTTATCATCCCCTGGCTGTTATGAGCCAGTTTGATCAGTTCCAGAGCTTGCACCAATTTGAGGGGTCTACTGATCAGAGAATGTTGGCTTCATCCATGTCATCAGTCGATTTGATTAGAGTATATGAGTGTTGGACTCATAGAGAGAGGGCTGAGTTCTCCAGTAGCCATCCGGACCGTTCTCCAGAGTATTCTGCATAGCTGGAGGCAGATATGGAAGCAACAACATTTATTCCTTTAGCTCCTATTGTAGATTTAGATGAGGAGGAGCCTATGGAGGATCCTGCGTCTCCCACTAAGGATGAGCTGTTCGTAGGTTTGACAGCTGCTTTGGTTAATGACCCACCGACTATCCCTGTAGGCATAGATCTGACTTTGGCGAATTCACTATTTAGGATGACTTTTGAGCGGGATTTGGCTAGAGCGCAGATGTTGGCCGCCTTATTTGGCAGAGATATAGCTTTAGCTAAGAGGGACGCACTTCGAGTCGCTTATAATGCTGGCTTGATAGAGAGAGATGAGCTTTGATCTGCCAGAGATGCAGTTATTGTGGAGAGGGATGAGATTCGCTCAGCCAGAGATGCAGCTTTTGCTGAGATCGAGGACACTTTGATTGCTAGAGATGCAGATTTTGAGGAGAGCGATGAGGCTATAGCTTCCCGTGATTTCCACATTGCTGACAGTACTGCCCTTCGATCTTATACTCACGGCCTGGTCACCGAGATTAGTTCATATATTGATGACCACAATGCCACACTGCAGATGACTATGGAGGTTTTGAGCCGTATGGAGACTAAGATTATTACATTATCAGCTTCTCCTCCATCTTCAGAGAGAGATGCCATGGTGGCATTGCTGGCCCGCTTATTATTGGGTTCATAGACTAGCTTTATTTTTCCTGCACAGACTAGATCAGCCATTTTTGTCATGTACAGGGCATTATGTATATATCAAACAGTTTTATATCAGAGAAATATTTTTTTGATTCACTTCCCTGTTTAGAGATGTACCGTCATTACTGAGTGATTACCACTTCTTTTATGACTCGCTGTTGTTGATGCATCTTGAGCTTCTCTTTGATGGACTAACTGTTGAGATGTCAGGGAGTATCTCAGATGGGCCTGTTAATCAGGTAAATTGATAGGATTTAGACTCTGTTTGTCTTTGGTTTTTATTGGGGTTTTTATTTTTTCTTGAAGGTCAAACCGCACCGTAAATGGCTGCCTATGTACTCCCGGGTTGAGGGAGATCAGGTCATTCGTAGTTCTGGCTTGAGAGGGTTTGAAAAGAATCTGTCTTAGGTTTTAAGTTTGGTTTGATAAGTTTTTTTTGAATTTTTATTTGGTTTTACCGCACCAGAAATGGCTGCCTACGTACTCCCGGGTTGAGGGAGATCAGGTCATTCTTAGTTCCGGCTTTTTAGTGAAAAACCAAACCTGATTTGATTTGTAGGACCCGGATGCGGGTATGCATGTGCTTCAAACATAGTACCTTTTCATTGTATTTGAATTGATGAGTTGGGGAAATTTGTTCCCGTCCATTTCTTGTAATCTGATAGCTCCTCCCGTCAATACTTCCTTGACAATGAAAGGGCCTTCCCAATTAGAGGCGAACTTTCCTTTAGCTTTGTCTTGATTGGCTAAAACTTTCTTCAGCATCAAGTCATTTTCTTTGAATTGCCGTATTTGGACCTTCTTGTTGTAGGATCGAGCAATCCTTTGCTAATACAACTGCCCGTGGAAAATGGCTGTAGCCCTCTTTTCCTCTATCAAAGACAGTTGGTGGTATCAATTTTGCAACCATGATCCTTGTCTATCTGAGCATCAATCATCACTCTTAAGGATTCCATCTCTACTTCTATGGGGAGGACTGCTTCCATGCCATAGACTAATGAATAGAGGGTAGCCCCAGTAGAGGTGTGCATTGATGTCCTGTATGCTAACAGGGTTAGAGGCAGCAGGTCAGGCCATTCTTTGTGATTGGCAGACATTTTCTGCATAATCTTTTTGATGTTCTTATTGGCCGCTTCGACAAAACTGTTCATCTTGGGCTGATAGATGACGAAATTGAGATGTTTGATGTGGAACTTGCTGCACAGCTCCTTCATCATTATATTGTTCAGGTTTTTGGCATTGTCTGATATAATCACCTCCGGTTGTCCATACCGACAGACGACATTGTTTCTGATGAAACCAATGATGACCTCTTTCGTGACTTTGGGAAAAGAGGCTGCTTCAACCCATTTGGTGAAGTAATCGATCATGGTGAAGATGAATCGATGACCATTACTAGCCTTTGGTTCTATTGGACAGATTACATTCATTCCCCACATGGAGAAAGGCCATAGTGAACTCATATTGTGTAGCTCATTTGGAGGAGCATATATGGCATTTCTATGTACTTGGCATTGATAGCATCTTTTAACGTGATCGTCGCAGTCAGCTTTAAGAGAGATCCAATAATGATCGGTTCTTAATATCTTCTGGGCCAGCAGATGACCGCTCATGTGTGGACCACAGACTCCGCCGTGGACTTCATCCATCAGTCTCTGGACTTGTTCTTCATCAAGGCATCTTAATAGGCCTATTCCAGCATCTCTTTTATAGAGGGCATCTCCGCTTAGATAGAACTTCATAGCCATCTTATGAATCCGCTTTCGCGTGGATTGGCTTACTCCAGCGGGTGTAGATCCATCTCGTAGATATTCCTTGATGTCTTGATACCAGGGATGCTTGACAGGAGGTATTTCATCTGATACCTCTCCAATGTAATTCTCGTATGTCGGGGCTTTCTGAATTATAAATTTGATGTTGGGAAACCCATTCCGATCAAATATGCAGATTAATAAAGCCAACGTTGCTAATGCATCAACGAAATTATTTCTACCCCGAGGAATATGGTTGAAGGTTACGTCTTTGAATTCCATGGATATTCTGACGACCTGCCAATGATAGGGTAGCAAATACAGTTCTTTGGTGTGATACGCCCCAATAGATTGTCTAATGACAAACTCAGAGTCTCCAAAGACCAATAGGTGTTTGATACCCATGGATTGGGCTAATTTCAACCCCATTATACAGCCTTCATACTCGGCTGTGTTGTTGGTGTTGCCAAATTGAAGTTTGGTAGCCACATGATATTTTTCTCTTATACCAGAGATAAGGACTGCCCCAGCTCTGGAACCTTCCATGTTTACTGCTCCGTCGAAGTACATTTTCCATGGTTGGACTATATTCTCTTGCTGAAGTTGTTGAATTGTTATTATTTCATCATCTGAGAAATAAGTCTCCAGGGGCTCGAACCTTCTTGAAAGTGCTTCAGCTAATTGATCTGCAATGCTTTGACCCTTGATTGATTTCTGAGTCACGTAGACAATGTCGAATTGTTGTAAGATCAACTGCCATTTGGACAGTCGACAGTTCAACATTGGCTTGTTGAATACATATTTGAGTGGATCCATACGGGATATGAGGTAGGTCGTGTGCCCATGGAGGTAATTGTAACCTCATTGCGGCACATGTAAGACCCCAAATTTTATAAATAAGGATTTAATTTTCTTTATATATTATTTTGAAATATTAAGGTGTTGATTTGATAAATATGATAAGTTATGGGTGAACTGTGCAAATTTTTCAAATTTAGCAAGTGGTAATAAAATATTCATTGTTGTCGGGGAATATTCGTTTGGTCGTGGAATATTCTTGTTGTCAGGGAATATTCGTACGACGGCTCAGCCATTTGTGGGCCTCACAACGGAATAACTGTCAGAGGAAGAAAACGATAAGAATGAGTTTCTAAAAATAACGGCGTAGTTGTTACCTTTAGAACTGTTGAAATACCCGGTGGTTAAAATACAGTAATACGCAGTGTTGCACAGTAGCACACGGTATTGCACAGTAATTCTAATTATTGATTCTTACGTAAGAAGTCACTACTCAATAATTGTTACAGTAACTACTGTTCAATATTTTATATTATTGATTCAATAATTGCTACAATTGCATAGTATTTTATTGGTTCAATAATTGCTACGTTGATATTTTATATCAATAATTGCTACGTTGATATTTTATATTAGTGATTCAATAATTGTCATTGCACAGTATTTCACATTATTAAATCAATAATTGTCACTCTTATTATTTGAATAATATTATTAGATAGCATTATTGGCAATGTCTAAGAAAGTTCTGTCTAGGAGGGGTTATTTAATTGCGCGCCAGTAAGGAGAAATCCTTATCGGAAGGCCCCCTCTTTCCTGGGAACGACCTGGTTGTCAATATTGTAGTTCTGTAATATTATTTGTGAATAATTAAATTGTGGATAAATATGATGAGGAAATATTTATTTCAATTATGATATAAAGGGAAGAATTTTTAGTAAAAGACATTTGTTGAAAGTTGACATTTTATCTTCTCCGATAAAATTAATTTATTCAAATATATTATTATAATATTATATTATAAAATTATAACGTGATAATATAATAGTATAATTTTATAATTTGAAGAAGTGATATTGTTGTAATAAATTCATGGTATAAAATAAAATGAGATGGAAGAGAAAAGAATTGAATTGGAATTCTTTTAATAATTATAAATATTTTATTATATATATATATATATATATATATATATTAAGCATGTGGATATTATTTTTTCCTTCCTTGTGTTCTGCCTACCTGCCAAACTTTTCAAGACTTGGGCTGAAGGAATTTTCTCCGAATGCTTCCTTTGTCAACATTGGCATGCTAAGCCTTTTCTATAAATAGGGTGCTTAGTTAGAAATGAAAATCACACCAGAATCAGAAAATTTTCTCTCTATAATATCGAGCATATTTCTTGTGAGTATTTAGATACTTTGAGTGTTAACAACAGTGCAAGTTTTCGTCCACATAATATCCGATATTCCAGTCAAAACTACTCTCCGGTTAAGGTAAGGGATGTTATTTTCTTTCATAAATGATGTTATTCTTCTCAATATCATTATACCAAAATATTAGCATGAATTTTGTTATGAAATTCTTACTTTTTCCGTCGGAGTTACTATTCACGTATATGGCACTATTAACGTATACGACGCTATTCACGAACACGGTACTATTCATGAGTACTATTCACGAAGTATGATTTTACTTATGAAATTTCTAACCTTTTCATGCCGGGGTTACTATTCACGTATACGACATTATTCACGTATACGGCACTATTCAAAAATACGGTACTATTCAGAGAAAAAATTATTTTTCTTCTATTTGTCCAAGTTGTATGTTAAGGTTCCTATCTTTGATTGGATCCAAGTTTTGAGCTCTATTCTTGAATTTTGCTCCACAAAGTATTATTATGGAGTATTTTTGAACTAGGATAAACTAAAATACGAATACTTAATCTTTGTCCTTTATCTCACTGGATTCGTTCTTTAAAATATTTTTCATCATCCTCAGTCCTAAATGGTGATATAACTGAATATCTTTGGCCTGTAGTGCAAAGATGAATGATTACCTGATGAATATCTTTGGCCCGTAGTGCAAAGATGAACAGGTGTTGAGATGAACATGACCACTGGTGATACAAATGAATATCTTTGGCTCGTAGTGCAAAGATGAATATTTAAATTGAGATATATTGATTGATGTTACAGGAATAAAATATTGATGATGGATTCTTAAATCATAGAAGATAGTAGATTTCTTTCTCTACTTAATTCTTCTAATGAATTGTTATTTTTGCTGCAATTGTTGATCTAAAACTTGTTGTCCATAATATTTTACCTGATTTGTTGAAGACTAACGATAATTTATTTTTCATTATCTTTGTCATAATATTCTTTACTGGGCTAGTTAAGCTCACCCTTTTCATCTATTGTCCTCTTCAGGGAATGAGAATGTTGCGAGGACTAGTCGGGGAACAGTATGATGATCAGAGTTAGATCTGTAGAAGTCCCCACTATTCTATAAAATAGTAGGATAATAATTGTAATGAATAAGAAATGAATTTGAATGTTTATATTTCGTATTATATACGATTTGCATTAAAATTCATAGTTGTATGGTTGTATTTCTCACGACCTTTTGTTATAAAAGATTGTATTTGAATTGTGTACCATGTATTTGGAGACTCAAAATGGGTTGGTATTGAACCTATTTTGGGGGCGTCATAGTTGGTATCAGAGCTTAGGGATATGATCTCTGGCAGAGATCTGGGAATAAAAGTAGGAGGGAGAGACTAATAAAACCTTTGCTAGTGTGTCCTACCTAAGCTTATTTGTTATTTAATTGGTCGTTTGGAATATAGGGTTAATATGTGATATGTTAATTTATTTGATTAACCCTTGTTTTGTGGCAGTATTTGAGAATGGTAGCTAAAAATCTAAACAATGGAGTGAATGAGATCGTGGAGACACCTTTAATCACCAAACAGGAGAACGTGCAACAGGAAGGCTATATTCCTCCTGTAAACAACCCTACTGAAGAAACGATAAACGAAGGAATGTTTAGAAGCTTTTTGCAGTTCATGCAAAACTAGACAAAGGAGACTCGTGTTCATAATACAGGTGGAAATAATAACTCGCGGCTTGTCACTGCCAAGCAGTTTAAAGAGTTGGAACCACCAGAGTTTCAGGGAAAGCTAGATCCAATCAAGGCAGAGATGTGGGTTAAGCAAATTACTAAGATATTTAATGTCTTAGGATGCACAGACGAACAAAAGGTTCCATTCGCCACGTTTATGTTCCATGGAAAGGCATATTACTGGTTGGAATCTGTGAAGCGTACCCAGCCTGCCGCACTCAAGATGTCTTGGGTGGCGTTCCAGAAACTATTCAATGACATATACTTTCCAGAAAGTATTCGTCACATGAAATAGGTAGAGTTTATCAGACTGGAACAGAATAACATGACGGTGTCCCAGTACGAGGCTAAGTTCGCGGAGTTATCCCGGTTTGCACCTCATTTGGTGGAGAATGAGGAACGAATGACGCGGATGTTTCTGAGAGGTTAGAAACCAAAAATTCGTCAATACCTCATTTCTCATAAATTTTATCTATATTCAGATGTAGTGAACAGGGCCCAATTGTTAGAACGTGATAATGATTATATTCAACCAAGGGACAACAACCAAGGTCCTACCGGTGGCAGCAGTCATCGGAATAATGATAACCAGCAATGAGGAAAGTATTATGACAGAAGCGGTAACCACTCCGGTGGTACTCGTGGCCATGATAAAAGAAGGAGTGAGTCGAGGGGAGATTTCAAGAAGAGAATGTACAACAATGAGAAAGTGAAAATATCGACAGCAGCACCAACATCAACTATTTTTAGGGGAGGAGAACGACCGTCGGTCGTATGCTATACAGCAATCCAAGGTGTGCTATAACTGTGGAAAGGAAGGACATATAGCTCGAGTATGTCCTGTAGCGAAACCAAGTCCAGCGGGGGTGGTGATTCCTAAGGCTGTTCCGGATAAGTCAAAGTCGATGGTTCCTGGAAGAGCTTTTGTCGTGACTGCCCAACAAGCAAGGAACCCGAACGAGGTGATCACGGGTAAGCAGATAATAAACTCTTGCGAAGTTTATACCTTATTAGATACCGATGCTACCCATTCTTTTATTTCACCTGCTTGTGCTCAACGTTTGAATTTGACTTCTGAGAAATTAGACTTTGACTTATCTGTTGAAACTTCGTTGGGAGAAACCTTTGTTACATCCACATTTTACAAATCTTGCTTGATTCAAATTGGTACCCTCACCCTACTTGTTGATCTTATATCTTTGAAAATACTTGCATTTGACGTGATTTTAGGAATTGACTAGTTAACCACTTATCATGCCAAAATTGATTGTTTTCGTAAGGTTGTTAGTTTTCATATTCCTAATCAACCTGTTGTGCGAATCCAAACTACCAAACCACTAAAATCAGTTAATGTCATTTCAAGTTATAAAGCTATTCGTTTATTGAAAAACGGATATTAAGCTTTCTTAGCACATGTCACTGATCTAAACCAGAATACGTTAGGTTTGAATGATATTTCTGTTGTTAATGAGCTTCCGGATGTATTTCCCGAAGAACTTCCCGGTTTACCCCCAGAACGTGAAGTTGAATTCTTTATTGATCTTGAACCCGGTCCATTTCTAAAACCCCATATCGAATGGCTCCTATTGAACTTCAAGAGTTAAAGGTCCAACTACAGGAGTTGTTAGACATCGGTTTTATACGTCCTAGTACATCTCCTTGGGGTGCTCCCGTTTTATTTGTAAAAAAGAAAGACGGGAGTATGCGACTTTGTATTGACTATCGGGAGTTTAACCATGTCACCATCAAGAATAGGTATCCATTACCTCGTATTGATGACCTATTCGACTTATTACAAGGTGCACAATTCTTTTCAAAGATTGATCTTCCTTCTGGATATCATCAGTTAAAGGTTAAAATTGAGGATATTCCAAAGACTGCTTTCAGAACTCGATACGGGCATTATGAATTCTTAGTCATATTTTTTGGATTGACTAATACTCCGGCTGCTTTTATGGATATGATGAACCGTGTATTCAAGGAATATTTGGATCAGTTCGTGGTTGTCTTTATTGATGACATCCTCATTTATTCCAAAAGTTGTGAAGATCATGAGCACCACTTGCAGCTGGTACTTCAAAGGCTTCATGAAAACAAGCTATCTGCTAAGCTGAAGAAATGCGAGTTCTGGCTTGAGGAAGTAGCGTTCCTTGGGCACGTAGTATCAAAACATGGAGTATATGTTGACCCGACGAAGATTTAAGCAATACAAAGTTGGGAGCAACCTAAGTCGGTGACCGAAGTACGTAGCTTTCTGGGCTTAGCTGGTTATTATCGGAGATTCGTGGAAGAATTTTCTCGAATCGCTACTCCATTAACTCAGTTGACTCGGAAAGATACAAAATTCGTATGGAACGAGGAATGCGAGAAGAGCTTTCAAGAGCTCAAGAGGAGACTCATTTCGGCACCTGTTCTGACTATACCATCTGGTTCGGATGGATTTGTCATCTACAGCGATGCTTCGGGTAAAGGGCTAGGATGTGTTCTCATGCAACATGGGAAAGTCATAGCCTATGCCTCACAGCAACTCAAAGAATATGTAAGGAATTATCCTACTCATGATCTATAGTTGGCAGCAGTCGTTTTCGCGTTGAAGATTTGGAGACACTACCTGTATGGAGAGAAAGTGGAGATTTATACGGATCATAAGTGTGACGCCCCCAAAATAGGTTCAATACTAACCCATTCTGAGTCGCCAAATACATGGTACATAATTTCAAATACAAATCTTTTATAACAAAAGGTCGTGAGAAATACGACCATACAACTATGAATTTCAATGCAAATCGTATATAATACGAAATATAAACATTCAAATTCATTCCTTATTCAATACAATTATTATCCCACTATTTTATAGAATAGTAAGGACTTCTACAGATCTAACTCTGATCATCACATTGTTCCCCGACTAGTCCACGCAACATTCTCATTCCCTAAAGAGGACAATAGATGAAAAGGGTGAGCTCAACTAGCCCAGTAAAAAATATTATGACTAAGATAATGGAAAATAAATTATCGTTAGTCTTCAACAATTCAGATAAAATATTATGGACAACAAGTTTTAGATCAATATTCGCAGCGGAAATAACAATTCATTAGAAGAGTTAAGTAGAGAATGAAGTCTACTATCTTCTATGATTTAAAAGTCCATCATCAATATTTTATCCCTGTAACATCAATCAATATACATCTCAAATCAAATATTCATCTTTGCACTACGGGCCAAAGATATTCATTTGTATCACCAACTAGTCATGTTCATCTCAACACCTATCCATCTTTGCACTACGGGCCAAGGATATTCATCAGGTAATCATTCATCTTTGCATTACAGGCCAAAGATATTCAGTTATATCACCATTTAGGACTAAGGATGATGAAAAAAAAGTTAAAGAACGAATCTAGCGAGATTAAGGACAAAGATTAAGGATTCGCATTTTAGTTTATCCAAGTTCAAAAATACTCCATAATAATACTTTATGGAGCAAAATTCAAGAATAGAGCTCAAAACTTAGATTCAATCAAAGATAGGAACATTAACAGGCAACTTGAACAAATAGAAGAAAATTAAATTTTTCTGTGAATAGTACCGTATTTGTGAATAGTGCCGTATATGTGAATAGTGCCGTATATGTGAATAGTAATATAAAAAAGATAGAAATTTCATTAGAAAAATCATACTTCGTGAATAGTACTCGTGGATAGTACCGTATTCGTGAATAGTGTTGTACACGTGAATAGTAATCCCGACGAAAAAAGTAAGAATTTCATAATAAAATCCATGCCAATATTTTGGTATAATGATATCGAGAAGAATAACATCATTTATGAAAGAAAATAACATCCCTTACCTTAACCAGAGAGTAGTTTTAACTGGAATATCGGATATTATGTGGACGAAAACTTGCACTGTTATCAACACTTAAAGTATCTAAATACTCACAAGAAATACGCTCGATATTATAGAGAGAAAATTTTATGAATCTGGTGTGATTTTTATTTCTAACTAAACACCCTATTTATAGGAAAGGTGTGGCTGATTTGTAGCCTACCCACTTTGAAAAAAAACTTCAGACCAATCTTGGTCTTCATCACATGTTATATATATATATATATATATATATATATATATATATATATATTAAAATATTTATAATTATTAAAAGAATTCCAATTCTATTTTTTTTCTCTTCCATTTCATTTTATTTTTATGCCATAAATTTATTATAACAATATCACCACCTCAAATTATAAAATTATACTATTATTATATCACATTATAATTTTATAATGTAATATTATAATGGGCTATATGTAGCTACACAGCTGTGTAGCTACACAGTATGCTATAGCGGCGGTTTTCTAGGGCTATAGCGACAGTTTGTCTGTCGCCATAAATATTCTGTCTATAGCGACAGATAAACCATCGCTATAGCCCTGAAAAACCGTCGCTATAGTCTACTGTGCACTACACAGCTGTGTATTTACATTTTTTCTATTATAATAATATATTTTAATGAATTAATTTTATCAGAGATGATAAAATGTCAACTTTCAACAAATGTCTCTTACTAAAAATTCTTCCCTTTATATCACATTTGAAATAAATATTTCCTTATCATATTTATATATAATTTTATTATTCACAAATAATATTACAGAACTACAATATTGACAGCCAGGTCGTTCCCAGGACAGAGGGGGCTTTCCGATAAGGATGTTTCTTTACTGGTGCGCAATTAGATTAACCTAACCCCTTTCCTCAACAGAACTTCCTTGGACATTGTCAATAATGCTATCTAATAATATTATTTAAATAATATAAATTATTGATTTAATAATGTGAAATACTGTGCAGTGACAATTATTGAATCAATAATACAAAATATCAACTGTAGCAATTATTGAATCAATCATATAAAATATCTGAAAGTAGTATGCATACAAGCCAATCATGTATGATGATAAAGCATATACTTTGGAGACAATCTTATTTATTTATTAATAAAAATATTCATTTATTAAAGGTATTTAATTATCTACATGGTGCTGTTTTCATAATATGTAAATAACCCATAGTTTTAAGCAATGCTTTTAGAATCATAATAATGATCATGCTAATGAGATCTAAATTCTTAGAAAGCTCTAAAACTAAAATAGTTCCCAATCGTGGGATTACTAAAAAGGGGATTAGTAAATCCGGATAGTTTGGTACATATGTTGCTTGCTCATTGGATGAGGATGATTGATCTCATGATCATTTGTGTGGAGACACTAAAGCAAGTATGTAGGTGTTTATTGGAGAATAAGTTCACTGAACGTAACTCGCTATGGAATATCTAATGGAGTTTTATTCGCCTGTCAATAGAAATTCCTAATGTGATAGTAGTACAAGTGATCCTTGGACTTGAGATCATCATAGTATCTTGTATATAATAAATTATACTTTGACTTATTCCTTAAAGCCCTTTAGGGTATATAAAAGGGTATGCTTGGATATAATGAGTTACTTATGGAGATAATAAATGATCAATAAAGAATCTACCACCTCTAGTAAAAGAGAAAATATGTTCTATGTGATTCAGTAAATGACAATCCAGGAATCCTTGGCCAAGGTGGAATGAAATTAGAAAAAAGTTTCTCATTTGTATTATTTGGAGTTGTGCATTTTCTAATCGAAATACATATAATTAAATAAAAAAGACTTAACAGTAATTTCATGTCTTATATTTAATTGGGACATTGTATGGTAGAATGATTGAATTGTACAGTAACTATTTACTCACAGGTTCTTTTACGATTAATATTGAAATCTATATTATCTGGAAAGTCGTTGATCGCTAGGGAGGCTTATCCTTATTGTAGAATAAATATTATTTATTTAAATAGATTATTAGTTTAATTTATTTATTTAAATAAGATTAGAATTATTCTAATTGATTTATTCACAGCCGGTTTAATATGGAGAACCTAAAGGGTCACACCATAAATGGAAGAATAATTATTTAAGAAGGTAATGGCATAATCATAATAATGCATTAAGTGTAATTAATTTAATCTATGGTGATAGAATAAATTAAATAGATTAATGTTTATTATTTAATATTTTGAAAATATTAAATATAAATTAATAAGAGGAGTCTTATTAATATTATTATAATTATTATTATTTTAATTTCTAAAGGAGTTTAGTAATTAATTTAATATTAGTACTCTCATTTATTCCTAATAAGATTAGGAGACAAATTAATTAACTGAATTTAATTAATTATTCCCAATGTGGTGGGAAGCCTAAATTAATTAAAGGAGTTTAATTAATTAAATAAAATCTCATGTCTAATAGGATTAGAAGGGTTGACCAATATCTTTATAAAAGGAGTCTTATAATAAATCTCAGTTGATGCAATTTCAATTGTTGGAGAGTACTCCTTTTCTATAGAGGATAGAAAACTAAGCCAACCACCCTCTTTCTTGATAATTCATCTTCCTTGGTGGATCACCTCTAGAGGCCAAACACATGGGTGGCTAACGTTGATCAAAGGAAGGAATCTAACCTGGAAATTTAAGAAGATCACGAAGAACAAGGAGTTGAACTCGTACCTATGGAAGCTTCGTTCTACAAGGGTATGATTTCATAACTTCTTATTTATCGTTTTAAATTAATAATTTTCATAATGGATGATCCGGATAATGGTTTTGTAAAAAAATTTTAAACTCTGAAATACCATGCTTCCGCTAATTTTTGCAATTTGATTGCGTTACGATTTCGTACAAATCCAACAATGGCATCAGAGCCAAACCTTTATGCAATTATTAATTATTTTTATTCCATATATGTATGAGTATGTATTTAAAATAATTTATTGGGCATAATTTTATTGTATAAAATTATTTTTTATGAAAAAAAGACAATTTACAACTATGAAGAAAAAAAAATTGACGGAATATTTTTTTTTTGACAGATCAATTGATCCGAGTGATTCAAGGGCTGTGTCACGTTTTTTTTTACTTTCAATAGAAGACTTGGCACGTTAACATATTATATATATATATATATATATATATATATATATATATATATATATATATATATTATATATATATATAGTAAATATGATCCTGCATCCTGAGAATGATTTCAAATGGAAGAGTCACATTAGCATTAAAAAGGAATCCTGCAGGAATGGTTTTCTAAAAGGACGTAATATATATATATATATATATATATATATATATTATTTTTTAATAATTTTATAATTAAAATAAAGAGTTTATTTTAATCTTAAAATTGGATTTTATGCAAATTAAAATTACCCATTAAATGATACTCATATATATATGGAATGTTTTAATTCATGAGATGAATATCTATTTATTGATGCATATGTTGATGTGTATGATAATAAATGGGGTTGATTATAGACTATTGACCAATGTGATTGAATTTTATTTTAGTTGAATGCTTGAATGGATGTGTTTTATTAAATGGGGTCTGCGTACCTTGTCTTCTCTGTTTTTTTTCTCTCGATGTAAATTTTATCTCCCTCCTATGTACTTTCCCTTGACTGATGATCAAGGTTTTTATTTAAATTAAATAGTTTAATGTAATAGAAATAGTTAGAATTATCTTGAAGAAATTGGAGACCAAGGAGCAAGGAGCGCGTGAAGACCCGTTTGTATGGAGCCCGGGTTTAAATGTAATAGTTACGTTTAAATTTAAATTCTTGCACTCCTAGGTTTGACCTTTTGGTTCACTTGGTGGCTCTAGTGAACCAAACTAGAATAAAAATCCATAATAAATTCAGGTAGAATATATTATTCTATATGTGCATGCTAAGTATTATATATATTATATTTTATGCAAACATGCTTCGCATGTTTAATAAAATTACACGTATTTTATATATATATGTGCATACGCGCTAAACAAGATGAGACAAATAATAACAAACCCCTCAAAAAATAATATTAAGTCCGAAGCGTTCAATGATATTTGGATTATCGAACGTCGCCTTCTAGCATGATAAATTAATAGAGTATTAAATATTTAATATGAGCTTATTGTGCTATCCACAAGGCGAGTATTGCGTATTTAAGATATTAATTAATCATATTTGATGCTTATCAATAAAATTGAACGATCTAGTCTTGTTGTGCTATCCACAAGGACGAATATTTTTCTTTTTTGAATTTATAGAAGTGCTAGGCTGGATTTAACTTAAATTATTTTAGTTCGGATGTGCACACACTTGACCATTATAATTTAAAAGAGTTACATGGTGATGTAATTGACAAGAGTTGTCTACCTATTTATTTGTATATCGCTTGTTGTGCTATCCACAAGGTTATATACAATTGAAATGGGATCCTTAATCTCACTAGCAAATTTTTAATTAGATGTTGCCGAACTATATAAGTGAGGGTAATATAGTTTGATGAAAATAGTGGGAGATACCAATTTAAAATAAAGACCTAAATTTATTTTGGTATGCAAAATTAATTAAATGAATGTTTGCTAAAATGTTATCTTTTCACATACAGAAATTTAAAAAATATCAAAATCACTAATTTCACTGCATAGCATACTTAATGCTAATAAATTAACCGGACCAAATTATACGGACTGGTTAAGGAATCTGAGAATAGTTCTCACTGCTGAAAAGATTTTTTATGTTCTAAATTCACCTGTCTCTGGAACCGTTCCAGAATCAGCATCTAAGGAAGAAATTGCCACCATTGTAAAGTCGCAAAATGACGCATCTGTGGCTCAATGCATCATGCTCGCATCCATGAATAATGAGCTTCAGCGTCAGCATGAAAACATAGATGCTCCTACTATGTTGCTTCACCTCAAGGAGTTGTATGGTGAACAAAGTAGGACTGCTAGATATGAGATATCTAAGGAGCTCTTCCGATCTCGGATGACCAAGGGCAAGGTGAACATAAAGGAATAAAAGAAACTTGATCCAGCTAGCAAAGGAATGTGCTTCCATTGCAATGAGCCGGGTCATTGGAAGAGGAACTGCAAGAAGTTTCTGGCAGAGAAGAAGCTTGGAGAAGCTTCGACTTTCAATCAAGGTTTGTTCATAATTGAAATTAATTTTTTTTCAGAAAGTCAAAATTTTACTTGGGTATAGGATTCCAGCTGTGGTTCTCACATATGTAATACTGTGAAGGGACTGGTCAGAAGTAGAAAGCTAAACAAGGATAAGGTTGTCCTACGAGTGGGAGATGAAGCAAAGGTTGCTGCATTAGCTGTAAGCACTTATTGTTTAGCACAGCCTACGGGCAAGTCCATTTATTTAAATAATTGTTATTTTGTTCCGAATATCATTAGAAACATTATTTCAAATTCTGTATTAGATATGGATGGATTTGAAATTATAATAAAAAACAACAGTTGTTCAATTTATAAAAATAATATTTTATATGGTATTGGAAATCTGCGAAATGGACTTTATATACTTGACTTGCATGAAAATATACTTCAAATAGAAGAAACTAAGAAAAGAAAAAGAGATGATATTAATTATACCTATATGTGGCACTGTAGACTCGGTTATATCAATGAAACGAGATTATCCAAGTTGCATAAGGATGGGCTCTTAGAGCTATATGATTATGAATCATATCCAACTTGTGAATCTTGTCTCATGGGTAAATGACTAAATATCCTTTTAGTAGGAAAAGGAGAAAGAGTTATAGAATTGTTATCGTTGGTTCACACAGACGTTTGTGGACCTATGACAACGAATGCACGGGGAGAGTATTCTTATTTTATTACTTTCACTAATGATCACTCAAGATTTTGATATGTGTATTTAATGAAATACAAATCAGAATTATTTGAAAAGTTCAAAGAGTTCAGAAGTGAAGTAGAGAAACAAACAGGAAAGAGTATTAAGACTCTTCAATCAGATCGAGGTGGAGAATACTTAAGTGGTGAGTTTCTCAATTGTCTCAAAGAAAATGGTATAATCTCACAATGGACTCCACCAGGTACACCACAGTTAAATGGAGTATCTGAAAGGAGAAATCAAACATTGTTGGATATGGTTCGATCCATGATGAGTTTTACCGATCTTCCAATTTTATTCTAGGGTCAAGCCCTAGAAACGACTCATATCTACTAAATAAGGTCCCCTCGAAATCCATCCCCAAGACTCCATATGAGATGTGGACAGGGAGGAAATCTGGTCTTAAGCATGTTAAGATCTGGGGATGTCCAGCTTATGTGAAAAAGTTTTAAAATGATAAGCTAGGGACAAGATCTGATAAGTGCACGTTTGTGGTATATCCTAAAGAAAGTTTGGGATACTATTTCTACAATCCTACTGAGCAAAAGGTGTTTGTTGCGAAACATACTGCCTTTTTAGAAAAGGAGTTTATCCTTGAAGGGGCTAGTGGGAGAAAAATAGATCTTGAAGAAATTCAAGAACCACAAACCACTATAGATCAAGTGGATGAACCAGTCCAAGTAGAGACACCTACTGTACAACACCCTATTCTTAAATCTGGAAAAGTACCGAAGATACCTAAAAGGTATGGATTCGTCATAGAGGATGACGATGAGGTACACATCATGGATGATGATGATCCATTGAATTACGAACAGGCTATGAGTAATAAAGACTTAGAGAAATGGTAGATGACCATAAAATCTAAAATGGATTTTGAAGCTATGCTCAAGTCCATTTGGATTTTTCTTGCGATTGCAACTTATTTTTACTTAATCTGGTAAAATGGACGTAGAGACGCCCTTCCTCAAATATACATTATTAGAGGAGAATGTATGTATGATAGAGTCAGATGATTTTTTATTTCAATGGTTGAAGCAAATCATGTATATGAGCTACAACAATCTATTCATGGATTGAAGCAAGATTCTCGTAGATGAAACATTCGTTTTGATGAGACAATCAAAGAGTTTGATTTTATCAAAAACGAGGATAAACCATGTGTGTACAAGAAGGTTAGTGGGAGCTCTGTTTCATTCTATGTATTATATGTTGATGATATATTACTGATAGGGAATGAAATTCCTATGCTAAAATCGATCAAAATAAAGTTGTCTAAACATTCCTCCATGAATGATTTGGGTAGAACATCCCGCATTGGGGATATAAATCTGTATTAATAGATTTAAAAGGATGTTCAGCTAAACCCAAGGAAACGTATATTCATTAGATGCTAAAGGCGTTTAGCATGGCAAACTCCAAAAGGTGTCTCATGATGATGAGTTATGGAGTGAATCTCTCTAAAATTATCCTCAATAAAAGAGAGATCGCATGAGCTACTATCATGTATGCAATGAAATATACGAAACTTGATGTTGATCAGTCATATTTTGGAGAAGATCACTGTGAGACAGTGATAAACATCTTAAAGTACTTAACTGACACTAAGGATGTCATCATATCACATGATGAGTCTGAATTAAACTAGAGTGCTAAACAGACTCAAGTTTTTAGACTGACCAAGACGATAGCAAATCCACTTTAGGGTAAGTTATTACCTTAAAAGATGGTGCAGTGAACTGAAAAGGTTTCAAACAACAAAAAGTTATTGGTTTAGTGACAAAGACAAAGTATATAACTGTAAGTGAAGCTACAAGCTGATGTTTCAGATGAAAAGTTCATTACAGAACTAGGAATAGTTCCTAAGTCTCATCATGAATCTAAACATGTGTTGCGGCACTTTGATTAAAAAAATCATTGAAAAAGGCGCATATAGACTCTCAAGACAACATTGCAGATCCATTTACTAAAGCTTTAATATAACAGCAGTTTGATCGTCACTTAGAGAAGAAGGGTATGAGATACCATGGCGATTGACTTTAGTGTAAGTGGGAGATTGAAAGTAGTATGCATACAAGTCAATCATATATGATGATAAAGCATATACTTTGGAGACAATCTTATTTATTTATTAATAAAAATATTCATTTATTAAAGGTATTTAATTATCTACATGGTGCTGTTTTCATAATATATAAATAACCCATAGTTTTAAGCAATGCTTTTAGAATCATGATGATGATCATGCTAATGAGATCTAAATTCTTAGAAAGCTCTAAAACTAAAATAGTTCCCAATCGTGGGATTACTAAAAAGGGGATTAGTAAATCCGGATAGATTGATACATATGTTGCTTGCTCATTGGATGAGGATGATTGATCTCATGATCATTTGTGTGGAGACACTAAAGCAAGTATGTAGGTGCTTATTGGAGAATAAGTTCACTGAACGTGACTCGCTATGTAATATCTAATGGAGTTTTATTCGCCTGTCAATAGAAATTTCTAATGTGATAGTAGTACAAGTGATCCTTGGACTTGGGATAGTATCTTGTATGTAATGAATTATACTTTGACTTATTTCTTAAAGCCTTTTAGGGTAAATAAAAGGGTATGCTTGGGTATAATGAGTTACATATGGAGATAATAAATGATCAATAAAGAATCTACCACCTCTAGTAAAAGAGGAGATATGTCCTATGTGATTCGATAAATGACAACCAAGGAATCCTTGGCCAAGGTGGAATGAAATTAGAAAGGAGTTTTTAATTTGTATTATTTGGAGTTGTGCATTTTTTAATCAAAATACATATAATTAAATAAAATAAGACTTGACAGTAATTCCATGTCTTATATTTAATTGGAACATTGTATGGTAGAAGGATTGAATTGTACGGTAACTATTTACTCACAAGTTCTTTTATGATTAATGTTGAAATCTATATTATCTGGAAAGTCGTTGATCGCTAGGGAGGCTTATCTTTATTGTAGAATAAATATTATTTATTTAAATAGATTATTAGTTTAATTTATTTATTTAAATAAGATTAGAATTGTTCTAATTGATTTATTCACAACTTGTTTAATATGGAGAACCTAAAGGGTCATACCATAAAAGGAAGAATAATTGTTTACGAAGGTAAAGGCATAATCGTAATAATGCATTAAGTGTAATTAATTTAATCTATGGTGATAGAATAAATTAAATAGCTTAATGTTTATTATTTCATATTTTGAAAATATTAAATATAAATTAATAAGAGGAGTCTTATTAATATTATTATAATTATTATTATTTTAATTTCTAAAGGAGTTTAGTAATTAATTTAATATTAGTACTCTCATTTATTCCTAATACAATTAGGAGACAAATTAATTAAATGAATTTAATTAATTATTCCTAATGTGGCGGGAAGCCTAAATTAATTAAAAGAGTTTAATTAATTAAATTAAATTCCATGTCTAATAGGATTAGAAAGGTTGACCAATATCTATATAAAAGGAGTCTTATAATAGATATCAGTTGATGCAATTCCAATTGTTGGAGAGTACTCTTTTTCTATAAAGGATAAAAAAATTAAGCCAACCACCCTCCTTCTTGATAATTCATATTCCATGGTGGATCACCTCTAGAGGTAAAACACTTGGGTGGCTAGCGTTGATCAAAGGAAGGAATCTAACTTGGAAATTCAAGAAGATCACGAAGAACAAGGAGTTGAACTCGTACCTGTGGAAGCTTCGTTCTACAAGGGTATGATTCCATAACTTCTTATTTATAATTTTAAATTAATAATTTGCATAAAGGATGATCCGTGTAGTGGTTTTGTAGAAATTTTTTAAACTCTGATATACCATGCTTCCGCTAATTTTTGCAATTTAATTGTGGCACGATTTCGTACAAACCCAACAATATCAACGTAGCAATTATTGAATCAATAAAATAAAATATCAACGTAACAATTATTGAATCAATAATATAAAATATTGAACAGTAATTACTGTAACATTAATTGAGTAAGTGTCTTCTTACGTAAGAATTAATAATTAGAATTACTGTGCAATACCGTGTGCTACGGTGTAACACCGCGTATTACTGTATTTTAACCACCGGTATTTCAACAGTTCTAACGGTAATAACTATGCCGTTATTTTTAGAAAACTCATTCTTGTCAGTTTTTTTCATCCGACAGTTATTCCGTTATGGGGCCCACAAATTATTGCGCCGTCGTACGAATATTCCCCGACAACAAGAATATTCCACGACCAAACGAATATTCCCCGACAACAATGAATATTTTATTATCACTTGATAACTTTAAAAAAATTTCACATTTCACCCATAACTTATCACATTTATCAAATCAACACCTTACTATTTCAAAATAATATATAAAGAAATTTAAATCTTTATTCATAAAATTTGGGGTCTTACAACCTCCCCTCCTTATGAAATTTCGTCCTCGAAATTGACGTACGTACCTGATATGTCGAAAAGGTGAGGATACCTCACTTTCATTTGCGATTCCAACTCTCAGATCATTTCCTTAATTTCATGGTTTCTCCATAAAACTTTAACTTGAGGTATAACCTTTGAGCGTAGAACATGTTCTTTCTTATCCAAGATCTTGACAAGTACCTCCTCGTATGTTAAATCTTCGGCTATTTCGTCTGGTTCTAACTCAATAATGTGGTTTGGGTCTTTCACATATTTACGTAGCATGAATATGTGAAAAATGTTATGAACACGAGACATGCTTGGAGGTAAAGCGAGTCTATAAGCACCTTTCCTACTAGGTCAAAGATCTCAAATGGACCAATGAATCATGGATTGAGCTTTCCTCTCTTCCCGAATCTCGTAACTCCTTTCCATGGAGCAACACGTAACAATACATGGTCCCCAAAATTAAATTCCACGTCCTTTCGATGAAGGTCCGCATAACTCTTTTGCCGATCCTGTGCCGTTTGTATACGTTGTCGGATTATTTGAATCTTTTTTAGTCATTCGTACTAAGTCCGGTCCCAACAATATTTCTTCACCCAACTCATCCCAGCATACTGGAGAACGACATTTTCATCCATATAACGCCTCGAATGGAGCCATGCCTATACTTTCCTGATAACTGTTGCTGTAGGAGAATTCCACCAATGGTAAGTACTTATCCCAACTCCCTTTGAAATCAAGAACACAGGGTCTCAATAGATCTTCAAGAGTTTGGATAGTCCTTTCCGATTGCCCGTCCATTGGAGGATGATATGCAGAACTGAATAGTAAATCCGTGCCCATAGCTTTCTGCAAACTAATCAAAAATCGTGAAGCAAATCTAGGGTCACGATCCAAAACTATGGATACTAGCATGCCATGCAATCTCACAATCTCATTCACGTACATACGAGCAAGACGTTCGAGGGAATAAGTCTCCCGTATCGACAAGAAATGAGCAGACTTGGTTAATCTATCGACAATAACCCAAATCGCATCTATGCCTTGAGAAACCTTGGGAAGACCCGTAACGAAATCCATGGTAATGTGTTCCCACTTCCACTTTGGAATCTCAAGTGGTTGCAATGGACCTTTTGGCACTTGATGCTCCGCCTTGACACGTTGACACGTTAAACACCTCGAGCTGAACTCCGCGATCTCTCTTTTCATATTGCTCCACCAAAATGTATGTCAAAGATCACGATACATTTTGGTACTCCCATGATGGATTGCAAATAGTGTGTTGTGTGCCTCCATCATAATTCTATACTTTAAGTCAGAATCGTTAGGAACACAAAGTCTGGAGTTGACTCGAAGTATTCCTTCTTCATCAATCCTTGCTTCTGGAATATCACCTTCTTCCTCATATTCTTCAGCTTCGGGTCTGTAGCTTGAGTAGCTTTAACTTTATCAATCAAAGATGGTTCTGTGCGTATACTTGACATCATCATATGGGTCCCCAGAGTCTTGAACTCTATCTCCATCTTTTGTAAATCACACAAAATTGGCTTTTGTGTTGACATCATCGCACTCATTCTTGCATATGATCTTCTACTTAATGCGTCTGCTACCACGTTTGCTTTTCTACGATGGTATTGGATAGTATGGTCGTAATCTTTCAACAGCTCAAGCCAACGTCGTTACCGCATGTTGAGTTCCTTCTGGGTGAAGAAATATTTAAGACTCTTATGATCCGTATAGATCTCCACTTTCTCTTCATACAGGTAGTGTCTCCAGATCTTCAACGCGAAAACGACTGTTGCCAACTCTAGATCATGAGTAGGATAATTCCTCTCATATTCTTTGAGTTATCGAGAGATATAGGCTATGACTTTCCCATGATGCATGAGAACACATCCTAACCCTTTGCCCGAAGCATCGCTGTAAATGACAAATCCATCCGAACCAGATGGTATCGTCAGAACAGGAGCCGAAATGAGTCTCCTCATGAGCTCTTGGAAGCTTTTCTCGCATTCCTCGGTCCATACAAATTTTGTATCTTTCCGAGTCAACTGAGTTAATGGAGTAGCGATTTAAGAAAATTCTTCCATGAATCTCCGATAATAACCAGCTAAGCCCAAAAAGCTACGTACTTTGGTCACCGACTTAAGTTGCTCCCAACTTTGTATTGCTTTAATCTTCGCCAGGTCGACAGATACTCCATGTTTTGATACTACGTGCCCAAGGAATGCTACTTCCTCAAGCCAGAACTCGCATTTCTTCAGCTTGGCATATAGCTTGTTTTCACTAAGCCTTTGAAGTACAAGCTTCAAGTGGTGCTCATGATCTTCATGACTTTTGGAATAGATGAGGATGTTATCAATAAAGACAATCACGAACTGATCCAAATATTCTTTGAATACACGGTTCATCATATCCATGAAAGCAGCAGGAGCATTAGTCAATCCAAAAGACATGACTAAGAATTTATAATGCCCGTATCGAGTTTTGAAAGCAGTCTTTGGAATATCCTCAGTTTTAATCTTTAAATGATGATATCCAGAACAAAGATCGAACTTTGAAAAGAACTGTGCACCTTGCAACTGGTCGAACAGGTCATCAATACGATGTAATGGATACCTATTCTTGATGGTGACATGGTTAAACTCCCGATAGTCAATACAAAGTCGCATACTCCCGTATTTCTTTTTTACAAATAAAATGGGAGCACCCCAAGGAGATGTACTAGGACGTATAAAACCGATGTCTAACAACTCCTGTAGTTGGACCTTTAACTCCTGAAGTTCAATAGGAGCCATTCGATATGGGGTGTTAGAAATGGGTTTTGTACTGAGTTCAAGGTCAATAAAGAATTCAGCTTCACGTTCTGGGGGTAGACCGGGAAGTTCTTCTGGAAATACATCCGGAAACTCCTTAACAACAGAAATATCATTCAAACCTAATGTATTCTGGTTTAGATCAGTGACATGTGCTAAGAAAGCTTGACATCCGTTTTTCAATAAACGAATAGCTTTATAACTTGAAATGACATTGACTGATTTTAGTGGTTTGGATTTGCAGAACAGGTTGATTAGAAATATAAATACTAACAACCTTACGAAAATAATCAATTTTGGCATGATAAATGGTTAACCAGTCAATTCCTAAAATCACATCAAATGCAGGTATTTTCAAAGATATAAGATTAACAGGTAGGGTGAGGGTACCAATTTGAATCAAGCAAGATTTGTAAACTATGGATGTAACAAAGGTTTCTCCCAACAGAGTTTCAATAGATAAGTCAAAGTCTAATTTCTCAGGTGTCAAGTTCAAACGTTGAGCACAAGCAGGTGAAATAAAAAAATGGGTAGCACCGGTATCTAATAAGGTGTAAACTTCGCAAGAGTTTATTATCAGCTTACCCATAATAACCTCTTTCGGGTTCCTTGCTTGATGGGCAGTCACGACAAAAGACCTTCCCGGAACCACTGACTTCGACTTGTCTGGAACAGCTTTAGAAATCACCACCCCCGCTGGACTTGGTTTATCTACAAGACACACTCGAGCTACACGTCCTTCCTTTCCACAGTTATAGCACACCCTAGATTGCTGTGTGCAGTTAGGACTGATGTGTCCCTCTTGCCCGCATTTATAGCATATGACCGGCGGTCGTTCTCCTCCCCTAGAAACAGTTGATATTGGTGCTGCTGTCGATATTTTCACGTTCTCATTGTTGTACCTTCTCTTCTTGAAATCTCCCCCCGACTCACTTTTTCTATTATTATGGCCACGATTACCACCGGAGTGGTTACCGCTTTTGTCATGATACTTTCCTCCCTGCTGGTTGTCATTGTTCCAATGACTGCTGCCACTGGTACGACCTTGGTTGTTGTCCCTTGGTTGAACATAATCATTATCTCATTCTAATAACTGGGCCCTGTTCACTACATCTGAATATAGAGAAAATTTGTGAGAAATGAGGTATTAACGAATTTCTAGTTTCGAACCTCTCAGAAACATCCGCGTCATACGTTCCTCATTCTCTACCAAATGAGGTGCGAACCGGGATAACTCCGCGAACTTAGCCTCGTACTGGGACACCGTCATGTTGTTCTGTTCCAGTCTAATAAACACTACCTCTTTCATATGACGAATACTTTCTAGAAAGTACTTGTCATTGAACAGTTTCTAGAACTCCTCCCTAGACATCTTGAATGCTGCAGGCTTGGTACGCTTCATGGATTCCCACCAGTAATCTGCCTCTCCGCAGAACATAAACGTGGCGAATGGAACCTTCTGTTCCTCCGTGCATCCTAAGACATCAAATATCTTGGTAATTTGCTTAACCCACGTCTCTGCCTTGATTGGATCTGGCTTTCTGAAACTCTAGTGGTCCCAACTCTTTGAACTGCTTGGCAGTGACAAGCCGCGAGTTGTTATTTCCACCTATATTATGAACACTAGTCTCCCTCATCTGGTTTTGCATGAACTGCAAAAAGCTTCTAAACATCCCATCATTCATCGTCTGATCGGTGGTGTTGTTTAGAGGAGGAATATTGTCTTCCTGTTGCACGTTCTCCTGGTTGGTGATTAGAGGTGTCTCAACGGTCTCATACACTCCATTGCTTAGATTTTCAGCTGCCATTCTTAATTACTTCCATAAAACAAGGCTTAATTAAACAAATTAACATATCACATATTAACCCTATGTTCCGACCGATCAATTAAATACCAAATAAGCTTAGGTAGGACACACTAGCGAAGGTTTTACTCGTCTCTCCCCTCCTAGTTCTATTCCCAGATCTCCGCCAGAGATCATATCCCTAAGCTCTGATACCAACTGTGACGCCCCCAAAATAGGTTCAATACCAACCCATTCTGAGTCGCCAAATACATGGTACATAATTTCAAATACAAATCTTTTATAACAAAAGGTCGTGAGAAATACGACCATACAACTATGAATTTCAATGCAAATCGTATATAATACGAAATATAAACATTCAAATTCATTCCTTATTCATTACAATTATTATCCCACTATTTTATAAAATAGTAAGGACTTCTACAGATCTAACTTTGATCATCACATTGTTCCCCGACTAGTCCCCGCAACATTCTCATTCCCTGAAGAGGACAATAGATGAAAAGGGTGAGCTCAACTAGCCTAGTAAAAAATATTATGACAAAGATAATGGAAAATAAATTATCGTTAGTCTTCAACAATTCAGATAAAATATTATGGACAAGAAGTTTTAGATCAATATGCACAGCGAAAATAACAATTCATTAAAAGAGTTAAGTAGAGAATGAAGTCTACTATCTTCTATGATTTAAAAGTCCATCATCAATATTTTATCCCTGTAACATCAATCAATATACATCTCAAATCAAATATTCATCTTTGCACTACGGGCCAAAGATATTCATTTGTATCACCAACTGGTCATGTTCATCTCAACACCTGTCTATCTTTGCACTACGGGCCAAAGATATTCATCAGATAATCATTCATCTTTGCACTACAAGCCAAAGATATTCAGTTATATCACCATTTAGGACTGAGGATGATGAAAAATATTTTAAAGAACGAATCTAGCGAGATTAAGGACAAAGATTAAGGATTTGTATTTTAGTTTATCCAAGTTCAAAAATACTCCATAATAATACTTTGTGGAGCAAAATTCAAGAATAGAGCTCAAAACTTGGATTCAATCAAAGATAGGAACCTTAACAGGCAACTTGGACAAATAGAAGAAAATAAAATTTTTTTGTGAATAGTACCGTATTTATGAATAGTGCCGTATACGTGAATAGTGCCGTATACGTGAATAGTAATCCCGACATGAAAAAGATAGAAATTTCATAAGAAAAATCATACTTCGTGAATAGTACTCGTGGATAGTACCGTATTCGTGAATAGTGCCGTATACGTGAATAGTAACCCCGACATAAAAAGTAAGAATTTTATAATAAAATTCATGCCAATATTTTGGTATAATGATATCGAGAAGAATAACATCATTTACGAAAGAAAATAACATCCCTTACCTTAACCGGAGAGTAGTTTTGACTAAAATATCGGATATTATGTGGACGAAAACTTGCACTGTTATCAACACTCAAAGTATCTAAATACTCACAAGAAATACGCTCGATATTATAGAGAAAAATTTTTGTGATTCTGGTGTGATTTTTATTTCTAACTAAGCACTCTATTTATAGGAAAGGTGTGGCACACCATAGTTGACAATTACCTGCAGGCGGCTGATTTGTAGCCTACCCACTTTGAAAAAAAACTTCAGACCAATCTTGGTCTTCATCACATGTTATTTTATATATATATATATATTAAAACATTTATAATTATTAAAAGAATTCCAATTCCATTTTTTTTCTCTTCCACTTCATTTTATGTTTATGCCATAAATATATTATAACAATATTACCACCTTAAATTATAAAACTATACTATTATATTATCACATTATAATTTTATAATATAATATTATAATAATATATTTGAATGAATTAATTTTATCGGAGAAGATAAAATGTCAACTTTCAACAAATGTCTCTTACTAAAAATTCTTCCCTTTATATCACATTTGAAATAAATATTTTCTCATCATATTTATCAACAATTTTATTATTCACAAATAATATTATAGAACTACAATATTGACAACCAGGTCGTTCCTAGGAAAGAGGAGGCTTTCCGATAAGAATTTCTCTTTATTGGTGCGCAATTAGATTAACCTAACCCCTTTCCTCGATAGAACTTCCTTGGCCATTATCAATAATGTTATCTAATAATATTATTCAAATAATATGAATTATTGATTTGATAATGTGAAATACTGTGCAGTGACAATTATTGAATTAATAATACAAAATATCAACTGTAGCAATTATTGAATCTATTATATAAAATATCAATGTAGCAATTATTGAATCAATAATATAAAATATCAACGTAACAATTATTGAATGAATAATATAAAATATTAAACAATAATTACTGTAACAATAATTGAGTAAGTGTATTCTTACGTAAGAATTAATAATTGGAATTATTGTACAATATCGTGTGCTACTGTGCAACACCGCGTATTATTGTATTTTAATCACCGGATATTTTAACAGTTCTAACGGTAACAACTACGCTGTTATTTTTAGAAAACTCATTCTTGTCGTTTTCTTCATCTGACAGTTATTCCGTTATGGGGCCCACAAATGGCTGCGCCGTCGTACGAATATTCCCCGACAACAAGAATATTCCACGACCAAACGAATATTCCCCGACAACAATGAATATTTTATTACCACTTGATAACTTTGAAAAATTTGTACATTTCACCCATAACTTATCACATTTATCAAATCAACACCTTACTATTTCAAAATAATATATAAAGAAAGTTAAATCTTTATTCATAAAATTTGGGGTCTTACAATAAGAGCCTTAAATATTTTTTCACTCAAAAGGAACTCAACATGCGGCAACGACGTTGACTTGAGCTGTTAAAAGATTACGACCATACCATTCAATACCATCCTAGAAAAGCGAACGTGGTAGCAGACGCGTTAAGTAGAAGATCATACGCGGGAATGAGTGCAATGCTGTTAACACAAAGGCCCATTTTGTGTGACTTACAAAGGATGGAGATAGAGTTCAAGACTCCAGGGACCCACGTGATGATGTCAAGTATACGCGTAGAACCAGCTTTGATTGATAAAGTTAAAGCTGCTCAAGCTACAGACCCGGAGCTGATGAAGATGAAGAAGAAAGTGCAAGAAGGTGTTATTCTAGAAGAAAGAAACAATGAAGAAGGAATACTTCGAGTCAACTACAGACTTTGTGTTTCTAATGATTCTGATTTGAAGTATAGAATCATGATGGAGGCACACAACACACCGTTTGCAATCCATCCTGGGAGTACCAAAATATATCGTGATCTTTGACATATATTTTGGTGGAGCAATATGAAGAGAGAGATCGCAGAGTTCATCTCGAGGTGTTTGACTTGTTAACGTGTCAAGGCAGAGCATCAAGTGCCGAAGGGTCCATTGCAACCACTTGAGATTCCAAAGTGGAAGTGGGAACACATTACCATGGATTTCATTACGAGTCTTCCCGAGGTTTCTCAAGGCATAGATACGATTTGGGTTATTGTTGATAGATTAACCAAGTCTGCTCATTTCTTGCCTATACGGGAGACTTATTCCCTTGAACGTCTTACTTATATGTACGTGAATAAGATTATGAGATTGCATGGCATGCCAGTATCCATAGTTTTGGATCGTGACCCCAGATTTACTTCACAATTTTGGGTCAGTTTGCTGAAAGCAATGGGCAAGAATTTATGATTCAGTTCTGCATATCATCCTCAAACGGATGGGCAATCGAAAAGGACTATTCAAACTCTTGAAGATCTATTGAGACTTTGCGTTCTTGATTTCAAAGGAAGTTGGGATAAGTACTTACCATTGGTGGAATTCTCCTACAACAACAGTTATCAAGCAAGTATAGGCGTGACTCCATTCAGAGCGTTGTATGGACGAAAGTGTCGCTCTCCAGTATGCTGGGATGAGGTGGGTGAAGCAACATTGTTGGGATCGGAGTTAGTACGTATGACTACGGAAAAGATTCAAATGATCCGGCAACGTATACAAATCGGACAAGATCGACAAAAGAGTTATGCTGATCTTCATCGGAAGGACGTAGAATTTAATATTGGGGACCATGTATTGTTACGTGTTGCTCCATGGAAAGGAGTTACGAGATTCGGGAAGAGAGGAAAGCTCAACCCAAGATTTATTGGTCCATTTGAGATCCTTGATCGAGTAGGAAATGTGGCCTATAGACTCGCTTTACCGCCTAGGATGTCTCGTGTTCATAAAGTTTTTCACATATTCATGCTACGTAAATACGTGAAAGACCCAAACCACATTATTGAGTTAGAACCAGACGAGATAGCCGAAGATTTAACATACGAGGAGTTACCTGTCAAGATCTTGGATAAGATGGAACATGTTCTACGCTCAAAGATTATACCTCAAGTTAAAGTTTTGTGGAGAAACCATGCTATTGAGGAAATGACCTGGGAGTTGGAATCGAAAATGAAACCGAGGTATCCTCACCTTTTCGACATACCAGGTACGTACGTCAATTTCGAGGACGAAATTTCATAAGGTGGGGAGGTTGTAAGACCCAAAATTTTATAAATAAAGATTTAATTTTTTTTATATATTATTTTGAAATAGTAAGGTGTTGATTTGATAAATGTGATAAGTTATGAGTGAAATGTGCAAATTTTTTAAAGTTAGCAAGTGATAATAAAATATTCATTATTGTCGGGGAATATTCGTTTGATTGTGGAATATTCTTGTTGTCGGAGAATATTCGTACGACGGGGCAGCCATTTGTGGGCCCCACAACGGAATAACTGTCGGAGGAAGAAAACGACAAGAATGAGTTTTCTAAAAATAACGACGTAGTTGTTATCGTTAGAACTGTTGAAATACCCGGTGGTTAAAATACAGTAATACGCGGTGTTGCGCAGTAGCACACGGTATTGCATAGTAATTCTAAATATTGATTCTTACGTAAGAAGTCACTACTCAATAATTATTACAGTAATTACTGTTCAATATTTCATATTATTGATTCAATAATTGCTACAATTGCATAATATTTTATTGGTTCAATAATTGCTACGTTGATATTTGATATCAATAATTACTACGTTGATATTTTATATTATTGATTTAATAATTATCATTGCACAGTATTTCACATTATTAAATTAATAATTGTCACTCTTATTATTTGAATAATATTATTAGATAGCATTATTGGCAATGTCTAAGAAAGTTCTGTCTAGGAAGGGTTATTTAATTGCGTGCCAGAAAGAAAAAATCCTTATCGGAAGGCCCCCTCTTTCCTGGGAACGACCTAGTTGTCAATATTGTACTTCTGTAATATTATTTATGAATAATTAAATTATTGATAAATATGATGAAGAAATATTTATTTCAATTATGATATAAAGGGAAGAATTTTTAGTAAAAGACATTTGTTTAAAGTTGACATTTTATCTTCTCCGATAAAATTAATTCATTCAAATATATTATTATAATATTACATTATAAAATTATAATGTGATAATATAATAGTATAATTTTATAATTTGAAGAAGTGATATTGTTGTAATAAATTCATGATATAAAATAAAATGAGATGGAAGAGAAAAGAATTGAATTGGAATTCTTTTAATAATTATACATGTTTATATATATATATAATATATATATATATATATATATATATATATATATATATATATATATATATATATATATATTAAGCATGTGGATATTATTTTTTCCTTCCTTGTGTGTTGCCTACCTGCCAAACTTTTCAAGACTTGGGCTGAAGGAATTTTCTCCGAATGCTTCCTTTGTCAGCATTGGCATGCTTAGCCTTTCCTATAAATAGGGTGCTTAGTTAGAAATGAAAATCACACCAGAATCAAAAAAATTTCTCTCTATAATATCGAGCGTATTTCTTGTGAGTATTTAGATACTTTGAGTGTTGATAACAGTGCAAGTTTTCGTCCACATAATATCCGATATTTCAGTCAAAACTACTCTCCGGTTAAGGTAAGGGATGTTATTTTTTTTCATAAATGATGTTATTCTTCTCAATATCATTATACCAAAATATTGGCATGGATTTTATTATGAAATTCTTACTTTTTTCGTCAGAGTTACTATTCACGTATACAGCACTATTCACGTATACGACACTATTCACGAACACGATACTATTCATGAGTACTATTCATGAAGTATGATTTTACTTATGAAATTTCTAACCTTTTCATGTCGGGGGTTACTATTCACGTATACGGCACTATTCACGTATACGGCACTATTCAAAAATACGGTACTATTCACGAAAAAAATTTATTTTTCTTCTATTTGTCCAAGTTGTATGCTAAGGTTCCTATCTTTGATTGGATCCAAGTTTTGAGCTCTATTCTTGAATTTTACTCCACAAAGTATTATTATGGAGTATTTTTGAATTGGGATAAACTAAAATACGAATACTTAATCTTTGTCTTTTATCTCACTGGATTCGTTCTTTAAAATGTTTTTCATCATCCTCAGTCCTAAATGGTGATATAACTAAATATCTTTGGCCTGTAATGCAAAGATGATTGATTACCTGATGAATATCTTTGGCCCGTAGTGCAAAGATGAACAGGTGTTGAGATGAACATGACCACTGGTGATACAAATGAATATCTTTGGCCCGTAGTGCAAAGTTAAATATTTGAATTGAGATATATTGATTGATATTACAGAGATAAAATATTGATAATGGACTCTTAAATCATAGAAGATAGTAGATTTCATTCTCTACTTAATTCTTCTAATGAATTGTTATTTTCGCTGCAGTTGTTGATCTAAAACTTGTTGTCCATAATATTTTATCTGATTTATTGAAGACTAACGATAATTTATTTTCCCATTATCTTTGTCATAATATTCTTTACTGGGCTAGTTGAGCTCACCCTTTTCATCTATTGTCCTCTTTAGGGAATGAGAATGTTGCGAGGACTTGTCGGGGAACAGTGATGATCAGAGTTAGATCTGTAGAAGTCCCCACTATTCTATAAAATAGTGGGATAATAATTGTAATGAATAAGGAATGAATTTGAATGTTTATATTTCGTATTATATACGATTTGCATTGAAATTCATAGTTGTATGGTCGTATTTTTCACGACCTTTTGTTATAAAAGATTGTATTTGAATTGTGTACCATGTATTTGGCAACTCAGAATGGTTTGGTATTGATCCTATTTTGGGGGCGTCACAGCCTGTGCTAATGCACATCATATTTTCTCGATCAGGGTGTATTTCTGTTCACCACTGGTAAATCTTTTGCTGATGTAGTAGATGAATCTTTCTTTGTTACTAACATCTTTCTGTCCTAGCATGCAACCCATTACGTTAGCATTGACGGACAGGTACATGAACAAGGGAACTCCATCCCTCAGAGGTACCAATACTGGTGCTTCGATCAGCTGCTTCTTGACGGCAAGGAAGGCTTGTTGACGGCAAGGAAGGCTTGTTGACAATCCTCATTCCATTTGCTAGAGGAATTCTTCCTTAGTAGCTTGAAGATGGGTTCACAGGCTGCTGTGAGTTGGGAAATGAATCTGCTTATGAAATTGATCCTTCCAAGGAACCCACGTATCTCCTTCTCTATTTGAGGTACTGGAATTTCAGTGATGGCTTTGATCTTGGAAGGATCTAGTTCGATACCTCGGTTACTCACCAAGAATCCTAGCAACTTGCCTGCTTTGACACCAAAAGCTCATTTGGCGGGATTTAGCTTGAGGTTCTATTTGCACAACCTATTGAACAGCTTCCTGAGATGGTCGATGTGATCATCCTCCATCTGGGATTTGATGATGATGTCGTCAATATAGACTTCTATCTCTTTGTGTATCATGTCATGAAATAGGGCCATTATGGCTCGCTGATACGTAGCTCCAGCATTGATGAGGCCGAAGGATAGTTGCCTATAATAGAAGGTTCCCCAAGGAGTGATGAAAGCTGTTTTCTCCCGTTCTTTTTCAGCAATCATGATTTGATGGTAACCAGCAAAGCAATCCACAAAGGAATACATGTCGTACTGCGCAGTATTGTCAATCAGGATGTGGATGAAAGGTACCGGGAAATTGTCCTTGAGGCAGGCTTTGTTCAAATCCCGGTAATCCACACATACTCGTACCTTCCCTTCGGGATTAGGCACTGGGACTATGTTTGAAAGCCACTCTGGATAGGTTGATACCATGATGATCCCGACTTTGAATTATTTAACGACTTCTTCTTTAACTTTCAGGCTCCATTTAGGTTTCAATCGCCTGAGCTTTTGTTTGACTGGCTTGAACCCGTCTTTGATGGGCATTCGATGGATGACAATGTCAGTAGATAGGCCAGTCATGTCTTCGTGTGACCATGCAAATACATCTTGGAATTGTGTTAGGAGTTCGATCAGGTCGGCTTTTTGGTTTGGTGTGAGGTCTAAACCTATCTGGATTTCTTTGATGTTTTCGGAGGTTCCTATGTTAACAGTGGTGGTTTGGTCGAGGTTTGGTTTGGGTTTATCTTCGACCCATTCTTTGATCTCCTCGGGCACCTCATAGTCATCTTCCTCCTTTTGATCAATATCCATCAAGTTGAAGTTCAGTTCTACATCAAAGTCGTAGTCACTTTAACAGGTTGGCATCTCATCAGCAGAGACAAACACATCCAACGCTTGAGTTCTAAAAATAAAAAAGCTTTCATCTTAGATATATACAACTACTTAAATATACACAACAATCTGCAAAGCATGACAAAGCTGCTGATATAGCTGTGCAATCAAAAGTAAGCAGCAAATGAAAGCATGATTAAAGGGCAGATTGACTCTCTCTGCCCCTTTACCCTTTTTGACCGAGGCAAGGGACATTGCTCCAGTTATCCAAGGTCAGATCCTTATGAACAGGGAGGATTGGGGATTTATGATCATCTGTCTCGTCTTGGATGATGACTGAGACATCCCTTATCGTAGGGCCAAGGTTTTTCTTTGAACTGCCCCCTTTTTCTTTTTGGATGAGAAAAAATTAAATTTGATCCTCGTCTTCGCTGTCTGGGATCTCATCATTCATCCCCTCGTAGTTAATGATAACCCGCATATTAGCAAATGGGTCTCGTCCTTCATACAGGATCTTTTCTTTTCCCTTTTCGCTATCCGCCTCATGCTTGAGGGCTTTTCTTTCATTGACAGGTATAATGGGAGGAAATAGCATGGCTGATACCACGGTAGGGATCTTCCTTATTGGTTTTACCCATCCAGCATTAGTGAGATTTGGTAATAGGACGGTGGATGCATGAGCTTTGGGATGCTTATGCGGATTCCGATAATTTGCTCTGGATGAGAATCCCAATCCGGTTCTCCCCGTCTGACTCGGGATTTGCACGGGACTCTTGATACCTTGCTGATTCTTTCCTAACCCTTCTCCAGGTTGGAAACCCAAAGATACCATTTTCTGGCCCACTATCATTACTTCGGTGGAGACCTTAGACTTCAGAGCTGGTGCCCCGATAGATAAATACTGGATATCGCTCACCTCCAGAGCTTGAAAACTTGCAAGTTCAATACCTGCATCCAGGCTGATCACTGGCATGTCTCCCTGTATGCAGACAGGGTATTCTGGTTTGGCGTTGACAGTGATTAGGTTGCCATTAATAATGTATTTAAGTTGTTGATGGAGGGTGGATGGCACTGCCTCTGCTATGTGAATTCAGGGCCTACCCAGCAACAAATTGTATCCAGTGGCTATGTTGAGCACCTGAAAGGATACGTAAAAAGTGTGTGGACCAATCTCCAAGGGTAGTTCTATTTCTCCCATAGCTTGGCGTAGCGATCCATCGAAAGCTCGGACGACCACATGACTGGTCTTGATCCGGTTTGGGTTGATCTTCATTTTTTCCAAGGTATCGTAAGGACAAATGTTGAGGGATGATCCTCCGTCAATGAGTACTCCTCCGATCACATACCCGAAGGACATCACAGCTATATGCAAGGACTTATGATGGCCCGTTCCTTCTGCTGGGATATCATCGTCAGTGAAGGATATCACATTGTTGTTGAAAATGTATTCTACCACATGACAAAATTTCTCAGCATCCACTGTCTTTGGCAGATGGGCTTCTTCTAGTAATTTTACTAGAATGTTGCGATGATCCACCGAGGATAAGATGAAATCGAGGATGGACATTTGCTTGGGTGCATGCTTCAAGCTTTGCACTACTTCAATTTTATTGTGTCCCATTTTGTTGAGGAACTCTTTGATTTTTGCATCATCCACCTTTGCTTTGGCTTTGATGACTGGTTTGATCACCCGCTGAGGCAGGTATAATGGATTGTCCTTTGGTACAACGATAATGTTGTTTGAAGTGGCACCTTCATCATTCCCATAATTCCACGGCACCCTCTTCAGACTGATAATTGGATACTGAGGTCTGAAGGGCAAAATCAAAGGTACGGGTGCGGCCACCTTTACAGGATTTTGTATTTCTTCGACCCCTTTCCCTGGCAGGACTAAGGGTTTGAGGGTCAACTCCCTATCGTAGGATATGACAGCCACTGTGTTCTGGTTCCATACAGTAAGGATCCAGAGAGTGTCATTATTTGGAAGATTGAGGATTTAATTTCCCCTTATCATGTTACCATTTTCAATCATGTCTTGAATCAGGTTACAAAGTGCCCAACAATCCTCCATGTCATGGCCGGGTGAATTGGAATGGTACTGACATATTTGGTCAGGTTTGAATTTTCTGGCTCGAGAGTTCAATGGAGGTAACAAATCTGCAACTATTCCCTCGTTGATTAACATCTGGAGGATTTCCTCCATCGTCTGGTTTAGGTTGGTGAAGTTTCTTTGAAATAGGAATTTTCTACCAGTTTGGACATTTTCTTCTTTGACCTCCTTATCAGTCCAGGGTTCATTCTCATGAGACTGATATTGACTCCTCGGTGAAATAATTTCCAGTGTGGGAGGACTATCGATGTCAGGCCGGCTGGCCCATTTGATTATTTTCCTGGTGATCTGATGCTGGTAGACGACCAAGTCTGCTAATTATTCGATTTATTCCTTGATAGACTTTATTTCCTGCTCTATCAGGAACCTTCTTTCTAAGATTTCCCAACTATCTGGGTGCTATTGTTGGATGGAGTTGATTCTCCCACATAACGGAGGTATTTGGATCCTTCTCCACTTGTGGTGCTGATCATATTGACATTCTCCTCTTTATGCTGTAGAAGAGGATTGTCTTGCACATGAGGTTGCTCAGGATTTATAACCATAATCTCTCCGTCGTCAATCAAGTCTTGAATTTTTTGTTTGAGAGACCAACAGTCTTGTGTGTCATGGCCTTGAGATCCAGAGTGATAAACACACTTCTTGGTTGGGTCAAAATTCTGTCCATTAGTGTTGGTTGGTGGAAGGAGTTGGACAATCTTCTTCTGAGCTGTTAGAAGTTTGAATACGTTCTCAAGTGAATCCCCTAGAGGGGTGAAAGTTCTTTGCCACCTGACCTCCATATTTTTCTAGAATGGAGGCTGGGCCGGAGCTTGGAAAGGGGTATAATTCCTCCTTTGAATGGGCATACTGTTTGACTCGCCCCTTGAATTCTGTCCTTGAAATACTATGGACACTTCTTTATCTTTCTTCTTGGGTACCCTCCGGGGATTACTCCCTTAATTTCTGGACTGGATATGTTCAGCAACGGCTTCGAGGGCGATTAGATCTTTTATCTTTTCGGATTTGAGCCCTATTTTTGCCATTTTGCCGTGCTTAATCATTTCAGAGAATGGTTTTCCTATGCCTGCTAGGACCCTCTTATAATATGGCACTTCTTAGATATCGATGAAGGTCATGACTATCTCAGACTTAGTCATGGCTGGGATAACTTATGCTGCAACCTGTCTCTATCACTGGGCATACTCTCTGAATGATTCAGTGTTCTTTTTCTTGATCTTAGTTATTTGATATCTGTCTAGAGCTAGCTGAGATTGGAAGCTATATTGACTGAGGAAGGCATGGGCCAGTTCTTCCCAGCTGTGAATTTTAGAGTTGTCTAGACGGGCATACCAGGCTCTTGCCTTTCGAGTCAGACTCTTCTGGAATAACTGCATTCAAAGTTTCTCGTCCTCTGCATAGGATCCGAGTTCTCCGATGAATACTTTCAGGTGGGTATAATGATATCCCAATCCATCGTATTTTTTGAAATCAGAAGTTTTAAATTTCTCGGGATAACGAGCTCTGGGGAAAATACTGAGGTCGGAGTAATTAACACTTCCGAATGCCCCAGTCCCTTTGATAGACCGAAGAGTTTCCTCCATTTGTTGCATTTTCTTTATGATGTCACCAGCTTCCTGTTCTTTGGAGAGGGAGGTGATTTCAGGGATTTTGTTGGTTGTGTCCTGGTTTTGTGATCCAGGAATCTGTGTCTCGGCCTTTTCAGTCTCTTGACTACCACAAAGTGCTCCTGGCTTTGTATGAGTTTGGGCTTGCTGCCCTTTAAGGGCCTTGCTCTGTTCTCTTAGAAAACCGGCTAGTTCGACTATCTGATTTCTCAGTCCTTCGAACTCCTCCCTAGAGACAGGGGTGGACTCTGGTTGAGCACTCGAAGTCGTGTCCGTGGATGGACTCTGTGCTTTCTTAGACTTAGATCGAGTGACAAGACAAATTTTTACCTACACCAAAACGTAGGCGTGTCAATTCCTGGGGTAGGTAGGATAGGATGCATGATGTGTTTTTTTATTCTTATCCTGCAAAACCGAGGTTAGTTGTTTTGATGACAGGATGACAAGAGTTAGATATTGAAAATTGGATATTGAATTAAAATAGGAAGGCATGAAGAGACTTCCCGTCAGATTTGGTTAATCAGAGGCTGACCTATCTTAGGTTACTCTCTCGTTGGCTTTTTGGCATGAAGGTCCCCAGATCATAGCAATCTACTAGAGGGGAAATTAATACGATCTTTCAACTGGAGCAAATCTGGGTGGTGCATTTTCATAAGCTCTAGAGACTTAGCCGATTCCCAGAGACATTACTTATCACCGACGGGTTTTGCCTCCTTGTGAGAGGGATCACACAACATACATTCACATACATCATGCCTCACCATTATGCATATGATGACATGGGTGCGAAGCACTACTATGGGTGTGAAGCACTAAAAAGTAGTAAAGCATTCATTCACATTCATTCAATGCAAAGATGCAGCATTCACACATTCATTCAATGTGGAGACGTAGAATTCCACGCATTCATAGTTTTGAAAAGGAAATTTTTTTGAAAAGATTTGAAAGCGGCCTAAGCCATTTACCATCCCCAACAGAGTCGCCACCTATCGACGTCGGTTAAAAAATCCGCTGGTCGGGTCATAACCCGGATCTTTTATCTCTTTTCCTAAGTTATCTCTACCCTCACTCTTTTTATTTAGGAAAAAGGTTTTGAAGGATTTTTTAGAAAAAAGGCCAACATGTATCATGCCGACGATTTGAACGTTTTACAGAGTCGCCAGTTGGTAGATTTGAAATGGTTGTACCAAATCAACCGAGTTTTGTTTGAAAGAGGCCCAATTGCTGGACACTGTCGAAACTTGATCTTTGAAAACAAAGTTTTGAGCTCGGGGGCTTGGTTAATTGTGGGGAAGGTGTTAGGCACCCCACAACTCCCGTGTAAACAAGGTACTGCAATCTTTTCAATATTTCCCTTAAAACTGAAATGCATGTGTGAATGCTGTTTGAAAATTGGGCCTATGTTTGATTGATTTGAAAGTAGTGCTTTGCTTCGTTGAACCTATATACGAAGGGTTTGATTTGATTTTGCAAAAAGTCTTTGATTTGATTTGCAAAAGTGTTTAATTTGATTTGCAAAAGCTTTTCTTTTGATTGAATTGAAAATGATGTTTTGAAAGCTGGTTATCAAACCCTTACGCTAACATAGGAATTGAAGCCTATTGACACTTCCAATTTTATCTTTATAGCCTTAAGGCTGCATTCGAATGGTGATTGTTGGGCTGCGACGCATCCTCGACCACAAAAATATATACAAATTTTGGTCTCCTCATGGGCATGACAGCCATCGGAGGGACTCTGACACGACAAACCACATTTTCACTATGTTGAAACCTTAAATCCGGATAACCGTTTAAAGTTCTTTTGCATGTACATTTTATAGAAAAACCGGCAAGGTACATTTGTAAAATTGAGTTTGTCCATCGTGGGAATCAGATTCTGATCGGTTTGATTGTGAATCCCATGATTCCTAGGCTCACATATGGGTAGCCAATAAACATGCACATTTTAAATTTGTACAAAAATAGATATATATCCCAATATTGCCAGAACCAAGGATTTATTTAGTAAATCCTGGTTCGCACCTGGCCGAAGCATCTCGTTCCCACTAGATAGCGATCTAAGGGATGCGAGGTTGCTTTTGTGACTGAAAAATGCTGATTCATATCAAATGAATATTTAAAGCATCAGTTTAATAAAAAGCAAGTAAAGCAATATATATACACAATTATATATATAAGAAAGCTGTAAAGGGCGATGGGTTTTCACACCAGTGCCCGGACTGAAATTGAAATATATATATATATATATATATATATATATATATATATTTGACAGAAAAGTAGTCAACCAAGATTGGGAAGAGAACCCAGTGGTGGTGAAGGCTGCTTCTTTATGCATATTTATATATAAAAGTAGTAAAAAGCCACAGAATAATCCAGGCAGAACAGAAATGTAAATGTACAGAAATGTAGTCAACCAAGACTGAGAAGAGAACCCAGTGGCGGTGAAGGCTGCTTATATATGCATAGTTATATATAAAAGTAGTAAAAAGGCCACGAAATGATCCAGGCCAGACTGAAATGTAAATTTACATAAAAGTAGTCAACTAGGGACTGGGAAGATTACCCAGTAATGGCGAAGAGTGCAAAAATAGTATAAAGGCCACGAAATGATTCAGGCCAGACTGAAATGTATATGTCTGGAACCGGAGGTAGGGCTGATCTATTACTAACTGAAGAACTAGACCTGAATAATCTACTCATATTAAAAATTAAAATTTTTAATAATTCTATGTTCTTCCATACATACCCTTCTTTCCTTAAGCAGATGCATACCTATGTCCTAGGTCAAACACCCGACATTGCTCTACACTGAGACTTACAAAGGGCAAAAAGACAGGGCGAACACGGTGTTCTACAGAAGAGCTTAGGTGATTTCTTGAACAAAGAATTAAAAAAAAATATTGATTTTCAAAAATGAGTTTGATTAAGATCAACACTTAGTAAACAAACAACTTGGCTCTGATACCAAGAAGGCGGAAGAAGAAGGAAGAGAGCGGCACATACAAATCTGAATCACAACTATAGTATAACTATAAGAAATGATAACAGCAGTTCATATGAATTAATAACAGTTTGAAATAAATAAACTTTTATTGAATAAAAAGATTTACAAACAGATAACTGAAGATAACTTATAAGTAGACTCGATTATAGAAAGCCTAACATGGTATAACTAAGAAGAAGGCTAAAGATTAGTCAGATGGGAATCTGAGTCTTTCAAAACTCTCTAATGGATTTCTAATCCTGCTTCATACTAATGACTTCACTTCTCTTATATAGAATAAGAAAAGGCATACTGATTACAACTCAATAATTATAAAACATCTTTAACTATTTAAGAACAGTAATGCTTTTACAAAAGATAAGCATTAATGAACCTTTTGACTAAATACAGAAGGCAATAATACAACTTTTGAATAAAATACAGACGCATTATAACAACTTTTGACTAAAACGACCAGATGGCCGACAAAGAAAACATGACTCAGCTAAAATACAAACCGACTTTACTTTAACTTTTGGCTACTTTTGACAAAAGGAGCACGCGCTGATGACTATTTTTGAAAGCAACAGTCTCTGTCTGCCGCTTGTATCCATATGTGACTGTAGGCATCCTAGGCGAAAGGATCCTGAGCATCCTGGAGGCTAATGCTGCCGTATAGATCATTTGGACTAGAAGCTTCTTGACTAGATTTTGACGAGGATGATGAGCAAATAGAGGGAACACTATCTTCACTGAGCTTATCAACTCATTTTTGAATGAGCCGGGCTAACTGTTTTAACTCAGCATTAGAACAATGATCAATATCCGCAAAATCTAATTTTATATGAGAAGATTTTTAGGATTTACTAGAAGAGGATTCTTTGGGAAGAACCGATTTAATAGGGGTAGGATTTACTGGGAATTCTTTCTGGACCTGCCCAATGATGTGATAAATATCAAATTTATCCCACCATTTAATAGAAAACTCACGAGTCACATAAGTCAATTGACTAATATGATTGCGAGTGCTAACTGATTTATCTCTGGCTGACTCAAGATTAATTTCAACAGTGGGACAATAAAAACCATAATTCCATTTAAGGATCCATGGAACTTTATATTTACTAATAAACAGGAGAATAACTGGAATATACTCATTTTTAGGATTGTTGGAAAAACGACAACAAAAATTAGTAAGAACAGACTGGAGATCAATAGGCAAAACGCTATGGATGAGACCAAATCTTTCCTACCATAGATTAAACCAATGAGGAATCTGACTTTTAAATTTGTGGTCAAACTGAATGTACCACGAATGACTGAAAGAAGGAGTTTGGAACAAAAAGACTCTATTCTAAGCTTCCATATAATCATAATAGTAGAACTGGCTATCATGACCATTTAATTGACGAAGATCAGACGAATGATTACCCCAATCAGACATGAAAATATTCTGTTTAATATATAGAGAATGATAGATGACCTTAGAACTGTCATTTCTATCATAAATGGGTTTGACTAGAATTGACTGTGTTTGAAGAAGGATGTCCTTATAATACGCAAGGGATTTATCAAGAGCAAGAGGAAAAAAATGCCAACCAGTTGGGAAGAACTGGGCAGCCAATTTAACAGGATCGTCAATGGATTTCATATGGGATTCAATATGAAATAAATTGACGGAAAAAATAGGGACATACTAGGAATGTGTATGTTGACCAGGGTTAGGGTTACTAGAGGAAGATGAGGCAAAAGAATCAATGGGCCTTGGTGATTGGGCCAAAATCGTATTATAAGACCTTGGGACAGTACCAAGAACAGTATATCTATTAGCTACATCAACAGGAGTAGTTGGGGAAATTGGATGAGGGATTACGGCTCCCAAGGGCCTTTGACTTGGGCCAGAAGAGGGCCGAACAGCATTGTTCCCACCTCTCACACTCATTTGTCTTGAGTACCTGAATTAATGAATTCTCTAGTAAGAAAATCAGGAATAAAATTTTGACTTCCTTTAATATAGTCAATATCGAAATCAAAAATGCTTAAAAGAGATTGCCATCGGGCAAAAATGTGCTTAGCAGCAATGTTTTTAATATCTTTTTCTAAAATATATTTAGCTGACTTACAGTCAATTCGAACCAAAAATCTTTGATTTAATAAATCGTTTTGAAATTTACTAATACATAAAACCAAAGCTAAAATTTCTTTTTTTAATTGTTCTATAATTAAGTTGAGTCTGATTCCACGCACCAGAGTAAAATCGAACAATTTGTTCAGAGGAAGCAGGAGTTAATTTCTACTTCAGAATGCCACCAAAACCAATTTCAGAGGCATCAGTTTCAACAATCTTAAACGCAGATTCATTGGAAATGCCAAGGCAAGGCAAAACCTTAACATATTTTTTAACTTGTTGGACGATGGAAGTGTGTTCATCAGTCCAAGGAGGAGGATTTTCTATAAATGAAGAAACAATGGTTTACAGATCTTTCTAAGGTTTTGATAGAATTTACCAACATAATTCAGAGATCCTAAGAACCGCTGAAGTTGAGTTTTGTCAATGATTTTATCTAGGAATTTATCAGCGAATTGAATTACTCGTTGAATAGGACGGACTAGACCGCGATGAATATCATGACCTAGAAATTTGACTTTTGTTTGGAATAAACTATATTTTGTAGGGGACAGAACCAAACCATTTACTTTGATAGCCTTGAAGAACGAATTCAGATGTTTGAAATGTTCGTCGATTGACTTGGAAAAAACTAAGATATCATCAATGTAAACAATGATGAAATGACTGAAAGGATTCAAAATTTCATTGAGAATATTTTGGAATTCATTAGGGGCATTCTTAAGGCCAAAAGCTTGAACAACCCATTCATAATGACCAAAGGGAGTGGTAAAAGAAGTTTTATACCTATTGCTAGGATGAATACTAACTTGCCAAAACCCTGACTTGAGGTTAAATTTACTAAAAATAGTAGCATTACTAAGCCGACTAAGGAGATCTTCTTTGTTAGGTAAAGGATACCTAATCCATTCTAAGACCTTGTTAAGGGGCTTGTAATTAATAACTAGTCTGGGAACACCTCTTTCTTTCTCAGCTTCATTATTAACATAAAAAGCTGGACAAGACTAAGGCGATTTACTATGTTTAATAAGTCCTTTTGCAAGCAAGTCGTTAATCTCTTGTTTGCAAAGTTTCATTTGCTGATGACTCATTTGAATATGTCTAGCCTTAGTAGGAATTAGGTGTTCCTTAAATTCCTTAGCATAAGGTAACCTAACCACGTGCTTTCTTCTGTGCCAGAAAGCATTAGGAGAATCAGCACATAAGTTTTTAGTCATAAACACCCGAAGTTCTTCAATCTTATCTTGAACCTTATCAAGAAGAAGAAGATCTTCAACTTGTTTATATTTAATCTCTTGTTTTAAGAATTTTAACTGAGAAGTTTTACAGCTTAACAGATTAAGTGATTTTGAAATAGATTCATTTTGAATAAATTTCAAATCCCTTTCTCTGGGTTGAGTAATGAATTCAAAAATAACCTTTTGACCTAAATGCTCAGTTGTTAAACCATTATTACTAGTAGTAAATGGATATAATAAATATATAAACGAAAATCCTAAAATAATCTTATCTGTCAAGTTGTGAATTAAAACAAAAGAAGTTTTAAAACACATATTGTCTTGGCAAATATGAACCTTAGGAAGTTTATATTTTATTTCCATCATACTACCATTAGCAGAATTCAATCGTTCACTAGTTTTTTTATAAAACTTAGTAGGTATCAAACCTTCTTGAATGCAATTAAGATCCGCACCAGTATCAACCAGAGCAGGAAGTTGAATTGCAAAAGTTCCATCAATAACTAGTCGGACAATAATATACCATTTTTGAATGATAATGTCTTTTAACCTTTTTAATGAACTACCTTGAACCATAAGAATTGACTCATCTTCTTTGACATTAGAAGATTCAGCTTCTTCATCATTTTCTGACGAATCAGATATGTGAAGCTCTGAACTTTTAGTCGCCAAAGTAGCCATTCTTTGCGTAACTCAGAAATCTCAGTCTTAAGACTGGAAATTTCCTTCTTAAGTTTATTGACTTCTTGGTTTAACTCGGGAAGGGTGACTTCTCTATTCGGGGTTTTAAATCTTTCAAGAGTTTTATTAAGGCTAATGATAGGCTTATCTTTACCCTTAATGACCTTATTCTTACCAGAATTGTTCTTAGAGAATAATTCCTTTAACTGTTTCATGTATTGCAGTTTTAACTCTTCGTCAGTAATTTTACTAATTAACTCAATTAACAAAGAGCTCTCTTGGTCATCTTTGCTAAGAATATTAATGGTTTTACAGCAATCAGACCTGCAATTATCAGTACAAAGAGTGACTTCGTTTTCTTCACTTGGAGTTTGATTATCTTCATCATTACCAAAGAAATAAGGAATATTAGAATAATTGTTACTATCAACATCATTCTCTATCCTTATTAATTCTAATATCTTATTAGTGTCTTCGACATAAATATTTAACTGACTCAATTTCTGTTTAATTTTACACCCACTCTTGTAATGACCCTTTTTACCACAATTATAACAAGTAATTTTACTCTTATCCTGAGTTTTAGAAGCAAATTTTTTATTATGTGATTTCTTTCGTGACTTAGGTTTTTCATAATAATTATCTTGATTTTTAGACTCACTAGACCGTTTTTTATGATGCTTACGAGTTTTGTGTTTTTCAATTTGCTTCTTCCGATTCTTTCTTCTAGAGGGAGCAACAGGAGGTAAACCATATTGTTCGCAAAACGTGCCAAGCTCATACTTAGCCTTTTTCTTGTCTTTACTAGCTTTTTTAGCAATTTTGAAATCAATACACATTTTTAAACCAATCTTTTGGATATAGCTAATTATGTCACCATAAGTCAGGTTATCATAATCAATATATCCAAGAGTTTTGCTAAGTTCTTCTCTAACGTTTGAGCAAACAAATTAGGAAGACCATTAACAAATTTCTCTTTCCAGAAAGGTTTGTTACTATCACTACGCATCATGACACGGGAAATAAAAACATCTTTGTATCACCTAAAATCACTTAGAGTGGGACAAGTGAGATTACTTAACTGATCATGAATTCTTTCAGTGATATTACTAGGGGTTCCAATAAATATTTTATTATAGTAAAAATTAATGTGTTAACACCATCTGGGATACCGAAACCAACATCTTCTCTGAAGATAGGCTGACCATTGTCATCTAACTGGCGAGCATAAATTATAGAATTCCTTGCATCTTCATCAAGGTGTTTTTCCCACCAAGAACGAAGAACACCAGTGAAACCATTAGTTAATATTTCAACTATTTCAGGCTATGTCAAACTGCTGAAAGCTGTAATATAACTATTAGCAACCATAGACAAATGATTCATTTTAGTAAGTATTTAGTGTTCACTAAGACCATCAATATTATATTCATAAATTTTATTAGAAGAGATAGAAAATTGATTATCTAGATTCTTTTCCTCGTACTGAAGGTCAGGAGGAGTAGGTCTAGAGTACCAATATTTTGTAATACTAGCATGATTAAAGGTTAACTTGTTTAACTGTTTGTTAAGATCTGGGATAGAAGCAGTTTCAGATTTAACATCTGATTGACTAATGCTTTCATCATCAGAATCTTCAACCTGATCGATGATAGCAACAGTTTCACTAGCTTCACCAGAACTTGAACCAATCTTTTTAAGTAGCTTATCTATAGTTGTAACTAAATCAGAATCCTTATTAGGCAATCCCATTCCTTTTCTTTTTTCTTGGAGAGTTAATAAAGGCTGATCTAATTTTTTATTAGGATTTTTAACCATAGAATGATCAAACTTTTCTTCAATTTTATCTAACTGTTTACCAATTATATCCAAATACTGATTAATAAAATTATTTTGTTCAATAATTTTTTTTTCATCAGTTTTTCCATCAGCAACTTTAAATGGACTGGCAACAACTGAAGTATTTTTAATATGCAAAAAAATAGTTTCTAAAGGAGGATGACTTGCTAAAATTTTAGATTTATCCTCTTTTGTCCACTGACTTTTAGTAAGAACTTTACATTATGAATGATATTTTTCATACCAATCATAAAATGTAAGGTTATCTTGATTAATCTTAATAAATTTTTTCCATTTATTAACTATTTTATCTCTGTCATGCTTATCATATTTCTTACGAAAAGTATGCCTTTTATCTTTATTAGATATGGAATTAAAATCTGCAACCAGATTGTCCCAATCTAATTTAAATGCTTTAGTAATGACTCTTAACTGATGATTAATAGGGGCCTCAAAATCCGAAGGGGTCAATCCTACATAAGTAGTAGGAGAAATATCTTGTTTTTCTTCTACTAGATTAGTAGGAGTATAACAAGGATGACTGGTTTGACCCTGGTTCAAAACTCCTTTCATTTTAATATCAGGAATAGAAAAATCACTTAAAACTTCAGTATCTCTTCTAGAAACAACCGAAGGAACTGAGGAATTGGTAAATTCTTCTATTATCAAAGGTCTTCTAGTACGTTCAAAGCTAACTCTGACAGTACCATCAAAAATTATTTAATATTTTCTAAGTTCAACAAATTATTAATGATTGGTTTTTGTGGAATTTCTTGCGGTAAAATCCACTGACTAGGCAGCGTAATATCCTTCCAAAGAATAGTCTTTGGAGTTTGGATATTAGCATTACTAGTACTGCTTTGAATTAAAATAGTGTGATCTTTTGGGCTTTTGTTAAGAGCATGAATGTTTAAATTGGTTTTCATAACTTTATAATAAATTCTGTAAATTAAGGCTATAGGTTTCTTAAAACGAAGATGCTAGTGCACTGAAGCTATTAGAGCTGCCAGATCGTCAATCCGAGTTGTAGAAATGCCAGAAATTGAGTTTATGTACAAAATTGTACCAAATTTTGACGAAAACGACCATGGAACTAAGTTATGGGCATTTTTAGAAAATGAAATTTGATATGCAAGTGCAAAACACTGCAAAGAAGTAACTTTCTGATCGTAAAAATACTTACAATGGACTGTTACACGGGCTTTTTCCCAAATCGTAGGCTCTAAACGTCAAAATCTACCTGTTATTTTCTGATATGTGGTAGTATGTATGTATATGTACGTGTTAGAGTGATAAAATTTGGGTTTGGAAGAGTTGAAAAAGTCAAAAAATCAAAAGGGCAGAGGTTCTTTGCGTTTCGGATTTTTTTAAAATGAGGGGGGGGGGGGTGGCCTCATATTTATAGACTAGGGAGCCTCAGCTCTACCTGCTTCTATTGCAGGTAGAGGTGCGGCTCCCCTGGTGGGGCCCACCTACCTGGTTTGGTTGTCTCGAAGTACGTGCACTCTGAGTAACGCGAGGTCGATGTCAAAACTTTCTAACTTTTGATCGGAGTGTCCGTTTGAGACGTGCTATACCTTTTCGCAAAGCCCTCGCCAAGAGTATCACAATGATATGGGATAAAACATTTTCTGGGTCCAAGAAGACGGGTTTATAACCAGGTCTTCGATTCCCCGTAGTTTGTCCGTTGAGCTGTCTTGCGCTGTTTACACTCGGGATCGTCGTTATGGTTCGTTCTAACCTTGGTGGCATCAATTCGGCTTGAGTTTGACCGAATCGGCTTAGGGTTGGTAAAATTACCATTTTTCCCTCCCGGGGTTGCCCTTAGTGTCGGCATGGCCTTCGGTTGACTTCCGGGAGTTATTTCTAAGACTTGGATCTCATTCGAGTCTGTTTGTCCTCAGTGTTTTCTGAGGCTGAGTTGGTAATTCCAGGTTTCCTCTTGGAGAGGATGTGAAGCTCCAAGTTTGTTCCCAAAGTTGACTTAACTTCTCGGGTTGAGACCGGGGCTGATCTGTACCTCCTGACTTGAGACCGGGGCTGCTATGTACCTCCCGAGTTAAAATCAGGGTTGAACTGAGTTGACATCCTGAGGCTGACGATCGAGGTTGTGGTTGTCCTGGTATTAATGGTTGGGTTTGAGTTGACATCTCGGTATTGAGACCGAGGTTGATTTGACGGTCCGATATTAAAATTGAGGTTGATCTGACGGTCTGATTGGAGATCAGAGCTGATTTGACGGCCCGATATTGAGATCGGGCATGATTTAACGGTCCGATTGGAGATTGGGGTTGATTTGTTGGCCCAATTTTGAGATCGGGGTTGATTCGATGGTCTTATTGGAGATTGGAGTTGATTTGATGGCCCGATATTGATATCGGGGTTGATTTGACGGTCCGATTGGAGATTGGAGTTGATTTGACGGCCCGATATTGAGATCGGGGTTGATTCGACGGTCCGATTGAAGATCGGGGTTGATTTGATGCCCCGATATTATTCGACGGTCCGATTGGAAATCGAAGTTAATTTGATTGACCGGTATTGAGACCGAATTTGAACTGGAGGTCCGGTATTGAGACCGAATTTGACTGGAGTACCAATATTGGTGATCGAATTTGACTAGAGTACCGATATTAGCGATCAGATTTGACTGAAGTACCGATATTAGTGATCGGATTTGACTGGAGTACTGATATTGGTGATCAAATTTGACTAGAGTACCGATATTGTTGATCGGATTTTACTGGAGTACCGATATTGGTGATCAAAATTTACTGGAGTACCGATATTGGTGATCGGATTTAACTGGAGTACCGATATTGGTGATCGAATTTGACTGGTTCGCCCTCCTACAGTATTAGTAATAGGGGCAGGAAATTTCGAGTGTCTATAGTGATCATGTGAGTGATCATAACTCATTAAGCCAATTATGATTATTTAGTTAATAAACTAATAGAATATGTGTTGACTTGTGAGAATTATGTATGTGATTAAATAAATATACATTATATAATCTGTATACATTTATTTTATATATAAAGAAAATGAAGAATTTATTTGTAACCTAATATACATATATTAGGTATTGTAATTAAATAACCTAAGAGATTATAATATGAGAGAATGTTAGTATTTAAAAATATATACTAACCCTAAGAGATTTATTTTATACATCTCAATTAATTAATTTTATAATCTAAGTAAAGCAAGTCTAATTGGGTTATAAAATTAAAGAAATATGAGTAAGTAATTTAAACAAGCCCAATTGTTTATTTAAGCATTGGACTTATATAGATAAATTGATTTAAGAGCAACTAAATTATTAAACTAGCCCAATATTTCATGTAATGGGCAAGTATACTAATGACACAATTAATTGGTTATGAGAGCCCAAGTTCATTCTAGTTAGTAACAAAACTAAGAAAATTGCAAGCCCAAAAGAAATTAAATAAAAGCCCAAACTTAGCCTACTTGAGGAGGGATATTTTAGTCATTGAATAAAGCATAAAATAAAACGAAAATTGAAGGGATAAGGAGAATGTAATGATTACATTGCTTTAGTATGTGAGCAACTTTGCTAGGTGTCACTTTTGTAATGGAAACAACACTTATGTTAAAACTTGCAAGAAACACCTACAATAATGAGAGAGAGAGAGAGAAGGCAAGCATGTGGTGGAATTGTATAGATAAATGCCATATATCTATACATTTTTATTTTAAAACAAATCAAGTATATCATTTACTTTTCCTTCTATTTTATTTCCTAAGCTAAACTAGAAAAAGAAAGAAAGAACAAAAGGAAGAAACTAGAGAGAGAGGGGATTCAATGGGAAGGTGAAAAAGAGAGGAAGAAGGTTTGATCTATATGCATCCTAGATTCGTAACCTACTTTGGTTGGAGAAGGAAGGAAGCAAGAAAAACAAGGTATAAACCTAATTCCTAACCTTTATTCTCCTTTCTTTTAACGGTTTTATAGAATATAAGGTTTATGATTTTGAGGTTTAAAACCTTATATATATGTGTATATAACTATTTCATGTTTAGATCTAACCTCTTTTGAGGATCAAAAGTTAAATCTAAAGTATGAAATGGAAAATAGGTTTTTCAAAAGTTAGAAAACCTAATTTTTCTTAGCCTTGATTGTGTTTAATCTTGTGTTTGATAATTTTTTGGTGAAATAGATCATGGATCAAGATATATCCATGAGTATATGAGGTATTAGTATGTATGGTGATGGGTTATGTTGGTTAATATTTGAAAACATAGAAGTTTTCTTAGAATTCACCAATGATTGAAAATCAGATTTTTGAGAAAACGATACATAAAATTCAAACGACCATATCTCTCTTTATATTTTGAATTTTTGAGTGTGGTCAAGTCCTAGATTTAGATCTATGAGTCTTATAACTTTCCAAGTGGAATCATGGAAAAAGGTGTTGTAGATTTTCGTGTGGACTATTTTTAGCAAAGGATGCAAAATTTAAAAAAATGAGAAAAAATAATCTGCCCAAAACGGCTAGGGGCAGTTTTGGCAACTTAATTATTGAAATAAATTCCAATCTTTTGGGACATGCAAATATATGTTATAAAGTAGCTTCTGTCCAAAAATGAGCTTATTCCGACTTAAATTGACCGAGTTATGGTCATTTCAATATTTGGATTTTTCCGACAAAAACCGCTATAACTGGAGTTTTATAACTCCGATGGCCACAAACTTTAAACTAGAAGTTCACGTTAATACGTATAAGATTCTGCCAAGAGTTGGGATTTTTTGGAGTTGAGCATGATATAACTAATTTCTTAAGCTACAAACTAAAAACGAATTTTTGAACAATACTAAAGGGAATTGAAAAATTCCAGAAAAATTGTTTTTGTGTATGAAATATATGTGTATATTTGTGGCCAAAGAATAGAAAAATAATAAGATGATTTGGTATTTTCATGAGAAGGATAATTCAGCTTGTTGAATTGAACAATTCAAGTTACTGAATTGAAAACTGAAAATGTTAGGAAGGGAAGACAGTTTGGTTTCGGCTTACTGAAATGATGTATTCGGTTTACTGAAAGAGTAAACAGTTTACCGAGTTATAATAAGAACTTATTAAGTGATCGAGTAAGTGTTAAGTCTAAGGTAGTGCAGTTGTACTCTTTAATGGTTGATGTATAGTAGTTGGGCTAAACGAGTTCTTCAGGGAGCATGTTGGGTTTGTACGTAGCGCGATCATGCAATCAAATCACATAAATAAGGGCGGAAGCGCAAAAACTAGATTTTCAAAAATTTATACAAATCCATTACCATGATCTTTCTTGTGCTTCAATTATCAGTCAATATAGAATGAGAAAAATAAAATTTTATCTTTGAAGATCCAAGCTTCCTCAGATACTAGTTCTACTCATTTGTTTCCTTTGATTCCTCTGTAGTGGCTCCTTCCCTTGATCAATGTCAGCCACCCAAATGTTTGGCCTCTAATGGTGATTCACCAAGAAAGATGAAGAACTCAGGAAGATAGGTTATTGGCTTAACCATTGTTTCTATCTCTATAGAATATGTGTACTCCCAACTCTTGAAAAAACTCACGTACCTTATTTCTGATACAAGACTCTCTTATATAGATATTAGGTTAACCCTCCTAATCCAATTAGAATAGAGTTTTATTTACTTAATTATTTAAACACTTTAAATTAATTTATATCCTAATCTCATTAGGATTGAGAGATACTACTGATATTATATTAATTCCTAAACTCCTTTAGAATTAAAATAATAATAATATTAATATTAATATTAATAAGACTCCTCTTATTAATTTATATTTAATATTTCTAAAATATTAAATAATAAACATTAAGCTATTTAATTTATTCTATCACCATAGATTAAATTAATTACACTTAATGCATTATTACCGGTCACCGTTCAGTACCTGATGCATCGTTGGATTGGAACCTACGGTTGAGTTATCACCGGTCAGTACCCGATGCTTCGCTGGACTGGAACCAACGGCTGAGTTGTCACCGGTCAGTACCTGTTGCTTCGCTGGACTAGAGCCAACGACTGAGTTGTTATCTGTCAGTACCCGATGCTTCGCTAGACTGGAAACAATGGCTGAGTTGTCACAGGTCAGTACCCGATACTTCGCTGGACTGGAACCAACAGCTGAGTTATTACTGGTCAGTTCCCGATGCTTTGGTGGACTGGAACCAACGGCTGAGTTGTCACCGATCAGTACCCGATGCTTCGCTGGATTGGAACCAACAACTGAGTTGTCACCGGTCAGTACCCGATGCTTTGCTGGACTGGAACCAACGACTGAGCTGTCACCGGTCAGTACCTGATGCTTCGCTGGACTGGAACCAATGGCTGAGCTATCACCGGTCAGTACCTGAGGCTTCGCTGGACTGGAACCAACTGCTGAGCTATCACCGTCAGTACCCGATGCTTCACTGGACTGGAACCAATGGTTGAGTTATCACCGGTCAGTACCCGATGCTTCGCTGGACTGGAACCAACGGCTGAGTTGTCACCGGTCAGTACCCGATGCTTCACTGGACTAGAACCAACGGCTGAGTTGTCGTCGGTCAGTACCCGATGCTTCGCTGGACTGGAACCAACGGCTGAGTTCTCACCGGTCAGTACCCGATGCTTCGCTAGACTAGAACCAACGGCTGAGTTGTCACCGTTCAGTACTTGATGCATCGTTGGACTGGAACCTACGGTTGAGTTATCACCGGTCAGTACCCGATGCTTCGCTGGACTGGAACCAACGGCTAAGTTGTCACCGGTCAGTACCCGTTGCTTCGCTGGACTAGAGCCAACGGCTGAGTTGTCATCGGTCAGTACCCGATGCTTCGCTGGACTGGAACCAATGGATGAGTTGTCACAGGTCAGTACCCGATGCTTCAAAAATGGCAGTTTTCGGCAGTTTTGTACAATTTTTGCGCAGCTTTTTCGTAGTTTGATCTGTTGACCCCTTGGACATGGATCTGGGCTGAATGTCAAGGGTCTCTGTAGAATTTCCCTTTTTATCAGGATTGCACGGCTTGAACGCAGGATTTCAGGACAAACCGCTCAATCGCGTAGCGATTTCTCTTCAATTTAATTCGGCGGCCCATTTAAACTCCATTTCGACTCGAATCGAACTGGGCCCGAGGCGGGTGGGACCCACCTGGGCTGTCGCAGGTGGAGGTGCGGCTTCTTGTGCTACTTAATGTGCTGCGAGATTTTTCATTTTGCAAGTTTCCCGTTTGAGTAGCGAAAGGATTTTCAATCTTGTTTTTCAGATCTACGAAGTTCTGGCAGTCAGATTCTAAATCCGTAAGTCCACACGCGTTCAGCGTGGCATAGGTAACGTTTTCCATCCTTTATTCATAGTTTTTGATAGTTAAAAGCATGCGAACCACCTAGGGTGCTTTCAAATGCAATGTATGAAAAATGTACGTTTATATGACATGTGAAAAATTTTCTGTCTACATATGTATGCATATCTTACTTTAATGCACGTTTGAATGTAAGAAAATTCAGGTTCTGAGACAGTAAATGTTTCTACCTTTTGATCACTTTAGTCATCCTTTTTGAGGCCTGGTGAGCCTGGACTTTCAACTAAAAATGCCTATGGTATTTTGGAGACCATGTGAGGCTGGTTTTTTATTTTTTTGGATATATATGAACTGTTTTTATTTTTTGGGTAGGTGTGCTACTGAATGGCCACCTAGGCATACTTGTGTGCATGTGGACAGTCCATTTTACAAAGGAGACTCTGGCGAAATTTTTCCAAAATCTTAGGTTTTGAAAAGCATGCATTTTTGACTCTGTGGGGAGTTTTTTTACTAACTCAATGCAGGTTTTGAGCTTCTAGGATTTTGAAAACACCCAGTTTTAACTATACGGGGTATTTTTGATGGACCCATGCATGTTTTAGGACTTAGATATGTATGCTGGATTGATTGATTAATAAGCCACAGGTTTTAGGCCTACCACACCCTGTCTGAGGTGATTTCGAGTACTGGTGTATGCGATGGATGGCGAAAGACCCGACAGCTCTACTGGGGTTTTATCAGGCGTTAGACGGAGGAGGGTTTCTGTCGTCCCACAAGCCCGTCCAGCTAGGATGCCTCGCAGATTGGTAGAGAGCATGATACGTCCAGCACACTACGAGCAGCCCATTGACATTGATGACGAGGAGGCTGCTTTTGTTGCTCCTGTTCCAGCTCAGGTTCCACGTGCGGAGGTCCTGGGCATTACTGTACAGACATAGGAGTTGCTGGGCCACTTGAGTCGCCATCCTTCAAGATATCTTTAGGCCAACGAGGTGACTTGAAGTCTTTCTTCCCTCTGAATTCTTTTCCCATCTTCTGGCCATTCAAGGGGAATAGGTTTTTGACATTGGTTGATTTTTGATGTAGGTTCCTAGCTTGACACAGCCATGAGGGAACTGGTTTAGTGTGCACTCCCTCTATCAGACTCTGCACGAGGATTACAGGGAGATCATAGATGGCTGGGGATTTCAGGCCTTCTTCTCGATCCAGCCCTGCCCTTGCCCTTGGGGGTATATGAGGGCTTTGTCTGAGCGCTGGTTCCAACAGACTCAGTCCCTTCATCTTCTTGATTGTGAGGTGATGATGACTCCTATGGACTGGAGATTTATCACCTGCTTTAAGGGCGAGACAGTGCCTGTCATGTCTGACATTTTGCCCACCGTAGTTAGATCCCTGTTGGGAGTCCCTTAGTCGGCATTCAAGGGTCGGGTAGTCCGATCTGGTCCCTTGAGTATAGACGCCCAGGACGAGACTTTGCAGTTGCCTTCGCCTGATGATCGGAGGGCTAGAGATCGCATTCTGAGGCGATTGTTTTTGTCAATCATCAGGGGTTATTTTGTGGAGAACAACTCGTCGACGGTGTCCTTTGCTTTGATCAGTGCCACTCAGCATGTAGAGCGCCTCACTGACTTTGATTGGGGCTTCTATACCTTTGCCTATTTTCTTCGGGTCATGCGCCTACTTTCGGAGGGTGTGATGGAGGCTTGGTTAGGATTCCATCAGTTTTTGTTGGTGAGTACATCTTTCTGTACCTTTTTGATTTCTGTACTTATTTTTGGCAGTCTTGGTCACTGAGGACTTTTGATATTTGCATGAATAGCTTTGGGCATTTGAGAGGCTTCCTTGCCTACTACCCGTTTCAACAATAGGTCTGGAGACCTATCCACGTGGACGGAGATGGCACCACTCCATTTTGACGGAGGTCCCTGTTGCTAAGGGATTCACTCATGCCCGTCTGCAGTTGGAGCTTTTGACGGCATGCTCGATTACCTGGACGCCGTACACATCCGAGCACTTGACCGTCGGATTTGATGGAGGTTTCCCCACTGGCCTGGAGTTTGGCATATCGACCTGCAGAGTCCCTATGTTGATGGAGGGAGGCTGGGAGCTTTATCTTGGAGAGCGTGCCATTCGGAGCATTACAGGGGAGATTCGCATTCTCATTGCTCCTCCTGCTTGGCATCATTGGCCATTGTCCGTGCCTTTGATAGACATCCCTTTGGAGGGTATAGACAGCTTTGATCTATTAGAGGGCCCATACAGCCAAGCAACCTTCTACAGTTGTTAGAGTCCTCGCACTATTGGGGCTCAGACTCGTGCCACCCATTTTATGGCAGACATGGTGCCGGGGTCCGTGATGATGACGGACTGGATAGCTTATATTAGAGAGCCTACTCATGCAGACCAGATAACACATCTGACCAGGGAGTTAGACCAGACTCGTTTCTTTATCAGGAACCTTGGCCGAGATCCATCAGAGGCATCTTCATTTGACCCATCCAGCTCTGGAGCAGGCCCCTATTTAGGTCTATTCAGTAGCAGTTATACAGGGGTAGATCCTCCCTTATACTGCCCAGATATGCCTGATCCCAGTAGCTTTGTGCACACAGAGGATCTGGAGCTGGTCGATCGGTTTGATACCGAGGTCTTTGACTTCCTTTGGTATCTATGGCAGCTATATTTTTGGTCAGCCACTATTTTGGCTATTCGGCGTCTGTGCCATCATTTTGATAGACCACTGTATTAGCTGGGTGGTGGTGCCCCATTTCCTTATATTCTTCCTTTCACTTTGTACCAGGATATAGGGATGATATATGCAGTAGATAGCTTTTTGTAGATATTTCTGTCATCTTTATTTGCTGCATCATGTTTATATCATTATCATCATGTATGTATCATGTGTATGCATTCAGACATCTACAATTTGTCTTGACCTCTAGACGGTCTTGTGATACGGTGCTATAGATGACGACGTTTGCAGTTAGCCGTATAGAGCATTTGCCACTGTCTGAGATGGCAGCATCATTACGGTCATGGTATGATAGTCTACCCTTTCCAGCTAGGGGGACAGTTGACCAGATGCTGGGTCATTTGATGGCCCTTATAGATTTCAGGGTTCCATACGGCTTTATTGATGGCGTCCTACCCTTATGGGTACCGGAGAGACAGGTATTCCGCATTGGGCGATGTGAGCTTTCTCCTACTTTGGAGGAGTACCAGAGATTTACTGGCTTGGATTTAGAGTCGTCGTATGCTTGGACGGCTATCAGTGATATGTGTAGACCGTTTACTCGACTGTCCGGTCTTTGGCAGAGCATAGTCATGGATGAGATTATTTCAAGGCATGTGATCTCCCTTGACTTTTTGATAGAGCGTTATGGTGAGCTTGACAGCTACGACCGTCATGTCGGAGATTTTGTTAATTTTCTAAAGGAGTGGCATACAGCCAGGATAGACATACTGCTGATGTGCATCGTGGTGTATGTTTACATGCCATTGCGTTTAGATCACCTTGATGTGGGATTGGTTATTGTAGTCAGAGCCCTTAGGTAGGGCAGTACCATTATCCCTATGATCTTGGCGGAGACTCTGAGGTCGCTCACCTATTGCTGTACCCATCCAATGGGGTTTTTCCGGGGTAGCTCGGTCGTGCTGTATATGTGGTTGATGTCACACTAGACGACCGATTGGATCATTTAGACCTCATGCCTATTGTTTTAGCCACGAGATATCCCCAGTTTACTCCTTCCGTCCGCCTGATTGCGTTGACTCAGAGTCCTGGTTAGCCTTTTTGTCAAATATTGAGCATCCGTTCGCAGTTTTGTTATGCTCAGGGATGGCGACCCCGTTTAGCTTCATTACTCATGCATATGGCATAGATTATTTGCCTTTGGCAGGATTGAGGGGTATGACTACTTATCATCTCTTGGAAGTTATGGAGCAGTTTGATCAGTGGTAGAGTATGCACCATTTTGAGGATTCTGTTGATCAGAGGATGTCAGCTTCATTGATGTCACCTGGCCGACTTGGTTAGAGTTTATGAGTGTTAGACTCACAGGGAGATGGCTGAGTTCTCCAGTAGACATCCGAGTCATTATCCGGAGTATTCTGCATGGTTAGAGGCAGAGACTGTGGTCGCAGTAGCAGAGCTTCATTTACCTCTGCTTTTGGATTCTGACGAGGAGGAGCCCATGGAGGATCCAGATTCTCCTACTGAGGATGAGCTATTCGTAGATTTTGCGATAGCTTTTATTAGTGATCCCCCGGTTATTCACACAAGGACAGCTCCAGCTTTTTCAAATTCTCTATTCAGGATGACCTTTGAGAGAGATTCAGCTAGAGCGCAGATGTTGGCTGCCTTGTCTGGCAGGGATTTAGCTTTTGCTGAGAGGGATGGTCTTAGGACCGCTTTAGATAATGGATTGATTGAGCGGGAGGAGCTTCACTCTGCTTTAGATACTGCCATTGTGGAGCGAGACGTGGTTCGCTTAGCCAGAGATGCAGCATATGTTGAGATTGAGGAGACTTTGATTTCTCGGGATGCATCTTTTGCAGAGAGGGATGAGGCTATAGCTTCTTGTGATTTCCACATTGCTATAGTACTGCTCTCCAATCTTACACCCATGGTTTGGTTACCGAGATGAGTGCTTACATTAATGACCACAGTGCCACCTTGCAGATGACTGTGGATGTCCTTAGCCGTATGGAGGCTGAGTGGACTACTCTTACAGATGCTCCTCCATCTTCAGAGAGAGATGCCATGTTGGCATTGCTGACCTGCTTATCCTTGAGTCCATAGACTAGCTTTATTTTTCCTGCACAGACTAGATCAGCCATTTTTGTCATATATAGGGCACTATGTATATAAAGCAGTTTATATATCAGAGAAATATATTTTTGAGATACTTCCCTGCTTAGAGATGTATTATCATCGCTGAGTGATTACCACTTTCGTCATGACTCGCAGTTATTGATGCATTTTGAGCTTCTCCTTGATAGACTGACAGTTGAGGTGTCAAGGGAGTTCCTTAAATGGGTCTGGTAGCCAGACAACTTGACAATATTTTAGCTTTTATTTGTCTTTAGTGTCTTGGAACTGGTCTTCCATTTTTTTATTTTTTCTCAAAGGTCAAACCTCGCCGTAGAGGGCTGCCTACGTACTCCCAGGTTGAGGGAGATCAGGTCATGCGTAGTTCTGGCTGAAGAGGTTTGCCAAGAGTTTATCTGGGGTTTGAATCTTGTTTGATGAGCTTTGGAATTTGATGCTAGAATTTGCCAGTTCTTTGGATTTTTGCTTGATTTGACCGCACCATAGATGGTTGCCTACGTATTCTCGGGTTGAGGGAGATCAGGTCATTCGTAGTTCCGATTTCTCTGGTGAAAAGACGAACCTGATTCAATTTTTAGGACCCAAATGCGGGTATGCATGTGCTTCAGACGTAGTACTTTTTCACAGTATCTGAATTGATGAGTTGGGGAAATTCATTCCCGTCCATTTCTTGTAGCTTGACGGCTCCCCCTGTCAGCACTTCCTTGACAATGAAAGGGCCTTCCCAGTTTGGGGCAAATTTTCCTTTGGCTTCATCCTGATTGGCCAGGACTTTCTTTAGCACCAAATTATTTTCTTTGAATTGCCAGATTCGGACTTTCTTGTTGTAGGACCTGGCGATCCTTTGCTGGTATAATCGTCTGTGGAAAATGGTTGTGGCCTTTTTTTCGTCTATTAGGGATAGTTGATAATATCGGTCTTGCAACCATCGATTTTCGTCCATCTGAGCATCTATTAATACTCATAAAGACTCCATCTCTACTTCTATAGGGAGGACTGCTTCCATGCCATAGACCAGTGAATAGGGGGTAGCCCCAGTAGAGGTGTGCATTGACGTCTTGTAGGCTAACAGGGTGAGAGGTAGCAGGTCAGGCCAGTCTTTGTGATTGGCAGACATTTTCTGCATGATCTTCTTGATGTTTTTGTTGGCCGCTTCGACAGTACCGTTCTTCTTGGGCCAATAGATGACGGAGTTGAGATGCTTGATGTGGAACTTACCGCACAGTTCTACCATCATTTGATTGTTTAGGTTTTTGGGGTTGTCTGATACGATCACCTCCGATTGTCCATATCGACAGACGACATTGTTTCTGATAAAACTGATGATGACCTATTTTGTGACTTTAGGAAAAGAGGCTGCTTCAACCCATTTAGTGAAGTAGTCGATTATGGTGAAGATGAACTGATGGCCGTTACTGGCTTTGGGTTTGACTGGACCTATCACGTCCATTCCCCACATAGAAAAAGGCTATTGTGCACTCATGTTATGCAGCTCATTTGGAGGAACGTGGATGGCATTTCCATGTGTTTGGCATTGAAAGCATTTCTTGATATGATCATCGCAATCAGCTTTGAGTGAGATCCAGTAACGTCCTGTTCTGTTTATCTTCTTGGCCAGTAGATGGCCGCTTATGTGTGGACCACATACTCCGCCATGGACTTCATCCATTAGTCTTTGGGCTTTCTCCTTGTCAAGGCATCTTAACAAGCCTATTCCAGCATCCCTTTTATAAAGTGCATCTCCGCTCAGATAGAACTTCATGGCCATTCTGAGAGTCTATTTTTGCTCTGATTGGCTTGCACCAGCGGGTGTAGATCCATCACGGAGATATTCCTTGATGTCTTGAAACCAAGGTTGCTTGACAGGAGGTATTTCGTCTGATACTTCTCCAATGTAATTCCCATACGTTGGGGCTTTTTGATTTGTGAACTGGATGCTGGGAAACCCGATTATATTGGATATGCGGATTAATGAAGCCAACGTTGCCAGTGCATTGGCAAAGTCATTTCAACCTCGAGGAATGTGGATGAAGGTTATTGCTTCGAACTCCTGGGATATTTTGAGGACTTGCCGATGATATGGCAGTAGATGCAGTTCTTTTGTGAGATACTTGCCGGTGGTTTGTCTGATGACCAACTTGGAATTTCCAAAGACCAATAAGTGTTTGATACCCATGGATTAGGCTAGTTTCAACCCCAGTATACAGCCTTCGTACTCGATTGTGTTGTTGGTGTTGCCAAATTGAAGTTTGGTAGCTACAGGATATTGATCACCTGTACCAGAGATAAGGACTGCCCCAGCTCCGGAACCTTCTATGTTTACCACTCTGTCGAAATACATTTTCCATGGTTGGACTGTATTTTCTGACTGGAGTTGTTGAATTGTCATAATCCCATCATCTGGGAAATATGTCTCAAGGGGCTCGAACCCTCCTGAAGGTGCTTCTGCTAATTGATCTGCAATGCCTTTGGCCTTTGATAGACTTCTGAGTCACGTAGACAATGTCGAACTGCTATAGAATCAATTGCTATTTGGACAGTCGGCAATTTAACATTGGTTTGTTGAAGACGTATTTGAGTGGATTTATACGGGATATGAGATACGTCGTGTGCCCATGCAAATAGTGTTGCAACCTCATGGCGGCCCATGCTAATGCATAGTATGTCTTCTCGATCAGGGTGTATTTTTGTTCCCCGCTGCTGAATCTTTTGCTGCTATAGTAGATAGCTCTTTCTTTGCTGCTATCATCCTTCTGTCCTAGCATACAGCCCATGGCATTGGCATTGACGGACAGGTACATGAATAAGGGGACTCCATCCCTCAGAGGTACCAAAACAGGTGCTTCGACAAGCTACTTTTTAATGGTAAGGAAGGCTTGTTGACAATCCTCATTCCATTTAATAGAGGAATTCTTCCTTAACAGCTTGAAGATAGGCTCACAGGTTGCTGTGAGTTGGGAAATGAATCGACTTATGAAGTTGATCCTTCCTAGGAATCCTCGTATCTCCTTCTCTGTATGAGGCACGGGCATTTTAGAAATGGCTTTGATCTTGGAAGGGTCTAACTCAATGCCCCGATTGCTCAACAGGAATCCTAGCAGTTTGCCTGCCTTGACGCCAAAAGCGCATTTGGCGGGATTTAGCTTGAGGTTGTACTTGCACAACCTGTTGAACAGCTTCCTGAGATAGTCTATGTGATCATCCTCCCTCTGGGATTTGATGATGATGTCGTCAACATAGACTTCTATTTCTTTGTGCATTATATTATGAAAGAGGGCCATCATGGCTTGCTGATAAGTTGCTCCGGCATTGATGAGGCTGAAGGATAGTCGTCGGTAGAAAAAAGTTCCCCAGGGAGTGATAAAAGCTATTTTCTCCCAGTCTTCTTCAGCAACCATGATTTGATGGTAACCAGCAAAGCAGTCTACAAAGGAATACATGCCGTACTGCGCAGTATTGTCAATCAGGATGTGGATAAAAGGTACCGAGAAATTGTCCTTAAGGCAGGCTTTGTTTAGATCCCGGTAATCCACGCAGACTCGTACCTTCCCTCCTAGTTTAGGCACGGGGACTACGTTTGATAGCCATTCGGGATATGTTGATACCATGATGATCCCGACTTTTAATTGCTTAACGATTTCTTCTTTGACTTTGAGACTCCACTCAGGTTTCAATCGTCTGAGCTTTTGTTTGACTGGTTTGAACCCTTCTTTGATGGGCATCCGATGGATGATAATATTTATGGATAGACTGATCATGTCTTTATACGACCATGCAAACACATCCTGCTACTGTATTAGGAGTTCGATCAGGTCGGCTTTTTGATCTGAGGTGAGGTCTAAACCTATTTGGATTTCTTTGATGGTTTCGGAGGTTCCAATGTTGATGGTGGAGGTTTGGTCGAGGTTTGGTTTGGGTTTATCTTCGACCCATTCCTTGATCTCCTCTGTCACCTCATAGTCATCTTCCTCCTCTTGATCTAGATCCGTCAAGTCGAAGCTCAATCTTGCATCATAGTTGGAGTTATGTTGATAGGTTGGCATCTCATCAGCAGAGACACATATCCAATGCTTGGGTCCTGAAAACAAAAATGCTTTCATTAATATATACAACTGCTTAAATACACATAACATTTATAAAGCATGACAAAAGTTACTGCACTAGCTGTGCAATCAAAAGTAAGTAGTAAATGAAAGCATGATTAAGGGCAGATTGACTGTCTGCCCCTTTACTCTTTTTGACTGAGGCAGGGGATACTGCTCCAATTATCTAGTGTTAGATCTTCATAGATAGGGATGATGCTGGAAGTGGTGTGCTCGTCTGTCTCGTTTTGAATGACAACTGAGACATCCTTTAGGATATGGCTGAGGCTTTTTTGGGGATTGTTCATCTATTTATCGCGAGGAAAGTGATCACGATCTTCGCCGTCACTATCTGGGAGTTCATCATTCATCCCCTCGTAGTTGATAATGACTTTCATATTAGCGAATGGGTCTCGTCCTCCGTACAGGATCTTTTCTTTTCCCTTTTCGCTATCTGCCTCAGGCCTGAGGGCTTTCCTTTCATGGAAAGGTATGACCGGAGGAAACAGCATGGCTGATACTGTAGTCGAGATTTTTCTCACAGGTTTCATCCTTCCGGCACTCGTGAGGTCTGAGAGCAGAATTGTGGAGGCATGAGCCTTGGGATGTTTGTGTGGGTTCTGGTGATTGGATCCGGATAAGTATCCCAATCCTCCTCTTCCCCTCTGACTTAGGATTTGAATTGGCATCTTAATGTCGTGCTTGTTCTTTCCTAACCCTTCTCCAGGCTGGAAACCCACAGCTACCATTTCTTGGCCCATTGTCATTACTTCAGTGGAAATTTTAGGCCTCAGGGCTGGTGCCCCAATCGGTAGATATTGAATATCGCTCACCTCAAGAGCTTGAAAACTTGCAGGCTCAACCCCGGCGTCCAAGCTAATCACTGGCATGTCCCCATGTATGTGGGTAGGGTATTCTGGTTTGGCATTCATTCTGATGAGACTGTCGTTGATAATGTACTTGAGTTGCTGATGGAGGGTGGATGGAACAGCCCTGGCCATATGGATCCATGGCCTGCCCAACAACAAGTTGTATCCGGTGGCTATGTTGAGCACCTGGAAAGATACATAGATGGTGTGTGGACCATTTTCTAGAGGAAGCTCGATTTCCCCCATAGCCTGGCGGCGAGATCCATCGAAAGCCCGGATAACCATGTGACTAGCTTTGATCCGGTTTGGATTGATCTTTATTCTTTCCAACATGTCGTATGAACAAATGTTGAGGGGAGATCCTCCATCAATAAGCACTCCTCGGATCACGTATTCGGAGGATATAACGGCTATATGCAGGGACTTGTGGTGGCCCCTTCCCTCAGTCGGGATATCATCGTCTGTGAAGGAAATCACATTGTTATTGAAAATGTGTTCTATCACGTGACGAAATTTCTCTGTGTCTACAGTGCGTGGTAGATGGGCTTCTTCTAGTACCTTCACTAGGATGTTACGGTGATCCTCTGATGATAGGACCAAGTCAAGGATGGATATTTTCTTGGGTGCGTCTTACAAGCTTTGAACTATCTTGATTTCATTGTGTCCCATCTTTTTAAGGAACTCTTTTATCTTTTCTTCAGCCAACCTTTCTTTTCCTTTGGTAACTGGTTTAATCACCCGCTGAGGCAGGTACAATGGATTATCCTTTGACATGATGGAAATGTTGTTTGAATTAGAGCTTTCAATGTCCCCGTAGTTCCATGGGACCTTCTTCAGACTGAGGATTGGATACTGAGGCCTGAAGGGAAAAATTAGAGGTTGAGGTGCAGCCACATTCACAGGATTTTATTTATCTTGGACCCCTTTACCTGTCAATACAAGGGGTGTGATGATTGATTCTTTATCTCAGGATATGACAGCCATTGTATCCTGATACCATGCATTGGGGATCCAAATGCTATCTTTATCTGTCATGTCGAGGATTTGATCTTCTCTGATTAGGTCACCTTTCTCAATCAGGTCTTGAATTAGGTTACGAAGTGCCCAGCATTATCCTGTATCATGGCCGAGAGAGTTGGAATGGTACTGATATATTTGGTCAGGTTTAAATTTTCTGGATTGAGGGTTCAGCAGAGGTAGCAAGTTTTCAACCATTCCCTCGTTGATCATCATTTGCAGAATTTTTTCCATTGACTAGTTCAAATTGGTGAAATTCCTTTGAAATAGGAACTTCCTACCTGCTTGGACACTTGCTTCTTCGATCCCCTTGTCAGTCCAGGGTGTAAGCTCACAAGTCCGACTATGATCTTGATTAGAATGGACTTCTGCAGGAGGAGAGCGACTGCCAATAGATTGATGGATTTGCTTCAACATCTTTCTGGTGATTTGATGTTGGTAGACGACCAGTTCAGCCAACTGCTCGATTTGTTCCTTGATAGACTTTATTTCTTGCTCTATCACGAATTATTTTTCAAAAGCTTCCTAACTCATTGGGCTCATGTTGTTGGATTGAGTGGATTCTTTAACATAGCGGAGGTATTTGGATCCTTCTCCACTTGAAGTGTTGATCATGTTGATACTCTCCTCATTGTGCTCTAGGAGAGGGTTATCTTGGACATGCAGTTGATCTGGCTTTGTGATAACAATTTCCCCGCTATCAATCAAATCTTGGATTTTATGCTTGAGGGACCAACAGTCTTGAGTGTCATGGCCCGGTGATCCGGAATGATAAGAACACTTCTTGCTAGGGTCGAAGTTCCTTGCATTAGTGTTAGTTGGCGGAAGGAGTTGGACAATCTTCTTCTGAGCTGTCAGAAGTTTGAAGACGTTCTTGAGTGAATCCCCTAGTGGGGTGAAAGTCCTTCGGCGTCTGACCTCCATGTTTTTCTGGAATGAAGGATTTGAAGGCTGTGTTATAGCCTAAAAAGGGGTATAGTTCCTCCTTTGAATGGGAGTATTGTTCGAATTACTGCTTGAATTTTGTCCTTGTAACACCAAGGAAACTTCTTCATCTTTCTTTCTGTGGACCTTCGGAGGATTACTCCCGTAATTTTTGAATTGGATATGCTCAGCAACAGCTTCGAGTGCTGTTAGGTCTTTTATTTTCCCGGACTTGAGTCCCATTTCAGCCATTTCGCCGTGTTTGATCATTTCAGAGAAAGGTTTTCCTATGCCTGCTAGGACCCTTTCATAATAAGGAGCTTCTTGAATATCGATAAAAGTCATGACTATTTCAAATTCTGTCATGGCAGGGGTGACTTGTGCTGCGACCCGTCTCCATCGCTGGGCATATTCTCTAAATGATTCAGTGTTATTATTTTTGATTTTGGTAATTTGATACCGATCTGGAGCCAGTTGAGATTGAAAACTGTACTGGCTGAGGAAGGCATGGGCCAATTCTTCCCAACTATGGATTTTAGAGTTGTCTAGACGGGCATACCAGGCTCTGGCTTCTCCAGTTAAACTCTTTTGAAATAGCTGCATTCGAAGTTTCTCGTCCTCCGCATAGGATTTGAGTTTTCTGATAAAAACTTTCAGGTGTGTATAAGGATCCCCCTTTCCGTCATATTTCTCGAACTCAGGGACTTGAAATTTTTCGAAATACCGAGCCCTGGGAAATATGTATAGATCTGAGTAGTTGACACTGCCAAATGCCCCAGTTCCTTTGATGGACCGGAGGGTTACTTCCATTTGTTGCATTTTCTTGAGAATGTCACCAGCTTCCTGTTCTTTACTTAGGATGGTGATTTCTGGAGTTTTGTTGATTGTATCCTGGTTCTGGGGTCCGGGGATATGAGTTTCGGCCTTTTCTGTATCTTGAATGCCAGCACCACTACTAGATGCTTCTGGTTCTGGATGAGATTATTTCTTTTTGAAGGCCTTGCTTTGCTCTCGAAGGAAACCGGCTAGCTTGGTTATCTGATTTTTCAATCCTTCGAACTCTTCCTTAGACACAGGGGTGGATTCTGGTGAAGCACTTGAAGCCATGTCCGTAGATGGACCGTGTGCTTTTCTGGCCTTTGATTTGGTGATGGGACCAATTTTTCCCTACCTACACCAAAATGTATGTGTGTCAGTGCTTTGCTGGCAGGGCTTTGCTGCGTTTCCGAATTGTTTGAAATGAACGGGGGGGGGGGGCACATTTATTTATAGTCCAGGGAGCCTCCACTCTACCTACGGTAGCCGCAGGTAGAGCTGCGGCTCTCCTAGGTGGGGTCCACGTGCCCGGCTTGGTCGTCTCAAAGTACGTGCACTACAAGCAATGCGATGTCCGGTCGAAAACTTTTTAACTTTTCATCAGAGCGTCCGATTAAGGTGTGCGATACCCTTCAGGAAAGCTCTCGCCTAGAGTCTCGCAATGGCATGGGAAAAACATTTTCTGGGTCCAGGAAGATGGGTTCATAACCAGGTCTTCGATTCCCCGTAGTTTGTCCGTTGAGCTATCTTGCGTAGTTGCCACTCTGGATCATCGTTAAGGTTCATTCTGACTTTGGCGGCATCGATTTTGATTGAGTTTGAAAAAGTTGGTTGAGAGTTGATGAAATGATCGTTGTACCCCTCCCGGGGTTGCTTGTAGTGTCGGCATGGTCGCTAGTTGACTTCCGGGAGCTGATTCCAGGACTTGGATCCCAGTCGAGTCTTTTGACCTCAGGGTTATCTTTAAGGCTGACGTGGTCATTCCAGGTTTTGCTCTGGAGTTGTTGTGATGCTTCAGGTTGATGTCTGAAGTTGACCTGACGTCCCGGGTTGAGACCGGGGTTGCCTTAACTTCCCAGATTGAGACCGGGGTTGACTTTGACTTCCCAGGATGCTGTCGAGGATGAACTGTATTTCTCAGATCGAGATTGGAGATGGCTTAACATGTCCTCGGTTGATGTCAAGGTTGCCTTGACTTCCCGGATTGAGACCAGGGTTGACTTTACAGCCCAATATTGAGGTCAGGGTTGATTAGTTCCTCCCGAGTTGCTGTCGGGGTTGAATTGACTTCCCGGGTTGAGACCGGGGTTGATTTTGACTTCCTGGGTTGAGATCGGGGTTGAGCTTGATGGTCCAATTGACTGTCGGAACTTGATTGATGGTCCGATTGACTGTCGAAACTTGATTGATGGTCCGATTGACTGTCGAAACTTGATTGATGGTCCGATTGACTGTCGAAACTTGATTGATGGTCCGATTGACTGTCAGAACTTGATTGATGGTTCGATTGACTGTCGAAACTTGTCTGATGGTCCGATTGACTGTCAGAACTTGATTGATGATCCGATTGACTGTCAGAACTTGACTGATGGTCCGATTGACTGTCGAAGCTTGATTGATGGTCCGATTGATTGTCAAAACTTGATTGATGATCCGATTGACTGTCGGAACTTGATTGATGGTCCGATTGACTGTCGGAACTTGATTGATGATCCGATTGACTGTCGGACCATAACTGATGGTCTGATTAACTGTTAAAACTTGATTGATGGTCCGATTGATTGTCGAAACTTGATTGATTATCCGATTGACTGTCGGAACTTGATTACGATATGGGGAATCAGATTTAGGTTGAAGGACCGACGTTGGTGGCCAGATTTAGATTGATTGACGATTTTGCCCTCCTACCGGGTTAGTATTGGGGCAAGAAAAATTTTGAGTGTCTACATGTGTATGTGCACTAAACAAGATGAGACAGATAATAACAAACCCCTCAAAGAAATTATATTAAGTTTAAAGCGTTCAAAGATATTTGGAATATCGAACATCGTCTTCTAGCATGATAAATTAATAGAGTATTAAATATTTAATACGAGTTTGTTGTGCACACACAAGGCGAGTATTGCGTATTTAAGATATTAATTTAATCACATTTGATGCTTATAAAGAAAATTGAATAATATTATTATGTTGTGCACACACAAGGACAATAATTTTTTTCCGAATATATGGAGTGCTAGGTTGAAGTTAACTTAAATCATTTTAGTTCAGATGTGTACACACTTGACCATTATGATCTAAGAGGCAGAATACAAGGAGTCACATGTTGATGTGATTGACAGGAGTTATCTACCTATTTATTTATATATTGTTTGTTGTGCATACACAAGGCTATATACATTTGAAATGAGATCCTTATGTTGGGTTTGTACGTAACGCAATCATGCAATTAAATCACATAAATAGGGCGAAAGCGCAAAAACTAGGTTTTAAAAAATTTATACAAACCCATAACCATGATCATGCTTTGTGCTAGTTATCAATAACAGAAAAGAGAGAACATAGAATTATACCTTTGAAGATCCAAGCTTCCTCAGGTACAAGTTCTACTCCTTTGATTCCTTTGATTCCTCTGTAGTGGCTCATTCCCTTGATCAATGTCAGCCACCCAATTGTTTGGCCTCTAACGGTGATCCACCAAGGAAGATGAAGAACTCAAGAAGATGGGTTATTGGCTTAACCCTTGTTTCTATCTCTATAGAATATGTGTACTCCCAACTCTTGGAAAAATTCACGTACCTTATTTTTGATATAAGACTCTCTTATATAGATATTAGGTTAACCCTCCTAATCTAATTAGAATAGGGTTTTATTTAATTAATTAAATACTTTTAATTAATTTATATCCTAATCTTTATTAGGATTGAGAGAGATAGTACTGATATTATATTAATTCCTAAACTCCTTTAGAATTAAAATAATAATAATAATAATAATATTAATAAGACTCCTCTTATTAATTTATATTTAATATTTCTAAAATATTAAATAATAAACATTAAGCTATTTAATTTGTTCTATCACCATAGATTAAATTAATTATACTTAATGCATTATTACTATCATGCCATTTTCTTCTTAAATAATTCTTCTTCCTTTTATGGTGTGACCCTTTAGGTTCTCCATATTAAACCGGTTCTGAATAAATCAATTAGAACAATTCTAATCTTATTTAAATAAATAAATTAAACTAATAATCTATTTAAATAAATAACATTTATTCTACAATAGGGATAAGCCTCCCTAGCGATCAACGACTTTCCAGATAATATAGATTTCAACATTAATCATAAAAGAACCTGTGAGTTAATAGTTACCGTACAATTCAATCCTTCCACCATACAATGTCCCAATTAAATATAAGACATGGATTTACTGTCAAGTCTTAATTTATTTAATCATATGTATTTCGATTAGAAAATGCACAACTCCAAATAATGCAAGTTAGAAACCTCTTTCTAATTTCATTCTACCTTGGCCAAGGATTCCTGGGTTGTCATTTAACGAATCACATAGGACATATCTCCTCTTTTACTAGAGGTGGTAGATTCTTTATTGATCATTCATTATCTCCATATGTAACTCATTATACCCAAGCATACCCTATATATGCCTTAAAAGGCCTTAAGGAATTAGTCAAAGTATAATTTGTTACATACAAGATACTATGATGATCTCAAGTCCAAGGATCACATGTACTACTATCACATTAGGAATTCCTATTGACAGGAGAGTAAAACTCCATTAGGTATTCCATAGCGAGTCACGTTTAGTGAACTTATTCTCCAAGAAGCACCTACATACTTGCTTTAGTGTCTCCACACAAATGACCATGAGATCAGTCATCCTCATCCAATGAGCAAGCAACATATGTACCAATCTATCCGGATTTACTAATCCCCATTTTAGTAATCCCACAATTGGGAACTATTTTAGTTTTTAAGCTTTCTAAGAATTTAGATCTCATTATCATGATCTCATCATGATTCTAAAAGCATTGCTTAAAACTATGGGTTATTTACATATTATACCGTACATGATAGATCCTATTGCAGAAGCATAAGGGATCTTACTCATACAGTCTCTCTCCTCAGGTGTCTTTGGGGCCTGTTTCTTGGAGAGATTTATTCCATGGCTCATCGGTATGAGACCTCTTTTGGAATCTTCCATGCTAAACCTCTTTAGCATCGTATCAATGTACGTTCCTTGGGATAAGCCGAGCATCCTTTTAGATCTATCTATATAGATCTTTATCCTCAAAATATAGGATGCTTCACCCAAGTCCTTCATGGAGAAGTTTTTAGATAACCAGATTTTAATGGATTGTAACATAGGAATGTCATTCCCTATCAGTAATATATCATCAACATATAATACAAGGAATGATACTGCGCTCCCACTAACCTTCTTGTATACACAAGGTTCATACTCATTTTTGATAAAATCAAACTCTTTGATCGTCTCATCAAAACGAATGTTCCATCTACGATAAGCTTGCTTCAACCCATAAATGGATCGTTGTAGCTTACAGACTTGATTTGTTCCAACTTTTGAGATAAATCCCTCTAGCTGTGTCATATACACATCCTCCTTAAGTTTCCCATTGAGGAAGGTCGTTTTCACGTCTATCTGCTAGATCTCATAGTCGTTGTAAGCTGCAATTGCAAGCAAAATCCGAATGGACTTGAGCATGGCTACTGGTGAGAAGGTTTCATCATAGTCAACTCCTTGTCTTTGTTTGAAACCTTTTGCAACCAGTCGGGCCTTATAGGTCTCTCTACCTTTCCGTCTGCTCCAGTCTTTTTCTTAAAAACCCATTTACACCCAATAGGTTTAATACCTTCAGGTGGTGAAACCAAAGTCCATACTTTATTTTCATACATGGAGTCCATTTCGGATTTCATGGCTTCAAGCCATTTCCCTGAGTCTTTATTACTCATAGCCTATTCGTAATTCAATGGATCATCATTCATGATGTGTACCTCATCGTCATCCTCTATAACGAATCCATACCTCTCAAGTATCTTCGATACTCTTCAAGATTTACGAACAGGGTGTGGTACAGTAGGTTCTTCTACTTGGTTAGGTACTTGACTTTGGTCCGTGGTAACTTGTGGTTCTTGAACTTTTCAAGATATATCTTACTCCCACTGACCCCTTCATGGATAAACTCTTTCTCCAAGAAGGTAGCATGTTTCGCAACAAACACCTTTTGATCAGTTGGATGATAGAAATAATACCCTACGGTTTCTTTAGGGTATCCCACAAATCTACACTTATCAGATTTAGTCTGTAGCTTATCATTTTTAAACTTTTTGATATAAGCTGGACAACCCCAAGTCTTAACATGCTTAAGATTTGGTTTCCTCCCTTTCTACATCTCATATGGAGTCTTTGGGGCGGATTTGGTAGGTACCTTGTTAAGTAGGTATACAGCCATTTCTAGGCATATCTGTTGGGTTTGTACGAAATCGTGACGCAATCAAATTGCAAAAATTAGCGGAAGCATGGTATATCAGAGTTTAAAAAAATTTCTACAAAATCATTACCCGGATCATCCTTTTTACAAATTATTAATTTAAAACGATAAATAAGAAGTTATGGAATCATACCCTTGTAGAACGAAGCTTCCACAGGTACTAGTTCTACTCCTTGTTCTTCGTGATCTCCTTGAATTTCCGGATTAGATTCATTCCTTTGATCAACGTTAGCCACCCAAGTGTTTGGCCTCTAGAGGTGATCCACCAAGGAAGATGAATTATCAAGAAGAAGGGTGGTTGGCTTAGTTTTCTATCCTCTATAGAAAAGGAGTACTCTCCAACAATTGGAATTGCATCAAGTAATATCTATTATAAGAATCCTCTTATATAGATATTGGTCAACCCTTCTAATCCTATTAGACATGAGATTTCTTTTAATTAATTAAACTCCTTTAATTAATTTAGGCTTCCCACCACATGAGAAATAATTAATTAAATTCATTTAATTAATTTGTCTCCTAATCTTATTAGGAATAAATGAGAGTACTAATATTAAATTAATTACTAAACTCCTTTAGAAATTAAAATAATAATAATTATAATAATATTAATAAGACTCCTCTTATTAATTTATATTTAATATTTCCAAAATATTAAATAATAAATATTAAACTATTTAATTTATTCTATCACCATAGATTAAATTAATTTCACTTAATGCATTATTACGATTATGCCATTACCTTCTTAAATAATTATTCTTCCTTTTATGGTGTGACCCTTTAGGTTCTCTATATTAAACCGGTTGTGAATAAATCAATTAGAACAATTCTAATCTTATTTAAATAAATAAATTAAACTAATAATCTATTTAAATAAATAATATTTATTCTACAATAGGGATAAGCCTCCCTAGCGATCAACGACTTTCTAGATAATATAGATTTCAACATTAATCATAAAAGAACCTGTGAGTAAATAGTTACCATACAATTCAATCCTTCCACCATACAATGTCCCAATTAAATATAAGACATGGATTTACTGTCAAGTCTTATTTTATTTAATTATATGTATTTCGATTAGAAAATGCACAACTCCAAATAATGAAAATTAGAAACTCCTTTCTTATTTCATTTCACCTTGGCCAAGGATTCCTGGGTTGTCATTTAACGAATCACATAGGACATATCTCCTCTTTTACTAGAGGTGGTAGATTCTTTATTGATCATTCATTATCTCCATATGTAACTCATTATATCCAAGCATACCCTATATATGCCTTAAAAGGTCTTAAGGAATAAGTCAAAGTATAATTTGTTACATACAAGATACTATGATGATCTCAAGTCCAAGGATCACTTGTACTACTATCACATTAAGAATTCCTATTGACAGGCGAGTAAAACTCCATTAGGTATTCCATAGCGAGTCACGTTCAGTGAACTTATTCTCCAATAAGCACCTACATACTTGCTTTAGTGTCTCCACACAAATGATTATGAGATCAATCATCCTCATCTAATGAGCAAGCAACATATGTACTAATCTATCCGGATTTACTAATCCCCTTTTTAGTAATCCCATGATTAGGAACTATTTTAGTTTTAGAGCTTTTTAAGAATTTAGATCTCATTGGCATGATCATCATCATGATTCTAAAAGTATTGCTTAAAACTATGGGTTATTTACATATTATAAAAACAGCACCATGTAGATAATTAAATGCCTTTAATAAATGAATATTTTTATTAATAAGTAAATAAGATTGCCTCCAAAGTATATGCTTTATCATCATACATGATTGGCTTGTATGCATACTACTTTCAATCTCCCACTTGCACTAAAGCCAATCGCCATGGTATCTCATACCCAACTTCTCTAAGTGACGATCAAACTGCTGTTGTGTTAAAGCTTTAGTTAATGGATCTGCAATGTTGTCTTGAGAGTCTATACTCTACTCTTTCAATGATTTTTTTAATCAAAGTGCCGCAACACATGTTTAGATTCAAGATGAGACTTAGGACCTATTCCTAGTTCTGTAATGAACTTTTCATCTAAAACATCAACTTGCAGCATCACTTACAGTTATATACTTTGTCTTTGTCACTAAACCAACAACCTTTTGTTGTTTGGAACCTTTTCAATTCACTGCACCATCTTTCAAGGTAAACACATACCCTGAAACAGATTTACTGTCATCTTGGTCTGTTTGAAAACTTGAGTCTGTGAATCCCTTGAGTTTTAATTCAGACCCACCGTAGACAAGAAAAATATCTTTAGTCCTTCTCAAGTACTTTAGGATATTCTTCACTGCCTTCCAGTGCTCTTCTCCAGGGTTTGACTGGTATCTGCTCATTACACTAAGTGCATGAGCAACATCCGACCTAGTACATATCATACCGTACATGATAGATCCTATTGCAGAAGCATAAGGGATCTTACTCATACGATCTCTCTCCTCAGGTGTCTTTGGGGCCTGTTTCTTGGAGAGATGTATTCCATGGCTCATCGGCATGAGACCTCTTTTGGAATCTTCCATGCTAAACCTCTTTAGCATTGCATCAATGTACGTTCCTTGGGATAAACCAAGCATCCTTTTAGATCTATCTCTATAGATCTTTATCCCCAAAATATAGGATGCTTCTCCTAAGTCCTTCATGGAGAAGTGTTTAGATAATCAGATTTTAATCGATTGTAGCATAGGAATGTCATTCCCTATCAGTAATATATCATCAACATATAATACAAGGAATGAAACTGCGCTCCCACTAACCTTCTTGTTCACACATGGTTCATCGTCGTTTTTGACAAAATCAAACTCTTTGATTGTCTCATCAAAACGAATGTTCCATCTACGAGAAGCTTGCTTCAATCCATAAATGGATCGTTGCAGCTTACAGACTTGATTTGTTCCAACCTTTGAAACAAATCCCTCTGGCTTGTGTCATATACACATCCTCCTCAAGTTTCCCATTGAGGAAGGCCGTTTTCACGTCCATCTGCCAGATCTCATAGTCGTTATAAGCTGCAATCGCAAGCAAAATCCGAATGAACTTGAGCATAGCTACTGGTGAGAAGGTTTCATCATAGTCAACTCCTTGTCTTTGTTTGAAACCTTTTGCAACTAGTCGGGCCTTATAGGTCTCTACCTTGCCGTCCGCTCCAGTCTTTCTTTTAAAGGCCCATTTACACCCAATAGGCTTAATGCCTTCAGGTGGTGAAATCAAAGTCCATACTTTGTTTTCATACATGGAGTCCATTTCGAATTTCATAGCTTCAAGCCATTTCCCTGAGTCTTTATTACTCATAGCCTGTTCGTAATTCAATGGATCATCATCATTCATGATGTGTACCTCATCGTCATCCTCTATAACGAATCTATATCTCTCAGGTATCTTCGGTACTCTTCCAGATTTACGAACCGGGTGTGGTATAGTAGGTTCTTCTACTTTGTCAGGTACCTGACTTTGATCCGTGGTAATTTGTGGGTCTTGAACTTCTTCAAGATATATCTTACTCCCACTGACCCCTTCATGGATAAAATCCTTTTCCAAGAAGGCAGTATGTTTCGCAACAAACACCTTTTGATCAGTTGGATGATAGAAATAATACCCTAAAGTTTCTTTAGGGTATCCCACAAATCTACACTTATCGGATTTAGTCTGTAGCTTATCGTTTTCAAACTTTTTGACATAAGCTGGACAACCCCAAGTCTTAACATGCTTAAGATTTGGTTTCCTCCCCTTCCATATCTCATATGGAGTCTTTGGGGCGGATTTGGTAGGTACCTTGTTAAGTAGGTATGCAGCCAGTTTCTAGGGCATATCCCCATAAGGAAATTGGAAGGTCGGTAAAACTCATCATAGATCGAACCATGTCCAACAGTGTTCGAATTTCTCCTTTCAGATACTCCATTTAACTGTGGTGTACCTAGAGGAGTCCATTGTGAGATTATACCATTTTCTTTGAGATAATTGAGAAACTCACCGCTTAAGTATTCTCCACCTCAATCTGATCAAAGTATCTTTATACTCTTGCCCGTTTATTTCTCTACTTCACTTCTGAACTCTTTGAACTTTTCAAATGATTCTGACTTGTATTTCATTAAATACACATATCCAAATCTTGAGTGATTGTCAGTGAAAGTAATAAAATAAGAATACCCACCCCGTGCACTTGTTGTATAGGTCCACAAACGTCTGTGTGAATCAATGCCAACAACTCTGTAACTCTTTCTCCTTTTCCACTAAAAGGAGATTTAGTCATTTTACCCATGAGACAAGATTCACAAGTTGGATATGATTCATAATCAGATAACTCAAAGAGCCCATCTTTATGCAACTTGGATAATCTTGTTTCATTGATATGACTGAGTCTACAGTGCCACATGTAGGTATAATTAATATCATCTCTTTTCCTTTTCTTAGTTTGTTCAATTTGAAAAATATTTTCTTGTAAGTCAAGTGTATAAAGTCCATTTCGCAAATTTCCAACACCATATAAAATATCGTCTTTATAAATAGAACAACTATTGTTCTTTATAACAACGTTAAATCCTTCCATATCCAATACAGAAATTGAAATAATATTTTTAATAATATTCGGAACATAATAACAATTATTAAGATAAATGGACTTACCCGAAGGCATTGCTAAATAATAAGTTCCTACAGCTAATGCAGCAACCTTTGCTCCATTCCCCACTCGTAGGATCACCTCATCATTGTTCAGCTTTCTACTTCTGACCAGTCCCTTCACATTATTACATATGTGAGAACCACAGCCGGTATCCAATACCCAAGTAGAATTTTGACTTTCTGAAAAATTAATTTCAATCATGAACAAACCTTGATTAGAAGTCGAAGCTTCTCCAAGCTTCTTCTTTGCCAGAAACTTCTTGCAGTTCCTCTTCCAATGACCCGGCTCGTTGTAATGGAAGCACATTCCTTTGCTAGCTGGATCAGATTTCTTTTGTTCCTTTATGTTCACTTTGCCCTTGGTCATCCGAGATCGGAAGAGCTCATTAGATATCTCATATCTAGCAGTCCTACTTTGTTCACCATACAACTCCTTGAGGTGAATCAACATAGTAGGAGCATCCATGTTTTCGTGCTGACGCTGAAGCTCGTTATTCATGGATGCGAGCATGATGCATTGAGCCACAGATGCATCATCTTGCCACTTTACAATGGTGGCAATCTCTTCCTCAGAGGCTGTTTCTGGAACAGTTCCAGGGACAGGTGAGTTTAGGACATAAGAAATCTTTTCAGCAGTGAGAACTATTCTCAGATTTCTTAGCCAGTCCGTATAATTCGGCCCGGTAAGCTTATTAGCATCAAGTATGCTTCGCAGTGAAATTAGTGATTTTGACATTTTTAAAATTTTGCATGTGAAAAATAACATTTTAGCAAACATTCATTTTATTAATTTTGTATACCAAAATAAATTTAGGTCTTTATTTTAAATTGGTATCTCCCACTATTTTTATCAAACTATATTACCTTCACTTATATAGTTCGGCAACATCTAATTAAAGATTTGCTAGTGAGAATAAGGATCCCATTTCAAATGTATATAACCTTGTGGATAGCACAACAAGCGATATACAAATAAATAGGTAGACAACTCTTGTCAATTACATCACTATATAACTCCTTTTATTTTGCCTCTGAAATCATAATGGTCAAGTGTGTGCACATCCGAACTAAAACGATTTAAGTTAAGTCCAGCCTAGCACTTCTATAAATTCAAAAAAAAAAATGTTCGTCCTTGTGGATAGCACAACAAGACTAGATCGTTCAATTTTCTTGATAAGCATCAAATGTGATTAATTAACATCTTAAATATGCAATACTCGCCTTGTGGATAGCACAACAAGCTCATATTAAATATTTAATACTCTATTAATTTATCATGCTAGAAGGCGACGTTCGATATTCCAAATATCATTTGAACGCTTCGGACTTAATATTATTTCTTTGAGGGATTTGTTATTATTTGTCTCATCTTGTTTAGCGTGCATGCACATATATATAAAAAATACGCGTCATTTTATTAAACATGCGAAGCATGTTTGCATAAAATATAATATATATAATATTTAGCATGCAATATAGAATACTATATTCTACCCAGATTGATTATGGACTTTTATTCTAGTTTGGTTCACTAGAGCCACCAAGTGAACCAAAAGGTCAAACCTAGGAGTGCAAGAATTTAAATTTAAATATAATTATTACACTTAAACCCGGGCTCCATACAAACGGGTCTTCACGCGCTCCTTGCTCCTTGGTCTCCAATTTTTTCAAGATAATTCTAACTATTTCTATTACATTAAACTATTTAATTTAAATAGAAACCTTGATCAGCAGTCATGGGGAAGTACATAGGAGGGAGATAGAATTTTACATCACGAAAAAAAAAATTAGAGAAGACGAGGTACACAGACCCCATTTAATAAAACTCATTCATTCAAGCATTCAACTAAAATAAAATCCAATCACATTGGTCAATAGTCCATAATCAATCCCCATTTATTATCATACATATCACCATATATATCAATAAATAAATATTCATCTCATGAATTAAAACATTCCATATATATATGAGTATCATTTAATGGGCAATTTTAAATTGCATGAAATCCAATTTCAAGATTAAAATAAACTCTTTATTTTAATTATAAAATTATTTAGAATATAATATATAAATATATCATATTTATTTTTTAAAAAAGAAGTCACCTTCTTTTATTAAAAGAGTCCTGCAGGTTTATTAAAAGAGTCCTTTCCTGATGGGTCACATTCTTTTTGGAGTAAGAAAGAGACAACACATTTTCTTTGCAGAATTCAAGATTAGCACTCAAAAAAAAAAAAAAAATTTGTGATTCGTCCCAAAAAAAAAAAACTTCATTTTTTTTTCATAAAAAAATAATTTTATACAATAAAATTATGCCCAATAAATTATTTTAAATATATACCCATATGTATATGAAATCAAAAATAAATTAATAATTGCATAAAGGTTTGGCTCTGATACCACTGTTGGGTTTGTACGAAATCGTGACGCAATCAAATTGTAAAAATTAGCGGAAGCATGGTATATCATAGTTTAAAAAAATTTCTACAAAACCATTACCCGGATCATCCTTTATGCAAATTATTAATTTAAAACGATAAATAAGAAGTTATGGAATCATACCCTTGTAGAACGAAGCTTCCACAGGTATTAGTTCAACTCCTTGTTCTTCGTGATCTCCTTGAATTTTCGGATTAGATTCCTTCCTTTGATCAACGTTAGTGCCCCAAGTGTTTGGCCTCTAGAGGTGATCCACCAAGGAAGATGAATTATCAAGAAGGAGGGTGGTTGGCTTAGTTTTCTATCCTCTATAGAAAAGGAGTACTCTCCAACAATTGAAATTGCATCAAGTAATATCTATTATAAGAATCCTCTTATATAGATATTGGTCAACCCTTCTAATCCTATTAGACATGGGATTTCTTTTAATTAATTAAACTCCTTTAATTAATTTAGGCTTCCCACCACATGGGAAATAATTAATTAAATTCATTTAATTAATTTGTCTCCTAATCTTATTAGGAATAAACGAGAGTACTAATATTAAATTAATTACTAAACTCCTTTAGAAATTAAAATAATAATAATTATAATAATATTAATAAGACTCCTCTTATTAATTTATATTTAATATTTCCAAAATATTAAATAATAAATATTAAGCTATTTAATTTATTCTATCACCATAGATTAAATTAATTTCACTTAATGCATTATTACGATTATGCCATTACCTTCTTAAATAGTTATTCTTCCTTTTATGGTGTGACCCTTTAGGCTCTCTATATTAAACCGGTTGTGAATAAATCAATTAGAACAATTCTAATCTTATTTAAATAAATAAATTAAACTAATAATCTATTTAAATAAATAATATTTATTCTACAATAGGGATAAGCCTCCCTAGCGATCAACGACTTTCTAGATAATATAGATTTCAACATTAATCATAAAAGAACCTGTGAGTAAATAGTTACCATACAATTCAATCCTTCCACCATACAATGTTCCAATTAAATATAAGACATGGATTTACTGTCAAGTCTTATTTTATTTAATTATATGTATTTCGATTAGAAAATGCACAACTCCAAATAATAAAAATTAGAAACTCCTTTCTTATTTCATTTCACCTTGGCCAAGGATTCCTAGGTTGTCATTTAACGAATCACATAGGACATATCTCCTCTTTTACTAGAGGTGGTAGATTCTTTATTGATCATTCATTATCTCCATATGTAACTCATTATACCCAAGCAAACCCTATATATGCCTTAAAAGGTCTTAAGGAATAAGTCAAAGTATAATTTGTTACATACAAGATACTATGATGATCTCAAGTCCAAGGATCACTTGTACTACTATCACATTAAGAATTCCTATTGACAGGCTAGTAAAACTCCATTAGGTATTCCATAGCGAGTCACGTTCAGTAAACTTATTCTCCAATAAGCACCTACATACTTGCTTTAGTGTCTCCACACAAATGATTATGAGATCAATCATCCTCATCTAATGAGCAAGCAACATATGTACTAATCTATCCGGATTTACTAATCCCCTTTTTAGTAATCCCATGATTAGGAACTATTTTAGTTTTAGAGCTTTTTAAGAATTTAGATCTCATTGGCATGATCATCATCATGATTCTAAAAGTATTGCTTAAAACTATGGGTTATTTACATATTATAAAAACAGCACCATGTAGATAATTAAAGGCCTTTAATAAATGAATATTTTTATTAATAAATAAATAAGATTGCCTCCAAAGTATATGCTTTATCATCATACATGATTGGCTTGTATGCATACTACTTTCAATATCCCCAGAAGGAAATTAGAAGGTCGGTAAAACTCATCATGGATCGAACCATATCCAGCAGTGTTCGATTTCTCCTTTGAGATACACTTTTTAACTGTGGTGTACCTGGAGGATCCCATTGTGAGATTATACCATTTTCTCTGAGACAATTGAGAAACTCACTGCTTAAGTATTCTCCACCTCGATCTGATCGAAGTATCTTAATACACTTGCCCGTTTGTTTCTCTACTTCACTTCTGAACTCTTTGAACTTTTCAAATGATTCTGATTTGTATTTCATTAAATACACATATCCAAATCTTGAGTGATCATCAGTGAAAGTAATAAAATAAGAATACCCACCCCGTGCACTTGTTGTCATAGGTCCACAAACGTCTGTGTGAATCAATGCCAACAATTCTGTAACTCTCTCTCCTTTTCCACTAAAAGGAGATTTAGTCATTTTACCCATGAGATAAGATTCACAAGTTGGATATGATTAATAATCAGATAGCTCAAGGAACCCATCTTTATGCAACTTGGATAATCTTGTTTCATTGATATGACTGAGTCTACAATGCCACATATAGGTATAATTAATATCATCTCTTTTCCTTTTCTTAATTTGTTTAATTTGAAATATATTTTCTTGTAAGTCAAGTGTATAAAGTCCATTTCGCAAATTTCCAATACCATATAAAACATCGTCTTTATAAATAGAACAACCATTGTTCTTTATAATAACGTCAAAACCTTCCATATCCAATACAGAAATTGAAATAATGTTTTTAATAATATTCAGAACATAATAACAGTTATTAAGATAAATGGATTTGCCCGAAGGCATTGCTAAACAATAAGTTCCTATAGCTAATGCAGCAACTTTTGCTCCATTTCCCACTCGTAGGATCACATCATCTTTGTTCAGCTTTCTACTTCTGACCAGTCCCTGCACAGTATTACATATGTGAGAACCACAGCCGGTATCCAATACCCAAGTAGAATTATGACTTTCAGAAAAATTAATTTCAATCATAAACAAACCTTGATTGGAAGTCGAAGCTTCTCCAAGCTTCTTCTCTGCTAGAAACTTCTTGCAGTTCCTCTTCCAATGTCCCGGCTCATTGCAATGAAAGCACATTCCTTTAGCTGGTTCAGGTTTCTTTTGCTCCTTTTCTTTCACTTTTCCCTTAGCCTTCTTAGATTTCTTCTTTTCAGAAGACACCTTGGGCCTCTTCCTTTTATTGGAAGAATCCACCATCAAGACATGGTTCTTCTTGGATGAGAAGTGACTTTCTGCAGTTTTCAGCATGTTAAGCAGCTCAGGAAAGCTGACATCTACCTTATTCATGTGAAAATTAATCACAAAATGCGAGAAGGTCTCAGGGAGTGACTGCAAGACCAAGTCTTGACTCAACTCCCCATCCATGACGAACCCAAGCTGTCCAAGGCGTTCAATCAAATTGATTACCTTCAGAACATGAGTTTCGACGGCAGTGCCCTCGGTCATCCGAGATCGGAAGAGCTCCTTAGATATCTCATATCTAGCAGTCCTACTCTATTCACCATACAACTCCTTGAGGTGAAGCAGCATAGCAGGAGCATCCATTTTTTCGTGCTGACGCTGAAGCTCGTTGTTCATGGATGCGAGCATGATGCGTTGAGCCACAGATGCATCATCTTGCCACTTATTGAAAGTGGCAATCTCTTCCTCAGAGGTTGTTTCTGAAACAGATTCAGGGATAGTGGAATTTAGGACATAAGAAATCTTTTCAGCAGTGAGAACAATTCTCAGATTTCTTAGCCAGTCCTCATAATTTGAGCCGGTAAGCTTATTTGCATCAAGTATGCTTCGTAGTGAGATTAGTGATTTTGACATTTTTAAAATTCTGCATGTGAAAAGACAACATTTTAGCAAACATTCATTTTATTAACTTTGCATACCAAAAAAATTTTAGGTCTTTATTTTAAATTGGTATATCCCACTATTTTCATCAAACTATATTACCCTCACTTATATAGTTCGACAACATCTAATTAAAGATTTGCTAGTGAGATTAAGGATCCCATTTCAAATGTATATAACCTTGTGGATAGCACAACAAGAGATATACAAATAAATAGGTAGACAACTCTTGTCAATTACATCACCATGTAACTCCTTTTATTTTACCTCTTAAATCATAATGGTCATGTGCGTGCACATCCGAACTAAAATGATTTAAGTTAAGTTCAGCCTAGCATTTCCATAAATTCAAAAAGAAAAATTTTCGTCCTTGTGGATAGCACAACAAGACTAGATCGTTCAATTTTCTTGATAAGCATCAAATGTGATTAATTAACATCTTAAATATTCAATACTCGCCTTGTGGATAGCATAACAAACTCATATTAAATATTTAATACTCTATTAATTAATCATGCTAGAAGGCGACGTTCGATATTCCAAATATCATTTGAACGCTTCAGACTTAATATTATTTCTTTGAGGGATTTGTTATTATTTGTCTCATCTTGTTAAGCGCGCATGCACACATATATATATAAAATACGCGTCATTTTATTAAACATGCGAAGCATGTTTGCATAAAATATAATATATATAATATTTAGCATGCAATATAGAATACTATATTCTACCCGGATTGATTATGAACTTTTATTCTAGATTGGTTCACTAGAGCCACCAAGTGAACCAAAAGGTCAAACCTAAGAGTGCAAGAATTTAAATTTAAATATAACTATTACATTTAAACCCTGGCTCCATACAAATGGGTCTTCACGCGTTCCTTGCTCCATGGTCTCCAGTTTCTTCAAGATAATTCTAACTATCTCTATTACATAAACTATTTTTAATTAAATAGAATCCTTGATCAGCAGTCAAGGGGAAGTACATAAGAGGGAGATAGAATTTTACACCGAGAATAAAACTAGAGAAGACGAGGTACGCAGACCCCATTTTATAAAACCCATACATTCAAGCATTCATCCAAAATAAAAAGACAATCACATTGGTCATAGTCCATAATCAACCCCATTTATTATCATACACATCAACATATGCATCAATAAATATCCATTCATCTCATGAATAACAATGCTATTCCATTTATGGATCGATGTTATTTAATGGACAAAAGTTTTGCTAAATTTTATTTTTGAAACAAAATAAACTCTTTTATTTTAATCAAAAATAAATCCAAATTAAACTCATTTAATTTTAGCATTCTGAAATCATATTTCAGATAAAATAAACTTCTTTATTTTAAAACTTTATCAATTAAATAAACAGTTTACTTAATTAATTAAAATTAATTTTCAGGGTCTGTCCAGGTACTGGCGAAGCTGCCCCAGTAATGAACTGGGCAGCTACGCAGGTAGCCTGAAGCAGTAGTTTTTGCAGACCGGCGCAACTGCACCAGTAATGAACTGGGCAGCTACGCAGCTGCGCCGTTCGTCGCAAAAACTTGCAGGAAACGATTTTTGTCCAGAAAAACGATCCAATTCTCACATCAATTCATACATGGAATTATAAAATTGATAATTTGCACAAAGTTAGGCTCTGATACCACTGTTGGGTTTGTACGTAACGCAATCATGCAATCAAATCACATAAAGAGGGCGAAAGCGCAAAAACTAGGTTTTAAAAAATTTATACAAACCCATAACCATGATCATGCTTTGTGCTAGTTATCAATAGCAGAAAAGAGAGAACATAGAATTATACCTTTGAAGATCCAAGCTTCCTCAGGTACAAGTTCTACTCCTTTGATTCCTTTGATTCCTCTGTAGTGGCTCCTTCCCTTGATCAATGTCAGCCACCCAATTGTTTGGCCTCTAACGGTGATCCACCAAGGAAGATGAAGAACTCAAGAAGATGGGTTATTGGCTTAACCCTTGTTTCTATCTCTATAGAATATGTGTACTCCCAACTCTTGGAAAAATTCACGTACCTTATTTCTGATATAAGACTCTCTTATATAGATATTAGGTTAACCCTCCTAATCTAATTAGAATAGGGTTTTATTTAATTAATTAAATACTTTTAATTAATTTATATCCTAATCTTTATTAGGATTGAGAGAGAGTACTAATATTATATTAATTCCTAAACTCCTTTAGAATTAAAATAATAATAATAATAATATTATTAATAAGACTCCTCTTATTAATTTATATTTAATATTTCTAAAATATTAAATAATTAACATTAAATTTATTCTATCACCATATATTAAATTAATTATACTTAATGCATTATTACTATCATGCCATTTTCTTCTTAAATAATTCTTCTTCCTTTTATGGTGTGACCCTTTAGGTTCTCCATATTAAACCGGTTATGAATAAATCAATTAGAACAATTCTATTCTTATTTAAATAAATAAATTAAACTAATAATCTATTTAAATAAATAACATTTATTCTACAATAGGGATAAGCCTCCCTAGCGATCAACGACTTTCCAGATAATATAGATTTCAACATTAATCATAAAAGAACTTATGAGTTAATAGTTATCGTACAATTCAATCCTTCCACCATACAATATCCCAATTAAATATAAGACATGGATTTAATGTCAAGTCTTAATTTATTTAATCATATGTATTTCGATTAGAAAATGCACAACTCCAAATAATGCAAATTAGAAACCTCTTTCTAATTTCATTCTACCTTGACCAAGGATTCCTGGGTTGTCATTTAACGAATCACATAGGACATATCTCCTCTTTTACTAGAGGTAGTAGATTCTTTATTGATCATTCATTATCTCCATATGTAACTCATTATACCCAAGCATATCCTATATATGCCTTAAAAGGCCTTAAGGAATTAGTCAAAGTATAATTTGTTACATACAAGATACTATGATGATCTCAAGTCCAAGGATCACTTGTACTACTATCACATTAGGAATTTCTATTGACAGGCGAGTAAAACTCTATTAGGTATTCCATAGCGAGTCACGTTCAGTGAACTTATTCTTCAATAAGCACCTACATACTTTCTTTAGTGTCTCCACACAAATGACCATGAGATCAGTCATCCTCATCCAATGAGCAAGCAACATATGTACCAATCTATCCGAATTTACTAATCCCCATTTTAGTAATCCCACAATTGAGAACTATTTTAGTTTTTAAGCTTTCTAAGAATTTAGATCTCATTATCATGATCTCATCATGATTCTAAAAGCATTGCTTAAAACTATGGGTTATTTACATATTATAAAAACAGCACCATGTAGATAATTATATGCCTTAAATGAATATTTTATTAATAAATAAATAAGATTGTTTACACAGTATGTGCTTTATCATCATACATGATTGGCTTGTATGCACACTACTATCACTTTAATCTCACTAGCAAATTATTAATTAGATGTTGCCGAACTATATAAGTGAGGGTAACATAGTTTGAAGAAAATAGTGGGAGATACCAACTTAAAATAAGACCTAATTTATTTTGGTATATAAAATTAATTAAATGAGTATTTGCTAAAATGTTGTCTCTTTACATGTAGAAATTTAAAAATGTCAAAATCACTTATTTCACTGCGTAGCATACTTGATGCTAACAAACTGACCGGACCGAATTATCACGGACTGATTAAGGAAGTCTGAGAATAGTTTTCACTGCTGAAAAGATTTCTTATGTCCTAAATTCACCTGTCCTTGGAACTGTTCCAGAATCAGCCTCTGAGGAAGAGATTGCCCCCATTGTAAAGTGGCAAGATGATGCATCTATGTCTCAATGCATCATGCTCTCATCCATGAATAACGAGCTTCAGCGTTAGCATGAAAACATGGATGCTCCTACTATGTTGCTTCACCTCAAGGAGTTGTATGGTGAACAAAGTAGGACTTTGATAAGTAGGTTTTATACCTACTTATTGGCTATCAACTTGCTAGAATTATGGCTTAATCTCAAGTATTTTAGTGTCTTTTGATATATTTTATCTTTGTCTTATAGGTTTTACTATGGAAACTCATTTAGCAAAAGAATGGCATGGTTTTGGCATGGAAATGGTGGGAAGGCAAGATGGAAAGCTTTTGGTGAACCAAAGGTGGACTTGGCATAAGGAGACAGTAGCCAGTTTAAAGAAGGAAAGACGCGCGCCGGCGCCAGGATGCAGTTATTCTGGATTTTTGAAGAGCCGCGCGCCCGCGCCCCAAATGAACTATGGGGCCGCGCGGCCGAGCCAGTCAAGGCTGGAAATTTATTTACTTTTCATTTAATCATTTCTGCTGAGCGCGTTTTCCATATATGGGTATAATTTGCAAAGGACGAGATATTCAGTTTTCATTATACAGTTTTAATTGCTATTTTTAGGGTTAGAGAGCTAGAGTGGGTTTGGGAGCTTCACTTTTTCTCTCTTCTAGTTCTAAGTAGATTTCCATTCTAGGATTTATAGTTGGATTGATTGTGATCTGAACTGAACTTGGAAGCTTATTGTGGACAGAGGAATATCAGATTTGCATTCTCATCATCTCTTTATCCCTTTGCTCTCATTTTATATTTTCTATGTTTAGATCAAATCCCATAATTGTTATTGGTTCAGAGATGAACTAACCACCATTATGAGATTCTAATAGATCTTATTGTTTAGTTCAGATTATGATGCCTCATTGTTATGTGTAAGTGATTGTGTATGGATTGACTAGTATGGTGGTATTTAATGTTTAGATGCTTGATCACCATCTACCTTAATAGTTTATATGGAATTGAAAGAGGAAGTAGAAACTTAGATTTGGCCATGCTAGCATATGTTTATGAAATTTGCATGTGTTGAATTTTGTGATTCGTAATCCGGATAGACATATACCGACTTACCATATGTAGTCCATTGAGAGCTTATACTTAAACTGATATTGCTTGTAAGTCACATAGACATATAGTGAGTTAGGTAATATTGGTATTCACATGAATTCTATCTCTTTTGTGGATTTTATGTGATATGGACTTGGTTTATTGAAAGATATCCATTTCTTACTTTCGTGCTCTCGACTAGAAATCCTAAGTAATTAATTATGCTTAACATGAGGTGTATATTCTGAATGATGCAATAAGTGAAGTTAGGATCCCATATCTCTCCAATTTAAATCAATCATCTGTTATTTAGTTAGTTTTAGTTTATAATCATTCTAGTCAGTAATTCACCCTTTGTTTACTCGTTTGAGCAGCCGAAAATAGATATAGAATTGTTGCATGATGGTTTAATTATAATTTCTTATCTCCTTTGGAATGATCTTTACTTATCTTATATTACTTGTTGACCGTGTATACTTGCACGCGTTTGTGTCTGTTTTGTTAACACCGAAACGAAGCCAACAAGTTTATGGCACCGTTGCCGGGGATAAGTTATTATTTTTATTACTATTGACATCAATTTTTGTTAGATTTGTCTGACTTGAACAATTCACTTCTTATCTCATTTCATTTTATTTTTATTTGTGTTTCAGGTACTTGTGGTTCGTATATGCACACTCGATCCACAAAATTTTGTGTTGGTGCCTCTACAAGAAAACATCAACGGTAGAGTTTGGAGAGCGAACACAAGAACTACTAACACACAAGAGGACCCTGAACAGTCGGTACAAATGGTAGCCGAAGAACAAAGAGCATTAAGGGATTACTCAATGCCTAAAATCAATGATATACAAGCCAGTATAGTCAGGCCAGCGATAGCTGCAAACACTTTTGAGATCAAACCAGGGATAATTCAGATGGTTCAGAACACAGTCCAGTTTGGGGTGTAGCTACAGAAGATCCTAATGAGCATATCCTGAGTTTTATCGAGATTTGCGACACATTCAAGTACAATAATGTGTCGGATGATGCGGTAAAGCTTTGATTATTTCCATTCACCTTGAGAGATAAAGTAAAGAGTTGGTTGCATTCGCTACCATCAGGCTCAATCACTACGTGGGAGGACTTAGCACAAAAGTTTCTAGCCAAATTCTTTCCCATGGCTAAGACCGCTCAGATGAGGAGTGCCCTGTCTAAGTTTGCAAAACAACAAGGGGAATCTTTGTATGAGGCATGGGAGCGATATAAAGAGATGCTAAGAAAATGCCCGCATCATAGAATGCCAGACTGGATGGTAATCAGCTCGTTCTATAATGGTTTGGGATGCCAGTCAAGGCCAATCATTGATGCCGCATCAGGAGGAGCTCTATGGGCCAAGAGCTATAAGATAACCTATGATTTAATAGAGACCATGGCAGCCAATAAATATCAGAATCCGACATCTAGAATACTGCAACCAAAAGTGGTCGGGGCATTGGATGTGGATACCGTCACAACACTTTCAGCTCAAATGGCGGCTATGTCGACGAAAATTGACTCTATAGCTGAAAACAGAGTTCAACAAGTTGCTTTCGTGTGTGAGTTATGTGCGGGATCACACCCGACAGAACAATGTGCCATCACTACAGAATCAGTGCAATCCGTTAGCAACTATCAAAAGCCTCATAATTAATTTTCAAACTCCTACCATCCAAACAACAGGAACCATCCAAATTTCAGCTGGAGTCAATCAAAATGCTCAACAGTCTCAATACTAACCATACCAAAGTGCTCAACAACCTCCATACAACCATACCAACAACAAAAATCTCAACCGCAACAGTCACAATAACAGTATGCCCCTAGACCGTCACATCCTCCCGGATTTCATCAAGAACAACATCAACACAATCCAGCTCCTAAACCATAATTAGAGGAGAAAACTAATATAGAAGAACTCAAGTTGTTGGTTAAGAGCCAAGCGGTGTCTATCAAAGCATTGGAGACTCAGATAGGCCAGATTGCCAATGCACTCATTAAAAGACCGCAAGGAACTCTACTGAGCAATACTGAAGCAAATTCAGGAAGAAGGGATGGGAAGGAGCAATGTCAGGCAATTATACTAAGGTCTGGGAAGCAAATTCCAGATCTGTTTACTGGCGTGGCCGCGCCCCAAGAAGAAAGAAACCTGGCGCGGGCGCGCCCATGTGCAGAAAATGATGATGTAGTTTTGAATGATGGAAAAGATGGGGACAATGCAGCTGAGTCCAAAAAGGAGGTATCCACTAAGAAAACCAATGCTACACCACAAGTGGTCTACCCTCCTGCACCATACCCTTAGAGGATTTAGAAGCAGAGACTAGATAAACAGTTCGCGAAGTTTTTGGAGGTGTTCAAGAAACTACAGATTAACATTTCGTTCGCCGAAGCTTTGGAACAAATGCCAAGCTACGCAAAGTTTATGAAAGGCATTCTATCAAAGAAGAAGAAGTTAGAGGATTATGAAACAGTTGCCTTGACAGAAGAATGCAGTGCAGTCTTGCAAAGAAAACTACCTCCAAAGCTCAAAGATCCTGGCAGCTGTACGATACCATGCTCCATTGGAAAGTTGTCCTTCAACAAGTGCTTATGCGACTTGGGGGCAAGTATAAACTATGCCTCTATCGGTAATCATTCAGTTGGGATTGTCGGCTCCTAAGCCGACAAGCATATTGTTGCAGCTTGCTGATAGGTCCATCACCTACCCAAGAGGTATCATAGAAGATGTGTTGGTGAAACTGGACAAGTTTATCTTCCCTACCGACTTTATCATTCTGTATTTCGAAGAGGATAAGAACATACCAATCATTCTTGGGAGACCGTTTCTAGCTACTGGGCGAACAGTCATATACGTACAGAAGGGAGAACTACCTATGAGGGTTCAGGACCAAGAGGTCACATTTAATGTCTTCAAAGCTATGAAGTTCCCTACAGATGAAGAAGAATGCTTCAGAGTTGATATTGTCAACAGGGTACTGCATGAAGAGGCTGAGCAAGTTATGAGTTAGAAAGTGCTCTATTGGGAGGCTCTGATATGGAAGATACAGATGTGGTGGAGTACATACAAATTCTGAACATGGTACCTCAGTTGCGAAAGCTCAAGATTCCCATTGAACCACTCGAACATACTGGGGTGACATCAGAGCGACTAAAGCCTTCTCTTGAGATCCCTCCCAACCTTGACCTTAAACCTCTTCCTTATCATTTGAGATATGCGTATTTGGGGGAATTTTCCACGTTGCCAGTTATTATTGCTTCTACTCTATCATCCTGTCAAGAAAGCAAGTTACTACGGGTTCTACAAGAGTTCAAATCAGCTAATTGGTGGACTATAGCTGAAATCAAGGGGATTAGCCCCTCAGACTACATACACAAGATACTCCTAGAGGATGACAATAAGCCGACGGTAGAGCAACAAAGGAGATTGAATCCAATTATGAAAGAGGTCGTCAAAAAAGAAATCCTAAAGTGGTTAGATGCCGGAATCATTTATCCGATCTCAGATAGCTCTTGGGTGAGCCCGATGCAGTGCGTTCCAAAAAAGGGAGGCATGACAGTAGTGTCAAATGAGAAAAATGAACTTATACCTACCAGGACAGTTACAGGGTGGAGGGTCTGCATGGACTATCACAGATTGAACAAAGCTACAAGGAAGGACCATTTCCCTCTCTCGTTCATTGACCAGATGCGGGATAGGTTAGCGGGACATGACTACTTTTACCTCCTAAATGGTTATTCAAGGTATAACCAGATTGGTATAGCCCCAGAGGACCAAGAGAAGACTACCTTCACGTGCCCATACGGTACTTTTGCATTTAGCAGGATTTCTTTCAAATTATGCAACGCTCCAACAACTTTCCAAAGATGTATGATGGCGATATTCTTCGATATGGTCGAGCAAACTGTAGAAGTTTTCATGGACGACTTCTCAGTCTTTGGAGACTCTTTCGACATATGCTTGGAGAATTTGGTGCTGGTGTTAAAGAGTTGTGTTGAGACCAATATAGTACTGAATAGGGAAAAGTGCCATTTCATGGTACAGGAAGGCATTATTTTTGGGAACAAAGTCTCAGGGAAAGGATTAGAGGTGGACAAAGCGAAGCTAGAGACGATTGAAAGTTTATTGCCACCAACCTCAGTGAAGGGGGTCCGTAGTTTCCATGGGCATGCAGGCTTCTATTGGCGTTTTATAAAAGACTTCTCAAAGATTACTAAGCCTCTGTGCAGTTTGCTTGAGAAGGATGTCCCATTTAGATTCGACGAAGAATGCCTAGTTGCCTTTGAGCATTTAAAGAATAAATTGACTACGACACCCATCATTACAGCTCCTGACTGGTCTCTTCCATTTGAACTGATGTGTGATGCAAGTGACTTTGCTGTGGGAGTCGTCTTGGGACAACGCAGGGACAAGGTTTTTCGTATTATCTACTATACAAGCAAAGCCCTGATGGAGGCCCAGCTGAACTACACCACCACAGAGAAAGAGCTTCTAGCGGTGGTATACGCTTTTGATAAATTTAGGTCTTATCTGAATTGGACAAGGGTAGTTGTATACACAGATCATGATGCAATCCGATACCTGATTTCAAAGAAAGATGTTAAGCCTCGTCTCATTCGGTGGATACTTCTTCTACAGGAATTTAATTTAAAAATCAAAGACAGAAAGGGGTCCGAAAACCAAGTGGCTGACCACTTATCTAGAGTGGATAACCCGGGGATGGACACAAACGACGAAGTGATGATTAATGAGTCTTTCTAGGATGAACAATTATTTGTGGTGCAAAGTAAAATACCCTAGTTTGCGGACTTTGCGAACTTCCTAGTGAGCAATATTATCCCTTCTGACTTCACTAGAGCCCAGAAGAAGAAGTTTCTACACTATATAAGATGGTATAGTTGGGATGAGTCGTAATTGTTTAAGCAGTGCGCTGATAGGATGATCAGATGGTGCATCCCAGAAAGTGAGATGGATAGCATACTTCAGGATTGCCATTCATCAGTTTATGGAGGACACTACGGGGGCAAGAGGACAGCTGCCAAAGTACTTCAGGCAGGCTTTTATTGGCCAACATTGTTTAAAGATGCTTATAACTTCGTCCAAATATGTGACCGGTGTCATCAAGTGGGTAGCATATCCAAACGGAACGAGATGCCATTGAATATAATCTTAGAGGTCGAGATCTTTGACGTCTGGGGGATAGACTTCATGGGGCCTTTTGTTTCGTCATGTGGAAATTTATATATCTTGCTGGCAGTGGATTACGTGTCCAAGTGGGAAGAAGTAGCAGCCTTACCGACTAATGATGCTAGGGTTGTCTTGCGTTTTCTTTAGAAGAGTATATTAACACGCTTTGGGACCCCTAGAGCTATAATAAGTGATGAAGGAACCCACTTCTGCATTCATCAGTTTACTGCTCTATTTGCCAAGTATGGGGTGAATCACCGTGTTGCTACGGCGTACCATCCCTAAACAAACGGCCAAGCTGAGGTGTCTAACCGTGAGGTGAAACGAATATTAGAGAAAATTATAAATTCCACGAGGAAGGATTGGTCCCTCAAGCTTGACGATGCAGTGTGGGCATATAGGACTGCCTACAAGACACCACTGGGTATGTCACCATATCAGCTAGTGTATGGGAAGGCCTGTCACCTTCCCATGGAACTTGAGCACAAGGCCTACTGGGCCATAAAGAAGCTGAATTTTGACTTGAAGGCTGGAAGGGAGAAGAGGCTTCTCCAACTAAATGAGTTAGACGAATTCAGATTGCAAGCCTATGAAAACTCTAAGCTGTATAAAGAAAAGGTAAAAAGGTGGCACGACCGGAAGATTATGGAAAGGAAATTCGAGCCGGGGCAAGCGGTGTTGTTGTATAACTCTCGCCTTAGGTTCTTTCTTGGAAAGCTTAAATTGCGGTGGTCGGGGCCTTTCACAGTGAAAACTGTTTCCACATGGTGCAGTGGAGATTTTTGACAAATACCCAGACAAGCCTTTTAAAGTGAATTGACAGAGGTTAAAGCATTATTATGGTGGCAAAGTCAATCCAGAGAAGGTCGCCTCAATTCTTTTTACTACATAACCATGTCAGACAGAGTCGAGTTAATGGACTATAAACAAGTGCTCAATGGGAGGCACCCCATCATCTCTCTTCTCCCTTATATTTAATTCTGGTTACTTATCTCTATTTCCCCCCTGTTTAATTCTAAGCATTGTGAAAAGTTTGAAATTTTTTGAACAATTTTGGTTTTAGGAGCTGATTGCATATATTTTTGAAGTTAAGTGTTTATTGAATATATTTTTGGAGTTGTGAGCATATTGCATATATGCACATATAGTATTTTTGAGGATTCACGTATATATGCTTCGCACATATAGCATTTTTGAGGATTCAAACGTATATACATCTTACATAGTTCAATTGTAAGTATGGGATTAGTTTACATATGATTTTTATGATACATATAGTATTGAATGTTGGTTTTTTGAAAATCATGACAATTTTAAAAGTTTTGCGATGAATACATGTGCATATAGTATAGACAGATTCCAATATAGCATGATGCAGAGATACATAGTCCAATTTTGGGTTTCAGATTTTTTTATATCTCATTTGTCTGCATTCATGTGTTTTAGGAAAAGAATGCTATTCAAATTGCTGCTTAATCTTCATTTCATGCTGCAGAAAATAAAATTTTTGGCTGGGCTCAGGGAAGCGCGGCCGCTCCATCATCAAGGATAAATTCAAGGCGGCCGCGCCAATATACAGATGACTAGAGAGTTGACTGGAAACACGCGCGGTCGTGCCCCACTCACAGCTAAACTCAGCGCGCCTGAGCCAGACCCCAACAAACTGCCTGATTACAGTTTTAAAAATTCGTCTCCAGCCCTAACTCTATATCTATTTTGATCGACCCCTACTCTCAAATACACAAACACACTCTCTCTCTATCAGCATATAACCCCTCTCCTATACGAACTCACCTTCTAAGAAACCTATTCTCTACAAACCTAGCCCTAATCAAATACACAAACCACCTTCTCATTCTCATACACAATCTCTCATTCTCTTCAATTCTATATACAAGCCACTACATCATATCTTTCTCCAATCTCCAGTTCACAACCTAGGGTGTGATTCAGAGTAAGTTCAGAGACTAGTTTGGGGTTGTTCTTTGGATTCAGAAGTTAGGGTTTGTTCAAATTAGTTTGTAGAGGTAAAAGTTTGGGGTTTTTCATCAACAATCATCATCTAGGGTTTGCAAGACCAATTTTCTGCAGATTATAATTGGTCCAAAAAGAGCACGTTCTGCCACTCCTGGATCGCCCGCTAAAAGCAGCCAGGGCAAGGACACTGTGGACTTGACTAAGTTCATTAGCCTTGAGGCACAACTTGAATATTATCGGATTGCGGCCAAGTTATTTGTAAAGTAATGGGGGCTGAAACCGACTAGGGAAGATGGCCAAATGCTTTCCATGATCAAAGAGATGGGTTAGCTTGGACTTTGTGCAACACCGCTGCCTGTCCTGTTGGCCATTGTTCGTGAATTCTATGCTAATGCCAAGGAGACACAGAGTGGTTTTTCTTTCGTTCGGGGCATAAACGTCGATTATCGTCCGTCGGCAATCTGTGAGGTGTTCAGCGTGCCTTCAATCCCAGCGGGCCAAGTGAATTGGGTTGAGGTGGAACGCTTTGAGACTGACTTGGATCAGGTGGTCACAAACTTATATGTGCCAGGTATGAAGTGGAAGTACAGGCAGGGCAAAGATACGCACACCAATTTCCCCGCCTCAGTGCTGAATAAATATGCCAAAGCATGGAATCTGTTCTTATGCTCCAATCTGAGGCCGTCCACCCACCAGCACGACATTCCGGCCGAGAGGGCCATTATTCTGTGGGGGATCATTACTAGGAAGAATATCGATGTCGGACATTTGATCCATTATAACATGTTGCGATTCATGCGAAGTAGTACCACTGGGAGAATTCCACAGGCATCAGTGGTGGCTCATCTATGTTCTCAGGCAGGCCTTGAGTGGGAAGATGAACAGGTTAAAATGCCGAGCGGGGACATAAATCACGCCACAATTAAGAAGTCTAAAGATTGGGCTGGTGGCACGGCACATCCGCGGGGCAAAGGATTCATCCTACCGACTACTCCACCAGTTCTCCCACCATAGCTAGTAGCAGTAGTCGGTCCTTCCACCGCCAGTATAGGGCCGCAGGATCGCCAGATGAAGCGATTGGAGAGGAGGATGGACGCTCTGCATGGCAACTTCACCGCTTTTGCAGATGAGCTGATCCGAGCCCTGGGTGAAGCCTTTGCACAGCAGGGAACTGCTAATGGAGTGGCCCATCTGCCATGCCAGTATCCACTGCCAGATTCTCCGCCCGAGGAGGGTGGCCATGCCAATAATTAAGGGAGTTTCCTTACCCTTTACTTCCAATGCGGACATTGAAAATTTTAAGTTTGGGGGTATAGGTGTAGTTAGTAGTAGTTGCATATAGTTTATTGCATGTTTAGGTTGCATAGTAGCATCATTTTAGTTTTTTGTTAGTTAAATTTTGCATGAAATTTTTTTCTGTTTTATTTTTGTTTTGTGTAGATAGTATGTGTTTAGTTGCATTGCATAGCATAATCCCATGTTTTTAGCCTGTTGAATAACAGTATGACCGATGATGATATTGAAATATGATAGATTTTTGAACTCAGTGGATAGTTTAAGCTTAGTTATAACTTCAGACATGATGTAGTCTATACCTGTTGCTTTGATGTTACCGGATAGCATGGTATTGTTATTATTTGCTTGTTAGTTAGATTAGCACATGCTTGTTTTCTGAGGGGAAAAATTGTTTTAATGATAGAATTATGTAAGGAAATGAATAATGGCCTTAATAACACAGAAATGCAAGTTTGGGGGAAAACATTGGGTATGCATGCTAAAAAGAAAAATAAAAAGAAAAAGAAAAAGAAAAATAAAAATAAAAATAAAATAAAATAAATTGAGAAAAAGAAGAAAAAAAAATAGAATAAACACCTTAGCTAGCTAAGTCTTGTGACCTTTGATACTCGAGCAAGTAAGCCCTCGGGGATTGTCTCTACACCCAGCGCCCTAAGGACTTTATGGTTTGGGAGTAGTTAGTCAAAAGCTCGATAAATGGGTATCATTAAAAAGCCTAAGAGGGCTTAGCATTGCATAGTCAGGTGTAACCACGGGAAAGTGCGAATATCGCCCTCGTGTGTGAATAAAAGCATAATAAACTCTTATTGAACCTTAGCTTGTATCGATGTGTTGGATTGGTCGTTGTTTCATATATATGAAAAATATTTGACTTAAAACCTCAGTTTTCCTTCCTTAGAAGTATAGCATGTGGAATCTTCGCATTTATAAAGCTTATTTGTGATATAGCACACACACACACTACATCTTAGCAACATGTTGTGATTTCTAGATTGTATGTCTTTATGACTGTAGCTTGGGTTAATTCTTTGTTCATAATTCTTGTTATTTCTCTGAGGCACATCTTATTGGAATTCATAGCATGGCTGAAATTTTGGGATTCATTTTTATGTTAGTATAGTTGCAGAACATGTAGTTGCATTTGTGTTTTTTGCTTAAGGGCAAGCAATAGTTCAAGTTTGGGGGTATTTGATAAGTAGGTTTTATAACTACTTATTGGCTATCAACTTGCTAGGATTATGGCTTAATCTCAAGTATTTTAGTGTCTTTTGATATGTTTTATCTTTGTTTTATAGGTTTTACTATAGAAACTCATTTGGCAAACGAATGGCATGGTTTTGGCATGGAAATGGTGGGAAGGCAAGATGGAAAGCTTTTGGTGAACCAAAGGTGGACATGGAAAGAGGAGACAGTCGTCGGTTTAAAGAAGAAAAGACACGCGCCCGCGCCAGGATGCAGTTATTCTGGATTTCTAAAGAGCCGCGCGCCCGAGCCCAAAATAAACTACGGGGCCGCGCGGCCGTGCCAGTTAAGGCTGGAAATTTATTGACTTTTCATTTAATCATTTCTACTGAGCGTATTTTCCATATATGGGTGTAATTTGCAAAGGACGAGATATTCAGTTTTCATTATACAGTTTTAATTGCTATTTTTAGTGTTAGAGAGCTAGAGAGGGTTTGGGAGCTTCACTTCTTCTCTCTTCCAGTTCTAAGTAGATTTCCATTCTAGGGTTTATCGTTGGATTGATTGTGATCTGAACTGAACTTGGAAGCTTATTGTGGATAGAGGAATATCAGATTTGCATTCTCATCATCTCTTTATCCCTTTGCTCTCATTTTATATTTTCTATGTTTAGATCAAATCCCATAATGGTTATTGGTTCAGAGATGAACTAACCACCATTATGAGATTCTAATGGATCTTATTGTTTAGTTCAGATTATTATGCCTTATTGTTATGTGTAATTGATTGTCTATGGATTGACTAGTATGGTGGTATTTAATGTTTAGATGCTTGATCACCATCTACCTTAATAGTTTATATGGACTTGAAAGAGGAAGTATAAACTTAGATTTGGCCATGCTAGCATATGTTTATGAAATTTGCATGTGATGAATTTTGTGATTTGTAATCCAGATAGACATATACCGGCTTACCATATGTAGTCCATTGAGAGCTTATACTTAAACTGATATTACTTGTAAGTCACATAGACATATAGTGAGTTAGGTAATATTGGTGTTCACGTGAATTCTATCTCTTTTGTAGATTTTATGTTATATGGACTTGGTTTATTGAAAGATATCCATTTCTTACTTTCGTGCTCTCGACTAGCAATCCTAAGTAATTAATTATGCTTCACATGAGGTGTATATTCTGAATGATGCAATAAGTGAAGTTTGGATCCCATATCTCTCCAATTTAAATCAATCATCTGTTATTTAGTTAGTTTTAGTTTATAATCATTCTAGTCAGTAATTCACCCTTTGTTTACTCGTTTGAGCAGCCGAAAATAGCTATAGAATTGTTGCATGATGGTTTAATTATAATTGCCTAGCTCCGTTGGAACGATCTTTACTTATCTTATATTATTTGTTGACCGTGTATACTTGCACGCGTTTGTGTCTGTTTTGTTAACACCGAAACGGAGCCAACAAACTGCTAGATATTTGAGATATCTAAGGAGCTCTTTCGATCTCGGATGACCGAGGGCACTGCCATAGAGACTCATGTCTTAAAGGTGATCAATCTGATTAAACGCCTTGGACAGCTTGGGTTTGTTATGGATGGGGAGTTGAGTCAAGACTTAGTCTTACAGTCACTCCCTGAGACCTTCTCACAGTTTGTTGTTAATTTCAACATGAATAAGTTAGATGTCAGCTTGCCTGAATTACTTAACATGTTGAAAACTGCAAAAAGTCATTTCCCATGCAAGAAGAACCATGTCTTAATGGTGGATTCTTCCAAGAAAAGGAAGAGGCCCAAAGTATCTTCTAAAAAGAAGAAATCTAAGAAGGCTAAAGGTAAGGTGAACACAAAGGAAAAAAAGAAACCTGATCTAGCTAGCAAATGAATGTGCTTCCATTGCAAAGAGTCGGGTCATTGGAAGAGGAACTGCAAGAAGTTTTTGGCAGAAAAGAAGCTTGGAAAAGCTTCAACTTCCAATCAAGGTTTGTTTATGATTGAAATTAATTTTTCAGAAAGTCAAAATTTTACTTGGGTATTGGATACCGACTGTGGTTCTCACATATGTAATATTGTGCAGGGACTGGTCAGAATTAGAAAGCTGAACAAGGATGTGGTTGTCCTACGAGTGGGAAGTGGAGCAAAGGTTGCTGCATTAGCTGTAGGCACTTATTATTTAGCACTGCCTATGGGCAAGTCCATTTATTTAAATCATTGTTATTTTTTCTGAATATCAATAGAAACATTATTTTAAATTCTGTATTAGATATGGATGGATTTAAAATTATAATAAAGAACAACAGTTGTTCTATTTATAAAAATAATATTTTATATGGTGTTGGTAATTTGTGAAATGGACTTTACATACTTGACATGAATGAAAATATATTTCAAATAGAATAAATTAAGAAAAGGAAAAGAGATGATGTTAATTATACCTATATGTGGCACTGTAGACTCGGTCATATCAATGAAACAAGATTATCCAAGTTGCATAAGGATGGGCTCTTAGAGCTATCTGATTATGAATCATATCCAACTTGTGAATCTTGTCTCATGGGTAAAATGACTAAATATCCTTTTAGTAGGAAAAGGAGAAAGAGTTACAAAATTGTTATCCTTGGTTCACACAGACGTTTGTGGACCTATGACAACGAATGCACGGGGAGAGTATTCTTATTTTATTACTTTCACTGATGATCACTCAACATTTGGAAATGTGTATTTAATGAAATACAAATCTGAATCATTTGAAAAGTTCAAAGAGTTCAGAAGTGAAGTAGAGAAACAAACGGGCAAGAGTATTAGGATTCTTCGATCAGATCGAGGTGGACAATATTTAAGCTGTGAGTATCTCAATTGTCTCAAAGATGATGATATAATCTCACATGGACTCCACCAGGTACACCACAGTTAAATGGAGTATCTGAAAGGAGAAATCGAACATTGTTGGACATGGCTCGTTCCATGATGAGTTTTATCGATCTTCCAATTTCATTCTGTGGTTATGCCCTAGAAGCGGATGCATATCTACTAAATAAGGTCCCCTCGAAACTCGTCCCCAAGACTCCATATGAGATGTGGACAGGGAGGAAACCTGGTCTTAAGCATATTAACATTCGGGGTGTCCAGCTTATGTGAAAAGGTTTCAAAATGATAAGCTTGGGACATGATCTGCTAAGTACACGTTTGTAGGATTTCCTAAAGAAGGTTTGGGATACTATTTCTACAATCCTACTGAGCAAAAGGTGTTTGTTTCTAAACACGCTGCCTTCTTGGAAAAGGAGTTTATCCTTGAAGGGGCTAGTGGGAGGAAAATAGATCTTGAAAAAAATTCAAGAACCACAAACCACTGCAGATCAATTGGATGAACCTGTCCAAGTAGAGACACCTTCTGTACAACACCCTATTCGTAAATCTGGAAGAGTACCAAAGATATCTGAGAGGTATGAATTCGTCATAGAGGATGACGATGAGGTACACATCATGGATGATGATGATCTATTTAATTACGAACAGGCTATGAGTAATAAAATCTCAGAGAAATGGTAGATGACCATAAAATCTAAAATGGATCTTTGAGCAATGCTTAAGTCCATTTGGATTTCACTTGCGATTACAGCTTATTATTACTAAATCTGGCAAAATGGACGTGGAGACACCCTTCCTCAAATATACATTATAAGAGGAAAATGTATGTATGATATAACCAGATGGATTTGTTTCAATGGTTGAAGCAAATCATGTATATAAGCTACAACAATCCATTTATGGATTGAAGCAAGCTTCTCGTAGATGGAACATCCGTTTTGAAGAGACAATCAAAGAGTTTGATTTTATCAAAAACGAGGATGAACCATGTGTGTACAAGAAGGTTAGTGGGAGCGCTGTTTCATTCCTTGTATTATATGTTGATGATATATTACTGATAGGGAATGACATTCCTATGCTACATTCGATCAAAATAAAGTTATCTAAACATTCCTCCATGAATGATTTGGGAAGAACATCCTACATTGGGGATATAAATCTGTATCGATAGATTTAAAAGGATGTTCAACTTAACCCAAGGAGCGTATATTCATTAGATGCTAAAGGCATTTAACATGACAAACTCCAAAAGGTGTCTCATAATGATGAGCCATGGAGTATATCTCTCTAAAATTGTCCTCAATAAAAGGGAGATCACATTAGTTAATATCATGTATGCAATGAAATATACGAGACTTGATTTTGTTCATTCATATTCTGGAGAAGATCACTGTAAGACATTGATAAACATCTTAAAGTACTTAACTGACACTAAGGATATCATCATGACGCATGATGGGTCTGAATTAAACTAGACTACTAAACAGACTCAAGTTTTCAGACTGACCAAGACGACAGCAAATCACTTGAGGGTAAGTCGTTATCTTGAAAGGTGGTGCAGTGAATTGGAAAGGTTCCAAACAACAAAAGGTTGCTGGTTTAATGACAAAGAAAGTATATAACTGTAAGTGAAGCTGTAAGTTGATGTTTCAGATGAAAAGTTCATTACAGAACTAGGAATAGTTCTTAAGTCTCATCTTAAATCTAAACATGTGTTGCGACACTTTGATTAAAGAAATTATTGAAAGAGGAGACGTCACCTTGGAGCGTGTAGTCTCTCAAGAGAACATTGCAGATCCATTTACTAAAGCTTTAACACAACAACAGTTTGATCGTCACTTAGAGAAGATGGGTATGAGATACCATGACGATTGGCTTTAGTGCAAGTGGGAGATTGAAAGTAGTATGCATACAAGCCAATCATGTATGATGATAAAGCATATACTTTGGAGACGATCTTATTTATTTATTAATAAAAGTATTAACTTATTAAAGGCATTTAATTATCTATATGATGCTGTTTTTATAATATATAAATAACTCATAGTTTTAAGCAATGCTTTTAGAATCATGATGTTGATCATGCTAATGGGATCTAAATTCTTAAAAAGCTTAAAACTAAAATAGTTCATAATCGTTAGATCACTAAATAGGGGATTAGTAAATTCGGATAGATTGGTACATATTTTGCTTGCTCATTGGATGAGGATGATTGATCTCATGATCATTTGTGTGGAGACACTAAAGCAAGTATGTAGGTGCTTATTGGAGAATAAGTCCATTGAACGTGACTGTGGAATACCTAATGGAGTTTTACTTGTCTGTCAATAGGAATTCCTAATGTGATAGTAGTACAAGTGATCCTTGGACTTGAGATCATCATAGTATCTTGTGTGTAATGAATTATACTTTGACTTATTCCTTAAGACCCTTAGGGTATATCACAGGGTATGCTTGGGAATAATAAGTTATATATGGAGATAATGAATGGTCAATAAAGAATCTACCACTTCTAGTAAAAGAAGAGATATATCCTATGTGATTCGTTAAATGACAACCTAGTAGTCCTTGGCCAAGGCAGAATGAAATTAGAAAGGAGTTTCTAATTTGTATTATTTGGAGTTGTGCATTTTCTAATCGAAATACATATAATAAATAAAATAAGACTTGACAGTAATTCCATGTCTTATATTTAATTGGGACATTGTATGGTGGAAGGATTGAATTGTACGATAACTATTTACTCACAGGTTCTTTTATGATTAATGTTGAAATCTATATTATTTGAAAAGTCGTTGATCGCTAGAGAGGCTTATCCCTATTGTAAAATAAATATTATTTATTTAAATAGATTATTAATTTAATTTATTTATTTAAATAAGATTAGAATTGTTCTAATTGATTTTTTCACAACCAGTATAATATGGAGAATCTAAAGGGTCACACCATAAAAGAAAGAATAATTATTTAAAAAGGTAATGGCATAATCGTAATAATGCATTAAGTGTAATTAATTTAATCTATGGTGATAGAATAAATTAAATATCTTAATATTTATTATTTAATATATTAGAAATATTAAATATAAATTAATAAGAGGAGTCTTATTAATATTATTACAATTATTATTATTTTAATTTCTAAAGGAATTTAGGAATTAATTTAGTATTAGTACTCTCATTTATTCCTAATAAGATTAGGAGATAAATTAATTAAATGAGTTTAATTAATTAAATCCCAATATGTTGGGATGCCTAATTAATTAAAAGAGTTTAATTAATTAAATGAAAACTTATGTCTAATAGGATTAGAAGGGTTGACCAATATCTATATATGAGAAGTCTTATATTAGATATCAGTTGATGCAATTTCAATTGTTGGAGAGTACTCCTTTTCTATAGAGGATAGAAAACTAGGGTTTAGCCAACCACCCTCCTTCTTAAATAATTCTTTTTCCTTGGTAGATCACCTCTAGAGGCCAAACACTTGGGTGGCTAACAATGATCAAAGAAAAGAATCTAACCCAAAAATTCAATGAGATCACGAAGAATAAGGAGTTGAACTCGTACCTGTGGGAGCTTCGTTCTACAAGGGTATGATTCCATAACTTCTTATTTATCGTTTTAAATTAATAATTTGCATAAAGGATGATCCTGGTAATGGTTTTGTAGAAATATTTTTAAACTCTGATATACGATGCTTCCGCTTATTTTGCAATTTGATTGCATCACGATTTCGTACAAACCCAACATAATCAACGGTACAGGCAAGTTTTCCTTAACTAAAACTTGAGTTATATTTTTCAAAGCATGTTAGTCAATAATTATTATTGATTATTCATATCTATACTGATTATTGATTCGCACTTAGTGCATGTTTCATATGTTCATCAAGTATGAAAGACTGATCACCTTCATTACCCTAAAGTTCAGTTAAAGTTGTTCATGATCCTTGTTAACATTAAATATTATTGGTTCAGTTATTCATTTATTGAAATTTTGATTTATGCTATTTCATAATTATTATATTGTTAAAAATTCGAAAGCTTATTCTTTCTTTCAATCATGATATATCTTCATTGTATTTAAACTTGCTGGGCAAATTAGTTGCTTACCCTTGCTATATCATGATAACAAATTTTAGATTTAGACAAAGGCTCGAAGAAAGACAGAGACAAAGGCAAATTCCAAAGAGTAGATTATTACGCATTTATAACTATTTAGTTATCATATGCAAGTAATGTTGTAAACCTTTTTAATTACTTAAGGTATGTATTCAGTTAAGGTTAACAGACCTTGGAAAATATTATAGATTCATGTGAAATAAATAATATATATTTATATATTCCGCATTAGATGATAGAATATATATGATAATGAAGTACCGTAACGTACCAGGTCCGAGGTTCTAGGGACCCGAATTTAGGGGCGTCACAATGCTCATCAGGGATTATTTCCATGTTCTTAACTTCTACGCTCAAGAAAATTTCTAGATTCCCTAAAGGTAAACTTAAACGTCTCACAATTCATAATTATGAAACATAACATATTTTACCCAAATCAAACAACATAAAAGTGTTAATATTATTGACTGAAACGATACCACATGGTAAAACTACACCTGCAGATGCCACATTATCTCGAACCGTCATGATGAAGGTCTGGCGTTCAACCTCATGGGTAGAGCTGGACTAGTTATTGTCAGCCTCCCATTACTGTTCACTTTACTGCCGCTCCTTTTATTGTCTTCTTTCTTCTGATAATTTCTTGTTGTAGACACTCAAAATTTCATTTTCCTGTTACTAACTACGCAGGAGGGCAAAAACATCTTTTTACACCCCGGAGACAAACCTAAAAAATTACAACGACAATCAAACCCCGGAGCCAGCCACGTGGGACATCAAATCAATGCTCAGAGACAACATTGAGAAAAGACAAAATCAACAGCAGTTAAACTGCGGAGACAACACTTAGGAAAGATAGCTACAACCACATCAACCCTGGAGACTACCCTGGACAGGGAAAAGATGGAATGTTGACAACACAACATAAATAAATTATCATCCAGCTGCGGATAAGGTCACAAGAGCCACCGCAGAAATCTCGAGTGCAAACTGCACAAGATAGCTTAACGGATTGCCTATGAAGAATTGAAGATGCTATTCTGGTCATGGACCCATATTCCCGGAGTCGAAAAAGTTCAAGCCCTATGTTATTGTGTAGCTCTCAGAAAGAGCTTTCAGAAATGTTATAGCACATTTCCATAGGATTCCCGAATTACAAGATATGAAGGTTTCAGCATACTGCACGTCGATAGAGGGAACAGACTTCAAAGAGCGGGGCCCACCGGGCCCACCTGCGGCTGGTCAGGTTTATGTATATCAGACCCCCTACTCAAAAAAAGAAAGAGAGGAGAGAGGAAGAGAAAGAAAAAGAGGTTGTAGAGAGAGAAATTCGAGCTTCTAAGAGAGAAATTCGAGCTTCTGAGAGAGAAAGGGAGCGTTTCTTCATCTTAAACTATGTAAATCTCAATTATAAACACTTATATACATATAAACTTCAACATATCAAGTTTTAATCTGTTGAAATCGAGTTTTAAAGTGCAAAAACCTGTTCGTTTGCAGATCTCGCGCTCGACTGTAAGATCTCTTCAGATTTGTGCTTGTTTACTGCTCTAGTATATATATTGAGGCTATATATATGTATATCCTGCTTGGTATTGCATAGAGTAAATAGTCAGTATATAAAGTGTATTAACTAGATTTACCCTAAATCTAGCCAGATATAACTTTTAACCGGTTCAAAAGTTATAAAACTTGAACCTTTTGACTTAGACTGGCTAGGATCTAGATTTATTCAGTTTACTTTCTAATTTTTAAATATTTGGCTACCACGTGACTTATTATCTATATCTAGAGGAAACGGGAAGCTTATTTATTCGCGTACAAGGATTTGATCAATAAATCCCTTATTTAGCGAAGTTTTAAAGTTATATGTATATATTATGTTTAAATATACATATTGCAAGCTTTAAATGATATCATGTGAGCCTAGGAGCCACAAGGTCGATGATTCAATCAATGGATCTAGATCTAGTTCTCGTGATGGACTTGTTTAAGTTGTATAACTAGCTTGTAATCTATTGTACATGTAAATCTTGGGCCTTAAAACGGTATCCAGATTTAAGGCCCCAATATAGTGAAAATCATATATGTGGTGCTCGGGTTTACTTCGATGGCTTCCATGCGCACAAGGAACCTGACCCTTGTAGATAATAGTTTTGATTCAGTCTTCGAAGATGCTTTGCATGTAGATTAAAATCAAATCAAGTCGCTTCTAGAATAAAATTGGAAGTATCAAAGGGCCTCGATTCCTTTTTTGGTGAAAGGGTTTGAAAATCAATTTTCAAAACATCACTTTCATATGCTTTATCTCAAAAAAATGAACTTTTATATAAATCAAACCCTTTGTACATAGGTTTAAGAGGCACATCACTACTTTCAAAATAAATCACTTAAACACCTTTTGTAATGCTTTACACACACACGCACACACACACTCACTTAAGCATAGAGAATGAAAAAGTCGTGGTAACCGTGTTTCACGGAAGTCAGGGGGGGTGCCTAACACCTTCCCCTCGCTTACGCAAGCCCCCGAACTCTATGAATCTCAGGTTCTAGACCAATTAAACATAGTCACATATTGGGCCATATTGGGAAAACCTTTAAAAATTCGATTGAGTTGGTACAACCTTTTGAACTCATACCAACTGACGGCTCAGTCTAATTCGACCCAATCATAAAATTAATCTTTTCAAAATCGTCAACATTTATGTCAGTCCTTACCAAAATATCACCCTTAAAATAAATAAATTAACCTAGCGAAATAATAAAGGGTAGAAGAACAAAATTAGGAAAGCAAAATTCTCCCCGGCGTCGACAGGTGGCGACTCTGCTGGGAACAGTAGAGGGCTTAAGCCGCATTTCAATATTTTCAATTCCCTTTTATCTGCATGTGTGTGATAAATATATTCTTTACATTAGATGTATGTGAATGAATGCTTTATTTACAACGCTTTATATTAGTGCTTCGCACAGTGTCATCATATTGCATACAGTGAGACGCGATGAATGTATGTAAATGCATGTTGTGTGATTCCTCCACTAGGAGGCAAACTCGTCGGTGGTTGATTACTGGACTCAAGAGGAACATAATCCGGCGAGGCTCAAGAAAGGTGCCACTCATATCCGCTCCAATTAAAAGATCAGATTAATTTCTCATCTAGTAGATTACGATGATTTGAGAACCTTCATGCCGAAAAGCCCGTGAGAGTAACCTAAGATAGGTCAGTCTTTGATAAACCAAACGCGAAGGGAAGTCTCTTCATACCTTTCCCTTTCAATTCCATATATCAATATTAAATGTCAAATATTGTGACGCCCCCAAATTCAGACATTCATATCTCAAATTTGGTGCTATACGATCTAACTCTAATATCATACTAAAATCACCAACAACGGAATAATAGAATAACTTACATTATTATAATATAAATATTCTCGTCCCAAGGTATTGTAACCGTTACTACGACATTACATAAATAAGTCTAAGATATAACTTAAAACGTAATATTAATCACTTCTTAATATAATATAATAATAATAACTTTTCTAACTCAAAGGACTAAAGCTATTCCGTTGCCTTGCCTTTGTCCTTGCCTGAGGTACTGTCTTGCTCTGCCTTAACTGAAATGTTTTTAGGGAAGCAAGAATGAGCAACAAATTTGCTCAGCAAGTAATATAACAATAAGGGTGAACAAGTATAAAGTTTGAAATCTCAAGGGTATAATAGTAAATGATAGTTCAGGAATAACACGAAGTATCAATTGTTCTAAATATGTCATTTGAATTGAAATAAGAGTTACTATGGATTGAAAGATATCAACAAGATTCAAAGGTTTAATTATTTTAAAGTTCAAGAAGATTCAACACTGAGTAGTCACTATGGACCAAGAATTCCTGCTAGAATTAATAGCATTTTTCTGATAATCCAATAAAACAAGTATAATAGGTGATCAACCTAAAATACCATACGTTATGCATAACATTTAAACATGCTTGGTTGTGCGCACGTTGGTTTCCCGACAGTTATATAATATCCCCTAAATGAGGGTTGTTCATCTCAGTAGATTTATAAGAGTCCGCGCCAAGACAATTGGTTTGGATAGCTTTCTAACACATGATATTAGTCTAGTCGAGTCAAATGGCTTTGACAATTTTTATAATGCATTTAGGAATAATAAGTTTAATGCTCACAATAAGAATCAAGATATATAATCGATTTCCAAATATGAATAATCGTAGCTATTTGCTCGATATAAATATGGTCGATATAGCTACAATTCGAACTTGCACAATATCAAAGTTATGAAAGTTAGGGAACTTACCTTTAGCGTAGATTATAAGTCTAACGCTTAAAGTCACTTCAATGCCCTATTGTATCGTAGTTATGTATATATGCACATTCATTAGTTACACATATTTGCTATATAAAGTAGTCATCCCATACACATATATAATACATACTCAAATACGTATGACAAGTACGAATCCTATCTTTGTTGTACAATTAGGTCACATATTAGTATACTACCAAGCCACGTAGTTTTGAAATCAATGTTGTCTTTAAGTTTTGAAAACTTCACTTATAAATCGTTTACAACTTTTGTAACCTTCATATTATACGACTACTACACAATGTGAACACTAAAAACATTATTAAGACTATTTTATAGCTTAGAATAGTAATATAAGCAAGCTGCCAAGTCCAGATCACAAATAAAGCAGTCAGAACTTTTTGCCCTGCGGCGCAGCTGAGCCATTCCCTGGCCAGACCAAAGTTGTCTCTTGATTTTTCTGGTTTTAGCTTTCTTTCTAGCATGCATAGGTACTAACACATAACATATACACATGTTAGGGCTCTTGGACTCTCCTAAGGTCTTTTCAAGTTCACCTTTTCACGTTATGGTTCTATTTGGAGATTATAATGAATTAAGGCCAAATAAGTTCACGAAATCGAGAGGCTAGCTACATTAACCATTTAACCATGTAAGGATGTGAAATAATCTGTAATACACATGCTTGCATGTATTCAATCTATTTATTCATAACTCATATAGTATATCACTTGAAAACGTGTTTAAAATTATGTTTGAATAGTTCGTTACATGCCTGACTAAGTGAGTACACATGTAGGTCATGTTTAGTGACATTAGGAGCCTTAATATCCATGTTATAAAGTTCAGAATGTAACCACTCCATGTTTATAAAACTTAGTTTGCAAAAATGTCCGAGTTTGCCTCTGAAATCATTTTAAACCAAGTCAAAGCAATCTAGCACCTATGAAGCAACTTTAAATCACTTTTCATGCATAGTTAGGTCATGTACATGTGCTAACAAAGTCAGAACTTAGAAACCATAAGATTCGTCACATTCATTATCAAGGTTTCAAACTTTCTTTAGGAAACATTGATTAAACAACTTAAAATGACTCATGTAATGTAAGGTGACTTTAGACCACAAGTTAAGTTTATTTTTATGCATATCTTAGTCATATTAACATGTCAAAATTTATTAGATTTGTAACAAAAGTCAGAATCTCTTCCTGGTGCCCGGCGCAGCTGCGCTGTTCTGTTCTGTGGGAGCGGCGCAGCTGCGCTGCTCTAAAACAGCCTCAGAGTCAGCAGTCGGCGCAGCTGCGCTGACTTTGAACTGTAGAAGGGCACAGTTACGCCCTTCTTGAACTGTTCCAGGAACGGCTTTGCTTCGACAGAACTCAAAACCCATACACAAAATTCTTTACGTAACAGACTCAAAATCAAACACATTGCTACCGGATATGCATGTAAACTTAGTTAATCATTATGATAGTAACATACAACCAATTTACAAGCAATTCATGCATTCTTAAGAATTTAGCAAACTCAGAATTAAGTACATGGTTTATTACCTCTATTGAAATTAATTTTCTAGTCGTGCTTCCAATTCTCATACTCCTCTCTAATTCAGTATACTCACATTCTATATTAACATATCAGAAGCTTTCTAGTATTGAATTTAGAAGGAAGGATCTCCAATTTATAGAAAATTCATTATCCATGCCAAGGCTTTATCCACGGTTCTTAGCTAGCAGGAAGAAGAAGAAGATGCTGGGCAAATGTTTGGTTTGGTAGAACAGTTGCAATACACTGTGGAGGCCACTCTCTCCCTTCATCATTTGATTTTACTGAGTCTTAAGAGTTGGAGGTAGGCTAGGCCAATGGCCTATATATTATATGCAGCTGAAGAAAGGAATGGGACAATGATTTTGGGACAAAGTTATTTAAATGTACTGACTTAGCAAAAAGACTACTAATATTCCCAATTATTTCCTTTAAGGCTCACAAGTGAGATTTTAATGAGTGAATATTATTACCTTGTGATATGTTAGGGATACATATACACATAATCATATAATTCATGTACGTTGGTTTAGTCCAATTAATATTTAATCTGATATGAATATAATTCAATTGGGTATTATCATCCCTATATTTCCCACCAAAATTATTATTTCAATTACACTCTATTATTATAATAATAATTAATATCAAATGTTTATTTCCTGAAAGTTAACTTTCTATCGAAATTCTGAGAAACACATTTAATTGTTCCCCGTGAATCATAATGTCACACAGGCTCATTTGTAAAACTTAGTAAATCACATAATCAACTTATTTTCTTTATCATATAGTCACATTACATTCATTAGCCACATAACATTATTATTGCTAATATCCCAGCTTGTAGTTTATGCATGAAGTAAAAAGTAATTTTCCAAGGACTGGTTACTGACTCAGTTGCGCTAGTTTGTACTGCAGAAGTGGCGCAGCTGTGCTACTCCCTGGTAGTCCCAAACCAGGCTTTGCACCAGTAGAGGCTAGTTCTTTCGACGCATGCAACTTCACATAGCGGATAATTAACTGAATTAATAATAACAATTAGTCTATCTCCTTGTTTAATCATCCAAGAATTAAATGATTACTAAGTTCGCCATTATGCCACACTAGGTATATCACATAAGCTTACCTTAAGCTTTTCATCATTTTCATCGTATTTCTCGCTTATCATATACTTAATTCAATTGAATTGAATTATCACATCCCATGTCACAACGATATATATCTTTATTCAAATAAATATTCAAAAAATTAATTCTTACTATTATTCATAAAATTCTCGGATATTACAAATATCAATTCCATGTAAATTATTAAATTCTGTCAAGATATTAAATGTCCCATCTGTCATCTTATACTGTCATCAAAATAACTAATCTTTGTTTTGCAGAAAAATATTAAAAAACCCCAAAACTAACACATTGCATAGCATGCATACTATTAGCGTTTATCAAAACTAAACTACATACTCTTTTTGTAGGTAAAATTGGTCCTATTACTAGTTCAAAGTCTAAAAAGGCACAAAGCCCATCTTCAGAAATGGCTGAAAGTGCCTCACTTGAACTTGCCCCCGTGTCCCGAGACGAATTTAAGGAAATTAAAAAGCAGATAACAGAAGTGGCTATCCTGTTAAAAGAACAGCTTAAAACCACTAAAGAACCAAATAATCAAACTCAACTGGAGTCCTCCGAGTAAGGGGGCAATCAAAGTTCCAACAAAAAGGTGGAAATTCAGATACCTGAACCCCGTTCCAGTGAAGGAACCAACAAAACTCTTGAAATCACCAATCTCAAAAATGATCGAGAAACTGGTGATATTAAGAAGAAGGTCCAACAAATGGAAGAAACCATCTGGTCAATCAAAGGGACTTGGACATATGGAAGTGTCAATTACTCAGATCTATGCATCTTCCCCGGGGCTCGTTATCCTGTCAAATTCCAAGTCCTGAATTTTGAAAAGTACAACGGGTTAGGAGATCCTTATACCCATCTGAAGGTGTATATTGGAGAACTCGGGTCTTGTGCAGAGGACGAAAAGCTGAGAATGCAGCTATTCCAGAAAAGGCTGACTAGAGAAGCCAAAGCATGGTACGCCAGACTTAACAATGCCAAAATTCACAGCTGGGAAGAGCTAGCTCATGCCTTCCTAAATTACTATAGTGTTCAGTCACAAATGGCGCCGGATAGATATCAAGTGACCAAAGTAAAAAAGCAGAACAATGAGTCTTTCTGGGAAGACGCCCAAAGATGGAGATGCATGGCAGCACAAGTCAGCCCACCTATGATTGAAACTGAAATGGTGATGAATTTTATAGACATACAATAAGCTCCCTATTATAAGAGGGTTTTAGTTGGAATAGAAAAACCATTCTCAGAAATGATCAAACATGGAGAAATGGCTAAAATGGAGTTGAAATCTAGTAAGATCAAAGACCTCACGGCTTTGGAGGCAGTGGCTGAACACATCCAGACTGGAAATTACAGGAATAACCCTAGAAGAACCCACAAGAAAAAGAAAGAAGATGTATCCTTAATACTTCTGGGTCAAACTCGGCAAGGCAGTCAAAACCCTCCCATTCAGAAGAAAAATAAATTTTCCCCTTTTCAAACATCTGTAAAGCCTCCAATTCCTCCATCCCAGAAAGTCAGAGAAGTCAGATGCAAGAGAACATTTACACCCCTAGGGGACTCACTAGAGAACATACTGAAGCTTTTGACAACACAGAAGAATATCACTCAGCTCCTTCTGCCTGTAAATCCAAATGGGAGAAGCTTTAATCTAGGCAAAAAGTGTGCTTACCATTCTGGGTCCCCTGGCCATGATACCTAAGAATGTTGGTCTCTGAAACATAAAATCCAAGATATGATAGATAGTGATGAGATTATGGTGAAAACACCAGAACAACTACATATCCAGGATAATCCTCTACCTCAGTATAATAAGGAAGGAGTGAATATGATCAGTAGGGGGAATGGAGAAGGTTCCAAATACCTCAAGAAGATTGGAGAGTCATCTCAATCAAATGAAGTTGACTCTATTATGCGGGGTTATTCGGAGGAATAATTTTTAATAGAGCGGGAAATAAAATCCATCAAGGAGTAGATTGATCAATTGGCAGAATTAATGGTATATCAACACCAAGTAACTCGGCAGTTGATAAGCTAGATCAACTAGAGGCAAACAAATATTCCTCCACCTAGAATCCTACGAATTATAAAGAAGGATCATTATCGATTCCAAGAATATAAAACCTGGGCAGATAAGGTTACAAGGGAAGAAAGATTCCAGGCTCGTAGAGAATTTGAGGCTAAAAGGAAGTTCACTCCTTTAAACCAATCTAGGGAGGAAATTCTACAAATGTAGATCAATGAAGGAAAGATCACAGAACTAGTACCCCCAATGGACCCCCGATCAAGGAGTTTTGATGTAAATAAGATATGGCAATACCATTCCAACACCCCTGGTCATGACACGGAAGGTTGTTGGGCACTTCGTCACCTAATCTAGAATCTAATTGAGAATGGTGATCTGCAAATGGTAAACATTGGTAATACCTTGCCTGAAGAAGAGGAGATATTTCCTCCCGGGACATGAAGTTTGAAAGAAATTGTGGCAGTTATTTCCTATAAGAAAGACACAATGCCGTTGATAATTCAAGGAATGGAGGATAAAAAGGGAAAGAATCCTACGAAGATAGCCGCATCAGAACCATTGATGTTACCATTCCTACCCCAATACCCCATAATCAATTTGAAAAGAGTCCCATGGAATTATGGGAAAAGTGCGGGATCAACGTCAAATTGCACCGCTGTCCTACCTAAGGCTAATCCGCTGTTTTTACCTTAGTACATGTTAAAGTCAATTGCCAAAACCACGGGGAAGTGCCCGAGAGGAAGGTCATGGAATTCCTCAACAAAATAGGACCTTGTTAGTTCCCAGAGGCACAATAGTTATCTAGAAGGGGGGTTGAATAGATATTTTAAAACTTTTCTCTTTTTCAAAGTACTTGTCAGTATTGATTAAATTGACTGCAGCGGAATATATGTTTGTTTCCCTTAAGATAATGCAATAATAGTTTGATAAGCAGTTATGACAGTTATAACAGATATAGCAGTTATAGAAGTTAATAAGACACATTGATTTTAAGTGGTTCAGAGCACTCAAGGCTCCTAGGCCACTCTTCTACTCCACGACTAGGAAATCCACTAAGGATGTCTTTACAACTTTAAGTCACTTAGATTCCTTCAAGATCAACAATCTTGGAACTCCTTTATTTCATTTAGAACTCTTCATGTCCAGCAGACTTGGTACACTTGGTTTGAGAGTGGTTTTCTGGGGTGTGCTACTCAGTTGCAATTAAGCATCAGTTCTGAAGAACTGAGTAGCGAAGCAAGTTTTTCTTCAGGATCGTAGTGTTTGTGCGTTGAGAGTTCTTGAGCTTTTTCATTCTTTGCTTGCTTACTTGCTTAGACTGAATCCCTGTCTGATTTTCTTATAAAGGAGCCTTTGAAATATTTTAGTTGAAGGCATCCGTTGTAGCATTAAATGCTTCAGACGTTTCTTAGCACTGATGCTGACTTCCTGCAAATCTGTTGTCCAGCCGTCTGGCCCAGTGACACAGCAGACTGCTTTCTCACCTAACACCTAAAAAGGTGTTTTCAGCAGGCATGTAGTCCTTTCCTTAGATTCTTCAATATGCTTCTTCGATTCATACTAAGGATGAATGTAGGATCATTGGGACTATCAAATTGTCAACTTCTATAAGCTTTTCTTCATTTGATACTCTTCCTCCTTCATCAGATAGACGAACTTTGATGCTGTCAGGAAGGTCACCACGATCGTGGTCTTTGTACCATGATCGTTGTGTGTTGGCTTGCACAGGCTGGACTCAGACTTGATCGTAGAGAACACGATGATTTCTCTTAAGCTCTTATAGACTACGATTTCCACTTGCTTGTCTTGCAGACTACATGCTTCCGAGAGCTGACTGCGATTCTTGACTTGGCTCGCCAGGCGCTCGAAATATCTCTATGATTTTGAGAGAGACTTCCAAGATAGACTACAATCTTTGGACACTTTCATTGACGCACCACGATCCTGACTTGACTTTCTGCAGACTGGCTTTGGCAGACTACGATTTTGTCAAAGCCTAACATTTACGTCTCAAAATAGATCAACCTAACAGTTTTGATCTCTCTTCTATACATTCATTTACAGAATAATAGACATTAAAGTACAGATCAACCTAAAAATTTTGATCTATCATCTAAGTCCTTGTACATATATTCTTTGAAGGACTTTACACTTAAGCATTTATATTTACTTTCAACATCAAATTTGAATATGCAATTCCCAACAGACCTAATAAAGCAAAAGTGGTGTGGTAGTTAAAGGATGCACCCCCGCATATCTCCATCATGGATATAATATTATCCTATGAGGATCATCTTAAAATCTTGGTTCAAGTCCTGGAAGAAGCCCACCTGCCAAGGACGGTGGACACAAAAAATTTTCAACACTTGGTAGATCACATCCTTAATAGCAATATTATATCCTTCACTGATGATGACATATCGGCAGAAGGAACGGGTCATCACAAATTGCTACATATAGCAGTGATATCCTCAGGATATTTGGTAGGGGGTTTATTGATAGATGGAGGATCTTCCTTGAACATCTGCCCTTATGATACATTGCAAAGAATGAAAATCAACCCAAACAAAATCCGGAGCAATCATGTCGTCATAAGAGCCTTTAATGAATCTCGACAGGATACTGTAGGAGAAATAGAGCTTCCAGTGGAGATTGGCCCACATACATTCCACATATCATTCTAAGTGTTGAACATCACTACTGGATACAATTTACTGTTGGGAAAACCATTGATTCATATGGCGGGAGCAATCCCATCCACACTTCATCAGCAGTTAAAATACATCATCAATGGTAATTTGGTGACTGTTAATGCCAAACCAGAATACCCGATCCATGTAAATAGGGATATGCCTTTGATCAGCCTCAATGAAGGAGTTGAGCTTGCTCGTTTTCAAGCATTCGAAGTGAGCACCACTCACTATCGACCTCTAGGGGCACCAGTCTTAAAACCAAGAATCTCTCCTGAAGTAATGGCTGTCGGTCAAGAGATGACATCCATGAGTTTTCTGGATAGACAAAGGGCTAGGAAAAAATTGACAAGGGATTAAAAATCCAATTTAGATACTTAGCCAAGTAGGGAAAGCTGGATTAGGCTACTACTATGGATTCAAACACAGAAACCCGCATAAGTATTGTTGGATTTATACGAAATTATGACACAATCAAATTACAAAAATTAGAGGAAGCATGGTATATCAGAGTTTAAAAATTTCTACAAAACCATTACCCGGATCATCCTTTATGCAAATTATTAATTTAAAACGATAAATAAGAAGTTATGGAATCATACCCTTGTAGAACGAAGCTTCCACAGGTACTAGTTCAACTCCTTGTTCTTCGTGATCTCCTTGAATTTTTGGGTTAGATTCCTTCTTTTGATCAACGTTAGCCACCCAAGTGTTTGGCCTCTAGAGGTGATCCACCAAGGAAGATGAATTATCAAGAAGGAGGGTGGTTGGCTTAGTTTCTATCCTTTATAGAAAAGGAGTACTCTCCAACAATTAGAATTGCATCAACTGATATCTATTATAAGACTCCTTTTATATAGATATTGGTCAACCCTTCTAATCCTATTAGACATGGAATTTTATTTAATTAATTAAACTCCTTTAATTAATTTATGTTTTCCACCACATTGGGAATAATTAATTAAATTTATTTAATTAATTTATCTACTAATCTTATTAGGAATAAATGAGAGTACTAATATTAAATTAATTACTAAACCCTTTTAGAGATTAAAATAATTATAATTATAATAATATTAATAAGATATCTCTTATTAATTTATATTTAATATTTTCAAAATATTAAATAATAAACATTAAGCTATTTAATATATTCTATCACCATAGATTAAATTAATTACACTTAATGCATTATCCATTACCTTCTTAAATAATTATTCTTTCTTTTATAGTGTGACCCTTTAGGTTCTCCATATTAAACTGGTTGTGAATAAATCAATTAGAACAATTCTAATCTTATTTAAATAAATAAATTAAACTAATAATCTATTTAAATAAATAATATTTATTCTACAATAGGGATAAGCCTCCCTAGCGATCAACGACTTTTCAGATAATATAGATTTCAACATTAATCATAAAAGAACCTGTGAGTAAATAGTTACCGTACAATTCAATCCTTCTATCATATAATGTCCCAATTAAATATAAGACATGGATTTACTATCAAGTCTTATTTTATTTAATTGCATGTATTTCGATTAAAAAATGCATAACTCCATTTAATGCAAATTAGAAACTCCTTTCTAATTTCATTCCACATTGGCCAAGGATTCCTGGGTTGTCATTTACCGAATCACGTAGGACATATCTCCTCTTTTACTAGAGGTGGTAGATTCTTTATTAATCATTCATTATCTCCATATGTAACTCATTATACCTAAGCATACCCTTTTATATACCCTAAAGAGCTTTAAAGAATAAGTCAAAGTATATAATTCATTACATACAAGATACTATGATGATCTCAAGTCCAAGGAGCACTTGTACTACTATCACATTAGGAATTCCTATTGATAGGCGAGTAAAACTCCATTAGGTATTCCATAGCGCGTCACGTTTAGTGAACTTATTCTCCAATAAGCACCTACATACTTGCTTTAGTGTCTCCATACAAATGATCATGAGATCAATCATCCTCATCCAATGAGCAAGCAAAATATGTACCAATCTATCCGAATTTACTAATTCCCTTTTTAGTAATCTCACGATTGGGAACTATTTTAGTTTTAAGCTTTCTAAGAATTTAAATCTCATTAGCATGATCAACATCATGATTCTAAAAGCATTGCTTAAAACTATGGGTTATTTACATATTATAAAAACAGCACCATGTAGATAATTAAATGCCTTTAATAAATGAATATTTTATTAATAAATAAATAAGATTATTTACAAAGTATGTGCTTCATCATCATACATGATTGGCTTGTATGCACACCACTATCAATCTCCCACTTGTACTAAAGCCAATCACCATGGTATCTCATACCCATCTTCTCTAAGTGACGATCAAACTGCTGTTGTGTTAAAGCTTTAGTAAATGAATCTGCAATGTCATCTTGAGAGACTACACTCTCTAAGGTGACGTCTCCTCTTTCAATGATTTCTTTAATCAAAGTGCCGCAACATATGTTTCGATTCAAGATGAGACTTAGGAACTATTCCTAAGTTCTGTAATAAACTTTTCATCTGAAACATCAACTTGTAGCTTCACTTACAGTTATATACTTTGTCTTTGTCACTAAACCAGCAACCTTTTGTTGTTTGGAACCTTTTCAATTCACTGTACCATCTTTCAAGGTAATAATTTACCCTAAATTGGATTTTGCTGTCGTCTTGGTCAGTCTGAAAACTTGAGTCTGTTTAGCCCTCGAGTGTAATTCAGACTCATCATGTGATATGATGAAATCATTAGTGTTAGTTAAGTACTTTAAGATATATATCACTGTCTCACAGTGATCTTCTCCAGAATATGACTGATCAACATCAAGTCTCGTATATTTCATTGCATACATGATAGTAACTCATGCGATCTCTCTTTTACTGAGGACAATTTTAGAGAGATACACTCCATGGCTCATCATCATGAGGCACCTTTTGGAGTTTTCCATGCTAAATGCCTTTAGCATCTAATGAATATATGTTTCATTGGGTTAAGCCGAACATCCTTTTAAATCTATTAATACAGATTTATATCCCCAATGCGGGATGTTCTACCCAAATCATTCATGGAGGAATATTTAGACAACTTTATTTTGATCGATTTTAGCATAGGAATTTCATTCCCTATCAGTAATATATCATCAACATATAATACATAGAATGAAACAGCGCTTCCACTAACCTTCTTGTACACACATGGTTCATCCTCGTTTTTGATAAAATCAAACTCTTTGATTGTCTCATCAAAACGAATGTTCCATCTACGAGAAGCTTGCTTCAATCCATAAATGGATTGTTGTAGCTCATATACATGATTTGCTTCAACCAATGAAACAAAAACCATCTGATTTTATCATACATACATTCTTCTCTAATAATATATATTTGAGGAAGGGCGTCTCCATGTCCATTTTGACATATTAAGTAATAATAAGCTGCAATCGCAAATAAAATTCAAATGGACATGAGCATAGCTTTAAAATCCATTTTAGATTTTATGGTCATCTACCATTTCTCTGAGTCTTTATTACTCATAGCTTGTTCGTAATTCAATGGATCATCATCATTCATGATGTGTACCTCATCGTCATCCTCTATGACGAATCCATACCTCTTAAGTATCTTCGGTACTCTTCCAGATTTACGAATAGGGTGTGATACAGTAGGTTCTTCCACTTGTCAGGTACCTGACTCTGATCCGTAGTAATTTATGGTTCTTGAACTTCTTCAAGATATATCTTACTCCCACTGACCCCTTCATGGATAAACTCTTTTTCTAAAAAGGCAGCATGTTTCACAACAAAGACCTTTTGATCAGTTGGATGATAGAAATAATACCCTACAATTTCTTTAGGGTATCCCATAAATCTACACTTGTCAAATTTAGACTGTAGCTTATCATGTTCAAACATTTTGACATAAGCTGGACAATCCCAAGTCTTAACATGCTTAAGATTTGGTTTTCTCCCCTTCCACATCTCATATGGAGTCTTTGGGGAGGATTTGGTAGGTACCTTGTTAAGTAGGTATGCAGCCGTTTCTAGGGCATAACCCCAGAAGAAAATTAGAAGGTCGGTAAAACTCATCATGGATCGAACCATGCCCAACAGTGTTTGATTTCTCCTTTCAGATACTCCATTCAATTGTGGTGTACCTGGTGGAGTCCATTGTGAAATTATATCATTTTCTTTGAGACAATTGGGAAACTCACCGCTTAAGTATTCTCCACCTCGATCTGATTGAAGAATCTTAATACTCTTGCATGTTTGTTTCTCTACTTCACTTTTAAACTCTTTGAACTTTTCAAATGATTCTGATTTGTATTTCATTAAATACACATATCCAAATCTTAAAGTTATCTTTAGTGAATAAAATAAGAATACCCTCCCCGCGCATTCGTTGTCATAGGTCCACAAACGTCTGTGTGAACCAACACTAACAACTCTGTAACTCTTTCTCCTTTTCCACAAAAAGGAGATTTAGTCATTTTACCCATGAAACAAGATTCACAAGTTGGATATGATTCATAATCGGATAGCTCTAAGAGCCCATCCTTATGCAACTTAGATAATCTCGTTTCATTAATATGACCGAGTCTACAGTGCCACATATAGGTATAATTAATATCATCTCTTTTCTTTTTCTTAGTTTGTTCTATTTGAAGTATATTTTCATGCAAGTCAATTATATAAAGTCCATTTCGCAAATTTTCAATACTATATAAAACATCGTCTTTATAAATAGAACAACCATTATTCTTTATAATAACGTTAAATCCTTCCATATCCAATACAGAAATAGAAATAATGTTTTTAATAATATTCAGAACAAAATAACAATTATTTAGATAAATGGACTTGCCCGAAGGCATTGATAAACAATAAGTCCCTACAGCTAATGCAGCAACCTTTGCCCTATTCCCCACTCGTAGGATGACCTCATCATTGCTCAGCTTCCTACTTCTGACCAGTCCCTGCACAGTATTACATATGTGAGAACCACCGCCGGTATCCAATACCCAAGTAGAATTATGACTTTTAGAAAAATTAATTTCAATCATAAACAAACCTTGATTGGAAGTCGAAGCTTCTTCAAGCTTCTTCTCTGCTAGAAATTTCTTGCAGTTCCTTTTCTAATGTCCCGGCTCGTTGCAGTGGAAGCACATTCCTTTGCCAGCTGGTTCAGGGTTTGTTTGCTCTTTTTCTTTCCCCTTTCCCTTAGCCTTCTTGGATTTTTTTTTTTCAGAAGACACCTTGGGCATCTTCCTTTTATTGGAAGAATCCACCATCAAGACTTGGTTCTTCTTGGATGGGAAGTGACCTTCTGCAGTTTTCAGCATGTTAAGCAGCTCAGGCAAGCTGACATCTAGCTTATTCATGTGAAAATTAACCACAAATTGCGAGAAGGTCTCAGGGAGTGACTGCAAGACCAAGTCTTAACTCAACTCCCCATCCATGACGAACCCAAGCTATCCAAGACGTTTAATCAGATTGATCACCCTAAGGACATGAGTCTTGACGGCTGTGCCCTCGGTCATCCGAGATCGGAAGAGCTCCTTAGATATCTCATATCTAGCAGTCTTACTCTGTTCACCATACAACTCCTTGAGGTAAAGCAGTATAGTAGGAGCATCCATGTTTTCGTGATAACGCTGAAGTTCGTTATTCATGAATGCGAGCATGATGCATTGAGCCACAGATGCATCATCTTGCCACTTCACAATGGTGGCAATCTCTTCCTCAGAGGCTGTTTCTGGAACAGTTCCAGGGACAGGTGAATTTAGGTTATAAGAAATCTTTTCAGCAGTGAGAACTATTCTTAGATTTCTTAGTCAGTCCGTATAATTCGGTCCAGTAAGCTTATTAGCATCAAGTATGCTTCGCAGTGAAATTAGTGATTTTGACATTTTTAAAATTCTGCATGTAAAAAACAACATTTTTAGCAAACATTCATTTTATTAATTTTGCATACCAAAATAAATTTAGGTCTTTATTTTAAATTGGTATCTCCCACTATTTTTATCAAACTATATTAACCTCACTTATATAGTTCGACAATATCTAATTAAAGATTTGCTAGTAAGATTAAGGATCCCATTTCAAATGTATATAGCCTTGTGGATAGCACAACAAACGATATATAAATAAATAGGTAGACAACTCTTGTCAATTACATCAACATGTAATTTCTTTTATTTTGCTTCTTAAATCATAATGGTCAAGTGTGTGCACATCTGAATTAAAATGATTTAAGTTAAGTCTAACCTAGCATTTCCATAAATTCAAAAAAGAAAAATGTTCATCCTTGTGGATAGCACAACAAGACTATATTGTTCAATTTTCTTGATAAGCATCAAGTGTGATTAATTAACATCTTAAATATGCAATACTCGCCTTGTAGATAGTACAACAAACTCATATTAAATATTTAATACTCTATTAATTTATCATACTAGAAGGCGATGTTCGATATTCCAAATATCATTTGAACGCTTTGGACTTAATATAATTTTTTTGAGGAATTTGTTATTATTTGTCTCATTTTGTTTAGCGCACATGCACATATATATATAAAATACGCGTCATTTTATTAAACATGCGAAGCATGTTTGCATAAAATATAATAATATATAATACTTAGCATGCACATATAGAATACTATATTCTACTTGGATTGATTATGGACTTTATTCTAGTTTGGTTCACTAGAGCCACCAAGTGAACCAAGAGGTCAAACCTAGGAGTGCAAAAATTTAAATTTAAACGTAACTATTATATTTAAACTAGGGCTCCATACAAACGGGTCTTCACGCGCTCCTTACTCGTTGGTCTCCAATTTCTTCAAGATAATTTTAACTAATACTATTACATTAACTATTTTAAATTTAAATAGAAACCTTGATCAGCAGTCAAGGGGAAGTACATAGGAGAGAGATAGAATTTACATCAAGAATAAATTAGAGAAGACGAGGTACGCAGACTCTATTTAATAAAACTCATTCATTCAAGCATTCAAGTAAAATAAAATCCAATCACATTGGTCAAATAGTCCATAATCAGTCCCTATTTATTATCATACATATCACTGTAATACCTGAGAATTTCTTAATATTATTAAATAAATATATTAATAGAAATGAGAATTTATTTGAATATAAATAATTTTGTGTTATGAGATGAATTAATTCAATTATATAAAATTGAATAATTATAATAATTGAGAAATTTATGAAGTTTACGATAAACTCGTTGATAGCCTTGTGTGGCACAGTGACGTAATATAAGAATGATTATATTAACTTAAGCGAACAATTAATCTATATTAATTGTTAATCGTAGAATATTAATTAATTATCATCATAGAATAATTGTTATAGAATATTAATGGTGATTAATTAAAAATATGTGATTATTATTATTGCAAGAAATATAATAATAATAATAATAATGAGCAACGTGTCTATAATATAATAAGATCTATATTCATGTGATAATTAATCCTATGATTATTAATTAAGTGTTATTAATAATTACGAGGAATGGATTAATTAATATTATTATTAATTAATTGATAAAATGAATAAATTATTTATTTGACATTATGAATAATAAAACAAATAAGTAAGGTTGTATTGATTGTTGATTGTTATGTGCAAGTATGCAATAATTGATAATATAAGGTATATGGAATACAACTATATTATATAGTGTAGAGAAACACTTAAGTGTGACCATGCAAGTATATTTAAATTATATGATTGTACATAGTAAAACTATGTGTTATAAATACATCATGATGCCTAGGTAACAATGTGAATATACATTAAAGTGAGACATCATGAGTATGTGGTAGATAATTTAATAATACTTAGCTATCTTATGTTATCTTTATTAATTATTAAACAATTGTCTTAATAAAGAAGATGATGTAATGTGAGGATACCTTGATAAAACTATACCAGTATGATAAAATGTATATGGATTATATGTGCTCAAATTGCATTTACTACATTATGTAAATCCATGTTAGTATCATTAGAATTACATTGTAACTATAATTGTGGCCTAATTATATAGTATGTATACATGTAACATATTTTGGCATAAGTGTTGTGTATATACAATTTCTAGAATGCTGAGTATTATATCCCACATGGAATGACCAATACCCCTCCTTCCTCTCATTCACGTAAAAACCTCAAAGGCTAGTCTACTTCCTCATTCTTCTCCCAAGATCAATCCTAGCTCATAATTATATGGGGAGTGGGCATAATGATTTGATTCAACAACCCTTACCAACTCTCCATTAACCTCTATACAATTCAAATTTACGTTGGTTTGATTTGTGGTATAATTTCATTGCCTGTGTAAGGATTTCTCTTTAAATAGGAACTCTTCTCCTTCATATTTCTAATTGCTGAGAATTGCTTGAGTTTGATAAATTGAGAGCATATATAATATCAGTCTAGAGTTGTAAGAATTGAATAGCAGCAAGTTCAATCACTTACAGAGGTATAATATACATTCCTTGTTCTTCATTCTCCATTTCTGTTTCTGCAAAAAAAATTGAGATTTCTTAATTGTTGGTTGTGGACGCTATGCATGCTAATTGATTTATACAAAGCTTGCTTAGTAGTTACATGGACTTATATTACATGTTGGGATTGGAATGTAGTTGTTCTCCATTCTCGTTTTCATTTTTCTGTCAAAACTTAAATGTTTGATTTTGTGGAATTTGATGACAATTGGTTGTTAGAATGATTATTTAGTGGTTATATAGTCTTATAATGTGATAAGGAAGCAATGTGGTTAATTAGAAATTGAATTCGTTTGGAATTTCTGTGTTTAGGTCTTGAAACTGCCGTTTTCTGGAACTGTCTGCCGCTGGCTGGGAGCCGGCGCAGCTGCGCCAGTTTTACACTGGGCAGCTGCGCCAGCAGCCTGTAGCAGTTCCTTGCCTCCTACTTGATTTCTGTTGTGTATATATTATGTGGTTTGGTTTAAACAAGCATACTAACTTGTGTAACATATATATATATATATATATATATATAAATATAATGAGGCAATGTAAGCGTGATTTAGTATATTAGCATACATGGTTAACAAAAAGCGTTTGGTGTTCGAAGTGAACTTAGAAGCTTTAAGAATGGACTTTGATATATAAGCGCCATAGTTAGGTTCTGATTTTTGAGTCACATTAGTATGACCTAGAAACACATGAGATGCATGTTAACTCGCATATATAAGCTCCGTAACGAAATGTGATCATGTGAACCTCGCTAAGTGAGCTTAGAATTTTAAAAGGAACTTAGAGATTATAAAAAGGGGATTTAGATGTGCTATAATTATATTCGGACTTTGAACATGTTATTATGGTTTAGAAATGCATGAAGGACATGATGACTTGTGTATACGTGTTTAATAATGTAACATGGACACGCTATGCCTTATTAGTAAACCTTACTAGTAAAAGTGTAAGTTTGAAATGTAAACCTTGAACATGTTTTCAAAAAGATAGTTACATCACGTGAGTATCTAGATTCTAAAGGGTTAAGATGGCATGTTCGGGTTTGATATGCCTTTAAACATGATTCGTATGTGGTAGACATAATGATAACATGAGTTTAAAGCATGCTCCCAAGTACTAAACAATACTAGTTATGAATAAATAATGTGAACACTATAAGCATGTGTATTAATAGATTATGTGACATCTATGTAAACATATAGCCGAGTTACAAAGCATGATAACCACATGGTTTTTCTATCCCTTAATACCATGTAAAATGTAAGTTAAAATTTGTGACAATGAACTCAAGAACGATTATATGCTACGATGTTGCTTGAACCCGATTTTGACGGTTAACTTATGGGAATGCCATAACTTGCTAAAATGAAATATATTTAGTATTGATTGTGATCTTATGTGATATTAATAATATGCGAGTATGTTTGCTAATTGTGTTAGTCTCACATGATAGTAATGATGTATGAATATGATCAACTTGAGAAAAGAGGAAGTTAAGGATAGAAATTAGATACAAAACAATTGTGTAGCTAGGTTAAAACTTATCTTGTGTGTTGATCGTATATTCGAAGATAAAATATGAAGTTAAATTATATGACTAATGAATATCATATATATATATATATATATATATATATATGTAACTGTATCACGATAGGAATTCGAAAGTGTTGATTTGCTTTTCGTGGATAAACTACACTAAAGGCAAGTTCTCTAACTTACACTCTTTTAAAGTGCAAGTTTCCTTACTTACACTCATTTATAGTGCAAGTATCCTAGACCTTCGTATTTACTTTATTCAAGGAACGTTGTAAGCAAGTTCCTAACTCTACTCTTTATTGAACATTCAATTGGCTTATGCAATTATTGTCGTACGAGTAGACTCTTGAGATTAAATTCAGATATTATGAACCATATACTTCATGAATAGGATAAAAGTCGAACTATATTCTTCGGAATTTAAATCTTGAAATTGAATTTATAGTTGTTGAGATCTATGCCATTTGATTCGGCTAAACTTATATTATTGAAAGGCGACCCAAACCGATTGATTGGTGCGGGATCTTGTATTTGACTAAGAAGAACAAAATATAACTGTCGGAGAACCGACGCACGCACATTAGTATGATTGAGTGTTATGTATAACATAGGGTACTTTAGGCTGATCACCTGTTGTACTTGTTTTTGTTGGATTTTTAGTTTATTACTGTCAATTCCTGTGGAAGTTCGTAGTCCTTAGTGACTGCTCAGTATTCAATTATCTTGAAATCTTGAATTGATTTATTATTGAATCACATTGATATTATTCTATTCCTTGCGACTGTTATTGAGAACTATTGATATTCTTGTTATTCTTGAACTATCAAACCTTGCTATACCCTTTCGAGAATTGAGAATTTTATTACTTACCCTATTGTATATTACTTGCTGAGCAATTTTGTGCTCATTCTTGCTTTCCCTAAAAATATTTCAGTTAAGGCCGAGCAGTGCGGACCCTCAAGTACCGACAAGTGCAAGGGAAAGTCTACTGAGTAGCTTTGTTTATGTAGGACTTTATGATTGTAATAAAGAACTTATGATATTATGTATTAGTTAAGGTTATTATTGCTTAAGATATGTCTAAGCTATATAATCACTGTTTAAGTTACGAGACCTTGGGACGTGAATAATTATATTATTTAAATGTAATTTATTCAGTATTAGTTGTGTATTATTCCGCTGTGCGATGCGACATTTAGTCGTATTATTATTGTGATGTATTACCATGAGCACGTGACGAACCGAATTCGAGCGACCCCGTGACGGTCCTGGAATTTGGGGGCGTCACAATCACCATATATATCAATAAATAAATATTCATCTCATGAATTAAAACATTTTATATATATATGAGTATCATTTAATGGGCAATTTTAATTTACATGAAATCCAATTTAAAGACTAAAATAAACTCTTTATTTTAATTATAAAATTATTAAAAATATAATATATATATATATATATATATATATATATATATATCTGCACCTTCCTGATTCCTTTTTCTAATAAACCACTAAGTTACCTTATACATAATATGATAACATCTTTGTGGGACAAAAGTTCACATCCTATTGAAAACGTAAATCACTTTTGGACTAAAATAACCCACGAATTCCTTTAACGATGAAGACAGCGACACCCCCTTGTTTGGACAGCACCGATGCAGCGAACTAAAAGAGGATAGAGAAAATAAATTCGTTCATTTTTTTCTTTCTTCCACAAAAAATAATTTTATACAATTAATTATGCCCAATAAATTATTCTAAATACATACTCAAACATATATAGAATTAAAACAATTAATAATTACATAAAGGTTTGGCACTGATGCCACTGTTGGATTTGTACGAAATTGTGACGCAATCAAATTGCAAAAATTAGCGGAAGCATGGTATATCAGAGTTTAAAAATTTCTACAAAACCATTACCCGGATCATCCTTTATGCAAATTATTAATTTAAAACGATAAATAAGAAGTTATGGAATCATACCCTTGTAGAACGAAGCTTCCACAGGTACTAGTTCAACTCCTTGTTCTTCGTGATCTCCTTGAATTTTCGGGTTAGATTCCTTCCTTTGATCAACGTTAGTCACCCAAGTGTTTGGCCTCTAGAGGTGATCCACCAAGGAAGATGAATTATCAAGAAGGAGGGTGGTTGGCTTAGTTTCTATCCTCTATAGAAAAGGAGTACTCTCCAACAATTGGAATTGCATCAACTGATATCTATTATAAGACTTCCTCTTATATAGATATTGGTCAACCCTTCTAATCCTATTAGACATGCAATTTCATTTAATTAATTAAACTCCTTTAATTAATTTAGGCTTCCCACCATTTTGGGAATAATTAATTAAATTTATTTAATTAATTTATATCCTAATCTTATTAGGAATAAATGAGAGTACTAATAATAAATTAATTACTAAACCCCTTTAGAAATTAAAATAATAAAAATTGTAATAATATTAATAAGACATCTCTTATTAATTTATATTGAATATTTTCAAAATATTAAATAATAAACATTAAGCTATTTCATTAATTCTATCGTCATAGATTAACTTAATTACACTTAATGCATTATTACGATTATGTCATTACCTTCTTAAATAATTATTCTTCCTTTTATAGTGTGACCCTTTAGGTTCTCCATATTAAACCGGTTGTGAATAAATCAATTAGAACAATTCTAATCTTATTTAAATAAATAAATTAAACTAATAATCTATTTAAATAAATAATATTTATTCTACAATAGGGATAAGCCTCCATAGCGATCCACGACTTTCCAGATAATATAGATTTCAACATTAATCATAAAAGAACATGTGAGTAAATAGTTACCATACAATTCAATCCTTCTATCATACAATGTCCCAATTAAATATTAGACATGGATTTACTGTCAAGTCTTATTTTATTTAATTATATGTATTTCGATTAGAAAATGCACAACTCCATTTTATGAAAATTAGAAATTCCTTTGTAATTTCATTCTACCTTGGCCAAGGATTCCTGGGTTGTCATTTACCGAATCACATAGGACATATCTCCTCTTTTACTAGAGGTGGTAGATTTTTTATTGATCATTCATTATCTTCATATGTAACTCATTATACCTAAGCATACCCTTTTATATACCCTAAAGGGCTTTAAGGAATAAGTCAAAGTATAATTCATTACATACATGATACTATGATGATCTCAAGTCCAAGGATCACTTGTACTACTATCACATTAGGAATTCCTATTGACAGGCGAGTAAAACTCTATTAGGTATTCCATAGCGAGTCACGTTCAGTGAACTTATTCTCCAATAAACACCTACATACTTGCTTTAGTGTCTCCACACAAATGATCATGAGATCAATCATCCTCATCCAATGAGCAAGCAACATATGTACCAATCTATCCGGATTTACTAATCCCCTTTTTAGTAATCCCACGATTGGGGACTATTTTAGTTTTAAGCTTTCTAAGAATTTAAATCTCATTAGCATGATCAACATCATGATTCTAAAAGCATTGCTTAAAACTATGGGTTATTTACATATTATAAAAACAGCACCATGTAGATAATTAAATGCCTTTAATAAATGAATATTTTATTAATAAATAAATAAGATTGTATAAAAAGTATGTGCTTTATCATCATATATGATTGGCTTGTATGCACACTACTATCAAGTATATGCCAGCTCATCTATCAACCATCTTGTTACCGGATCTCACTAATACAGGATTTGGGAAACCTATGAGAAAGATCACTACTTCATTGTCCAGCCTGCTGATGCCTAAGGTTAAGCCAATCAGTGATAAAGAAATGTAAATTCCTGCTAAGGAAATGAAAGATCGGAATGAGATCTTCCTACAAGAAGATGAAGATCAATTTGTAAAAATATTCTACCAGGCACAGACTGGGGTATGGATAGTAATACCGCAGATAGTGACCAATCAGAAAACCAGCCTGCAATCCCTTTCATATATTGGGCTAAGGTTGATGTTTCAAGGAAAGATGATGATCATAATATGGATTCTGTTCTGGCCATCATCGAGGAGGAGGATAACAGCAACCCCTTCATCGTAACAGTTAATAATGACATAACTTTGGACAATTGGAGCAGCACTCCTTGCATCACTCGAAAAGGGTAAAAGGGCAGAGATGGTCCATCTGCCTTAAAGTGTAGATATTATTAAACTACTTACTTTTGTTACTTAGTACTAGCAATTTACTTTTGTTATACTTTTACTGATGCTTTGTATTATTAAACAGTTTCATATATTAACCAAAAGTATTTTATTTTCAGGACTCCAAAGTTGGGTTTGTTTAGCCTTGTGATGTGTTGCCAAATCTAGGCAGTGATTACGACTTTGATGTAGAGCTGGACTTTGACCTGATAGGAATTGAGTAAGAGGAGATAGATGACAATGAGGTGCCTGGGGAGATCAAAGGATGGGTCGAAGATAAACCCAAACCCAACCTTGAGAAAACCACCACTGTTAATATTAAAACCTCAGAAGATCCCAAAGAACTACAAATAGGGAATGACCTAGCCCCAAACCAAATGAAAGATCTGATTAAGCTCTTAGCCCAGTTCAAGGATGTGTTTGCATGGTCGCATGAAGACATGATCGAATTGTCTACTGATATTATCATTCATTGACTGCCCATCAAAGAAGGGTTTAAACCAGTCAAACAGAAACTAAGAAGACTGAAGCCTGAGTGGAGCGTGAAAGTTAAAGAAGAAATTGTCAAACAATTCAAAGCAGACATTATCATGGTATCAACTTACTCTGAATGGTTGTCCAATGTGGTTCCTGTGCCTAAATCAGGAGGGAAGGTACAAGTATGTGTGGATTATCCGGATTTAAACAAGGCTAGTCTCAAAGAAGACTTCCCAGTGCCTTTCATCCACATCTTAATAGACAACACGAAATAATTCGACATATACTCATTTACTGACTACTTTGTCGAATATCATCAAATCATGGTTTCTGAAGAAGATAGGGAGAAAACTGCCTTTATCACTCCTTGGGGAACCTTCTGCTATTGGCGGCTAGCTTTTGGCCTTACCAATGTTGGTGCCACATATCAGAGAGCCGTGATGGCCCTATTCCTTGACATAATTCACAAAGAGATAGAAGTTTAAGTGGATGATATCATAGTCAAATCCAGAAAGGAAGATGATCACATCGACCATGTCAAAAAGTTATTCAACTGGCTCCGTAAATACAACTTGAAGCTGAACCCAGCCAAGTGTGCTTTTGGAGTTGAATCCGGCAAATTGTTGGGCTTTCTATTGAGTAATAGAGGCATTGAGCTAGATCCAACAAAGATTAAAGCCATTACCAAGATGACTGTACCCTAGACAGAGAAGGAAATTCATGGGTTTCTGGGAAGAATCAATTTCAGAAGTCAATTCATCTCTCAGCTCACAACAACTTGTGAGCCCATTTTCAAGTTATTGAGGATAAATTCCTCAGGAAAGTGGAATGAAGACTTCCAAAAAGCCTTCCTCGCCATCAAGAAACAATTGATTGAAGCTCCTATTTTGGTACCTTCAAGGGACAAAGTTCTACTTTTCATATACATATCAATCAATTCCAATGCCATGGGCTGCATGTTGGGGAAGAAAGATGATAGAGGCAAGGAAAGAGCTATCTATTACATGAGCAAAAGGTGTAGTAGCTGTGAATAGAAATACACTTTGATTGAAAAGACCTGTTGCGCTTTAGCATGGGCTGCCATAAGGTTATAACATTACCTAAAATACATTTTCAGCAAATCCATGTTAAATTGTCGATTATCAAGATGGCAGCTCATCCTTCAGTAGTTCGACATCATCTATGTAACACAAAAAGCCATTAAAGGTCAAGGAATTACAAATCAACTTACCAAGGCCCCATTAGGGAGCTTCGACCCTTTAGAAACATATTTCCTTGATGACGGTGTAATGACAGTTCATCAAAACCATCGTGAAGATATAGGCTACTTTTGGAAGCTGTACTTCGACGGTGCTGTAATCATGGAAGGAGAGTGAGTAGGAGCAGTTCTTGTATCCATCACTGGAGAACATTATCCAATGGCCACCAAGCTATAGTTTGTCAACACCAACAACACGGCTGAATATAAAGCTGCGTAATGGGATTAAAATTGGCCCGATCAATTGGTATCAGATGTTCAGCAGTCTTTGGAGATTTTGAGCTGGCCATTTAAGAAACCACTGGGGCATATCACACCAAAGAATTACACTTGTTGCCCTATCATCGATAAGTTACCAAGACGGCTATGGAGTTTGAAGATATAGCCTTCATCCACATTCCTCGGAATCGAAATGATTTTGCAGATGCACTAGCAAACTTGGCTACCTTAATCAGCATTTTTGCAAGGAAAAGAATTCCTGAGATCAAATTTACAAGCCAGATGGCACCAGCCTATGGAAATTACATCGGAGAAATATCAGATGAACTACCTCCCATCCAACAGCCTTGGTACCAGGATATCAAATAATATCTACGGGATGGATCCACACCCACTGGGGTAAGCCAAGTTGAAAGAAAGCAGATCCATAAAGTGGCTATAAAATTCTACTTAAGTGGAGATGCTCTCTACAAAAGAGATTATGGAATGGGCCTTTTAAGATGCCTAAATAAAGACCAAGCTCAGAGGTTTATAAATAAAGTGCATGGTGGAGTGTGTGGGCCACACATAAGCAGTCCCCTACTTTTTGAAGTAGATAATAAAAATAGGACATTACTGGATCTCTCTTAAAGCAGACTATGATTAACACGTCAAGAGATGTTATCAATGTCAAATTTATGGAAATGTCGTCCATGCTCCTCCAAACGAACTACATTATATGAGTTTGCCATGACCCTTTTCCATGTAGGGAATGGACGTGATTGGGCCAATAGAGCCCAAAGCCAGCAACGGTCATAGGTTTTTCTTCTTCTGGTTTGCTCATCTCTCCATGCAATGTCGTCTAGCTCCTCCTTGCTCAATATTTCTAAATGATCATATATGTTCATGAACATAGGATCTCCAACTGGCATGTTAAGACCAGTAGAGGATACTTCTTATGAGCTAAAAGCTTGACCTTGACTTCTTTTATAGGGTTCAGCCATGAGAGAAGGTGGTCAGTTCTGCTGTTGTTGATCAATTTATGGAGGCTGATAGCTAGGACTTCTTGGGTTGCTCCTCGACAATTGACCAATGTGTCTTTGCTTTGATTTGCCTCTACCTCTGCTGCCTTTGCCTCTACCTCTGTCTCTTTCCTCATTATTCTCCCCCTTTATATCAGCATCAAGGGTTCGAATGTCTTCAGATAGGCGGTTGACACCTTGCACCAGCTCATGCATCTGAGAACGATTTTGGGCAATGTCACTATAGCCTCAGTATTTCTTCTCTGTTGCTGAAGTTGCTCCATGGCTTCAGTAGTTTGCTGAACTTTAGTCATGGTAAAGGTTTGGAATTCTCGTAGTGTGAGACGCAGCTCGTGAATCTGTTTAGTCATGTGAGCATTCTGAGATTCTTGAGTTTTCTGAAGAATCTCCACATATTCCTTATACTTTTTCCTAGCTACAAAGTGAATAACATCCCTTTGGCTGAGGCTGTGACCCATTTCTTTTACAATCTATCTCAGCTTCTTTGACAGCTCAGTTGCCAAGTTCCTTGGCAGAGTTTGGACCGAGCTGATTATATGGTCAAATCTTTTGTGAAGTGCCAGAGAGTTTCCTTAAAGATTCTCCTCTGTCTCTAGAGCCATATGGCTTATCAAATTAGCAAGCTCCTCTTTGGTTGGCAGTAGGGATAGATGATCAAGAATTCTCTGTGAATCAAGAGGAGGGGTCGTAGTGTATTCACCTATCCTTGACATGCTTGTGAGAGCCAGAGCCATATCAAAATATTCGTTATTGAAGGACGAGGGAATATCTGATTTGGTGATAGGGGCTTGTATTTGGTGTATGGGAGAAGTGTTTGGTTCAGGGTTTGGTGTACTCTACGATTTCAGTGTCAGGTTGTTCGACAAACATAAATCGTAGTTCATCGTCCAGTTTTGGTGGCTCAATGGTTGAGGTTTCAAGCATTTGTTTGACTATTCTGGTTATTTGCTCGATAACCATTGGATCATTGATAGTTGTGTCTATGATGGCAAGTTGGTTATTTGGTTCATCAGTTACAGAGTTTTGGGACTCTATAACTGGAAATTGGTTTAGTGGGTGAAGGACCACTTCTAACCATCTTGGCAATTCATAGAATTGATTGAAGTGTGATGAAGGCTAGTGGTTGATGATGAAAGAGATGGGAGTGGAATGTACCTTATACTCAGTCTCTGAAGATGAACCATTGGTGATCAGCTTCTGAGCAAACTTGCGGTATCTTGGAAATCCATAGGCAAGCACAGAGATTGCTGGATAAGCCTTGTAAATCCAGAACATGTGATCCTAGGTGTTGAGAATCAAAGCTCTATAATAGGGCATTATAGGCAAATAGTCAAACAGCTGATTGTAGTTAGCTGTTCTTTCTCCATCCCTGCATATTATAAGAACCTCAAATTCCTCATCCTCTTCTTCATCACCATCTTCATCATTTTCATCAGGAACTTCCACCACATCTATCATCTCATTATCAGCAATATCCACCATTTCTGCATCAGCAGACTCTACGAACTCTTCAGGGGCTGAGGGAACTTCATCATTGTTTACTGGTAGCTCCCCCTCAACCCCTGCATTATCTTGTTCTTGTTCTTCTAACAGCTCCCCCTTAACTGTAGCACTTTCTTGAACAGAAACTTCCAGAAACTCCTCCTCAGGGCTCATTTCAGTTGCTTTTAGCACCACTTCTACATATTGAGCCATATCTTCTATCAGGACTTCCTCAGTATAAACATCTTCTTCAGGCAGCTCCTCCTCAGCATGGTCCATAGCCTGATCAGATGCATTAGGATCCTCTGCACCCTTGAGGTAGGCTTCTACATCAGCAATGACTCTGATCTCTTCCATAGTTGGACCAGATGCTTGACGCTCAGTGGTTTGTTCATCCTTCTCAGCAGCCCTTCTTCTTTCATCTTCCTTTAGCACTTCCTCATTTTCCAGGATATACTTCTTTACAAGCTTCTTCTTTAATTTCTTTAGCTTGGACACAGCCTTTGCACTTTCTTTAGCTTCAGCCCTGACAGTTTGTTCAGGCTGAGAGGCTGTTGCAACATCCTTCTCTTAAGATGTGGCAAGTCTGGACTCCACGATTGGTGATGTCTCCACAATCATAGTGAGTGAAGACTTCTTTGATTTATGGTTGCGTTTCTTCTTCTTCTGAGGCTCAGACCTTCCTTCAGCCTTATCCTCACTTATCTCCCTCTTCTTCTTTTTTTTTCTTCTCCTTCTCTTTCAGAACTTCTTCTGGTGATTCGGTTGCCTCAAGGGTGAGTTCCCTCTCAGTGATAAGACCCTGAATCCTAGTACCAGAACCCCCTTGGGGTGCATCAGTAGTTGAGCCTTGAGGCTCCTCAGCTATCTAAACACCTTCATTCACTTTCCTTTTCCTTTTGCTCTTTCTAACCAGAGCCAAAGGTTCTTCTTGGTTGACCTCTTCTTCCTCCTCACTTTCCTTTATAGCAGATGTATTTCCAGACATCATCTTTACATTCTCTGCTGGATTCCTCTTCCAATTCTAAAACAGCTGCTGGGTCATCTTCCTGTTGGGATTGATGGAAGCACCTTCTTTATCCTCAATCTTGTCACCCAGGGCAGACTACAGAATTATGCTGATGAATCTCTCATAGAGCATCTTAGTAGAGCTCTTTGTTTTCTTTGGGCTAAGCATCCACTTTACAATCCATTCCATCATCAAAGCCCCATAGTGGAATTGGATTCTAAAACAGATGGTTGTCATGAGCTTTAGTTGCTTCTCATTAATTGAGTCGTGACCAGAGCCCTTGCAGCATATGCATTTTCCAATAATGTCAGCAAGGAACTCATACTTTTGGGGAAACTCTTTCTTCTTGTAGCCCTTGATTCCTTCAAACTTGACATGGTGCATCTTCTGTAGACCTTCATGGAAATCGTTGACATCCATTAACGGAAGACCACTTGATTTAAAACCTAGGGCCATGTTTATGCTTTCAGCGTTGAGTTGAATCTGCACGCCCTTGACTTTGGTAGTAATGACGTCGCCTTCGAAGACCACATTGCAGTAAAACTCCTTCACCAGCTTCGGGTAGATCAGTGTGCTGGTGCTCAGAGCTTCTTCTAGGCTAGCTCTCTTCAGAAGTGATAAAATCTTGTGAAACTCAGGGTCAGCAGTCTTGAACTCATCAAAGCACAGCTGGTAACCAGAAACAACGTTGGAAGCAGCCATTGATTTTGTTGATTAACTTGTGTCAAACAAATTTGGCTTAGCTTTCGGAAGCTTAGGGTTTCGTTTGAGAGAGAAAGAGATAAACTGTTGAAATTCAAAGATGAACTATTAAAAAGCAGTTCAAAATAAAATTATAACTTCCCTCCATATGTTTTGTAGAGCGGGACACGTGTTGAGTTCTGCAGGACTCCACAGTTTTAAGTCATGTGGAAAGTACGGTTCCGCCCTTAGCTCCCCCTAAGCTAGTGAGTTCTCTTGAGACGACTACGATTACCGAGAACCACTCCACGATTGTTGAGTTCCATGCTTAGCTTGCTCATTGACCGTTGACTCTACGGTTTTCTGTGATGCATTCTGAAATAGCATCCCTTCTGGGTTAAGGTAGCTCAGGAAGGGCCAACCTCTTAGTCTGACACTAAGGGTCAGGTTTGTCCCTGAGGCGCTTATCAAAAGGATTACTTAGCTTGATAATGCTGCCATTACAGCGAGCTTTTCTGCTATATCTAGATCATTCCACAATTGTGGTCTTTCTTAGTCATCTCTATGATTCTGACTTGGCCTTCTTATCTGCATGGTTAGCATCAACTAGAGCATAGAATACATGGTTATAGATTTAACATACCTAACTCACTTATTAGTTTATTAAATCTGGATTCATCTAAGGGTTTTATAAAAACATCAGCAAGTTGATTTTCAATAGGGATGTACTGCAAAGATATAGTTCCATTTTGAACATGATCCCTAATAAAATGATATCTTATCTCTATATGCTTAGTCCTAGAATGCATGACAGGATTATGTGTTATTGCTATGGCACTTGTGTTATCACAGTGAACATGTATAGATTTGAAATCAAACCCATAGTCTGCTAGCTAGTTCTTCATCCATAAGATTTGAGCACAGCAGCTGCCTACAACAATATATTCAGCTTCTGCTGTTGAAGTTGATACTGGGTTTTATTTCTTGCTGAACCAGTACACTAGTCTATTTCCTAGCAGATGACAAGTGCCACTGGTACTCTTTCTATCTATTTTGCATTCTGCAAAAGTCAGCATCTGAATATCCTGTCAGTTCCAAAGAGGACTCATTGGGATACCAAAGTCCCAAGTAAGGTGTGCCCTTGAGATACCTGAAAATTCTTTTTACAGCAGTTAAGTGTGATTCCTTAGGATTAGCTTGAAATCTAGCACATATGCATGTTGCAAACATTATATCTGGTCTACTGGCAGTTAAGTACAGAAGAGAACCTATCATACCTCTGTATTGAGTAATGTCAATACATTTACCTTTCTCATCTTTGTTAAGCTTAGTTGCTGGAGCAATTAGTGTTTTCATGGGAAAGGCTGATTCCATGTCATACTTCTTAAGTAAGTCTTTGATATACTTGGCTTGGTTAATGAAGATACCTTCATCAGTCTGCTTCACTTGCAGTCCAAGGAAGAAATTCAGCTCACCCATCATGCTCATTTCGAACTTGCTTTGCATCAGCTTGGCAAATCTCTTGCACAGATTTTCATCAATAGAACGAAAGATAATATTATCTACATATATTTGAACAAGTAAAACTTTGTCTTTGTGCTTCCTAAGAAATAATGTGGTGTCTACTCTACCTCTAGTGAATCCTTTTTCAATAAGAAAGTTAGTTAGTGTCTCATACCATGCTCTAGGTACTTGTTTGAGTCCATATAAGGCTTTATCTAATCTATAGACATGATTAGAGAGAGTTGGATTGATGAAACTTGGAGGTTGCTCCACATATACTTCTTCTTGAAGTTCACCATTCAGAAATGCACTCTTGACATCTATTTAGAAGACTTTGAACTTCATGTGGGTAGCAAATGCAAGGAATATTCTTATAGCTTCAAGTCTGGCAACAGGTACAAAGGTCTCATCATAGTCAATGCCTTCTTCTTGAGAATAACCTTTAGCCACCAGTCTTGCTTTGTTCCTTGTGATCACCCCATCTTCATCCATCTTGTTTCTGAAGACCCATTTGGTGCCAATGACTGGGTGATTCCTTGGTCTAAGAACTAATCTCCAGACTTTGGTTCTTTCAAATTGATTCAGCTCTTCTTTCATGCTTTCTATCCATCTTGAATCTTCCATTTCATCTTCTATCTTCTTGGGTTCCATTTGAGACGAAAAGCTCAAATAGAAACACTCATTTTGAGTTGCAGACCTTGTCCTGATCCTGGCAGTTGGATCTCCAATGATCAGGTCTTGAGTGTGATCTCTTGCCCATCTGTTCACTGTTGGAACATCTATTCTGGTGCCTTCTTGTTTGAACTCTTCAAGATTAACTTCCGGTTCTTGTTGTACAGAATCATTGTCTGGTGCAGCTCTCTCTACGATTTCATCTTCAGCCTCGACCATTCCACCTTCTGGAACTACGGTCGTGGTGTTGGGCTCGACCACCTCAATCGTGGTGTCTGAATCATCGATTGCAGTGCCTTGTGGTGCAGACTTGTCTGAGTCTGTTTCATCAAATATAATGTGGATAGAGACTTCAACACTTAGCATTTTCTTGTTGAACACTCTATAGGCTTTGTTATCTATGGCATATCCAAGAAAGATTCCTTCATCTGACTTGGGTTAGAACTTAGTCAGATATTGCTTCCCATTGTTGAAAATGTAGCATACACAGCCGAACACATGGAAATAACTGACATTTGGCTTTCTTCCTCTCCACAGCTCGTAGGGAGTCTTCTTCAATGTAGAGTGAATAAGAGACCTGTTCTGAGTGTAGCACGCAGTGTTGATGGCTTCTGCCCAGAAGTATTCAGGCAGATGAGCTGCTGCTAGTAGAGTTTTTCCTGCTTCGATCAGCATTCTGTTCTTCATTTTAGCTACTCCATTTTGATGTGGTGTTCGTGGAGCTAAGAAGTTGTGGCTGATGCCATTGTTTGCACAGAACTGATCCATTTCTGAGAAGTCAAACACTCTACCATGATCACTACTTATGGCCTTGATTGTCTCTCCTTTTTCATTCCTCACTAGCTTGAACATCTTGATCAGTTGGGAGCTTGTTTCATCTTTAGAATTAAGAAAGAACACCCATATGAATCTGGTGTAGTCATCCACTACGACCAGAGAGTATCTTTCCCTCTGAGGCTCACAGTTGGAATTGGCCCGAAAAGATCCATATAAAGTAACTGAAGGGGCCTATTAATTGAGTTGACTGTTTTGCCTTTGAATGAGCTCCTTGTTTGCTTTCTAAGCTGACAGGCAGTGCATGGCCTTTCTTTAACGAGCTGAACTTAGGTAAACCTGCTACAATATCTTTGGAGGCCAGTTTTGACATGCTATTGAAGTTGAGATGGGATAACCTCCTATGCCAAAGCCAGCATATTTCTTCAGAAGCTTTAGCAAGAAAGCATACTGTCTCATCAGAACTTAGTTAAGCAAGATTAACAGTGTAAACATTTCCTTCTCTGGTCCCGATCAGCTTAATAGAGGAGGTCTCCAGATCTCTAACTTGACATTGATTATTGAAAAAAGTGACTTGATGTCCTTTATCGCAGAGTTGGTTGATGCTCAAAAGATTGTGCTTTAGTCCATCCACATAAGCCACTTTGCTAAATGACACAGCACCATTCCCAGCTAAGCCATATCCTTTTGTCTTGCCAGAGCCGTTATCTCCAAAGATAACTGTTGGTCCCTCCTTCTCTGTGAAGTCAGACAGGAGGGCTTTGTTCCCGGTTATGTGCCTTGAGCAACCACTGTCCAGATACCATGTTGTGATCGTGGTGCTTAGTGCCTGCAGACAGGTTAAGCTTTCATGTTGGTATCCAAACTTGCATGGGTCCTACGATGTTAGTACCCTTGGAAACCCAAATCTGCTTGACTTTGGGTCTTCCATGTAGAATGTTATGATAACATATTATAGCTTTATGACCATTTCTACCACATAAAAAGCATCTAATATAATGCATGCTTGTGTGTGTGTGGATTCTTTCTCCATTTGGACTTTTGTGGATACCTGGTAGCCTTACCCTTATATTGATTCTTCTTTTTCCATGCAGCATTGGGATTCACAGTTTGTGCTGAGTGAATCTCAACACCACGATTCTTTCCCAGTTGGTTCTTGGAGTCAGCTTTGCTTTACTCCACGATCCTTTGAGGTTGGACAGTGGTGACTGAGTTACTCTTCTCTTTTTTGAACCCCAGGCCAGCATGGGATCCATTGTGTCTTGGGACATGACTTGGATCAGAAGAGCAGGGTTGCACTGGTTCTTCCTTCTGTGTGGATTTCACAAATACAATGCCTCTATTTAAATTAGAAACACTACTACTGTTAGTATCCTTTATCTTTTCCACGTTTTGTTCTGGGGTAGATTCCCTAAAACCTAGACCTATTCTGTCAGAACCACTTCTCTGACTGGAGATCAGGGAGTCCATGGATGAGGAAGACCTATTCCATATAGAGATAGTCTTTCTAGCTCCTCAATCTTAGAGGTTAGATTTGACTCTATTTTTGTGCTCAGTTCATTAGTTTGTCTTAAGATTTTATTCTCAGCTTCAAACTTAGAGAGAGAGGCAGAACTGAGTAGAGCTATTTCCAGTTCTTTCTGAGCTTTCTCTTTCTCTTTTTGAAGACCAGAATAATGTTTAGATAGAACTCTGAACCACTTCATGTATTGATACAAATCAGATGTTATGTCATGTAGTGCAAATCTTAAATCATCAATATCTATATAAGGAGAGTTGAAGTCAAATACCTCATCTATGCTTACCTCATAATGGTCAGTGCTTTTCTTGTTGTTTGCATCTTTGGCCATCACACATAGGTTGGCTGTGACGCCCCCAAAATAGGTTCAATACTCAACCTATTCTGAGTCTCCAAATACATGGTACAGAATCCAAATACAATCGTCTATATTATACGGTCGTGCAAAATACGACCACACAACTCTGAGTGTCAATATAACTATGTAGAAAATATAAACACTCAAACTAAGTCCTCATTATAATTATTATCACACTATTTTACAAAAATAGTGAGGACTACTACTGCTCTAACTCGGACCATCACCCTGTCTCCCGACTAGTCCCTGCGACATTTTCATTTCCTTAAGAGAACAATGGAAGAAAAGGGTGAGCTCAACTAGCCCAGTAAAGAATATTATGACTAAGATAATGGAGAATAATTTATCGTTAGTATTCAACAAGTCAGATAAAATATTATGGACAACAAGTTTTAGATCAACAACTGCAGCGAAAATAACAATTCATTAGAAGAGTTAAGTAGAAAATGATGTCTACTATCTTCTATGATTTAAAAGTTCATCATCAATATTTTATCCCTGTAACATCAATCAATATATATCTCAAATCAAATATTCATCTTGCACTACGGCCAAAGATATTTGTATCACCAGTGGTCATGTTCATCTCAACACCTATCCATCTTTGCACTACGGGCCAAAGATATTCATCAGGTAATCACTCATCTTTGCACTACAGGCCAAAGATATTCATCAAGTAATCATTCATCTTTACACTACAGGCCAAAGTTATTCATCAAGTATCACCATTTAAGATAGAGGATGATGAAAAATATTTTAAAAAACGAATCCAGTGAGATAAAGGACAAAGATTAGGGATTTGTAATTTAGTTTATCCAAGTTTAAGAATACTCCATAATAATCAATTGTGGAGCAAAATTCAAGAATGAAGATCAAAATATGGATACAATCAAATATAAGAACCATAATAGACAACTTGGACAAAGAAAAGAAAATTTAATTTTTCTGTGAATAGTGTTGTATTTGTGAATAGTGTCGTATACGTGAATAGTAACCCCGACATGAAAAGGTAAAAATTTCATAATAAAATTCATACCGATATTTCGGTGAAATGATATTGAAAGAAATAACATCATTTACACGAAAAATAATATCCCTTACGAATACGAAAGAAATAATACCCTTTACAAGAAAAATAACATCCCTTACCTTAGTAGGAGATTGGATACTGCAATAGTGTAGTAGCAGAATACTCTTCTTCTTTCTCTCTTATTCTCTCTCTAAAGCTTCTCTCTGTATAACTTTGTGAATTGGTGAGAAATAATGAAGAATTGAACTTCTATTTATAGAAGAATTGAAAATGGCCCTTGGCTTTAACGAAGGGTCAAAATGACTCCTGGTAATATTGAAGAGGCAACTACTATTTGCGAAAGGGGCAAATAACTATTGGAAAAACTAAAAGGCAAGTAACTCTTAGAAAAACGAAGAGGCAAGTTACTATTTGAGTTACTATTTACGAAAGTGACTCTTAGCAATGTGAAGAGACAAGTGGCTCTTGGATGATTTGTGGGTCCCACAGGAGAAATTAAATTCATGGAGGAAATAAAATTTTGGGTCCCGCGGACAAGCCAACCTTACAAAACACCACATATCACCATTATTTCCTTCGAGTGTCGGCAACTTCCTCTAATGGTTATGTTACTCATCACACAATTAATCAACGTATTTTAATCCTTCCATATTTATTCATAATTAATATTATAGATTCACAATATTGATAACTAGATCATTCCCATGAAAGAGGGGGCTTTCCGATAAGGATTTCTCCTTATTGGCGCGCAATTAAATAACCGAACCCCTTTCCTCGACAGAAATTTTTAGACATTGCCGATAGTGTTAATCAATAATATCATTTAAATAATATGTGTGACAATTATCACTGTAGCAATTATTGAATGAACTACTAAGTGACTTCTTACGTAAGCTTCAATAATCAAAAATACTGTGCAATACCGTGTGCTATTACGCAACAACGTGTATTACTATATTTTTATCACCGGGTATTTCAACAGTTAACGATAAAAGTTCCGCCATTATCATTAGAAAACTTATTCTTGTCGTTTTCTTCATCCGACAGTTTTCCATTATGGGGCCAACTAATGATTGCGCCGTCGTACTAATTTTCCCCTAGAAAAAGAATATTCCCCAACCAAACGAATATTTTATAGTCACTTGCTTACTTTGTAAAATTTGCACATATTACCCATAACTTATCACATTTATCAAATCAACACCTTACTATTAAAATATATATATATAGAGAGAGAGAGGAAATTCAATTTTATTCATAAAAAGTTGGGGTCTTACAACCTCCCCTCCTTATGAAATTTCATCCTCGGAATTGACGTGTGTACCTGGTATTTCAAAAAGGTGAGGATACCTCACTTTTATTTCCGATTCTAACTCCCAGGTCATTTCCTCGATATCATGGTTTCTCCACAAAACCTTGACTTGTGGTATAACCTTTGAGCGTAGGACATGTTCCTTCATATCCAAGACCTTGACAGGTACCTCCTCGTACGTTAAATCTTCGGCTATCTCATCCGGTTGTAACTCAATAATGTGGTTCGGGTCTTTCACATATTTACGTAGCACGGATATGCAAAAAATGTTATGAACACGAGACATGTTTGGAGGTAATGCGAGTCTATAGACCACATTTTGTACTCGGTCAAGGATTTCAAATGGACCAATGAATCGTGGATTGAGCTTTCCTCTCTTCCCGAATCTCTTAACTTCTTTCCATAGAGCAACACGTAACAATACATGATCCCCAACATTAAATTCCACGTCCTTTCGACGAAGATCCGCATAACTCTTTTGTCGATCCTGTGCTGTTTGTATACGTTGCTGGATCATTTGAATCTTTTTCGTAGTCATACATACTAACTCTGGTCCCAACAATGTTGCTTCACCCACCTCGTCCCAATCATACTGAAGAACGACACTTTCGTCCATACAACGCCTCGAATGGAGTCATGCCTATACTTTCCTGATAACTATTATTGTAGGAGAATTCCACCAATGGTAAGTACTTATTCCAACTCTCTTTGAAATCTAGAACACAGTGTCTCAATAGATCTTCAAGTGTTTGAATAGGCCTTTCCGATTGCCCAGCCGTTTGAGGATGATATGCCGAACTGAATCGTAAATCGGTGTCCATAGCTTTCCACAAACTGGCCCAAAATCGTGAAGTGAATCTTGGGTCACGATCCGAAACTATGGGTACTAGCATGCCATGCAATCTCACAATCTCATTTACGTACATACAAGCAAGACGTTCCAATGAATAAGTATCTCGTATAGGCAAGAAATGAGCAGACTTGGTTAATCTATCGACAATAACCCAAATCGCATCTATACTTTGAGAAACCTTGGGAAGACCCGTAACGAAATCCATGGAAATGTGTTCCCACTTCCATTTTAGAATCTCAAGTGGTTGCAATGGACCCTTTACCACTTGATGCTCCGCCTTGACAAGTTGACACGTTAAACACCTCGAGATAAACTCCGCGATCTCTCTCTTCATATTGCTCCGCCAAAATGTATATCAAAGATCATGATATATTTTGGTACTCCCAAGATGGATTGCGAACGGTGTGTTGGGTGCCTCCATCATGATTCTATACTTCAAATCAGAATCGTTAGGAACGTAAAGTCTGGAGTTAACTCGAACTATTCCTTCTTCATTAATTCTTGATTCTGGAATAGCACCTTCTTGCACTTTCTTCTTCATCTTCATCAGCTCCTGGTCTGTAGCTTGAGCAGCTTTAACTTTATCAATTAAAGCTGGTTCTACATGTATACTTGACATCATCAGTGGGTCCCTGGAGTCTTGAACTCTATCTCCATCCTTTGTAAATCATACAAAATGGGCCTTTGTGTTGACAGCATCACACTCATTCCCGCATGTGATCTTCTACTCAATGCGACAGCTACCACCGTTCGCTTTTCCAGGATGGTATTGAATGGTATGGTCATAATCTTTTAACAGCTCAAGCCAACGTCATTGCCCCATATTGAGTTCCTTTTGAGTGAAGAAATATTTAAGGCTCTTATGATCCGTATAGATCTCCATTTTTTCCCCATACAGGTAGTGTCTCCAGATCTTCAACGCGAAAACGACTGCTGTCAACTCTAGATCATGAGTAGGATAATTCCTCTCATATTCTTTGAGTTATCGCGAGGCATAAGCTATGACTTTCCAATGTTGCATGAGAACACATCCTAACCCTTTACCCGAAGCATCGCTGTAGATGGAAAATCCATCCGAACCAGATGGTATTGTCAGAATAGGTGCTGAAATGAGTCTCCTTTTGAGCTCTTGGAAGCTCTTCTCGCATTCCTCGTTCCATATAAATTTTGTATCTTTCTGAGTCAGCTGAGTTAATGGAGTAGCGATTTGAGAAAATCCTTCCACGAATCTTCGATAATGACCAGCTAAGCCCAGAAAGCTACGTACCTTGGTCACCAACTTAGGTTGCTCCAAACTTTGTATTGCTTCAATATTCGTCGGGTCAACTGATATTCTATGTTTCGATACCACGTGCTCAAGGAATGCTACTTTCTCAAGCCAGAACTCGTATTTCTTTAACTTGGCATATAGCTTGCTTTCACGAAGCTTTTGAAGTAACAGCTTCAAGTGGTGCTCATGATCTTCACGGCTTTTGGAGTAAATAAGGATGTCATCAATAAAGACAACCACAAATTGATCCAAATATTCCTTGAATACACGGTTCATCATATCCATGAAAGCAACAGGAGCATTAGTCCATCCATAAGACATGACTAAGAATTCATAATGCCCATATCGAGTTCTGAAGGCAGTCTTCAGGAATATCCTCAGTTTTAATCTTTAACTGATGATATCCAGAACGAAGATCGATCTTTGAAAAGAATTGTGCACCTTAAAATTGGTTGAGCAGGTCATCAATGCGAGGTAACGGATACAAATTCTTAATGGTGACATGGTTCAACTCCCGATAGTCAATATAAAGTTGCATACTCCCGTCTTTGTTCTTTAAGAATAAAATAGGAGCACCCCAAGGAGATGCACTAGGACGTATAAAACCAATGTCTAACAACTCCTGTAGTTGGACCTTTAACTCCTGAAGTTCAATAGGAGCCAATCGATATGGAGTTTTAGAAATGGGTTTTGTACCGGGTTCAAGGTCAATAAAGAATTCAACTTCACGTTCTGGGGGTAGGCCAGGAAGTTCTTCGGGAAATATATCAAGGAATTTATTAACAACAAAAATATCATTAAAATCTGACGTATTCTGGTTTAAATCAGTGACATGGGCTAAGAAATCTTCACAGCTATTTTTTAATAAACGAATAGCTTTATGACTTGAAATAACATTGATTTATTTTAGTGGTTTGGTTGTTTGAATTCGTACAACAGGTTGGTTAGAAATATGAAAACTAACAACCTTACAAAAATAATCAATTTTGGCATGATAAGTGGTTAACCAGTCAATTCCTAAAATCACATCAAATGCAAGTATTTTCAAAGATATAAGATCAACAGGTATGGTGAGGGTGACAATTTGAATCAACCAAGATTTGTAAACTGTGGATGTAACGAAGGTTTCTCCTAACAGAGTTTCAACAGATAAGTCAAAGTCTAATTTCTTGGGAGTCAAGTTCAAACGTTGAGCACAAGCAGGTGAAATTAAAGAATGGGTAGCACCGGTATCTAATAAGGTATAGACTTCGCAAGAGTTTACGATTAGCTTACCCGTAATCACTTCGTTCGGGTTCCTCGCTTGTTGGGTAGTCATAACAAACGCTTTTCCAGGATCCATCGACTTTGACTTGTCTGGGATAGTCTTTGGAGTCACTATCCCAGTTGGACTTGACTTTGCTATAAAGCACATTCCATCCCTCAACTGTTTCGTCGCACTTCTGATCCATGATTTGAATCATTACTCTTCGATCCATATCGAATTGGGGTTGACCGCTATGCACAGGGTAATTCCAAACTCGATGTTGGATTTCCGAATTGCTGTCCAAAAAGTGAAATCCATATCGTGTATTTTGGCCTTGTTAGATCGGACGTCTCTTTTTACAATATCAACGCGTCGTGCGGCTTTTACCCATTCATCCTCCATTCTCATTCGTTCAGTTATTTCTTCTTTCATCATAATTTTGACAATTGCATTCTCAGATTCCAGCTCTAATATCATATGCTCTGCCAGAGAGAGCTTTTGTTCAAGCTGCGTATATCGGGTAGCAAAATCTTGAATAGCTGCATTCATTTGTCCCACGACTATCTGTTGTTTTTCCCTGCTCTTATAACTCACAAATACGATTCTGCAGTTCTACATTTTGATCATAAAATTCTCCTAATAAATCCTCCTCACGTTCCTCTTCTTCCTCACTCTCAGTTGCTACCTCTGCGATTAGCTCGGGTGCAACTATTAATTCTTCACTCACCACATGGATATCTCTAATTTCTTCTTTGCCTGACATCCTACAATCAAGTTCAATAACTTAATTAGCACTCCCCAATAAACACCTTTGTTATAATAAGATATTATACTCTAATATTTCTTCTTAAAATAAATCTCCTCAACTCATCACTTAAAACTCTACCCTTTCCCAAAGGCAAAGGGATGTCTCACACAAAACATAATAAATAAAATTTGAAATAAACCTCAAAGTATTTCTAAATAAATTGAATACCAACAGTCATAAACGCCAATTTAAATAGAAAGACTTCCACGATAACATAACCTCCACTTCTAATGATGAATGCCAAAATAGGCCCAAAACATCCAATTACAAAATATTAGGAAAACCAAGTCTAATAATAATCTCAAAAGCTAATCTACTCATTTGGATCAAAGGTAGCTCTCATCCCACAAATCCTGATTACCTGCCGGAAAAAGAACACAGTGTGAGCCAATTGCCCAGTACGAATATGAAGATGAACAAATCTATCACAATATATAATGAATCTAAAAGAGTCGAATGAAGGAACACATGTGAATTACAAATGAATTACGAATAGATCGAAATTAGTAAGTCCATTTACAAAAGATTAACACTATCAATCGAATAATTATAGCCAAAAGAATCCCAAACAAATAAGGTTGAATCAAATGGTTGTAAGGTGACAATTTTATACTGAGCTCAAATACAAATAACCAAAGGCTAACAAAATACATCGATATCATGATGTATACCAATCAAATCGGATAGTACGCACGACACATACGTCACTAATCCGCCAAATAAATCAAATCAAATCAAATACTGGGTCGACCCATACATATCCTGAACAAATATATCAAATGGCCAAAGCTCATACCCAGAGAATACAAAAGGATACGCCGTAGACTGATCACACAGCCACAGAAGGTGTCATGCCCTTGTGTCAAGAGGACATGCATGTGGTACCCCCACAGGTGGTTATCTCAAGTACACCCTAAGGATCAAACTACAAAAGCCAAAGGGGGTTCAAATCACAAGGCTTACATGACCATTTTCAAATGACATCGGATTATCAAATACGAACATTCTTAAATATTGACAAGATATCAATAATCAAAACAATTCCCGAGTGTGAACGAAAATATATAAGGAACGATACAATTGAATAAAGTCTCCAAAACATATTGACATGATTAACTAGCTCAAAGAATACGAATATGAGTTCTAATATCAACGCCACAACGAAACTATCATAATAAATTGACAAAGAGTAATTATGAGAGGCAATACTAAATTTTGAAAAGAATAGCGAAACAAATAAATTAGAATTTAAATGAGTCGCTGAAAGAGTACGAAATCTGTACCTGAAGTAAGTAATGTAATACCCAAAATTTATATTTCAAATTCGACTCATTAAATTCCTTTCGTCCAATCTAATTTAAACAAAGTAATGTTTAATATAAACACAATTTATATAAGTATACTATATACAACTGTCCCATCTTAAAAGTTATCATTGTTTCATGAGTTAGGAATTATTTAACTTGCAGTGACAAAAGTAAGTACACTAGTTATTACTTAATAACATTATTATTATTATTATTTTATAAATTTTCATTACCTAAAGAAATACAATAAATCTTCATAATTAATAATAATAATAAAAAGGTCTCTGGTCCAATTTTAAATTAGCGGTTTAGACATAAAATAATTAATAATACATATCAGATTCATCCATCCATAAATTGTATAATTCCTCCTTTTTATAATGTCAAATTTAGTATTGATGTATAAACAAGTATATAACAAAACTTTAACAAAGCCATGATTTGACCCCTTTTTTTATAAACAATACATCCTGGTACAAGGTAATCACATTAATCTTCAAATCCTTTGGTTTATAAATAAACTAGTTTACATCATTCCACACACGGTAGGATATATATATATATATATATATATATATATATATATATATATATATATATATGATATACATGACTCCTATTTATGAATATATGCTCATATCCTAATATATATACTCATCAATTTGCTGAATATATTTTAAATCAATTACTTACCGGCAAATTGAGTTCTTCTCTTCCGTCGCTTCACACCCACTTCGTTTCCTTAATTCAAATAGAATAGTTAGGTTTTACTTGTTTATTTATTTATATTTCTGATGAACTCCTCTAATTTAAATAGGATTTAATTTTATCCACTTATAAATTTTACCAAATTAGTTTTAAGGCCCAATTTTATTAACTTAATATTTACTGTTACCTTTTGTTAGCCCATATAAATTAATTACTACTTTGACCCAATAAAAAAATAAAGTCCAATTAAAACATTTAAAATATAAATTTAATTATTATTTATTATTTATTTATTTATTTATTTATTTATTACTGGGTATTACAGTAACCCCGACATGAAAAGGTAAAAATTTCATAATAAAATTCATACCATTATTTCGGTGAAATAATATTGAAAGAAATAACATCATTTACAAGAAAAATAATATCCCTTACGAATATGAAAGAAATAATACCCCTTACAAGAAAAATAACATCCCTTACCTTAGTAAGAAATTGGATAATGCAATAGTGTAGTAGCAGAATACTCTTCTTCTTTCTCTCTTATTCTCTCTCTAAACCTTCTCTTTGTATAACTTTGTGAATTGGTGAGAAATAATGAAGAATTGAACTTCTATTTATAGAAAACTGAAAGTGGCCCTTGGCTTTAACGAAAGGTCAAAATGACTACTGGTAATATTGAAGAGGCAACTACTATTTGCGAAGGGGCAAATAACTCTTGAAAAAAAGAAGAGGCAAATAACTCTTGGAAAAACGAAGAGACAAGTAACTCTTGGAAAAACGAAGTGGCAAGTTACTATTTGAGTTACTATTTGCGAAAGTGACTCTAAGCAATGTGAAGAGACAAGTGGCTCTTGGATAATTTGTGGGTCCCACGAAAGAAATTAAATTCACGAAGAAAATAAAATTTTGGGTCCCGCGAACAAGCCAACCATACAAAACGCCACATATCACCATTATTTTCTTCGAGTGTCGGCAACTTCCTCTAATGGTTATGTTACTTATCACATAATTAATCAACGCATTTTAATCCTTCCATATGTATTCACAATTAATATTATAGATTCACAATATTGACAACCAGATCGTTCCCAGGAAAAAGGGGGCTTTCCGATAAGGATTTCTCCTTATTGACGCACAATTAAATAACCTAACCCCTTTCCTCAACAGAACTTTCTAGACATTGCCGATAGTGCTAATCAATAATATCATTTAAATAATATGTGTGACAATTATTGAATGAATAATTATAAAATACAGTGCAATTATCATTGTAGCAATTATTGAATGAACTACTAAGTGACTTCTTACGTAAGCATCAATAATCAGATATACTGTGCAATACCGTGTGCTACTGTGCAACAACGCGTATTACTGTATTTTTATCACCGGGTATTTCAATAGTTAACGGTAAAAGTTCCGCCGTTATCATTAGAAGACTTATTATTGTCATTTTCTTCATCCGATATTTTTCCGTTATGGGGCCCATCAATGATTGTGCCGTCGTACGAATATTCCCCGATAAAAAGATATTCCCCAACAAAAAGAATATTCTCCGACCAAACGAATATTTTATAGTCACTTGCTTACTTTATAAAATTTGCACATATTACCCATAACTTACCACATTTATCAAATCAACACCTTACTATTAAAAATATATAGAGAGAGAGGAAATTCAATTTTATTCATAAAAAGTTGGGGTCTTACATTGGCTGCTTCAGGTTCTTCACCATCTTCAGACTCAGTATTGGTGTCGTTGTCTGAGTCACTCCATGAACTTCCAGCTACTAGACCTTTGTCTTTCTTCTGATGCTTTTTGTAGCCTTTGAACTCCTTCTTTAAATTTGTCTTTCTTTTCAGCTCTTCTCTGATGGGTTTGTTACAGTTTGCAATGAAGTGGCCAGGCTTCTTGCAGTTGTAGCATAAGTCATTGATCTACTCCTGACTGTTGTTGTTGTTGAATCTCTTAAGTCTGCCGCTTCTTCCTTTGCGCATGAACCTTTTGAATCTTCTGACCAACATTGCAACTTCTTTATCATCATCTTCCTCATAGGCATATTCATTTTCATCATGAGTTTTGGAGATCTGTTCTGTTGCTTTGAAAGCAACTCCTTTATCCTTCTTTCTTCCTTCTGATAGAGTTTCTGCTCGTTGAGTCAGCTCTAGTTCGTAGGTAAGAAGGTTTCCATAGAGTTGTTGGACAGTCATTTCATGCAGGTTCTTTGATTCTCTGATTATAGTGGTTTTGGCATCCCACTTGCTTGGTAAGGACCTCATGAACTTGATGATAAGATCTTTGTTGGGATAGAACTTTCCAAAGGCTCGAAGAGAGTTGAGAAGCAAGTTGAATCTCTCATAAGTGGAAGTGACATTTTCTGCTAGAACATGGGTAAACATCTCATACTGTTGAGTCAGTAAAGATTGCTTGTTTTCTCTGACTTCTTCAGTTCCTTCATGTATGATGAGCAGTGCTTCCCAGACTTCCTTGGCAGTTTTACAGTTAACCATATTCTCAAACAGATTATCCTCTAAAGACTGAAACAGAATGTTCTTAGCCTTTTTGTCTAGCTGGATGTTGCCTATTTTATTAATAGCACTTTAACACGCAAGTATACGCGTTCAATTGTAATATTCAGCAAGCAAGGATATCGTTCCCACGAGGAAATAGATTAACCTTTATCAATTATAAATTTTAATTCAATTAATCTTATTTTAAACTACGAAATATTGGTTGTGATATGAAAATCTAACTTAGCAAGATTAATAACTAAGACCAAAGTTCACAAGATTAATGCAGATTTAACAGGTTAAGATTACACTTCCCTTGGTATTTCATTTAAATCAATATACTTCCCATTTAATTCAATTAATTAATACGAATCATTATCCAAGAATGCTTTATAAAATTCACACACTTTTTCCCAAAACACGTGAACAAATCCTCCTAAATCTGATCCTCAAGACACAGAATTACCAGGAACACCCTAGTTAATTAATTCACTATATTCCTATGTGAATCAAGTTAATTAGGGTTTTACGTACAAATTCTTTCAATGGATACAAAAGACACATAGGTATATTCCTATCCTACATGCTAATCATCTTAACCTATCCAGATTATATGAACAGATGTTATTATATCCAGACCTCAATCTATACTCCATCTTCCAATTTTATATAGATTATCACAGTAATTGTTGGCCAAACAATTAATCAATAAGCAAAAGATATAATAAACAATTCAATAAAAACCAACTTTCATTCAATGGGAAGGTTCAATTTAAATTACATACCAAGTTCCGTTGTAATCTTAATTAAAGTTTAGTACATGATAATAATAAAGAAAAACATCATCCAGATTAATAATCCAAACATCCCAGGTAATTACAAAAGATAAAACTAGAGAAGAGAAGAAGAAACTCTGAATTTGCTCCAATACTCTCTCTTTGATCTTCAGCCCTTGTAATCCTCCTTCGTGTTTTCCTTCGTTGTTCTCTCTACAAATCCTTATCGTCTGAAATTTCACGATACGTCTTTTTTTTGAAGTCTTCTTTCTTTTTTTATTAGTCCAAACCCTCCTCCAGAGTCCTTTCCCTTTTCCAAATCAATTTAGCAGCAAAAATAACCAACATTAGGCGTGGCCTAGCGCACTAGGCGCTAGGTTCAGTGCAATCCAAGCGCACTGTGCGCTAGACAAAGACCAGGTAATTACAAAAATGCCACTCAGCTCCAATTTTAATGATTTTTAATTCTTTTCTTCTCCCAAATGACCAGTTTATCCCTCCAGCTCCATCCTACAAGAAATAAACACAAAAACTAATAAAAAGATACTAAAAACACTTAAGGATAACAATAATTAAGCTAAACAATATCTGATTCGTAAGTATACAACTCACTCATCACTGGACATCTTTCTTCTCATTGTCAGTCCACTTAGCTTTGATCTTGATCTGTACTCTGTTTGGATCTTCTGGAGTTGGTGCAAGCTTTGTTGGAATATAGGGCCCATTCAGAATGGTTTCAAATAGATCATCATCTATTGAATCTATGTAGGCTTGCATTCGAACTTTCCAATTGGCAAATTTGTCTCTGTTGCACATTGGTGTCTTGCTGCCTCCACCGGTCTTGGTCTCGCTTATCAGATGTGCCATTGAATCTACTCAAGCTTTGTAGGCTAGTTGAGAGAACCTGCTCTGATATCAATTGTTAGTTCCCAGAGGCACAATAGTTATCTAGAAGAGGGGTTAAATAGATATTTTAAAACTTTTCTCTTTTTAAAAATACTTGTCAGTATTGATTAAACTGACTGCAGCAGAATATATGTTTGTTTCCCTTAAGATAATGCAATAATGGTTTGATAAGCAGTTATGACAGTTATAAAAGATATAGCAGTTATAGCAGATATAGCAGTTATAGCAGTTAATAAGACACAGTGATTTTAACTGGTTCAGAGCACTCAAGGCTCCTATTCTACTCTTCTACTCCACCAGTAGGAAATTCACTAAGGATGTCTTTATAACTTTGAATCACTTAGATTCCTTCAAGATCAACAATCTTGGAAATCCTTTAGTTCACTTAGAACTCTTCAAGTCCAGCAGACTTGGTACACTTGGTTTGAGAGTGGTTTTGTGGGGTGTGCTACTCTGTTACAATTAAGCATCAGTTCTGAAGAACTGAGTAGCGAAGCAAGTTTTTCTTCAGGATCGTAGTGTTTATGCGTTGAGAGTTCTTAAGCTTTTTTGTTCTTTGCTTGCTTACTTGCTTAGACTGAATCCCTGTCTGATTTGCTTATAAAGGAGCCTTTGAATTATTTCCGTTGAAGGCATCCGTTGTAGCATTAAATGTTTCACACATTTCTGAGCACTGATGTTGACTTCCTGCAAATCTGTTGTCCAGCCGTCTGACCCACTGACACAGCAGACTGCTTTCTCACCTAACACCAGAAAAGGTATTTTCAGCAGGCATGTAGTCCTTTTCTTAGCTTCTTTAATACGCTTCTTCGATTCATACTAAGGATGAATGTAGGATCATTGGGACTATCAAATTGTTAACTTCTATAAGCCTTTCTTTATTTGATACTCATCCTCCTTCATCAGATAGATGAACTTTGATGCTGACAAGAGGGTCACCACGATCGTGGTCTTTGTACCATGATCATTGTGTGTTGTCTTGCACAGTCTGGACTCAGTCTTGACCGTAGAGAACACTACGATTTCTCTTAAGCTCTTATAGACTACGATTTCCACTTGCTTGTCTTATAGACTCCATGCTTCCGAGAGCTGAGTGCGATTCTTGACTTGGCTCGCCAGGCGCTCGAATTATCTCTACGATTCTGAGAGAAACTTCCAAGATAGACTACGATCTTTGGACACTTTCATTGAATCACCACGATCCTACCTTGGCTTCTACAGACTGGCTTTGGCAGACTATGATTCTATCAAGGCCTAACATTTACATCTCAAAATAGATCAACCTAATAGTTTTGATCTCTCTTCTATACATTCATTAACAGAATGATAGACATTAAAGCACAGATCAACCTAACAATTTTGATCTATCATCTAAGTCCTTGTGCATATGTTCTTTGAAGGACTTTACACTTACGCATTTATATTTACTTTCAACATCAAATTTGAATATGCAATTCCCAACAGACCTAATGAAGCAAAAGTGGTGTGGCAGTTCAAGGATGCACCCCCGCATATCTCCATCATGGATCTAATATTATCCAATGAGGATCATCTTAAAATCTTGGTTCAAGTTCTGGAAGAAGCCCACCTGCTAAGGACGGTGGACAAAAAAAAAATTCAGCACTTGGTAGATCACATCCCTAATAGCAATATGATATCCTTCACTGACGATGACATACCGGTAGAAGGAACGGGTCATCATAAATTGCTACATATAGCAGTGATATCCTCAGGATATGTGGTAGGGGTTTATTGATAGATGGAGGATCTTCCTTGAACATCTGCCCATATGATACCTTGGAAATAATGAAAATTAACCCAAACAAAATCCGGAGCAGTTATGTCATCATAAGAGCCTTTAATGAATCTCGACAGGATACTATAGGAGAAATAGAGCTCCTAGTGGAGATTGGCCTACATTCATTCCACATATTATTCTGAGTGTTGAACATCACTACTGGATACAATTTACTGTTGGGAAGACCATGGATTCATATGGCAGGAGCAGTCCCATCCACACTTCATCAGCAGTTAAAATACATCATCAATGGTAATTTGGGGATTGTTAATGCCGAACCAGAATACCCGATCCATGTAAATGGGGATATGCCTTTGATCAGCCTCAATGAAGGAGTTAAGCTTGCTAGTTTTCAACCATTCGAAGTGAGCACCACTCACTATCGACCTCTAGGGGCACCAGTCTTAAAACCAAGAATCTCTCCTGAAGTAATGGCTGTCGGTCAAGAGATGACATCCCTGAGTTTCTGGATAGACAAAGATCTAGGAAAAAATTGACAAGGGATCAAAAATCCAATTCAGATACCTAGCTAAGTAGGGAAAGCTGGATTAGGCTACTACTATGGATTAACATAAAAACCCGTATAAGTATATGCCAGCTCATCTATCAACCATCTTGTTACCGGATCTCACTAATACAGGATTTGGGAAACCTATGAGAAAGATCACTACTTCAATGTCCAGCCTGCTGATGCCTAAAGTTAAGCCAATCAATGATAAAGAAATGTAAATTCCTGCTAAGGAAATGAAAGATCGGAATGAGCTCTTCCTACAAGAAGTTCAAGATCAATTTGCAAAAATATTCTACCAAGCACAGACTGGGTATGGATAGTAATACCGCAGATAGTGACCAATCAGAAAACCAGCCTGCAATCCCTTTCATATATTGGGCTAAGGTTGATGTTCCAAGGAAAGATGATGATCCTAATATGGATTCTGTTTTGGCCATCATCGAGGAGGAGGGCAACAGCAACCCCTTCATCGTAATTGTTAATAATGACATGACTTTGGACAATTGGAGCAACACTCCTTGCATCACTCGAAAAGGGTAAAAGGGCAGAGATGGTCAATCTGCCTTAAAGTGTAGATATTATTAAACTACTTACTTTTGTTACTTAGTACTAGCAATTTACTTTTGTTACGCTTTTACTGATGCTTTGTATTATTAAACAGTTTCATATATTAACCAAAAATATTTTATTTTCAGGACTCCAAAGTTGGGTTTGTTTAGCCTTGTGATGAGTTGCCAAATCTAGGCAGTGATTACAACTTTGATGTAGAGTTGGACTTTGACCTGATGGGAATTGAGTAAGAGGAGATAGATGACAATGAGGTGCCTGGGGAGATCAAAGGATGGGTCGAAGACAAACCCAAACCAAACCTTGAGCAAACCACCACTGTTAATATTAGAACCTCAGAAGATCCCAAAGAACTCCAAATAGGGAATAACCTAGCGCCAAACCAAATGAAAGATCTGATTAAGCTCTTAGCCCAGTTCAAGGATGTGTTCGCATGGTCGCAAGAAGACATGATCGAATTGTCTACTGATATTATAATTCATTGACTGCCCATCAAAGAAGGGTTTAAACCAGTCAAACTAAACTAAGAAGACTAAAGTCTGAGTGGAGCCTCAAAGTTAAAGAAGAAATCGTCAAACAATTCAAAGCAGACATTATCATGGTATCAACTTACCCTGAATGGCTGTCCAATGTGCTTCCTGTGCCTAAATCTGGAGGGAAGGTACGAGTACGTGTGGATTATCGGTATTTAAACAAGGCTAGTCTCAAAGATGACTTCCTAGTGCCTTTCATAAACATCTTAATAGACAACACGAAATAATTTAGCATATACTCATTTGCTGACTATTTTGTCGGATATCATCAAATTATGGTTGCTAATGAAGATAGGGAGAAAATTGCCTTTATCACTCCTTGGGGAACCTTCTGCTAGCGGCGGCTAGCTTTTGGCCTTACCAATGTTGGTACCACATATCAGAGAGTCGTGATGGCCCTATTCCTTGACATGATTCACAAAGAGATAGAAGTTTATGTGGATGATATCATCGTCAAATCTAGAAAGGAAGATGACCACACCGACCATCTCAAAAAGTTATTCAACTGGCTCCGTAAATACAACTTGAAGATGAACCCAGCCAAGTGTGCTTTTGGTGTTGAATCCGGCAAATTTTTGGGCTTTCTATTGAGTAATAGAGGCATTGAGCTAGATCCAGCAAATATTAAAGCCATTACCAAGATGACTGTACCCCAGACAGAGAAGGAAATTCGAGGGTTTCTGGGAAGAATCAATTTGATAAGTCGATTCATCTCTTAGCTCACAACTTGTGAGCCCATTTTTAAGTTATTGAGGACAAATTCCTCAAGAAAGTGGAATAAAGACTTCCAAAAAGCCTTCCTCGCCATCAAGAAACAATTGATTGAAGCTTTTGTTTTGGTACCTTCAAGGGACAAAATTCTACTTTTCATATACATATCAATCAATTCCAACGCCATGGGCTGCATGCTGGGGCAGAAAGATGATAGAGGCAAGGAAAGAGCCATTTATTACCTCAGCAAAAGATGTAGTAGCTGTGAACAAAAATACACTTTGATTGAAAAGACCTGCTGCACTTTAGCATGGGCTGCCATGAGGCTACAACATTACCTCCATGGGCATATAATCAATCTTATATCCTGCATGGATCCTCTAAAATACATTTTCAGCAAACCCATGTTAAATTATCGACTGTCAAGATGGCAGATCATCCTTCAGCAGTTCGACATCATCTATGTAACACAAAATGCCATTAAGGGTCAAGGAATTGCAGATCAACTTACCGAAGCCCCATCAGGGAGCTTCGACCCTTTGGAAACTTATTTCCTTGATGACGATGTAATGATAGTTCATCAAAACCATCGAGAAGATACATGCCACTTTTGGAAGCTGTACTTCGACGGTACTGTAATCATGGAAGGCGCGTGAGCAGGGGCAGTTCTTGTATCCATCACTGGAGGACATTATCTTATGGCCACCAAGCTACAGTTTGTCAACACCAACAACACTGCTGAATATGAAGGCTACGTAATGGGATTAAAATTGGCCCGATCAATGGGTATCAGACATTTAGTAGTCTTTAGGGATTTCGAGCTGGTCATTAAAGAAACCACTGGGGCATATCACACCAAAGAATTACACTTGCTGCCCTATCATCGACAGGTTACCAAGACGGCTATAGAGTTTGAAGATATAGCCTTTATCCACATTCCTCGGAATCGAAATGATTTCGCAAATGCACTAGCAACCTTGGCTTCCTTAATTAGCATTCCCGCAAGGAGGGGAATTCCTAAGATCAAATTTACAAGCCAGATGGCACCAGCCTATGGAAATTACATCGGAGAAATATCAGATGAACTACCTCCCATCCGACAGCCCTGGTACCAGGATATCAAAGAATATCTACGGGATGGATCCAGACCCACTGGGGCAAGCCAAGTTGAAAGAAAGAGGATTCATAAAATGGCCATAAAATTCTACTTAAGTGGAGATGCTCTCTACAAAAGAGATTCTGGGATGGGCCTTTTAAGATGCGTAGATAAAGACCAAGCTCAGATGTTTATAAATGAAGTGTACGGTGGAGTGTGTGGGCCACACATGAGCGGTCCCCTACTTGCCAAGCAGATAATAAGAATAGGACATTACTGGATCTCTTTTAAAGCAGATTGTGATGAACACATCAAGAGATGTTATCAATATCAAATCCATGGAAATGTCGTCCATGCTCCTCCAAACGAACTACATTGTATGAGTTTGCCATGGCCCTTTTCTATGTAGGGAATGGGCGTGATTGGGCCAATAGAGCCCAAAGCCAGCAACGGTCATAGGTTCATCTTTACCATGATCGACTACTTTACCAAGTGTGTGGAAGCTGCCTCCTTTCCCAAAGCCACCAAGGAGGTTATAATCAGTTTCATTAGAAACAATATAATCTGTCGATACGGACAATCAAAAATGATAGTATCAGACAATGCCAAGATTCTGAACAATCAGTTGATGAAGGAATTATATAGCAAATTCCACATCAAGCATCTCAATTCCGTCATCTACGGGCCTAAGATGAATAGGTACTGTGGAAGCAGCAAATAAAAATATCAAGAAGATTATGCAAAAGAAGTCCTCCAATCACAAAGGATGGCCTGACTTACTGCCTCTGACTCTGTTAGCATATAGAATATCAATGAGCACTTCTACTGGGGCTACCCCCTATTCATTGGTCTATGGCATAGAAGCAGTACTTCCCAAAGAAGTAGAAATGGCATCATTAAGAGTGTTAATAGATGCCCAGATGGAAGAAGACCAGTGGCAACAAGACCGGTACAACCAATTAGCTCTGATAGATGAGAAAAGGTTTGTCGCCATATTCCATGGTCAATTATATTAGCAAAGGATTGCTCGGTCCTACAACAAGAAGGTCCGACTTGGTCAATTCAAAGAAAATGACCTGGTATTGAAAACGGTTATCTTAAATCAAGATGAAGCCAAAGGAAAATATGCCCCAAACTGGGAGGGCCCTTTCATTGTCAAAGAAGTGTTGTCAGGAGGAGCCCTCAGATTGCAAGAAATGGATGACGAAGAATTTCCCCAACTTATCAATTCAAACTTCGTCAAAAGATACTATGGTCAATTATATCAGCAAAGGATTGTTTGGTCCTACAACAAGAAGGTCTGACTTCGTCAATTCAAAGAAAATGACCTGGTTCTTAAAAAGGTCATCTCAAATCAAGATGAAGCCAAAGGAAAGTTCGCCCCAAACTGGGAAAGCCCTTTCATTGTCAAACAAGTGTTGTCAGAAGGAACCCTCAGATTGCAAGAAATGGACGACGAAGAATTTCCCCAACTTATCAATTCAGACTTCGTTAAAAGATACTATGTCTGATCCTTTACAACGACACATCCCAGTCCCGTAAGAAAAAAGAAAAAAATATATATCAAATCAGGTCTTGTTAGCTTAAGTCTTCACTACGTAAGACCTGATTTCCCCAATCCACGAGAGTACGTAGGCAGCCATTTATGGTGCGGTCTAACCTTCAAAAGAAAAACCAAACACTTTACCTCATCATAAACCCTAACAAAATACCTGTCCCAATACATCAAAATCAAACCTGAAAATCCTATACACATAAAAAAACCAGAAGATTGACGACCTATGCTGAAAGACCCTACGACATCTCAATGTAAGTTCATCATGGAAGAGTTTGTGGTACATCAAGACAGCAAGTCACAGAGATAAACTGGTGACTATCAAACAAAGTCAAAACATATCCAAAAGGGACGTGAATTAAAATATATTTCCTCTCCATATGTTACTGTTTGATATATACAATATGTCATGTACATGTCAAAAGTGATTAACCTAGTCTATGCAGGAAATGAAAACTAAACTATAAACCCGAAACCAATCGGGTCAACAAAGCCAGAAGACTATCCCTCTTTGCAGACTGGAGTGCATCCCTAAGCTCCTGCCCAACTGTCTCAATACGAGTGAAAATCTTTGTCGCAGTATGCATAGTACTTTCCTGATGACTCAAGAGCTCGATAGTCTGACCTACTATCTCATCTAGAAAAGATCTGAGATTTACACTCTCAGCAATGACAGCATCTCTAGCAGTACGAGCCTCATCCTTCTCGCGATAAACAGAGTACCTGCTAGATAAAGTAGTCAACATCAAGGTGCAAGCCTGGTCCCTCTCAAAGGTCAGAAGTTGTACCCGCTGCTCCAAAGCCTCTCTAGAAAGTGGGGCAGAAGTAGAAAAATAACTAGAGGCTGAACTAACCAAAGTTGCTATCAAGTCATCGAACAGCTCATCCTCTGTAGGGGAAGGTAGAGCCTCCATAGGCTCCTCATCATCTGAATCAGTACCCGGCTCTGAGTAAACAACCGTAGCTGCTATGTCTACTTTATACCAGGCGCAATACTCGGTCGAACAACCAGAATGACTATCCGAGAACTCAACTATCTCCCTGTGAATCCAGAAATCATATACTCTCTCCAGATCATCCTCAGACAAAGACAAATCTGATGATCGATAACCTGAAGCTTTATCAAAAGAATGTAGATCCTGAAACTGATCAAACTTCCCCATGACAGCTAATGGATGGTAAGTAGTCACACCTCTCAAGCCATCCAATGGAAGAAAGTCTATACCCACGACATGTGTGATGAAACTTAATGGGGAATAGTAGCAAAAATAGCCCAAAATGGAAAATGGCTACTCAATATCAGTCAGAAAGACAAACCAGGATGTTGTATCTACACAATCAGTTGGACGAAAAGAGTAGGACATCACTATGTCATATCCGAAATAATATCTATGGCATCTGAATGTACCTATCGATCTTAAGTGCGTCATAAATCAGACGTACAACAATATCGAGCTGCCTCAAAAAAACTCATCAGTATGGGTGTGGCAAAAAAAAAGCTAAGATGTAAGTCTCTGCCAGAATCATGGGAAAAATGGTATGATCCTCTCTAAGGGCCCTAACTGCAGTGACCAATCCAATATCCAAGTGATCCATGTAAAGAGGCATATATAAGTATGCTACGACGCACATCAATAGAGCGTCAACTCGGGCTGTCCCCCAACGCTCCTCTGAGATGGCAAAGTCCTCTCGATGCTGTGAAAAACTATCAACAACCCCAAAGTGGGTCAATCAAAAAGTCTATAGACATAACATGTCCGGAGGTGATCTCATCTAGTACGACTGTCCACCTCAGACCAGTCATCGTCCTAAACTGTTGGCACAAATGACCAACAGCCACCCTGGCATAAGGCCCGTCTAAGGGCAAGCCAGTAATATGCTAGTACTCCTCCAAAGTCAAAGTCAGATCATCTGATCCAAATCTAAAAACCTGTCTATCAGGGATCCAGCATGACAATATGCCCTCCATAAAACCATCCAAAACCTAGAATGTCAGGAAAAACATGGAATGTCTCAGCATACGATCTGCTAACAGGAGATTCGAATCTGGCAAACTGTCATACCAAAACCTCAGACAGGATGCAATCCTAGTGGGAGGTGTGTGATCGATGCGAGTCACAAAAGAAGAAGGCATCTATAAAATCGTATCATAAGACCATACAGGGGTCAATTCTAACTCATCAATATAAAGGAAAATCTATGACATATAATGCATGCATTATAATAAATGACAATATAATAGGTGCGATAAATGAAAAGCATTATACATACATATTTATGAAATACATCAACATCATCTCTGTCTTCAAATAAAAATAGAAAGTATAGGGAAATGGGGCACAAGCGTCCAATAGCTAACAAAAGCCTACAGAAAGAAATCCCTAACATCTACATCATCAATCCTGTTAACCTGAGTTAACTCCTCATGAGTTACAGTATCTCCGCTAAAGGTAATATCTGGACGATATAAAGGGGGATCTACTCCAATAAAACCATTAGTGTATGGACCGCCAGAGGGACCAGTACCAGAATGGGAAGGATCAAAAGTATCTGCCTTCACTGGATCTCTACCTAGATGGCGAATGAAAAGATGTGCCCGGTCCAACCGCTGGGTCAAATCTGCTATCTGTTCCAAATGAGTAGGTTCTCTAACGCAGGCTATCCAATCTGTCATCATCACTGGCCTAGGCACCATGCCCGCAAGGAACTGGGTAGCACGGGTCTGATCCCCAATAGTGCGGGGAGTCCACCACCGATGAAAAATGTCCGGTGTACAAAGACCATCAGACAATTTAAAACCATCCAAGCCCATTAAGGGAATATCGGTAACAGGCTGGGACAAAGGCCAATACCGACAAGTAGGAGGAAGATATGGAATGTGTTAGGTTTGTAAGAAATCATGGCGCAATCAAATTGCAAAAAGTAGCAGAAGCATGGTAAAATCAAAGTTTAAAATTTTCTACAAATCAATTACCCGGATCATCCTTTATGTAAATTATTAATTTAAAACGATAAATAAGAAGTTATGGAATTATACCCTTGTACAACTAAGCTTCCACAGGAACGAGTTCAACTCCTTGTTCTTCGCTATCTCCTTAAATCTCCGGTATTGATTCCTTCCTTTGATCAACGTTAGCCACCTAAGTGTTTGGCCTGTAGAGGTGATCCACCAAGGAAGAGAAATTGTTCAAGAAGGAGGGTGGTTGGCTAAACCCTAGTTTTTTATTCTCTATAGAAAAGGAGTACTCTCTCCAACAATTGAAATTGTATCAACTGATATCAAGCATAAGACTCCTCTTATATAGATATTGGTCAACCCTTCTAATCTAATTAGAAATGGGGTTTTATTTAATTAACTAAACTCCTTTAATTAATTAGACTTCCCAACACATTGAGAATAATTAATTAAACTATTTTAATTAATTTGCCCCCTAATCTTATTAGGAATAATTAAGAGTACTAATATTAAATTAATTCCTAAACTCCTTTAGAAATTAAAATAATAATAATTGTAATAATATTAATAAGACTCCTCTTATTAATTTATATTTAATATTTGCAAAATATTAAATAATAAATATTAAGCTATTTAATTTATTCTATCACCATAGATTAAATTAATTACACTTAACATTTTATTACGATTATGTCATTACCTTCTTAAATAATTACTCTTCCTTTTATGGTATGACCCTTTAAGTTCGCCATATTAAACCGGTTGTGAATATATCAATTAGAACAATTCTAATCTTATTTAAATAAATAAATTAAACTAATAATTTATTTAAATAAATAATATTTATTTTATAATAAGGATAAGCCTCCCTAACGATCAATGACTTTCAAGATAATATAGATTTCAACATTAATCATAAAAGAACCCTTGAGTTAATAGTTACCGTACAATTCAATCTTTCCACTATACAATTTCCCATTAAATATAAGACATGGAATTACTGTCAAGTCTTATTTTATTTAGTTATATATATTTCGATTAGAAAATGCACAACTCCAAATAATGCAAATTAGAAACTCCTTTCTAATTTCATTCTACCTTGGCCAAGGATTCCTGGGTTGTCATTTATCGAATCACATAGGACATATCTCTTCTTTTACTAAAAGTGGTAGATTCTTTATTGATCATTCATTATCTCCATATATAACTTATTACACTCAAGCATACCCTTTGATATACCCTAAGGGTCTTAAGGAATAAGTCAAAGTATAATTCATTATACATAAGATACTATGATGATCTCAAGTCTAAGGATCATTTGTATTACTATGACATTAGGAATTCCTATTGACAGGCAAGTAAAACTCCATTAGGTATTCCTTAGCGAGTCACGTTCAATGTACTTATTCTCTAATAAGCACCTACATACTTGCTTTAGTGTCTCCACAAAAATGATTATAAGATCAATCATCCTCATCCAATGAGCAAGCAACATATGTACCAATCTATCCGAATTCATTAATACCCTTTTTAGTAATCCAACGATTGGGAACTCTTTTAGTTTTAAGCTTTCTAAGAATTTAGATCTCATCAGCATGATCAACATCATGATTCTAAAAGCATTGCTTAAAACTATAGATTATTTACATATTATAAAAAATAACATCATGTAGATAATTAAGTGCCTTTAATAAATGAATAATTTTATTAATAAATAAATAAGATCGTTTATAAAGTATATGCTTTATCATCATACATGATTGGCTTGTATACATACTACTTTGAATCTCCCACTTGCACTAAAGCCAATCGTCATGGTATCTCATACCCATCTTCTCTAAGTGACGATCAAACTGCTGTTGTGTTAAAGCTTTAGTAAATAGATCTGCAATGTTATCTTGAGAGTCCACACGCTCCAGAGTGACGTCTCCTCTTTCAATGATCTCTCTGATCAAATGAAATCGTCAAAACACGTGTTTGGATTTTTAATGAAACCTTGGTTCCTTAGCATGTGCAACAGCTCCGATGTTGTCACAATACAAAGGGACTACTCCTCCAATGCTAGGAACCACACCAAGTTCGATTATGAACTTCTTCATCCAAACATCCTCCTTTACAGCTTCACTTGCAGCTATATGCTCTGCCTCTGTCACTGAATCATCAACTGTTTGTTGTTTGGAACTCTTCCAACTCAGTGCGCCACCATTTAAGGTAAACACATACCCCAAAATGGATTTACTGTCATCTTGGTCCATTTGAAAACTTGAGTCTGTGAAGCCTTGGAGTTTTAATTCAGACCCACCGTAGACAAGAAATATATCCTTAGTCCTTCGTAAGTACTTTAGGATATTTTTCACTGCCTTCCAGTGCTCTTCTCCTAGATTCGAGTGATATCTGTTTGTTACACTAAGTGCATGAGCTACATCCGGTCTAGTACATATCATACCTTTACATGATATATCCTATTGCTGAAGCATAAGGAATCTTACTCATACGGTCTCTCTCCTCAAGTGTCTTTGGGGCCTGTTTCTTAGAGAGATTTATTTTATGGCTCATCGGCATGAGACCTCTTTTGGAATCTTCCATGCTAAACCTCTTTAGCATCGAGTCAATGTAGGTTCCTTGGGATAAGCCAAGCATCCTTTTAGATCTATCTCTATAGATCTTTATCCCCAAAATATTGGATGCTTCTCCCAAGTCCTTCATGGAGAAGTGTTTAGATAACCTGATTTTGATTGTTTGTAGCATAGGAATATCATTCCCTATCAGTAATATATCATCAACATATAATACAAGAAATAAAATAGCGCTCCCACTAACCTTCTTGTACACACATGGTTCATACTCGTTTTTGATAAAATCAAACTCTTTGATTGTCTCATCAAAACAGATGTTCCATCTACGAGAAGCTTGCTTTAATCCATAAATGGATGGTTGCAGCTTACAGACTTAATTTGTTTCAACCTTTGAAACAAATCCCTCTGGCTGTGTCATATACACATCCTCCTCAAGTTACCCATTGAGGAAGGTCGTTTTCACATCCATCTGCCAGATCTCATAGTCATAATAAGCTGCAATCGCAAGCAAAATCAGAATGGACTTGAGCATATCTACTGGTGAGAAGGTTTCATCATAGTCAACTTCTTGTCTTTTTTTGAAACCTTTAGCAACCAGTCAAGCCTTATAGGTCTCTACCTTGCTGTCTGCTCCAGTCTTTCTTTTAAAGACCCATTTACGCCCAATAGGCTTAATTCCTTTAGGTGGTGAAACCAAAGTCCATACTTGGTTCTCATTTATGGCTTCTAGCCATTTTCCTGAGTCTTTATTACTCATAGCCTGTTCGTAATTTAATGGATCACCATCATTCATGATGCGTACCTCATCGTCATCCTCTATGATGAATCCATACATGTCAGGTATCTTCGGTACTCTTCCAGATTTATAAATAGGGTGTTGTACAGTAGGTTCATACACTTGGTCAGGTACTTGACTTTGATCCGTAGTAATTTGTGGTTCTTGAACTTCTTCAAGACATATCTTACTCCCACTGACCCCTTCATGGATAAACTCCTTTTTCAAGAAGGCAGCATATTTCGCAACAAACACCTATCGATCAGTTGGATGATAGAAATAATACATTTGTGTTTCTTTAGGGTATCCCACAAATCTATACTTGTCGGATTTAGTATGTAGCTTATCATTTTAAAATTTTTTGGCATAAGTTGGACAACCCCAAGTCTTAACATGCTTAAGATTTGGTTTCCTCCCTTTCCACATCTCATATGGGGTCTTTGGGACGGATTTGGTAGGCACCTTATTAAGTAGGTATGCATCCGTTTATAGGGCATAACCCCAGAAGAAAATTGGAAGATCAGTTGTAATACCCGAGAATTTTCTAATATTATTAAATGAATATATTAATGGAAATGAGAATTTATTAGAATATAAATGATTTTGTGTTATGAGAATGATTAATTCAATTATATTAAATTGAATAATTATAATAATTGAGAAATTGATGGAGTTTGCGATAAACTCGTTGATAGCCTTGTGTGGCACAGTAATGAGGATTATTAATGATTATATTGATTAACGAATGAATTATTAAGTAAATAATTAATCTATATTAATTGTTAATTGCTATTGTAGAATATTAATTAATTGTTATCGTAGAATATTAATTAATTATTGTGGAATATTAACTTTGATTGATTAATCATATGTGATTATTATTATTGCAAGAAATATAATAATTATAATGAGCAACGTGTTTATAAATATAATAAGATTTATATTCATTTAATGTGATATTTAATCATATAAGTGTTAATCGATTATTATGGAAATTAATAATCAATGAGGAATAGATTAATTAATATTATTGTTAGTTAATCAATGAGATAAATAATTTATTTATTTGACAAATAAGTAAGTTATTAATATAATAAGATTATATTAATTATTATGTGCAAACATGCAATAATTAATAATATAAAGTATATGGAATACAACTATATTATATAATGTGGTGCAACATTTATGTGACTATATTATATATATAAACTATATAGTAAAGTTTATTTAATTATGAGAGCTATATGATAATCCCCATGTGACTATGTGAGTGAGTGGACATTAAAATAATGTATCATGGATATATTATAATTAATTATTGATTAATACAATTTAATAATAAAGGATACAGTGTGATGTGATTATATCCGAGAAAATTATACCAGTATGATAAAAATGTACCTGAATTATATGTGTACAAGTCACACTTACTACATTATGTGAATTATAGTGTGACATTTCAATTAAAGACATATGTATAAAATATATATATATATATATATATATATATATATATATATATATGTCTGTGTAGATAGCCTAAGTATTTAATACATATGTGTATATTGAATCAAGTGTGGTATGTTGCTAGAAGGCTGAGTTTGTTTTGCTGGGAGAGTCACTATCTCTTTCATGTGATATACTCAAGCTATCCTACTCCCCTATAACCTTAAAACTCAGCAAACTTTCATAGCAATCATACAATGGGGTGTGGGCATGATGATGGCTTTCAACAACTATCTACCAACTTCTTCTTATCTAGCATGCAAATCAAACATACGTTAGTTTATTTTGAGAGTCAGAAGCATGGACTGTGTTTTGATTTTCCTATATATATAAGCTCTTCCCCTTCAATTTCATTTGCTGAGATTTTGCTTGAGTTTGATAAATTGAGAGCATATATAATATCAGTCTAGAGTTGTAAGAATTGAATAGCAGCAAGCTCAATCAGTTACAGAGGTATAATCCCTCTTCCTTTCTTCTTCATTTTTATTTTCTGTTTCTGAAGTTTCCTTCAAATTCTTGATTATGCCAAATTGGTTCATGATTGGTTTGTAGAACCCTTATATTGTTGTTATATGAACATACATACATGATGAAACCACTATATAGCTTTCTTGACTTTCATTTCCATTCTTGCTCTACAATTTCTATAAAACATCAAATTCGTGAAATTAGTTGGAATTTATGAAATTGGGAATCGTTTGGGGCGATTGACTGTTATATAAGCATATATATGTGTTAGTAAGTTAAAAGGTTAGTCTAATAACATCTGGGTATGTTGAAATCGATGAAATGGGAGGTTTTGGGTCGATTTTCGCTGCAGTGTGAACTGCAGAAACTGTTCCCACGCCGCAGCGCCATTGTACGCGCCGCAGCGTCAACTTGAAGCTGTTGTTTCCGCGCCGCAGCGCCAGATTGTGGCTGTTGTTGCCGCGCCGCAGCGCCGGCCTCTGTGTGCAGTTCTTCTGCATTCTGCAACAAAACTGTTATGTACTAATTATTTGATTTTGTTTAAACAAGCATAGAAGCATGATTAATACATATATATAAACCTAATGAGGCAATGTAAGCATGTTTTAGTATATTAGCATGCATAGTTAACAAAACGACATGAAGTTTGGAAACGAACTTAAAGTTTCATAAACAATCATTAACATTATAAAGCATGAGTATATTCTGATTTTTGATACGCGGTAGAGCGGCTTAGAAATACATGAAATGAATGATGACTTGTGTAAACATGTTTCATAGTATAACGTGAGCATGCTAAACCTCGATTAGTAAACATTTCGAATGAAAATGAAAGTTTTATGAAACAAACTTTGACACATGTGTGACACATTGAGGTACTGATTTTGCAAAAATGTTTACATGACCTAGGACCACATGTAATACATGTTAACTTGCATATATAGATTTTTATAAGGTAACGTGAGCACGTGGATCGCGTTAAATGAACTTTACTAGTGAAAGTATAAGTTTTGAACGTAAATCTTAACATGTTATTGTAAGTTTCATATTCTGATATTTATGGACACATGTGATAGTACTCTTAGACTCATTCATGTGTCATGCATGTATATATATACCATGATTAGTTGCCATGATTCAAGTTTAGCGTAAACGAAGCATGTTTTCAAGATAATAACAATGCTAGCTACATATATGCTATACGAGTACTCATGAGCATGCCTAATACAAGTTAATATAACTACCTTAAGTGTTTTGAAAGCAAGCATGATAGGCTTTGTAAATTTCATGACCTTGAATGACCGTGAGTGTCGACCTAGAACCTATATCACATATGTTTGTAACAAGGGAAGGTTATACGAATATAAAAAGACTTTTTAACATGTATATATACTATGTGATATATGTGAATCCGATTTTGACGGTTAACTTAGGGGAATGCCATAACTTGCTAAAATGAAATATATTTAGTATTGATTGTGGTCTTATGTGATATTAATAATATGCGAGTATGTTTGCTAATTGTGGTAGTCTCACATGATAGTAATGATGTATGAAGATGACTAACTTAAGAAAGGTAATTCCATAGCTAAAGAAAGCCTACTCGATTAAAAATAACATAATGCTATACAAATGTTATTTGAATTCATAATTTGATTTCGCACCGAATGAGTTAGCTAATGAATATCCTATACTTATAATACACTATAAATAGGATTCGAAAGTGTTGATTTACTTAATATGGATAAACTACGCTAAAGGCAAGTATCCTAACCGACGCATTTACTTTATGCAAGAAAATCTATAATTGTGCAAGTTTTCTAACTTACACTCTTTTACTGTACGAGTATTCTATCTTTGTATATTGCGAACGAGTTTCCTACTTAATTGTTTGAATTGAATTAGCATACTTGAACTCTTATTTCATTAAAGCTATTATTCATGTTGAACTTAGTATTGTTCTTGAATATTGTGAAAGTGTCTATGCCATTTGATTCGGCTAGACTTATGCTATTGAAAAGCGACCCAAACTAATTGATTGGTGCGGGATCTTGTATTTGACTGAGAAGAACAACCTTTTTTGAAGGGAATATATAATTGTCGGAGAACCGACGTGCACACTTGAGTATGATTGATTGTTATGCATAACGATGGTAGTTTAGGCTGATCACCTGTTGTACCTATTTTTGTTGGATTTTCAGTTTATTACTGTTAATTCTAGTAGAAGTTCATGGTCCTTAGTGACTACTCAGTATTCAGTTATCTTGAAATCTTGAATTGATTTGTTATTGAATCACATTAATATTATTCTGTCCTTAGCGACTATTATTGAAAACTGTTGATATTCTTGTTATCCTCAAACTATCAAACTTTGTTATACCCTTTCGAGAATTAAGAATTATATCACTTACCCTTATTGTATATTACTTGCTGAGAAATTTGTGCTCATTCTTGCTTTCCCTAAAACATTTCAGTTAAGGCAGAGCAGGGCGAACCTTCGGGCGTTGATAAGGGCAAGGGCAAGGCTACCAACTAGCTTGTCTCTGTTATGTTTTAAATATTTTAATGTTGTATTAAGATGATGTAGTAAGACTGGTTTTGATTATGTTTAAGCTTAAGTTAGGTTATGTAATAAGTCGTTAATTGATATTATTATATAATCTATTAAGTATTGTAGGTTGCGAGACTTGGGGGAATAATTATAATAAATCATTGTAAATTACTCTAGAATAGATTTTCCGCTGTGATGTGTGTTATTTAGTTATTATTATTGTGATGTATTACCATGAGCACGTGATGAATCGAATTCGAGCGACCCCATGACGGTCCTGGAATTTGGGGGCGTCACAGGTTGGTATCAAAGCTGTAGTTATAAACCTTAGGAACGAGTGTCCTTAGACTATAACTTAGGCGAACTTAGAAGTTAGGAAGGAGATAAAACTCATGTAGAGTTTTCCTCGAGAGACTTAGTCTGTTATGAAATGTAACTTCATTTTTTACAATGAACTTATATTTTATTTCACATTCTAATGGAGTTGCTGTTTGTTTGTCTTGTGTTTGTGATTGTAGGATGACAGACACAGGTGTACCTAGTAGAGTGGCAGAGGAGGAGCCCAGGGATATACATGTAGTATACGAGGCACCTCTAGAGGCTACACCAGTGCAGGCTGTTGCACCGTTCGAGTCTGACGACGAGGATGAGATTGAGATAGAGTCTGATCCAGAGGAAGAGCCGGTGGGGAATGAGCCAGTAGAGGACTCTGATGAGGCTACTGTAGAGGAGCAGATGCTAGGCGAGTATGAGGAGCGGATCCTAGAGTTAGACTGTAGGGTTTAGGAGCTGGAGACAGAGGCCAAAGAGAGAGAGTCTGAGTTCCAGAAGCTGAGGGACGAGGACCACCAGAGGAAGCTGGCCATGCAGGAGCTAGAGGTAGAGATCGCTTACCACAGGGAGGCAGGGATCCAAATGGGAACCTTATTTCATAGGTCGATGGCGAGAAATGTAGATATAGCAGGGAAATTGGAAGAAGTAGAATAGAGGGAATTGAGTGAGAAGACTGAGAAAGAGGCACTCCATACTCAGCTAGAGTTGGAAGTAATGGATAGGATACACTTCGAGGAGAAGTGGGAAGCGTCCAATGAGAGAGCTGACGACCTAGAGGACGAGGTTAGGTGCAAGAAGAGAAAGATGAACAAGATGGGGTATGTGTTTCGTTCAGCTTTTGAGAGGGTGATTGATGGTGTGTACCACCACCCGGCAGAGCAGGGACAGACTCTACATACTTTGAGTCGAGAGCTGGTTGCGTATATAGCACAGTTGGAGTACAAAAGCGCAGTGGAGCACGGGATGATGGGATGAGATTCCCTTAGTCAGTCTAGTAGTAGTTAGTAGCATTTATCTTTATGTGTTGAACATTCTATGTTGTAATCCCGATCTTTTGTGTAAGGTGTGGGATAATGATATGAACCCCGTGTTAGCTTTTGTTAAAGGGGTAGTATGGTAGTAGGTTAGTATATTCCCCGTCTTTTGTGATATTAGGGGATATATATGATAACATTTATAGCAGTATGCTAGGGAAATCATGTAATGAAATGATTTGGCATATGAATATAAATGAAGTTTATTTTAGAAATATGTTATAAATTTATTCTTTTCTTATTAAAAGAAATACTTAAGTAATATACTTGAATAATAATAAAATAAAAATTTGTGATGCAGATAATGCCGCCCAGACGTAGATTGACTGCACCTGAGGAGTCAGTGAACAATGAGAGGGAACAAGTAGACCTGATCCAGAAACTGGTAGACCTGTTAGGAGAAGCCTTAAGGGGAAGGAACAATGAACCCAGTTCGCCCAAACCCTCAGACTGTGCCAGTAATAACCTTTAAAGAGTTTAAGAGTGTAGGACCCCCAGAGTTCGAGGGAACTACCGACCCAATCGTCGCACAAACGTGGATCAAAGAGATCGAAAAAGCTTTCACTATAGCTAGCGTAGGCGAAGATCAGAAGACGGTGTTTGCCACGTACATGATGAGGGGAGAAGCGAACTACTGGTGGGAGGCTAATCAACAAAGAGATGGAGAAGGGATAATAGCTTGGGATAAGTTTAAGACGCTGTTCTTCGAGAATTACTTCCCGAAGAGTATGAAGAATAGGATGGAGGTGAAATTCCTAGAGTTAAAACAAGGTGAGATGACGGTGGCGCGGTACGCGGCTAGGTTTAATGAACTAGCGCGATTTGCAGAATACCAAGTTGGAGATGAAGAGATGAAGGCTAGACGCTTCGAATAAGGGTTGAAGCCGTGGTTGTTCAATAAGGTATCAGTTCTTCAAATTGATTCCTTTGCAACATTACTGGAGAAGGCAATCATTGCGGAAGGTGGCAGTGAGGCCTTAAGTCTGTATAACAAGGAGAAGAAAGGAAAGAATGCTGGAGGAGAGAATCGTATTGGAGGAAGCAGCAGTGGAGGAAGTAACTTGGGAAAGAGAAAGTGGGAGAACAACAACAACAACAAAAACAATAATAATCAATCAGGGAATTTACGTGGAGGTTTCAAGAAGAGGGCTGAAGGATGCCCAAAGTGTGGGAAGAATCACCAGGGCAAGTGCTGGAAGGGACGTGGCACATGCTACAACTGCGGACAGGAAGGGCACATCTCGCCCAACTGTCCGAAGCCAAAGAAGATCCAAGGGTGTTTTGCTTGCGGCTCAACTGAGCACCGTATTAAGGATTGCCCAAAGAAAGGAAGTGGCGGGGGTAGCAATCAGCAAGGAGGAAATAAACTGATGATCGGTGGACCGGCACAATCCAACCGCCCAACCGCCAGAACCTTTAACATGACCGTCCAGGACGTCGTGGCTGCAAAGGACGTGGTGCAGGTATAATCCCAATCAATGATATAAATGCTTATGTATTATTTGATTCGGGTGCCACCTGTTCTTTTATATCTGAAAATTTTTCTAGTAGACTTAGTACGCCCCGAGAACGATTAGAAAATCCTTTGAACATAGAAGTTGCGAATAAGGAAATAATCCCTGTAGAATACGTTTATCAAAATTGTCGCGCAAACATTAGAGAACATGAACTGAGCATAGACTTGATTCCTATTAGATTGGGAGAATTTGACGTAATACTAGGGATGGATTGGCTGTATAATCATGCTGCGATAATTGACTGTCAAAACAAGTGTGTGAACCTTCAGACTCCGAATGAGTCTAAGATAGTGTTTTATGGTAGCTCATCGCTTAAGCAATCGTGTTGCGTTACGATGATGCAGGCCAAGAAATTGTTAAGGAAAGGATGTGTAGGTTATCTAGCTTACATCATTGATACTCGAAAAAAGGGAGTAGAAATTAAGAATATATCCGTAGTGAATGAATTTCAAGACGTATTTTTGGACGATCTGCCTGGTCTTCCGCCAGACAGAGAAATCGAATTCGTAATAGACTTAGCACCGGGAACGGCACCGATTTCGAAAGCTCCATATCGTATGGCGCCAGTAGAAATGAAGGAATTGATGATACAATTGCAAGAATTATTGGATAAGGGTTACATTCGACCGAGTGTTTCTCCTTGGGGAGCACCAGTACTATTCGTTAAGAAGAAAGACGGATCGATGAGGCTCTGTATCAATTATCGAGAATTGAACAGAGTAACGATCAAGAACCGATATCCGCTACCGAGGATAGACGACTTGTTTGATCAACTGAAGGGAGCAAAGTGTTTCTCAAAAATTAACCTGCGAACAGGATATCATCAACTGAAAGTGAGGAATTAGGACATACCAAAGACTGCGTTTCGAACCCGTTATGGACACTACGAGTTTTTGGTAATGTCATTTGGATTGACTAATGCTCCGGCAGTATTTATGGACTTGATGAACCGAGTTTTCAAGACATACTTGGATAAATTTGTAATGGTTTTTATCGACGACATTTTGATCTACTTGAAGACAGAGGAAGAACACGCAAAACATCTGAAGATTGTTTTGGAGGCAATAAGGAAGGAGAAGATGTATGCGAAATTTTCTAAGTGTGAATTTTGGATGGATAAGGTTCAATTTTTAGGCCACGTCGTGGATAAGGATGGAATCTCAGTAGACCCTGCGAAGGTTGAAGCAGTAAGTAATTGGGAACAACCGAGAACACCGACGGAGGTGAGAAGCTTTTTAGGGTTAGCCGGATACTATCGAAGATTCATCCAAGATTTTTCTAAGATAGCAACCCTGCTGACCAATTTGACTAGAAAGGCGGTGAAATTTGTATGGACCGACAAATGTGAAGAGAGTTTTCAGGAGTTGAAGAAGAGATTGAGCGAAGCACCTGTGTTATCATTACCAGATGATGCGGGAAATTTTGTGGTGTATAGTGATGCATCGCACAAGGGACTTGGTTGTGTGCTCATGCAACACGGCAAGGTCATTGCGTATGCGTCACGACAACTTAAGGATTACGAAAAACGATACCCTACTCACGACTTAGAGTTAGCGGCAGTAGTTTTTGCGTTAAAGATATGGAGGCATTATTTGTACGGAGAGAAATGTGAGATATACACGGACCACAAGAGTCTGAAATATATCTTCACACAGAAGGAGTTGAATATGCGTCAGAGGAGGTGGTTAGAATTAATCAAGGATTATGACTGCGATATTCTTTATCACCCGAGAAAGGCAAACATAGTTGCCGACGCTCTGAGCAGAAAAGGAATGGAAAAGTTGTTTAATTTAACGACTCAGGAAGAGTTGATAAGAGAGATGGAGAAATTGGAGATCGAAGTGAAGGGACCCGAGAGGTTTGAAGAAAAGTTGTTTGTAATTGGAGCTCATCCAACATTGTTGGATAGAGTAAAGGAAGCCCAGGAAAAGGATGAAGAGCGTGAGAAAATTCGAAAGAGGATCACGAAAAATGATGAAGAAAAATTTTGAATGGATAAAGACGGTATCTTAAGATTCGAAGGAAGAGTGTAGGTACCAGCGATAACCGAGTTGAGGGAAGAGATTTTGCACGAGGCACACAATACGACATATTCCGTTCATCCGGGAGGCACAAAGATGTACCGAGATCTAAGGCAACATTTTTGGTGGCCCAATTTGAAACGGAAAGTCGCAGAGTATGTTAGTAGATGTTTGACTTGCCAACGCGTTAAAGCAGAACATCAACGGCCAAGTGGTTTACTACAACCGTTGGAAATACCAGAGTGGAAATGGGAGCTTATTACCATGGACTTCATGGTAGGACTTCCAGTTACATAGAAAGGTTATGATGCCATTTGGGTTATCGTGGATCGACTAACGAAGACCGCACATTTTCTACCAATCAAGATCCGCTACAGTTTGAATCAGTTAGCGAGCCTATACGTAAAAGAAATTATCTCACGACATGGAGTGCCGGTGTCAATTGTCTCTGATCGAGATCCGCGCTTCACGTCTAATTTTTGGAAGAGTTTGCAAGAGAGAATGGGAACACAGTTGAGATTGAGTACTGCTTACCATCCTCAGACCGACGGATAGAGTGAGCGAATAATACAAACGTTGGAGGACATGCTTAGGACTTGCGTGATGGACTTCAAGGGAAATTGGGATGACCACCTACCCTTAGTCGAATTTGCGTATAATAATAGTTACCATGCGAATATCGGCATGCCACCGTACGAAGCTCTTTAAGGAAGAAAGTGCAGAACGCCATTATATTGGGACGAAGTCGGAGAACGACGAATACTAGGACCAGAGTTAGTTCAACAAACTGCAGACGTGGTGACAGTGATAAGAGTCAGATTAGTAGCAGCTCAAGACCGCCAGAAAAAGTATGCGGATTTGCATCGGCAGGACCGAGACTTCAAAGTCGGCAGTTTTGTTTTCTTGAAGGTATCTCCATGGAAGGGAAAAATCCATTTTGGCAAGAAAGGAAAATTGAGTCCAAGATTCATAGGACCGTTCGAGATACTGAAGCGAGTGGGCGAAGTGGCATACAAAGTTGCGTTACCACCCGAGTTGGAGCACATCCACAACGTGTTCCATATTTTCGTGTTGCGACCGTATAAGGCCGACTACAAGCACGTGATTTCTTACGAGCCCATTCAAGTGGAGAAGAACTTGGCGTATGAAGAAATTCCTGTCTAGATATTAGATAGGAATGAACAAACTTTGAGAAATAAGTGATCTCATCTGTAAAAGTACTTTGGCGTAACCACGATGTCGAGGAGGCAACGTGGGAGTTAGAAGATAGGATAATGAGGGATTATCCCTATTTATTTGTGTAATCTTGTAGCAATTCCGGGACGGAATTTTTATAAGGGGGGGAGGATGTAATACCTAAGAATTTCCTAATATTATTAAATGAATATATTAATGGAAATGAGAATTTATTAGAATATAAATAATTTTGTGTTATGAGAATGATTAATTCAATTATATTAAATTGAATAATTATAATAATTGAGAAATTGATGGAGTTTGCGATAAACTCGTTGATAGCCTTGTGTAGCACAGTAATGAGGATTATTAATGATTATATTGATTAACGAATGAATTATTAAGTAAACAATTAATCTATATTAATTGTTAATTGCTATTGTAGAATATTAATTAATTGTTATTGTAGAATATTAATTAATTATTGTGGAATATTAACTGTGATTGATTAATCATATGTGATTATTATTATTGCAACAAATATAATAATAATAATGAGCAACGTGTTTATAAATATAATAAGATTTATATTCATTTAATGTGATATTTAATCATATAAGTGTTAATCGATTATTATGGAAATTAATAATCAATGAGGAATAGATTAATTAATATTATTGTTAGTTAATCAATGAGATAAATAATTTATTTATTTGACAAATAAGTAAGTTATTAATATAATAAGATTATATTAATTATTATGTGCAAACATGCAATAATTAATAATATAAAGTATATGGAATACAACTATATTATATAATGTGGTGCAACATTTATGTGACTATATTATATATATAAACTATATAGTAAAGTTTATTTAATTATGAGAGCTACATGATAATCCCCATGTGACTATGTGAGTGTGTGGACATTAAAATAATGTATCATGGATATATTATAATTAATTATTGATTAATACAATTTAATAATAAAGGATACAGTGTGATGTGATTATATCCGAGAAAATTAAACCAGTATGATAAAAATGTACCTGAATTATATGTGTACAAGTCACACTTACTACATTATGTGAATTATAGTGTGACATTTCAATTAAAGACATATGTATAAAATATATATATATATATATATGTGTGTGTGTGTGTGTGTGTGTGTGTGTAGATAGCCTAAGTATTTAATACATATGTGTATATTGAATCAAGTGTGGTATGTTGCTAGAAGGTTGAGTTTGTTTTGCTGGGAGAGTCACTATCTCTTTCACGTGATATACTCAAGCTATCCTACTCCCCTATAACCTTAAAATTCAGCAAACCTTCATAGCAATCATACAATGGGGTGTGGGCATGATGATGGCTTTCAACAACTATCTACCAACTTCTTCTTATCTAGCATGCAAATCAAACATACGTTAGTTTATTTTGAGAGTCAGAAGCATGGACTGTGTTTTGATTTTCCTATATATATAAGCTCTTCCCCTTCAATTTCATTTGCTGAGATTTTGCTTGAGTTTGATAAATTGAGAGCATATATAATATCAATCTAAAGTTGTAAGAATTGAATAGCAGCAAGCTCAATTAGTTACAGAGGTATAATCCCTCTTCCTTTGTTCTTCATTTTCATTTTCTGTTTCTGAAGTTTCCTTCAAATTCTTGATTATGCCAAATTGGTTCATGATTGGTTTGTAGAACCCTTATATTGTTGTTATATGAACATACGTACATGATGAAACCACTATATAGCTTTCTTGACTTTCATTTCCATTCTTGCTCTGCAATTTCTATAAAACATCAAATTCGTGAAATTAGTTGAAATTTATGAAATTGGGAATCGTTTAGGGCGATTGACATTTATATAAGCATATATATGTGTTAGTAAGTTAAAAAGGTTAGTCTAATAGCATCTGGGTATGTTGAAATCGATGAAATGGGAGGTTTTGGGTCGGTTTTCGCTGCAGTGTGAACTGCAGAAACTGTTCCCACGCCGCAGCGCCATTGTCCGCGCCGCAGCGCCTCCCGCGCCGCAGCGTCAGCTTGAAGCTGTTATTTTCGCGCCTCAGCGCCACCCGCGCCACAGCGCCAGATTGTGGCTGTTGTTGCCGCGCCGTAGCGCCGGCCTCTGTGTGCAGTTCTTCTGCATTCTGCAACAAAACTGTTATGTACTAATTATTTGATTTTGTTTAAACAAGCATGGAAGCATGATTAATACATATATATAAACCTAATGAGGCAATATAAGCATGTTTTAGTATATTAGCATGCATAGTTAACAAAACGACATGAAGTTTGGAAACGAACTTAAAGTTTCGTAAACAATCATTAACATTATAAAGCATGAGTATATTCTGATTTTTGATACGCGGTAGAGCGGCTTAGAAATACATGAAATGAATGATGACTTGTGTAAACATGTTTCATAGTATAACGTGAGCATGCTAAACCTCGATTAGTAAACATTTCGAACGAAAATGGAAGTTTTATGAAACAAACTTTGACACATGTGTGACACATTGAGGTACTGATTTTGCAAAAATGTTTACATTACCTAGAACCACATGTAATACATGTTAACTTGCATATATAGATTTTTATAAGGTAACGTGAGCACGTGGATCGCGTTAAATGAACTTTACTAGTGAAAGTATAAGTTTTGAACGTAAATCTTAACATGTTATTGTAAGTTTCATATTCTGATATTTATGGACACATGTGATAGTACTCTTAGACTCATTCATGTGTCATGCATGTATATATATACCGTGATTAGATGCCATGATTCAAGTTTAGCGTAAACGAAGCATGTTTTCAAGATAATAACAATGCTAGCTACATATATGCTATACGAGTACTCATGAGCATGCCTAATACAAGTTAATATAACTACCTTAAGTGTTTTGAAAGCAAGCATGATAGGCTTTGTAAATTTCATGACCTTGAATGACAGCGAGTGTCGGCCTAGAACCTATATCACATATGTTTGTAACAAGGGAAGGTTATACGAATATAAAAAGACTCTTTAACATGTATATATACTATGTGATATATGTGAATCCGATTTTGACGGTTAACTTAGGGGAATGCCATAACTTGCTAAAATGAAATATATTTAGTATTGATTGTGGTCTTATGTGATATTAATAATATGCGAGTATGTTTGCTAATTGTGGTAGTCTCACATGATAGTAATGATGTATGAAGATGATTAACTTGAGAAACGTAATTCCATAGCTAAAGAAAGCCTACTCGATTAAAAATAACATAATGCTATACAAATGTTATTTGAATTCATAATTTGATTTCGCACCGAATAAGTTAGCTAATGAATATCCTATACTTATAATACACTATAAATAAGATTCGAAAGTGTTGATTTACTTAATGTGGATAAACTACGCTAAAGGCAAGTATCCTAACCGACGCATTTACTTTATGCAAGAAAATCTATGATTGTGCAAGTTTTCTAACTTACACTCTTTTACTGTACAAGTATTCTATCTTTGTATATTGCGAACGAGTTTCCTACTTAATCGTTTGAATTGAATTAGCATACTTGAACTCTTATTTCATTAAAGCTATTATTCATATTGAACTTAGTATTGTTCTTGAATATTGTGAAAGTGTCTATGCCATTTGATTCGGCTAGACTTATGCTATTGAAAAGTGACCCAAACTAATTGATTGGTGCGAGATCTTGTATTTGACTGAGAAGAACAACCTTCTTTGAAGAGAATATATAATTGTCGGAGAATCGACATGCACACTTGAGTATAATTGATTGTTATGCATAACGATGGTACTTTAGGCTGATCACCTGTTGTACCTGTTTTTGTTGGATTTTTAGTTTATTACTGTTCATTCTAGTAGAAGTTCATGGTCCTTAGTGACTACTCAGTATTCAGTTATCTTGAAATCTTGAATTGATTTGTTATTGAATCATATTGATATTATTCTGTCCTTAGCGACTTTTATTGAAAACTGTTGATATTCTTGTTATCCTCAAACTATCAAACTTTGTTATACCCTTTCGAGAATTAAGAATTATATCACTTACCCTTATTGTATATTACTTGCTGAGCAATTTGTGCTCATTCTTGCTTTCCCTAAAACATTTCAGTTAAGGCAGAGCAGGGCGAACCTTCGGGCGTTGATAAGGGCAAGGGCAAGGCTACCAACTAGCTTGTCTCTGTTATGTTTTAAATATTTTAATGTTGTATTAAGATGATGTAGTAAGACTGGTTTTGATTATGTTTAAGCTTAAGTTAGGTTATGTAATAAGTCGTTAATTGATATTATTATGTAATCTATTAAGTACTGTATGTTGCGAGACTTGGGGGAATAATTATAATAAATCATTATAAATTATTCTAGAATAGATTTTCCACTGTGATGTGTGTTATTTAGTTATTATTATTGTGATGTATTACCATGAGCACGTGATGAACCGAATTTGAGCGACCCCATGACGGTCCCGGAATTTGGGGGCGTCACATCAGTAAAACTCATTATGGAACGAACCATGTCCAATAATGTTTGATTTCTCCTTTTAGATACTCCATTTAACTGTGGTGTTCCTGGTGGAGTTCATTGGGAGATTATACCATTATCTTTCAGACAATTGAAAAACTCACCGCTTAAGTATTCTCCACCTCGATCCAATCAAAGAATCTTAATACTTTTGCCAGTTTGTTTCTCTAATTCACTTTTGAACTCTTTGAATTTTTCAAATGATTCAGATTTGTATTTCGTTAAATACACATATCCAAATCTTGAGTGATCATCAGTGAAATTAATAAAATAAGAATACCCTCCCCGTGCATTCGTTGTCATAGGTCCACAAATGTCTGTGTGAACCAACGCTAACCACTCTATAACTCTTTCTCCTTTTCCACTAAAAGGAGATTTAATCATTTTACCCATGAGACAAGATTCACAAGTTGGATATGATTCATAATCAGATAGCTCTAAGAGCCCATCCTTATGCATTTTGGATAATCTTGTTTCATTGATATGACCGAGTCTACAGTGCCACATATAGGTATAATTAACATCATCTCTTTTCCGTTTCTTATTATGTTCAATTTGAAATATATTTTCATGCAAGTCAAGTGTGTAAAGTTCATTTCGCAAATTACCAACACCATATAAAACATTGTTATTATAAATAGAACATTTGTTGTTCTTTATTATAATGACATATCCATCTATATCTAATACGAAAATAGAAATAATATTTCTAATGATATTCGGAATAAAATAACAATTATTCAAATTAATGGACTTGCCCGTAGGCACTGCTAAATAATAAGTGCCTACAGCTAATGCAGCAATCTTTGCTCAATTTTCCACTCGTAGGACGACCTCATCCTTGTTCGACTTTCTACTTCTAACCAGTCCCTGCATACTATTACATATGTGATAACCACAGCCGGTATCCAATACCCAAGTAGAATTTTGACTTTTCGAAAAATTAATTTCAATCATAAACAAACCTTGATTAGGATTTGAAGCTTCTCCAAGCTTCTTCTGCTTTTGTTTCACAAGGAAATCCTTGTAGTTCCTCTTCCAATGACCTGACTTGTTGCAATGGAAGCACATTCCTTTGCTATCTGGATCATGTTTCTTATTATCCTTTACATCCGCCTTGCCCTTAACCTTCTTAGATTTTTTCTTTTAAGAAAATACCTTGGGCCTCTTCCTTTTCTTGGAAGAATCATCCACCATTAAGACATGGTTCTTCTTGGATGGAAAGTAACCTTCAGCAATTTTCAACATGTTAAGTAATTCAGGCAAGCTGACATTCAACTTATTCATGTGAAATTTCATAACAAGTTGTGAGAAGGTCTTAGGCAGTGACTGCAAGACTAAATCTTGACTCAACTCCCCATCAATGACGAACCTAAGGTATCCAAGGTTTTCAATCAGATTGATCACCCTTAGGGCATGAGTCTCAACAGTAGTGCCCTCGGTCATCCGAGATCGGAAGAGCTCTTTAGATATCTCATATCTCGCAGTCATACTTTGTTCGCCGTACAACTCCTTGAGGTGAAGTAACATAGTAGGAGCATCCATGTTTTCATGCTGACACTGAAGCTCGTTATTCATGGATGCGAGCATAATGCATTGAGCCACAGATGCATCATCTTGCCACTTCTCTATAGTGGCAATCTCTTCCTTAGAGGTTTTGTCTGCAACAATTGCAAGGATAGGCGAATTTAGGACATAAGAAATCTTTTCAGCAGTGAGAACTATTCTCAGATTCCTTAACCAGTTCGTATAATTCGGTTCGGTCAGTTTGTTAGCTTCAAGTATGCTACGCAGTGAAATTAATGATTTCGACATTTTTAAATTTCTGCATGTGAAAAGACAACATTTTAGCAAATATTCATTTAATTAATTAACGTACCAAAATAAATTAGGTCTTATTTTAAATTGGTATCTCCCACTATTTTCTTCAAACTATATTAACCTCACTTATATAGTTTGGCTAAAATCTAATTAAAGATTTTGCTAGTGAAATTAAGGATCCCATTTTAAATGTATATAGCCTTGTAGAAAACACAACAAACCATATATAAATAAATAGGTAGACAACTCTTTGTCAATTACATCAACATGTAACTCTTTTTATTTTGCCTCTCAAATTATTTTGATCAAGTGGTAACACATTTGAATCAAAATTATCTGAGTAAAGTCCAATCTAGCACTTTCATATATTCAAAAAAGAAAAATATCGTCCTTGTGGAAAACACAACAAAATAATATTGTTCAATTTTCTTTATAAGCATCAAATGTGATAAATTAACATCTTAAATACTTAATATTTGCCTTGTGGAAAACACAACAAACTTATATTAAATATTTAATACTCTATTAATTTTATCATGTTAGAAGTATTTAACATGATAAAATTAATAGAGTATTAAATATATAAATATTTAATACTCTAACATGATAAATATTTGGAACGCTTTAGACTTAAAATATCTTTGAACGCTTTAGACTTAAAATAATTTTTTTGAGGGGTTTGTTATTATTAGTCTCATCTTGTTTAGCGCGCATGCATATATATATAATACTATCATGCACATATAGAATATTATATTCTACCCGGATTGATTATGAACTTTTATTCTAGTTTGGTTTACTCGAGCCATCAAGTGAACCAAAAGGTCAAACCTAGGAGTGCAAGAATTAAATTTAAACATAACTATTACATTTAAACTTGGGCTTCATACAAATGGGTCTTCAAGTGCTCCTTGCTCCTTGTTCTCCAATTCTTCAATATAATTCTAACTAGTCCTATTACATAAACTATTTAATTTAAATAGAAACCTTAATCAGCAGTCAAGGGGAGTACATAAGAGGGAAATAGAATTTTACATCAAGAAAAAAATTAGAGAAGACGAGGTACGCAGACCCCATTTAACAAAACACATTCATTCAAGCATTCAACTAAAATAAAATTCAATCACATTGGTCAATATAGTCCATAATCAACCCCATTTATTTTAATACATATCACCATATGCATCAATAAATAAAATATTTAATATATGCATTGATATCGATTTAATGGGCAATCCTAGTTAGTTTCGAAAACCAATTTCAACTGTAATTAGTTATCAATGAATTCAATTAAAATAAACACTTTTATTTTAATCCAATTCCAAATCTAATAAATTCTTTTATTAATCTGGAATTACAGAAAAAAAAATTAATTTTAATTTTAATTAAAATAAACCTTTTATCTGGATTAAAACAAAAAAATTAAAAATTTTATTTTCTTGGGGGGGTGGCGCTGCGGCGCCGCTAGTGAACTAGCATCAGGCGCTGCGACACCATGTTACCAAAAACAGAGACAGCTGGCTGGCGCTGTGGCGCTGCTGAAGTAATGGCTTCAGGCGCTGCAGCGCCACATCAGCACCAGGGACACGGAGCCGGTGCTACGGCGCGGCAGTAAAGCCTGGGACAGGAGCTGTAGCGCCGCTGGGCAGTGTTTATTTTTCTGGTTCGCTAATTGTGCAGTTTTTCTTCAAAAACTTGATTCCTAGGTAATTATTATGCCCAGTTAAATTGTTCAAAAACGCATATCAATACATATATATCAAAGCAAAACAATTAATAACTCGCATAAAAGTTTGGCTCTGATGCCACTGTTAGGTTTGTAAGAAATCATGGCGCAATCAAATTGCAAAAAGTAGCAGAAGCATGGTAAAATTAGAGTTTAAAATTTTATATAAACCAATTACCCGGATCATCCTTTATGCAAATTATTAATTTAAAACGATAAATAAGAAGTTATGGAATCATACTTTCATAGAACTAAGCTTCTACAGGTACGAGTTCAACTCCTTGTTCTTCGCGATCTCCTTGAATCTCTAGGATTAATTCCTTCTTTTGATCAACGTTAGCCACCCAAGTGTTTGTCCTCTAGAGCTGATCCCTCAAGGAAGAGGAATTTTTCAAGAAGGAGGGTGGTTGGATAAACCCTAGTTTTTTTATTCTCTATAGAAAAAGAGTACTCTCTCCAACAATTGAAATTGTATCAACTGATATCAAGCATAAGACTCCTCTTATATAGATATTGGTCAACCCTTTTAATCTAATTAGAAATAAGATTTTATTTAATTAATTAAACTCCATTAATTAATTAGGATTCCCAACACATTGAGAATAATTAAATAAACTCTTTTAATTAATTTGCTTCCTAATCTTATTAGGAATTAATGAGAGTACTAATATTAAATTAATTCCTAAACTCCTTTAGAAATTAAAATAATAATAATTGTAATAATATTAATAAGACTCCTCTTATTAATTTATATTTAATATTTTCAAAATATTAAATAATAAATATTAAGCTATTTAATTTATTCTATCACCATAGATTAAATTAATTACACTTAACATATTATTACGATTATGCCATTACTTTCTTAAATAATTATTCTTGCTTTTATGGTGTGACCCTGGTTCTCCATATTAAACCGGTTGTGAATAAATCAATTAGAACAATTATAATCTTATTTAAATAAATAAATTAAACTAATAATCTATTTAAATAAATAATATTTATTCTACAATAGGGATAAGCCTCCCTAACGATCAATGACTTTTCTGATAAAATAGATTTCAACATTAATCATAAAAGAATCATTGAGTTAATAGTTATCGTACAATTCAATACTTCCACCATACATTGTCCCAATTAAATATAAGACATGGAATTACTGTCAAGTCTTATTTTATTTAATTATATGTATTTCGATCAGAAAATGCACAACTCCAAATAATGCAAATTAGAAACTCCTTTCTAATTTCATTCCACCTTGGCCATGGATTCCTGGGTTGTCATTTATCGAATCACATAGGATATATCTCTTCTTTTAATAGAAGCGGTAGATTCTTTATTGACAATTCATTATCTCCATATATAACTTATTACACCCAAGCATACCCTTTGATATACCCTAAGGGTCTTAAGGAATAAATCAAAGTATAATTCATTATGCACAAGATACTATGATGATCTTAAGTCTAAGGATCATTTAATGATGGAGATTTTATATAATAATTTTAAATATTTATTGAGTTAATAAATATTTTGTGTGATTTATTTATTGAGTTGAATAAATAAATTATGTGATTTTGTGGAGTGATTTAATTAATTGTTATATATTAATTAAATGAATATTTAATATTTAATTTAATTGATGTATATTAATTTTTAGTACAGTTCTAATTTAATTAAGATAATTAAATTAGATGAATTATGTGTTAAGTATTACATGATTTATAATTAGCGAGTAATCATAATTATGTGATAATTTTTATGTGATTAGTTGATGTTGGATTTTAATTTATTAAATTAGAATGTTAGATATTTAATTAATTAAAGTGTAAAATTAAAGTATGTGTTAAAATGATTTATTAAAAAAAAGGGTTTTAAATTAGTTTTTACCAAACAAGGCCCTTACTCTTGTTTTAAAAGGCTTTTGTCAAATAGGGCACTTGCATTTGTTTTAAACCCATTTTTACCAAACGATGCCTTAGCACTAAAATCTGTTTTATTTAAAAGGGTTGCCAAATAAAGCCTTAGACTTTTTAAATTCAAATTGTGTAGCTCATGTTTTAATTATAATAGTTATTATATGGGTTAATTATTTATCAGTTATATGTATATATGATATATGTATAATATATGTATATCAATAGTTTTACGTTAGTTAGTTTTAGAACAAGAGTTAGTCAGAAGAACAAAACAGAGAAAAGATAGAGAGAAAAGGAAGAAGAGAGAAGAAGAAGAGGACTTTGGGAAATCCAAAGGAAAGCTTTACACCATTATCTTCATCTTTTCTCCTAGCTTTAATCAAGAGGTATAATCCTAACTTATAGTTTTAGAAATTATATGTTTATGTTCTTCGTAGTGATAATTCTCTGTAAATATGAATTGTTATGAAAACTTTATAAATATGTATTATATGTATAATTTGTGTTTATAGCAGGCTTAGATATGAATTCTATGCTTAATTAATGGTTTAGTCCATATATATGTGATGAAGGTGAGGAGTCCATGATCATCAGTGAGTTAGTGAAAGTATTTTGAATATATATATATATATATATATATATATATAGTCTTCTTTTAAAATCAAAGGAATTCATGTTTGACTGTTCATCTTTATTTAAATTAATTGTAGACGATGATAGTATGTTTAAGAATTGATTTACCATGATTGAAATTGGGTGAATTGGTTTAAAAATAAAAGTGCAGTGTTCAATTTCATGAAGAACACTTATCTATTGCTTTTCTTCAAAAATCATGAAATTGATTGTTTTGATTATGTGTTATAATGTTTATGTATGTTAGAATCATGTTAGAAGTTTTAAGTTTATGTTTTCTATAAATTATTATGAATTATATGAACTGGAATTAGAATTTGGTGTGGAGAAATAAGCCAAATTGACTTTTTTCTTGCACAGTTCGCGAACTTGTCTGCGTTCGCTAGAAGGGGCCCTCCCCGGCGGGCCTATCAAAAGGAAAACCCCCACCCCGGCGGGGGGGAGGGAGGGGGGTGACAGGGAAAAAGAAAACTTGTTTTCTTTTGTATTTTGTAAAACTAATATTATGTAATAACTTTTATAGCAACCTATATTAAAATGCCAAATGAATATTAATAAATTATATTAATAAAATATAATTTGTGATTATAACTTTGAATAATTATCATTAGAGTAAAGATTAATTTAAATTATAATTTGTTAAATTATAATGATTATAGTTGATTAATTTTAATCAAGTAAATTCTAATTTTAAATTATAATTTATGTAAGGCATGATTAATTATATATTATACTATTGTGTATTATAATTCAATATTTGCATGATTAATTATAAATTATAATTTGTGTAATTATAATTTAGTAAATACATAATGTGGTTTAATTAGTTATAAATTATAAATTTGTTTATAATTTAATTAAAATAAGATGTAATTATAATTTGAGTAATTATAATTAGATTAAATATTTAAATTATAATTTATTTAACTATAATTTAATTAATGTGAAATACATAATTATTATTTGATTTAATTATGTGAGCATGTCTATGTGATGTAATTAAATTATGTGGTTAATTATTAAATTATTTAATTAAACTAGAATGGGTTAACCTAGAGGGGTTAACTAATTATGTGAATTAGTTACATGTTAACTAATTTAGATTATTGTGATTAAATATATATGTGTAGGAATTGTTAGAACGTGATTTTATTAGTAGCTTGCGCTTGAGGCAAGTTTTTCTAAACTTTGATCTTGTATTAATTTTTATGCAAGTCTTCTAAACCCTAAACTCGTTAATTCTATGCAAGTTCTTTATGGAATATATTGAGAATGTCCTTTTTATTTCTGCATTGGACAAGTATTTAGTTAATTGAAGTGACCTTGGCTTATTGTTCAAGTAAGGTCCAGCTTATCTTTTAAATGCTTTAAGTTTAATTCTAAGGCATGTGTTAATTCATAATTCTTTTATTTATGAATTATTGAAAGTCGATTCAACTAATCCTTAGTTGATGAACGTTGAATTCTAAATTACCCTTTTAGCTTATCCAAACCAAATTTCCTTTGGTGCGGACTTGTATTCAAATACTGAGTTGAATAACCCTATTTACTAGGGGAGGTTACCACGCAGAAGCGTTAAATGTAGTGCACGTACATGGTACAAAGGGCTGATCCCCCTAAGTACGAGTTAAGGTCCATAGTCTAAATGATTGTTAAAGGTTTAAATAGAAATGTTTATAACCTAGGACAAAAGTTCAAGGTCTTATGACCCTCAGACGAATTCTATATTCAAATTTTTAATGTGGATAGAGAATTATTATTCAATTCTTTATCGTTGTGAAAATAAAAGTTATTCAAACCTTTTCAAAGATATTCTTGTATGTTTTATATATTGTTGTATCCCAGTGAGCTATTGTTTGCTCACTCTTGCATTAAATAACCATTGCAGCTAAGGTTGATAATATTGATGCCCCGTCAACGAGTAAAGGCAAAGGGAAGATGGACAAGTGAAGGCTTGTTTAATTTATTTTGAATGAAATTGTAATAAGACTTTTATATTATGTTTTATTTTCGCACTTTATGTTTATGTTAAGGTTAGAGTAAACCCTGGGATTTATTTTAAAAAGTTGTAATCCTTTTTATAAGGAAGATTTTATTATTTATAAAGGTTGTAATTTACTTTGCAATTATTTTATTATTGGGTAGATGTATGTTATATTTAGGAAGTGAACACCAAATCATGTAGCGCACCCAAATCTGGGTCCCCCGAACCTCGAACCTGTTACGTTACGATACATCATTTCTATAACTATTGCGGAAGATATAAACATAAATTATTTATACAATAACTTATTACAACATAATCCCCAAGGTTTGTAACCTTAACTTAATACCTGCCTTCAATATCCTATACGACATACCATGTCATTTGCATTCAATACTATTACAAGTTTAACCTGCATCCAAATCCAATTCTGGAGTTTGTCTTTGTCTTTGCTTGTATCCAAAGTTTCGTCAAAATCTGAAATGTTTATCATGATATAGCAAGGGTGAGCAACAAGTTTTGCCCAGCAAGTTTAAGTTCAAATGAAGATATATCATGATTGAAAAGAATAAGCTTTTGAATTTTCAACAATATAATAATTGTGTAAGAGCATAAATTAGAGTTTCAATAAATGAATGACTGAATCAATAATGTTTAATGTCAACAAGGACCATGAACAACTTTAACTGAACCTTAGGATAATGAAGGTGATCAGCCTTTCATACCTGATGAACATATACAACATGCACTAAGTGCGAATCAATAATTAGTATAGATGTGGATAATTAACAATAATTATTCACGAATATGCTTTGAAATATAACTCAAAGTTGAGTTTGAGAAAAACTTGCATGTACAGTCGATTACTGCTACGCAATATAATTTAATCGCTTTATTGTAACGACCTATCAGTTATAAGATTGATCTTTCAATTAGCATAACATACCTTATAAGTAAACTATCTAATATTTAAACACATAGTCAAATATTAGATAACCTTAACACTATACATATATACAAGTCTAAACCTAGCACACATCTAGCCTTTAATAGTATTCAATATAGTATACTGAGTGGTTTTCCACAAATAAGTAACAAATTAGTTTTCGTCTAGTCTACACTGTTTTCACAGTGAGTTAGATCGGTTATTAATCCGTAGATACCTTCCCTATATGAAGGAATCGTTTAGCTCAGCTACTATACATCAACCATTAAAGGGTACGATTGCACTACCTTAGACTTAACACTTGCTAGTTCATTTATAAGTTAATATTATAACTCGATAAATTATTTACTATTCAAGAGACTTAATATCTCATTTCAGTAAGCTGAAACCAAACTGTTTTCTATTCTTGACATTTCAGTTTCCATTTCAGCAAGCTGAAACCAAACTGTCTTCCTAACATTTTCAATTTCCATTTCAGCAACCCGAAATGTTCATTTTAGGAAGCTGAAATTCCTTTTTCACGAAAATACCAAAACAGTTTATTATTTTCCTATACTTTGTCCAATCATATATACACATATTCCATACACAAAAAGTATTTTTCTGAAATTTTTCAAATCCCTTAAATATTTTTCAAAAATTCATTTCTAGTTAATTCCTTAAGAAAATAGCTACCCCATGCTTAACTCCAGAAATTCTCAACTCTTGGCGGGATCTTATACATGTTAATGTGAGCTTACAGGTTAAATTTCGTGGCCATCGAAGTTCTACAACTCTGGTTATATCGATTTTCGTCGAAAAAATGTAAATATTGAAATGGTCATAACTTGCTTAATTTAAATAGGAATGAGCTCATTTTTGGACACAAGATACTTTATAACATTTATTTTTATGTCCCAAAATATTGGAATTTATTTCAATTTTTAAGTATCCAAAACAGTCCCCAACAGTTCTGGACAGATTACTTTTTCACATTTTTCAGATTTTGCTTCTTTTACTAATTTCAGTCCACACAAAAATTTACAACTCCTTTTTAAGTGATTTCGCTTGAAAAAGTTAGAAGACTTGTATATCTAACTCCAAAAATTGACCACACTCAAAAATTCAAAATATTAAAAGAGATATGGTCGTTTTCGTTTCACATTTCATTTTCACAAAAATCTATTTTTCATTACTTGTGATTTTTTAATAAATCTTCCCTATTCTTACATAATAATCAACATAACCCATCATCAAAACATCATACCACAAACTACTACCTCATATACCCATGGATCTAACATGATCCATGATCTAATTCATAAAAAATTAAAAATCACAAGATCAACACAAGTAAGGCTAGAAAAATTAGATTTTCTCACTTTTGAAAAACTTATATCCTATTTCTTAGTTTAGATCTAACTTTTGATTCATAAATGATAGTAGTGTGCATACAAGCCAATCATGTATGATGATAAAGCACATACTTTGTAAACAATCTTATTTATTTATTAATAAAATATTTATTTATTAAAGGCATTTAATTATCTACATGGTGCTGTTTTTATAATATGTAAATAACCCATAGTTTTAAGCAATGCTTTTAGAATCATGATGTTGATCATGCTAATGAGATCTAAATTCTTAGAAAGCTTTAAAATTAAAATAGTTCCCAATCGTGGGATTACTAAAAAGGGGATTAGTAAATCCGGATAGATTGGTACATATGTTGCTTGCTCATTGGATGAGGATGACTGATCTCATGGTCATTTGTGTGGAGACACTAAAGCAAGTATGTAGGTGCTTATTGGAGAATAAGTTCACTGAACGTGACTCGCTATGGAATACCTAATGGAGTTTTACTCGCCTGTCAATAGGAATTCCTAATGTGATAGTAGTACATGTGATCCTTGGACTTGAGATCATCATAGTATCTTGTATGTAACAAATTATACTTTGACTAATTCCTTAAGGCCTTTTAAGGCATATATAGGGTATGCTTGGGTGTAATGAGTTACATATGGAGATAATGAATGATCAATAAAGAATCTACCACCTCTAGTAAAAGAGGAGATATGTCCTATGTGATTCGTTAAATGACAACCCATGAATCCTTGGCCAAGGTAGAATGAAATTAGAAAGAGGTTTCTAATTTGCATTATTTGGAGTTGTGCATTTTCTAATCGAAATACGTATGATTAAATAAATTAAGACTTGACAGTAAATCCATGTCTTATATTTAATTGGGACATTGTATGGTGGAAGGATTGAATTGTACGGTAACTATTAACTCACGGGTTCTTTTATGATTAATGTTGAAATCTATATTATCTGGAAAGTCGTTGATCGCTAGGGAGGCTTATCCCTATTGTAGAATAAATGTTATTTATTTAAATAGATTATTAGTTTAATTTGTTTATTTATATAAGATTAGAATTGTTCTAATTGATTTATTCACAACCGGTTTAATATGGAGAACCTAAAGGGTTACACCATAAAAGGAAGAAGAATTATTTAAGAAGAAAATGGCATGATAGTAATAATGCATTAAGTATAATTAATTTAATCTATGATGATAGAATAAATTAAATAGCTTAATGTTTATTATTTAATATTTTAGAAATATTAAATATAAATTAATAAGAGGAGTCTTATTAATATTATTATTATTATTATTATTATTTTCATTCTAAAGGAGTTTAGGAATTAATATAATATCAGTACTCTCTCTCAATCCTAATAAAGATTAGGATATAAATTTATTAAATAAAACCCTATTCTAATTGGATTAGGAGGGTTAACCTAATATCTATATAAGAGAGTCTTATATTAGAAATAAGTGGTGTGAAATTTTCCAAGAGTTGGGAGTACACATATTCTATAGAGATAGAAACAAGGGTTAAGCCAATAACCCATCTTCTTGAGTTCTTCATCTTTCTTGGTGGATCACCGTTAGAGGCCAAACATTTGGGTGGCTGACATTATTCAAGGGAAGGAGCCACTATCAGAGGAATCAAAGGAATCAAAGGAGTAGAACTTGTACCTGAGGAAGCTTAGATCTTCAAAGGTATAATTTCATGTTCTCTCTTTTTTGTTATTGATAACAAGCACAAAGCATGATCATGGTTATGGGTTTGTATAAATTTTTGAAAACCTAGTTTTTACGCTTTCGCCCTATTTATGTGATTTGATTGCATGATTGCGTTACATACAAACCCAACAGTGGTATCAGAGCCTGACTTTGTGCTAATTATCAATTTTATAATTCCATGTATGAATTGATGTGATAATTGGATCGTTTTTCTGGACAAAAATCGTTTTCTGCAAGTTTCTGCGGCGAACGGCGCAGCTGCGCAGCTGCCCAGTTCATTACTGGCGCAGCTGCGCCGGTCTGCAAAAACTGCTGCTTCCGTCTACCTGTGCAGCTGCGCAGCTACCCAGTTCATTACTGGCGCAGCTGCGCCGGTACCTGGACAGACCCTGAAAATTGATTTTAATTAATTAAGTAAACTGTTTATTTAATTGATAAAGTTTTAAAATAAAGAAGTTTATTTTATCTGAAATATAATTTCAAAATGCTAAAATTAAAGGAGTTTAATTTGGATTTATTTTTGATTAAAATAAAAGAGTTTATTTTGTTTCAAAAATAAATTTTAGCAAAACTTTTGTCCATTAAATAACATCGATCCATAGATGGAATAGCATTGTTATTCATGAGATGAATGGATATTTATTGATGCATATATTGATGTGTATGATAATAAATGAGGTTGATTATGGACTATGACCAATGTGATTGGATTTTATTTTGGATGAATGCTTGAATGTATGGGTTTTATAAAATGGGGTCTGCGTACCTCGTCTTCTCTAGTTTTATTCTCGATGTAAATTCTATCTCCTTTCTATGTACTTCCCCTTGACTGCTGATCAAGGTTTCTATTTAATTTTAAAATAAGTTAATGTAATAGAGATAGTTAGAATTATTTTGAAGAAATTGGAGACCAAGGAGCGAGGAGCGCGTGAAGACTCATTTGTATGGAGCCATGGTTTAAATGTAATAGTTATATTTAAATTTAAATTCTTGCACTCCTAGGTTTGACCTTTTGGTTCACTTGGTGGCTCTAGTGAACCAAACTAGAATAAAAGTCCATAATCAATCCGGGTAGAATATAGTATTCTATATTGCATGCTAAATATTATATATATTATATTTTATACAAACATGCTTCGCATGTTTAATAAAATGACGCGTATTTTATATATATATGTGCATGCACGCTAAACAAGATGAGACAAATAATAACAAATCCCTCAAAGAAATAATATTAAGTCCGAAGCGTTCAAATGATATTTGGAATATCGAAGGTCGCCTTCTAGCATGATAAATTAATAGAGTATTAAATATTTAATATGAGCTTGTTGTGCTATCCACAAGGCGAGTATTGCATATTTAAGATGTTAATTAATCACATTTGATGCTTATCAAGAAAATTGAACGATCTAGTCTTGTTGTGCTATCCACAAGGACGAAAATTTTTCTTTTTTGAATTTATGGAAGTGCTAGGCTGGACTTAACTTAAATCATTTTAGTTCGGATGTGCACACACATGACCATTATGATTTAAGAGGCAAAATAAAAGGAGTTACATGGTGATGTAATTGACAAGAGTTGTCTACCTATTTATTTGTATATCGCTTGTTGTGCTATCCACAAGGTTATATACATTTGAAATGTGATCCTTAATCTCACTAGCAAATCTTTAATTAGATGTTGCCGAACTATATGAGTGAGGGTAATATAGTTTGATGAAAATAGTGGGAGATACCAATTTAAAATAAAGACCTAAATTTATTTTGGTATGCAAAGTTAATAAAATGAATGTTTGCTAAAATATTGTCTTTTCACATGCAGAATTTTAAAAATGTCAAAATCACTAATCTCACTACGAAGCATACTTGATGCAAATAAGCTTACCGGCCCGATTATGAGGACTGGCTAAGAAATCTGAGAATTGTTCTCACTGCTGAAAAGATTTCTTATGTCCTAAATTCCACTATCCCTGAATCTGTTTCAGAAACAGCCTCTGAGGAAGAGATTGCCACTTTCAATAAGTGGCAAGATGATGCATCTGTGGCTCAATGCATCATGCTCGCATACATGAATAACGAGCTTCAGCGTCAGCACGAAAAAATGGATGTTCCTGCTATGCTGCTTCACCTCAAGGAGTTGTATGGTGAATAGAGTAGGACTGCTAGATATGAGATATCTAAGGAGCTCTTTCGATCTCGGATGACCGAGGGCACTACCGTCGAGACTCATGTTCTGAAGGTAATCAATTTGATTGAACGCCTTGGACAGCTTGGGTTCGTCATGGATGGGGAGTTGAGTCAAGACTTGGTCTTGCAGTCACTCCCTGAGACCTTCTCGCAGTTTGTGGTTAATTTTCACATGAATAAGCTAGATGTCAGCTTACCTGAGCTGCTTAACATGCTGAAAACTGCAGAAGGTCACTTCTCATCCAAGAAGAACCATGTCTTGATGGTGAATTCTTCCAATAAAAGGAAGAGGCCCAAGGTGTCTTCTGAAAAGAAGAAATCTAAGAAGGCTAAGGGAAAAGGGAAAGAAAAGGAGCAAAAGAAACCTGAACCAGCTAAAGGAATGTGCTTTCATTGCAATGAGCCGGGACATTGGAAGAGGAACTGCAAGAAGTTTCTAGCAGAGAAGAAGCTTGGAGAAGCTTCGACTTCCAATCAAGGTTTGTTTATGATTGAAATTAATTTTTCTGAAAGTCATAATTCTACTTGGGTATTGGATACCGGCTGTGGTTCTCACATATGTAATACTGTGCAGGGACTGGTCAGAAGTAGAAAGCTGAACAAAGATGAGGTGATCCTACGAGTGGGAAATGGAGCAAAAGTTGCTGCATTAGCTGTAGGAACTTATTGTTTAGCAATGCCTTCGGGCAAATCCATTTATCTTAATAATTGCTATTATGTTCCTAATATTATTAAAAACATTATTTCAATCTCTGTATTGGATATGGAAGGTTTTGACGTTATTATAAAGAACAATGGTTGTTCTATTTATAAAGACGATGTTTTATATGGTATTGGAAATTTGCGAAATGGACTTTATACACTTGACTTGCAAGAAAATATATTTCAAATTGAACAAATTAAGAAAAGGAAAAGAGATGATATTAATTATACTTATATGTGGCACTATAGACTCGGTCATATCAATGAAACAAGATTATCCAAGTTGCATAAAGATGGGCTCCTCGAGCTATCTGATTATGAATCATATCCAACTTGTAAATCTTGTCTCATGGGTAAAATGACTAAATCTCCTTTTAGTGGAAAAGGGGAGAGAGTTACAGAGTTGTTGGCATTGATTCACACAGACGTTTGTGGACCTATGACAACAAGTGCACGGGGTGGGTATTCTTATTTTATTACTTTCACTGATGATCACTCAAGATTTGGATATGTGTATTTAATGAAATACAAATCAGAATCATTTGAAAAGTTCAAAGAGTTCAGAAGTGAAGTAGAGAAACAAACGGGCAAGAGTATTAAGATACTTCGATCAGATCGAGGTGGAGAATACTTAAGCAGTGAGTTTCTCAATTGTCTCAGAGAAAATGGTATAATCTCACAATGGACTCCTCCAGGTACACCACAGTTAAATGGAGTATCTGAAAGGAGAAATCGAACACTGTTGGACATGGTTCGATCCATGATGAGTTTTACCGACCTTCCAATTTCCTTCTGGGGATATGCCCTAGAAACGGCTGCATACCTACTTAACAAGGTACCTACCAAATCCGCCCCAAAGACTCCATATGAGATGTGGAAAGGGAGGAAACCAAATCTTAAGCATGTTAAGACTTGGGGTTGTCCAGCTTATGTCAAAAAGTTTGAAAATGATAAGCTACAGACTAAATCCGATAAGTGTAGATTTGTGGGATACCCTAAAGAAACCGTAGGGTATTATTTCTATCATCCAACTGATCAAAAGGTGTTTGTTGCGAAACATGCTACCTTCTTGGAGAAAGAGTTTATCCATGAAGGGGTCAGTGGGAGTAAGATATATCTTGAAGAAGTTCAAGAACCACAAGTTACCACGGACCAAAGTCAGGTACCTAACCAAGTAGAAGAACCTACTGTACCACACCATGTTCGTAAATCTGGAAGAGTACCGAAGATACCTGAGAGGTATGGATTCGTTATAGAGGATGACGATGAGGTACACATCATGAATGATGATGATCCATTGAATTACGAACAGGCTATGAGTAATAAAGACTCAGGGAAATGGCTTGAAGCCATGAAATCTGAAATGGACTCCATGTATGAAAACAAAGTATGGTCTTTGGTTTCACCACCTGAAGGTATTAAACCTATTGGGTGTAAATGGGTCTTTAAGAAAAAGACTGGAGCAGACGGAAAGGTAGAGACCTATAAGGCCTGACTGGTTGCAAAAGGTTTCAAATAAAGACAAGGAGTTGACTATGATGAAACCTTCTCACCAGTAGCCATGCTCAAGTCCATTCGGATTTTGCTTGCGATTGCAGCTTACAACGACTATGAGATCTGATAGATGGACGTGAAAACGGCCTTCCTCAATAGGAAACTTGAGGAGGATATGTATATGACACAGCCAGAGGGATTTATTTCAAAAGTTGGAACAAATCAAGTCTGTAAGCTACAACGATCCATTTATGGGTTGAAGCAAGCTTCTCGTAGATGGAACATTCGTTTTGATGAGACAATCAAAGAGTTTGATTTTATCAAAAACGAGGATGAACCATGTGTATACAAAAAGGTTAGTGGGAGCGCAGTATCATTCCTTGTATTATATGTTGATGATAAATTACTGATAGGGAATGACATTCCTATGTTACAATCCATTAAAAGCTGGTTATCTAAAAACTTCTCCATGAAGGACTTGGGTGAAGCATCCTATATTTTGGGGATAAAGATCTATAGAGATAGATCTAAAAGGATGCTCGGCTTATCCCAAGGAACGTACATTGATACGATACTAAAGAGGTTTAGCATGGAAGATTCCAAAAGAGGTCTCATGCCGATGAGCCATGGAATAAATCTCTCCAAGAAACAGGTCCCAAAGACACCTGAGGAGAGAGACCGTATGAGTAAGATCCCTTATGCTTCTGCAATAGGATCTATCATGTACGGTATGATATGTACTAGACCGGATGTTGCTCATGCACTTAGTGTAACAAGCAGATACCAGTCGAATCCAGGAGAAGAGCACTGGAAGGTAGTGAAAAATATCCTAAAGTACTTGAGAAGGACTAAATATATTTTTCTTGTCTACGGTGGGTCTGAATTAAAACTCGAGGGATTCACGGACTCAAGTTTTCAAACAGACCAAGATGACAGTAAATCTATTTCAGGGTATGTGTTTACCTTGAACGGAGGTGCAGTGAGTTGGAAGAGTTCCAAGCAGCAAACGGTTGCTGATTCAGTGATAGAGGCAGAGTATATAGCTGCAAGTGAAGCTGCAAAGGAAGCTGTTTGGATGAAGAAGTTCATAACTGAACTTGGTGTGGTTCCTAGCATTGGAGAAGCAGTTCCCGTATACTATGACAACACCGGAGCGGTTGCACAGGCTAAGGAACCCAGGTCTCATCAGAAATCTAAACACGTGTTGCGGCGATTTCACTTGATCAGGGAGATCATTGAAAGAGGAGACGTCACCTTGGAGCGTGTAGACTCTCAAGACAACATTACAGATCCATTTACTAAAGCTTTAACACAACAGCAGTTTGATCGTCACTTAGAGAAGATGGGTATGAGATACCATGGCGATTGGCTTTAGTGCAAGTGGGAGATTGATAGTAGTGTGCATACAAGCCAATCATGTATAATGATAAAGCACATACTTTGTAAACAATCTTATTTATTTATTAATAAAATATTTATTTATTAAAGGCATTTAATTATCTACATGGTGCTGTTTTTATAATATGTAAATAACCCATAGTTTTAAGCAATGCTTTTAGAATCATGATGTTGATCATGCTAATGAGATCTAAATTCTTAGAAAGCTTTAAAACTAAAATAGTTCCCAATCGTGGGATTACTAAAAAGGGGATTAGTAAATCCGGATAGATTGGTACATATGTTGCTTGCTCATTGGATGAGGATGACTGATCTCATGGTCATTTGTGTGGAGACACTAAAGCAAGTATGTAGGTGCTTATTGGAGAATAAGTTCACTGAACGTGACTCGCTATGGAATACCTAATGGAGTTTTACTCGCCTGTCAATAGGAATTCCTAATGTGATAGTAGTACATGTGATCCTTGGACTTGAGATCATCATAGTATCTTGTATGTAACAAATTATACTTTGACTAATTCCTTAAGGCCTTTTAAGGCATATATAGGGTATGCTTGGGTGTAATGAGTTACATATGGAGATAATGAATGATCAATAAAGAATCTACCACCTCTAGTAAAAGAGGAGATATGTCCTATGTGATTCGTTAAATGACAACCCAGGAATCCTTGGCCAAGGTAGAATGAAATTAGAAAGAGGTTTCTAATTTGCATTATTTGGAGTTGTGCATTTTCTAATCGAAATACATATGATTAAATAAATTAAGACTTGACAGTAAATCCATGTCTTATATTTAATTGGGACATTGTATGGTGGAAGGATTGAATTGTACGGTAACTATTAACTCACGGGTTCTTTTATGATTAATGTTGAAATCTATATTATCTGGAAAGTCGTTGATCGCTAGGGAGGCTTATCCCTATTGTAGAATAAATGTTATTTATTTAAATAGATTATTAGTTTAATTTGTTTATTTAAATAAGATTAGAATTGTTCTAATTGATTTATTCACAACCGGTTTAATATGGAGAACCTAAAGGGTCACACCATAAAAGGAAGAAGAATTATTTAAGAAGAAAATGACATGATAGTAATAATGCATTAAGTATAATTAATTTAATCTATGATGATAGAATAAATTAAATAGTTTAATGTTTATTATTTAATATTTTAAAAATATTAAATATAAATTAATAAGAGGAGTCTTATTAATATTATTATTATTATTATTATTATTATTTTAATTCTAAAGGAGTTTAGGAATTAATATAATATCAGTACTCTCTCTCAATCCTAATAAATATTAGGATATAAATTTATTAAATAAAACCCTATTCTAATTGGATTAGGAGGGTTAACCTAATATCTATATAAGAGAGTCTTATATTAGAAATAAGTGGTGTGAAATTTTCCAAGAGTTGGGAGTACACATATTCTATAGAGATAGAAACAAGGGTTAAGCCAATAACCCATCTTCTTGAGTTCTTCATCTTCCTTGGTGGATCACCGTTAGAGGCCAAACATTTAGGTGGCTGACATTATTCAAGGGAAGGAGCCACTATCAGAGGAATCAAAGGAATCAAAGGAGTAGAACTTGTACCTGAGGAAGCTTAGATCTTCAAAGGTATAATTCCATGTTCTCTCTTTTCTGTTATTGATAACAAGCACAAAGCATGATCATGGTTATGGGTTTGTATAAATTTTTGAAAACCTAGTTTTTACGCTTCCGCCCTATTTATGTGATTTGATTGCATGATTGCGTTACATACAAACCCAACAATAAATGGGTTAGATATAAACTTGAGATACTATTAAACATCTATATCCAAGGTTTTTGAGCCTCAAAATCATAACTTCACAAAAATCAAAACTCAAATCAAACCAAAAAGATATTAGACTATATAAGTAGGAATTGTTTATACCTTAGCTAGTTCTTCCTCTTCTTCTACCTATGTTTGCTTAGGAAACTATGAAACTAAGAAGAACTCTCCCTCTCTCTTCTCTCTATGGTGACCGAAATCCATCACACACTCTCTCTCTTGGTTGCTTTGCTAGCTAAAAAGAATGAGATGAAAGATAAAAGAAATGAAATGAAATGAAAAGTAAAGGATATACTTGATTTGTTTTGTTAGTAAAAGTGAATAGATATAAAGTGTATATCTATCATAATCTCCCAAGCTCTTTCTCTTTCTCTTTCTCTCTCTCATCATTGTTGATGTTTCTTGCAAGTAATAACAAAAGTGTTGGCTCCTTTACAAAAGTAACACCTAGCAAGGTTGTTCACCAACTAAAGTGGCTAATTATTACATACATCTCCCCTTCCTTTTCCTCTCCTTGTAATTTTTGGCCCTAATGGCATTCTTGGTCCAAATTGGATTTCCTTTAAAGGCCCAAATAGCTTACTTAAGGTTTAATAGGTCCCTTCCCCCATTGGGCTAAGTTTGGGCTACTCTTTTAATGTTTTGGGCTAGCAATTTTAATTCTTTGGGGTTGCAAATCAACATAGTTTTCTACTCTTTAATTTTATCTCACCCTAATCATTTAATTAGGGTTTCATTACACATATTAGTAAGTTAATTCCTTACCCATATATCATTAATTTCATAACCCAATTAGACTTGCTTTACTTAAGTTATAAAATTAATTATTTAAGATGTACAAAATTAATCTCTTAGAGTATTTAATTACTCTACCTAACATATATATTAGGTTATATTTCTTTATTCTTATTCAACTAATAAACCTTATAGGTTCTTCTTAAAAATTTTAAATCCACCAAAATCCTTTACAAAAATGTCAAATCGATACACTTATTTTCTGTCTAGGTCTATTTTTTAACCTTAATTTAATAATTTAAGATTTTAATAAATTGTCTAAATTCTCGGGTTGTCACATTCACCACTTCTTCTAAGAATTTCGTCCTCGAAATTTACTTTACACTTTACACCTTTCATACTCATCACCACATGCTACCCAAAACATCTGTGACGCCCCCAAATTCTCTATAATCCCTGTAGAAGATTTGGTGCTTACGTAAATATTCCATAGGATAATAATTTCTATCAATCCAAGATTCACAGTATTCCACAACGAACAGTAGTTCTCGTTAGAACATTTACTGTGTTGGGATACCCTCACTTGGATGAATAGGTTTATAATCTCACGGATATTTCTTTCATATCAATAATTCCTATCCATCTGACATTCATAGTACAAATGATAAGATTTTTCCTGGAACTGAGGAGCGACCTCAGTGCTTACAGAACACCCAAGATCATTCAATACCCTCATTCAGATATATAATTCATACAGATACTGTATTTCTTCCTATGCTCTAGAAAGGTAAAAATTACGCAATTGTTAAAGATGATAATACAATATTATATATTCTTAAATTGACTTACAATAAATCCCAACTTACTATTACATCAGAGTCTCCAAGAATATCACCAAAATTTAAATTAATCGAGTTGTTCCATCCACATTATTGATCTCTAGAACCTTTGACATTTCAGCTAAAGTTGCAAAGGAAAAGAATAATTGCAAGAATGAGCTACAGAAAGCTTAGCAAGTTTTAAACAAGTGATATATTATACTCACACTGAATTTGAATTGAATTAACATATAGTTCAGTCTTTTTTTTCCACATATATATTGAGGTTTGATCTGCCCAAACCCCGCACATTACGAGTTTCTGTCAGTCATATAGACTTAGCAACCCGGGTTAATTCGGTTAACCACACCACACTCTTAATAGTCACAAAGACTTATAGGAGCTACTGGATATCTCATATTACGAGTTTCTGTCAGTTATATAGACTTAGCAACACGGGTTAATTCGGTTAACCACACCACACTCCTAACAGTCACAAAGACTTATAGGAGCTACTGTTCGGATATCTCATAGGTGATCAGTCTAATCATATCCTAGGAGTATGCATATCATCCTACCAATTTAATAAGGTCAGTAATTTTTTAACTGCCTGTAATTGAAAACCCAGGGTCAGTGTTATAACTGCCCATAACTGTAAACCAAGGTCAGTACTATGACTGCCAATATAATCCCGGGACAAGTATCAATATATATATGCACCAAACAATATTAGTTTTTTTCACAGTTTATGCTTTGATATCAAATCAAACACATTTTACGCAAATAATAGCTCATATAGTTTAGTTATGCTTGAACAATAAATCATAACCCTCTTCAAATCGCAGATATCACGAATAATGTTTATAACAAGTTCGTATATCAATATATATGACTTGCGTTTAATATAGAATTTAAATGAAGTTAGAAAAACTTGCATAAAAATAAAAAGTTTGCAAATAGTGCAGAAAAACTTGCCTGCTTCGACGATTACCGCTAAGCAATCTAATTTAATCTCTTAGAGAAGACCTATCATTAATAAGATTGATCTTTCAATCAGCATAACATATCTTAACTCAACTACTCTTAAAATAAATTATCTAACATTTAGTCACATAATTAAACATTAGATAATTCCTTAACTTATTAGTAATATTATCATTCTTTGATAATATTTTAATTATCTTAAGACCCTAGTCTAACATCATTAACACTTTAATAATATTTTATTTACTTTTTAATATTATTAACAATTTAATAATATCTTAATCATTTATAAATATTATTAATCCTTTAATAATATTTTAATCATTTATAAATATTATTAATTCTTTAATAATATTTTAATCATTTATAAATATTGTTAATTGTTTAATAATATTTTAATCACTTAATAATATTATTAATCATTTAATAATATCTTAATCATTTATAAATATTATTAATCCTTTAATAATATCTTATTCATTTATAAATATTATTAATCCTTTAATAAAATTTTAATCATTTATAAATATTATTAATCCTTTAATAATATTTTAATCACTTAATAATATTATTAATCATTTAATAATATCTTAATCATTTATAAATATTATTCATCCTTTAATAATATTTTATTCATTTATGAATATCATTAATCCTTTAATAATATTTTAATTACTTAGTAATATTATTAATCATTTAATAATATCTTAATCATTTATAAATATTATTAATCCTTTAATAATATTTTATTCATTTATAAATAATATTAATCTTTTAATAATACTTTATTCATTTATAAATATTATTAATCCTTTAATAATATTTTAATTACTTAGTAATATTATTAATTATTTAATAATATTTTATTCATTTATAAATAATTTAATTTAATTATTTATCTCTTGCTATTTAATTTATTTAACACACATAATATGCCATTTATATATTTTTTTATTAAAAATAATCAAAATACCCCCATAAAGTCTTATTTTATCATATAATAATTATTTAATTATTAAAATCACATTTCCAAGTTTTATAACTCAATGTAACTTAATTTTCTCTTTTATTCTTAACTCATTAATAGGCATGAAAATTATCAAAACAACTTTTTTTTTATATTATTATTATGGATAATATCAATATATGAGATTTGAGTAACAAAATAATTTTCTTGTAATTTTCCAAATTCGTTTGGTATTTTTAACTAGGTTAAAATATTCCAAAATAGCAACATTTATCATAAATTATTCTTTTGTCCAAAAATTCTAAAATTCATACGGTGGCTACATACTATCTAACACAGCCTCATGTAAAAATTTCACATTTGTCTGAGTTGAACTCACTGAGTTATTACAGTTTACTTTTAAAATTATGTTTTCTTGTAAAATCCATATCTCCCTTTCTATACATCAAAAAACTCCCATCTTTGGACAGGACCTAGTTAACTTGATATAGTATCATACCACAAAAGGCCGGATTTTTCAGAGCATCAAAACTGTCCGAAACAGCCTTCACCAAAAATGGCCAGAAAACTTATTTGATTTTTTTAGATATTTGTCGGCAGGGAGTGTTTTACGAAAAATGACACCACGGTTGATTCGTTTAACATTTTTGAGTTCTACCACTTAGGTTCAACAGATAGCTCATGTATCTAAATAACCACCTTGACGGATCACAAAAATAGTTTATATATTTTAAATGGTAAAGCCTCAAACTGGACTGATTTTCAAGGTTTTTGAGCAAGAAAACAGTTTTAGTTTTCTTTTGATTTCCAAGCTTTTCAACTCTTAAAATGGTACTATCTAAACATGAAATATCATAAAACATGTATATCTACGCAAATATGGTTTAAGACCTTAAGCTTAACATTTGATCTAAAATAACCAAAATAAATTACACAAGCTAAGATTTTAAGTTTATGAGATTTTTATACCTTTAGAGTGCCTCCTTTTGATGTCTCCTTCTTTCTTCTCTCTCTCTCTTCTCCCATGGCAGCCCTCCCTCTCTTCTTTCCTCTTCCATATTCGGGTGGTGGTGAGAGAGATAAGAGAGAATTTCTTCTCTTTTTCTTTTTCTTTCTTTCTTTCTTTTGTTTTGTTTAAGTTAGTATAAAATTAAGACCAAGGGGAAAGTAATCTTTAACCATTACTAGGATTGGGCAAAATGGTCTTTAAGTCCTCTCAAAGAAATTTCCTGGAAATTTCCTCACATGACATATTGGTCATAATCAAATTTCTTTAAGGACAAAATTATCATTTCCATATTATTAGGAAACTTCCTAGCAATTTCCTTCCTAGGACATAAAAGTCATTAATAATTTTGTTTTAGGACAAAATAATCATTTCCAAAATATCCACCAGGTGGCATCATCATGACATCATTATGATGACATCATCTTTTGTGTTTCTTTAATGCTGATGTCATACTTGCGTCATGCTTGCATCATCTGTGTTTCTTTAAGGATGATGTCATGCTTGCATCATGCTTGCATCATCTCTTCTCTGATTGGTTGATTTAAGTTCACCTGGATTGGAGGGAATTTTGGTCATTTCACATATAATTTTAAAGATAATTTGGTCATTTTGCCTCCAAAAGGGTATTCTAAAAACTTCCCTCATAATTTTAAGGGTGGTTTAGTCATTTCCTATGTTTCCCTTAAAATTTAACCCTTAGGGTTTGATAAATAATATTAAGATTTGCTAATCACCATTAAGGTTTATAAATTAGGGTTTAGGATTCCGAATAAAAAATTAGGGTTTTCTAACTGCAGATTAGGGATTTTAATCTATCATTAGGGTTTACTAAGGTTATACCTTATGTGGTCAATATCTGTTAACTATATGTCTACTCATATTTCTCAATCAATACCCAATTTGACCAACTTACTAAACTCGTATCAAAGATACTCAGTACAATATTGATAATCAAAACAAAAAAAAATTAGTCGTAAAATTTGAATTATTTAAAATTCTGGGTACTCACATTCTCCCCTCCTTATAAGGATTTCGTCCTCGGAATCACCACTTTCTTACTCTCTAAAATCTTTTAAAGTTGTATCATCACTTCATTCTTATCAACACAATATTAATTTGTGTCTCATATATTAACTTATGACTTGGATTCATAAAAAAAATAACTCATAGCGATATCTATCCAATATCACTCACGTAATTAAATTACTGAACGAAATAGTTGTCTGCCACCATCTTCTGTGCAACTAGTGCGTCTTGCACCGTCATATCAAATATACGTGTCGTTGGTCTTCCCGGCTTAGCAGGTCCTCTAATCGTTAGGGTTCCGCTACTGGGTCCCTTGTTGATACTTCCCTTATCCCCATTCTTCTTGGAATAATTTTGAATCCAATGATCTGTTGATTCACATGAAAAACAACCTTGTGTCTTCTTCGGACTTGTTACTATATTGGGTATTCTTCATGAGCACTTTCTAAATTTTCCATAGGTTTATCTTCTATAGCTTCAAATCTATTCCATAAGCTACTTCAACTGGCACTCCTCGTATCCTTCCCTACAGATCATTCCCTTTTTGCCCAACTGGTTCTGGTTCAGTTACCGGTTCAAACTGAACGACCAGTTCCTCACTCTCTTATGTGAACATCCTTAAATTCTAAAGTATCGATCAACTATATTACTACACTAGCACGTAATATACAGTATATACACATAGCAAACAATAGTTTTCTTTAAGTTAGTTTTTATCTTATTTTACGATGAATTTCCTCAATTCATATCCTATAAACTTTTTTTTTTAGTTTATGTTTTCACTAACTTTTCTGCCACTCCTATTCCTCCAAGGTTATAGCCTAAGGTAACCCTACCTAAGGTTTATAACCTACAGCTCTGATACCAAATTGTGACGCCCTCAAATTCTCTACAATCCCTGTAGCAGATTTGGTGCTCACGTAAATATTTCATACGATAATAATTCCTATCAATCCAAGATTCACAGTATTCCACAACGAACAGTAGTTCTCGTAAGAACATTTACTGTGTTGGGATACCCTCACTTGGATGAATAGGTTTATAATCTCACGGATATTTCTTTCATATCAATAATTCCTATCCATCTGACATTCATAGTACAAATGATAAGATTGTTCCTGGAACTGAGGAGCGACCTCAGTGCTTACAAAACACCCAAGATCATTCAATACCCTCATTCAGATATATAGTTCATATAGATACTGTATTTCTTCCTATGCTCTAGAAAGGTAAAAATTATGCAATTGTTAAATATGATAATACAATATTATATATTCTTAAATTGACTTACAATAAATCCCAACTTACTACTACATCAGAGTCTCCAAGGATATCACCAAAATTTAAATTAATCGAGTTTTTCCATCCACATTATTGATCTCTAAAACCTTTGACATTTCAGCTAAAGCTGCAAAGAAAAGAATAATTGCAAGGATGAGCTACAGAAAGCTCAGCAAGTTTTAAACAAGTGATATATTATACTCACACTGAATTTGAATTGAATTAACATATAGTTCAGTCTTTTTTTCCACATATATATTGAGGTTTGATCTGCCCAAACCCCGCACATTACGAGTTTCTGTCAGTCATATAGACTTAGCAATCCGGGTTAATTCGGTTAACCACACCACACTCTTAATAGTCATAAAGACTTATAGGAGCTACTGGATATCTCATATTACGAGTTTCTGTCAGTCATATAGACTTAGCAACACGGGTTAATTCGGTTAACCACACCACACTCCTAACAGTCACAAAGACTTATAGGAGCTACTGTTCGGATATCTCATAGGTGATCAGCCTAATTATATCCTAGGAGTATGCATATCATCCTACCAATTTAATAAGGTCAGTAATTTTTTAACTGCCTGTAATTGAAAACCCAGGGTCAGTGTTATAACTGTCCATAACTGTAAACCAAGGTCAGTACTATGACTGCCAATATAATCCTGGGACAAGTATCAATATATATATATGCACCAAACAATATTGGTTTTTCCACTGTTTATGCTTTGATATCAAATCAAACACATTTTACGCAAATAACAGCTCATATGGTTTAGTTATGCTTGAACAATAAGTCATAACCCTCTTCAAATCGCAGATATCACGAATAATGTTTATAACAAGTTCGTATATCAATATATATGACTTGCATTTAATATAGAATTTAAATGAAGCTAGAAAAACATGCATAAAAATAAAAAGTTTGCACATAGTGCAGAAAAACTTGCCTGCTTGGACGATTACCGCTAAGCAATCTAATTTAATCTCTTAGAGAAGACCTATCATTAATAAGATTGATCTTTCAATCAGCATAACATATCTTAACTCAACTACTCTTAAAATAAATTATCTAACATTTAGTCACATAATTAAACATTAGATAATTCCTTAACTTATTAGTAATATTATCATTCTTTGATAATATTTTAATTATCTTAAGACCCTAGTCTAACATCATTAACCATTTAATAATATTTTATTTACTTTTTAATATTATTAACCATTTAATAATATCTTAATCATTTATAAATATTATTAATCCTTTAATAATATCTTATTCATTTAAAAATATTATTAATCCTTTAATAATATTTTAATCATTTATAAATATTATTAATCCTTTAATAATATTTTAATCATTTATAAATATTATTAATTCTTTAATAATATTTTAATCACTTAATAATATTATTAATCCTTTAATAATATCTTATTCATTTATAAATATTATTAATCCTTTAATAATATTTTAATCATTTATAAATATTATTAATCCTTTAATAATATTTTAATCACTTAATAATATTATTAATCATTTAATAATATCTTAATCATTTATAAATATTATTAATTCTTTAATAATATTTTATTCATTTATAAATATCATTAATCCTTTAATAATATTTTTATTACTTAGTAATATTATTAATCATTTAATAATATTTTATTTATTTATAAATATTATTAATTATTTAATAATATTTTATTTATTTATAAATATTATTAATCCTTTAATAATATTTTAATTACTTAGTAATATTATTAATTATTTAATAATATTTTATTCATTTATAAATAATTTAATTTAATTGTTTATCTCTTGCTATTTATTTTATTTAACACACATAATATGCCATTTATATATTTTTTTTATTAAAAATAATCAAAATACCCCCATAAAGTCTTATTTTATCATATAATGATTATTTAATTATTAAAATCATATTTCTAAGTTTTATAACTCAATGTAACTTAATTTTCTCTTTTATTCTTAACACATTAATAGGCATGAAAATTATCAAAACAACTTTTTTTATTATTAATATGGATAATATCAATATATGAGATTTGAGTAACAAAATAATTTTCTTGTAATTTTTCAAATTCGTTTGGTATTTTTAACTAGGTTAAAATATTCCAAAATAGCAACATTTATCATAAATTATTCTTTTGTCCAAAAATTCTAAAATTTATACGGTGGCTACATACTATCTAAAACAGACTCATGTAAAAATTTCACATTTTTCTGAGTTGAACTCACTGAGTTATTACAGTTTACTTTTAAAATCATGTTTTCTTGTAAAATCCATATCTCCCTTTCTATACATCAAAAAAATCTCATCTTTGGACAGGACCTAGATAACTTGATATAGTATCATACCACAAAAGGCCGGAGTTTTCAGAGCATCAAAAATGTCTGAAACAGCCTTCACCAAAAATGGCCAGAAAACTCATTTGATTTTTTCAGATTTTTGTCTGCAGGGAGTGTTTTACGAAAAAATGACACCACGGTTGATTCGTTTAACATTTTTGAGTTCTACCACTTGGGTTCAATAGACAACTCATGTATCTAAATAACCTCATTGACGGATCACAAAAATAATATATATATTTTAAATGGTAAAGCCTCAAAGTGGACTAATTTTCAAGGTTTTTGAGCAAGAAAACTGTTTTGGTTTTCTTTTGATTTCCAAGCTTTTCAACTCTTAAAATGGTACTATCTAAACATGAAACATCATAAAACATGTATATCTATGCAAATATGGTTTAAGACCTTAAGCTTAACATTTGATCTAAAACAAATTACACAAGCTAAGATTTTAAGTTTATGAGATTTTTATACCTTTAGAGTGCCTCCTTTTGATTTCTCCTTCTTTCTTCTCTCCCTCTCTTCTTTCCTCTTCCATATTCGGGTGGTGGTGAGAAAGATAAGAGAGAATTTCTTCTCTTTTTCTTTTTCTTTCTTTCTTTCTTTTGTTTTGTTTAAGTTAGTATAAAATTAAGACCAAGGGGAAAGTAACCTTTAACCATTACTAGGATTAGGCAAAATGGTCTTTAAGTCCTCTCAAAGAAATTTCCTGGAAATTTTCTCACATGACATATTGGTCATAATCAAATTTCTTTAAGGACAAAATTGTCATTTCCATATTATTAGGAAACTTCGTAGCAATTTCCTTCCTAGGACATAAAAGTCATTAATAATTTTGTTTTAGGACAAAATAATCATTTCCAAAATATCCACCAGGTGACATGATCATTACATCATTATGATGACATCATCTTTTGTGTTTCTTTAATGCTGATGTCATACTTGTGTCATGTTTGCATCATCTGTGTTTTTTTAAGAATGATGTCATGCTTGCATCATCTCTTCTCTGATTGGTTGATTTAAGTTCACCTGGATTGGAGGGTATTTTGGTTATTTCACATATAATTTTAAAGATAATTTGGTCATTTTGCCTCCAAAAGGGTATTCTAAAAATTTCCCTCATAATTTTAAGGGTGGTTTAGTCATTTCCTATGTTTCCCTTAAAATTTAATCCTTAGGGTTTGATAAATAATATTAGGATTTGCTAATCACCATTAAAGTTTATAAATTAGGGTTTGGGATTCCCGAATAAAAAATTAGGGTTTTCTAACTACAGATTAGGGATTCTAATCTATCATTAGGGTTTACTAAGGTTATACCTTATTTGGTCAATATCTGTTAACTATATGTCTACTCATATTTCTCAGTCAATACCCAATTTGACCAACTTACTAAACTCGTATCAAAGATACTCAGTACAATATTGATAATCAATACAAAAAAAATTTATTCGTAAAATTTGAATTATTTAAAATTCTGGGTCCTCACATTCTCCCCTCCTTATAAAGATTCCGTCCTCGGAATCACCACTTTCTTACTCTCTAAAATCTTTTAAAGTTGTATCATCACTTCATTCTTATCAACACAATATTAATTTGTGTCTCATATATTAACCTATGACTTGGATTCATAAAAAAAATAACTCATAGCGATATCTATCCAATATCACTCACGTAATTAAATTACTGAATGAAATAGTTGTCTGCCACCGTCTTCTGTGCAGCTAGTGCGTCTTGCACCGTCATATCAAACGTACGTGTCGTTGGTCTTCCTGGCTTAGCAGGTCCTCTAATCGTTAGGGTTCCGCTACTGGGTCCCTTGTTGATACTTCCCTTATCCCCATTCTTCTTGGGATAATTTTGAATCCAATGATCTGTTGATACACATGAAAAACAACCGTGTGTCTTCTTCGGACTTGTTACTATATTGGGTATTTTTCATGAACACTTTCTAAATTTTCCATAGGTTTATCTTCTATAGCTTCAAATCTATTCCATAAGCTACTTCAATTGACACTCCTCTTATCCTTCCCTACAGATCATTCCCTTTTTGCCCAACTGGTTGTGGTTCAGATACCGGCACGTAATATACATTATATACACATACCAAACAATAGTTTTCTTTAAGTTAGTTTTTATCTTATTTTACGATGAATTTCCTCAATTCATATCCTATAAACTTTTTTTTTGAGTTTATGTTTTCACTAACTTTTCTGCCACTCCTATTCCTCCAAGGTTATAGCCTAAGGTAACCTTACCTAAGGTTTATAACCTACAGCTCTGATACCAAATTGTGACGCCCCCAAATTCTCTACAATCCCTATAGCAGATTTGGTGCTCACGTAAATATTTCATAAGATGATAATTCCTATCAATCCAAGATTCACAGTATTCCACAACGAACAGTATTTCTCGTCAGAACATTTACTGTGTTGGGATACCCTCACTTGGATGAATAGGTTTATAATCTCACGGATATTTCTTTCATATCAATAATTCCTATCCATCTGACATTCATAGTACAAATGATAAGATTGTTCCTGGAACTGAGGAGCGATCTCAGTGCTTACAGAACACCCAAGATCATTCAATACCCTCATTCAGATATATAGTTCATATAGATACTGTATTTCTTCCTATGCTCTAGAAAGGTAAAAATTATGCAATTGTTAAATATGATAATACAATATTATATATTCTTAAATTGACTTACAATAAATCCCAACTTACTATTACATCAGAGTCTCCAAGGATATCACCAAAATTTAAATTAATCGAGTTGTTCCATCCACATTATTGATCTCTAGAACCTTTGACATTTCAGCTAAAGCTGCAAAGGAAAAGAATAATTGCAAGGATGAGCTACAGAAAGCTCAGCAAGTTTTAAACAAGTGATATATTATACTCACACTGAATTTGAATTGAATTAACATATAGTTCAGAGTTTTTTTTCACATATATATTGAGGGTTGATCTGCCCTAACCCCGCACATTACGAGTTTCTGTCAGTCATATAGACTTAGCAACCCGGGTTAATTCGGTTAACCACACCACACTCTTAATAGTCACAAAGACTTATAGGAGCTACTGGATATCTCATATTACGAGTTTCTATCAGTCATATAGACTTAGCAACACGGGTTAATTCGGTTAACCACACCACACTCCTAACAGTCACAAAGACTTATAGGAGCTACTGTTCGGATATCTCATAGGTGATCAGCCTAATCATATCCTAGGAGTATGCATATCATCCTACCAATTTAATAAGGTCAGTAATTTTTTAACTGCCTGTAATTGAAAACCCATGGTCAGTTTTATAACTGCCCATAACTGTAAACCAAGGTCAGTACTATGATTGCCAATATAATCCTGGGACAAGTATCAATATATATGCACCAAACAATATTGGTTTTTCCACTGTTTATGCTTTGATATCAAATCAAGTATATTTTACGCAAATAACAGCTCATATGGTTTAGTTATGCTTGAACAATAAGTCATAATCCTCTTCAAATCGCAGATATCACGAATAATGTTTATAACAAGTTCGTATATGACTTGCATTTAATATAGAATTTAAATGAAGTTAGAAAAACTTGCATAAAAATAGAAAGTTTGCACATAGTGTAGAAAAACTTGCCTGCTCCGACGATTACCTCTAAGCAATCTAATTTCATCTCATAGAGAAGACCTATCATTAATAAGATTGATCTTTCAATTAGCATAACATATCTTAACTCAACTACTCTTAAAATAAATTATCTAAGATTTAGTCACATAATTAAACATTAGATAATTCCTTAACTTATTAGTAATATTATCATTCTTTGATAATATTTTAATTATCTTAAGACCCTAGTCTAACAACATTAACCATTTAATAATATTTTAGTTACTTTTTAATATTATTAACTATTTAATAATATCTTAATTATTTATAAATATTATTAATTCTTTAATAATATTTTATTCATTTATAAATATTATTAATCCTTTAATAATATTTTAATCATTTATAAATATTATTAATTCTTTAATAATATTTTAATCACTTAAAAATATTATTAATCATTTAATAATATCTTAATCATTTATAAATATTATTAATCCTTTAATAATATTTTAATCATTTATAAATATTATTAATCCTTTAATAATATTTTAATCACTTAATAATATTATTAATCATTTAATAATATCTTAATTATTTATAAATATTATTAATCATTTACAAATATTTTATTCATTTGTAAATATCATTAATCATTTAATAATATTTTAATTACTTAGTAATATTATTAATTATTTAATAATATCTTATTCATTTATAAATATTAATAATCCTTTAATAATATTTTATTCATTTATAAATATTATTAATTCTTTAATAATATTTTAATTACTTAGTAATATTATTAATTATGTAATGATATTTTATTCATTTATAAATAATTTAATTTAATTATTTATCTCTTACTATTTAATTTATTTAACACACATAATATGCCATTATATATTATTTTTATTAAAAATAATCAAAATACCCCCATAAAGTCTTATTTTATTATATAATGATTATTTAATTATTAAAATCACATTTTCAAGTTTTATAACTCAATGTAACTTAATTTTCTCTTTTATTCTTAACTCATTAATAGGCATGAAAATTATCAAAACAACTTATTATTTTTTTATTATGGATAATATCAATATATGAGATTTGAGTAACAAAATAATTTTCTTGTAATTTTCTAAATTCGTTTGGTATTTTTAACTAGGTTAAAATAGTCCAAAATAGCAACATTTATCATAACTTATCCTTTTGTCCAAAAATTCTGAAATTCATACGATGGCTACATACTATCTAAAACAGCCTCATGTAAAAATTTCACATTTTTCTGAGTTGAACTCACTGAGTTATTACAGTTTACTTTTAAAATCATATTTTCTTGTAAAATCCATATCTCCCTTTCTATCCATCAAAAAATTTCCATCTTTGGACAGGACCTAGTTAACTTGATACAGTATCATACCACAAAAGGCCGGAATTTTCAAAGCATCAAACTGTCCGAAACAGCCTTCACCAAAAATGGCCAGAAAACTCATTTGATTTTTTTAGATTTTCGTCGGCAGGGAGTGTTTTACGAAAAATGACACCACGGTTGATTCGTTTAACATTTTTGAGTTCTACCACTTGGGTTCAACAGATAACTCATGTATCTAAATAATCTCTGTGACGGATCACAAAAATAATAGATATATTTTAAATGGTAAAGCCTCAAAGTGGACTGATTTTAAAGGTTTTTGAGCAAGAAAACTGTTTTGGTTTTCTTTTGATTTCCAAGCTTTTCAACTCTTAAAATGGTACTATCTAAACATGAAACATCATAAAACATGTATATCTATGCAAATATGGTTTAAGACCTTAAGCTTAACATTTGATCTAAAACAACCAAAACAAATTACACAAGCTAAGATTTTAAGTTTATGAGATTTTTATACCTTTAGAGTGCCTCCTTTTGATTTCTCCTTCTTTCTTCTCTCCCACTCTTCTCCCAAGGCAGCCCCCTCTCTTCTTTCCTCTTCCATATTCGGGTGGTGGTGAGAGAGATAAGAGAGAATTTCTTCTCTTTTTCTTTCTTTCTTTTGTTTTGTTTAAGTTAGTATAAAATTAAGACCAAGAGGAAAGTAATCTTTAACCATTACTAGGATTGGGCAAAATGGTCTTTAAGTCCTCTCAAAGAAATTTCCTGGAAATTTTCTCACATGACATATTGGTCATAATCAAATTTCTTTAAGGACAAAATTGTCCTTTCCATATTATTAGGAAACTTCCTAGCAATTTCCTTCCTAGGACATAAAAGTCATTAATAATTTTGTTTTAGGACAAAATAATCATTTCCAAAATATCCACCAGGTGACATCATCATGACATCATTATGATGACATCATCTTTTGTGTTTCTTTAATGCTGATGTCATGCTTGCGTCATGCTTGCATCATCTGTGTTTCTTTAAGGATGATGTCATGCTTGCATCATGCTTGCATCATCTCTTCTCTGATTGGTTGATTTAAGTTCACCTGGATTGGAGGATATTTTGGTCATTTCACATATAATTTAAAAGGCAATTTGGTCATTTTGCCTCCAAAAGGGTATTCTAATAATTTCCCTCATAATTTTAAGGGTGGTTTAGTCATTTTCTATGTTTCCCTTAAAATTTAACCCTTAGGGTTTGATAAATAATATTAAGATTTGCTAATCACCATTAAGGTTTATAAATTAGGGTTTGGGATTCTTGAATAAAAAATTAGAGTTTTCTAACTGCAGATTAGGGATTCTAATCTATCATTAGGGTTTACTAAAGTCATACCTTATTTGGTCAATATCTGTTAACTATATGTCTACTCATATTTCTCAGTCAATACCCAATTTGACCAACTTACTAAACTCGTATCAAAGATACTCAGTACAATATTGATAATCAATACAAAAAAAATTTATTCGTAAAATTTGAATTATTTAAAATTCTTGGTCCTCACATTCTCCCCTCCTTATAAGGATTCCGTCCTCGGAATCACCACTTTCTTACTCTCTAAAATCTTTTAAAGTTGTATCATCACTTCATTCTTATCAACACAATATTAATTTGTGTCTCAAATATTAACCTATGGCTTGGATTCATAAAAAAATAACTCATAGCGATATCTATCTAATATCACTCACGTAATTAAATTACTGAACGAAATAGTTGTCTGCCACCATCTTCTGTGCAGCTAGTGCGTCTTGCACTGTCATATCAAACGTACGTGTCGTTGGTCTTCCCAGCTTAGCAGGTCCTCTAATCGTTAGGGTTCCGCTACTGGGTTCCCTTGTTGATACTTCCCTTATCCCCATTCTTCTTGGAATAATTTTGAATCCAATGATCTGTTGATTCACATGAAAAACAACCTTGTGTCTTCTTCGGACTTGTTACTATATTGGGTATTCTTCATGAGCACTTTCTAAATTTTCCATAGGTTTATCTTTTATAGCTTCAAATCTATTCCATATGCTACTTCAATTGGCACTCCTCGTATCCTTCCCTACAGATCATTCCCTTGTTGCCCAACTAGTTCTGGTTCAGATACCGGTTCAAACGGAACGACCAGTTCCTCACTCTCTTATGTGAGCGTCTTTAAATTCTAAAGTATCGATCAACTATATTACTAGGCTAGCACGTAATATACATTATATACACATAGCAAACAATAGTTTTCTTTAAGTTAGTTTTTATCTTATTTTACGATGAATTTCCTCAATTTATATCCTATAAACTTTTTTTTTATAGTTTATGTTTTCACTAACTTTTCTGCCACTCTTATTCTTCCAAGGTTATAGCCTAAGGTAACCTTACCTAAGGTTTATAACCAACAGCTCTGATACCAAATTGTGACGCCCCCAAATTCTCTACAATCCCTATAGCAGATTTGGTGCTCACGTAAATATTTCATAAGATAATAATTCCTATCAATCCAAGATTCACAGTATTCCACAACGAACAGTATTTCTCGTCAGAACATTTACTGTGTTGGGATACCCTCACTTGGATGAATAGGTTTATAATCTCACGGATATTTCTTTCATATCAATAATTCCTATCCATCTGACATTCATAGTACAAATGATAAGATTGTTCCTGGAACTGAGGAGCGATCTCAGTGCTTACAGAACACCCAAGATCATTCAATACCCTCATTCAGATATATAGTTCATATAGATACTGTATTTCTTCCTATGCTCTAGAAAGGTAAAAATTATGCAATTGTTAAATATGATAATACAATATTATATATTCTTAAATTGACTTACAATAAATCCCAACTTACTATTACATCAGAGTCTCCAAGGATATCACCAAAATTTAAATTAATCGAGTTGTTCCATCCACATTATTGATCTCTAGAACCTTTGACATTTCAGCTAAAGCTGCAAAGAAAAGAATAATTGCAAGGATGAGCTGCAGAAAGCTCAGCAAGTTTTAAACAAGTGATATATTATACTCACACTGAATTTGAATTGAATTAACATATAGTTCAGTCTTTTTTTTCCACATATATATTGAGGTTTGATCTGCCCAAACCCCGCTCATTACGAGTTTCTGTCAGTCATATAGACTTAGCAGTCCGGGTTAATTCGGTTAACCACACCACACTCTTAATAGTCATAAAGACTTATAGGAGCTACTGGATATCTCATATTACGAGTTTCTGTCAGTTATATAGACTTAGCAACACGGGTTAATTCGGTTAACCACACCACACTCCTAACAGTCACAAAGACTTATAGGAGCTACTGTTCGGATATCTCATAGGTGATCAGCCTAATTATATCCTAGGAGTATGCATATCATCCTACCAATTTAATAAGGTCAGTAATTTTTTAACTGCCTGTAATTGAAAACCCAGGGTCAGTGTTATAACTGCCCATAACTGTAAACCAAGGTCAGTACTATGACTGCCAATATAATCCTGGGACAAGTATCAATATATATATGCACCAAAAAATATTGGTTTTTCCACTGTTTATGCTTTGATATCAAATCAAACACATTTTACGCAAATAACAGCTCATATGGTTTAGTTATGCTTGAACAATAAGTCATAATCCTCTTCAAATCGCAGATATCACGAATAATGTTTATAACAAGTTCGTATATGACTTGCATTTAATATAGAATTTAAATGAAGTTAGAAAAACTTGCATAAAAATAGAAAGTTTGCACATAGTGCAGAAAAACTTGCCTGCTCCGACGATTACCGCTAAGCAATCTAATTTAATCTCTTAGAGAAGACCTATCATTAATAAGATTGATCTTTCAATTAGCATAACATATCTTAACTCAACTACTCTTAAAATAAATTATCTAAGATTTAGTCACATAATTAAACATTAGATAATTCCTTAACTTATTAGTAATATTATCATTCTTTGATAATATTTTAATTATCTTAAGACCCTAGTCTAACATCATTAACCATTTAATAATATTTTATTTACTTTTTAATATTATTAACCATTTAATAATATCTTAATCATTTATAAATATTATTAATTCTTTAATAATATTTTATTCATTTATAAATATTATTAATTCTTTAATAATATTTTAATCACTTAATAATATTACTAATCATTTAATAATATCTTAATCATTTATAAATATTATTAATCCTTTAATAATATTTTATTCATTTATAAATATTATTAATCCTTTAATAATATTTTAATTATTTATAAATATTATTAATCCTTTAATAACATTTTAATCACATAATAATATTATTAATCATTTAATAATATCTTAATTATTTATAATTATTATTAATTCTTTAATAATATTTTATTCAATTATAAATATTATTAATCCTTTAATAATATATTAATCATTTATAAATATTATTAATCCTTTAATAATATTTTAATCACTTAATAATATTATTAATCATTTAATAATATCTTAATCATTTATAAATATTATTAATCCTTTAATAATATCTTATTCATTTATAAATATTATTAATCCTTTAATAATATTTTAATTACTTAGTAATATTATTAATTATTTAATAATATTTTATTTATTTATAAATAATTTAATTTAATTGTTTATCTCTTGCTATTTAATTTATTTAACACACATAATATGCCATTTATATATTTTTTTATTAAAAATAATCAAAATACCCCCATAAAGTCTTATTTTATCATATAATGATTATTTAATTATTAAAATCACATTTTCATGTTTTATAACTCAATGTAACTTAATTTTCTTTTTTATTCTTAACTCATTAATAGGCATGAAAATTATCAAAACAACTTATTATTTTTTTTATTATGGGTAATATTAATATATGAGATTTGAGTAACAAAATAATTTTCTTGTAATTTTCCAAATTCGTTTGGTATTTTTAACTAGGTTAAAATAGTCCAAAATAGTAACATTTATCATAAATTGTTCTTTTATCCAAAAATTCTAAAATTCATACGGTGGCTACATACTATCTAAAATAGTCTCATGAAAAAATTTCACATTTTTCTGAGTTGAACTCACTCAGTTATTACAGTTTACTTTTAAAATTATGTTTTCTTGTAAAATCCATATCTCCCTTTCTATACATCAAAAAAATCTCATCTTTGGACAGGACCTAGTTAACTTGATATAGTATCATACCACAAAAGGCCGGAGTTTTCAGAGCATCAAAACTGTCCGAAACAGCCTTCACCAAAAATGGCCAGAAAACTCATTTGATTTTTTCAGATTTTTGTCTGCAGGGAGTGTTTTACGAAAAATGACACCACGGTTGATTCGTTTAACATTTTTGAGTTCTACCACTTGGGTTCAACAGACAACTCATGTATCTAAATAACCTCTTTGACGGATCACAAAAATAAGATATATTTTAAATGGTAAAGCCTCAAAGTGGACTAATTTTCAAGGTTTTTGAGCAAGAAAACTGTTTTGGTTTTCTTTTGATTTCCAAGCTTTTCAACTCTTAAAATGGTACTATCTAAACATGAAACATCATAAAACATGTATATCTATGCAAATATGGTTTAAGACCTTAAGCTTAACATTTGATCTAAAACAACCAAAATAAATTACACAAGCTAAGATTTTAAGTTTATGAGATTTTTATACATTTAGAGTGCCTCCTTTTGATTTCTCCTTCTTTCTTCTCTCCCTCTCTTCTCCCATGGCATCCCTCCCTCTCTTCTTTCCTCTTCCATATTCGGGTGGTGGTGAGAGAGATAAGAGAGAATTTCTTCTCTTTTTCTTTTTCTTTCTTTCTTTCTTTTATTTTGTTTAAGTTAGTATAAAATTAAGACCAAGGGGAAAGTAATCTTTAACCATTACTAGGATTGGGCAAAATGGTCTTTAAGTCCTCTCAAAGAAATTTCCTGGAAATTTCCTCACATGACATATTGGTCATAATCAAATTTCTTTAAGGACAAAATTGTCATTTCTATATTATTAGGAAACTTCCTAGCAATTTCCTTCCTAGGACATAAAAGTCATTAATAATTTTGTTTTAGGACAAAATAATCATTTCCAAAATATCCACCAGGTGACATCATCATGACATCATTATGATGACATCATCTTTTGTGTTTCTTTAATGCTGATGTCATGCTTGCGTCATGCTTGCATCATCTGTGTTTCTTTAAGGATGATGTCATGCTTGCATCATCTCTTCTCTGATTGGTTGATTTAAGTTCACCTGGATTGGAGGGTATTTTGGTCATTTCACATATAATTTTAAAGGTAATTTGGTCATTTTGCCTCCAAAAGGGTACTCTAATAATTTTCCTCATAATTTTAAGAGTGGTTTTGTCATTTCCTATGTTTTCCTTAAAATTTAACCCTTAGGGTTTGATAAATAATATTAGAGTTTGCTAATCACAATTAAGGTTTATAAATTAGGGTTTACGATTCCCGAATAAAAAATTAAGGTTTCCTAACTGCAGAGTAGGGATTCTAATCTATCATTAGGGTTTACTAAGGTTATACCTTATTTGGTCAATATCTGTTAACTATATGTCTACTCATATTTCTCAGTCAATACCCAATTTGACTAACTTACTAAACTCGTATCAAAGATACTCAGTACAATATTGATAATCAATACAAAAAAAATTTATTCGTAAAATTTGAATTATTTAAAATTCTGGGTCCTCACAACATCACTCACCAGAGTTAAATTTTTCAAATTATGCTGAGATGTCATATAGACTACGAACTTTTATTTTCAAAAATGTTATATAGAAATTCATCCGCTAACCGTCATGACTTACAGTTACAGAGGGTAATTAGCCCGTTATGCCCTGTACTTATTAAGTACTGTTGGTCAGAACAATTTTTCCCCGTTCCTCTTATCCGTCTTAGGAGCACAAAAGTTTCCCAAATTTTGGGATGCTTACCTCAGTCTTATCAGATTCCGCACCAAAACCATCTGGTTCGGGAAAATTTTCAAAGAACGCTCAGAATTTTCATAAACGTTGGTCTAGCTGAATCAAATAGCTTAGACTCATACCAATAATTCAATTTCAATCGAAATATTTATGTATAGCCAAACCCCGTTGTCAATTAATTATAAAAAAAATATTTTGAAAATGACATCATGAAACCGTACTGTATTTACAGCCCGTTTGAGGTTTCCGTCATTGTGTGACTTTGTTATAACACATCATACAATAGTGTGACAACGATTTTTAGATCGAATTCAACACTAAGTATTCCTGTATTTACAACTTCATCAACTTTTTATCATCTCTGCACCAGGTTACATGATGCATTAATGATAAATAAAACACATTTTGATATTTCAAATCATTGTTGTCTAGCCGAAATAATTAGCATAGACTATTCTTTAAACGGTTCAAAAATCATTGTAAATCAATTTTATCATCTCAACAGGTAACGATGTGTCAGTGTCCCGAAGTCCACACATACACACTAGTCACCAGGAGTTGAGAATAAAAATTCATTTTTAAAAGGCACATAGTGCTTATTTAGCTTAATGTCAAAAATTTCGAAGTCTAGCATAGCTAGAAGATTTAGAATACATACACTTCCACTAATGATCCATTGCTTAATCAGTCTATCTATTCCTATTATCTTTAATACTCCATTCACACTTAATTATACCCAGTTCGTCAAACTTACCACACGTTATGAGTTCAGGAACTTTCTACAATCATATGAGTTTAAGAACTTGTCTTAGACAGACCATTAGCGTCCATTCGCTGAGGGGTTCAAAACATTTCATATAATTATGAGTCACGAACTTACCATAAGTATGAGTTTTAAGAACTCGCAACTAATCGTATATTCTCTACCTATCCGTTATACACATGAGAAAAGAATTACCTTCTCATCATACATATAGCGAATAGCGCGACACCGACATTTCAATGATTATCAATGTGATAAACTAAGTAGTCGTTAGACCAAGCGCAAAACCCCCGCCCATACAAAGGTTTGTACAATTTAGCTATCACATGAGTCCTCAATTGAAATCCCCACTTAATATCCTAGCCCCATTCTTTCTCCATACGAATTGTGTTCAATCCGTATTGCATCAACCCCAACCCTTTTTCTGAGTTGGCACAATACCAATTTATAGTACAACTAACACATAGCAACTTTGCCATAAAATTTTCAATCATTCGATTGATCCTCCTCCCTGCTATGACCTTATCAGATCACGGTGTGATCTCATCGTGATTCATTCCTATGTTACGATCGTTTTGTTATACGATCTTCTTTCCCGTACTTTTAGTCTTTTAGACTCTATCTATTTATTACTACTGTTTATCTTTATTATCAGAGTTAGGTAACTCTAGATCTTTTATAATTTATCGAGATTAGTCTTTGAATCTTATTGACTTACTAATACCTTGCCCAAATTCATCGCTTAAATTTCAAACTCTATTTGAGTTTATTTCTTATCCTCATTCCTGCGGTTCCATACCTAAGATTTATAACCTACAGCTCTGATACCAACTGTAGCGCCCCCAAATTCGGGTCCCTAGAACCTCAGACCTGGTACGTTACGATACATCATTTTTATAACTATTGCGGAAGATATAAACATAAATTGTTTATATAATAACTTATTACAACATAATCCCCAAGGTCTGTAACCTTAACTTAATACCTGCCTTCAATATCCTATATGACATACCATGTCATTTGCATTCAATACTATTACAAGTTTAACCTGCATCTAAATCTAATTCTGGAGTTTGTCTTTGTCTTTGTCTGTATCCGAAGTTTCGTTTAAATCTGAAATGTTTATCATGATATAGCAAGGGTGAGCAACAAGTTTGCCCAGCAAGTTTAATTTCAAATGAAGATATATCATAATTGAAAAGAATAAGCTTTTGAATTTTCAACAATATAATAATTGTGAAAGAGCATAAATAAGAGTTTCAATAAATGAATGACTGAATCAATAATGTTTAATGTCAACAAGGACCATGAACAACTTTAAGTAACCCTTAGGGTATTGAAGGTGATAAGCCTTTTATACCTGATGAACATATACAATATGCACTAAGTGCGAATCAATAATCAGTATAGATGTGGATAATTAACAATAATTATTCCCGAACATGCTTTGAAATATAACTCAAAGTTGAGTTAGAGAAAAACTTGCCCGTACCGTTGATTACTGCTACGCAATATAATTTAATCGCTTTATTGTAAAGACCTATCAGTTATAAGGTTGATCTTTCAATTAGCATAACATACCTTATAAGTAACTATCTAACATTTAAACATATAGTCAAATATTAGATAACCTTAACACTATACATATATACAAGTCTAAACCTAGCACACATCTAGCCTTTAATAGTATTCAATATAGTATACTGAGTGATTTTCCACAAACAACTAACAAATTAGTTTCCGTCTAGTCTACACTGTTTTCACAGTGAGTTAGATCGGTTACTAATCCGTAGATACCTTCCCCATATGAAGGAATCATTTAGCCCAGCTACTATACATCAACCATTAAAGGATACGATTGCACTACCTTAGACTTAACACTTGCTAGTTAATTTATAAGTTAATATTATAACTCGATAAATTATTTACTATTCAAGAGACTTAATATCTCATTTCAGTAAGCTGAAACCAAACTGTTTCCTATTCCTGACATTTCATGTTCCATTTCAGCAAGCTGAAACCAAACTGTTTTCTATTCCTGACATTTCAGTTTCCATTTCAGCAAGCTGAAACCAAACTGTCTTCCTAACATTTTCAGTTTCCATTTTAGCAACCCGAAATGTTCATTTCAGGAAGCTGAAATTTTTTTTTCACAAAAATACCAAAACAGCTTATTATTTTCCTATCCTTTGGCCAATCATATATACATATATTCCATACACAAAAAGTATTTTTCTGAAAATTTTCAACTCCCTTAAATATTTTTCAAAAATCCATTTCTAGTTAATTCTTTAAGAAAATAGCTACCTCACGTTTAACTCCAGAAATTTCCAACTATTGGCGGGATCTTATAAATGTTAACATGAGCTTACAGTTTAACTTTCATGGCCATCGGAGTTATACAACTCTGGTTATATCGATTTCCGTCAGAAAAATGCAAATATTAAAATGGTCATAACTTGCTCAATTTAAATCGGAATGAGCTCATTTTTGGACACAAGCTACTTTATAACATATATGTTTATGTCCCAAAATATTGGAATTTATTTCAATTTTTAAGTGGCCGAAATAGTCCCCAACAGTTCTGGATAGATTGTTTTTTCTCATTTTTCAGATTTTGCTTCCTTTACTAATTTTAGTCCACACGAAAATTTACAACTCCTTTTTAAGTGATTCCACTTGAAAAAGTTAGAAGACTTGTATATCTAACTCCAAAAATTGATCACACTCAAAAATTCAAAATATTAAAAGATATATGGTCGTTTTTGTTTCACACTTCGTTTTCACAAAAATTTGTTTTTCATTACTTGTGATTTTTTAAGAAATCTTTTCTATTCTCACATAATAATCAACATAACCCATCATCAAAATATCATACCACAAACTAATACCTCATATACCCATGGATCTAACATGATCCATGATCTAATTCATAAAAAAAATCACAAATCACAAGATCAACACAAGTAAGGCTAGAAAAATTAGGTTTTCTCACTTTTGAAAAACTTATATCCTATTTCTTAGTTTATATCTAACTTTTGATCCATAAATGGGTTAGATATAAATTTGATATACTATTAAATACATATATCCAAAGTTTTTGAGCCTCAAAATCATAACTTCACAAAAGTCAAAACTAAAATCAAACCAAAAAGATATTAGACTATATAAGTAAGAATTATTTATACCTTAGCTAGTTCTTCCTCTTCTTCTTCCTATGTTTGCTTAGAAAACTATGAAACTAAGAAGAACACTCCCTCTCTCTTCTCTCTATGGTGACCGAAATCCATCACACACTCTCTCTCTTGGTTGCTTTGCTAGCTAAAAAGAATGAGATGAAAGATAAAAGAAATGAAATGAAATGAAAAGTAAAGGATATACTTGATTTGTTTTGTTAGTAAAAGTGAATAGATATAAAGTGTATATCTATCATAATCTCCCAAGCTATTTCTCTTTCTCTCTCTCATCATTGTTGATGTTTCTTGCAAGTAATAACAAAAGTGTTGGCTCCTTTACAAAAGTGACACCTAGCAAGGTTGTTCACCAACTAAAGTGGCTAATTATTACATACATCTCCCCTTCCTTTTCCTCTCCTTGTAATTTTCGGCCCTAATGGCCTTCTGGGCCCAAATTGGATTTCCTTTAAAAGCCCAAATAGCTTACTTAAGGTCTAATAGGTCCCTTCCCCCATTGGGCTAAGTTTGGGCTACTCTTTTAATGTTTTGGGCTAGCAATTTTAATTATTTGGGCTTGCAAATCAACATAGTTTTCTACTCTTTAATTTTATCTCACCCTAATCATTTAGTTCGAGTTTCATTACACATATTAGTAAGTTAATTCCTTACCCATATATCATTAATTGCATAACCCAATTTGACTTGCTTTACTTAAGTTATAAAATTAATTATTTAAGATGTACAAAATTAATCTCTTAGAGTATTTAATTACTCTACCTAACATATATATTAGGTTATATTTCTTTATTCTTATTCAACTAGTAAACCTTATAGGTTTTTCTTAAAAATTTTAAATCCACCAAAATCCTTCACAAAAATGTCAAATCCATACATTTATTTTCTGTCTAGGTCTATTATTTAACCTTAATTTAATCATTTAAGATTTTAATAAATTGTCTAAATTCTTGGGTTGTCACAAATCATGTGGAAATGAAGTACCCGGATTTGGGGGTGTCACAGGTTGGTATCAAAGCAGTAGGTTATGAACCTTAGGTGGGGGAAAACCTTAGGTAGTAGCCTTATAGTAAGATCGAAAAGATAGATGTGATAGGTAAAGATAATAAACTACTTTATGTGCTATGTGGTTACGTTATAGTATTCGTAGAGTGACGACTCGATATCACGTAATAATGAACTTTAAAATTCTTTTGTCAAGATGACGAACGTTGGAGAACCTAGTCAGGCTAGAGAGGATATACCTTAGGTTCCTAGAGAGGAGGAGCCCCGAGACATCCATGTTGTCTGGGAGCAACTGGTTAGGAGAAAGCCATCTCCAGTGATCACCATAGCTGGTCGGGAGCATGAGCTGACACCTATTCTAGAGGAGGAGGATGAGGACGAGTCTGAAGAGGAGGAAGAGGATCCCGAAGAGGAATTCCCACCTCACTCTACTAGTGCTGAGATGTATGAGGCAGTCTACGACAGTAACGTGGAGCTTCATGGATGAGTCGGAGAGCTCGAGGAAACTATCCAGCAGTGAGACGAGACGATCGAGGATATGGCAAGTGACCTAGAAGATGCACAGTGGAACCTGATACACATGGAGAATGATAGAGATGCTGCTCAAACTGAACTGGCGAAGCTGAAGCAGGACATCCAGGAGGAGTCGAGGAAGCGAGCCAGAGCTGAAGAGATAATCTTGAGGGCTACTCAACGAGCCGATCGAGCTGAAGATGAGGCTGAAGCCAAAAGATCCAAGCTGAGGGAAACAAAGTATGCTTTCCACACAACTATAGAAAGAGCCCAGAACAGTGTTTTCTACTACCCAGCTTAGTTCCAAGGTTTACTGTGGTATGTGGTGGACCGAAGAAAGGCGTTTCGGGTAATGGAAGAGGAACGCAGAGAGGCTGTGCAACGTATTAATATGCCTAGGCAGTAGTAGAGTTTTGTTTATGTATTGCTTTTTGTATTAAATAATATAAATCCCATAATTTGAGATAAGAATGGGATGAGTTAATTATGTAATCCTGCAACTTTTTTAGTTCAGAAAAGATTATGTAAATAGCAGAAATGCTATCTATTTGATGTTTTTTACTACGAGTAATGAATAAAAGAAGTTTATTGATGTGCTATATGTTCTATGTGAATTGAATTGTTTAAAACGTTTAGGTATGAACTTTAATACTTAATAGTTGAATAAAGGGTCTAATAATAATATTTTCTTAACAAAAAATGCCTCCTAGAAGAAGACCAACGCGTCAAAACCCCGAGGGTTCGACGAACAACAACAATAACGATGGGACGAATCCCAACTCGGTTCAGCAGTTGGTGAACCTGTTGACAGGAGCTCTTGCGAATCAGTCGCAAGTGCAGGGTATGACTTTTAAGGAATTTAAGGCAGTAGGACCGCCTGAGTTCAAGGGATCAACTAATCCTATCGAGGCTCAGACGTGGGTTATAGAAATGGAGAAGGTCTTCGACGTAGCCAGAGTAGATGAAGACCAAAAGATAGCGTTTGTGGCTTTCATGTTAAAGTCGGATAATAAGACCCGAGAGGGAGAGGGAGCCATAACGTGGGAACGTTTCAAGGAAATGTTCTACGAGATGTACTTCCCAGTGAGTTTGCAGGACCAAATGGAGATCCAGTTCCTAGAGCTTAAGCAGAGAGGGATGACTGTATCCGAATACGCCACGAAGTTCAACGAACTGGCCAGGTTCGCTACATACCAGGTCAGTACTGATGCTAGGAAGGCAAGGAGGTTTGAGCGGGGACTGAAACCCTGGCTCTACAGTAAGGTTTCCATGTTCCAGTTGAACACATTTGCAGCTGTACTGGAGAAGGCTATACTGGCTGAAGGAGGAAGCGACGCGGTGACAAAGTTCAACCAAGACAAGAAGAATGAGATAGAAACCAAGGCTGGTGGGAGCAGCGCTGTAAACCAGAAGAGGAAATGGAACGATAATAACTCTGCTGTGAGTCAGCAAGGAAGCCAGCAGAAGAGGAAGTTTAAAGCATGTGCTACGTGCTGTAAGAATCACACTGACGTGTGCATGAAGGGGAAGCGGGTGTGCTTCAACTGTGGTCAGGAAGGCCACATTACGCCTAATTGCCCAAACTCGAAGAAGGGAGCTTGCTTTACATGTGGATCCAAGGATCACATGGCTCACAATTGCCCGAAGAAGCTGACGGCAGGGTCAATAGGGAGCGGAGGGAATGGAAGCGGCAGTACCGTTACTATCACGGCACCATTGCAAGCTGTTCGACCCACTACACGGATATTCAATATGACGGTGCAGGATGATGTGCAATCAAAAGACGTGGTGTCAGGTATTATTCCGGTCAATAGTATAAATGCATATGTATTATTTGATTTAGGTGCTACTTATTTATTCATATCTGATGATTTTGTGAAAACCATAGACTTACCTGTAGAGGAGTTAGTTTACCCTTTGAACATAGAAATTGCAAATAAGGAGGTTATTCTTGTTAGGAGTGTTTATAAGAATTGTAGATTGGACATTAAGGATCAGGAGCTGGGGGTAGATTTAATTCCAATAAAACTTGGGGAATTTGATGTTATACTGGGTATGGATTGGTTGTTCAACCATGGGGCGATAATTAACTGTCAGATGAAGTCGGTAAACCTTACGACTGCGTCGAAGTTAGTGTTCTATGGTAGCAAATCACCTAGACAAGCGAGTTGTCTGACGGTTGTGCAAGCCAAGAAACTTTTGACGCAAGGCTGTGTAGGATATCTAGCCTACATAATAGATACGCGTAAGGAAAGCCCGAAGGTGGAAGAGATATCGGTAGTTAAGGAGTTTGTGGACGTTTTTCCTAGCGACTTGCCAGGACTTCCGCCGGATAGGGAGACAGAGTTTGTGATCGATTTAGCGCCGGGAACTGCTCCAATTTTGAAGGCTCCGTATCGAATGGCTCTAGTTGAGATGAAGGAATTGATGGTTCAACTACAAGAATTACTGGACAAGAAGTATATTCAATCGAGCGTTTCGCCGTGGGGAGCGCCAGTTTTGTTTGTTAAGAAGAAGGATGGGTCGATGCGTCTTTGCATTAATTATAGAGAATTGAACAAAGTTATGATCAAGAATAGGTATCCTTTACCTAGGATAGATGACTTATTTGATCAACTGAAGGGTGCGAAGTAATTCTCAAAAATCGATTTGAGAAGCGGGTATCATCAGTTGAAAGTGAAAGCATATGTAGCTTGCGCTTGAGGCAAGTTTTTCTAAACTCTGATCTTGTATTAATATTTATGCAAGTCTTCTAAACCCTAAACTCGTTAATTCTATGCAAGTTCTTTATGGAATATATTGATAATGTTCTTTTTATTTTTGCATTGGACAATTATTTATTTAATTGAAGTGACCTTGGCTTATTGTTCAAGTAAGGCCCAGCTTATCTTTTAAATGCTTTAAGTTTAATTCTAAGGCATGTGTTAATTCATAATTCTTTTATTTATGAATTATTGGAAGTCGATTCAACTAATCCTTGTTGATGAACGTTGAATTCTAAATTATCCTTTAAGCTTATCCAAACCAAATTTTCTTTGGTGCGGACTTGTATTCAAATACTGAGTTGAACAACCCTATTTACTAGGGGAGGTTACCACGCAGAAGCGTTAAATGTAGTCTGCCCGCAGATATGTCAGTGCCGATTCATATAAAAATGAATATTTAAAGAAATAGTTGAATAAATTGAGTAAAGCGATATATATATATAATTATATATATAAAAGCTGTAAAAGGGCGATGGGTTTTCACTCACAGGCCCGGACTAGAATTGAAATATATGTATATATATATATAAATATATATATATATATATATATATAGAAAAACAGTAAAAAGGGCGATGGCCCGTATTGGAATTGAAATTGACATAAAAGTAGTCAACCAGTGACTGGGGAGAGCACCCAGTATGGCGAAGAGTACAAAAGCAGCAAAAAGGCCACGAAATGATCCAGGCTGTACTGAAATGTAAATGTACAGGAAAATAGTCAACCAGTGACTGGGAAGATCACCCAGTATGGCGAAGAGTGCAAAAGTAGTAAAAAGGCCACGAAATGATCCAGGCCGGACTAAAAATATATAAATATATATATTGACAGAAATATAGTCAACCAAGACTGAGAAGAGAACCAAATGTGGTGAAAATAGCTTATATATGCGTATATATATATATAAAAGCGGTAAACTACTCGAATTTGACATCCGGGCTTGACAGAATTGAAATGTTAGTATATATATAGTTAAATATATACAAAAAAGGGCCAAACCCGGACTGGGAAGATAACCCTGTCCGGCAAAGTTGTCAAAACGTGTGTGCTAATGCATTGAAGCTGCTGGAGCTGTCGGATCGTCAATTCGAGTTGTAGAAATGCCAAAAATTGAGTTTATGTACAAAAATATATCAAATTTTGACGAAAACGGCCACGGAACTAAGTTTCGGGCATATTTAGACGACGAAAATTGACGTGCAAGTGTATAAAAGTGCGAAGTAGTAGTATTGACTTGCTGATCATAACAGTACTTATAATGGACAGCACAACGGGCTTTTTGCCACTTAGTGGGCTTCAAACGACCAAATCTACCGGTAGAGTTTTGATATGTGGTAGTATGTGGGTCTGTCTACGTGTTAGAATATAAATATTTGGGTTTGGAAGAGGTGTAAATGTCAGAAAATCGAACGGGTAGAGCTTCGACGCGTTCCTAAATTCTTGAAAATGATGGGAGGCAAGTTTATTTATAGGCCAGGGAACCTCCACTCTACTTGCTTCTACTGCAGGTAGAGGTGCTGCTCCCCTGGTGGGGCCCGCTGTGCCGGGTTTTGTCGTCTCAAAGTTTGTGCACTCTGAACAACGCGTAGTCAAAGTTAAAATTTTTAACTTTTGATCGGAGCGTCCGTTTGATGCATGCTGTACCTTTCTGGAAAGCTCTCACCGAGAGTGTCACAATGACATGGGATAAAACCTTTTCCGGGTCCAAGAAGACGGGTTTATAACCAGGTCTTCAATACCCCGCAGTTTATCCGTTAAGCTGCCTTGCGCTGTTTGCACTCGGGATCATTGTTATGGTTTATTTTGACTTTGATGGCATCAATTTAGCTTGAGTTTGACCGAATCGGCTGAGGATTGATAAAATGATTGTTTTTCCTTTCCCGAGGTGGTCCTTGGTGAATTTGGCTTCCCAGCGTTATCTCTGGGGCTGAAATGCACTTCCCGAATTGATGTCGGGGCTGATCTATACTTTTCGGGATGAGACCGGGGATGACTTGACACGTCCTGGGTTGATGTCAAGGTTAACCTTTACCTCCTGGGTTAATGATGGGGCTGACTTGACGACCCGATATTGAGATCAGGGTTGATCGGTACCTCGCGGGTTGCTGCCGGGGCTGACTTGTACCTCTCGGGTTACCGCCGAGGCTAATTTAAAGGCCCAATATTGAGATCGGGGTTTGAACTGACAGCCCGATTGGAGATCGGGATTGATCTGATGGCCAAATATTAAGATCGGGGTTGATATGCCGGTTCGACTGGCGATCGGAGCTGTATAGATGATCCGATTGGCAATCATAGCGGGATTGGAGGTCTGATTAACGATCAGAGCTGTATTGACGGTCTGATTGACGATCGAAGCTGGATTATCGATCGGGTTAATGATCGGAGCTGGATTGACGGTCCGATTACTGATCGGAGCTAGATTAACGGTCTAATTGACGATTGGAGCTGGATTATCCGTTTTATTAGAGATCGGAGCTGGATAGACGGTCTAATTGGCGATTAGGGATGGATAGACGGTCCGATTGGTGATCGGGGATGTCTAGATGGTCCGATTAGAGATTGGAGCTGGATAGACATTTCGATTGGAGATTGGAGGTGGATAGACAGTCCGATTGGCGATCGAAGCTGGATAGACGGTCCGATTGACGATCAGAATTGATTGGAGTGCCGATATTGGTTGATCAAATTTAAGTGGAGTACCGATATTCGTGATCGAATTTGGCTTGAGTACCTATATTGGCGATCGGATTTATCTTGAGTACCAATATTGGCGATCGAATTTGAGTTGACCGATATTGGGGATCGAATTTGAGTTGAAAGCCAGGTATCGGGACCAAGGTTGGCTTGATTGACAGCTTTGCCCTCCTACAGTGTTAGTATTGGGACAATGAAAATTTTGAGTGTCTACACGAAGGGTTTGATTTGTTTTGCAAAAAGTCTTTGATTTGATTTGCAAAAGTGTTTTGATTAGATTTGCAAAAGCTTTTCTTTTGATGGAATTGAAAGTGATGTTCTGAAAGTTGGTTATCAAACCCCTACGCTAACATAGGAATTGAAGCTTGTTTATACTTCCAAATTTTATCTTTATAGCCTTAAGGCTGCATGTGAATAGTGATGTGAAGCATTCTCAACCATGAAAATAAATACAAGTGTCGGTCTCCTCATGGGCATGAAAGCCATCGGAGGGACGCTGACACGACAATCCATATTTCACTATGTTGAGACCTTAAATCTGGATAACCGTTTTAAAGTCTTTTGTATGTACATTTCAGAAAAACAGGTAAGGTACATTCGTAAACTGGTGTTTGTCCATCGTGCGAATCATATGAGTAGCCAATAAACCTGCATAGCTCAAATTTGTACATAATATATATATACATCCTCACGTCGCAATGGAACCAAGGATTCATCAGTAAATCTTGGCTGCGCGTGGCCAAAGTGTCTCGTTCCCACTAGATAGCGATCTAAGGGCCGCGAGTTTGCTTTTATGCAACTGAAACTATAAAAATAACTAGATTTAAGTAAATCTCAGCCATTATAGCTTCCAGGTTCTGTCCGAGTCATTCAAAAGCTAGAATTGGCGAGATTTAAAGAAATCTAGTCCACCCGCAGATATATTAGTATCAATTCATATAAAATGAATATTTAATGCAGTAATTGAATAAATTGAGTAAAGCAATATATATATATATATATATACAAAAGCTGTAAAAGGGCGATGGGTTTTCACTTGCAAGCTCGAACTGGAATTGAAATATATATATATATATATATATATATATATATATATATATATATATATATTTATAAAAAACTGTAAATAGCCATGAAATAATCCAGGCTTGACATAAATGAAATATATACATAAAATGATAAAAAGGGCGATGGGTTTTCACACCGGTGCCCGTACTAGAATTGAAATTGACATAAAAGTAGTCAACCAGTGACTGAGAAGATCACCCAGTATGGCGAGGAGTGCAAAAACAGTAAAGAGGCCATGAAATGATCCAGGCCGCCAACCAGTGACTGGGGAGATCACCCAGTATGGCGAAGGGTGCAAAAAATAGTAACAAGGCCACGAAATGATCCAGGTCGTACTGAAAAGTAAATATATATATATATATATATATATATATATATATATATATTGACAGAAATGTAATCAACCAAGACTGGGAAGAGAACCTAATGGTGGTGAATTTCGCTTATATATGCGTAAATATATATAAAAGCGATAAACTACCTCGGATTTGACATCCGGGCTTGACAGAATTGAAATGTTAGTATGTATACAGTTAAATAAACACAAAAATGGGCCAAACCCAGACTGGGAAGCTAACCCAGTCCGGCGAAGTTGCCAAAACGAAGAGTTTAGTGCATTGAAGTTGCTGGAGCTGACGGATCGTCAATCCTAATTGTATAAATGCCAGAAATTGAGTTTATGTATACAAATTTACCAAATTTTGACAAAAACGGCCATCAAACTAAGTTCCGGGTATATTTAGATGATGAAAATTAACGTGCAAGTGTATAAAAGTGCAAAGACGTAATCGCAACTTTCTGATCATAAACATACTTACAATAGCCTGCAACACCAGCTTTTTGCCACTTAGTGGGCTTCAAATGTCCAAATCTACCGGTTATTTTTTGATATGTGGTAGTATGTGGATATATCTATGTGTTAGAGTAAAAATATTTGGGTTTAGAAGAGGTAAAAAAGTCAAAAAATCAAACGAGCAGAGGTTCGCTGCGTTTTATTTTTTTTGAAAATGAAGGGGGTGGCCTCATATTTATAGACCAGGGAGCCGCAGCTCTACCTGCTGCTGTCGCAGGTAGAGGTACGTGCACCACGAGAAATGAGAGGTCAGGTTCGAAACTTTATAACTTTTGATCAGAGCGTCCTTTCGAGGTGTGCTATACCTATCCGGAAAGCCCTCGCAGAGAGTGTCACAATGACATGGGATAAAACCTTTTCCGGGTGCAAGAAGACGGATTCATAACCAGGTCTTTGATTCCCCACAGTTTGTTCGCTGAGCTGTCTTGCGTCGTTTGCACTCGAGATCATTGTTATGGTTCATTCTGACTTTGGTGGCATTAATTCAGCTTGAATTTGACCAAATCGGCTTCAAGTTGATAAAATGACCGTTTTGCCCTTCCCGGGGTGGTCCTTGGTGAATTTAGCTTCCCAAGGTTATCTCTGGGGCTGAACTGAACTTCCCGGATTGGCGTCGGGGCTGATCTGTATTTTCGAGCTAAGACTGGGGATGACTTGACACATCCTGGGTTGATGTCGGGGTTGACCTGTACCTCCCGGGTTGACGTCAGGGCTGACTTGACTGCCCGATATTGAGATCGGGGTTGATCTGACGATCTGATTGGCGATCGGAGCTGGATTGACGGTCCAATTGGCGATCAGAGCTAGATTGACGGTCCGATTGGCGATCAGAGCTGGATTGACGGTCCGATTGGAGATCGGATCTGGATTAAGTACCGATATTGGTGATTAGATTTGACTGGAGTACCGATAATGGTGATCAAATTTGACTAGAGTACCGATATTGGTGACCGAATTTGACTGGAGTACCGATATTGTTGATCAGATTTGACTGGAGTACTGATATTGGTGATCGGATTTGACTTGATCAGTACCGATATTGGTGATCGAATTTGACTTGAGTACCGATATTGATGATCGGATTTGACTAAAGTATCGATATTGGTGATCGAATTTGACTAGAGTACCGACATTGGTGATCAGATTTAAGTTGAGTACCGACATTGGTGATCGGATTTGAGTTGACCGTTGACCGATATTGGGGATCGGATTTGAGTTGACCGATATTGGGGATCAAATTTGAGTTGACCGAAATTGGGGATCAGATTTGAGTTGACCGATATTGGGGATCGGATTTGAGTTGATTGACGGCTTTGCCCTCCTACAGTGTTAGTATTGGGGCAAAAAAAAATTCGAGTGTCTACAACTCCCTTAAGGGCTTGTTTGTTTATTCCATATTAACTTTTTTCCCATTATTTTAATTAAAGTGTTTATTATATAGTTTATTTGTCACACTTTAATTAATTATATAATATTATTTTAAATTCAATTAAATAAAATATAATATTACACATTAAATCACATCGTCACATAATTAAAATTCTCATTTATTAATTATGTCAAATCATTAAATCTATAATTAATTATTAAATTAATTAGAATAACATTATGCCTATTAAATAATTCATTTAATTAAATAAACTCAATTAAATTCACACTTTGAACTATAAAAATTCTCCACATGTAATTAAATTATTCTACCATAATTTCATCAAATAAATATTTAACTCAATAAATAAACATCAAATATTTATTTAATTCAATAACTATTTAAATTAAATTATAAAATTCTCGTTCGTCACATCTTTCCACCCTTAAAAGAATTCTGTCCTTAGAATCCTGGTTCAATTAAATTCATTTTACCATAATTTCATCAAATAAATATTTAACTTAATAAATAAACATCAAATATTTATTGAATTCAATAAATATTTAAATTAAATTATAAAATTCTCGTTCGTTACACCTTTCTCCCTTTAAAAGGATTCTATCCTCAGAATCACGATTTAATTAAATTTGTCTCGTTACATTCTCCCCCTTACAAATATTTTGTCCCCAAAATCACTTACAAATAGATTACGTAAATAAATATGGGTAAGTTTTCATCATATGTTCTTCGAATTCTCACGTAGCTTCTTTAGCTTTGTGGTTTTTCCAGATTACCTTAACAAAATGTATCACTTTATTTCTGAGAACTTGTTCTTTCCTGTCAACAATCTAAACAGGAACTTCTACATAGGATAAGTCTTTCTCAAATTGTAGGGGTTCATGTTCAATAACATGTTTGTAATCGATTTTGTACGGTCGTAAGACTAAAATATGAAAGACGATTTGGATGTGCTCTAGCGCCGGAGGTAGGGCTACCTCATACGCAACTTCTCCGATTCTTTGCAGCACCTCAAAGGGTCCAATGAACCTCTGGCTCAATTTCCCCTTCTTGCCAAAATTAATTTTTTCCTTCCAGGGAGACACTTTCAAGAAGACAAAGCTACCCGATTCAAATTCTACATTTTTGCGGTGTGGATCGACGTATTTCTTCTGCCTATCTTGGGCAGCTACCAATCTTGTACGGATTACCTTGACGATCTCGGCTTTCTGTTGTACCAGTTCTGATCCTAGAAATTATTTTTTGCCGACTTCATCTCAGTCTAATGGAGTTCTACACTTTCTGCTGTGCAACGCTTTGTAAGGCGGCATGCCAATACTTGCGTGGTAACTGTTGTTGCAACCAAATTCCACGAGTGGTAGGTGATCATCCCAATTTCTTTTAAAATCTATTATGCATGTTCTCAGCATATCTTCCAATGTCTGGATCGATCTTTCGCTCTGCCCGTCGGTCTGAGGGTGATATGTCGTACTTATTCTTAATTGCGTTCCCATGCATTCTTATAGTCGCTTCCAGAAATTCGATATAAAACGTGGATCTCGATCGGAAACAATTGACACTGGAACTCCGTGCCTTGAAATAATCTACTTCACATACAACTTTGCCAACTGATCTAAGTTGAATCTGATCTTGATCGGTAGGAAGTGTGTTGATTTTGTCAATCGATCCACGATAACCCATACTGCGTCGAAACCTTTCTGAGTCGTCGGAAGACCTACTACAAAATCCATTGTAATATACTCCCATTTCCATTCTGGGATCTCTAGTGGTTGTAGCAACCCACTTGGTCTCTGATGTTATGCTTTCACTTTCTGACAAGTTAGGCATTTTGGCCAACAATCTGCAACGTCTTGTTTCATATTCGGCCACCAGAAATGCTGTCAGAGATCCTGGTACATCTTTGTACTCCCTGGGTGAATGGAATACCGTGAACTATGAGCCTCGCTCAAAATTTTCTCTTTAATCTCTGGCACTGGCGGTACCCAAACTCTGCTCTCGAATCTTAGCAGTCCTTCGCTATCCACTTTAAATTTTTGTTCATTCCCTCCGGATATCCTCTTCCTTATCTTTTCACATTCTTCATCCTGAAGTTGGGCTTCTTTAACCTCATCCAGTAAAGTTGTACCAGCTCTTAGCTGGAATAGCTTCTCGTCAGGCTCCATAGGATATCTCACCTCTAATTCAAGTTTTTACATTGCTGAAATTAGCTCCTCCTGGGCAGTCAACATCATCAATTTCTCTCCCTTTCTTTTTAAGGTATCGGCAACCACATTCGCTTTACCCGGATGGTATAAGATCTCACATTCGTAGTCCTTTATCAATTTCAACCATCTCCTCTGGCGCATGTTCAAATCCTTCTGTGTAAAAATATATTTCAGACTCTTGTGGTCTATATATATTTCACACATCTTCCGATAGAGATAGTGTCTTTGGATCTTCAAAGCAAATACTACCGCAACCAATTCCAAATCATGGGTTGGATATTCCTTCTCGTAATCCTTCAGTTGTCTTGACGCATACGCAATGACCTTGCCATTTTGCATAAGCACACATCCTAGTCCTTTATGCGACTCATTGCTATACACCAAAAAAATTCATGTGCTATCCGGGAGAGATAACACAGGTGCCGTACTCAACCTCTTCTTAAGCTCTTGGAAGCTTTCCTCACAATTCTCCTTCCAAATGAATTTCATCGATTTCCTAGTCAAATTCATCAGTGAAGTTGCGATCTTAGAAAAGTCTTGAATGAACCTTCTATAATAACCTGCTAATCCAAAAAAACTTCTCACTTCCGACGGTATCTTCGGCTGATCCCAGTTCATCACAGCTTTGACCTTGGAGGGATCTACCAAAATTATGTCCTTGTCAATTACATGTCCAAGAAATTGTACCCGCTCTATCCAAAATTCGAAATTTCAAAAACTTGGTATACAATTTCTCCCTTCTCAACGCTTCCAATGTCACCCTCAGATGCTCTACGTGTTCCTCCTTGGTCTTCGAATACACCAGAATGTCGTCGATAAACACCACCACAAATTTGTCAAAAAATGGCTTGAACACTCTGTTCATTAGGTCCATAAATGCTGCAGGCGCATTCGTTAGACCAAATGACATCATCAGAAATTTGTAGTGACTATATCGAGTTCTGAATGCTGTCTTCGGAACATCCTCTGTCCTCACCTTCAACTGATGGTAACCACTTCTCATATCTATCTTTGAGAAATATTTCGCTCCCTTCAGCTGGTCAAATAGGTCGTCGATCCAAGGCAACGGATACTTGTTCTTAATCGTGACATTGTTTAACTCTCTATAATCGATGCAGAGCCGTATCGTCCCATCCTTCTTCTTAACAAATAACACTGGCGCTCCCCACGGCGATATGCTCGGCTGAATATATTTCTTGTCCAGTAGCTCTTACAGCTGCACCATTAATTCCTTTATCTCTATAGGAACTATACGGTATGGTGCCTTCGATATTGGGGCTGTTCCTGGCACCAAATCGATCACAAAATCCACTTCTCTATCTGGCGGAAGTCCTAGAAAATCATCCTAAAATACGTCCACGAAGTCTCTCACGACAGGTATCTCCTCTCACTTCGGGCTCTCTTTGCGACTATCAACTATGTAGGATAAGTATCCTACACAAACTTGCCTCAATAACTTCTTGGCCTGCAGCATAGTCAGACAACTCGCTTGTCTAGGAGACTTACTGCCATAAAACACAACCTTTGACAGAATCATAAGGTTAATACACTTCCTCTGGCAATCAATTATTGCCCCATAATTGAATAGCCAAACCATTCCCAAAATAACGTCGAATTTCCCAAGTCTAATTGGGATAAGATCTACGTTCATCACGTTACCCTTAATATCCACCCTACAACTTTTGTGTACAAACTTAACAGGAATCACTTCCCTATTCACAATCTCTATGTTCATAGTGTATTCTAACTCGTCCTTAGACAATTCTAGGTTCTTAGCAAAGTCATCTAATATAAATGAGCAAGTAGCACCCTAATCAAATAATACATATGCATTAACATTATTGATCGGAATGATACCTGACACCACATCGCATGACTGCACATCATTCTGCACTGTCATGTTAAAAGTCCTGGCAGTAAGCTAGTTTATTGGTGTCGGTCTCGCAATAGTCAGAGCGTTTCCACCACTTGTTCCTCTGTTTCCTCTTGCTCCTGCCCCTCTTGATACATTCTTGGGGCAATCCCTGGCCAGATGGTCCTTTGACCCACATGTGAAGCAGACGCCCTTCTTAGGGTCAGGGCAGTTAGGTGCTATGTGGCCTTCCTGACCACAATTATAGCAGACCCGCTTTCCTTTCATATACACCCCAGGTGATTCTTCCCATAGGTCGGACAAGCTTCTACTCTCTTTTTCTGACTTCTTTGCTGATTTTCGGTCAATATGATGTCATTCCACCTTCTCTTCTGACTGTTATTTTCCGTAGTGTTGCTACTACAGACCTTATTAGCTTCACCTTCGCTCTTCTTCTTCTTCTTCAGCTCTTGGTTGTACTTTGTCATAGCATCGCTCCCACCTTCGGCGATGATTTCCTTCTCTAATACTCCAGCAAAAGCGTTCAAGTGGAACATTGACAATTTGTTATACAACAAGGGCTTCAGTCCCTGTTCAAATCTCCTAGCCTTCCTCTCATCAGTGTGCACTTGATAAGTTGCAAACCTCTCCAGCTTATTAAATCTTGCAGCGTAGTCTGGCACAAACATATTACCTTACTTTAGCTCCAGAAACTGAACCTCCATCTGGTTCCGTGAGCTCGTCAAGAAGTATATTTTGAAAAAAATCTCTTTGAACCTTTCCCAGGTTATCACGCCTTGTCCTCCCTAGACCTTGTTTTCCTGCCACCAATAGCTAGCTTCTGCCTTCAGCATGAACGTTGCATACGTGGTCTTTTGATCCTCACTGAGCCTAGCGACGTTGAAAACATTCTCCATCTCCATGACCCAAGTTTGTGCTTCGATGGGGTTCATGAATCCCTTGAACTCTGGCCGTCCCACCGCCTTGATGTCCTTGAATAACATGTTCGATGGAGTTTGCGGTTGATTATTAAGTGCTCCTGTCAATAAGTTCACCAACTGCTAAACGAGGTTAGCGTTGGCATTGGTGTCATTGTCATTAGTTGACCCTTCTTGTGTTGGTTAACGAGTTGGGCGTCTTCTCTGCGGCATATTTTTTGTTAAGATATACGCTTATTAGATCTTTACTCAATTCCTTAAATATTTAAGACTCAACTTAAATACTTTAAGATAATCACTTAACAAATATCATCTCAAATAAACTCTGATATTTTATTAAATCAAAAGTTTTAAACAAAACAAGATAGCATCACTGATATTTACATCAACTATCCCGAGATAAAGAATCTTCAGGATTTAAATCATCATCATATTCCATTGTTTATAATCACATCGGAATTTACATTATTAACTACCAAAGAAATATTTATATAATCAAACTGTTCCTGTGATGCCTCCAAAATAGGTCCACATAACCCATTCTGATTCGCCAAATATATGGTACAGAATCCAAATACAAACTTCATGATTACAACTATTAACTGTCGTGCAAAATACGACAACACATAAGCTGTGAATTTTAATACAATAATTGTCTTGTAGACAATATCCAAACTCAAATAAAGTCTTTATTGTAATTATTGTCACACTATTTTATAGAATAGTGAAGACTACTATAGTAACCATCTTGAACCATTACTCCACTCTCCGACTAGTCCCAGCTACACTCTCGCTTCCTGAGAAGAACAATGGAACCAAAAGGAAAAGGATTAGCTCAATTAGCCCAGTAAAGAATATTATGACTAAGATAATGTAGAATAAGTTATCCTTAGTCCTCAACAGGAAAAAAAATCTGATAGAATATAATAGACAACAAGTTTTAGATCAATAATTGCAGTGGAAAATAGCAATCCATTAGAAGAGTCAAGTAGAGCTTGATGTCTACTATCTTCTATGATTTAAAAGCATATCATTAATATTTTATCCCTGTAATATTAATCAATAATTATTTCCAATCAACAAATTATCTATGCACTACGAGCCAAAGATATTCGTTTGTATCACTAGTGGTCATGATCATGCCAAACACCTGTCCATCTTTGCATTACGGGTCAAAGATATTCATCAATCAACAGTTCATCTTTGCACTACGGGCCTAAGATAATTTTTCCCACAATTTAAGACTGAGGATGATGAAAAATGCTATAAAGAACAAATCAAGTGAGATCAAGGATAAATATTAGAGATTTGTAATTCAATTTATCCAAGTTCAAGAATGTTCCAATTATCAACATGATAATCAATTGTGAAGCAAAATTCAAGAATGATATTCATATATCAAAAATAATTTAGACAGAAAAAGAAACCAAATTTTATCGTGAATTGTACCTCGTGAATAGTACTCAAATGAATAGTACCCGAATGAATAGTACCCCGACATTAAAAGATTAAAATTTCAATAAGAAGTTCAGAACAATATTTCATTGAAAAAATATTAGATAAAGCGAAAACCTTAAGCAATTTCTAATCACTTCAGGAATTATAGAAGCAATACTTACCATAGTAAGTTTAGATTTAGGAATTTGAAATGAAATAATATATGAAACTGCAAATGGATTTTTACCAGGAATGCGGTAGTCCGCGTAGAGAGGTTATTCCCACATATTAATAAAGAATTAATAAGAAGGCTTATTCACCATGCATGCAGTAGTCCGAGTAGACAGGTTATTCCCACAGCTTAATAAAGAATAGAATAACAACCCTTACGAGTATTGAAAGAAAATAACATCCTTTACCTTAGTAGGAGGTTGAATACTAAAATAGTGTAGTAGCAGAATACAGTTCTTCTTTCTCTCTTATTCTCTCTCTATAGTTTCTCTCAATATAGCTTGTGAGTATAACTTTGCTCTTCAGAAATGGTAGGAAATAATGAATGGATGGAGGAATATTTATAGGCTAGGAGAATGGTGGAAAATTACAAGGTAAATTACACTTTAGTACCTTCATCTTTACCTCTATTTTTAATTTAGTCCATCAAGATTTATCAATCTTGCACCACTTCCCCTAATAGTACCAGAATGTGAACTAATAGTTTCTTGCATGTGAACCAATAGTTCCTTGCATGTGAACCAATAGCAATTAATTGCTCATTTATCCGATTAATTGGTCATTTGGTTTTGTGACACCCCCAAATCCGGGTCCTCTGACCCCGGTCCGGTTGCCACGAAATAATACAAACATCCAGCTTTAAGTAACATACGATAACTAAAATGCGGAATAAAATAAACGTACGCCGTTCATTCAAAAGGTGTTACTAGTCCCAAGATTCGATAACCTTAATACATCAATACAAATATACCCTAAAATAAACATTAGGGTTCATATTACATTAACAGTAATTAAACAAATTATAAAGACAAAGTCTGCTCCTTGCAAACCATCCTATATCTTTCCTTTACCCTTGTCCTTCCCTGAGGGCTCGGGCTTAACTGCAATATAAGTCATGATATAGCAAGAATGAGCAACAAGTTTGCTCAGCAAGTTTAAATACAACAATAAAGATATATCATGAAGAATGGAAAAAAAATATCTGACAATGAATTCAACAATATGAATATCTTAAGGATTCAACAATATGAATATTAGAACGATTCAATAATATGAATATCTGAACGATTCAATAATATGAATATTAGAACGATTCAATAATATGAATATTAGATAGATTCAACGATATGAACATCTGAACAATTCAACAATATGAATATTAAAAGCAAAGATAATAATTGCCTTTAGAATGACTGATAGTCGAGTAGACTCTGAACTATAACTTTCCAATGGGTTCAATAGCTAATTGACCCTTTGGATTACTGGCTACTGGCTACAGAAACTTAGTACCTCGAGGAGATCAGCCTCGGGCACAATGTGAATATGCATAACACTTATATCTGCTTACTCGTATCATATATATTAGATACCTGGGCACACTCCTACATATGAGGGGTGTTCTGTTCAGTCTAAGAATCCTTACCATCAATTGGTTTGGATAGCTTTAAAGAAAACTTCATACACTAGTCTGACCGAGAAAAGGTTCAGACTCTTACTGACATAGTTCAAGAAATTTAGAACCTTGAATAATGTACAAGTCCAAGACTGTACGAGCTCAAATGCACTAGGTGCGGACCTCAATAATATCAATGTGGAATAATTGATAAGTAATTAAACCACTAAATAACATGCTTGGAAATAAAGTTCAAGCAATTAAGTAAACAACTTTAGATTCAACAATAACCTACTCAATACAATATGAGAAGGATAGAGAACTTGCACAAAGTGAAGTTTAGAATTTGCACAATATATGAATTTGTGTAAGTTCGGGGAACTTGCACAATACTCAACGTGTCAAGTTCGGGGAACTTGCACAATACTTAACGTGTGAAGTTCGGGGAACTTTCACAATACTCAACGTGTGAAGTTCGGGGAACTTGCACGATAATAGATTCCTTGCGTAAAATAAATGCATAGGCTTAGACACTTACAATATCAAAGAGTGAAATTCGGGGAATTTCACCATAATAGATCCCTTGCATAAAGTAAATGCATAGGTTAGGACATTTCTTACAACGTTCTTTGAGTAAAGTAAACACAAAGATAAGATACTTGCACAATATACGAGTTTGTATAAGTTTAGAGAACTTGCATAATAAAGAAATGAAGTTCGGAAATTTGAAAAATAACCAAAGTGTGAAGTTTGGGGAACTTTCACAATAACCAAAGTGTGAAGTTCGGGGAGCTTTCACAATACAATAATAACCTGCTCAATACAATATGAGAAGGATAGGAAACTTTCACCAAAAATAAGTGAAGTTTAGAAACTCGCTTACACAGTTCATTGAATAAGGTAGTACAAGAATTTAGAATACTTGCACAATAAGGTCCGGAAACTTGTACAATAAATAAGTATAAGTCAAGAAAACTTGCTCAAATAAAAGAGTAGTTCAGGAAAACTTGCAATATAATAATACCCTGCTCAATATAAATTTGAGTAAAGTTAGGGAGACTTGCCCGATTGCTCAGCTACAAATAATTCTAACTTTAATTTAAACGGCGTTGGAACGACCTAATATTAACAAGTCGATCTCTCCAATTAGTATATATAAACTAATATAAGTTCACACATACAAGAACCTAGTCATAATATAGATCTATCACATAAGTCAATCTAATCATGTCTTAGATTTAATAACTTTTAGATCATCTAGTTTCTATGCATTAATATAGGTTTGAACACATAGCACTTCCAGTTACTGATATAAATCAATACACATGCTTATAAGTTATATCTAACTCAAGTTCGAAAGCTAACATGTTCATTCTTTGTCCACCTCAAGACCACATATTTTTATGTCGGACATTCACATACTTTAAACAATATAAGTTCATGCTTCAAGATTGGTTACTAAAGTTATGTTATCACATAACAAGGTCAAACAATACTTAAGTAGTTATGCTTGTGTGTATACTACAAGTGTACACTTTAATCGTCATAACTCATGCCTTAGGAATCCACTTTCTATGATTATGGGTGCACATGCAAAATCTCTGCTCAACTATTTAACAATACATATGACTAGCTAGTATGCTTGTAAATCATGACACACTTAACCATGATATTAAATCCTATAATACTTGTAATGTAGTTATTGACAACTAGTCTTTAAGGTTTCCTTTAGAAAGGTCCTTTAATGCCAAGCTATCAAAATCGATCACTCATGAAGCAAACATATGCCTTATGTTAGACTCCTTCACATACATATCTAAGTTATCTACACATGTTCACAAGATCAGAAATCGCAAGACAAAATCTTGCTCAAGTTTGCTTTTTAAAGTTCTTAAGTTTCTTATTTAAAAAAGTCTTAAGTTTCCTTTGAAAATATCTTAACTTACGATCAAGTATGCTAGTATGTTCTACCACATTAGACTTAGTGCTCATGTCCATTTGGACCATACTAACATGCTTGCCCAATTAGAATGCATTTACAATACTTTCATACTAACGTTCACCTTTGAAAATCTTATATATTTTGTTAGAAACGTTCAATATTAAGGTCCACATGCTCAAGTTATATTATGATACCTATATACACAAGGTAATACATCTTTCATGCATCTCTACATTATAATATAATGCTTGAAAAATCAGAATGTCGACATAGTTATAGCATGTCAAAGTTTGTTTTCAAAACTTTTATTTTCGTTAGGAATGTGTACTAGTTAGGTTCGTACGTTCTCTTTACAATATAAAACATATATATGTTAATTAACATGCATTTCATGCCTTCCTAGGTTATACTAACACGTCTCAAAAGTCAGAATATACATATGACATTTCTATACCAAAGTCCCTTTATAAAACTCAACATTCATTTCGAAAACCATGAGTTGTTTCGTCGAAATGTATACCATCTTAGCTTGGACATGTTTATGTTAGGTTTATGTACCCATATATACGTATTACCCATGTTAACATGTTTGTTTAAATCAATGCAAGAAAACTATCACATAACAGCACTGATGCAGAAATCAAAAACTCAGGTTCAGGCACGGCGCAGCTACGCCGCTGGCTAGTGTAATACTGGCACAGCTGCGCAGGCTGGCGGCCAGACGCAGACGCAGGCAGTTTTCGGCAGACTCACAACCCAACTCAGAAATAACTTCACAAATTCGAGTCAATCACAATGTAATTCAGTTCTGATATACTTCTAAGCTAACATAACAACTACCAAGCATTCCCCAATCAACTCATCGTATAATTCATGCTTTAATTAAGAAATCAAGAACTTAGTAGTTGACAAAATTTGAAGAACTAGAATGTAAATGTTATACCTTTGATGATATGAACTTGTTGCTAAACAATTGCTAAAATGCTGCTATAGTACTTTCCCTCACTAATTTCTCTCACAACAACTTACTAGAATTTCTACACTTAATAAAATCTCAGCAATGAAATGAAGGAGAAGGGAAAAGTTCTTATATAGCCATTTTTTTACCCGGTTCTTGCCTTTGTTCACCAAATCAAACCATAGGATAGCAAGATTACATAATGGTCAAGGATTGGTGGTTGAGTAGTTGGTGAATCAAATTATGAAACCCACTCCCCATCTCATGATTAGCTATAGCTTGTGAAGAAAATAAGGAAAAGATAGACTAGTGTAGCATGTGAGTTCACGTGTATGAGAAATAAGAGAGCAATTAGGCACTTAATATGGGACAATCAAACTCAACATTGTATTAGCTAGCAAGGTGTATAATGTAAGCAAATACTTGGTTAAATATACAACTATACCCATTATAAATATAATTGGGTTAAATAATATGCACACCTTTCATTTCATGTATGCTTAGGTTATATATTTAGTTAGTGTCACAATGTTATTTAAATTTAGAAATGTAACAATACAATGTATCAAGTAAGGACATATGTACCAATCATATAATCTATGTACATTATATAAACACCGAATGTAACGATTGAGATTTTATATAATAATTTTAATATTTATTGAGTTAAATAAATATTTTATGTGAATTATTTTTTGAGGTAAATAAATAAATTATGTGATTTATGGAGTGATTTAATTAAGTGTTATATATTAAATAAATGAATGTGTATATTAATTCTATATTATAATTCTAATTTAATTGAGATAATTGAATTAGATGAATTATGTGATGAAGTGTTACATGAATTATAATTAGCGAGTAATTATAATTATGTGGCAATTTTATGTGATTAATTGATGTTAGATTTTAATTGATTAAATAAGAATATTAAATATTTAATTAATTAAAGTGTGACATTAAGGTAGGTGTTAAAATGAATTATTAAAATAAAGAAAAGAGTTTTAAATGATTTTAACCAAACAAAGCCCTTACATTTGTTTTTAAACCGTTTTACCAAACAATGTCTTAATACTAAAATCTGTTTTTATAAAGTACTCTTGCCAAACAAGCCCTAGTGGCTTTTGATTTTAAAAAATTATCTAACTGATGAGTGTTTAGTAGGGGAGTTAATTGTCAGTTATATTATATAATTAAGCCTATATCTATTACTACGTATTATATTATACGTTAGCTTACGTTAAGTAAGCCTAAGACTAAAAGAAGAACAGAGAAAAGAGCAGAGAAAGTTAGAACTATACAGTGTGTTAGAGAGGAAGAAGAAGAAGGAAAAGGAAGAGAAAAGCTTGAGAAGGCTAGAGAAATCATCTTCATATTTTTCTTCAATCTCTAAGCATAAAGGTAATTACTATCTCATAGTTTTAAAAACGTTAAATAGTTGTTCTTCATTGTTTTAAGTTTTTATAAATTTTAGTTTTCTGTGAATTTTGTGAAGTTGTAAAAATCATGAATTATATATATATGTTTGTATCCATGTGTTGATTGTGGTCATTGTATGAAATAAGAGGATTTTCAAGAATTAAACTACTGTTAAAACAAGTTTCAAGGAAAAAGTTTTGTTCATATGGTTTTATGTATATTGATTGGTTTTAGAATGAAAAATTTAGGAATTTATGTGTTATTATGCCTAATTAGAATTGGTTATGATGATTATATTCAATTACGTATATAATGTATGTATATAAAGTGGAATTGATGGAGAAAATTTCTTACAGTGGATTATTTTGGAAAAATATGAGTTTTCATGAAAATGGCCAAATTGGATTGTTAAAACTTGTGATTATCATTATTTAGATGGTGGTTATGTTGTAGAAACATGTTATGTTATGTATTAGTGCATGTGTATGGAGTTACAGTGACTACGTTACTGTAATTTTCTTTTTGTTGGCTTGTATGGGTTGTTCGGTAAAACAGAGAGCTGTGGCTGTCTGCGTCTGGCCGAGTTACTGCGCAGCTGCGCCGGCAGCAAGGCCAGGAGCAGCGCAAGCTGCGCCGCTTGCCCTTTCCAGATCTTTTCCCTGCGCAGCTGCGCCGGTGCCCAGGCTACTGGCTGCGCAGCTGCGCCGTGCACAGTGCTTGGGCAGTGACTTTAGTTTCTTGTGCTGTTTATTTTAAAGCCTTAGTTTAACTATTCCTTGATAGTGGACATATGTTTAAATGATATAACATGTTGTTATATGATTGTGACAAATTCATATTTGGGAAATAAAAGAAATTTTGAAAACTTTAATTAGATTATAAATGTTTTATTGTAAATGAGTTACTTAATTATAATTTGATTAATTATAATTAAGAGTAAATATTTAATTTAAATTATAATATGGTTAAATTATAATATATAGAAATTGATTTATTTTAGTCAATTAGATGTTAATTTAAATTATAATTTAAGTAATTGTAATTTAATAAATGCATGTTTAGTTATGGATTTTAAGTTTATAATTGCATGATTAATTATAATTTGTGTAATTATAATGCATGATATAGTTTAATTAATTATTAATTATGAATTGATGATAATTTAAGAGGTAATTATAATTGAGTAATTATAATTAGATTAAGTGTTTAAATTATAATTGTTTAATTATAATTTAGCTAAATACATAATTAATTTAATTATGTGAGTATGTGTGTGATGTAATTAACTATGTAATAGTTGATTATTTATTTAATTAGAGTGAGTTAACCATGAGGGTTAACCACTTATGTGAATTAGTTATGTGTTAACTAATTTAGATTATTATAATTGAATGTGTATAGGAAGTATTAAAGTACGTGAATTGTGTTAAGTAGCTTGCGCTTGAGGCAAGTCTTCTAACTCTAAACTTGTTAATTCTATACAATTTCTTTAAGTTCATATATTCATTGTTGAGAATGTCCTTTCCATTTCTGTATTGGACAATTGTTTATTTAATTGAAATGATCTTAACTTATTGTTCAAGTAAGATCCAGTTTATTATTTTAAATGCTTTAAGTTTACTTCTAAAGCATATGTTAATTCATAATTCTTTTATTTATGGATTATTGAAAGTCGATTCAACTAATCCTTAGTTGATGAACGTGAATTCTAAATTACCCTTGTAAGCTTATCCAAACCAAACTTTCTTTGGTGCGGACTTGAATTCAAATTACTGAGTTGAACAACCCTATTTACTAGGGGAGGTTACTACGCATAGCGCTAAGATGTTTGTGCATAATATATGGTACAAAGGGCTGATCCCCCTAAGTACGAGTTAAGGTCCATAGTCTTATTGACTGTTAAAGATTTAAATAGTAATATTTATAACCTAGGACAAGAGTTCAAAGGTCTTATGACCCTCAGACAAATTTCATATTTGAATTTTAATGTTGATAGAGAATTATTATTCAATTCTTTATTATTGAAGCAAGCTAATTGTTCAGATTCTTTTAAAGATATCCTTTCATGTCTATATTATTGTTAAACTCCAGTGAGCTGTTGTTTGCTCACTCCTGCATTAAATAACAATTGCAGTTAAGGTTGATAACGTTGATGCCCCGTCTACGAGTAAAGGCAAGGGAAAGATGAACAAGTGAAGACTTGTTTAATTATTTTGAAATGATTGTAATAAGACTTTTATATCATGTTTTTATTCCGCACTTTATTGTTTATGTCAAGGTTAGAGTAACCCTGGGATTGATTTTTGAGAAGGTTGTAACCCTCGTTTTAAGGGAGATTTTATTATTTTGAATAAAGGTTGTAATTTATTTTGAGATATATTGGGTAGATGTTTGTCATAGTTAGAAAGTGAACACCAAATCATGTGGAAACAAAGCACCCGCATTTGGGGGTGTCACAGGTTGGTATCAGAGCTGTAGGTTATGAAACCTTAGGTGGGGAAAAATCTTAGGTAGTAGCCTTATAGGTAAGATCGAAAAGATATGTGTGCTAGGTAAAGATAATAAACTACCTTATGTGCTATGTGTTTACATTTTAGTATTCGAAGAGTGTCGATTCGTTATCACGTAATAATGAACTTTAAAATTCTTTTGTCAGGATGTCGAACGTTGGGGAACCTAGTTAGGCTAGAGAGAATGTACCTCAGATGTCTAGAGAGGAGGAGCCCCGTGATATACATATTATCTGGGAGCAGCTGGTTAGGAGAGAGCTATCTCCAGTGATCACCGTAGCTGGTCGGGAGAGTGAGCTGACACCTATTCCAGAAGAAGAGGATGACGACGAGTCTGAAGAGGAGGAGGAGGAGGAAGAGGATCCCGAAGAGGAATTCCCACCTCACTCTACTAGTGCTGAGATGTACGAGGCAGTCTATGATAGCAACGTGGAGCTTTATGGTTGAGTCGGAGAGCTCGAAGAAACCATTCAGCAGCAAGACGAGACGATCGAGGAAATGGCAAGTGACCTAGGAGATGCACAGTGGAACCTGATACATATGGAGGTTGATAGAGATGCTACTCGATTTGAACTGGCAAAGCTGAAGCAAGATATCTAGGAGGAGTCGAGGAAGCATGCCAGAGCTGAAGTGTCAAGTTTGAGGGCTATTCAACGAGCCGATCGAGCTGAAGGTGAAGCTGAAGCCAAGAGGGCCAAGTTGAGGGAAACAGAGTATGCTTTCCACACAGCTATAGAAAGAGCTCAGGACCGTGTTTTCTACTACCCAGCTCAGTTCCAAGGTTTACCGTGGTATGTGGTGGACTGAAGAACGGCATTTTGGGTAATGGAAGAGGAACGCAGAGAGGCTGTGCAACGTATTAATATGCCTAGGAAGTGGCAGTAGCAGTAGCAGTAGTAGCAGTAGCAGTAGCGGTAGTAGTAGAGCTTTTGTTTATATGTTGTTTTTGTAGTAAATAAAGTAAATCCCATAATTTGAGATAAGAATGGGATAAGTTAATAATGTAATCCTGCAACTTTTCCAGTTCAGGAAAGATGATGTAAATGGCAGAAATGCTATCTGATTGATGTTTTTAAACTACGACTATTGAATAAAAGAAGTTTATTGATGTGTTATGCATTCTATGTGAACTAAGTTATTCAAACGTTTAAGTATGAACTTGAATATTTAAAAATTGAATAAAGGGTCTAATAATAATATTTTCTTAACAGAAAATGCCTCCTAGAAGAAGAATAACACGTCAAAACCCAGGAGGGTTCGACGTACAACAACAATAACGATGGGACGAATCCCAACTCGGTTCAGCAGTTGCGGAACCTGTTGACCGGAGCTCTTGCGAATCAGCTGCAAGTGCAGGGTACTACGTTCAAGGAATTCAAGGCTGTAGGACTGCCTGAATTCAAAGGATCGACCAATCCTATCGAAGCTCAGACGTGGGTTATAGAAATGGAGAAGGTATTTGACGTAGCCCGAGTAGGTAAAGACCATAAGACAGCATTCGCGACTTTTATGTTGAAGTCGGATGGTAGCTTCTGGTGGCAGGCTAATAAGACCCGGGAGGGAGAAGGAGTCATAACGTGGGAACGTTTCAAGGAAATATTCTACGAAATGTACTTCCCAGTGACTTCCCAGGACCAGATGGAGGTCCAGTTCCTAGAGCTTAAGCAGGGAGGGATGACGATGTCCGAGTATGCCGCTAAGTTAAACAAGTTGGCCAGGTTCGCTACATACCAGGTCAGCACTAACGCTAGGAAGGCGAGAAGGTTTGAGCGGGGACTGAAGCCCTGGCTCTACAGCAAGGTTTCCATGTTCCGACTGAACACATTTGCGGCTGTGCTAGAGAAGGCCATACTTGCTGAAGGAGGAAGCGAAGCGGTGATGAAGTTCAACCAAGATAAGAAGAAGAAGAATGAGGTAGAAACCAAGATTGGGGGTAGCAGCGCTGTGAACCAGAAGAGGAAATGGAATGACAACACTTCTGCTGGGAGTCAGCAAGGAAGCCAGCAGAAGAGGAAGTTCAAAGCATGTGCTACATATGGTAAGAATCACACTGGCGTGTGCATGAAGGGGAAGCGGGTGTGCTTTAACTGTGGTCAGGAAGGCCACATTGCACCTAATTGCCCAAACCCGAAGAAGAGAGCTTGCTTTACATGTGGATCCAAAGATCACATGGCTCTCAACTGCCCTAAGAAGCTGACGGCAGGGTCATCAAGGAGCGGAGGGGATGGAAGTGACAGTACCGTTACTATGCACGGACATTCAATATGGCAGTGCAGGATGCTGTGCAATCAAAAGACGTGGTGTCAGGTATTATTCCGGTCAATAGTATAAATGCATATGTATTATTTGATTCGGGTGCTACTTGTTCATTCATATCTGATGATTTTACTAAAACCCTAGACTTACCTATAGAAGAGTTAGTTTACCACTTGAATATAGAGATTGCGAATAGGGAAGTTATTCCTGTTAGGTGTGTTTATAAGAACTGTAGACTGGACATTAAGGGTCAGGAGCTGAGAGTAGATTTGATTCGGATAAAACTTGGGGAATTCGATGTCATACTGAGTATGGACTGGTTGTTCAACTATGGGGCGATAATCGATTGTCAGAAGAAGTCGGTAAACCTTACGACTCCGTCGAAGTTAGTGTTCTATGGTAGCAAATCACCTAGACAAGCGAGTTGTCTGACGGTTATGCAAGCCAAGAAACTTCTGACGCAAGGCTGTGTGGGATATCTAGCCTACATAGTAGATACGCGTAAGGAAAACCTGAAGGTGGAGGAGATATCGGTAGTTAAGGAGTTTGTGGACGTTTTTTCGTGCAATTTGCCAGGACTTCCGCCAGATAGGGAGATAGAATTTGTGATCGATCTAGCGCCGGGAACTGCTCCGATCCCGAAGGCTCCGTACAGAATAGCTCCAGTTGAGATGAAGGAACTGATGGTTCAACTACAAGAATTACTGGACAAGAAGTATATTCAACCGAGCGTTTCGCCGTGGGGAGCGCCTGTTTTATTCGTGAAGAAGAAGGATGGGTCGATGCGTCTTTGCATTGATTAGAAGGAGTTGAATAAAGTTACGATCAAGAATAGGTACCTTTACCAAGGATCAATGACTTGTTTGATCAGTTGAAGGGTGCGAAGTACTTCTCAAAAATTGATTTGAGAAACGGGTATTATCAATTGAAGGTGAGGAAGGAAGATATACCTAAAACGGCTTTTTGGACTCGATATGGTCATTACGAGTTCTTGGTGATGTCATTTGGTCTCACGAATGCCCCAGCTGCATTTATGGACTTCATGAACAGGGTGTTCAAGCCATTTTTGGACAAGTTCATGGTAGTGTTCATAGATGACATCCTGCTTTATTCCAAGACCGAGGAGGAACATGCTGAACACTTACGACTAACCTTAGAAGCGCTGAGACGAGAGAAGCTTTACACTAAATTCTCAAAATGCGAATTTTGGTTGGAACGTGTGCAATTTCTTAGCCTCGTGATCGACAAGGATGGTATTTCGGTGGATCCATCGAAGGTCGAAGTGGTAATGAATTGGGATCAGTCGAAGACGCCGTTTGAAGTGATGAGTTTCTTGAGATTGGCAGGTTATTACCAAAGATTTATCCAAGACTTTTCTAGAATCGCAACTCCGTTGACGAATTTGACTCGTAAAATGGTTAAATTTATTTGGACGGAAAAATGTGAGAAAAGTTTTCAGGAGCTGAAGACGAGGTTGAGTACCGCGCCTGTATTGTCTTTACCGGATAGTACGGGGAATTTTGTAGTATATAGTGATGCCTCACATAAAGGGTTAGGCTGTGTGCTGATGCAGAGAGGCAAAGTCATTGCCTATGCGTCACGTCAGCTGAAGGATTATGAGAAGGGGTATTCGACCCATGACTTAGAATTGGCGGCAATAGTATTTGCCCTAAAGATATGGAGACACTACTTATATGGAGAAAAGTGTGAGATATATACAGATCACAAGAGTCTGAAATATATTTTTACCCAAAAGGATTTGAACATGAGCCAAAGAAGATGGTTGGAACTGATCAAAGACTACAACTGCGAGATACTTTACCATCCAGGTAAAGCTAACATTGTCGCCTACGCTTTAAGCAGAAAAGGTAGGGAGAAGCTGAACTTGTTAATTGATCAGGATCGGTTGATTGAACAGATGGCTAGATTAGAGCTGGAAGTGAAGTGTCCGAAGGAATCAGATATGATATTGTTTTAAGTAACTACTGATTCTACTCTGGTAGAAAAAGTGAAAGAAGCACAACTTTATGATGAGGACTGCAAGAAGATTCGAACGAAAATAACGGATGGAAAAGAGTTCAAATTCAAGATTGATAAAGAGGGACTTCTACGATTTGAAGGTAGAGTCTGGGTACCGCCAGTACCAGAGGTCAAAGAGGAGATTCTGAGTGAAGCTCATAGTTCAAGATATTCTATTCACCTTGGGAGTAAGAAGATGTACCAGGATCTCAGGCAGCATTTCTGGTGGCCGAATATGAAGAGGGACGTTGCTGAATGCGTTGCGAAATGTCTAACGTGCCAGAAAGTTAAGGCAGAACACCAGAGACCAAGTGGATTGCTACAACCGTTAGAAATTCCAGAGTGGAAGTGGGAGCACATCACGATGGATTTCGTGGCAGGTCTTCCAGCGACTCAGAAGGGATTTGATGCGATATGGGTTATAGTGGATCGACTGACGAAGTCAGCCCACTTTCTGCCGATCAGGGTTCAGTACAACTTGGATCAGCTAGCGAAGCTATATGTGAAGGAAATCATTTCTCGACAAGACGTTTCAGTGTCGATTGTGTCTGACAGAGATCCACGTTTCACGTCTAATTTCTGGAAACGTTTGCAAGAGTGTCTGGGAATGCAATTGCAAATGAGTACAACATACCATCCTTAGACTGATGGCCAAAGCGAGAGAATGATTCAGACGCTTGAGGATATGTAGAGAGCTTGTGTGATGGACTTCAAGGGAAGCTGGGATGATCATCTACTGCTGGTGGAGTTCGCCTACAATAATAGTCACCATACGAGTATCGACATGCCACCTTAAGAAGCATTATACGGTAGAAAATGTAGAACTCCCTTGTGATGGGATGAAGTCGATGAACGTCAACTGTTGGGACCAGAATTGGCACAATAAACTGCCAAAATCGTGAAGCTGATCAGAACAAGATTAGTTGTTGCTCAAGACAGACAGAAGAAGTATGCTGATCTACATCGACAGAACCGAGAATTCTTACCTGAAAGCTTTGTTTTCTTGAAAGTATCTCCCTGGAAGGGGAGGATTCGATTTGGTAAGAAGGGAAAGCTGAGTCCCAGATTTATTAGACCTTTCGAGGTACTACGAAGGTGGGCGAGGTAGCTTACGAGGTTGCGTTACCTCTGGAGCTCGAGAATATATATAACGTCTTTCATATTTCTGTGTTAAGACCTTACAAGCACGACTATAAGCATGTAATAGAATACGAGCCTTTACAATTCGATAAAGACTTAACTTATGAAGAAGTGCCTGTTCAAATAGTTGATAAAAAGGAACAAGTGCTTAGAAATAAAGTGATACCTTCTGTTAAGGTAATCTGGAGGAGCCACGGTGCTGAAGAAGCTACGTGGGAACTCGAAGATGTTATGATGAAATCTTATCCGTAATTATTTGCTTAGTTTTGTGTAACCCTTCTGTACTGATATTGGGGACAGAATCCTTTTAAGGGGGGAAGAATGTAATACACGAGAATTTTTTTTATGTGTGATTATGGGGACAGAATCCTTTTAAGGAGAGAAGATTTTAACGATGGAGATTTTATATAATAATTTTAAATATTTATTGAGTTAAATAAATATTTTGTGTGATTTATTTATTGAGTTGAATAAATAAATTATGTGATTTTGTGGAGTGATTTAATTAAGTGTTATATATTAATTAAATGAATATTTAATATTTAATTTAATTGATGTATATTAATTTTTAGTATAGTTCTAATTTAATTGAGATAATTAAATTAGATGAATTATGTGTTAAGTTTTACATAATTTATAATTAGCTAGTAATCATAATTATGTGGCAATTTTTATGTGATTAGTTGATGTTGGATTTTAATTGATTAAATTAGAATGTTAGAGATTTAATTAATTAAAGTGTAACATTAAAGTATGTGTTAAAATAATTTATTAAAAAAAAGGGTTTTAAATTAGTTTTAACCAAACAAGACCCTTACTCTTGTTTTAAAAGGCTTTTGCCAAACAAGGCCCTTGGATTTATTTTAAATCCATTTTTACCAAACGATGTCTTAGCACTAAAATCTGTTTTATTTAAAAGAGTTGCCAAACAAAGCCTTAGACTTTTTAAATTCAAATTGTGTAACTCATGTATTAATTATAATATTTATTATATGGGTTAATTATTTGTCAGTTATATATATATATGATATATGTATAATATATGTATATCAATAGTTTTACGTTAGTTAGTTTTAGAACAAGAGTTAGTCAGAAGAACAAAATAGAGAAAAGATAGAGAGAAAAGGAAGAAGAGAGAAGAAGAAGAGGACTTTGAGGAATCCAAAGGAAAACTTTACACCATTATCTTCATCTTTTCTCCTAGCTTTAATCAAGAGGTATAATCCTAACTTATAGTTTTAGAAATTATGTGTTTATGTTCTTCGTAGTGATAATTCTCTGTAAATATGAATTGTTATGAAAACTTTATAATATGAATTATATTTATAATTTGTGTTTATAGCATGCTTAGATATGAATTCTATGCTTAATTAATGGTTTAGTCCATATATATGTGATGAAGGTGAGGAGTCCGTGATCATCAGTGAGTTAGTGAAAGTATTTTGAATATATATATGTATATAATTTTTTTTTAAATAAAAGGAATTCATATTTGATTGTTCATCTTTATTTAAATTAATTGTAGATGATGATAGCATGTTTAAGAATTAATTTACTATAATTGAAATTGGGTGAATTGGTTTAAAAACAAAAGTGTAGTGTTCAATTTCATGATGAACACTTATCTATGCCTTTTCTTCAAAAATCATGAAATTGATTGTTTTGATTATGTGTTATAATGTTTATTTATGTTAGAATAATGTTAGAAGTTTTAAGTTTATGTTTTCTATAAATTGTTATGAATTGTATGAACTGGAATTAGAATTTGGTGTGGAGAAATAAGCCAAATTGGCTTTTTCTCTGCACAGTTCGCGAACTTGTCTGCTTTCGATGGAAAGGGCCCGCCCCTGCGGGCCTATCAAAAGGAAGACCCCCGCCCTGGCGCGGGGGGGGGGGGGGGGGGTGACAGGGAAAAAGGAAACTTATTTTCTTTTGTATTTTGTAAAACTAATTTTATGTAATAATTTTATAGCATGATTAAACCTATATTAAAATGTTAAATGAATATTAATAAAATATAATTTTTGATTATAACTTTGAATAATTACCATTAGAGTAAAGATTAATTTAAATTATAATTTGTTAAATTATAATAATTATAGTTGATTAATTTTAATCAAGTAAATGTTAATTTTAAATTATAATATATGTAAGGCATGATTAATTATATATTATAATCTTGTGTATTATAATTCAATATTTGCATGATTAATTATAAATTATAATTTGTGTAATTATAATTTAGTAAATGCATGATGTGGTTTAATTAGTTATAAATTATAAATTTGTTTATAATTTAATTAAAATAAGATGTAATTATAATTTGAGTAATTATAATTAGATTAAATATTTAAATTATAATTTATTTAATTATAATTTAATTAATGTGAAATACATAATTATTATTTGATTTAATTATGTGGGCATGCCTATGTGATGTAATTAAATTATGTGGTTAATTATTAAATTATTTAATTAAACTAGAATGGGTTAACCTAGAGGGGTTAACTAATTATGTGAATTAGTTACATGTTAACTAATTTAGATTATTGTGATTAAATATATATGTGTAGGAATTGTTAGAACGTGATTTTATTAGTAGCTTGCACTTGAGGCAAGTTTTTCTAAACTCTGATCTTGTATTAATATTTATGCAAGTCTTCTAAACCCTAAACTCGTTAATTCTATGCAAGTTCTTTATGGAATATATTCAGAATGTTCTTTTTATTTCTGCATTGGACAATTATTTATTTAATTGAAGTGACCTTGGCTTATTGTTCAAGTAAGGTCCAGCTTATCTTTTAAATGCTTTAAGTTTAATTCTAAGGCATGTGTTAATTCATAATTCTTTTATCTATGAATTATTTGAAGTCGATTCAACTAATCCTTGTTGATGAACGTTGAATTCTAAATTATCCTTTTAGCTTATCCAAACCAAATTTCCTTTGGTGCGGACTTGTATTCAAATACTGAGTTGAACAACCCTATTTACTAGGGGAGGTTACCACGCGAAAGCGTTAAATGTAGTGCACGTACATGGTACAAAGGGCTGATCCCCCTAAGTACAAGTTAAGGTCCATAGTCTAAATGACTGTTAAAGGTTTAAACAGAAATATTTATAACCTAGGACAAAAGTTCAAGGTCTTATGACCCTCAGACGAATTCTATATTCGAATTTTTAATGTGGATAGAGAATTATTATTCAATTCTTTATCGTTGTGAAAATAAAAGTTATTCAAACCTTTTTAAAGATATTCTTGTATGTCTTATATATTGTTGTATCCTAGTGAGCTATTGTTTGCTCACTCTTGCATTAAATAACCATTGCAGCTAAGGTTGATAATGTTGATGCCCCGTCAACGTGTAAAGACAAAGAAAAGATGAACAAGTGAAGGCTTGTTTAATTTATTTTGAATTAAATTGTAATAAGACTTTTATATTATGTTTTATTTCTGCACTTTATGTTTATGTCAAGGTTAGAGTAAACCCTGGAATTTATTTTGAAAAGTTGTAATCCTTTTTATAAGGAAGATGTTATTATTTATAAAGGTTGTATTTTACTTTGCAATTATTTTATTATTGGGTAGATGTATGTTATATTTAGGAAGTGAATACCAAATCATGTGAAAATAAAGTACCCGGATTTGGGGGTGTCACAGATCATTTGCACTACTATCACAATAGGAATTCCTATTGACAGGCGAGTAAAACTCCATTAGGTATTCCTTAACGAGTCACGTTCAGTGTACTTATTCTCCAATAAGCACCTACATACTTGCTTTAGTGTCTCCACACAAATGATCATGAGATCAATCATCCTCATCCAGTGAGTAAGCAACATATGTACCAATCTATCCGGATTCACTAATTCCCTTTTTAGTAATCCAACGACTAGGAACTATTTTAGTTTTAAGCTTTCTAAGAATTTAGATCTCATCAACATGATCAACATCATGATTCTAAAAGCATTGCTTAAAACTATGGGTTATTTACATATTATAAAAAACAGCATCATGTAGATAATTAAGTGTCTTTAATAATTGAATACTTTTATTAATAAATAAATAAATAAGATCATTTACAAAGTATATGCTTTATCATCATACATAATTGTCTTGTATGCATACTACTTTCAATATGAATCTCTCCGGTAATGCATCTGATAGCTCGCTCTCCCAAGTAGAGCTCCTGACCTCCCTCAGTCAGAAAGGGAATCTGACGGGTAGATAAGGCATACTATGCCCCTATCGGGAAACCATCCTCGAAACCCACTGTAAGATGATCTGGGATGTAAGGAACCCATTTTACGTCATCAGCAGTCAGCAACTCCAGCTACAAGCGACAGTGAGTAAAGCCCTCCGCCACAAGAACCTCTGCCAAAATAGAATGATGTCAACGGCGTCCTCGCGAATATATCTCCAAACCTAATCTGGTGACAAGGCGAAGGCAAGGAAGCCTCTCATAAGCCCAGAACTGTAAATTCAAGAAATCAACTACATCAATCCAGAAATCAAAATACCCGAAGGTGGGAAATGAAAGCCCATTAAAGATACTTACCAGCAGAAATGGGTAGAAACCCAACAAAGCATCTATAAAACCCTCTAAGCGCAGATGTATCCCGCGAAGGAAATACGCAAAGGTAAAGGATCCCCAATCAAAATCCCCTAGGCAATCTACCTCACGGAGAGCGCCAACCAAGGCGAAAGAGACAGTCGCAGAGTTGTCTGCAATGAAGAAACCCCTGATGATAGTCAGAAATAAACGTCGCATAATGCGATCTCTCTCCCTTTGATCATCAGGAAGAGGCTTTGATAATGCTCCACTAGAAGCATCAACACTCAGAGAACCAGAGCGAACTGCTCGACCCTTAAAGGCTGAAGGAGGAACTTCCAATAATGATCGAACAGCAGCAGGGAAAATGTCCGCCACCAAGGGCACCCTTTCACCTTTGAACTCCACGCCCGTGATGAATCGCTAATCCATCAGCATCATCATCACCTCACAGTCTAGCAAATTGAGTGACTGGCTCTGATGAAACCATCGCTTAGACAAAGCTCTCAGATAACCCTATGGACAAAGTCGTGGTGCAATGAAAAAGAAATCCTCGAAACCCCAAGACTGCACAATGGCCTGGTACTCGGGATGAAGATTCCTATACAAGGAATGAATGCTAAACCAGTTCCCCCTCGGCTGAGTGAATCCGAGAACCTGTATTATTTTCAAATCAAGGTTCAAACATTGCTAAAAAATGGAAGTAAAAGAAATTCAAATATGAAAATTTCCAGTACCTCATTCGCGTGTAGATGTACCGATGGATGGCGTCTCAAATTGCCTAATAGATTGAGAATCATCACATGTATGCCAGTAAGGCCCTGGCGAGCGGTGGAAGAAGAAGGAGCTGGATCCGCAACAAGAACATCTTCCTCCTCCTCTGGAACTCGGGTCTTATCAATCTCTAATAGGACGGATCATACACTCGGTCAACCGATGGATTTGTTGGGCTAGGCGAGCCAATGGAACGTCTGAACCTATCCTACTAACACCAGAAGAATCCCTACAGGAGGTGGAAGTGCTAGGCCTATCAGAATCCATACCTAGACAAAAAACTCTAAATCACCTCAGAAAGGCTGAGGTATGCTTTACATCAAGTCAAAATTCAATTAAATATATGCATCAACCTAGGACAATAGACTCCTAAGGATAAATTTAGATTATCACATCATACATGGTCTGCACTTATAAAATTGCATTATTTTAACATAGGTCCCCATTAGAGTTAAATATGCATGCCTATTGAATGCCTAGACTAGTGAAAAAATTTCGCCAGAGTCTCCTCTATAAAATGGACTATCCACATACATAAAGGCATGACTAGGTGGCCATTCAATAGCACACCAACCCAAGTCAAGAACATCTCATATGTAAGTATTAAAACACGCCACAATGGTAAACAAATTACCCAGGGTAATTTAAATATAGTCATGACAACCTCATGCTCATTTGTCCTAAAATATGATAACTAAACTAGCCAAAATGTGTGTAAAATGATTTCTAAAAAAATGAAAAATTTTCACATCAGAACATTCAGCATAATAAAATACAAACATTTACTAGGCCCGTTCAATTTTATTAAGTCATTTATGCATACATATTTGATACATTGCATTTAAATTCATTAAACATGAAATCCAACAATCTAACGGTCAAATTGCGAAAGAAAAAGATGTTAATGTTACCCGATAAGTGCAGAACGATTGTACGGTGACGGATTTCGCAAAAAATAGCCCGACATGAGTAAATCTGAGTAGAGAAGTTCGGATTTTTCAGAGAGAATCAAGTTGAAAATGACATATGAAGAGGCCAAAGGGGTTTAAAACCACTCGCGGCCTATCGTAAGTCTACCTGCAGCAGCCGTAGGTAGACCTGCAATAAGCTAGGGTGGGTCCCACCCCCTTTGTCTCGATTAAATTTCAGTCAAAATAGGGTCTCTGGAAGCGAAAAAGTTAAATCAGCAAAAGAGGTCTACGCGATCGAGTGTAAAATGTCTGAAAACCTGAAATATGGTATCAAACTTCTGATGAATATGAATCCCCATCTAAACCGTTGGTGACAGCCCCAACGTAGCATCGGGAAGGATCCAGTGGTGTAAGCCGTTGAAAACTACTTCAGTAAAGATATCGAAATGTTCGGTATTGTAAACCTTGGTGACAGCCCCAGCGTAGCATCGGGAAGGATCCAATGATGTAAGCCGTTGAAAACTCCTTCAACGAAGATATCGAAATGTCTGGTATTGTAAACCGTTGGTGACCGCCCCAATATAAAATCGAGAAGGATCTGATGATGTAAGCCATTGAAAACTACTTCAGCAAAGATATCAGAATGTCCGGTATTGTAAACCGTTGGTGACAGCCCCAACGCAGCATCGGGAAGAATCCGGTGATGTAAGCCGTTGAAAACTACTTCAATGAAGATATCGGCATGTCTGCTATTATAAATCGTTGGTAACAGCCCCAACGTAGCATCGGGAAGGATCCGATGTTGTAAGCCATTGAAAACTACTTCATCGAAGATATCAAAATGTCTGGTATTATAAATTGTTGGTGACAGCCCCAGCGTAGCATCTGGAAACATCCGGTGATGTAAGCCGTTGAAAACTATTTCAGCGAAGATATCAGAATGTTCGGTATTGTAAATCATTGGTGACAACCCCAGCGTAGCATCGGGAAGGATCCGATGATGTAAGCTATTGAAAACTACTTCAGCAAAGATATCAGAATGTCTGGTATTGTAAATCGTTGGTAACAGCCACAGTGTAGCATCACGAAGGATCCGATGATGTAAGTCGTTGAAAACTACTTCAGTGAAGATATCAGAATGTCTTGTATTATAAATCATTGGTGACAGCCCCAGCGTATCATCGGGAAGGACTGGTGATGTAAGCTATTAAAAACTACTTCAACATAGATATCAAAAATTTTGGTATTGTAAAGCGTTGTTGACAGCCCCAACATATCATCGGGAAGGATCCGGTGATGTAAGCCATTGAAAACTACTTCAGCGAAGATATCGGAATTTCCGGTATTATAAACCATTGGTGACAGCCCCAGCGTAGTATCAGGAAGGATCCGGTGATGTAAGCCATTGAAAACTACTTCATAGAAGATATCGGAATGTCTGGTATTGTAAACCGATGGTGATAACCCTAGCGTAGCATCGGGAAGGATCTGGTGATGTAAGCCGTTGAAAACTACTGCAACGAAGATATCATAATATCTGATATTGTAAACTGTTGGTGACATCCCCAGCGTAACATCGGGAAGGATCCGGTGATGAAAGTCGTTGAAAACTACTTCAGCAAAGTTATCGGAATGTTCGGTATTGTAAACCGTTTGTGATAGCCCCAGCATAGCATCGGGAAGGATCCGGTGATATAAGTCATTGAAAACTACTTCAGCGAAGATATCGAAATGTTTGGTATTGTAAACCATTGGTGTCAGCCCAAGCGTAGCATCGGGAAGGATCCGGTGATGTAAGCCGTTGAAAACTACTTAAGCAAAGATATCAGAATGTTTGGTATTGTAAACCGTTGGTGACAGCCCCAATGTAGCATCGGGAAGGATCCGGTGATGTAAGCCATTGAAAACTACTTCAGCGAAGATAGCAGAATGTTCAGTACTGTAAACCGTCGTTGACAGCCCCAACGTAGCATCGGGAAGGATCCGATGGTGTAAGCCGTTGACAACTACTTCAGCGAAGATATCAAAATGTCTGGTGTTGTAAATCGTTGGTATCAGCCCCAACGTAGGCATCGGGAAGGTCCAGTGGTATCAGCCACAAAAATTATCCTTAGCAGAGATATTGAAAGCTTCCGTGGATATAAATTTTTTTGTTTATCTTCAATGAATCATTTTCGGGAATGTCCGTTGATATAAACTGTTGGAGTCAACCCCAGCGTAGGCATCAGCAGCACTGATGGAAATCATATCAGCGTAGGCATTTAACATTCATGACATCATATTATACCTTATCATGTCTTCATTGCATCTACCATTGTCATATTTCAAGTGTCTAGTGATCTTTATCCTGTTCATTTTATTGCATTACATAAACATGATAAAGATGTTATGTTTGTAAGATTCATGGATACAATCAAATTGCATAAAATAAGTGGAAGCATGGAAAATCAGAGTTTTAAAATTTTACAAACCATATATCCTGATCATCATTTATGCACAGTTATTAATTATACAAAATAGATGGAGATTAAAATTCATACCCTTGAAGATTCTAGCTTCCTCAAGTACGAGTTCAATTCCAAATCCTTTTCGCATTCTACTTGAATCCACCGGGTTGATTCCTCCCTTTGATCAACGTTAGCCACCCAAGTGTTTGGCCTCTAGAGGTGATCCACTAAGAAAGAATAAGAATTCAAGAAGAAGGGTGTTTAGCTAAACCCTAATTTCTTTCTCTCTAGAAAAGGAGTGTTCTCCCAACTCTTGGAATTAAAAATATCTAACCTTGTTCCATAATAAGACTTTCTTATTTATAGATGTAGGCAACCCTCCTAAATAATTTAGGATTAGGGTTTTATATTAATTAATTAAACTCCTTTAATTAATTAGGCTTCCCAATCTTATTGGGAATAATTAAACTCTTTTAATTAATTAGCCTCTTAATCTTATTAGGAATATATATGAGAAAGAGAATATCTTATTAATTAATTCCCAAACTCCTTTAGGAATTAAATAATAATAATAATAATAATATTAATAATAATAATAACACTCCTCTTATTAATTTATATTTAATATTTTCAAAATATTAAATAATAAATATTAAGTTATTTAATTTATTCTATCATCATAGATTAAATTAAATATACTTACCTTATTATTACGATTATGTCATTTGCTTCTTTAATAAATATTCTTCCTTTTATGGTGTGACCCTTTAGGTTCTCCATATTAAATCGGTTGTGAATAAATTAATTAGAACAATTCTAATCTTATTTAAATAAATAACATTTATTCTACAATAAGGATAAGACTCTTTAGCGATCAACGACTTTCCAAATAATATAGATTTCAACATTAATCATAAAAAAACATGTGAGTTAATAGTTATCGTACAATTCAATCCTTCCACCATACAATGTCCCAATTAAATATAAGACATGGAATTACTGTCAAGTCTTATTTTATTTAATTATATGTATTTCGATTCCAAAATGCACAACTCCAAATAATACAAATTAGAAACTCCTTTCTAATTTCATTCCACCTTGGACAAGGATTCCTGGATTGTCATTTATCGAATAAAATAGGACATATCTCTTCTTTTACTAGAAGTGGTAGATTCTTTATTAATCATTCATTATCTCCATATATAACTTATTACACCCAAGCATATCCTTTGATATACCCTAAGGGTCTTAATTAGGAATAAGTCAAAGTATAATTCATTATACACAAGATACTATGATGATCTTAAGTCTGATAATCACTTGTACTACTATCACATTAGGAATTTTTATTGACAGGTGAGTAAAACTCTATTAGGTATTCCTTAGCGAGTCACGTTCAATGTACTTATTCTTTAATAAGCACCAACATACTTGCTTTTAGTGTCTCCACACAAATGATCATGAGATCAATCATCCTTATCCAATGAGCAAGCAACATATGTACCAATCTATTCGGGTTTACTAATCCCCTTTTTAGTAATCTATCGATTGGGAACTATTTTAGTTTTTAAGCTATCTAAGAATTTGGATCTCATTAGCATTATCATCATTATGATTCTAAAAGCATTGCTTAAAACTATGGGTTTATAACATATTATGAAAACAGCACCATGTAGATAAATAAATGCCTTTATTTAAATAATACTTTTATTAATAAATGAATAAGATTGTTACAAAGTATATGCTTTATCATCAAATATGATTGTCTTGTGTGCATACTACTTTCAAAAGAGGGGCATCTGTAGACACTCGAAATTTTATTTTCCTGTTACTAACTACGTAGGAGGGCAAACACACATTTTTACACCCCAGAGACAACCCCAAAAAACTACAACCACAATCAAACCCCGGATCCAGCCCCGTGGGACTTCAAATCAATCCTTAGAGACAACCCTGAGGAAAGACAGAATCAACAACAGGCAAACCCCGGAGACAACACATGAGGAAAGACAGCTATAGCCACATCAACCTTGGAGACAACCCCAGGAATGAAAAGATGGAATGTTGACAAAATAACATAAATAAATTATCATCAAGATGCGGATAAGGTCACAAGAGCCACCGTAGAAATCCCGAGTGTAAACTGCGCAAGACAACTCAACGGACGGCCTACGAAGACTTAAAGATGCTATTTTGGTCATGGACCCATCTTCTTGGAGTCATAAAAGGTCAAGACTTATGTCATTGTGTAGCTCTCAGAAAGAACTTTTCGAAATGGTATGTCACATTTCCATAGGATTCCCGGATCGCAAAATATGAAGGTTTCAGCAGACTGTATGACGATCGAGGGAACAAACTTCGAGGCGACAGGGCCTACCAGGCCCAGCCACAGGTCTACTTGCGGCTGGTTGGGTCTATATATATCAGACACCCCAGCTCAAAAAAAGAAAGAGATGAGAGAAGAAGAGAGAGAAAAAGAGGTTCTAGAGAGAAATCTGAGCTTCTAAGAGGGAAAGAGAGCGTTTCTTCATCTTAAACTCTGTAAATCTTAATTATAAACACTTATATACATATAAACTTCAACTTATCAAGTTTTAACTGGTTGAAATCGAGTTTTAAAGAGCAAAAAGTTGTTCGTTTGCAGATCTGGCACTAGATTGTAAGATCTCTTCAGATCTATGATTGTTTACTGCTCTAATAATATAAATATATATATATATATATATATATACACAGAGAGAGAGAGGCTATATATACGTATATCCTGCTTAGTATTGCATAGATCTAGCTTTTCACCGTTCAATTTGTGTAAATAGTAAGTATTTAAAGTGTATTGATTAGATTTATCCTAGATCTAGCCAGATCTAGCTTTTAACCGGTTCTAAAGTTGTAAAAATTGAACCTTTTGAGCTACTGTGACGAACGAGATTTTTAAAATTTATTTTAAATATTTATTAAATTAAATAAATATTTTTATTGATTTATTTATTGAGTTAAATAAATATTTGATGAAATTGTGGTATATTAATTTAATTAAATGTGTTGCATTAATTAAATTAATGTGGAATAATTTTATAGTTCAAAGTGTGAATTTAATTGAGATTATTAAATTAAATGAGTTGTTATTAATTATAATATTATTCTAATTAATTAGAGAATTAATAATTTGTTATAATTAATAAATAAGAATTTTAATTATGTGATAATGTGATTTAATGTGTAATATTGTCTTTTATTTAATTGAATTTAAATGAAATTAATTGATTAATTAAAGTGTGACAAATAAACTATATAATAAACAAGTTAAGTAAATTAAATGGAAAAGGAGTTATTTGTGACCAAACCAAACATGGCCTTATGATCATGGGAGCAGTTAAATGCATAATGGTCTTAACTAACAACCATGATCTGCCAGTTAATTATTATATACGTAGTATATTATATATCATATCAGTTATATCATAATTCATATCAGTTAGACAAAACTCAGAGATAAAAAGAGAGATTTGAGAGAGAATTTGTGAATTGAAGAAAGAGAATTGGAGAATTAAAAGTTTCTATCATTTAATCAAAGTTATCAAGGGTAATTCTTTTAACCCAATTTTAAATTTACGTTCTTAGTTTTCTCCATTAATGTATATTTTAAGTTCTTTGTTAATTGAGTTTCATGATTTAATTGTTAAAAAGTTGTTTGTAATCATTAATATGCATGTATAATGTACTACATGATGGTTATAAACTATTTTAGAGTAATCAAATCCATGTAATCATGTTTAAATTGGAGTTTTGTAGTTTACAGAGAAATATGTTTGAATATGGCTTATATGTACAAAAATTCATGCTTCAATTGTATATTAAACTGTAAATTGATGATTGATTATGTTTATGCATGTAAAAACGAAGAGAACGAAACTTAAACAGACTGATTTGGTGTTATAACGAATCTATAATGTATGATTTCATGAAAATTAAAAAACTTGGAAAAATAGCAAGAACATGAAAATTATGTGTTCTAATTTGATTGTTTATGTAATTTAAGTTGTTAAAAGCATGCTAAGAATGTTATATAAAGTTTCTATTAAGTTTAGAATGTATGGGTAGCATTAAATTTGATGTTTGAGTATGATTTTGGAGTAAAATAGCTTTTTCTGTGTTCTTCTCAAACTCTGTTAGGCCTCACTACGTCGCGGCGCCGCAGCGCCGATTCTGTGAAGCAATCGGGCGCTGCAGCGCCAGGCTTAATGCTGGCTGACTTGTCACGGCGCCGCAGCGCCGGTTCTGTGAAGGAACCAAGCGCTGCAGTGCCAGGCCAATAGCCTGCTGACGTAGGCTCGGCGCCACAGCGCCAGTTCCCAGTTCAAACTGGGCGCTGCAGCGTCGGCTAGCAGAATGGCCCAGAGAATTTTATTTAAGTGATCAAGTTCAGAAATATAATTTAAAACCTAATGTAATGAACATGAAAATGTGTTAATCATACATTGAGATGTTAAAACAGATCATTAACTTGTTAATGATGTTTTACGTGATTAATTAATAAGTTAAATACGTAATTTAAACTCGTTATTCGTCACGTACTAATTCTAATAACAATAAAAATCTCAAACAATGGAATAACAGAATAATTTACATTGATATAACATAAATATTATCGTCCCAAGTCTCGAAACTATTACTAATACACTTTATAACTTAATCCAAACATATCTTAATACACAACATAAAGGAAACATCCTAATATAGATAAGCACAGCTACTTTATAGCCTTGCCTTCGCTCTTGTCCTGTCCTGGGATTCCACCTTGCCCTGCCCTAATTGAAAGGTTTATGGGAAGCAAGAGTGAGCAACAAATTTGCTCAGCAAGTAATATGCCAATAAATGTGAACAGGAATATATACGGTTCTTAATCTCAAAGGTAAAATGGTAATTAATCGCTCAGGAATTCAAATAAAAATGTTATAAACAAAATAAGTAGCAATGACTTCCAAATCTATTATGTGAAGTTAAATAAGGGCCACTACGGGTCGAGAAGTTATTAAAGGATTCAAAAGTTTCAACAATTTCAAGTGAATGAATAGATATCACTAAGTGTCGCTGTGGACCAAGGATTAATAAAAGAATCCAACGAGTTCAAAGTTTCACGTTAATAACTACTGGATACTGAGTGGTCGCTAAGAACCACGAACTTCTACTAGAATCACCAAAAATATTTCTGGTAACCCAAACAAGTACAATTAGAGGATCAGCCTATCGTACCTGGTGTTATGCATAACCTATCACACTACTGTCGGCACCCCGACTATATAGTTCCCCTTTCTATGAGGGTTGTTCATCTCAGTCAATTTAAAAGAGTCCGCACCAAGGCAATTGGTGTGGATCGCTTTCCAATTCATGATATTGGTCTAGCCGAATCAAATAGCGTAGATAATTTTAATAATGTATATAAGAACAATTTATGAGTCGCAACAATAATTCGAAGAATATAATCGTGATTTAAATCAAGCTATGAAATATAAATTTATAAGACAAGAATTATTCTAGCACTTATTTACTCGTACGATCAATAATAGTACAAGCTCAAATACGTGTTCAATAAAGAGTATGAATCGAATACTTGCTCAATAAAAAGAGTAGTCCGGATACTTGCATTCAATATATAAATTGAATGAAGTTAGGAAACTTGCTCGATAAAAGTAGGGTAAGAATTTGCATTAAAGAGATAAGGGTTAGATACTTGCACAAAATCCAAAGTTGTGTAAGTTAGGAGACTTGCACATTATGTATTACGAACTTGCACAATAAAAGAGTGTAAGTCAGGGAACTTGCATTCAAAGAGATAAGGTTTAGATACTTGCTTACAAGATTCATCGAATAAAGAAATGCAAGGGTTCAGGATACTTGCAATTAATAATACAAGAACGGGTTCAAGAAAACTTGCACCGTAAAAGAGTGTAAGTTAGAGAACTTGCCTTAAGCGTAGTCTATCCTCATAAATTAATCAACACTTTCGAATCCCTATCGTAATATAGTTATGTATATATATATATATGAGATCCATTAGTCATATCATATTATATCTTGGAGATACGATCAACACATAAGTTAGGTCTTAACCTTACTACACAGTTATAAGACATATAACATTGTATTAAATCATAACGTTTAACCGATTAGGTCATTATTATCTATAGAACTCCTTCTCTTAAGTTAAACATCTTCATAGTATGTTATTATTTACTTACACACATGTCGTACGAAATCAGATTATAAAACATCATGAAATCAAGTAACATAGTTATATCATGTATGGCATTGTAGTAAATCATAACACTAAATTGGTTATGTCTTTATTATCTCTAGAGTTCCTTTTATAAGTAAAACATCTTCATATATTATTACTATCACATGAGACCACAACTAGTACCAAACATACTTTATTTAGCAAGTTATGGCATTGTTAGAAGTTAACCGTCAAGATCGGATTCAAGTATCAACATATGATATCACATAACATATATACATGTTAAAGGGTCTTTCTATGTTTATACAAACTTTTCACATTGAATTTTACATAATATAGGTTCTAAGTTAATACCCTTAATAAGTTAAGTCCATTCAAGGTCATGAAACCACATTAGCTATCATGCTTGTTATGGGGTGATCACATAACTTGTTTTAGGCATGCTTACAAGTTTCTACTTCATATACACATAACTAGTATTGTTACTTAGCTTAAATCATGCTTCACTTGTGGTCAACTAATCTTTATGGCATCTAACATGGCATATATACGTGTATGACATATTAAGGAGGTTAAGAGCACTACCAAACTTGTCGGAATATCAGAATACAAAACTCGCAATAACATGTTGAAGTCTACATCCAAAACTTATATTTTGTTTAGTAATGTTCACTAATGAGTCCATCATGTGCATGTTATATCATGAAACCTATATATATAAATTAATATGTCTTTCATGCATCTCTACGTCATAATAACATGCATCAAAAGTCAGAACATCAATAACATGTCAAAGTTTGTTTATAAGACTTTAAGTTCATTTTCAAAGCGTACTCTTTCGTTAGAATGTGCACTAGTGAGGTTCGCATGTTCACATTTCATTATGAAACTTATATACGCAAATTAACATGCATTTCATGTATTTCTACGTCATACTAACATGCTTGCAAGGTCAGTATATAAACATGGCATGCCTACCTACCAAGTTCATTTCTAAAGTTCTAAATTTATTTCAAACTATATACTTTCGTTAATCATGCGTGCTAATATAGTAAAACATGCTCACATTAGCTTAATGTACTCATATATATATATATATATATTACCCATGCTTGTCTAAGATATACAAGTAAACTATCACTTAGCAGATTCTTAACAGGAGGCAGCCAACTGGTGCAGGGGACCAGCGCAGCTGCGCTGCTCCCCAGTGTTAAACCGGCGCAGCTGCGCCACGTCTGGTTCGCACCAGAGAGCAGTCTGCTAGGACAGAAGTCCAGCCCAACACAGAAAGTATTCTACAAATTTGATTATAATCATGCCACATTGTAGTTTAAACATACCACTAACTCTGATAATAGCTAACAAACATAATCCAATCAACTTATCACATTATTCAAGCTTAATTCAAGAATCAAAGTTTTGACAGAAAATAAGAACTGAAGAAATGGAATTATAGTATACCTTTGTAATGCAAAGTATGTTTGCTGAAATCGAAGCCTCTCCCTCTGTAATTATCTAACAACTCACAATACACTCTCAATTCTTACTTAGAATTTCTCAGCAAATGAATTTGTGAAGGAGGGGGCTCAATTTATAGAACAAACAATAACCAGACAATGATTTTCTCTCCCAAACCAAACCAACGGATTGAAGGATTGCATGAAGGTTATGGAGTGATAGGTAATTAGTTGGTGAACCTCATCATTAAAACCACTCCCCCATTGATCATGAGCTAGAATTTGTTGAGTTTGAGGAAATAGGGAATAGGTTAGCTTGGAGTATATCACGTGAAGAGAATGTGGCTGTTATTTTAGGACAAGCCAATTAGAAGCTCAGCAACTTGGCAATCATGCAATACAACATACTTAGTTTCATGATATACACACTTAGGTTATACTTTAGTTAGAGTCACAATGTAAATTTATTTAGACAATATGGCAATGTAGTAAAATTAATTTACACATATATAATCCATGTACATTCTATCACACCGGTATAATCTTTTCAGATATTATCACATTACGTTGTCTCCTTTATTATTAAATTCTACTATTCAACAATTGTTTACAATATATTCCTGATGTACTATTTTAATGTATACTTACACACAATTGTCACATAAGTACTATCATGTAGCTTTCACAACTCAATAACTTTATTATATAGTTTATGTATAATTGTATGGTCACACTTAAGTGTTGCACTACACTTTATATAACACACGTATCATACTATATGTTATATTTTTAATTATCACATCCTTTGCACATAGCAATTAATTGAGTAAATAAACTCTACTCGATTATTATTCACAATGGCAATTAATTAATATTAATTAATTCATCCCTCATCAATCAATGTAATTATCAATCTCCATAACAATTAATTAACATTTATATGATTAATTATCATATTTTAATAAATATAAGTCTTATTATAAGTTGCTTATTATTATTCTATTATTTGAAATAATAATACTCACATATTATTAATTAATCACTATTAATATTTTATCACCATTAAATAACAATTAATATTAAATTAATTGTTCACGTAGTAATTTCTTCATTAATTTACCCTTATCAATAATCACATTCCTCAATAGTTTAATAAATACAAATCTTATTATATTTATAAACAAGTTGCTTATTATTTTACTATTACTAATTACTCATTAATAACAATAATTAATTAACAATGTAATATTAATTAATCCTTCGCTTATTGATTTTCCTCTTGAATTAATTAAATCATCATCATTTTTATTCTCATGCCACACAAGGCATTCTACAAGTTCGTTGAATTCATCCATATTTCCTTAATTATTATAAATTCAATTTAATATAATCGAATTACTTTTCTCATAACTCATAAACATTTATGTTCAAGTAAGTATTCATTTTCTTATTATATAAATAAAAAAATTATTCATGAAATTCACGGTTCTTACATCCTCCCCCCCCCCCCCCCCTTATAAAAATTATGTCCTCTGAATTGGTACAAGGTTACACAAATATATGGGGATAGTCCCTCGTCGTCCTATCTTCTAATTCCCACGTGGTCTCATTGGCATCGTGGCTTTGCCAAAGCGCTATCACAGAAGTTATAATTTTATTTCTTAATATCTGTTCTTTCCTATCTAGTATTTGGACAGAAATTCTTCATATGTCAAATTCTTCCCTACTTGAATGGGCTCATAGGGTATCACACGCTTATAATTAGGCTTATATGATCGTAAGACAGAAACATGAAACACACTGTAGATATGTTCCAGTGCAATAGGTAAGGCTACCTCGTACGCCACTTTTCCTACTCTCTGCAATACTTCAAAAGGTCTCACGAACCTCAGACTCAATTCTTCTTTCTTACTTAATCTTATATTCCCCTCACAGGGAAACATTTAAGAAATACAAAACTACAGTCTTCAAAATCTCGATTATGACGATGCCAATCTGCGTGTTTCCCATGTTGATCTTGAGCTGCTACTAATCTGGCTCTTTTTGTCTTCTCATCGTCTGCCATTCATCGTATTGAATCCGGTCCAAATTGAAGTCGTCGTTCTCTGTCCTCATCCCAACATAGCGGTGTTCTGCACTTTCTTCCGTGGAGAGCTTCGTACGATGGCTTATCGATATTCGTATAATAATTATTACTATAAGCGAATTCTACTAAGGGTAAGTGATATTCCAAGTTACCTTTGAAATTCATTACACAAGCTCTTCCAAAACTTTGAAGTGGAGCGCGGGTTTCGATCGAAGATTATTAACACCGATATTTCGTTTTGCAAAACGATTTCCTTAACGTATAATTTCGCTAACTGATTTAAATTGAATTGAATATCAATCGGTAGGGAGTGTGTCATCCTTTTCAATCGGTCGACATACTCTACAACTTCTTGTCTTATATTGACCACCAATAGTGTCTTCGAAGATCCTGGTACGTTTTCGTGCTTCCTGAGTGAACGAAATATGTCCAACTATATGCCTCATGAAAAATCTTATCTCGCAATTTTAGTTACGGTTGACTCTTACGCTCGATCTACAAATCTCAAGATACCATTATTATTTCTTCTGAACTTTTCCTCTTTATCTTCTCGCACTTTTTGTCTTCCTTTTGTTATCCCTTTACTCTATCCAACAACGTTGGACAAACCTTCGTTATAAACTTCCCTTTGGACTCTCTGGGTCCCTTCACTTTTATTTCCAATCTCTTCATCTTCCTGATTAGTTCCTCTCGAGTTATCAACTTGAATAATTTCTCCATTCCATTTTTTTTCTACTTAGCATATCGGCTACTACGTTCGCCTTTTCCAGGTGATAGAGAATTTTGCAGTGGTAGTCTTCGACTGTTCCTAATTACTTACCGCCTTCACCTCTGCCGGATCTGACGTGCGCGAAAACTAACCTTCTCCTTGACACACAATACTGGTGTTCCCCAAGGAAAACACACTTGGCTGAATATATCCTTTATCTAACATTTCTTGCAATTGTATTATTAATTCTTCATTTCTACTGGCGCCATAGGATAGGTGCTTTTGAAATCAGTGCAGTCTTTGGTACTAAATCTATTACGACTTGTTTTCTATGTCTGGCAGAAGGCTGGGTAGATCGTCTGGGAATACGTCTTGGAATTCTGTTTCTATTAATACATTATTTATTTCTACTCCCGTTCTCTTAGTATCGATAATAAAAGTGAAACAATCTACACCAACTTTTCTTAACAATATCTTGGCCTGCATCATCGTAAGGCAACACAATTGCCTAAATGACGAGCTACAATAAAACACTTCCTTAGACCGGTTTGGATTCTGAAGGTTCACATTTTTCTTCTAATAGTCACTTATCGTAGTATGGTTATGTAATTAGTCCATTTCTAGTATCCCATCAAACTCTCTAAATTTTATCAAAATAAAGTATATGCTTTGTTTACGTCGCAACAATTACGGTAAACAAATTTAAACCGGAATTACTTCCTTATTCGCAACTTCTATGTTCAAAGGATCTCCTAATCGTTCTTGGGGTAACTTAGTCGTCTCACAGTTCTTCAGATGCAAAGGGAAAGATAGCACTCGAATCAGATAATATATACGCATTTATATTATTGATTAAGACAGCACCTGACATCACCACTTGGAACGCCACTGCATCATGTATTATAACGTTAGTCGTACGTGGCATTGGTTCACTCGATTGAGCTGGTTCAATTATCATCATCTCCTCGCTATGGCTTCCCTTGTTGCCGCCTTCTTCATTCCTTCCTTTCTTTGGGAAGTTCTTAACCTGATGATCCGTTGACCTATAAGCGAAGCATCCTTTAATTTTCTTTGGGTTTGAGCAATTCGGGGAAATATGCCCTTCCTAGCCGCAGCTGTAGCAAACGCCTCGTCCCTTCCAGCACTCTCCTTGATGACTCTCTCCATATTTTGAGCAAGCCTTGTTCTTTTTCTTGAGTCCTTCCTGGTAACTTCTCATCGGGTTGTTGTTGTCCCATCTTCTTTCGTTTTCATTTCCCTTCTCGTTCGTTTCCTTCTGCCAATTACGTATTTGACGTTTTTCGAATCCATACGCAAAGCACTCTTTGGTTTTCTCCTTCCTACGACATTTAGGAGAAATATGAACCTTGTCACCGCACTTATAGCACACATGTTTTCCTTTCAAACACGCTCCTATATTGTTCTTTCTACACTCCTTACAGGCTTCTACCTTCTTCTTCTGTGGTTATCCTTCTCCTTTCACATACTTATTCTCATTTCGCTTCCGCTTGAAATTCTTACTGCTACCACTACTACTCTCTTCCATCCTACCTTCGTTCGCTTGCTTTGAATTATTAACCTCTCTTTCTTTAGTCAAATTAATATCTTTTCCTACCTCAGAAGTTTTCATCTATTTTTTCTTATAATCATTGATTCCTTCCTCAAAAGCATTTACTATAAGATCTACCAATTGTTGTAAGGGTTCTTGATTCAATTCCCTATCTTCATTCTCCATTGCTTGACGAGTCTCTCCTCCTTGGGGTATTGACATTTCTCTGCGTAGAAATAAAATGGTATTATCATCTCTTTGTTAAACATCTAATACTTTTTAATACTTCTTAAGATGTATAAGTTTTATTGTTATTCTCCCTTGTCATTATTTAACTAAAATCTGGTCACTATGAACACGTTTAATAAAAACATGTCACATGAACACATATCACATCGCATAGCATTCTGCTAGTCTCATTACATACCCCTCTCGGGTACTACTAAAGTTGGGGTTATAAAGATACTTTCCACATTATCCCTAAAATTGGGATCCACAACACTGTTCCATATTTATAAACATCTATTGTATCTCTCATGACGCTTATTCCAATAACTACCTAACTACCTTTACTTTCACTATATTCGCATCTATTAGTTACTAATTTGAAGGTTTAGAACTTCGCCTTCAACTATTGTATCTTCTTCTTCATTTCTGAGTTCTTAGTTACTAAGTTTCTCACTCATGCCCCAATCTCGAAAGAAAACTTTCGCCGTGGATTTCTGATTATATTCTGACTCCACTCCTCCTAGGTTAAGGCTACTACCATAATAGGTTCAATTATAATGGGTGTTGCGGATGCCACATGTATATCACGTGATTCCTCTTCCATGGTCCTACCAGGTTTACCTATCTCTGACATTCATAATCACAAAACTGATAACTTTATTATCATCTCCGAACAAAACATAATTTCATTGTATGGAATGAAAATATATTTCATAACACTACTAGCTCTCTAAGAAAACTCTACATGAGTTTTATCTCCTTCTATTCTCTAAATCTCTTCTAAGGTTATAGCCTAAGGACTCGCTCATAGGGTTTATAACCTACAGCTTTGATACCAACCTGTGACGCCCCCAAATTCGGACAGTCACTGATTTCGAATTCGGTTCGTCACGTACTAATTCTAATAATAATAAAAATCTCAAACAATGGAATAATAGAATAATTTACGTTGATATAACATAAATATTCTCGTCCCAAGTCTCGAAACTATTACTAATACACTGCATAACTTAATCCAAACATATCTTAATACACAACATAAAGGAAACATCCTAATATAGATAAGCACAGCTACTTCATAGCCTTGCCTTTGCACTTGTCTTGTCCTGGGATTCCACCTTGCCCTGCCCTAACTGAAATGTTTATGGGAAGCAAGAGTGAGCAACAAATTTGCTCAGCAAGTAATATGCTAATAAATGTGAACAGGAATATATATGGTTCTTAATCTCAAAGGTAAAATGGTAATTAATCGCTCAGGAATTCAAATAAGAATGTTGTGAACAAAATAAATAGCAATGACTTCCAAATCTATTATGTGAAGTTAAATAAGGGCCACTACGGGTCGAGAAGTTATTAAAGGATTCAAAAGTTTCAACAATTTCAAGTGAATGAATAGATATCACTAAGTGTCGCTGTGGACCAATGATTAATAAAAGAATCCAACGAGTTCAAAGTTTCACGTTAATAACTACTGGATACTGAGTGGTCGCTAAGAACCACGAACTTCTACTAGAATCACCAAAAATATTTCTGGTAACCCAAACAAGTACAATTAGAGGATCAGCCTATCGTACCTGGTGTTATGCATAACCTATCACACTACTGTCGGCACCCCGACTATATAGTTCCCCTTTCTATGAGGGTTGTTCATCTCAGTCAATTTAAAAGAGTCCGCACCAAGGCAATTGGTGTGGATCGCTTTCCAATTCATGATATTGGTCTAGACGAATCAAATGGCATTGACAATTTCAATAATGTATATAAGAACAATTTATGAGTCGCAACAATAATTCGAAGAATATAATCGTGATTTAAATCAAGCTATGAAATATAAATTTATAAGACAAGAATTATTCTAGCACTTATTTACTCGTATGATCAATAATAGTACAAGCTCAAATACGTGTTCAATAAAGAGTATGAATCGAATACTTGCTCAATAAAAAGAGTAGTCCGGATACTTGCATTCAATATATAAATCGAATGAAGTTAGGAAACTTGCTTGATAAAAGTAGGGCAATAATTTGCATTAAAGAGATAAGGGTTAGATACTTGCTCAAAATCCAAAGTTGTGTAAGTTAGGAGACTTGCACATTATGTATTACGAACTTGCACAATAAAAGAGTGTAAGTCAGTGAACTTGCATTCAAATAGATAAGGTTTATATACTTGCTTACAAGATTCATCGAATAAAGAAATGCAAGGGTTCAGGATACTTGCAATTAATAATACAAGAACGGGTTCAAGGAAACTTGCACCATAAAAGAGTGTAAGTTAGAGAACTTGCCTTAAGCGTAGTCTATCCACGTAAATTAATTAACACTTTCGAATCCCTATCGTAATATAGTTATGTATATATATATGATATCCATTAGTCATATCATATCATATCTTGGAGATACGATCAACACATAAGTTAGGTCTTAACCTTACTACACAATTATAAGACATATAGCATTGTATTATGTCATAACGCTTAACCGATTAGGTCATTATTATCTATGGAATTCCTTCTCTCAAGTTAAACATCTTCATAGTATGTTATTATTTACTTACACACATGTCGTACGAAATCAGATTATAAAACATCATGAAATCAAGTAACATAGTTATATCATGTATGGCATTGAAGTAAATCATAACACTAACTTGGTTATGTTTTATTATCTCTAGAGTTCCTTTTATAAGTAAAACATCTTCATATATTATTACTATCACATAAGACCACAACTAGTACCAAACATACTTTATTTAGCAAGTTATGGCATTGTTATAAGTTAACCGTCAAGATCGGATTCTAGTATCAACATATGATATCACATAACATATATATATGTTAAAAGGTACTTCTATGTTTGTACAACCTTTTCACATTCAATTTTACATGATATAGGTTCTAAGTTAATACCCTTAATAACTTAAGTCCATTCAAGGTCATGAAACCACATTAGCTATCATGCTTGTTATGGGGTGATCACATAACTTGTTTTAGGAAAGCTTGCATGTTTCTACTTCATATACACATAACTAGTATTGTTACTTAGCTTAAATCATGCTTCACTTGTGCTCAACTAATCTTTATGGCATCTAACATGGAATATATACGTGTATGACATATTAATGAGGTTAAGAGCACTACCAAAAATGTCAGAATATCGGAATACGAAACTCGAAATAACATGTCGAAGTCTACTTCCAAAACTTATATTTTGTTTAGTAATGTTTACTAATGAGTCCATCTTGTGCATGTTATATCATGAAACCTATATACATAAGTTAATATGTCTTTCATGCATCTCTACGTCATACTAGCATGCATCAAAAGTCAGAACATCAATAACATGTCAAAGTTTGTTTATAAGACTTTAAGTTCATTTTCAAAGCGTACTCTTTCGTTAGAATGTGCACTAGTGGGGTTCGCATGTTCACATTTCATTATAAAACTTATATATGCAAGTTAACATGTATTTCATTTATTTCTAGGTCATACTAATATTCTTGCAAGGTCAGTATATAAGCATGGCATGCCTACCTACCAAGTTCATTTCTAAAGTTCTAAATTTATTTCAAACTATATGCTTTCGTTAATCATGCATGCTAATATAGTAAAATATGCTCACATTAGGTTAATGTACTCCTATATATATATTACCCATGCTTATCTAAGCTATACAAGTAAACTATCACTTAGCAGATTCTTAACAAGAGGCAGCCAACTGGTGCAGGGGACCGGCGCAGCTGCGCTGCTCCCCAGTGTTAAACCGGCGCAGCTGCGCTGCTCCCCAGTGTTAAACCGGCGCAGCTGCGCCACGTCTGGTTCGCACCAGAGAGCAGTCTGCTACGACAGAAGTCCAGCCCAACACAGAAATTATTCTATGAATTTGATTATAATCATGTCACATTGTAGTTTAAACATACCACTAACTCAGATAATAACTAACAAACATAATCCAATCAACTTATCACATTATTCAAGCTTAATTCAAGAATCAAAGTTTTTACAGAAAACAAGAACTGAAGAAATAGAATTGTAGTATACCTTTGTAATGAAAAGTATGTTTGCTGAAATCGAAGCCTCTCCCTCTGTAATTATCTAACAACTCACAATACACTCTCAATTCTTACTTAGAATTTCTCAGCAAATGAATTTGTAAAGGAAGAGGCTCAATTTATAGAACAAACAATAACCAGACAATGATTTTCTCTCCCAAACCACACTAACGGATTGAAGGATTGCATGAAGGTTATGGAGTTGTAGGTAATTAGTTGGTGAACCTCATCATTAAAACCACTCCCCCATTGATCATGAGCTAGAATTTGCTGAGTTTGAGGAAATAGGGAATAGGCTAGCTTGGAGTATATCACGGGAAGAGAATGTGATTGTTATTTTAGGACAAGCCAATTAGAAGCTCAGCAACTTGGCAATCATGCAATACAACATACTTAGTTTCATGATATACATACTTAGGTTATACTTTAGTTAGAGTCACAATGTAAATTTATTTAGACAATATGGCAATGTAGTAAAATTAATTTACACATATATAATCCATGTACATTCTATCACACCGGTATAATCTTTTTAGATATTATCACATCACATTGTCTCCTTTATTATTAAATTCTACTATTCAACAATTGTTTACAATATATTCCTGATGTACTATTTTAATGTATACTTACACACAATTGTCACATAAGTATTATCATGTAGCTTTCACAACTCAATAACTTTACTATATAGTTTATGTATAATTGTATGGTTGCACTTAAGTGTTGCACTACACTTTATATAACACACGTATCATACTATATATTATATTTTTAATTATCTCATCCTTTGCACATAGCAATTAATTGAGCAAATAAACTCTACTCGATTATTATTCACAATGGCAATTAATTAATATTAATTAATTCATCTCTCATTAATCAATGTAATTATCAATCTCCATAACAATTAATTAACATTTCTTTGATTAATTATCATATTTAAATAAATATAAGTCTTATTATAAGTTGCTTATTATTATTCTATTATTTGAAATAATAATACTCACATATTATTAATTAATCACCATTAATATTTTATAACCATTAAATAACAATTAATATTTAATTAATTGTTCACGTAGTAATTTCTTCATTAATTTACCCTTATCAATAATCACATTCCTCAATAATTTAATAAATACAAATCTTATTATATTTATAAACAAGTTTCTTATTATTATACTATTACTAATTACTCATTAATAACAACAATTAAATAACAATGTAATATTAATTAATCATTCGCTTATTGATTTCCCTCTTGAATTAATTATCATCATCATTTCCATTCTCATATCACACAAGGCATTCTACAAGTTCGTTGAATTCCTCCATATTTTCTTAATTATTATAAATTTAATTTAATATAATCGAATTACTTTTCTTATAACTCATAAACATTTATGTTCAAGTAAGTATTCATTTTCTTATTTTATAAATAAAAAAAATTATTCATGAAATTCAATGTTCTTACAATTAAGAGTTAACATTTGTGGATTCAATTAATATAATCAGATTCAGAGTTAAGATAACATACTCGAGGTGCTAGTTATGTTGTAATTAATTTGTATTGTGAATGTAAATGGTATGTAGAATTAATTGAAGAACGTGATTTATAATTGTAGTTTACGCACGAGGCAAGTTTTCTATCCCTGACTTGTTATCGTTATGCAAGTTTCTTAACTCTACTTTCAATTGAGCAAGTTTTCTTATCCTATCTTAACTACAATTATGCAAGCCTTAAATCGTATTCTTATATCGATCAAGTTCTTATTATTTTTTATTCAAATTATGATTTCGAATGAGATGTTCTAATTCTTTTTAAAGCAATACTTCGGTTATACAATGTGTATTCAATTGTATACCTTTGATATTTATTATTTGATTTAAGTATCATTTTTATTGTTGAACCTTAAATGACTAGCAAGCCCTTCTTGATTCGACTAGTCCATAGTTGATGAGCTTTCTAAATTCTAGAACTATTATTGAGACTTATTGTTGGGTATTTTCTATACGCGCTACATGCAAGTGTACGTGATCAACAAGTAATATAATGATAAGTCAGATATCGTACCCACAAAGACAATAATTCCTATTTAATCTAACAAGTACCAGTTTTATACTATATCAGCTTTATTAAACTAACGATTAAAAGATGTTTTTATAACTAAATTACTACTTAACCAAATTCAACACTAACTTAAGATTTTCACAAGTTTTTGAGAATTAAGCCTACAACTTCACTTATTATTTCACTTCAGACAATATCCTTTTCTCCAGTTTATTTCAATTACTCCAGATTATTAATCAAGAACACTAAAGCAGATATAACCACCTCACGATGCATTATACCCATACTCACTCGCATCCACAAATGATAGAATTAAGCAAGACACCCTAGATAATTAATTCACTATATCTCTATGTGAATTACAAATAAATAAGGTTTATAATCAAGTTCTTATCAGATTACATATGGCGTAAAGGTATATCTCTATCCTAAACACTAATCATGAATTCCATCTACGCAGAATTCACAAACATATGTCACTATGGCTAGTTCCAATCCCATATGTCCTCTCTCGATTTCATATGGGATAATAGATAATTGTTGATCAGGCAATTATTTAAGTTAAGCACAATACATAGCAAATAATCTGGGAATAACATCTATAAACTGAATTAAAGACTATTTAATCATCCATTACTTAAAAGATCCGTCGTAGGCTTAAGAAGGAAATTAGTTCATCATAGATAAATAAAATCCAACAATCCACAACATAGAAAACATTCTGATTACAAGATAAAAAGATAGAGAGAAAATAGACACTAGAGTTGTATCACCGCTCTCCACTTCGATCTTGCGTTCTTCGTGTCTAATTGATGCTTCAATCCTCCGTGCTAGGTCAATACTTGAATTAGGACTTCTAGATCTATGTAAGTGTGTGTATACTAGCCTCTTATCTTGCCTTTTATACTCTCCCAGCCGCAACACAAAATAGCCTGTACTTGCTCATGAATCCTAGTCAAAGAAGGAAAACTGATATCAAATCCGTCGTAGGCCCGCCCCGGTGGCACTTTACTCTTGGCTATGCCCGCCCCGACAGCAGTCCACTTTCCAGCTTGCATAATTTTGCACCTCTCGCCCCAGCGGGGGTTCCACTTTAGCTAAAAATCTACAATTTGCTCCTTTTTATCCTGGTTTCTCATCAAATCATATCCAGCACATAATAACACAAAACCAGGTAAAATGATATGAAAATAACTTGAAGGAAGCCAAAATCAAGCTATAACGGATATCAATAAGTTGGTGTAAAACGAACTTATCAAATACCCCCAAACTTGAGACTTTGCTTGTCCTCAAGCAAAATAATGCATATGCAATATTAATACAATGCCTACTAATGCAACTGTCAGAGAACAAGAAGATAACCAATACTACCTCAGAGAATTCACAACAGATACAAATAATAAATCCAACCAGAAACATATTTGCAAATCAAACCAGTCTATAAATTTATACCTGTCCACCCCACTACTGTGTGTGTGTGCTCAACAACAATATAATCAACTACAGCTCAAATATATCATAATACACATCTTAGAATGTAATCACAGTTTTACTCAAGAAATCGCGTGAACAAAGTAAAGTGAATTCAACTCAACGTCAACCAAGTTGGAAGACAATATGGGAGATTTTCTATCTTTCTTTATTTACGGGGGCATTTTGCTCGTTTTCCCGTATCTCTATTTTCCTCATGACTGTGCAATGTCTAGTTCCCTTAAGCTCTTCAATGATACCCATGTAACGAGCTTTCGACCAACGACTCCCAAACCGAATGGCTTTAGGGTGCTGGGTGTAAAGACATCTCCTAGGGCGTACTTACTCGAGTATCAAAGGCCACAAAACTAGACTAGTCGCGATGTTTATTCATACGTTTCTATATTTTTTTTATATTTTGAATTTTTTTCTTTCTTTCTTTTCTCATTTTTCTTTCAGATAGCTCCCATATCTTCCCCCAAACTTAAGTTTCAGTCTAATCTTAGTCACTAATACCAATTTACTGAATTTTCGTCATTACAACCTAATTTCTATTCCAGATGACAATTATGTGACTATTTGAACTAAGTTGACTAAATTATTGTGTATCGTGCTAACCGGTGTAGCAGTGTCAAACAGGTAAGGACTCATGTAAAGGTCTGAATGTACATCAACTTTCTAGTTATCATTTATGTTTATGTTCTTATATAAGTCCAGTCTCATCACTCGCTAAGTTTATCTCTTATGACTGACATACCGACTCATACAATACTAATTAACAACTCTTTTTGGACTTTTATGATTTTTCATTTTTTTTTCAATATTTGATAAGCATAAAAAACTATGACTATACTAATACTACTATACTAAAACTAATAACTAAACGCAAGTCTTAACAATATTATGAAATATAAAATCCACCCCCAAACTTAATCAAAGCAATGTCCTCATTGGTTCAAAATAAAGCAAGTGAAGTGCAGAGGACTTCCCTGATACATCAAGAATCCTCCTCCAGGTCAGAGTAGGAAGGTGGTGGATATGCAGGCAGCGGATGTGGAGTCGGGAACTGGAATGGAGCACCCGAAGTATTCATCCTTGAAAATGCCTCAGCAAGCGCGGCATTGAACTGTTTCTGTGTGTTAAACATGTGGTCCTGCCGCGCCACCAATCTGTCAGCCAATCAGATGCTCATCTAGTTGCTGCTGCACAACTGGAGTCTGAGAAGTATGGATTTGTGGCTCTCCCTCTGCAGCCTCCTTATTCGGCTCCTCCCTAGTCATAGCCGCTGCTCTCTATACCGCCTCAGTAGATGGGAAGATGAAACCTAGCCCGCGGGGGTGTGGTGGTGCTACCGGCCATTTATCGAGCCGGGCAATCATTCTCGTATAGAGCAGCTAGAAAGGCTGCTGTGTCAATTCCTTGCTCGTCCACCTTACACCCACACGGCGGTACAGTCCTGTGATCAACGATGGATGTGGTAGTCCACTCGAGAACAGTCCTCTTAGACATCGACGGATTAAAAAACTGATGATTAGGCCTATGTCGATGTCGTATTCCTTGAGGATGGCATACAAGAGAGAAATCTTCTCCTTGGTGATCTCACTTGTATGCGTTGATGGTAGGAGTTTAGCACACAAGAAGGAATACCAGACTTTGCCATATTGGTTTAGACTGGAGCTCATGATTAGTATTCCTCCTTTCTTGCCCCTGAACCATGCAGTGCCCGGTTTGCAAATCTCTGCAAAGATCTCATCGTAATCGGGCCTACTGTCGAGTAACTGTTGGTATTGGCACATATTCGGCCGTGGCAAATTATAATAATCAGCGATGGCCGTAGGACTGAAGTCCACCATTTTGCCACTTCCTAATGCCTGGAACGGCTATGCATCCTTGGCGTTTGCATAAAATTCTTTCACGACCGCCACCACAGCCGCGTCGGGCTGGTCAGTGAAAGTTTCCTAGCCCTGCTCTTCAATCTGTAAAAGCATTTCCCCATCAGTTGCATCGGGCCTGAGTCCACGCTCGGGAGTGAGCTTCTTCGATGCCAAATAGTTGAAACGATCGACAACGTTCTCACTTCTGAATTTAGTCCGATCATAGGGTCTAGGTTGTTCGGATGAAGATTCACCCTTTTGGCGCTTAGGAGCTCTTGGAGGCATGCTGCTTACTAGCTTGAAATTAGGTCATTTCTAAAGCTTTTGGTTGTTGAGGTTTTCTGTCAAACAGTTGGTGGGCAAGGAAAATCTAGGGTTTTGTTGGTGATGTTTAGCTCTTCAATTTCCCCCCAAATTGATCTCAATCAACCAATACAAGCAGTAGATATATACCCCAAATGATCAAAGAACTTCAGAAACCCAAACGGATACCCAAGAGAAATCCCCAAACTTAGACCCAAAATGATAATTTGCAATGGATACCTGGATGTGTTGGTGGTTTATAAGAATTTGATGGAGGTTTGTTGCTTTGCCAAAGTGTAGGATCTAATTGGTTTGTTGAATTCTTCCGGATTGAGGCTTGGAGATGATCGAAATGTAGTGGGGGGTGTTTCTCGGCAGCTAAGAGGTTAAACTTTTGTTGGAATGGTGTAAGTCCTTTGCTAAAAAGGAGATTTAAAAAACAGATCTGCCGAGGGCCCGCCGGGCCGGGCATGTTTGGCCTGGCAATGCCGCCGGGGCGGGGGGTATGCAGGGATTCAAGTTGGGAAGTCCACTGGGGCGGTATGCTTTGGTCTTAAAGGCATGTCGGGGTGGGGGGTATGCAGGGAGTTGGACTGGGGAGCCCGCGGGGGCAGCAATGTGTAGCTTAAGATGCTCGCCAGGGCGGGGGTATTGCAAAATTTCATAACTTAAAATTTTCTTCACTTTAATCTGCTGACTTGCTTGGATTGCATCCCCTTGTGCTCGTAATGATTTCCTCTTGAATTTTTCTTGCACTTGGCCTACCCCTGCACAAACAACCAGAGAATTGTTAGAACATGCATTCTTACGACTCAATTGATACTAACTTACGAAATGACTATAACTAATTTACTTAGATATAATACAAATTAACATAAAGGATGGGTTGCCTCCCATCGAGCGCTTGATTTTTAGTCTTTCAGCCTGACTACTCCCTGTTTCAGATCGGTTCAGCCAGGTCAACGCAGTTGTTTGGCGATCGATGTCTCCGCCCCAATAGTGCTTTAACCGTTAACCTTTAACTTTGAATGATTCGGTCGAATCCCTGTTGTATAATTCAACGGCGCCATGTGGAAACACTGTCTTTATTGTAAAAGGACCTGACCATCTGGATTTCAGCTTTCCGGGAAAAAGTTTCAACCTTGAGTTGAATAACAATACCGATTGCCCCGGTTTGAATTTTCTATCCAGTATCTTCTGATCGTTCCACTTCTTGACCTTCTCTTTGTACAACTTTGAATTTTCGTAAGCCTGCAGGCGGAATTCGTCTAATTCGTTGATTTGCAACAACCTTTTCTCCCCTGTTGTTGATAAATCAAAGTTTAATTTCTGTATAGCCCAATATGCTTTATGCTCAAGTTCTACTGAAAGGTGACACGCCTTCCCGTAAACTAATTGATAGGGAGACATGCCTATCAGAGTCTTGTAAGTGGTCCGATATGCCCACAAAGCGTCGTCTAGCTTCATTGACCAATCCTTTCTGTTTGGGTTGATGGCCTTTTCCAGAATTCTTTTCACCTCTCGGTTTGACAATTCGACTTGGCGACTCATCTGAGGGTGATATGTTGTGGCAATCCGGTGTTTGACCCCATACTTCGTCAAGAGAGCGATGAAGTATTTGTTGTAGAAGTGGCTCCCTTCATCACTGATTATTGCTCTTGGGGTGCCGAAACGGGTGAATATATTCTTCTACAAAAATTTAGGCCTACCTTCGCATCATTTGTCGATAAAGCGACTGCCTCCACCCATTTTGATACGTAGTCCACGGCTAACAGAATGTACAAATTACTAAACGAGGATGGGAAGGGTCCTATGAAGTCGATCCCTTATACATCAAAAATCTCAACTTCCAAGATCATGTTTAGGGGCATCTCATTCTGTTTTTAAATATTACCCACTCGTTGACATCTGTCGCAGTTTTTCAAGCACTGATGTGCGTCTTTGAACAATGTGGGCCAGAAAAAACCTGATTGAAGGACTTTTGCGGCTGTTTGCTCACTCCCATAGTGTCCCCCGTATACTGAAGCATGATATACATGTAGGATGCTTTCAACTTCACTTTTCGGTATACATTGCTGGATCATTTTATCAGCACACTGGCGAAACAAGTAAGGTTCGTCCCACATATACCGCTTTACATCATGTAGAAATTTTCTCTTTTGGTGAAGGGTCAAGTCTGGTGGGAGGATGTTGCTGACCAGATAATTAGTAAAATCCGCGTACCATGGAAACTTGCCATGGATCAAAAACAAATGTTCATCTGGAAACGACTCATTGATCACTATTTATCTGCTTCATCCTAATTCGGGTTCTCTAGTCGTGAGAGATGATCGGCTACCAGGTTTTCTGTCCTTTTTCTATCCTTAATTTCTAAGTTAAATTCTTGGATTAGCAAAACCTAACAGATAAGCCTCGGCTTTGCGTTCCTTTTTCTCAACTAAATACTGAATAGCCGAGTGGTCTGTGTAAACCACCACCTTTGTTCCCACCAAGTACGAGCGGAACTTATCAAATGCATACACAACTGCAAGTAGTTCTTTTTTTGTGGTTGTGTAGTTCAACTGGGCGTCTGTCAATGTCTTGCTTGCATAGTAGATGGCGTGAAAGATTTTATCCTGCCTTTGTCCAAGTACTGCTCCAACCGCATAATCACTAGCGTCACACATGAGTTCGAATGGCTTGGTCCAATAAGGTGCTATAATTACTAGGGCAGTGGTTAACTTCTTCTTTAATTTCTCAAATGCCACTAGACAGTCTTCATCAAACTTGAATGGGACATCCTTTTCTAATAGACTGCAGAGTGTCTTGAAGTCTTTGATAAACCTTCTGTAGAATCCGGCATGTCCGAGAAAACTCCGAATACCTTTTACCGACGTAAGCGGTGGCAGATTTTCAATTGTTTCAAGTTTAGCTCGGTCGACTTCCAAACCTTTGCCAGAAACTTTATGTCCAAGTATAATCCTTTCTTAGACCATAAAGTGGCACTTCTCCCAGTTGAGCACTAGGTTCGTCTCCATACACCTTTTCAAGACCAATACTAAATTCTCAAGGCACCTATCGAACGATTCCCAAAATACTGAGAAGTCATCCATAAATACCTCGACACTCCGCTACACCATATCCGAGAAGATTGCCATCATACATCGCTGAAATGTCGTCGGTGCGTTACACAGTCCGAATGACATCCTTCTGAAGGCAAAGGTGCTATACGGGCATGTGAACATCGTCTTCTCTTGATCCTCAGGTGAGATGACGATTTGGTTATAACCGGAGTATCCATCCAATAAGTAGTAGTACTCGTGGCCTGCTAGTCTGTCCAACATCTGATCAATGAAGGGCAAGGGGAAATGATCCTTCCTAGTTGCCCTATTCAGTCTTCTATAATCCATGAAAACCCTCCAGCCGGTCATTTCCTTGTCGGTATTAGTTCATTATTCTCGTTCTTCATCACTATCATACCATGTAACACTCCCAAATTCGGGTACTTCATTTTCACATGATTTGGTGTTCACTTTCTAAATATAACATACATCTACCCAATAATAAATAATTTCAAAATAAATTACAACTCTTATAAATAATAAAATCTTCCTTATAAAAAGGATTATAACTTTTCAAAATATAATTCCTAGGGTTTAATCTAACCATGACATAAACATATAATGCGGAAATAAAACATAACTCAAAAAGTCTTATTACAACTTCATTCAAAATAATTAAACTAGTCTTCACTTGTTTAGATTCCCTTTGCCTTTACTCGTTGACGGGGCATCAACGCTATCAACCTTAGCTGCAATGGTTATTTAATGCAAGAGTGAGCAAACAACAGCTCACTGGAATACAACAATATTTAAGACATAAAAGAATATCTTTAAAATTTTGAATACTTAACTTTCATCAACAATAGAGAATTGAATTATAATTCTTTCCTCAATACTTAGAATTCGAATATAGAACCATCTGAGGGTCATAAGACCTTGAACTTTTGTCCTAGGTTATAACATTTCTGTTTAAAACCTTTAACAGTCAATAAGACTATGGGCCTTAACTCGTACTTAGGGGGATCAGCCCTTCGTACCATGTATTGTGCACAAACATCTTAACGCTTTCGCATAGTAACCTCCCCTAGTAAATAGGGTTGTTCATCTCAGTATTTGAGTACAAGTTCGCACCAAAAAAGGTTTGGTTTGGATAATCTTAGAAGGGTAATTTAGAATTCAACGTTCATCAACTAAGGAATAGTTGAATCGACATTCAAGAACTTAGAATAATTCATAGATAAACGAATTATGAATTAACATATGCTTTAGAATTAAACTTAAAGCATTTAAAAGATAAGCTGGACCTTGCTTGAATAATAAGTCAAGGTCACTTTAAATTAAATAAATATTTGTCCAACGCAGAAATAAAAAGGACATTCTCAATACATTACATAATTGGAATATCAAAAACTTGCATAGAATTAACGAGTTTAGGGTTTAGAATACTTGCCTCAAGCGCAAACTACTAATACCACTCACGTTCTAACACTTTCTACACATATATTTTTAATCACAATAACCTAAATTAGTTAACACGCAACTAATTCACATAATTAGTTAACCCATATAGGTTAACTCATTTTTATTTAATTATTAAGTTAATAATTAATAACCACATAATTTAATTACATCACATAGGCATGCTCACATTAATCAAATTATAATTAAATAATTATAATTTAAACATTTAATCTAATTATCATTACTCAAATTATAATCACATCTTATTTTAATTAAATTATAAACAATTTATAATTTATAATTAATTAAACTATATCATGCATTCACTAAATTATAATCACACAAATTATAATTAGGCATGCAAATATTAAATTATAATACAAAATTTATAATTTATAACTAATCATGCATTATAATACACAAATTATAATTTAAATCATCATTTATTTGATTAAAAGAAATCAAATAATATTCATTATAATTTAACAAAATTATAATTTAAATTATACCTTTACTCTAATTATAATTATTCAAAATTATAATAACATATTATATTTTACCAATATAATATATTAGAAATTATTTAGCATTTTAATGTATGCTTAATCATGCCATAAAAGTTATTACATAAAATTAGTTTTGCAAAATACAAAAGAAAACAACAAGTTTCCTTTTCTGCCACCCCCCCTGCCGGGGCGGGTGTTTTTCTCTTGACAGGCCCGGCGGGGCGGGCCCCTTACAGCGAACGCAGACAAGTTCGCGAATTGTGCAAAGAAAAAGCCAATTTGGCTTATTTCTCCACACCAAACTCTAATTCCAATTCATGCAATTCATATAAATTCATAGAAAATATAAAGTTAAAGCTTCTAACATGATTCCAACATACATAAACATGCTCCTAGACACAAAATTATTTTAAACAACAAGAACCCATGTTTTAAAAACTCCAATTTTTTATATTTTCCAAAAACTCATAGTTTTCACAAAACAATTCACTATACATCCAATTCTAACCCAATTCAACTCATAATTCGTGCAATATTTTCGTAATTGAAGATAACATCATGATAAATTCTAAATAGGCATATTAACACATAAGAAATCCTTAATTTTCATTTAAAACTCAACCAAAACATATGAACTTACAAGAACATCAATTTTCCATTAAAACATTTTTTATAGCCAATTGAATTTCTAAAACTTGTCTATGGCATACAATCCACTTATAAACAATTTGTAACCAAGATTTTTACTTATCTACATCAATATCACAATTACATGGAGAAGATTTTCACAGAGAACTCAACATAAAGAAAAACAACTATATAAAGTTTTAAAAACATAAGGTAGCGATTATACCTCTTTTTGCTTAGATGATTAAAGAAGAAGAAGATGATTTTTGATTCCTCTCAAGCTTCTCAAGCTTTTCCTTTTTCTTTCTCTCTATCTTCTTCTCTGATATTTCTCTACTCTCTCTTCTCTTCTTTGTTCTTAGTTTAGGCTTATAATAAAACTAACGTAAAACTATATATGTATACTAATATAACTGTTATAATAATAATATGTATCAAGGGCAATTACTCCCCCAATTAAAATGTCAGTTATAGAATTCAAAAAGGTTTTGGCTTGTTTGGCAACAGATGAATTTTAGAAACTAGTTTTATTAATTTAAGCACGGTTTGGGTAAATTAGGTTTAAGCTAGTGCATGGGTCCTGTTTGGCAAAACCTTTTTAAAACAAAAGTAAGGGCCTTGTTTGGTTAAAACTATTTAAAAACTCTTTTCTTTATTTTAATAAATTATTTTAACACATATTTTAATGTTACACTTTAATTAATTAAATCTTTAACATTCTTATTTAATCAATTAAAACTAACATCAATTAATCACACAAAAATTGCCACATAATTATAATTACTCACTAATTATAATTCATGTAACACTCATCACATAATTCATCTAATTTAATTCTCTCAATTAAATTAGAACTATACTATAAAATTAATATACATCAATTAAATAAATTATTAAATATTTATTTAATTAATATATAACACTTAATTATATTACTCCACAATAATCACATAATTTATTTATTCAACTCAATAAATAAATCACATAAAATATTTATTTAACTCAATAAATATTCAAAATTATAATATAAAATCTCAATCGTTATAATCTTTCCTCCTTAAAAGGATTCTGTCCCCAGAATCACACATAAAAAGAAAAACTTTATTCTCGTCTATTACATTCTTCCCCCCTTAAAAGGATTCTGTCCCCAGAATCGGTACATAAGGGGTTACACAGAAAAAGTTAAGCAAATAACTGCGGATAAGATTTCATCATAACATCTTCGAGTTCTCACGTGGCTTCTTCAACACTGTGGTTCATCCAGATTACCTTAACAGAAGGTATCACTTTATTTCTAAGTACTTGTCCTTTCTATCAACTATTTGAATAGGAACCTCTTCATAAGTTAAGTCTTTATCGAATTGTAAAGGCTCATTTTCTATTACATGCTTATAGTCGTGCTTGTAAGGTCTTAACACAGAAATATGAAAGACGTTATGTATATTCTCGAGCTCCGAAGGTAATGCAACCTCGTAAGCTACCTTGCCAACTTTTCGTAGCACCTCGAAAGGTCTAATAAATTAGGGACTCAGCTTTCCCTTCTTACCAAATCGAATCTTCCCCTTCCAGGGAGATACTTTCAAGAAAACGAAACTTCCTGGTAAAAATTCTTGATTTTGGCGATGTTGATCGACATATTTCTTTTGTCTGTCTTGAGCAGCAAGTAGTCTCGTTTTGATCAGTTTCACAATTTTGGCGATTTGTTGTACTAGTTCCGGTCCCAACAATTGACGTTCACCGACTTCGTCCCAACACAAGGAAGTTCTGCATTTTCTGCCGTATAACGCTTCGTAAGGTGGCTTGCCGATACTCGCGTGGTGACTATTATTGTAGGCGAACTCCACCAACTGTAGATAATCATCCCAGCTTCCCTTGAAGTCCATTACGCAAGCTCTCAACATATCCTCAAGCGTCTGAATCGTTCTTTCGCTCTAGCCATCAGTCTGAGGATGGTACGCTGTACTCATTTGTAATTGTGTTCCCAGACACTCTTGCAAACATTTCTAGAAATTAGACGTGAACCGCTGATCTCTGTCCGACACAATCGATACCGGAACACCGTGTCGAGAAATAATTTCCTTCATATATAGCTTCGCTAGTTGATCCAAGTTGTACTTAATTCTGATCAGTAGAAAGTGGGCTGACTTCGTCAGTCGATCCACTATAACCCATATTGTAAGAACCCGAATTTTCAGAAATTATTAAATAAGGATTTAATAAATAAAATTCTTAAACTGTGAGATGAGTTCGAATAAGGTATATATATGAGATATGGGGTATGTGGTATTTTGTTGCATAGGGTTATATGAACTATGTAATAAGTAATTTTTGTGATTAATAAATATATTATTAATATATATTTGTTATTTAGCGTAGAGACGATTCAGTGGAGATAAAGGAAGTGGATAAATTCCTATCAATATTAAATAATTTATATAGTTATTTTATCATAGTAAGTTGGTGACATTAAATATCCTTAATGCATAATCACCATATTCTTGTACATATGTATTAATAACTAGTATGTTTATAATATAGGTTATTAATAGCACTTACGCTATCAGTGAATAGGTTTGGATAGTGAAGCATGAGTTAGTTAAGAAATTAACTAATAAGAATAAATATTGGTTAATTCATAGTTGAGAGTTATATTATGGAGTAATATAATGTTAATATTGAACCTTAATAATATGGTACAGTGTTTAATTTACTTAAGTAAATGAGTAAATCAATAAGTGTGCGGAATATGTAATTATAGTTGATACTTTTATATTACTTAGAATAGTAATATGTGAGAAAATCTAATGTACGAATAACATTAAATATGTATATATACGTTATTAAAGGGAGATGAAAATCATTATATCTTTAAATGAATATTTAATATTTGAAGAAATTGTGTTGGGGACAATTTATAGAAAAGAAAGAGATATGATTTTTCTAATAAAGGATATTAAAATAGTTTCTAATGTTGAATTATTTTAATAAAAGAGGAAATGTTATTTTTGAATAATAATATTACCTTATATGTTTTAGTATGATGTAATAAGTGTGATTAATTAATATGGTAAATGCATTAAAACATATTTGCTCTATATAAATAAATTGATGGAAATAAATTATAGAAAATAAACTTATTACCTATTTTCTATATATAATGTACAGGTGTCGTACATATAGTTATTTATTATATTAAGAATATTGTCTTGAGACAATAAGTAAATTATTTTTTAAATAAAAAATGTCTTTATTTGGAGAAAACATAATATTTTATGTTATGGCTAAATACATAATTTCTAATGTATTTTCAAGGGAGTTTAATTAATGAAAGGAAACTAAGTTATTTTAATATATTAAATAACTTAAGTTATTATTTGATCGTGAATATTATTATTTGAATAATTAATAGAGTATATATATTAATTATTATAAGCGTAAAAGTTATACTTCTTATAAGTATAATTAATTGAGGTAGTTTAGCATTTTAATAGCTTGAGTTATTATATTACCGTAAAGGTTATATAGAATATTTGAATATTTCCATTCACGATATATTTATATATGTGAACCTTGTGATTTAATAGTTTTAATTATATTGAACATGTTATAAGTAGTAAGTGATGGGAATAATAATAAGCTTGAGATTAAGCTTGTGAGAAATGCCTTGTGTGGCACGATAATAGATTCGGTAATGAATTGATTAATTCGAAGATGGAAGAATTATTAATTAAATAATTAATCTATATTAATTGTTATTATAATAATATGTTGAATTATTATTATTGCGAGTGATAGCATGATAATAAGTATATTTGTTATAAATATAATAGGATTTATATTTATTTATTGTGATAATTAACTATATAAATGTTAATTAATTGTTATGAAAATTATAATTCCATTGATTAATGAGAAATAGATTAATTAATAAAATAAGTAATTTATTAATGTGCAAGCATGCGATATTAAAATATATAACGTATGATAGTTAACTATATGTTGTACGAAGTGTAAAGTGCAACGTGACTATATAAGCTATATAGTAAGGTGATAGAGTTACATGAGATGTGTATATAATGCAGTGTGACGCTTTAATATAGCTATATTATATGTATATATTATATAGTACGATTGGTTGCATTAAGAGAGTTACATAATATTATTGCTTATGTAACATGATATGTGTGGGTAGACCTTAAGGAATACCCTATTACCATATAGCAATTCTTAAATTGATAATGGTTTCTATAGGATATTATAACTGTATTAATAACCGTTATAATGAGTAATACCCGATAGAATTATATCCGGTAGGATGAAATGTACATTAATTTATATATGTGCAAGTAAAAATTTACTATATGATAGTATTATTGGGACTACATTGTGACACATTAATTTATAACTTAAGTTATATGGGATGAAATGTATACATAATTTATATTACCAAAGTGTATATATTATATGTAGAGCTGTATGACCCAAGTGTGGAACTACATTGCAAATGCTGAGTATTGTGCCTTGTCCCTTATTATTAGTCACATTTCCCTCCCACGTGAATACACTGTGAAGCTAACTCTCTATTTCTTCCTCAAACTCAGCAAACTCCCTAGCTTCATAGCTCATCATGCATGGGGAGTGGGTGTTATGATGGGATTCAACCATCATAACCTACCCTTTCATAACCAACATACAATCCTAATTTACGTTGGTTTAATTTGAAGAACAAGAGTAATATCTGGACATTAATTGCTCTATAAATATGGACTCTCCTTCTCCATTTTCCATTGCTGAGAATTGATTAAGTATGAAATTGAGAGCATATATAGAGTGAGTAATTATATACACATCAGTAGAGGAAGTGTGAATTAGCAAGCTAATTGCAAAGGTATAATATACTTTTCTTGTTCTTCATTTTAAGTTTACTGTCAAGTTCCAATTCTTGAAATTGAGCATGGATGGATTAATTGCTGAGTAAGAATAAGTTGTTAAGTGTTATATGAAGTTATAAGCATGATAGAATTGTTATATAGTTGCTTAGAATCGAATTTGCTGTGAACATTCTGAGTTGGGCTTGTTTCTGCCGAAGCAGAGCATTCACTGGCTTGGCCGGACACCGGCGCAGCTGCGCCGGGTTTATGCATGATAGCTGCGCAGGGACTGCACCAGCAGCTTGGTGTTTTGTTGTGATTTCTGTCCATGCTAGCATATGATATCACTTTGGGCAGGCTTGAATACTGATTTACTTAGGGTGTATGAGTTCTTTAATACAACGTACACATTGGTGAGCATGCTAGCACATATTAGAAAAGGAAACCCCATGTTTTGTAAAATAAACTTATGGTTTCGAACATGAACTTTGAGGCCGTGTGACAGTTATAGTTGGTGCCTTATGTTAAAATCTAGGCGTGAGAGTTTGACTTAAATATGCTTGAACATGAGTTTAACATATAGTTGAGAGTCCCTTTTTGCATATCATGACTTGCTTTAGTTACATAATATATGTTTTCTAAAGGAAGTAGGAAACATTAATAATGAAGTTGATGAAACTTGTGATATTAAATTTTGATATTTAACACAGGCGTATTGTTGAAGTCATGAGTGTATATAAACATAAAGAATGATTCAAGGTTGTATTGCATGTGCTAAACTACTTTGACTTGGTTTAAAACGATTTCAAAGGAGAACTATGACAATTTTGTAAACTAAGTTGCTTGAACATGGTATATCTAGATTCTTATATTTTTGAGCCTACATGCTAGTGTTTTAACATCACTTAGATGGCATATATGTGCACACACCTTGTTAGACACTATGAAAGTTAGTTAATCATGAATTAGACATATTTTAAAGCAAGAAAAGATGCTAGTCATGCGTATATGATGAAGATATTTGTAAGCATTTACATTAACATTATTATGACACCTCGCATGAAAAGAGTAGCCTTTTATGATTAGTTAAGCATGATAAGGATTGTGGAAATAAAACTTAGAAAGTTTAAAAGTAAGATGGATAACATTGAGTCACTTGCATTCTAACTTTATGTGCAAGCAAGATAGAACTTGTAGGCCTCTTGTCATGATTGATATGTGCACCCCGCTAGTAAACCGTATTATGCACTGTACGAGCATGTTTTAAAGTAAGTTTTGACGACGAACTATACTAACTATATGTAAATAGATAGAATGTATGTGAGCTTGTGTATTTAAAGGATGATAGTAAGTGTGTATGGTTAAGCTAAACCTATACGTACATAGTTATTCTAAGAATACGATAAGAATGTGAGACGAAGGTTCTAAGAACCAAGTTAGACAACAATGTAACCTTTATTATTACATTGAGAATATGTGGATACATATAACTGATGAGTGTGATCTCTATGATTAATATAAATGTGTAGGATTACACAAAGTGCAGAGATTCTTAAGCAGTTAAGTCGTAGTTGTTAAACTACGAGTCAGGCAAGTCTTTCAGTTCCTATTTGATATATGAATTCAATAACTGTTAGTTGAATTATATTATGCTGTGATAATGTGAACTTATATATGAACTGTATATGAGATGTAAATGAGATTGAAAGTTGATCTTTGATGATATACTTGTTATGTGAAAAGTAACATGCGTAGTAAATATAAATTGTTTATAAATGCATGAACTGAGTATGATGTTGTATGCTTTGTGATGCATGAAAACTGTTAGAATTGCTGAGCTGTCGAGCTCACTCTTGCAAATAACCACTTTTGCAGGTTAAGGACTTACGATAAAGATTTCTTGCTTCTTGATTGATAAAGATAGATAGTATCGCATTGCAGAATATTACCTAGATTATTGTCTGGACCATATTTAGGTTCTAGATGATGTACTCGATAGTTGCTTACACTATTTAATACTTGTTGTATTGTAAGAATGTATTAATTAATACATAGAGGATATCGAGTTGAGTTGTAAATGTTTATACGATAACTCAGATAAGAAGGAATCATATTATATAGTTGATTCAAGATTTGTAATTGGTATCAAAGTTATGGAATCAATAAAAAGATTTTTATTCAAAGGATATTGAAAAGTTTAAATTATTCCGCATTTTAGTAACATCGAATATGATGTAAAGACGAGATCTTGGATATAAATAGAATTTATATTCTAAATTATAATAAACAAAGTTGTATTCTTTTACTAATGATTAAAAGATGTAATAGTTCCGCAATAGTAGTATCATGACTGCACTGAATCAGAGGTTTCGAAGGAACGTGGATTTGGGGGCGTCACACATATCGCATCAAATCCCTTCTGAGTCGCTGGAAGACCTACCACAAAATCCATCGTGATGTGCTCCCACTTCCACTCTGGAATTTCTAACGGTTGTAGCAGTCCACTTGGTCTCTGGTGTTCTGCCTTGACTTTCTGGCACGTTAAACATTTCGCAACGCATTCAGCAACGTCCCTCCTCATATTTGGCAACCAAAAATGGTGTCTGAGATCTTGGTACATCTTCGTACTCCCATGGTGAATCGAATATCTCGAACTGTGAGATTCACTCAAAATCTCGTCTTTGACTTCTATTACTGGTGGTACCCAGATTCTCCATTCAAACCGTAACAGTCCTTCTTTATCGATCTTGAACTTGAACTCTTCGCCATCGGTTATTCTTTTCTGAATTTTCTCGCATTCCTCATCGTGAAGTTATGCTTCTTTCACTTTGTCTACTAGAGTAGAACCAGCAGTTACTTGAAACAACATCTCATCTGATTCCTTCGGATACTTCATTTCCAGCTCTAACTTAGCCACCTGTTCTATCAACTGTTCCTAATCAGTTAACACGTTCAGCTTCTCCCGACCTTTTCTGCTTAAAGCGTCGGCAACGACATCAGCTTTACCCGAATGTTAAAGTATCTCGTAATTGTAGTCTTTGATCAGTTCTACCTATCTTCTTTGGCACATGTTCAGATCTTTCTGGGTGAAGATATACTTCAGACTCTTATGATCTATGTATATTTCACACTTCTCTCCATAAAGGTAGTGTTTCCATATCTTCAGAGCAAACACTACTGCCGCCAATTCTAAGTCATGGGTCGGATACTCCTTCTCATAATCCTTTAGCTGATGTGACGCATAGGTAATGACTTTGCCGCTTTGCATCAACACACAGCCTAATCCTTTATATGAGGCATCGCTATATACTACAAAATTTTTCGTACTATCCAGCAAAGACAATACAGGCGCAGTACTCAACCTCTTCCTCAGTTCCTGAAAACTTTTCTCACACTTTTCCATCCAAACAAATTTAACTATTTTACGAGTCAAATTCGTCAACGGAGTTGCGATCTTGGAAAAGTCTTGGACAAATCTCCTGTAATAACCTGCCAATCCAAAGAAACTCCTCACTTCAGACGACGTTTTCGGCTGATCCCAATTCATTATAGCCTCAACCTTTGACGGATCTACCAAAACACCATCCTTGTCGATTACGTGGCCAAGAAATTGCGCACATTCCAACCAAAATTCGCATTTCGAGAATTTTGCATAAAGCTTCTCTCGTCTCAGCGATTCTAAGGTCAGCCTTAGGTGTTCTGTGTGTTCCTCCTCGGTCTTGGAATAAATCAGGATGTCATCTATAAACACCACTATGAACTTATCTAGGAATGGCTTAAACACCCTGTTCATTAGGTCCATAAATGCAGCTGGGGCATTAGTCAGACCAAATGACATCACCAAGAACTCGTAATAACCATATCGAGTCCTAAAAGTCATTTTCGGTATATCTTCCCTTCTCACCTTCAACTGGTGATACCCACTTCTCAAATTAATTTTTGAGAAGTATCTAGCACCCTTTAGTTGATCGAACAAGTCATCGATCCTAGGTAAAGGATGCCTATTTTTTATCGTAACTTTGTTCAACTTCCTATAATCAATGCAAAGACGCATCGATCCGTCCTTCTTATTGACGAATAACACTGGCGCTCCCCACGGCGAAATGCTCGATTGAATATATTTCTTGTCTAGCAACTCTTCAAGTTAAACCATCAGTTCCTTCATTTTGACTGGAGCCATTCTGTACAGAGATTTCAAAATTGGAGCTGTTCCCGGCGCCAAGTCGATCACGAACTCTATCTCCCCATTTGGCAGAAGTCCTGGCAAATCGCTCGGAAACACGTCCACAAACTCCCTAACCACATATATCTCTTCTATCTTCGGGCCCTCCTTACGCGTATCTACTATGTAGGCTAGATATCCTACACAGCCTTGCGTCAAAAGTTTCTTGGCTTGCATGGTCGTCAGACAACTCGCTTGTCTAGGCAATTTGTTACCATAGAACACTAATTTTGACGGAGTCGTAAGGTTTACAGACTTCTTCTGACAGTCGATTATTTCCCCATGGTTGAACAACCAGTCCATACCCAGTATGACATCGAATTCCCCAAGTTTTATCGAAATCAAATCTACCCTCAGCTCTTGACCCTTAATGTCCAATCTACAGTTCTTGTAAACAAACCTAACAAGAATAACCTCCCTATTCGCAATTTCGATGTTCAAGGGTAAATCCTCTATAGGTAAGTCTATGGTTTTTTCAAAATCATCAGATATGAATGAACAAGTAGCACCCGAATCAAATAATACATATGCATTTATACTATTGACCGAAATAATACCTGCCACCACGTCTTTTGATTGCACAGCATCTTGCACCGTCATATTGAATGTCTGGGCAGTGGGTCGAATAGCCTGCAATGGTGCAACGATAGTCAAGTTACTGTCGCCCGCATTTCCTCCACTCCCTGTTGACCCTGCCGTTAGCTTCTTTGGGAAATTACGAGCCATGTGATCCTTGGATCCACATAGTGTAGCCAGCTCCCTTCTTCGGGTTCGGGCAATTTGGCGCAATGTGGCCTTTCTGACCACAGTTGAAGCACACCCGCTTCCCCTTCATGCACATGCCAGTGTGATTCTTCCCGTATGTAGCACATGCTTCAAACTTCCTCTTCTGTTGGCCTCCTTGCTGACTTTTAGCAGAGGTGTTGTTGTTCCACTTCCTTTTCTGGTTGATAATCCCGCTACCCCCATCCTTGGTCTCTGTCTCATTCTTCTTCTTCTTATCTTGATTAAACTTCGTCACTGTGTTGCTTCCTCCCTCAACGAGAATAGCCTTTTCCAGCATAGCTGCAAACGTGTTCAGCTGGAACATGGAGACCTTACTATAGAGCCAGGGCTTTAGTCCCCGCTCAAACCTCCTTGCTTTCCTAGCATCAGTGCTGACCTGGTCAGTAGTGAACCTGGCCAGCTAGTTGAATTTCGCGGCGTATTTGGACACCGTCATCCCTCCCTGTTTCAGCTCTAGAAACTGGAGCTCCATCTGGTCCTGCGAACTAACAGGAAAGTACATTTCAACGAACATCTCTTTGAAATGCTCCCACGGTATCATCCCTTCACCCTCTCTGATCTTGTTGGCTTGCCACCAGAAACTAGCATCTGACTTTAACATGAAAGTTGTGTATGCTGTCTTCTGGTCTTCACCTACTTTAGCTACATCGAAGACCTTCTCTATTTCCATTACCCACGTCTGGGCATCTATAGGGTTTGTCGATCCCTTAAATTCAGGCGGTCCTACTGCCTTAAACTCTTTAAATGTCGTGCCTTGCACTTGCGACTGATTCGCAAACGCTCCTGTCAATAGGTTCACCAACTGCTGAACCGAGTTGGGATTCGTCCCATCGTTATTGTTGTTGTTGTTCGTCGAACCCTCGGGGTTTTGACGTGTAGGTCTTCTTCTAGGAGGCATTTTTTATTAAGAAAATATTATTATTAGATCCTTTACTAAATTCTTAAATATTGAAGTTCATACTTAAACGTTTAAATAACTCAGTTCACATAGAACACATAGCACATCAATAAACTTTTTTTATTCATTACTCGTAGTTTAAAAACATCAATTAGATAACATTTCTGCTATTTACATCATCTTTCCCGAACTAAAAAAGTTACAGGATTACATTAATAACTCATCCCATTCTTATCTCAAATTATGGGATTACATTATTTAATACCAAAAAGCAACACATAAATAAAAGCTCTACTTCCTAGGCATATTAAGGCGTCGCACAGCCTCTCTGCGTTCCTCTTCCATCACCTGAAACACCGCCCTTCGGTCCACCACATACCATGGCAAACCTGGGAACTGAGCTGGGTAATAGAAAACACGATCCTGGGCCCTATCTATAGCCGTGTGGAAAGCATACTCTGTCTCCCTCAGCTTTGCCCTCTTGGCTTCAGCCTCGTCTTCAGCTCGATCGGCTCGTTGAGTAGCCCTTAAGCTTATCTCCTCAGCTCTGGCACGTTTGGTCGACTCCTCCTGGATGTCTTGCTTCAGCTTCGCTATCTCGGCTTGAGCCGCCTCTCTATCATTCTCTACGTGGATTAACCTCCATTGCACTTCTCCTAGCTCACTATCTATCTCTTCGATAGTCTCGTCCCGCTGTTGGATGGTTTCTTCGAGCTCTCCGACTCGACCATGTAGCTCCACGTTATTGTCGTAGACTGCCTCGTACATCTCAGCACTAGTAGAGTGAGGTGGGAATTCCTCTTCGGGATCCTCTTCCTCTTCTTCCTCCTATGACTCATCCTCGTCCTCTTCCTCTAGAATAGGTGTCAACTTACGCTCCCGACCAGCTATAGTGATCGCTGGAGATGGCTCTCTCCTAACCAGCTGCTCCTAGACAACATTGATATCTCGAGGCTCCTCCTCTCTAGGCACCTGAGGTATATCCTCTCTAGCCTGATTAGACTCTCCAATGTTTGTCATCCTGACAAAATAATTTTAAAGTTTAATTATTACGGGATATCGAGTCGTCACTCTTCGGATACTAAAATGTAAACACATAGCACATAAGGTAATTTATTATCTTTACCTATCACTACTATCTTTTTGATCTTCCTACAAGGCTACTACCTAAGATTTCCCCCCCACCTAAGGTTCATAACCTACTGCTTCGATACCAACCTGTGTCACTCCCAAATCCGGGTACTTCATTTACACTTGATTTGGTGTTCACTTTCTAAATATAACATACATCTACCCAATAATAAATAATTTCAAAATAAATTACAACTCTTATAAATAATAAAATCTTTCTTATAAAAAGGATTACAACTTTTCAAAATATAATTCCCAGGGTTTAATCTAACCTTGACATAAACATATAATATAGAAATAAAACATAACTCAAAAGGTCTTATTACAACTTCATTCAAAATAATTAAACAAGTCTTCACTTGTTTAGCTTTCCTTTGCCTTTACTCGTTGACGGGGCATCAACGCTATCAACCTTAGCTGCAATGGTTATTTAATGCAAGAGTGAGCAAACAACAGCTCACTGAAATACAATAATATTTAAGACATAAAAGAATATCTTTAAAAATTTATATACTTAACTTTCATCAACAATAAAGAATTGAATTATAATTCTTTCCTCAATACTTAGAATTCGAATATAGAACCATCTGAGGGTCATAAGACCTTGAACTTTTGTCCTAGGTTATAACATTTCTGTTTAAAATCTTTAACAGTCAATAAGACTATGAACCTTAACTCGTACTTAGGGGGATCAGCCCTTCGTACCATGTATTGTGCACAAACATCTTAACGCTTTTGCATAGTAACCTCCCCTAGTATTTGATTACAAGTCTGCACCAAAGAAGGTTTGGTTTGGATAATCTTAGAAGAGTAATTTAGAATTCAACGTTCATCAACTAAGGAATAGTTGAATCGACATTCAAGAACTTAAAATAATTCATAGATAAAAGAATTATGAATTAACATATGCTTTAGAATTAAACTTAAAGCATTTAAAAGATAAGCTGGACCTTGCTTGAACAATAAGTCAAGGTCACTTTAATTAAATAAATACTTGTCTAACGCAGAAATAAAAAGGACATTCTCAATACATTATATAATTGGAATATCAAAAACTTGCATAGAATTAACTAGTTTAGGGTTTAAAATACTTGTCTTAAGCGCAAGCTACTAATACCACTCACGTTCTAACACTTCCTACACATATATTTTTAATCACAATAACCTAAATTAGTTAAGATGTAACTAATTCACATAATTAGTTAACCCATATAGGTTAACTCATTTTTATTTAATTATTAAGTTAATAATTAATAACCATATAATGTAATTACATCACATAGGCATGCTCACATTAATCAAATTATAATTAAATAATTTTAATTTAAACATTTAATCTAATTATAATTACTTAAATTATAATCACATCTTATTTTAATTAAATTATAAAAAATTTATAATTAATTAAACTACATCATGCATTCACTAAATTATAATCACACAAATTATAATTAGGCATGCAAATATTAAATTATTATACAAAATTTATAATTTATTACTAATCATGCATTATAATACACAAATTATAATTTAAATCATCATTTACTTAATTAAAAAAATCAAATAATATTCATTATAATTTAACAAAATTATAATTTAAATTATACCTTTACTCTAATTATAATTATTCAAAATTATAATAACATATTATATTTTACCAATATAATATATTAGAAATTATTTAGCATTTTAATGTATGCTTAATCATGCCATAAAAGTTAATACATAAAATTAGTTTTGCAAAATACAAAAGAAAACAACAAGTTTCCTTTTCTTCCACCCCCCCCCCCCCCCCCGCCGGGGCGGGTGTTTCTCTCTTGACAGGCCCGTCGGGGCGGGCCCCCTACAGCGAACGTAGACAAGTTCGCGAACTGTGCAAAGAAAAAGCCAATTTGGCTTATTTCTCCACACCAAACTCTAATTTCAATTCATACAATTCATAGAAAACATAAAGTTAAAGCTTCTAACATGATTCCAACATACATAAACATGCTCCTAGACACAAAATCATTTTAAACAACAAGAACCCATGTTTTAAAAACTCTAATTTTTATATTTTCCAAAAACTCATAGTTTTCACAAAATAATTCACTATACATCCAATTCTAACCCAATTCAACTCATAATTCATGCAATATTTCCGTAATTGAAGATAACATCATGATAAATTCTAAATAGGCATATTAACACATAAAAAATCTTCAATTTTCATTTAAAACTCAACCAAAACATATGAACTTACAAGAACATCAATTTTCCATTAAAACATTTTTTATAGCCAATTGAATTTCTAAAACTTGTCTATGGCATACAATCCACTTATAAACAATTTGTAACCAAGATTTTTACTTATCTACATCAATATCACAATTACATGGAGAAGATTTTCACAGAGAACTCAACATAAAGAAAAACAACTATATAAAGTTTTAAAAACATAAGGTAGCGATTATACCTCTTTTTGCTTAGATGATTGAAGAAGAAGAAGATGATTTTTGATTCCTCTCAAGCTTCTCAAGCTTTTCCTTTTTCTTTCTCTCTATCTTCTTCTCTGATATTTCTCTACTCTCTCTTCTCTTCTTTGTTCTTAGTTTAAGCTTATAATGAAACTAATGTAAAACTATATACGTATACTAATATAACTGTTATAATAATAATATGTATTAAGGGCAATTACTCCCCCAATTAAAATGTCAGTTATAGAATTTCAAAAGTTTTTGGCTTGTTTGGCAACAGATGAATTTAAAAACTAGTTTTTTTAATTTAAGCATGGTTTGGGTAAATTAGGTTTAAGCTAGTGCAAGGGCATGTTTGGCAAAACCTTTTTAAAACAAAAGTAAGGGCCTTGTTTGGTTAAAACCATTTAAAAACTCTTTTCTTTATTTTAATACATCATTTTAACACATATTTTAATGTTACACCTTAATTAATTAAATCTTTAACATTCTTATTTAATCAATTAAAACTAACATCAATTAATCACAGAAAAATTGCCACATAATTATAATTACTCACTAATTATAATTTATGTAACACTCATCACATAATTCATCTAATTTAATTCTCTCAATTAAATTAGAACTATACTATAAAATTAATATACATCAATTAAATAAATTATTAAATATTCATTTAATTAATATATAACATTTAATTATATTACTCCACAACAATCACATAATTTATTTATTCAACTTAATAAATAAATCACATAAAATATATATTTAACTCAATAAATATTCAAAATTATAATATAAAATCTCAATCGTTACATACCACCCTTTTTCGGTACACATTGGACCGGGCTCACCCAAGCATTGTCTGAAATTGGGTAGATGATTCCCGCATCCAACCTTTTCAAGATCTCTTTCTTCACAACCTCTTTCATTATAGGGTTGAGCCGCCTCTGTTGTTCTACTGTCGGCTTGATATCCTTCTCCTTCAGAATCTTGTGCATACAGAATGATGGGCTGATTCCTTTAATGTCGACGATTGTCCAGCCAATAACAGATTTATATTCCCTCAGCACTCTTAACAGCTTACTTTCCTGTAATTCGTTAAATGCAGATGCAATAATAACAGGTAAAGTAGATGAATTGCCTAAATACGCATACCTGAGGTGATTAGGTAAGGGTTTTAGTTCAAGTTTAGGTGGTTCCTGAAGAGATGGCTTCATCTTTTCTGATGAAGCTCCTACTGTTTCCAAAGGCTCAAATAGTATTTTGAACCTATTCACTCTCGGATGAGCCTCTAACAGTTGCAGATACTCTATTATTTCTAAATTCCCTTTATCACAATCTTCCATCAATGCTAATTCTAGTGGGTCGTCCACCACTGTGTTAATCATATCCACCCGGTAACACTCCTCATCTTCCTTGGGAAAATTCATGGCCTTGAATATGTTGAAGGTGACCGCTTGATCTTGCACCCTCATGGTTAACTCTCCTTTCTAAACGTCAATGAGAGTCCTGCCAGTAGCCAAGAATGGTCGCCCAAGGATTATTGAAATATCCTTATCTTCTTCATAGGTCGAGGATGATGAAGTCTGCTGGGAAGATGAATTTATCCACTTTTACCAAAACATCCTCAACAATCCCCCGTGGATAAGTTACTGATCTGTCTGCCAACTGTAGGGAGATGTTGGTAGGTTTAGGTGCTGGTAACCCTAACTAAGTATAGATCGATAATGGCATGAGGTTTATACTGGCACCTAAATCACATAGGCATTTGTTAAAGGCCAAACTCCCTATAGTGCATGGAATGGTGAAACTACCCGGATCCTTCAACTTCGGTGGAAGCTTCTTTTGCAGAATCGCACCATATTCCTCTGTTAGTGCCACAGTTTCTGTAATACCCGAGAATTTCCAAATATTATTAAATGAATATATTAATAGAAATGAATATTTATTACAATATAAATATGTAAGTGTTATGAGATGAGTTAACTCAATTATATTAAATTGAATAATTCTGATAATTGAGAAAATATGAAGTTTGCGATAAACCCGTTGAATGTCTTATGTGGCACATTGATGAGAAATAATAATTGAGGAAGGAATTACTACGTGAACAATTAATCAAATATTAATTGTTAATTGTTATTATAAGAAATATAATATTAATTAATTGATATAATGGTGATTAATTAATGATATGTGATTGCAAGTAATAGAATAATAATAAGCAACTTGTATATAAATATAATAAGATTTATATTTATTTAATGTTAATTAATTGTTATAAGAGATTAATAATTACATTAATAAATGAGAAAGGAATTAATTAATATTATTATTAATTAATTGATAAGATAAGTAATTAATTAATTACCATTGAGAATAATAATATATGAACGAGTAGATAACATTTGCTCAATTAGTTGCTATGTGCAAGCATGTGATAATTAAATGTATAAGGTATAGTAGCTACCTATATATTATATGAAGTGTAGTGCAATGTGACTATACAATTATATATAAACTATATGGTAAAGTTTATTGAGTTATAAATGCTACATGATTAATACAATGTGACTATACATATTGAAACTATATGTTATGACTAATTAATACATTATGAGGCTGGCAATATGTATATGAGTATACATTAAAATAATACATCATGAATATATGGTAAACAATTATTGATTAATAGAATTTAATTGAATAATACATGAGATGATGTAAGGTGGTAATATATGATTAAATTATACTACTACGATAAAATGTACATGAATTATATTTATATGTGGATGGGTGAAACCCAACTTGATATATTGTAACATTATTTCTCCATTTAAAACCATATTGTGAGACTAAAGGAACTATAGCTTAAGAGTGTGTAATATGTAATGTGTAATGACTAAGTATGTATATATGTTACTGAGTTTCCTTCCTTGTCCCATAATAAGAGACACATTTCTTCTTCACGTGTGCACCCAATGGCCTATGCTACTCTACCTCCTCAACTTCAGCAACCTAGATAATCATCAGGCAATAGGGGGGGGGGATGACTATGGAATCCAACCACTAAATTACCTACTCTTTCATAACCTTCATGAAATCCTTCAATCCGTTGGTTTGGTTTGGGAGAGAAAAACATTGTCTGGTTATTGTTTGTTCTATAAATTGAGCCCCCCTCCTTCTAATTCATTGTTGAGATGTAAGTGTGAAATTGAGAGCATATATACCTTAGTAATATCATTCTGGAAATGGGAGAATTCAATTAGCAGTAAGCTCATTCACAATTTAGCAAAGGTATAACATACCTTCCATGTTCTTCAATTCACATTTCTGAAATTTCTGTAAATTTCCAATTCTTAATTTTCGTTGGAGTTCATGATTTTGTGATTTGATGATGTTAATTGATTGTTATATAAGCTAATATACGTGTTAGTAAGGTAATGTAGTTGGTTTGATAGCAAATTCGTAGGAAAATTCTGTGTTTGGGTTTGTAGTTTGCCGTTGCAGGAACTGTCTGTTGCTAGTCGAGAGCCGGCGCAGCTGCGCCAGTCTTATACTGGGGAGCTGCGCAGCTGCGCCAGTCCCTGGTTCTTGATTTCTGTTTCTGATTCGAGATTGTTAAGTACTAATGTGTTTATACTACCTAAACGAGCATGCTAATGGGTTTGACATGCTTATATGGGTACGTTAACATAACGTAAGCATGGATACTATGTTGCATGCATGATTAATGGGGACTTATAGTTTTGAAATAAACTTAGCATTTTATAAACAAACTTCGAATTTTGGAAATGAACTTAATATGTAGGCATGCCATGTTAACATTCTGACTTTTGCGGGCATGTTAGTATGACTTAGAGATGCATGAGAGACATATTAACTTATGTATATAGGTTCCACAATGAAATATGAACATGTGAACCACACTAGTGCACATTCCTAATGAAAGTGTAAGTTTTGAAAATAAACTTTAACATGCTATAGCAAGGTTCATATTCTGATATTTTTGGCATATTGAGAAGTACTCTTAATCTCACTAATATATCATACATGTATATATACTATGTTAGATGCCATGAGAACTAGTTAGGCACAAGTGAAGCATGATTTAAGCTTGTAACGATGCTAGTTATATGTGTATGATATAGATACTTGTGAGCATGCCTAAAACAAGTTATGTGATTGCCTCATATGTTTTCAAATGACAAGCATGATAGCTAATGTGGTTTCATGACATAGAATGGCCTTAAATTATTAAAGGTATTCACTTAGAACCTATATCTTGTAAAATTGAACGTGAAAAGGTTGAACAAGCATGAAAGTATCCTTTACTATATATACTAAGTGATATCATCTGTTAATGCTTGAATTCGATTTTGACAGTTAACTTATAACTATGCTATAACTTGCTAAATAGAGTATATTTGCTAGTTGTTGTGGTCTTATGTGTTAAGCAATGATATATGACAATGGTTAGTTCATAAACGGGACTCCATAGATATGAAAGACGTAATTGAATTAGTGTTATGAATTAATACATGATATAACTATGTACTTAATTTTGTGATGACCTATATGCTGCTTTTGTGTATGTATATATGTGAAAGTACATGGTGACATACGTATAAGGATTATATGACTAAAGAGGAACCCTATATGTATATCTAACTTATATATCGAACTTGATTTTCGAATGTACTTAGCTAATGAATACCATATGTACGTAACTATATTACGATAGGAATTCAAAGTGTTGATTAGCTTTACGTGGATAGACTACGTATAAGGCAAGTACCCTATCCTTGTGTTTACTTTATTCAAGGAACATTGTAAGCAAGTTCCTAACCTTACTCTTTATTGAGCGTTCATTAAGCTTGTAATATTATTTTCGTACAAGTAAACTTTGAGATTGCAAGTCATGTATTATAAACTATATACTTCAGGTATAAGATAAAAGTCGATTCATATTCTTCGAGCTTTAAATCTTGAGATTGAACTTATAATTGTTGTGATCTACGTCATTTGATTCGGCTAGACTTATATTGTTGAAGTGCGACCCAAACCAATTGATTGGTGCGGGATCTTGTGTTTGACTGAGATGAACAACCTTCTTTGAAGGGAAATTATATTTGTCGGGAGACCGACGTGCGCACTTTAGTACGATTGAACGATATGCATACCGTAGAGTACTTTAGGCTGATCACCTGTTGTATTTATTTTTATTGGATTATCAGTATATTTCTGTTAATTCTAGTAGAAGTTCATAGTCCTTAGTGAATGCTCATTATTCAGTTAGCTTGAAATCTTATATTAATTTAGCGTTGAATCATATTGATATTATTTGTCCTTAGAGACTGTTATTGAGAACTGATGATATTCTTGCTATCCTTGAACTATCATTCCATGCTATACCTTTTTGGGATTCAAGAACTATATTACTTATCCTTATTGTTATATTACTTGCTCAGCAAACTTGTTGCTCATTCTTGCTTTCCCTAAAATATTTCAGTTAAGGCAGAGCAGTGCGGACCCTCGGGCACAGATAAGGGCAAGGGAAAGGCTACTGAGTAGCTTTATTTATGTAGAACTTTATGATTTGTAATAAGAACTTATGATATTATGTCTTAGTTAGGTTTACACATGCTTAAGGTATGTTTCAGCTATGTAATCGATGTTTAAGTTATGAGACCTTGGGACATGAATAAATTATATTAATTAAATATAATCTATTTGGTAGTAGTTGTGTATTATTCTGCTGTGCGATGCGACATTTAGTCGTAATATTTATTGTGGTGTTAGATTTTAGAACGTGACAAACCAAATTTGAGTGACCAAGTGGCGGTCCGAATTTGGCGGCGTCACAGGTTGGTATCAAAGCTGTAGTTATAAACCTTAGGAGCGAGTGTCCTTAGATTATAACTTAGGAGAACTTAGAAAGTTAGAAGGAGATAAAACTCATATAGAGTTTTCCTAGAGAGACTTAGTGTGTTATGAAATGTAACTTCATTCTAGACAATGAAATTATGATTTATTTAACATTCTAATGGAGTTGTTGTTTGTTTGTCTTGTGTTTGTGATTGTAGGATGACAGACACAGGAGTACCTAGTAGAGTGGCCGAGGAGGAGCCCAGGGATATACATGTAGTATATGAGGCACCTCTAGAGGCTATACCAGTACAGGCTGTTGCACCGTTCGAGTCTGACGTGAGGACGAGATTGAGATAAAGTCCAATCCAGATGAGGAGCCGATGGAGGATGAGCCGATGGGGGATGAGCCAGTGGAGGACTCTAATGAGGCTACTGTAGAGGAGCAGATGTGAGGCGAGTATGAGGAGCGGATTCTAGAGTTGGACTGCAGAGTTCAGGAGTTGGAGTTCGAGGCCTAAGAGAGAGAGTCGGAGTTCCAGAAACTGAGGGACGAAGACCATCAGAGGAAGCTGGCCATGCAGGAATTAGATGTGGAGATTGCTTATCGAAAGGAGGCAGGGATCCAGATGGGAACCTTATTCCACAGGTCGGTATCCAGAAATATGGATCTGGCAGGAAAGCTGGAAGAGGTAGAACAGAGGGAAATGAGTGAGAAGACTGAGAAAGAGGCACTCCGTACTCAGCTAGAGTTGGAGGTTATGGATAGGATTTACTTCGAGGAGAAGTGGGAAGCGGCCAACGAGAGAGCTGACGACCTAGAGGATGAGGTCAGATGCAAGAAGAGGAAGATGAACAAGATGAGGTATGTATTCCGTTCAGCTATCGAGAGGGTGATCGATGGTGTATACCACTACCCGGCGGAGCAAGGACAAACCCTACATACTTTGAGCCGAGAGCTAATAGCATACATAGCACAGATCGAGTACAAGAGCGCTGTGGAGCGTGGGATGATGGGAAGAGACCCTTAACTAGACTAGCAGTAGCTTTAGTGGTTTTCTTTTGTGATGTACATATTGTGTTGTAATCCCAACTTTTTGTGTAAAGTGTGGGATAGTTACGTAAACCCCGAGTAAGCTTTTGTTAAAGGGGTAGTGTGTTAGAGTTCCCCGCCTTTTGTGATATTAGGGGATATGTGATAACATTTATAGAAATATGCTAGAGATGATTATGTAATGAAACGATTTGGCATATAAATATAAATGAGCTTATTTCAGAAATGTGTTATAAATTTTATTCTTTTTGGTACAAAAGAAATACTTAAGTAATATAACTGAGCAATAATAAAATGAAAATTTGTGATGCAAATCATGACACCAAGACGTAGATTGACTGCACCTGAGGAATCAGTGAACAATGAGCGGGAACAAGTAGACCCGATCCAGAAGCTAGTAGATCTGTTAGGAGAGGCCCTTAGGGGAAGGAACAACGAACCTGTTCTCCCTAAACCTCAAGTTGTCCCAGTGACAAACTTTAAGGACTTTAAAAGCGTAGGACCCCTAGAGTTTGAGGGTACTACTGACCCGATAATCTCGCAAACCTGAATAAAAGAGATCGAGAAGGCTTTCACTATAGCTCGCGTGGGTGAAGACCAGAAGACGGTATTTGCTACGTATATGATGAGAGGTGAAGCGAACTATTGGTGGGAGGCTAATCAGCAGAGAGCTGGAGAAGGGACGATAGCATAGGATAGGTTTAAGACGCTATTTTTCGAGAACTACTTCCCGAAAAGCATGAAGAATAGGATGGAGGTGAAATTTTTAGAACTTAAGCAAGGTGATATGACGGTGGCGCAGCACGCGGCTAAGTTCAACGAACTAGCGCGATTTGCGGAACACCAAGTTGGAGATGAGGAAAGGAAGGCAAGGCGATTCAAACAAGGGCTGAAGCCGTGGATGTTTAATAAGGTATTAGTTCTTCAAATTAATTCCTTTGCGGCATTATTGGAGAAGGCGATCATTGCAGAAGGTGGCAGTGAGGCCTTAAGTCTGTACAACAAAGAGAAGAAAGTAAAAAATACTGGAGGAGAGAATCGTACTGGAGGAAACAGTAATGGAGGAAGTAACTTGGGTAAAAGAAAGTGGGAGAACAACAACAAAAACAACAACAATCAATCGGGGAATTTTCATGGAGGTTTTAAGAAGAGGGCTGAAGGATGCCCAAAATGTGGGAAGAACCATCAAGGTGAGTACTGGAAGGGATGCGACACTTGCTGCAACTGCGGTCAGGAAGGGCACATCTCGCCCAACTGCCAGAAACCGAAAAAGATACAAGGATGCTTTGTATGTGGCTCGACGGAGCACCGAATTAAGGACTGCCCGAAAAAGGGAAGTGGCGGAGGTAGCAGCCAACAAAGAGGGAACAAACTGATAATCGGTGGACCGACACAATCCAACCGCCCAACCGCCAAAACCTTTAACACGACCGTCCAAGACGCATTGGCTGCGAAGGACGTGGTGTCAGGTATAATCCCAATCAATGATATAAATGCTTATGTATTATTTGATTCGGGTGCCACCTATTCTTTTGTATCTGAAGAATTTGCTAGTAGACTTAATTCACCCCCGAGAACGATTAGAAAATCCCTTGAACATAGAAGTTGCGAATAAGGAAATAATCCCTGTAGAATACGTTTATCAAAATTATCGCGCAAACATTAGAGAACATGAACTGAGCGTAGACTTGATTCCTATTAGATTGGGAGAATTTGACGTAATACTGGGAATGGATTGGTTGTATAACCATGCTGCGATAATTGACTGTCAGAACAAATGTGTGAACCTTCAGACTCTGAGTAAGTCTAAAGTAGTGTTTTATGGTAGCTCATCGCTTAAGCAATCGTGTTGCATTACGATGATGCAGGCCAAGAAATTGTTAAGAAAAGGATGTGTAGGTTAATTAGCTTACATTATAGATATTCGAAAAAAGGGAGTAGAAATTAAGGATATATTCGTAGTGAATGAATTTCGAGATGTATTTTCGGACGATCTGTCTGGTCTTCCGCCAGACAGAGAAATTGAATTCGTAATAGACTTAGCACCGGGAACGACACCGATTTCAAAAGCTCCATATCGTATGGCGCTAGTAGAAATGAAGGAATTGATGATACAACTACAAGAGTTATTAGATAAGGGTTACATTCGACCGAGTGTGTCTCCTTAGGGAGCACCAGTGTTATTCGTTAAGAAAAAGGACGGATCGATGAGGCTCTGTATCGATTATCGAGAATTGAACAGAGTAACAATCAAGAACAGATATCCGCTACCAAGGATAGACAACTTATTTGATTAACTGAAGGGAGCGAAGTGTTTTTCGAAGATAGACCTACGGACAGGTTATCACCAACTGAAGGTATGGGATGAAGACATACCAAAGACTGCGTTTCGAACCCGTTATGGACATTACGAGTTTTTGGTAATGTCATTTGGATTGACTAATGCTCCGACAGCATTCATGGACTTCATAAACTGAGTTTTCAAGCCCTACTTGGACAAATTTGTAGTAGTCTTTATCGACGACATCTTGATCTACTCGAAGACAGAGGAAGAACACGCCGAACATCTGAAAATTATTTTAGAGGCACTGAAGAAAGAGAAGATGTATAAGAAATTTTCTAAGTGTGAATTTTGGATGGAGAAGGTTCAATTCTTAGGTCACGTGGTGGATAAGAATGGAATATCAGTAGACCCTGCGAAGGTCGAGGTAGTAAGTAATTGGGAGCAACCGAGAACACCAACAGAGGTGAGAAGTTTCTTAGGGTTAGCTGGGTACTATCGAAGATTTATTCAGGATTTTTCTAAGATAGCGACCCCGTTGACCAATCTGACGAGGAAGACGGTGAAGTTTGTGTGGACAGACAAATGTGAAGAGAGTTTTCAGGAGTTAAAGAAGAGATTAAGCGAAGCGCCTATGTTGTCACTACCAGATGATGCGGGAAATTTTATGGTGTAAAGTGATGCATAGCACAAGGGACTTAGTTGTGTGCTTATGCAGCACGGCAAGGTCATTGCGTATGCATCACGGCAATTAAAGGACTACAAAAAACGATACCCTACTCACGACCTAAAGTTAACGACAGTAGTTTTTGCGTTGAAGATTTGGAGGCACTATTTATACTGGGAGAATGTGAGATATACAAGGACCACAAAAGTCTGAAATATATCTTCACATAGAAGGAGTTGAATATGCATTAGAGAAGGTGGTTAGAATTAATCAAAGGCTATGACTGCGATATTCTTTATCACCCGGGTAAGGCAAACGTGGTTGCCGACGCTCTGAGCAGAAAAGGAAGGGAGAAGCTATTTGATTTGACTACTTAAGAGGAATTGGTAAAAGAAATGGAAAGATTAGAGATAGAGGTGAAAGGACCGGAGAGGTCTGAAGAGAAGTTATTTGTAATGGAAGCTCGTCCGACATTGTTGGATACAGTAAAAGAAGCATAAGAGAAAGATGAGGAGTGCAAGAAAATCAAAAAAAGGATCACAAAAAATGAAGAAGAAAGATTCTGAATGGATAAAGATGGTATTTTGAGGTTTGAAGGAAGAGTGTGGGTACCAGCGGTAACCGAGTTAAGGGAAGAGATTTTGCACGAGGCATATAATACGATGTATTTCGTTCATCCGAGAGGCAGTAAGATGTACCGAGATTTGAGGCAACATTTTTGGTGGCCCAATCTGAAACGGGAAGTCGCAGAGTGCATTAGTATATGTCTGACTTGCCAACGCGTCAAAGCAGAGCACCAACGGCCGAGTGGTTTACTACAACCTTTGGAAATACCGAAGTGGAAATAGGAGCATATTACGATGGACTTCATGGTAGGAATTTCAGTCACGCAGAAGGGATATGATGCCATTTAGGTTATCATGGATGGACTAACGAAGACCGCACACTTTCTACCAATCAAGATCTGCTACAGTTTGAATCAGTTAGCGAACCTTTACGTAAAGGAGATTGTTTCGCGACATGGAGTGCCAGTGTCAATTGTCTCTGATCGAGATCCGCGCTTCACGTTAAATTTTTAGAAAAGCTTGCAAGAGAGGATCGGAACACAGTTGAGATTGAGTACCGCTTATCATCCTCAGATAGACGGACAGAGTGAGCGAACAATACAAACGCTGGAGGACATGCTTAGAACTTGCGTGATGGACTTCAAGGGAAATTGGGATGACCACCTATCCTTAGTCAAATTTGCGTATAATAATAGTTACCATGCGAGTATCGGCATGCCACTGCAAGAAGCTCTTTACGGAAGAAAGTGTAGAACGCCATTATGTTGGGACGAAGTCGAAGAACGACGAATACTCGGACCAGAATTAGTTTAACAAACCGCAGATGTGGTGACAGTGATAAGAGCCAGACTAGTAGCAGCTCAAGACCGCCAGAAAAAGTACGCAGATTTGCATCGGCAGGACCGAGACTTTAAAGTCGACAGTTTCGTATTCTTGAAGGTATCTCTATGGAAGGGAAAGATCCGTTTCGACAAGAAAGGAAAATTGAGTCCAAGATTCATAGGACCGTTAGAGATACTGAAGCGAGTGGGCGAAGTGGCATACAAAGTTGCATTACCACCCGAGTTGGAGCACATCCACAACGTGTTCCACATTTTCGTGTTGCGACCGTACAAGGCCGACTACAAGAACGTGATTTCTTATGGGGCCCATTCAAGTGGAAAAGAACTTAGCATATGAAGAAATTTCTGTCCAAATACTAGATAGGAAAGAGCAAACCTTGAGAAATAAAATTATTTCATCTGTAAAAGTACTTTGGCATAACCACGATGTCGAGGAGGCTACATGGGAATTAAAAGATAGGATGATGAGGGATTATCCCCATCTATTTGTGTAACCTTGTAGAAATTCCAGGACGGAATTTTTATAAGGGGGGGAGGATGTAATACCCGAGAATTTCTAAATATTATTAAATAAATATATTAATGAAAATGAATATTTATTACAATATAAATATGTAAGTGTTATGAGATGAGTTAAATCAATTATATTAAATTAAATAATTATGATAATTTAGAAAATATGGAGTTTGCGATAAACTCGTTGAATGCCTTGTGTGGTACGGTGATGAGAAATAATAATTGAGGAAGGAATTACTACGTGAATAATTAATCAAATATTAATTGTTAATTATTATTATGAGAAATAGAATATTAATTAATTGATATAATGGTGATTAATTAATGATATGTGATTGCAAGTAATAGAATAATAATATGCAACTTGTATATAAACATAATAAGATTTATATTTATTTAATGTTAATTAATTGTTATAAGAGATTAATAATTACATTAATTAATGAGAAAGGAATTAATTAATATTATTATTAATTAATTGATAAGATAAGTAATTAATTAATTACCATTGAGAATAATAATATATGAACGAGTAGATAACATTTGCTCAATTAGTTGCTATGTGCAAGCATGTGATAATTAAATGTATAAGGTATAGTAGCTACCTATATATTATATGAAGTGTAGTGCAATGTGACTATACAATTATATATAAACTATATGGTAAAGTTTATTGAATTGTGAACGCTACATGATTAATACAATGTGACTATACATATTGAAACTATATGTTATGACTAATTAATACATTATGAGGCTGTGTGACAATATGTATATGAGTATACATTAAAATAATACATCATGAATATATGATAAACAATTATTGATTAATAGAATTTAATTGAATAATACATGAGATGATGTAAGGTGGTAATATCTGTTTAAATTATACTAATATGATAAAATGTACATGAATTATATTTATATGTGGATGGGTGAAACCCAACTTGATATATTGTAACATTGTTTCTCCATTTAAAACCATATTGTGAGACTAAAGGAACTATAGCTTAAGAGTGTGTAATATGTAATGTGTAATGACTAAGTATGTATATATGTTGCTGAGTTTCCTTCCTTGTCCCATAATAAGAGACACATTCCTTCTTCACGTGTGCACCCAAGGGCCTATGCTACTCTACCTCCTCAACTTCAGCAACTTAGATAATCATCAGGCAATGGGGGGAGGGTGGGGATGATGATGGAATCCAACCACTAAATTACCTACTCTTTAATAACATTCATGCAATCCTTCAATCCGTTGGTTTGGTTTGGGAGAGAAAAACATTGTCTGGTTATTGTTTGTTCTATAAATTGAGCCCCCCTCCTTCTAATTCATTGCTAAGAATTTTGTTTAAGTGTGGAATTGAGAGCATATATACTTTAGTAATATCATTCTGGAATTGGGAGAATTCAATTAGCAGTAAGCTCATTCACAATTTAGCAAAGGTATAACATACCTTCCATGTTCTTCAATTCACATTTCTGAAATTTTTGTAAATTTCCAATTCTTAATTTTCGTTGGAGTTCATGATTTTGTGATTTGATGATGTTAATTGATTGTTATATAAGCTAATATATGTGTTAGTAAGGTAATGTAGTTGGTTTGAAAGCAAATTTGTAGGAAATTTCTGTGTTTGGGTTTGTAGTTTGCAGTTGTAGGAACTGTTTGTTGCTAGTCGAGAGCCGGCGCAGCTGCGCAAGTCTTGTACTGGGGAGCTGCGCAGCTGCGCCAGTCCCTGGTTCTTGATTTCTGTTTCTGATTCGAGACTGTTAAGTACTAATGTGTTTATACCACCTAAACGAGCATGCTAATTGGTTTGACATGCTTATATGGGTACGTTAACATAACGTAAGCATGGATACTATGTTGCATGCATGATTAATGGGGACTTATAGTTTTGAAATAAACTTAGCATTTTATAAACAAAGTTCGAATTTTGGAAATGAACTTAATATGTAGGCATGCCATGTTAACATTCTGACTTTTGCGGGCATGTTAGTATGACTTAGAGATGAATGAGAGACATATTAACTTATATATATATGTTCCGCAATGAAATGTGAACATGTGAACCACATTAGTGCACATTCCTAACGAAAGTGTAAGTTTTGAAAATAAACTTTAACATGCTATAGCAAGGTTCATATTCTGATATTTTTGGCATATTGAGAAGTACTCTTAATCTCACTAATATATCATACATGTATATATACTATGTTAGATGCCATGAGAACTAGTTAGGCACAAGTGAAGCATGATTTAAGCTTGTAACGATGCTAGTTATATGTGTATGATATAGATACTTGTGAGCATGCCTAAAACAAGTTATGTGATTGCCTCATATGTTTTCAAATGACAAGCATGATAGCTAATGTGGTTTCATGACATAGAATGGCCTTAAATTATTAAAGGTATTCACTTAGAACCTATATCTTGTAAAATTGAACGTGAAAAGGTTGAACAAGCATGAAAGTATCCTTTACTATATATACTATGTGATATCATCTGTTAACGCTTGAATTCGATTTTGACAGTTAACTTATAACTATGCTATAACTTGCTAAATAGAGTATATTTGCTAGTTGTTGTGGTCTTATGTGTTAAGCAATGATATATGACAATGGTTAGTTCATAAACGGGACTCCATAGATATGAAAGACGTAATTGAATTAGTGTTATGAATTAATACATGATATAACTATGTACTTAATTTTGTGATGACCTATATGCTGCTTTTGTGTATGTATATATGTGAAAGTACATGGTGACATACGTATAAGGATTATATGACTAAAGAGGAACCCTATATGTATATCTAACTTATATATCAAACTTGATTTTCGAATGTGCTTAGCTAATGAATACCACATGTACATAACTATATTACGATAGGAATTCAAAGTGTTGATTAGCTTTACGTGGATAGACTACGTATAAGGCAAGTACCCTATCCTTGTGTTTACCTTATTCAAGGAACGTTGTAAGCAAGTTCCTAACCTTACTCTTTATTAAGCATTCATTAAGCTTGTGCTATTATTGTCGTACAAGTAAACTTTGAGATTGCAAGTCATGTATTATAAACTATATACTTCAGGTATATGATAAAAGCCGATTCATATTCTTCGAGCTTTAAATCTTGAGATTAAAATTATAATTGTTGCGATCTATGCCATTTGATTCGGCTAGACTTATATTGTTGAAGGGCGACCCAAACCAATTGATTGGTGTGGGATCTTGTGTTTGACTGAGATGAATAACCTTCTTTGAAGGGAAATTATATTTGTCGAGAGACCGATGTGCGCACTTTAGTACAATTGAACGATATGCATACCGTAGAGTACTTTAGGCTGATCACCTATTGTACTTGTTTTTATTGGATTATCAGTATATTTCTGTTAATTCTAGTAGAAGTTCATAGTCCTTAGTGACTGCTCAGTATTCAGTTATCTTGAAATCTTATATTGATTTAGCGTTAAATCATATTGATATTATTTGTCCTTAGCAACTGTTATTGAGAACTGGAGATATTCTTGTTATCCTTGAACTATTATATCGTGCTATAACTTTTTGGGATTCAAGAACTATATTACTCATCCTTATTGTTATATTACTTGCTGAGTAAACTTGTTGCTCATTCTTGCTTTCCCTAAAACATTTCAGTTAAGGCAGAGCAGTGCGAACCCTCGGGCATGGACAAGGGCAAGGGAAAGGCTACTGAGTAGCTTTATTTATGTAGAACTTTATGATTTGTCACACGAACTTATGATATTATGTATTAGTTAGGTTTATATATGCTTAAGGTATGTTTAAGCTATGTAATCGATGTTTAAGTTATGAGACCTTGGGACGTAAATAAATTATATTAGTTAAATGTAATCTATTCGGTAGTAGTTGTGTATTATTCCACTGTGCGATGCGACATTTAGTCGTAATATTTATTGTGGTGTTAGATTTTAGAACTTGACAAACCGAATTCGAGTAACCAAGTGGCGGTCCGAATTTGGGGGCATCACAGTTTTGAAGTCCTCTAGTTTCTTTTTGTTCGACAGAATATCCTTCATAAACTTGGCATAACTGGGCATCTTCTCTAATGCCTCTGCAAAAGGTATGTTTATATGTAGCTTCTTGAACACTTCCAGAAACTTTGTGAATTGTTGCTGTAATTTCTGCTTATAGAGCCTTTGTGGATATGGCGGTGGAGGGTAGACTATCGGTGTAATTACTTGTTCTTCTTTCGCAAATTTTTCTCCTGCTTTCCCATTCACTGTCTGTTCCGTATTAGCCTCGACTTGCTCTTCGATTGCCGGCTTATCCGAATCCTGTTCAGCTAACTGTTTCCCACTCCGGAATGTAACAGCTTGACATTGCTCATGTCCTCCCTTCGGATTCTTTTCTGTGTCACTTGGCAAAGCTCCTTGGGCCAACTATTTAGTGCACTAGCAAGCTGTCTTATCTGATTTTCAAGATTCTTAATTGTAGCCAGATGAGTTTTCATAGCTGCTTCATTGCCTGTTATGTACTTTACCACAACTTCTTCCAAATTTAACTTTTGATCCTGCTGTGGGGCTGCCTGTTGCTGTTGACTCTGAAAACCATGAGGGTATGCTTGTCATGGAGCCTGCTGCTGGTTCTGATTCTGTTTGTTGCTCCATAAAAAGTTCAGATGGTTCCTATTCCCCTGGTTGTATGTATTCTGGTATGTGTTGGTTGGCCTATTATAATTAGCCACATATTGGACCGACTCTGGGTTTATTGCACACTATTTTATCGAATGTTCCCTGCACAAAGTTCACATATGACTACTATATGTTGCACGTTTCCCACTGACATGGTATCCAGCCTCTTGTGTAATGCTGCTAGTTGCGCTGATATTGCTGTCATATTATCCACTTGCAGAACACCTGCTGCTGTGGGCTGAGTCATTCTTTCAGTCGGCCACTGATAGCCATTTGAAGCCATTGTGTCTATCAATGCCCATGCCTCCTCAAATTTCTTCGTCATAAAAGCTCCACCTGAGGCTGCATCGATGCTAGTCCGTATCTGACTCGATACCCCATTGTAAAAAATACTAAGCTGCATCCAGTGCTGGAGTCCGTGATGTGGGCACTTTCTCAGCAGTTCCTTGTACCGTTCCAATGCTTCATATAGTGGCTCCCCTTGCATCTATGCAAATGAAGATATCTCCATTCTCATCTTATGTGTCTTCGATGGCGGGAAGAACTTGGCCAAAAATTTTTGCGCCAGATCATTCCATGTAGTGATTGACCCCGGTGGTTGGGAATGGAGCAAACCCTTCGCCTTGTCTCTGAGTGTGAACGGGAATAACCTCAATCTGATCGCATCGTCTGTCACTCCGTTGCACTTGAAGGTGTCACAGATTTCTATAAAGCTGAAGATGTGTTCGTGTGGGTCGTCGTTTGGAAGACCCCCAAACTGGCAATTATTCTGCACCATCTGTATTGTTCCAGGCTTGATCTCAAAATTGTTCGCATTGATTGCCGGCCTGGCTATACTCGAGTGAATTTTCGAGATCTTTGGTGTAGCATACTCCATCAGTGGTTTGTCTTCCTATTCAGCCATGTTTGTTCTGGGTGCTTCAAATTCTACTCGATTCTTTGCAATCCACTTAGTTAGCTTCTAAAACCTTTTGTTAATGTCATCCTGAAACGGCAACAACTCTGGCTTCTTCGACCTAGTTTGCATGCACTAATCTAATATACCTGAAATAACCAGACAAACAGAAAATAAGAATAAGAATATATATATATATAGGTTTAACTAAAACTGATTTAATTAAACTGATATTGTAAGTAATAAATGCAATAACTGTCCCCGACAACGGCGCTAAAAACTTGTTGGGTATTTTTTATACGCGGTACACGCAAGTGTACGTGATCAACAAGTAATATAATGATAAGTTAGATATCGTACCCACAGAGACAATAATTCCTATTTAATCTAACAAGTACCAGTTTTATACTATCTCAGCTTTATTAAACTAACAATTAAAAGATGTTTTTATAACTAAATTACTACTTAACCAAATTCAACACTAACTCAAGATCTACATAAGTTTTTGAGAATTAAGCCTACAACTTCACTTATTATTTCACTTCAGACAATATCCTGTTCTCCAGTTTATTTCAATTACTCCAGATTATTAATCAAGAACACTAAAGCAGATATAACCACCTCACGATGCATTATACCCATACTCACTCGCATTCACAAATAATAGAATTAAGCAAGACACCCTAGATAACTAATTCACTATATCTCTATGTGAATTACAAATAAATAAGGTTTATAATCAAGTTCTTATCAGATTACATATGGCGTAAAGTTATATCTCTATCCTAAACACAAATCATGAATTCCATCTATGCGGAATTCATAAACATATGTCACTATGGCTAGTTCCAATCCCATATGTCCTCTCTCGATTTCATATGGGATAACAGATAATTGTTGATCAAGCAATTATTTAAGTTAAGCACAACACATAGCAAATAATCTAGGAATAACATCCATAAACTGAATTAAAGACTATTTAATCATCCATTACATAAAAGATCCATCATAGGCTTAAGAAGGAAAGTAGTTCATCATAGATAAATAAAATCCAACAATCCACATCATACTAACATTATGATTATAAGATAAAAAGATAGAGAGAAAATAGACACTAGAGTTGTATCACCGCACTCCACTCCGATCTTACGTTCTTCGTGTCCAATTGATGCTTCAATCCTCCGTGCTAGGTCAATACTTGAATTAGGGCTTCTAGATCTGTGTAAGTGTGTGTATACTAGCCTCTTATCTTTCCTTTTATACTCTCCCAGCCGCAACACAAAATAGCCTGTACTTGCTCATGAATCCTAGTCAAAGAAGGAAAACTGATATCAAATCTGCCATAGGCCCGCCCCGGCGGCACTTTACTCTTGGCCATGCCAGCCCCAGCGGCAGTCCACTTTCCAGCTTCCATAATTTTGCACCCCCGCCCTAGCGGGGGTTTTGGCTTAGAGATGCCCACCCCAGCGAGGGTTCCACTTTAGCTAAAAATTTGCAATTTGCTCCTTTTTGTCCTGGTTTCTCATCAAATCATATCTTGCCCATAATAACACAAAACCAGGTAAAATGATATGAAGATAACTTGAAGGAAGCCAGGATCAAGCTATAACGGTTATTAATAAGTTGGTGTAAAACCAACTTATCACTTATCCAAATCAAACTTCCTTTGGTGTGGACTCCGATGTCAAACTGAGATGAACGACCCTTTATAGGGGATTATTTACGCGTTAGCGTTGAGATGATGTGCACATACATGTTACTAAGGGTTGATCCCCCTAAGTACGAGAAGTAAGGTCCATATAGTCTTATGACTGTTAAAGGTTTAACGTAGAAATACTTGATAGCCTGGGACATAGTTCTTGGTCTTGTGACCCTCAGATATACTTTTGATTCTTGTTTCTAATCTTGATTCAAAAGCCGAGCTTTCTATTATTCAAAAATCATTGATTTCTCGCATGTTATTATTATTATATTGGTATACTTGTGGGAAATTGTTGCTCACTCTTGCATAATAACATTGCAGCTAAGTTGAAAGAACGGAAGAGTCTTCCACTAGTAAAGGCAAGGGAAAGATGAACAAGTGATGAAGACTTGTTTATTAATATCTGATAATGTTCTGTTTAAGACTTATGATGTCATGTTAAGACTTAATTATTTATTTATGTTTTCCCACTCGATGTATTAAGGTTAGTTGACCTGAGATTGATTTGTTCAAATGTTGTAACCCCTTAACGGGAGGATTTCAAATCCTGTGGAAATGAAGTGTTGGATTTGGGGGTGTCATAAGTTGGTATCAGAGCTGTAGATTATGAACCTTAGGTGGGGAGAAAACCTTAGGGTAGTAGCCTTTTAAGAGATCGATAACATAGTGGTGATAAACTCTTATCGAGTTCTAAGAAATGAATTAAGGAATTCATTGAAGATAATAAAAGACTTTATGTGCTTATGTGATTACTTATGTGCTCGTTAGTATCGATTAGCATCACGTAGTAACTAAAAACTTAAAATTTTGATTGTCAGGATGTCAAATGTTGGGGGATCCAGTCAGCCTAGGGAGGTTGAGCCCCGAGTAGCTAGAGAGGAGGGGCTTCGAGACATTCATACCTTTTGGGAATAGTTTATTTGGAGAGAGCCATCCCCATTAATCACTGTTGTGGGTCAGGAGCATGAGCTAGTGTTTGATTCAGAGGAGGACTCTAAGGAGATAGAGGTCGAAGATGAGGCTGAGGAGGAGGAGGAGGAGGATGAGGATCCTGATGAGTTTCCACCAAACTCTATCAGTGCTGAGATGTATGAAGAGTTGTATGACCGTAACATAGAGTTACAGGATAACGTTCGAGAATTAAAGGAGCAGACAGTTGTACAATGGACTACTATAGAGCAGAAGGATGGCGAGATCGAGAATCTTGGCATACGTCTTGGAGATGTGGAGTGGAAGTCGGTTCATGCAGAGAACCAAAATGAAGAGATGTCAGCTGAGTTAGAGAAACTGAAGAGTGACTTGTGAGAGGAGCCAGCGAAGCATGCTAGAGCAGAGGACGCTTGGATGAAGGCTTCTCGACGTGCAGATTTTGCTGAGGACGATGATCGGGCAAATAAGGCTAAGATTGAGGAGACGGACTACACATTTCAAACATCGATTGATAGGGCCTAGAATTGAGTTGTCTACTATCTAGTGCACTTTGAGGACTTACCTTGGTACATGCTAGATCGTAGGACGATGTTCTGTATCATGGAAGAAGAGTACAGAGAAGTTGTTCAACGTCTTAGTAGGTCATGATAGGAATAGTATGAGCTATGTGAATATTCTATGGTAGTTAATAATGTAAATTCCACTGTGGTTATAAACAATGGAATATGATAATTTAAATCCTGAAGATTCTTTATCTCGTGATAGTTGATGTAAATAGAAGTGATGCTATCTTTCGTATATTTAAAACTTATGAATGAATAAAATATCAGAGTTTATTTGAGATGATATGTGTTAAGTGATATCTTAAAATGTTTAAGCTAAGTTTTAAATATTTAAAAAATTGAGTAACGATCTAATAAGCGTATATCTTAAACAGAAATATGTCACCAAGAAGACGCCTAACCTTTCAGCCAGCTCAGAAAGGATCAACCAATAATAATAACAACAACATTGATGCCAACGCTAATCATGTTCAACAGTTGGTAAACCTATTAACGGGAGCACTTGCCAATTAGTCGCAAGCCCCACAAGCTACATCATTTAAGGATTTTAAAGCGGTAGGACCGCTAGAGTTCAAAGGATCCATGAACCCAATCGAAGCTCAGGCATGGGTAATGGAGATGGAGAAGGTATTTAACGTCGCAAGGGTCAACGAAGAGTAGAAGATTGCCTTTGCAACATTTTTGCCGAAGGCATTGGCCAGCTACTGGTGGTAGGCGAATAAGGTCCTGGGAGGACATGGCGTAATCACCTGGGACAGGTTTAAGGAGATGTTTTTTGAGATGTACTTGCCAATGAGCTCTCAGAACCAGAAGGAGGTTCAATTTCTGGAACTGAAGCAAGGTAACATGTCTGTTCCAGACTATGCTGCAAAATTTAATGAGTTGGCTAGGTTTGTAACTTATCAGGTAAATACTGATGAGAGAAAGGCCAGAAGGTTTGAGCAGGGGTTGAAGCCCTGGTTGTACAGCAAGGTGTCAATGTTTCAGTTGAACACTTTTGAGGGAGTGTTAGAGAAGGAAATTATCGCAGAAGGTGGAAGCGATGCTCTGACCAGGTACAATCAAGAACTTAAGAAGAAGAAGAATGAAGGTGAAAATCATAAAGCTAGTGGTAGCAATATTGGTGGTGGCAGCAGTCAGAAAAGGAGGTGGAACGACAGTGCGTCAACTGGGAACCAGCAAGGGAATCAGAAGAAGAAGGTGGAAGCTTGTCCTACCTGCGGGAAGAATCACCTGGGGGTATGTATGAAAGGAAAGAGGGTCTGCTATAATTGTGGTCAGGAGGGCCACATAGCACCAAATTGTCCTAACCCTAAGAAGGGGGCTTGCTTCACGTATGGGTTAAAGCACCATCTGGCAAGGGATTGTCCCAAGAAGATATCAGGAGGGGCAGGAGCAGGTGGAAATAGAGGAACCAGCGGTGGCAACACTCTGACCATCACAAGATCGACGCCAACCAACTGACCTACAGCTAAGACTTTCAACATGACAGTGCAAGATGCTGTGCAGTCACGTGATGTGGTGTCAGGTATCATTCTGATCAATAATATTAATGCTTATGTGTTATTTGATTCGGGTGCTACTTGCTCATTTATATCCGATGACTTTGCTAATAATCTAGAATTGCCTAAGGACGAAATAGAATACCCTATAAACATAGAAATTGCGAATAGGGAAGTGATTCCTGTTAAGTTTGTACACAAGAATTGTAGAGTGGACATTAAGGGAAACGTGATGATTGTAGATCTTATCCCGATTAAACTTGGGAAATTTGATGTTATTTTGTGGATGGATTGGCTATTCAATTATGGGGTGATAATTGATTTCCAAAAGAAGTGTATTAACCTTATGACCCTGTCAAAGGTTGTATTTTATGGCAGCAAGTCGCCTAGACAAGCGAGTTGTCTGACGATAATGCAGGCCAAGAAGTTGTTGAGACAAGATTGTGTAGGGTATTTAGCCTACATAGTCGATAGTAGAAAAGAGAGTCTGAAGTTAGAGGAGATACCTGTCGTGAGAGACTTTGTGGACGTATTTCCCGATAATTTGCCAAGACTTTTGCCAGATAGGGAAGTAGAATTCGTGATCAATTTAGCGCCAGGAACTGCTGTAATATCGAAGGCCCCGTACCTTATGGCTCCGATGGAGATGAAGGAATTAATGGTGCAGCTGCAATAAATTTTAGAAAAAACGTATATTCAGCCGAGCGTATAGTCGTGGGGAGCGCCGATGTTATTTGTAAAGAAGAAGAATGGAACGCTGACAGAGAGTTAAATAAGGTCATGATTAAAAATAAGTATCCGTTGCCTAGGATCGACGACTTATTTGACCAGTTGAAGGGAGCTAGATACTTCTCAAAGATAGACTTAAGAAGTGGGTATCATCAGTTGAAGGTGAGGAAAGAAGATGTTCTGAAGACAACATTCAGGACTCGATATGGTCACTACGAGTTTCTGGTGATGTCATTTGGTCTAACGAATGCTCCTACAGCATTTATGGACCTAATGAACAAGGTGTTCAAACCATTTTTGGACAAATTCATGGTGGTGTTTATCGATGACATTCTGGTGTATTCTAAAACCAAGGAGGAGCATGTAGAGCATCTGAAGGTGACGTTGGAGGCATTGAGAAGAGGGAAGTTGTATGCCAAGTTTTTAAAATGCGAATTCAAGCTGTGATGAACTGGGATCAGCTGAAGACACCGTCGAAAGTGAGAAGTTTTCTCGGATTGGTAGGATATTACAGAAGGTTCATTCAGGACTTTTCCAAAATAGCGACTCCGCTGATAAATTTGACTAGGAAATCGGTGAAATTTGTTTGGACGGAGAAGTGTGAGGAAAGCTTCCAAGAGCTGAAGAAGAGGTTGAGTACGGCACCTGTGTTATCTCTTCCGGATAGCATAGGAAATTTTGTGGTGTATAGTGATGTGTCGTATAAAGGACTAGGCTGTGTGCTTATGCAAAATGGCAAGGTCATTGCGTATGCATCACGGCAACTGAAAGATTATGAGAAGGGGTTTCCGACCCATGATTTGTAATTAGCTGCGGTAGTGTTTACTTTGAAGATCTGGAGACACTATCTCTATGGGGAGAAGTGTAAAATATATACAGACCATAAGAGTCTGAAATATATTTTTACATAGAAGGATCTGAACATGCTCCAGAGGAGATGGTTGGAATTAATAAAGGACTATGACTGTGAAATCTTATACCATTCGGGTAAAGCAAATGTGGTTGCAGACGCCTTAAGCATAAAGGGTCAAGAGAAATTGATGTTGTTGACAGCCCAGGAGGAGCTAATTTCAACGGTGGAGAAACTTGAGTTGGAGGTGAAATATCCAAAGGAGTCTAACGAGAAACTATTCGAACTAGGAACTAGTACCACTTTAGTGGATAAGGTTAACGAAGCACAACTTCAGGATGAGGAATGTGAGAAGATTAGGAAGAGGATATCTGAAGGGGATGAAGTGAAATTAAAAGTGGACAATGAAGGACTGTTAAGATTCGATGGAAGAATTTGGGTACCGCCACTGCCAGAGATTAAAGAGGAAATTTTGAGTGAGGCTCATAGTTTAAGATATTCGATTCATCCGGGGAGTACAAAGATGTACTAGGATCTCTTACAGCATTTCTGGTGGCCGAATATGAAATGAGACGTTGCCGATTGTGTGGCCAAGTGCCTGACATGTCAGAAAGTTAAAGCAAAACATCATAGGCCGATTGGGTTGCTACAACTGCTAGAAATCCCTGAATGGAAATGGGAGCATATCACAATGGATTTCGTAGTAGGTCTTCCGACGACTCAGAAAGGATTTGACGCAGTTTGTGTTATCGTAGATCGATTGACGAAATTAGCACACTTCTTACCGATCAATATCATATTCACCCTAGAGCAGTTGGCAAAGTTGTATGTCAATGAGATTGTTTCAAGGCACGGACGTTCCAGTCTCAATAATTTTCGATCGAGATCCGCGTTTCACATCAAATTTTTGGAAGCGACTACAAGAATGCATGGGGACGCAGTTAAGAATGAGTACGACATATCACCCTCAGACCGACGGACAAAGTGAAAGAACGATCCAGACATTAGAAGATATGTTAAGAACATCCATCATGGATTTCAAAGGAAATTGGGATGATCACCTACCGTTAGGGGAATTCGCTTACAATAACAGTTACCACGCAAGTATTGGCATGTCGCCGAAGTGTTGTACGGTAGAAAGTGCAAAACTCTATTATGCTGGGATGAAGTTGGAGAATGTCAATTGCTAGGACCAGAATTGGTACAACAGACATCCGAGATCGTCAAGGTGATCAGGACAAGATTGGTAGCTGCTAAGAATAGGCAGAAAAAATACGCCGATCCACACCGCAAGAATATAAAATTTGAATCAGGTAACTTTGTTTTCTTGAAAGCGTCTCCTTCGACGGGAAAGATCAGATTCGACAAGAAGGAAAAATTAAGCCCGAGGTTCATTGGACCCTTTGAGGTGCTGCGAATAATTAGAGAAGTTGCGTATGAGGTAGCCTTACCTTCGGCGTTAGAGCACATCCACAATGTTTTTCATATTTCAGTATTACGACCGTATAAACCCGATTACAAGCATGGCACAGAATATGAACCCCTACAATTTGAGAAAGATTTATCCTATGAAGAAGTTCCTGTTCAGATTGTTGACAGGAAAGATTGTTCTCATATTTATACAATGCTTATTCAATTGTATACCTTTGAGATTTATTATTTGATTTAAGTATCATTTTTATTGTTGAACCTTAAATGACTAGCGAACCCTTCTTGATTTGATTAGTCCATAGTTGATGAGCGTTATAAATTCTAGAACTATTATTGAGACTTATCCAAACCAAACTTCCTTTGGTGGGGACTCCGATGTCAAATTGAGATGAACAACCCTTTATAGGGAATTATTTACGTGTTAGCGTTGAGATGATGTGCACATACATGGTACTAAGGGCTGATCCCCCTAAGTATGAGAAGTAAGGTCCATATAGTCTTACGACTGTTAAAGGTTTAAAGTAAAAATACTTGATAGCCTGGGACATAGTTATTGGTCTTGTGACCCTCAGATATACTTTTGATTCTTGTTTCTAATCTTGATTCAAAAGCTGAGCTTTCTATTATTCCAGAACTCATTGATTTCTCGCATGTTATTATTATTATATTGGTATACTTGTGGGCAATTATTGCTCACTCTTGCATAATAACATTGCAGCTAAAGTTGAAAGAACCGAAGAGCCTTCCACTAGTAAAGGCAAAGGAAAGATGAACAAGTGATGAAAACTTGTTTATTATTATCTGATAATATTTTGTTTAAGACTTATGATGTCATGTTAAAACTTAATTAGTTATTTATGTTTCTGCACTCGATGTATTAAGGTTAGTTGACCTGGGATTGATTAGTTCAGATGTTGTAACCCCTTAAGGGGATGATTTCTATTTATTTATGAGTTTCTTTTATTTAAAAGTAGTTAGATGTGATATTATTAGACAGTAAACACCAAATCCTGTGGAAATGAAGTACCCGTATTTGGGGGTGTCACAGTTACACTAGCTAGGATCTAGATAGATCCAATTTACTTTCTAGTTTGTAAATATTTGGCTACCATGTGACCCTAGATCTATATCTAAAGGAAACGGAAAGCTTATTTATTCGCGTACAAGGATTTGATCAATAAATCTCTTATTTAGCAAAGTTTTAAAGTTATATGTATATATTATGTTTAAATATACATATTGCAAGCATTAAATGATATCGTGTGAGCTTAGGAACCACAAGGTCAATGATTCAATCAATGGATGTAACAAACGAGATTTTTGTATTTTAATTTTAAATATTTATTTAATTAAATAAATATTTTAGTTGATTTATTTATTGGTTGAATAAATAATTGATGTGATTATGTGGTGGAGTAATTTAATTAAGTGTAATATATTAATTAAATTGATGTTTAGTAATTTTGTAGTTGAAGTTTTAATTTACTTGAGATAATTAAATTAGATGAATTATTATGTGGTAATTTGGTAGTAATGATTTAATGAGTAATTTTAGTGATGTCTAATTTAATTTAATAATTAAATTAGAGATTTACTAATTTGTTACATGAAATTATGATTAATAAATAAATTATAATTGTGTAGCAATTTAATTTATGTGGGAATTTTATTTAATAAGTTGATGTTAGCTTTAATTTAATTAAATTAGAATATTGGAAATTAATTGAATAAAGTGTGACATTTAAACTATGTAGTAAATGAGTTATTAAAACAAATTAAAAGGAGTTTTAATTCAGTTTTACCAAACAAGGCCTAAGTCTTTTAAAATTCTATTTTAATTTAGTTTTTGCCAAACAATCCTTCGTGGCTTTTGATTTTCAAAAACATGTAACTGATATATATTTAATAGAGGGATTATGTTTTATTAGTTTTTATATTATGTATTAGATGTATATCAGTATTGTTATTACGTGAGTTAGAGATAAAAGAAAGAACAGAGAGCTAGAGAGAAAAGAGAGAAGGAAGAAAAGAAAGAAGAAAGAGAATTCTCTGTGAAATAAAAAACAAGAGTCCATCATCTTCTTCTAAAGCTAATCAAAGATAATAATCTAAACTTTAAGATTTCTAGTTTTATTGTTCTTCATAAAAAGCTAATTCTACTTCTCTATGTTTGAAGTTTTCATGAGAATTTGAGTAATATGATTTATGTATGTTAAATTGTATATATAAATTGTTACATATGATTTGTGTGAGTATTTAAACTGTTTAATTCATGTAAATATGATGAACATGAAAAAATTATGTTCATAGCAATTTACAATGAAGTATTTTGAAAAAATGGCTTCTTTAATATAAAAATTGATGTCTAATTCATGCTATTTATATAAATTGATTATAGAATATGATAACATTTTAAGAAACAAAAATAACATGATTTGAATGAAGTGATTTGGTTTAAAAACAAAGTCACAGTGTTTATTTTTGTCAAGAACACTTAACGATGGAGTTTTCTTCAAAATCATGGAATTAAAGGTTTTTAATTGATTGTTGTGATGTTTATATGTGTTAAATCATGCTAGAAACATTAACTTGTGTTTCAGTAAAGTTTTTGTATAAATTATGTGAGTTAAAAGTTATGTTTGATCGAAGTTAATAAGCCAAATTGGCTTTTTCTATAATTTTTGCGAGGTTGTCTGCGTCCCACTGTGTCGTGGCACCGCAGCGCCTATTCTGTGAGTAAACAGAGCGCTGCAGCGCCAGAGCAGAGTCAGGTGATGTGGCACAGCGTCGCAGCACCAGTTCTATGTGTTAATTGAAGCGCTGCAACGCCGAGACCGAAATGCAGAGCGTGATGACGTGGCATGGCGCGGTAGTGCCGGTTCCATGCCATTTCACTCACGCTGCAGCGCCGAGGCAGCACCGCAGCGCTAATGGTAGTTCATTATGTGGCGCTGCTGCGCCACCTATGCAGTTTAGACAGAAAATTTTATATAAGTGTACAATTCTTTGAGAATGTTAATTTAATAATTATAAAAGCATGTTATAATTATTAAAGCATGTGGCACAGCGTCGCAGCACCAGTTCTATATGTTAATTGAAGCGCTGCAACGCCGAGACCGAAATGCAGAGCGTGATGACGTGGCATGGCGCAGTAGTGCCGGTTCCATGCCATTTCACTCGCGCTGCAGCGCCGAGGCAGCACCGCAGCGCTAATGGTAGTTCATTATGTGGCGCTGCTGCGCCACCTATGCAGTTTAGACAGAAAATTTTATATAAGTGTACAATTCTTTGAGAATGTTAATTTAATAATTATAAAGCATGTTAATAAAATTATATGTTAATTTAATAGTATGTAATCATATTTTTAATATGAGATTTATGATTTTAAATTATAATTTCATTAATTGATTAACAAGTTTAAGTTTGACATGGATAATAATAATAAGTGTGGTTTGATCATGTTATGAACTAAATAATGATTGAACCTAATGACTAAGAGTTTTAAGTAACTAGGATTGGTTAACTAATGATGTGGCTTAGCTATACATAGTAACTAATTTGTGTTGCTACTGTTAATAACGTGTATGTAGGATAATTGTGGAACGAGTTATTATTTACTAGCTTACTCATGAGGCAAGTTTCTTAACTTATTTTATTCTTTATTTTTATCGAATACGCAAGTTCTTTAGTTCCATATTGGACAAGTATCTTATTGAGTTTCATTATTGAAAATAATATAACCTTGGCTTAATTGTTCAAGCAAGGTTTGATTGTATCTTTCAATTGCTTTAAGTTCATTTCTAAGACATGACTTTTAAATATAATGTCTATTGTTGTAACTTATAGTTGTTCCATAATTCTTTTGTTATCGAACTCTTAAATTATTCTAAGTTTGATTCAACTACTCCTTAGTTGATGATAGTTGAACTCTAAATTACCCTTTAAGCTAATCCAAGCCAAACTTTCATTGGTGCGGACTCGTTAATTAAAGCTGAGATGAACAATCCTGTTATATGGGATTACCATGACAAAGAGTTAAGATGTTTGTGCACAATACATGGTGCGAAGGGCTGATCCCCCTAAGTATGAGTTAAGAGGCCCATATAGTCTAACGACTGTTAAAGGTTTAAGTAGAAATATTTATAACTTGGGACATAGTTCAAGGTCTTGTGACCCTCAAATGAATTCTAAATCTTATATTCAATTCTTGATTATTGATGATAGAAATGTTATTCAATTCAATTGAACTTATTCAGTGACATGTCATCATTATTGATTGTTATTTCAAGTGAGCTTTTGTTAGCTCACTCTTGCATATATAACCATTGCAGCCAAAGTTGAGAAGGTTGACTAGCCTTCAACCAGTAAGGGCAAAGGCAAGATAAACAAGTAGAGAAGGCTTGTTCATGTCTATTATTATGTGGTTTTGTAATAAGACTTATTTAATTTATGTAATGATTTATTTTCGCACTTTATGTTTATTGTTTAAGGTTAGAAACCTGGGGAACGTTTTGACATTGATGTAATCCTTTTATAAGGAATATTTATTATTAAGGTTGTAATTTATTATTGCATTCCTTATTATGGGCACTTAGTTATGTTTTATTTAGATAGTGAACACCAAATCCTATGAAAATGAAGTACACGGATTTGGGGGTGTCACAAGTTGGTATCACAGTCTTAGGTTATGAACCTTAGGTGGGGAAACCTTAGGTAGTAGCCTTATAAGAGATCGAAAAGATAGTGATGATAGTTGAGATAATAAACTATCTTATGTGCTATGTGCTTATGTTTATGTACTCGTGAGTATCAAAGAGTATCGAACGGTATCACGTAATAATTAAACCTTAAAATTTTGTTGTTAGGATGACGATTGTTGGAGAGTTTAGTCAGGTTAGGGAGGAGTTACCTCAGATGTCTAGGGATGAGGAGCCCCGAGACATCCATACTGTATGGGAGCAGTTGGTTCAAAGAGAGCCATCTCCACTGATCACAGTAGTGGGTCAGGAGCATGAGCCAGTCTTTGATCGAGAGGCTAAGGATGAGTCAGAGGAACAAGAGGAGGATCCATAGGAGTTTCCACCTAACTCTATCAGAGCTGTGATGTACGAGAAGGTTTATGACTGCAACATTGAACTGCAGGGTAGAGTCGGGGAGCTAGAGGAACTGATGGATATGCGTTAGACCACCATACAGCAGAAGGATGAGACGATTCAAGATCTGGAAGAGCATCTTGGAAACGTGGATTGTGATCTAGTTCACGTAGGGGGTGAGAGAGATGATGCACTGGCTGAGCTTGAGAAAATAAAGAGCGACATGAAAGAGGAGTCAGCAAAGCGTGCCAGAGCAGAGGATGCTTGCTTAAAGGCTACTCAACGTGCAGATCGAGCTGAAGACGAGGTTCAAGTGAAGAAGGCCAAGATTAAGGAGACAGACTATGCTTTTCATTCAGCTATAGATAGGGCCCAGGATCAAGTCTTTTATTACCCAGCTCAGTTCAAGGATTTACTATGGTATATGGTGGATCGTAGACCAGCCTTTTGGGTGATGGAAGAGAAACGTAGAGAGGCTGTGCGACGTCTTAACATGCCTAAATAGTAGAATTATAAACTATGTGATTATTTATGTATTAAATAAATGTAAGTCCCAAAGTTTGTGATAAATAATGGGATAAGATGATGGTGTAATCCTGCAAATTATTCCAGTTCAGAAAAGATGATGTAAATAGCAGAGATGCTATCTATTCTATGTTTTAAAAACTATGTATAAATAAAATGCTGAAGTTTATTGAAGTGATATATGTTTAAGTGTGAATTTATTTTAAATGTTTAAGTTTGAACTTAAATATCTAGTAAGCATATATCTTAACAGAAAGATACCTCATAGAAGAAGACCAGTATGTCAACAACAAGAGGGTTCTACAAACAATAACAACGATGAGGCGAATGTTAATCCAGTTCAACAATTGATGAATTTACTTATGGGAGCGCTTGCGAATCAGCCGCAAGTTCAAGCTGCGACGTTCAAGGAGTTCAAAGCGGTAGGACGGCCAGAATTCAAGGGATCTATGAATCCGATCGAGGCCCAGACGTGGGTGATGGAAATGGAAAATGTCTTCGATGTGGCCAGAATTAATGAGGACTATAAGACGGCTTTTCCTACGTTTATGCTAAAGTCAGAAGCTAGCTACTGGTGGCAAGCTAACAAGGCTCGAGGAAGAGAAGGCGTTATAGTATGGGACAGATTCAAAGAGATGTTTTTCGAAATATACTTTCCAGTAAGCTCGCAGAACCAGATGGAGGTTCAATTTTGGTGCCGGAGTACGCCGCAAAGTTCAATAAGCTGGCAAGATTTGCGACGTACCAGGTCAGCACAGATGAGAAGAAGGCAAGAAGGTTAGAGCAGGGATTGAAGCCCTGGTTGTACAGCAAAGTCCCCATGTTTTAGCTAAACACATTTGTTGCAGTGTTGGAAAAGGCGATCATCGTGGAAGGTGGAAGCGATGCCTTGACCAGGTAAAACCAAGATCAAAAGAAAAAGAAGAATGAGAGTGAGAATAAAGCTGGAGGAAGTGGTTTCAACAACCAGAAAAGGAAGTGGAACGACAGTATTTCTGCTGGAAGTCAACAGGGAGGTCAGCAGAAGAGAAGGTTTGAAGATTGTGCTACATGTGGGAAGAATCACACTGGAGTGTGTTTGAGAGGAAGGCGGGTATATTTCAACTGTGGTCAGGAAGGCCACATTGCGTCGAATTGTCCTAACCCGAAGAAGGAAGCTTGCTTTACATGTGGATCGAAGGATCACATGGCTCGTGATTGCTCGAAGAAGCCAGCTGGAGGGTCGAGTGGGGGAAGAGGAACCAACAACGACAGTACTTTGACTATCGCTGGACCACCACAGACGAGCCGACCTACCGCCAGAACATTCAACATGACTGTGCAGGATGCTGTGCAGTCAAAGGATGTGGTGTCAGGTTTCATTCTGGTCAACAGTATTAATGCTTATGTATTATTTGATTCGGGTGCTACTTGTTCATTTATATCCGATGACTTTGCTAAGAATTTAGACTTACCTAAGGAGGAATTAATTTACCCTTTGAACATAGAGATTACGAATAGGGAGGTTATTTCTGTTAGGTTTGTATACAAAAACTGTAGATTGGTCATTAAGGGTCATGAGTTGATGGTAGACTTAATTTCGATAAAACTTGGGAAATTCGATGTTATACTGGGTATGGATTGGTTGTTCAACCATGGGGCAGTAATCGATTGCCAGAGGAAATCTATGAACCTTACGACTCTGTCTAAGGTAGTGTTTTGTGGAAGCAAATCGCCTAGACAAGCGAGTTGTCTGACGATTATGCAGGCCAAGAAGTTGTTGAAACAAGGTTGTGTAGGGTACTTAGCCTACATAATGGATACTCGTAAGGAGAGTCCAAAGTTGGAAGAGATAGGAATTTATGGATGTGTTTTTTAGCTATTTGCCGGATAGAGAAATAGAGTTCGTGATTGATTTAGCGTCGGGGCTGCTCAGATATCTAAAGCCCCATACATAATGGCTCCGGTAGAGATGATGGAGTTGATGGTTCAACTGCAGGAATTGTTGGACAAGAAGTATATTCAGCCGAGCGTATCGCCGTGGGGAGCGCCGATACTGAGGACAGGCACGGTCGCACTGCCCTGTACCCTAGCAGACTTCAGCTTTTTATTCTGTTTGAGCCTTCATCATCACATCAACAAATTTTGAACCTAAGGATCACAAAACGACCTATTAGTACTACTAAAAACACTAACATGACTACTAACTTCTAAAAATTACTAAAAATTGAAATTAAAAATAGTAAACGGACGGGTTGCCTCCCATCTAGCGACTAATTTAGAGTACTTCAGTCGAACTTCTTTGACTATTTAACCAATTCCCCTTCAAAAGTTGAGGAACCCTCCATCCATCAGTAGCAATGTATCTTTTGGAAGGTTCCCATCAGTAATGGCCATTGAATCAAAGTCACCTAGCATACTCTTTTTAGATAGGATCCCAATTAAGAACGACAAATAACTAGGTGCTTTCTCCATTGTGTCTGTGATCAGATTGTGGCATGGAAGCTTGTCAAACACATCATGCTCTTCTTTTATCTTCCCTTTTGCATCCCACCATGGCTCCAATGTTGTGCTAGCTCTCATATCACATAGAGCTTTGCCGATGACATGACTACCAATTGGGCACGGTCTTGCAAAACTGCCCGGATCATTGAACTTTAGTGGAGAAGGTATATGGGACACTATCAAAATTGGTTCATCTTCGTTGAAACTCAAAGTTAGATCTTCACCAACCTCCTTTTCCTGGTCCCCAATTGTCTCCTCTCTTTTAACATCTATATCATTTGGTACATCCGGTTGCAGATCTGGTTTAGGTTCTCCATTAGTCTCGGAATCCATGCCATAGGGCCAAAAGTATTGAGGACAAATGTTCGAGGCATTGAGTAGCTGTTCCATCTGGTTCGTAAAATTTTGACTCGATATCTCCTGATTAATCCTCTTCTCCTCACTTGAAGCTATGAACTTGGACAGAATTTCCTCCAAAGTTGAGTGTTCTTCCTGTTGTAGTGGAGGTGGATTCGAGAACTCTTGTGGGTATGTTGGACTTGGAGCATAAAATTGATCTTGATGAGTATGGCTCTATGAAAAATCTGGGTGATACCCACAATCCTAATGATAGTTGTTGGGATAGACATAATTTTTGGGGTAATTACCGTTGTACTGTACCGGCTCGAAACTGATGGCGCATTGATGACTCGGATGGTTTCCAGCACAATAGTCGCAAATAACCGCCACACTTTGACTACGTTGTGCGGCAAAAGCGTCAAACGTACTCGAAAGTGTCTTTATCTGTACTAGCAATGCAGAAAGTGTATTGAGTCCATTAATCTCCACTTCCCTTGGCTGAGTCATTCTCGTATACGGCCATTGATAATTAAATTCATCAATGGTACCTGAAAAGAAAGAAAAAATAGAAAGAGAATTAAATAAAATAAAATAAAAACGTTTAAATTAAAACTAATTTGATAAAAATAATATTGGCAAAAATTATTAAACTAATTCCCCGGCAACGCCACAAAAACTTGTTGATCGATTTCACAATCAAAACATACGTGCAAGTATACACGGTCAACAAGTAATAAAGTGTAAGTAGAGTATCGTTCCCACGAGAAATTATTTAACAAAAAATTATCAAGTACTAACTCTTATCCAACTCAATCTTATTTAAACAATTGATTTAATATTTTGAATTAAAATATATAGTTAAACTAATACTAAATACCACTAGAATGAAACATCATAATGAAAATTTAAGAGTACAATTTTACTTATTGTCTCACTTAGATCAATACACTTCCTGTTAAGTCATGCTACTTATTCCAAATTATTAATCAAGAACACACAAATATATATGACCATCTCTCGATGCACCATAAACAAATCAACTTAAATCCACAGATGATAGAATTAAGAAGAACACCCTAATTAACTAATTTACTATATCTCTATGTGAATTACAATTAAAAAGAATTTTAAGTCCAAGTTTTTTATCAGATTATATGCGATGTATAGGTATATCTCTATACTAAACACAAATCATGAATTCCAACGCCATGCAGAAAAAACAATCGCATGCTATTATAATCAGATCTAAACCTATAATCCATCTCTCAAGTACATATAGATTATCACGGTAACTGTTGATTAGACAATTAATCAATTAAGAGCAAACCATAATAGACAATCCCATAATAGTTAACAAAACTAAAAAGAAAGCATATCAAAATAAACTACGTAACAAGATCTATTGTAATCTTAAAATAGAATTTAGTTCACGATTGAATTAAAATCCATAATCCACAATTGAATAAACATTGAAAGATAAAAATAAAAGTAGAGGAAAGAATGAAATATGTTGTCTGCAAATCTGAATCTCCCTCCTGCTCCTACTTTGAATCTTCAATGCTCTCCAAGTTGCTTCAATCTCCAAATCTAATCTAAACTAGGGTTTTGTCCTAATCTAATGAAATTTAATCTAATTGAATTGAATCTAATGAATTCTCTCTTAAAACTAATTGAAAACAACCATATATAGCCTCTAATACAAATCCTAATCGAATTATAAAATCCCTTTCACGTTACAACTCTATTACACTGCTTAATGAAAAAGTCAACCCTGGTCAACTCCAGAAGTGGCGCGATCGTGCTGGAAATAGCCTGGAATTAGGCGCTGGCCGCGCTCAAGTGATAGAGAGCATTTTCTGGGATTGGGGATAGGCGCGGTCGCACTCAAAATGAACTAGAAACGGGCTTCTACTATAATGTCCTTTGGTAAAATTGCCATAACTTTTGATCCTAAAGGAGTTACGGGGCCTGAAACCTATCAAATCGAAGATCGCGACAAAATCTACAACTTTCATTATTTAAGAATTTAGAGATAATGGCTGGATCAAGCTCGAAATTGAACTTCAAGTGACTGCTACGTAAATGACAGCTCCAAACTTTGAGGTTCGATCTTTGTTGATAAAAAAAGTCAACTCTCACATCCGAACTCCGATTAGGATGATTCAAGATGTTCCGAAAAGCTAAGAAGTAGTTTTACAATAAAATTCAAGCTCCAAGCCAAGAACATGCATCCAACTTGGCATTGAAAGCCCTACAATCTCTCCTTCTTGTACTTGCTTGTATAGTGTACTTCAAAAGATGTCTGGAATTCTTTTCTTTGCTTCTTTATGCCAATAATCGCTCACACAGTTCCCAAGTATAAGATCTACAAAATGAACACAAAATGCATGAAAAGTAACTACAGAACCATGGAAATAAACAACAATTCAAGTCCAATAGTAACTGAATCGCAGGTATAAAACACAATCATCATATGCTGGAAATATTTAATTTAAAGCAAGAATGAGCATTTGCATGTCCAGCAAGTATAAAAGTTGTATATAAACAATAAAATCAAGAATCATGTTTTCATACTTCTTAAACCTTCAACAACTGAATTTTTTTTTTAAAGATCTCGAATAACATGAATAATACTTCATTTCATTTTAAAATATCTTTTTGAAACAACATACTTATTATATTAAGCGGTTATAAGACAAATAACTTTCATTTTCATTTGAAAAGATTTGAACAACTATTCTATTGTAAATCGTCATAGCTTACGGGCACGTTGGGTGATAAGCCCTTTTTACCCTGCGTTGATCAAAAATACATGGTGAACGACTGAATTTTTGTTCATTGTGACCACTTCCAGGGTCTTGTCGAATTACTCAACTAAAAACATGTTCTTCTCAGGCTGGAGTCAGAACCCTAAAATTATTTGGGTGGACAGCTCTACTTAATCCCAATAACATTTCAAAGAATTATATTCAAATCAATAAAACGTTTTAACATGCATCTAACTGATACAATTGACATTGACATAACTTTTAAATAGTTCATGGATATCAGAACTTAAAGCTTGAAAAATTCATGTCATAGCATAGCTTGAACACTTATACAAATACAAAAGGTTTTCATAAGTATGAAATCCGTACAATCATAAAAGTATTGTAAGAATTTGACTTAAACATCTCATAACATTCAATATATAAAGATTGAATGGATTTAAAATAATTGCCTTATGCGCTCTTTACAACTCAACGTTAATTGTCCCTCGATTGTCCTACACATTTAAATGCACATTGACAAACCAATTAGACACGTATAGATGTCAATTATGCTTTACATTAACTTTATTTTATAACTTGTAATGTCCATTTAATTAGATTTAGGACACTTTTTAAGTTCATTAACATTTGACTCGGCGTTTTGACGTTTGTACGTCGCACTCCTGACTTGCCTAACTCGAACGCCCAGGCGACATACCCTTGCGTATGATTGACACACCCAACTTATCTACCATACATTGGTTTATAATAACTTAGATCATATTTCCAAAGTTTAACATTAAGAACTCGAAAAAACTTGACAAACATGGCTTGGTGTCACGACGTTCCGAAAGAATCACCATGCCTCATGCCCAATTGCACAGTAGCCCTAAAAGGCTTAATTTCGAACTTGATCCTGACCTTAAATCTCAATTCTTAACAAATGAAATTTGTAGATCTAATTCTTAGCTTTCTTGAACATCTTGAATCATCTCAATCGGAGTTCATACGAAAGAGTTATGTCCAGATTACTAAAGCACATTGAAGTTGTCTTGTATGGCCCCCTGGCCAGCGCCTCTAAGCCCCCTGGTAGCGCCTAGGTGTTGTGCTACCGCACTTGAGCGCCTCTGTGCTGCTAACCAGCGCCTAGGCGCTTGGCCCATGCATCCCAAACTCAATTTTATAATTTTGTTGCACGTACTTTACCACTTCATAACTTCATTATCTGATATCGGAATGAGTTTGTTCTTAAGCCATTTTCTTGCTCGTAACATCCTCTACACATCCCCCTGGATGAAATAATTTTTAATATTCTCTAACTTGTTAGAAAATCGGCTCAAAAATCCTTTGTGAGCCAGTTTTCACCAAACGACGTTTTCAACGTCTAACTTTCTAATCTTCATATTAGGTGGTTAGACAAATGATAGACTTAGTGGGAAAATATCGATTATGTTGGTTGATGTATATTCTTCAATGGTGATATGATATGATACAATTTTTTCATTCCCTGGGATGATAATTATTAAATTATTCATTTTAAAATTTTACATTTATTAAATAAATTTTTATTTATTTAAGTTAATAATTTTAATTTGTCCTTCTAGTTAAATGAAAGTGAAATATAAGCAAACTTTTTGCTTGCATCTGCTGACCAGTCTACAAATTAACCAGCGCATAACAAAATTAAGCATCCATACATGCCTAATTACCAGAGCACACCTATATATATATATATATATATATATATAGGTTACGCATCCGTAGCAAACGGTTGCCAAATGTACTATTTCAGCAACCTTAATCTCATTCGTTGATCTAGATATTGGATGGTGTAGATTTAAAGCTTAAAAGTCTCAGCCGCTACAACATGTAGCGACAATTCAACACTTATAAGCCAAAAAATTAATTAAGAGGATGACCCACTTGCCGCTACAATTTGTAGCGCCTGGCCAAGTTAGCAAGATAGAAAGGGACTTGAAGGAGAACTAAAGCAAAAGAAGACTAAATGTGGATTTGGGGGAACTCATATTGACTTTTACCACACGGTTGAGGTTTTTTTTTTGGGTTTGGTTTGTCTCTACTTTCAAAGGATCCTCAACAAAAATTAAAAAATAATTTTATTAATTTACTATTCATTTTAAAGAAGCAAAATTAAAATAAAATTACAAATAAATAATTAAGGCAACTAACTTTCTACAAATTAAATTACAAAAGAAAAACTTTCTACAAAACAAAATTAAAATTACACAAGATATGTGGCTTTTGATTATCTCAACTTTCAATTTGTCAAAAAATTATTTACTAATTAATTCCTTTCTATGTATAAAAAAATCTATACTAGCTAAAAAATCCAAAAATTAAAGGTATGATTCAAACCCATGTCTATATATGTTGCAACAGCTTTGAGAGTTAGTCAACTAGTTGACTTGGTGTATATGTTTTTGATCAAGTAGATTTTTCGTCAATTAAATAAATTAGTTATAAAATTGGTTAAGGCAAAAGTTGAGTTGAAAATGGCAAATTAATTAAATAAAAAAATAACTTAACATCTCTTAGTGGTAAAAAGTAGTTCACGCTTCAAGAGTTGCCATGTGTACTATTCCATTAACCATAATTTACGCCGTTGATTTCGAAATTGAATGACATGGATTGAATCTAATTTTTTACCTGCCACTACAGGCTATAGCGACAACAACAACACTTAAAGCGACAAACCAAATTATAGCTTTGTCCCTCGTGCTACACTGTCTGACACTACAAACAAAGAAAGTTTAAATTTTATAACTACCTGTCTGCCTATAATGTGGTGGTATTATGGAGAACATTCAAATTTTTAGCGATAGAATTTAAAAGTTTTGAATTTATTAACAGATTCACAAATAATGGTAAAAATTAAAATTTAATTAATAAACTGACCATATAAACTACTTGATTTTCTTTTAAAATATAAAGTTGGCAAGTTCCAATAAAAAAAACATAAAAAAAAGAAAAAGAAAAAAGAAAAAACTTTCCAAAATGTAAGTATACTGAGTAGTGGCCTTTTTTCCATACAAATTGCAAACCATAACCTTTATTTACCTCATTAAGATATTATAATAATTATAATATCCTTTTTTTATTAAAATAATCCCATATAAGAATTTATTTTAATACCTTTGGTTAAAGCATATAAATAGACATTATATATCTAAACCACCCCTTTATTTTCTTATCCCAATTGTTCACAACAAATATTATTTCATTCCTTAATAAATACATATACATAATACATACATATTAAATCTCATTTACATGCTACATCAAACATGTACAAATCACATATAGTAAATAAATAACTAAAAAATTATCCACTATTTTCATATTATTATTATAATAGAAACTATAAGAAATTTTCAGGTTCTTACAAAAATAGCATGCAACAATTACATACATAGCAGCGAAAGTGTAAAAATAGAGTTTAAAAATTTTACAAACCATTAACCCAAATCATCCTTCATGCGCAATTATTAATTTAATCTAAAGAGATGAAGAACGAATCATACCCTTGGAAATTCGTGCTTCCTCATATACGAGTTGAACTCCAATCATTTTCTTGTTCGACTTGAATCTACCGGGTGTGATTCATTCCTTTGATCAACGTTAGCCACCTAAGTGTTTGGTCTCTAGAAGTGATCCACCAAGGATGAACAACTATTAAGAAGGTTTGTTATTGGCAAAACCCTAATTTTCTCTCTCTAGAAAAGGTGTGCTCTCCTAGCAATTAGAATTGCAATAACCCTTAATCAAAATAAGACTACTTTTATTTATAGATGTAAGCAACCCTCTTAAACATTATAGAATTAAAATTTTATTTTAATTAATTAAACTCTTTTAATTAATTAGGATTCCTAATCTTATTAGGAATAATTGATTAAACTCCTTTAATTAATTTACCTCCTAATCTTATTAGGAATATGGGAGAGTAGATTTATTAATTAATTCTCAAACTCCTTTAGGAATTAAACTAATAATAATAGTAGTAGTAATAATAATAATAATAATAATAATAAGACTCCTCTTTTTAATTTATATTTAATATTTCCTAAATATTAAATAATAAATATTAAGTTATTTAATTTATTCTATCACCATAGATTAAATTAAATCCACTTAACTTATTATTACGATTATGTCATTTGTTTCTTAAATAAATATTCATCCTTTTATGGTGTAACCCTTGAAGAATATGGGAGAGTACATTTATTAATTAATTCTCAAACTCCTTTAGGAATTAAACTAATAATAATAGTAGTAGTAATAATAATAATAATAATAATAATAAGACTCCTCTTATTAATTTATATTTAATATTTTCTAAATATTAAATAATAAATATTAACCTATTTAATTTATTCTATCACCATAGATTAAATTAAATCCACTTAACTTATTATTACGATTATGTCATTTGCTTCTTAAATAAATATTCATCATTTTATGGTGTTACCCTTTAGGTTCTCCATATTAAACCGGTTGTGAATAAATTAATTAGAACAATTCTAATTTTATTTAAATAAATAAATTAACTATTAATTTATTTAAATAAATAATATTTATTCTACAAGAAGGGTAAGCCCTTAGCGCTCAACGACTTTCCAAATAATATAGATTTCAACATTAATCATAAAAGAACATTTGAGTAAATAGTTATCGTACAATTCATTTCTTCTACCATACAATGTCCCAATTAAATTAAGACATGAATTTACTATCAAGTATTATTTTATTTAATTATATGTATTCCGATCCTAAATGCACAAACTCCTATAATGTAAATTAGAAACTACTTTCTAATTTCATTATGTCTTGGCCAAGGACTATTGAGTTGTCATTTATCGAATCACATAGGACATTCACTTCTTTTACTAGAAGTGGTAGATCCTTTATTGATCATTCATTATCTTCATGTATAATTAATTATATCCAAACATACCCTTTGATATACCATCAGGGTCTTAAGGGATATGTCAAAGTATAACTCACTATACATAAGATATTATGATGATCTCAAGTCTAAGGATTACTTATACTAATATCACTAAAGGAATTCCTATTGATGGGCTAGTAAAACTCCATTAGGTATTCCTTAACGAGCCACGTTCAGTATACTTATTCTCCGATAAGCACCTATATACTTGCTTTAGTGTCTCCACACAAATGATCATGAGATCGATCATTCTCTTCCAAAGAGCAAGCAATGTATATACCAATCTATCCGGATTCCCTAATCCCCTATTTAGTAACTATTGGGAACTATTTTAGTTTTAAGCTTTCTAAGAATTTAGATCTTATTAGCATGATCATCATCATGGTTCTAAAAGCATTGCTTAATCACATTTAAATATAACAGCATTATGTAGATAATATAAACGCCTTTAAATAAATAATTCTTCTATTAATAAATGAATAAGATTGTTACATAATATATACTTTATCATCATACATAATTGACTTGTGCGCATACTACTTTCAAATCTTCCATCAAAATATTTTCAAGAAACTCATACAAAGCTTAAAGAGAAAGAAACTCCTACTCTCAAGGTCCATTTCCCATCTTTATACTAAATCTAGCTTAGATCTAACTTATTTTGTCAATTATTGTGATTAGGCTTTGTTTGTTTGTGGTTGTTTCTTCATTTAAGACTCTCCTAGCATCCTAGATTATTTTTAGAGGTGTGTGGATCCTATTTTGAGTCATGGGTAGTTATAGAGGGTTTTTCATTATAGAAATTCTTCTTAACAAACTTATAAAGTCATTTTAATGGTGATTCGATATAAATCTAGCTCATTTTTGTTGATTATTATGTTTAGGCTTTGTTTGTTTATGGTTATTTCTTCATTTCTCAAGCTCTCCTAGCATCATAGATCATATTTAGAGGTGTTTGGATTCTATTTTGGAGATTATGGATAGTTAGAGAGAATTTCTCACGGATGGAATCTCCTCCTAATCAACCAAGAATATCCTTTTAATAATTTAGCGATTTTGACTTTGATTCAACTTCTTTTACTGATTATTTTTCCTTGGGAGTTATTTTCTGTTGACTTAGGTCACCCAAATATCCTATATTTATACCTAGTGGTGAGGGAATGCTACCTTTTGGCTACCGAGGAATTCTCAAGAATAGAATCTCCTTGTAACCAATCTAAGATATATTTCCGGTTAGAATTCGATATGTTGTTTTATAGATCTATGGAATCTTATATCTATGGATTTCATTCCCTAGATTCTAATTTCCTTTAATAGATCTCATCGATATGTAATGGATCATTGCGATTTCGATATTAGTTGGTGATATAATATGATTTCTACGATATAGTTAACGAAGTAATTGTGATGTTGTTGAGTTGTTGTGAGATCTATAGATTTAGGGTTTATGGAAGTCCTTTCTTAAACTCTAAACTCCGGTTATAGATCACGATGGGTTGTTGGGTATGATTATGAATCATGTGAGTCTAATAATGAATTTAACGCTCTTAAACATCGTGTTTAATTGGAATTGAAGGATATTCTCACGATGGACATAGTTAATGATTGTAATTGTACGATTCGATAATTATAAATGTAATTCGGGCCTTAAAACGATATCGAGGGTTCCACCCCATGAAAATTGGGTTTAAGGCCCCTTAATAGTGGATTTTGTTATTTTGAGGTGCTTGGAGTTATTTAGATGACTTACATGCCTACGAGTAGCCCCAACCCTATTTTCAATGCTTGATTTTATCTTTCAACATACGAAAATGATTTTCGAACAAAATTGCAAAGATCTTTTAAAATTGAATCAAACTAGGTTATTAGATTAATTCTACGCTTAAATTGAAAGTAATAGAAACATCGATTCCTATTTGATGAAGGGTTTGAAAACAATGTTTTCCCTAAAACGACACCTTAAATTTCTTGTCGAATGAAAGATAAAACAAAACTTTTCCTTTAAATCAAATCATTGGTGCATAGGTTCAAAGAAGCTCAAAAGTTACTTTCAATATAATGCACCCATCAAAACTTTAACGACCTTAAGAGACAACCCCTAGGTTATTTACATCTTTTGACTCAAATCTAGGAGGCGACACCCTAGATTTCAACTTCAAAATTACAAAATCAAATTGACTCTAGGAGACGATACCCTAGATGTTCCCCAATGACACAATTCATAAAGGCACAAAACACAAACATACACTTCATGTTTCTCAAAACATTTCATTTAATCTTTTAAGGAAAACATTAGGAAAGCGGTAACCGTGTTTCATGGAAGTCGGGGGTGCGTAACACTTTCCCCTCGCTTAAGCAAGCCCCCCGAACTCTATGAATCTCGGTTGTGGATTATTTTTATGGAGTCATACGATGGACCATCTCAATTTTTAAAACCTAAATATTCGAAAGAGTTAGCACATCCATTTAAATCTTTACCAACTAATGACTCTGTCTAATTGGCCCCCATTAAAATCAAACTTTAAAATCTCGCGACATTATGTCAATTTTTCTCAAAATCACCCTTACAATCCGCGATCTGTAATCTCAAAATCATGAAGGAAAAATCCCAACGTCGACACCTGACATATGTCTTGGTTGTGCGCCTGTCATATTACTTCAAGTCTCTTATCGAAAGTACCCTTTCTTATCTAATACTCTTCGTGAAGCTTGAATTCCCCTATTTCTCTGTTCAACAATCCAAATTCCTAAACTGGTTTTTGGTAAAAGGGTGTCTCTTTAAGTTTTATGTCATTGTGCTCGGAAAGGCCTCTTTAGTTTTTAATATCAATGGTCCATTATTCATGCCTCAGACTGTCTCATTTATGTATTACTACACCTCCGAATGAGCTGTAAGGAGAAAGACATGGTAAGCTTCTTGGGAGAACCCTCGGGTGGCCTGTCCGAACCTTAAGGGCCAAACCTTAAGGCCATCTTTTGCCTCATTTGTGCTTTCTTGTATTCGGTTTGTGTATTTTTTTTTCCTTTCTTTATTCTTTCAATGAGGTTGCATGACTTTTGAAAGGCTTTTATAGGATGTGATGGTCCTAAGTTAATGTAGACTTAGGACGTCTCTTTATACTAGATCATTTCTTGATCTCCGAATCATCCTCTTAGCTTCTCAAGCATCTCAATTCATTATCGTGGTTGGAGATCATGTTCATAGGTAATGAGAAAGCTTCTAGGGTGATGATCCCCATAGGTGACCTAACCATAGGGTGGTGAACCTTGGGTAGCCATCTTTCTCAGTCTTTTTATGTCAATCTTTTCCTTATTTTGCTCAAAATTCCTTTGGTGATTAAATATAGGGCAAAAAACCATCACTGTTTGGCCAATTGAAGGTGTGAACCCAAGGGTGGCAACATCACAATGAGTTGAATCTTAAGATGTTGAACCCCAATGTATTATTTAATTTGTGTAAGCCCTAATAGTCAAACCCTATGATGACAAATTGTAAATGCACATTCCCAATCCTTAGTCAAACTTTTGACTATTTTATTTTGGTTTAATTTATTCGAGTGATTTAATTCAATTGGGTCATTAGCATCCTATCATTAAAAATGCGCCCATCTTTTTGTTGTACACACCATTCTTTCACATTTAAGATAGTTTCCTTATATATGGAAGAATATTTAAATGATTGAATGATATATTAATTAAAATATTAGTTTCAGTTAGTTAATACATAAGTGAAATTTAAACTTTTACTTTCCCAAATTTATTACTCTCTCCGTTCAAATTTACATGTTCTAATTTTCTTTTTGGTTTGCCTAAATCTATTTGTCCTCTTTCCTTTTTAATATTATATTTAACCTTATTTTTTCAATACTACCCTTAATTAACTTTTAAAAAAGTTCATTGAAAATAACATGACATACATTAAAAAAAGTAGTACTATTAACTTTAATATTGGAAGCACAACCACATTCTTTTTTCCCCCTCCCTCTCCTTTATTTTATTATTCTACGAAAGGAGAGATTAATTAAAACAAAATTAATAATAATAGAGTATTTAAGATGGATAATTTGGAGATAAATTATTTTTCTTAATAGTCGTATACTTTCAAATTAGAATAACTAAAATTGGAGGATAGGAGTATTATAGCTTTTTTTAGTTTATAACTTTTAATTTTATATTTTTAATATATAATATTTAAAATTAAAAGTTATAATATAGCCTGGACCAATCTGGTCAGTATGTTACGCAAACTAAACTTTCACCTCTTTTATCCAGTCTGGCCTGACATTACTTGGTCAAAGGTCAAAGCTTGACAAGTTCGAATCAAGCCAAACTAAGTAACCTATTTGTGCATCACTATAAATTTGTATCATGTGTTTTAAAAATTACTAGTCTCACAGGTGCTACGCAGGTGTCAATATATAAAAATAAAAAATCAAATGAGTAAAAGAAAAGAAGGCGAAAGAATCCATAGAGAAAATTGCAAAGGAAAAAAAATTAATCTTACAAAATGACATTATAATGAGAAAGATGGAGAAAAAAATTTAAATTAATTATGAGAGTAAAAATTGGGGTGATAATTAAAATATGGAGAGGAAAATAGAGAAAAATAGAGGAAAATCATGAGAAAAAAAGGGAGGGGGTGATAATCAAAATATGTAGAAAAATTTTGAAAAAGAGGGGGGAATTTATAATCAACTATCTCATGCGGAAAAGTGAGGGGGAAATTTATAAATATTGAATCGTTTTCATTGGTTCCAAGTTGACTCAATGAACTTTTTTAGTAACACAACAACCCAAAGATTTTTTATTTTGCGTGATATATATTCATTTACACTGGCTTCTCAAGTTTCTTAAATTCATAAACTAAATATATGTATCCTTTTTTTCTTTATTTTTCATAGAGTAAAGAATTCTAAAGATTTTTTTAGTTCTCTTTTTGCAAGTATCAAATTTATCAATTCTCAAATTCATAAACTAAATGCATTGTTTTTTTCCCCAATAAATATGATATCAATCTTCATAACATATTTATGGAGAATTAATATTTCTACAAACTCCGCCTCACATAAATAGTAAGTAGGGTTCACTCTCATATGAGAGTACATATGAGAGTACATTGTGGAACTAACAATTTCACTTGTGAAAATATCAATTCCTTATTTATATATGCACAACAATTCTTGCACTTATTCATTCTCACAAAATGTTCATGTATATCCAGGTAATATTTAATCGATCTATTTTTGGTACTATTATTTACCAACTAATACATTTTATATGATTTAGAATAACTAGTAATTGCCCGTGCTTGAAGGCACAGGGTAACGAAATCCTCTCTTACTCTCCTTTTCAACAATCCCACTTTCATTTCCTCTCTCTCCTCCTTCCTCTCCCACCACCCTTTCCTCCCTTTCCTCTCTTCCCACTCTCTCTCTCTCCACGGTTGCCGCTACCTCCACCTTCTTCGATCATCTCCTTCTCTCTGTCTCATCTTCTTGCCCCAATCTTCAACACCTTCGTTTTCTAGTCAGCCCACTTTCTCCACCCTCTCTATTTTCTCTCTCTACTTCTTGTTCTCACCTTGATATAGTGGTTGACAAACATACCCAAACTTACTAACAAAGAAAAGTAACTATATTAGCAATGTTACCATGTGAAACACATGGAGAGACATTTGCAGTCCCTTTGGCTCCATAATACGAAAGGAAATCAAAGAAGGCAAATTTTTTGCACAATAGAGACCCTTCCCTTCCCTTACCAAGTAACATAAATGTTGAATAAACTTTGTAGCCAAACCCAACAACAAAACCTTTGAAACCAAACTTTCTTATTCTAAATTTCTTTAAAAACATATCCAATTCAATAAACACAACAAACCAACAATTCGAATCAAATTAATTTACCAAAAACTAAATCAATGAGCTGAATTAAGTAAATTATACCTCAGCTTTAGCAGATGGAGCGCCACCAAGATCTCCCATGTTAATTTCACTCCATTCAATATCCATCCTAATAGCAACTGCATATCCTTTCTCCTCATTCAACCTCCTCACCCTCTCAATCACCCTTTTATGACAGTCCCGCATGTCGTGACACATTAATCCTCGCCACTGTTGGTCAAAGTCATTGGTCATTGGTAATTGGTAATCACCTATTTAATGCTCTTGTCCCCTTGAATTTTCCACCAAAATCCTACCTAATGCTCCTCATTTAATACCCCTCCCCTCCATTCGGCTATAAAAGGAATGTAATGAAAGGGAAATAAACACACCAACACAAAACATATACTCTCATCCGAGAGTTTAGAAGAAATAGAGAGAGAGAGAAGAGCTTTTGCATTTTGCTAAGCTTAAGAAAGATAGAGAGAGAAATATAGTTCAAATAAAAGGTGTTTTATTTGGGTTCCATCACATAGTCATTGTGGTGAAGTAATTTGAGTTTGTACTCAAATTAAGATATCTTTGTATTCTCTCGGATTATTATAGTGGATTTTTCGGAGATCGTCCCGTGGTTTTTACCTCTTAGTTTTAGAGGGTTTTCCACGTAAAATCTTGGTGTCTCGTAGTTAAATATTTTCTACTTATTATTTCCTGCAGTAATTATTATTTTAGTGGAACTGTGAATTTAACCTATTTGGCATATACTAATATTTTATCCATTTAATTTATCAAAGACAACAGTATTTGGGAGGTGATTTTTCTCAACAACTGGAATCAGAGCTAAGGTTATTTGCTCGATTGTTCTTGATAAATTTTATAAAGGAATCAGTCGGAGCCATGATTAATTGGCCTCTTTAAATTTTTCGATCTAGAAGCCCAAAATGGAGGATATCCTTTATTGCAAGGATTTGTACGATCCTTTAGAGCTCGAGGGAAAGAAGCCCGCCGATAAATCTGAGGCTGATTGGAATAAAATGAATAGGAAGACTATCGATCACATTCGGCATTGGATTGATCATAGTGTTTTCCACCATGTTTCGCAAGAGACGAATGCTCACACTTTATGGACAACAATAGAGTCTATGTACGAGAAGAAGAATGCACAAAATAAAACTCTTATCATTCAGAAAATTGTAAATCTAAAGTACAAAGACGGGAGCAGTGCGTCGGAGCATATGAGTGAGTTCCAAGGCTTGGTGAACCAGCTGTCCACCATGAAGTTGAATATTGATGATGAGATTCACGCTCTTTTACTTCTCAGTTCGTTGCCAAACAGCTGGGAGACTTTGGTGGTGTCTCTAAGAAATTCAGCTCCAGAGGGAAAAATGACTATGCAGATAGTCAAGGATAGTCTTCATAATGAGGAGACAAGGCGAAAGGAGCAAGGCGTAAATTTTGAGGCACATGCTCTTGTTGCATAAAACAGGGGCAGAAGCAATTTTAGGGGATTTCACAAAGGAGATAAAAGTCACAACAAAAGCAAAAATACAGGAGCAAGTCAAAGACCAGACAAGGTAAAACGTATAGATGCTTCCATTATAATAAGGAAGGTCATTACAAGAGAAATTGCAGAATCTGGTTAGACAAGCAGAAAAATGGTGAGCAAGGAAAGGTTGAGGAGAAGAACACTGCAGCCACAGTCACTGAAGATGTTGTGATTCTTTCATTTGGGGAAGAAGAATGCTTGCATGTTGATGATCAGAAAGTTGATTGGGTGGTTGATACTGGTGCCTCGTATCATGCAACACCCAAGAGAGAATTTTTCATAACTTACAAAGCTGGAGACTTTGGGTACGTGAGAATGGGAAATACTGATCAGTCTAAGATTATCGGAATTGGCGATGTTTGCATTCAGACAGGTGTTGCTTGCACTGTTACCTTGAGGGATGTTAGACACATTCCTGATCTATGTCTTAACTTAATTTCTGGCATAACCTTGGACAGAGAAGGCTATGAGAATCACTTTAGCAGTGAAAAGCTGGAAGCTTACTAAGGGCTCTATGGTGATTGCAAGAGGTGCTGCTTGTTGTTCGTTGTACAAGACTCATGTGAAGGTGTGTTCTAACGAGTTAAATGCAGTTGAGGATGACTCTTCACCAAACTTATGGCATAAGAGGCTTGGCCACATGAATGAGAAAGAGTTGCAATTATTAGCAAAAAGGCCACTCATTCCTTTTGCTAAAGGTAATGTTTTAAGCCCTTGTGACTATTGTTTGTTTGGAAAATAACATAGAGTTTCGTTTAGTAGTTCCGCTAAAAGAAAATCAAAGTTACTAGAGAGGGTATATTCTGATGTATGTGTACCCATTGAGGTTGAGTCTTTGGGTGGAAATAGGTATTTTGTTACCTTTATTGATGATGCTTCGCGGAAGGTGTGGGTATTTTTGTTAAGAACAAAAGACCAGGTATTCCAGCATTTTTAGAGTTTTCATGCTATGGTTGAAAGGGAGACTGAAAAATTATTGAAGTGTCTTTATAGCGACAACGGAGGGGAATACACTTCAAAGTAGTTTGCTGAATATTGCAGTAAGCATGGCATTCGACATGAGCGGACTGAGGGCATGGCAGAGTTAGGCACTATGCATAACTTTTCTACCTCTGTTGCACTATAAATAGAGGGGTAACCCTCCTTCCTCAACACACCATTACAATATCAGAAATTCTTATTCTATAGTATTGTGAGTATTTTCTTGAGTATAAGGATATTTTGAGTGTAGCTTTTTGTGCAAGATTTTCTCAGAATAATATCCGATATTCCAGTCAAATCCAGTTTCTACTAAGGTAAAGGATATTATTTTCCTCATAAATGATGTTGTTTTCTTTCAATATTCGTAAATGATATTATTTTCTTTCATAATCTATATTATGAAAGTGATAATATTTCATTTCATATTCCTAAATTTAAACTTATTATGGTAAGTATTGCTTCTATAATTCCTGAAATAATCAGAAATTCCTTGAGTTTTGCGCTTCATCTAGTATTGTCGACGTTGGTTTAAAAAATCCACTGGTCGGGTCACAACTCGGATCTTTTAATCACTTTTCCTAAGTTCTTTCTACCCTTATTCTTTTTATTTAGGAAAAAGGTTTTGAAGGGTTTTTTAGGAGAAAGGCCAACATGTATCATGTCGACGATTTGAACGTTTTACAGAGCCACCAGTTGGTAGATTTGAAATGGTTGTACCAACTCAACCGAGTTTTGTTTGAAAGAGGCCCAATTGCTGGACACTGTCGAAACTTGATCTTTAAAAACAAAATTTGAGCTCGTGGGCTTGGTTAAGTGTGGGGAATGTATTAGGCACCCCACGACTCCCGTGTAAACATGGTACCGCATCTTTTTAATATTTCCCTTTAAAACTGGAATGTGTGAGTGAATGCTGTTTGAAAATTGGGCCTATTGATTTAATTGATTGAAAGTAGTGCTTTGCTTCGTTGAACCTATATACGAAGGGTTTGATTTGATTTGAAAATCAGTCTTTGATTTGATTTGCAAAAGCATTTAATTTGATTTTCTTGAAACGCTTTTCTTTTGATTGATTTGACAATGATACTTTGAAAGCTGGTTTATCAAACCCTTACGCTGACATAGGAATTGAAGCGTATCGCTACTTTCAATTTTTATCTTTATAGCCTTAAGGCTGCATGTGAATGGTGATTTGTCGGGCTGCAAAGCATCCTCGACCATAGAAATATATAAGTGTCGGCCTCCTCCTGGGTATGAAAACCATCGGAGGGACGCTGACACGACAATTGACATTTCACTATGATAAAACCTTAAATCCGAATAACCGTTTTAAGGTCTGTGTGTGTACATTTTATAGAAAAAACTGGCAGGGTACACCTGTAAACTGGAGTTTGTCCATCGTGGGAATCAGATCCCGATCAATTTGATCGTGAATCCCACGATTCCTAGGCTCACATATGAGTAGCCAATAAACCTGCACAGATCAAATTTGCACAAAAATGGATATATATACATCATCACGTCGCAATGGAACCAAGGATTCATCAATAAATCCTGGCTGCGAATGGCCAAAGCGTCTCGTTCCCACTAGAGAGCAATCTAAGGGACGCGAGTTTGCTTTCAAAGCTGAAACTATAAAAAACAACTAGATTTAAAGAAATCTCAGCCATTATAGCTTCTAGGTTCTATCGGGACCTGTTTGAAACGTTGAAAGCTAGAATTGGCAAGATTTGGATAAATCTAGTACGCTCGCAGATATGTTAGTGCAGATTCATATACAAATGAATGTTAAATGCAACAATTATATATATACAAAAGCTGTAAAAGGGCGATGGGTTTTCACTCGCAAGCCCGGACTAGAATTGAAATATATATATTTATATAAAAAAAACTATAAATAGCCACAAAAAAATCCAGGCTGTGACATAAATGAAATATATATATATATATATATAGAAAAACAGTAATAAGGGCGATGGGTTTTCACGCCGGTGCCCGTACTGGAATTGAAATTGACAGAAAAGTAGTCAGACGGGCAGAACTTCGCTGCGTTTTGGAATTATTAAAAATGAACGGGGGGCACGTTTATTTATAAGCCTGGGAGCCTTAGCTCTACTTCCTACTACCACAGGTAGAGGTGTGGCTCCCCAAGGTTGGCCCCACATTTCCGGCTTTGTCATCTTGAAGTGCGTGCACGTCGGGCGATGCGATGTCAGGTTCGCATCTTCAGAACTTTTGATCGGAGCGTCCGTTTGAGGCGTGCTATAGCTTTTCGGAAAGCCCTCGCTAAGAGTGTCACATTGACATAGGATTTAAACCTTTTTAAGTCCTAAAATTTGGGTTCCTGACCGGGTCTTTATTTCTCCGTAATTTGTCTGTCGAGTCGTTCGGTGTTATTTTCACCCGAGATCACTGTTGTGGTTCTTTCTGACCTTGGTGGCATCAATTCGGCTTGATTTTGACTGTAATCAGCTGAGAGTTGATAAAATGACCATTTTGCCCCTCCCGGGGTTGCCCTTGGTGTCGGCATGGCCTCTAGTTGACTTTCGGGAGCTGTTTCCAAGACTTGGATCCCATTCGAGTCTGTTTGTCCCCAGTGTTGCCTCTGTGGCTGACATGGTCATTCCAAGTTTTCTTCTAGAGGTGTTGTGATGCTTCAGGTTTATGTCCGAAGGTGACCTGACTTCCCGGGTTGCTGCCGGGGATGACATGCCCTTCCTGGGTTGTTGTCGGGGCTGAATTATACCTCCCGGGTTGCTGCCGGGGCTGAATTAACATCCCAAATATGGTTGATCTTTGTTACAGTTGTCCCAATATTGGTGACTGGGTTTGAGCTGATATCCTGATATTGAGATCGGTGATGATCTGACGATCCGATTGACGACCGGAGTTGGATGAACTGTCCGATTAACGATCGGAGCTGGATAGACAGTTCGATTGACTATCGGAGCTGGATTGATGGTCCGATTGACTGTTGGAGCTGTATTGACGGTCCGATTGAAGATCGGATTTGACTGGAGTTGACCGATATTGGGGATCGAATTTAGGTTTACCGACATTGAGGATCGAATTTAAGCTAAAGGGCCGACATTAGTGGCCAAATTTAGATTGGATGTCTGGTGTCAAAACCGATGTTAGCTTGATTGATAGTTTTGCCCTCCTAAAGTGTTAGTATTGGGGTAAGAAAAATTTCGAGTGTCTACAGATGCCCCTCTTTATCATGTACATGCAATGTAGTGGAATGGACATGATAAATATTGCTAGACACTTGAAATATGATAAGATATTAAATGATGCAAATCGTAATGCAATGAATGTTAACATGTTTTCATAAATAGCACTTCGCAAATCGCAAATCGCAAATCGCATCGCAAATCGCATATCGCATCGCGAATCGCATCGCAAATCACATCGTAAATCGCATCATATCGCATTGCAAATCTCATTGCATCGCATCACAAATTGCTTTTACCTTTATCGGCGCCTGTGTTGGGGCTAATATCCACTGTTGACTTTTATCAGTGATGCTGATGTCTATGCTAATGTTGACTCGAACGGTTTGATTTCCATCGGTGTTGTCGATGCTCTGTTTGATAAGGATGAACTGACATGTTACACACATTTCTGCTGGGGATTACGTTCTTTATGATACCCTTTGTTGTTATCTTAGTTTTAAGAGCAATGGTTTCCCCAATCTGTCGATACTATCAGGGGGAAAATTTTCTCTTGGCTGATGCCATTGTACCTTTCCAAAGGTTCCTCTGTTAGGGATATATCTCTTTTGCCAAGTTATCTCAGTGGATGCTCCCGATGCCTATCCTAATGATAACTTACACCGGTAGTTTACAACAGTGCCTACCCTGATGGTAGGGACAATTGTTGATCATTGGACTGTCCCGATGCCTACTCGAACGGTAGCAAACTTTTTCAACGAGTTTATGTGCTTAAATTTTATGCATTTTTGACTCTATTGGATATGTATGCCTAATGTTTTGATGGAGATGTGCGCTGATGTAGCGCTTGTTGCACATATGCAGACCAGACATAATATGATGATCTTAATTTATCCTAGGTTGATGCATATGCTTAATTGAATTGATGGAGAACCATACCTCACCCTTTTTCTGAGGTGATTTGGATTTTCTTTTCAGGCATGGATTTTGTTAGGCTTAGCAGCTCTAACTCCTGTATGGCTTCTTTTATCATTCGCCTAGCAGATTCGATCCCTGGATCCTTCTCAATGACTCTTCTAAGTATTTGTATAATAGATTCCATCGTCTGTCCTCTGTGGGGATGGATCGGAGTTGATATGACGACCCGATGGAGATCGGGGTTGATTTAATTTGATTTACCTATATTAGGGACCGGATTTTGGGTTAAAGGACCGATATGGGGGATCGGATTTGATATACGGTCTTCGTCCCTGGATCATTTCCCAATGCTTTGCTGGGGTTGTGCCAACGGCTGATCATTGAGTGTGAAAAAGGGCCAGCTTTTTACTTGCAACCCTGCTGGTTTAGCTCTGGCTCGGCTGTTGACCCGGGTGATGCTGACGTCCTGGAGGATGTAGCCCGTTCTTTCATTGCCTAGATTTGAACTTCAGTGTAGAGGTCTCAACTTGTGAGGACTTGGCGCAGGTTGACATGTTTGATGATGCAGATTTCCTTCGCTAGATCTTTTTATCATCGGGCATCTATTCTTCCCGAGTTAAGGACTCGGTTTAGGATCTTTCCCTTTTTGTAGAGGGACAGTTGATGTCGCCTTGATTTCTTTCAGGAACTCTCCCTCTTCTTTTGACGAGGAACTTGGTCCTGCAGTAGATCCTTTCCATTTCTTGGAATGGAGAAATGCCCCAACCCTTTTGCAGGTTGTTACTGGGGTTCATTGGAAAAAAAAGTCCCTTTGTTGACCATGTCCATGGTGAGCAATATCCTGCACATTCAGACAAACAACAATATATGCCGACAGCTTGATGGCTCGGGCCATCAGGATTAGTATGATCTTGTGAATGAGGCATTTGAAGTTTAGAGTTTATAAAATTGAATGCTTATATTCACCGAGCTCTTATCTTATCGCTAAAGATCTTGAAATTAAGTATGAAAATGAATTTTTCCTAAGGAGATCAAAATTTTCGCTTGACAAGTTACGAAATCGTAAGAAAACTCTTAAGCGTCCATGGTCATTTTTCATGGGTAGGATTAGATTCAAAAGACTTATCTCCCTTCATCAGAGACACCTCATCTTTGCTCTAAATACTGCTCTTCACAAGATTAAGATCATATGACATGTGCACTATGTGTGACGCAACCCTTAGCAGGGGTTTCTCTTCTATGACTTCTAGATGATCTCATTTTCTTGCAAAAAATTTCTTTTTTCCTCTCTTAACTTTATCTCGTTTTCTTAGTCTTTTTAGTGTTAGCCATGTAACCAGTTTTGGACCAATGAATCCCAAACCTAACGGCTTTAGGGCACTAGGTGTTAAGACACCCCTTCGGGTTTACTGGCTCGAGTAACAAAGGCCACACTTTGAGACAAGGTAGGCAGACTACTCTTTTTGATCCTCGCCTGAGCTTGTACAAGATTCATTTTCTTAGGCTCTAAATTACCCGTGTAGCGAGTGTTGGGCCAGTGACTCCCAAACCAGACGGCTTTAGGGCACCAGGTGTAGAGACACCCCTCGGGCTTAATTACTCGAGTAACCTAGGCCACGATTCGGATCTTCTCAGGTTTTTCTTTCTTCTTCTTGTAATGCTCATTTTTTTAGGCACTGAGTTACCCATGTAACGAGCATTGGGCCGGTGGCTCCGAAACCAGATGACTTTAGGGCACCATGTGTAAATACACCCTTCAGGCTTAATAACTCTAGTAACCCAAGCCACGATTTGAGACATTAGGCTGGCTACTAATTGTCATCCTTGTCGTCATAGTTTCATACCCCACCACTAAGTGTCAAATCAATCGCAAAGTGCAGACATGCATATGAGGTGAATTTTTCTCTAAAAAGCGCTTTGAACTAGGATGTCATGTCTAATTAAAAGGTTGAATAGTCTTAATTCTCTAATCGTTCCCGTGATTCTTGCTCCACGGACGCTTATCAGAATTAATCCAATTCATAACAAGTTAAGCAAAAATCTTTTTTTTTCTAAGATTCTAATGCAATATTTATCTATACTTAACATGTATACCCCTGCCAATGCATGTAACTGGAAATTGAAAGCAGATAGAGATGAAGGAGTCGTACCTTATCAGTGGATCGCAGTATTCTAAGGAAATTATGATTGGCAAAGATTGATTGGTCATACCAGATCGCCAATGATGGAAGCTTGGATGATGATGGACCATACTGATGGTGCCGACTGGTGCATTTTCATTGGATGGCTGATAAATGCCCCAGTATTGAGTTATCGCAATTCCTGAAATTGGTCTAGTCTTGTCGTAAGGGTCCCCACATCGGGTTGTCGTTGACTTAGAACTTGCCCTAGTCTTGCTTGTCATCTGAGATGATTACTTGGTTGTATGTTTGATAGAGGGGCTGATAAGATGCCGAGATCACAACAGTTTTTTATCTCAGAACCCACATGGTGAACAGGTAGTGGATATGGGCCCTAATGCTTAGATGCCCCACTCATTGTTTTTGATTTGTAGGAGTAATTGGCTTTGATGACCTTTCTTCTGGTTTGATGAAGGTTTCAGATTGAGGCTTCAGCTCTTCGAAGGTCTTTGTAGATGTTTATGCTTGATATATCGCTGTGTTGTTGTTCCAACTTTGACGATTGATGTCGAGATGCCTTCGGACTCCAATGAATTGGACTCAAGGACTGTGATGGTTGGTGGTGATGGCTTTGACCACGACTTTAGTTGGTGACCTACCGAGTGTCCCTGCCGGAACAGATCTGGCTATGGCAGATTTGATAGCTCGGATGACCTTCGAGAGAGATCAAGCCAGGGCGTTGATGTTAACGGCCCATTCTAGTAGAGATATGACTTTTGTTGATAAAGGCGTGGCTCGACCCACTCGGGAGGCTGCCTTTACTGAGAGGGACGAGGCCATAGTATGCAGATAGCAGTGGATTTTCTGGCTCATATGGAGACCGAGGGTTAAGAGCTTACAGCTGCTCCTTTATCTTCAGAGAGATGCCATGTTGGCACTGTTATCCTGCTTATCCACGGGTTCAGAGACTAACTTTGATTTTCCTCAGGAAGGCCTGTTGACCAGATGGTTTGATAGAATTTGGCTTTAATTTATCTTCGGTGTCTTGGGACTGGTCTTTTATTGGTGTTTTTTGTTTTTCTGAAGGTCAGACCGCACCAGGACAGGTTGCCTACGTACTCCCAGGTTGAGGGAGATCAAGTCATCCGTAGTTCAGGTTTTTGTATGAAAGGCTTGAGAAGTGTCTCTTTTGGGGTTTGAGTTTGGTTTTGAATTTTTTTTTGTTGGGATTCGAGGGTTTTTGAATTTTTTGTTTGGTTTGACAGCACCAAGATGGTTGCCTACGTACTCCCGGGTTGAGGCAGAACAGGTCTTTCGTAGTTCACGTTTTTGGGTTGAAAGGCTCGATTTTTGATTTTTTTTTTTCTTTTTAATTTTTTGATTTTTTTTATTCTTTTATTTTTTTTAGTCTTTTGATTTTGTACGCATGGAAAATAAAAGACATAATGCTAAGAAAAGAATAACGTCCCAACATCCTCTGGAACTCGTAACTTTCCTCTGGATCTATGTCCTTCTAGCTAGCTGAGGCCTAATAGTCCAGTTGTTCGTGGTTATGTTGCCTTCGAGGCTTGTGATAGAGGTTCCTTCTTGGCTCTGAATATCTTCAATCTCTGCCATAAATTGATCGCCTCTTGAATTAGCATATCCCTTAAGGAGGTTCAAACTGGACTCATCGTAGAAAGGGATGAACTCCAGATTCCTCGAGGGGTTGGCTTCCCTAACAATTTTGCCACCTTTTTCTTCGTCGGTTCCTTCACCTTTCTCATGAGCTTGAGAGGATTTGACTATGAGATCACTCTCAAACTGTTGTCATACTTCTCGTAAGGAACTTTCCTTTTGGGCTTTTTCCATACGGGGAAGGATCAGTATCTCCTCCTCATCTTCCAGAAGAATAAGGTCAGACATATAGTTGTTGGCTCTAGGCAACAAGATATTTGATGATGGTGGATGAACTTCATTGGGAGATTCTTTTGTCTCATCGATCACTCCCAGTATTAGGATCGATCCACCTTGTCTTCAGCTAGGATTGGTGCTCATAGCTGTCACATCCTTTGAACTACCCGCTTCGAGTGGACATCTTGAGCTCTTTATCTTCCTCTCGCCTTTTCTGGTCATGGGGAATTCTTTCTTCAGTTCTCCATTTTCAATGATATCCTGGATTTTGTGCTTTAGTGACCAGCATTCCTCAGTTGCATGTCTAGGTGAGTTTGAATGATAGCGACATATCATTATGGCATCATAATTTTTCATTCCGGGCTTGTTAGGAGGCAACAACTCAATAATCTTTCTCTGCTCAACCATCAATGCTAGCATATTTTCCAATGAGTCCTCCAAAGGTGTGAATACCCTTCTCCGCCTACTCTCCCTGACTCTCGGTACCGTAAGATTTCGAGGGTTTGCCAGTGTTTGGCATGTCTCTTGATATGTTCTCTTTGGGAATTCGCATTCCTTCGAGCTGTTTTTCCTTTATCGAGATCTTCTGGTAGTTTTGTCATTCCACCTTTCTCATCTACTCAGCATGCTTTGATCTTCTTCATTTAGCTGGCTGATCCTGGAGGGAGATAGGCTTATATTTTGAAAAACCTTCTCTTTCTCTTGGCTTTCTGATAGTTGAGTGAAAACCTGCCACGTATCCTGATGTTGGCGCACTACCAGATTAGCCAGCAGAGTTACTTGATGTTGGATCGTATCCAATTTTTGCATTATTGTTATACCCTCCTCTGTATTTTCCAACTTGAGGACATTTGTTATGTTCTTTTGGGGGTATTCCTCTATCCTTCATATGTATTTACGATTTGGATACATTTCATCGCTTCCTGGTCCGATCATGTTTACTTCCTCTATATCATGCGACATCAGAAGGTTGGGGTTATCATTGGGATGGTCATGTTGTTGGACCACAATATCGCCGTTTTCGATCAGGTTTTGGATTTTATGCTTCAAGGACTAACAATCTTGTGTATCGTGTTTTAGAGATCCTGAATGGTAAGAACATCTCTGGCTAGGATTGTATCTTTTGCTTTTTGGATCCAGAGGTGGAGCCAGTTCGGTAATCTTCTTGTGATCTATTAACATCACCAACATGTTTTCAAAGGAATCACCTAGTGGAGTGAACACCCGATTTTCCGTTCTTTCAAATTTTCTCTTTCTCTCCTGGTAATTGTTGAATGCAGTCTGTTGTGACGGCAGATTGTTTTCCCTCTTCCAAATGGGGGGAATATGGTTAGGTCTCCTAGACTGCCCCTGTACAATGAGGGATACATCTTCATCGCCTTCCTTGGGTACCCTTATGGGATCACTCGTATAGTTATCAGACTGTATATGATCAGCTACTACTTTTAAGGCTGTGAGATCTTTGATCTTGCCTGCTTTCAGGCCCATCTCTGTCATTTCGCCATGTTTGATCATCTCTGAGAATAGCTTCCCTATTCCGGCCAAAATCCTCTCATAGTAAGGTGCCTCTTGGATGTCTATGAAAGTCATCACCATTTCAGCTTCAGTCATAGGTGGGCTGACTTATGCTGCTAGACGTCTCCACCTTTGGTCAATTGATATCGATTCGGAGCCATCAGAGACTGGAAGCTGTATGGAGTTAGGAAGGCGTGGGCTAACTCTTCCCAGCTGTGGATTTTTGCATTATCAAGTTGGGCATACCAGGTCCTAGCCTCTCTAGTGAGACTCTTTTGGAAAAGCTGCATTCTGAGGTTTTCATCTTCAGGATCTAGCTCACCAATGTATACTTTCAAGTGTGTATAGGGATCGCCTGCCCCATTGTACTTTTCAAATTCTGGGACTTGGACTTTGTCAGGATATCTAGCCCCTGGGAATATGCATAGAATTGAATATGTGACACTTCCAAGGTTTCCAGACCCTTTGATTGTTCGGATGGTTTCTTCCATTTGTTGGACTTTCCTTCGGATATCGCCAATTTCCCTATCTTCTATGAGATTTGTGATTTCAGGGGTTTTGTTGGTTCTTTGACTAAATCGGGGTTAGGGGATCTACATTTCCCCCTTTTCGTCAGTGCTTTGATTACCACCCTGTGAGGAGGACTTCGTTGTCTGGCCATGAGTGCTTTTACTTTGTTCTTTCAGAAGGATAGCCAACTCTGCTATTTGATTTTTAAGTCCCTCAAACTCTTTTCGAGATACGGAACCCGACTCGCATTGGATACTTTCAGCCAAGTCGGTGGATAGGCTTTGTGCCTTTTCAGATTATGATCTAGTAGTGAGACCACTTTTTCACCTATAACAAAACATAGGTGTGTCAATTTCCTGAGGTAGGCAAGGATTGGATGCATAATGTGTTTTTAGAGTTTATCCTGCAAAACCGAGGTTAGTTGTTTTGATGACAGGATGACATGGCATTTATTTGGCAGGGAAAGTAAATCTTTTATTATGATCTTTACATTGTGCTCCTCAATAATTGGAGACTTGACATGGAATTGAAAGAGAAAGGCATGAAGAAGCCTCCCTCTGGATTTGGTTAATCAGAGGCTGACCTATCTTAGGTTGCTCTCGTGGTTTTTATTTTGGCATGAAGGCACCTAGATCATCGCAATCTACTAGAAAGGAAGTTAATCCGATCGTTCAACTGGTGCGAATCTGAGTGGTGTATTTTTATGAGGCACCCCCAGAGACTTAATCGTCCCCAGAGTCATTACTTAACACCGACTGGGTTATCCTCCTTGTGAGAGGGACACACAACATACATTCTCATACATCGTGCCTTACCGTTTATGTATGCAATGACAGTTCGTGAGAAGCACTAATAAGGGTGCGAAGTACTAAAGCAAGAAAGCATTCATTCATATTCATTCAATGTAAAGACGCAGCATTTACTCATCCATTGACTGTGGAGACGCAGGATTTCACACATTCAATAGTTTTGAAAGGGAAATGTTTGAAAAGATTAGAAAGCGGCCTATACCCTCTACTGTCCCCAGCGGAGTCGCCACCTGTCCAAGTTGGTTTAAAAAATCCGCGGGTCGGGTCACAACCCGGATCTTTTAATATCTTTTCCTACGTTCTCTCTACCCTTACTCTTTTTATTTAGGAAAAAAGTTTTAAAGGGTTTTTTAGGAGAAAGGCCAACATGTATCATGTCGACGATTTGAACGTTTTACAGAGCCGCCAGTTAGTAGATTTGAAATGGTTGTACCAACTCAATCGAGTTTTGTTTGAAAAAGGCCCAATTGTTGGACACTGTCGAAACTTGATCTTTGAAAACAAAGTTTGAGCTCGGGGGCTTGGTTAAGTGTGGGGAAGGTGTTAGGCACTCCACGACTCCCGTGTAAACACGGTACCGCATCTTTTCAATATTTCCCTTTAAAACTGGAATGCGTGAGCGAATGCTATTTGAAAATTGGGCCTATTGATTTGATTGATTGAAAGTAGTGCTTTGCTTCATTGAACCTATATACGAAGGGTTTGATTTGATTTAAAAATCAGTCTTTGATTTGATTTGCAAAAGCATTTAATTTGATTTTCTTGAAACACTTTTCTTTTGATTGATTTGACAATGATACTTTGAAAGCTGGTTTATCAAACCCTTACGCTGACATAGGAATTGAATCGTATCGCTACTTTTAATTTTTATCTTTATAGCCTTAAGGCTGCATGTGAATGGTGATTTGCCGGGCTGCGAAGCATCCTCGACCACAGAAATATACAAGTGTCGGCCTTCTCATGGGTATAAAAACCATCAGAGGGACACTGACACGACAATTGACATTTCACTATGATGAGACCTTAAATTCGGATAACCGTTTTAAGGTATGTGTATGTACATTTTACAGTAAAAACTGGCAGGGTACACCTGTAAACTGAAGTTTGTCCATCGTGGGAATCAGATCCCGATCGATTTGATCGTGAATCCCACGATTCCTAGGCTCACATATGAGTAGCCAATAAACCTGCACAGTTCAAATTTGCACATAAATGGATATATATACATCATCACGTCGCAATGGAACCAAGGATTCATCAATAAATCCTGGCTGCGAATGGCCGAAGCGTCTCGTTCCCACTAGATAGTGATCTAAGGGCGCGAGTTTGCTTTCAAAGCTGAAACTATAAAAAAACAACTAGATTTAAAGAAATCTCAGCCATTATAGCTTCCAGGTTCTATCGGGACCTGTTTGAAACGTTGAAAGCTAGAATTGGCGAGATTTGGATAAATCTAGTCCGCTCGCAGATATGTTAGTGCAGATTCATATACAAATGAATGTTAAATGCAGCAGTTGAATAAATTGAGTAAAGCAATATATATAATTATATATATACAAAAGCTGTAAAAGGGCGATGGGTTTTCATTCGCAAGCCCGGACTAGAATTGAAATATATATATTTATATAAAAAAATTGTAAATAGCCACGAAATAATCCAGGCTGTGACAAAAATGAAATATATATATATATAGAAAAATAGTAATAAGGGCGATGGGTTTTCACGTCGGTGCCCGTACTGGAATTGAAATTGACAGAAAAGTAGTCAACCAGTGACTGGGGAGAGCACCTAGTATGGCAAAGTGTGAAAAAGCAGTAAAATGGCCACAAAGTAATCCAGGCCGGACTGATAATAAATAAATATATATATATATATATATATATATATATATTAAAAGAAATGTAGTCAACCAAGACTGATATGAGTACCAGTGATGGTGAAATTCGCTTATATATGCGTAAATATATATAAAAACAATAAACTACCACAGATTTGACACCCGGGCTTGACAGAATTGAAATGTTAGCCCATTTGCAGTTAAATATATACAAAAAAGGGCCAAACCTGGACTGGGAAGACAACCCAGTCCGCCGGAGTTGCCAAAAATGTTTGTGCTAGTGCATTGAAGCTGCTGGAACTGACGGATCGTCAATCCGAGTTGTAGAAATTCAAAAAACTGCGTTTATGTACAGAAATGTACCAAATTTTGACGAAAACGGCCACAGAACTAAGTTCCAGGCATATTTAGAAGATGAAACTTCATGTGCAAGTGGAAAAAGTGCAAAGTAGTAGTATTAACTTTCTGATCGTAAAAATACTTACAATGGACTGCAATACGGGCTTTTTGCCAAATCGTAGGCTTTAAACGTCCAAATCTACCGGTGGTTTTTTTATATGTGGTAGTATATGGTGTTGGGAATTGCATAGTCAAATTTGATGTTGAAAGTAAATATAAATGCTTAAGTGTAAAGTCCTTCAATGATCATATGTACAAGGACTTAGATGATAGATCAAAATTGTTAGGTTGATCTGAGCTTTAATGTTTATCATTTATGTAAATAAATATATAGAAAAAAAGATCAAATTTGTTAGGTTGATCTATTTGAGCTGTAAAAGTTAAAGCCTTGACAGAATCGTAGTCTATCAAAGGTAGCATTCAGAAGACAAGGCAGAATCGTGGAGCTTAAACAAAGATGTTCAGAATCGTAGTTTGCTAAGAGAATCAAGTCTGTAGAAGACAAGGCAGAATTGTGGAGCTTAAGTGAAAGTATCAAAATCGTAGTCTGCTCTTGAAAGCCACGCTAAGAATCATAGAAAAGATCTGAGCGCCTGCTGAGATAAGTCAAGAAACGCAGTGTGCTTTCGAAAACGTGGAGTCTGCAAGACGAAGCAAGAAAGAATCGTAATATGCCGAAGAGCTTAAGAGAAATCATAGTGTTCTCTACGATCAAGTCTAAGTCAAGCCTGTGCAAGCCAACACACAACGATTATGATACAATGACCATAATCGTAGTGCTCCTCCAGTCAGCATCAAAGTTCGTAGTTCTAATGAAGGGAGGAAGAGCAACAAATAAAGAAAGGCTTATGTCCGTTGACAATTTGATGGTCCCAATGATTCCATATTCATCCTTAATTCAAATCGAATAAGCGTATTGGAGAAGCTAAGGAAAGGACTAAACCGCCTGCAGAAAATACCTTTTCAGGTGTTAGGTGAAGTTGCAATCTTCTGTGTTAGTGGGCCAGTCGGCAGTGCAGCAGGAAAGCAGGATGTCAACATCAACTGCATAGAAACGTCTAAAGCATTAAATGCTACAACGGGAGCATTCAAATGGATATATTTTGGATGGCTCTTTTATAAGGAAATCAGACAAGGATTTAAAAAGAGCAAGCAAGACGTGAAAAGAAAGAATATATTGAGAAAAGCTCAAGAACACTCAACGATCAACTCTACGATCCTGAAAGAGGAAAGCTTGCTTTGCTACTCAGTTTTTCAGAACTGATGCTTAATTGCAACTGAGTAGCACACCTCAAACAACTACTGTCAATCCAAGTGAGGAACCAAGTCAGAGGACTTGAAGAGTTCAAAAGTGAACTAAGAGAAGATCCAAGTCAGAGGACTTGAAGAGTTCAAGAGTGAACTAAGAGAAGTACCAAGTCAGAGGACTTGAAGAGTTCTAAGTGAACTAAGAGAAGTTCCAGGGCTGCAGGCCTTGAAGGAATCTAAGTGATTCAGTTGTAAGAGACATCCTTAGTGAATTTCCTACTCGTGGAGTAGAAGAGTGGACTAGGAGCCTTGTGTGCTCTGAACCACTTAAAACCTTGTGTCTCATTGTCTCTCATTAACTGCTATATCTGCTATAACTGTCATAATTGCTTATCAAACCATAACTGCTATATCTTGAAAGAGAACAAAACATATATTCCGCTGCTGTCAGTATAATCAATACTGACAAAGTATTTTAAACAGAAGAAATTTTAAAATATCTATTCAACCCCTTTTCTAGATAACTAACGTGCCTTTGGGAACTAACAATTGGTATCAGAGCAGGTTCTCTCAACTAGCATACAAGCTTGAGTAGATCCAATGGCACAACTGATAAGCGAGACCAAGACAGGTGGAGGAAGCAAGCCACCAATGTGAAACAAAGACAAATTTTCCAACTGGAAAGTTCGGATGTAGGCTTATATGGATTCAATAGATGATGATCTATTTGAAACTGTTCTAAATGGGCCCTATATTCCAATTAGGCTTGCACCAACTCCAGAAGATCCAAACAAAGTTGTGATCAAGGTCAAAGTAGAATGGACTGAAACCGAGAAGAAAAATGTGCAGCTAGACAAAAAAGCTAAGAACATCCTGTTCCAGTCTTTAGAAGATGTTTTATTTGAAAACGTGGTCAACTGCAAAACTGCAAAAGAAGTCTGGGAAGCATTGCTCATCATGCATGAAGGACTTGAAGAAGTCAAAGAAAATAAACAATCTCTACTGACTCAACAGTATGAGATGTTTACACATGTTCCTAGAGAAAATGTCACTTCAACCTATGAAAGATTCACATTGCTGCTCAACTTTCTTCGAGCTTATGGAAAGAAATATCCAAACAAAGATCTAGTCATCAAGTTCATGAGGTTCTTACCAAGCAGGTGGGATGCCAAGACAACTGCAATCAGAGAGTCTAAGAACTTGCATGAGATGACTGTTCAACAACTCTACAGAAATCTTCTTACATATGAACTAGAGCTAACTCAACGAGCAAAGACTCTATCTGAAGGAAGAAAGAAGGACAAAGGAGTTGCTCTTAAGGCAACAGAAGAAATTTCCAAAGATTGTGATGAAGATGAATCTTCATCCGATAAAGATGATGATGAGGATGCTGATGAAGTTGCAATGCTGGCCAGAAAACTCAGAAGGTTCATGCGCAAAGGAAGAAGCGGCAGACCTAAGAGATTCAGAAACATCAGCAGTCATGAACAGATCAATGAGCTATGCTACAACTGCAAGAAGCCTGGCCACTTCATTGCAAACTGCAACAAACCCATCAAAGAAGAACTCAAAAGGAGAACTAATCCAAAGAATAAGTTCAGAGGCTACAAGAAACATCAGAAGAAAGATAAAGGTTTTGTAGCTGGAAGTTCGTGGAGTGACTCAGACAATGACACAAATGCTGAGTCTGGAGACGATGAAGAACCTCAAAAAGTCAACCTATGTTTAATGGCCAAGGATGCAAACAACATGAAACACACTAACCATCCTGAGGTAAACACAGATAAGGTATTTGACTTTAACAATCCTGATGTAAGTATAGATTACTTAAGAATTGCTCTTCATGACATAACATTTGATCTATATCAATATATGAGAAGGTTCAGAATTCTGTCCAAAGATTATTCTGATCTTCAAAGAGAGAAAGAGAAAGTTCAGAAAGAACTGGAAACAGCTCTACTCAATTATGCATCTCTCTTTCAGTTTGAAGATGAAAATAAAATCTTAAAATAGACCAATGAACTAAGCACACAAAGAGAGTCAAAACTAACCTCTAAAATTGAGGAGCTAGAAAAGACCATCTATACGTGGAATAGGTCTTCCTCATCCATGGACTCCATGATCTCAAGTCAGAGAAGTACTTCTGACAGGACAGGTTTAGGTTATGGGGAAGTCTCCCCCAGAACCTAGTGTGGAAAAGACAAAGGAAACTAACATGAGTAGTGCTTCTAACTTAAATAGAAGTATTACATTTATAAAATCCACACAGAAGGATGAACCAGTGCAACCTTGCTCTTCTTATCCAAACCATGTCTCAAGACACGAAGGATCCCATGCTGACCTGGGATTCAGAAAAGAGAAGAGAAACTTAGTCACCATTGCCCAACCTCGACGAATAGTAGAGTCAAGTAAAATTGACTCCATGAATCAACCTGGAAGGAATCATGGTATTGAGGCTTACTCAACACAAAACATGAACCCCAAGGCTGCATAGAAAAGAAAGATGCAATACAAGGGTAAGGCCAACAAATATCCACACGAGTCCAAATGGAGAAAGAATCCACACACTAACAGGAATTATATTAGATGCTTTGCATGTTGAAGATTTGGTCATAAAGCTGCATTATGCTTTCATAACACTTTGCATGGGAGACCCAAAGTCAAGAAGATTTGGGTTCCTAAGGGTACTAACATTGCAGGACCCATGCAAGTCTGGGTACCAACATGAACGCTGAAATCGCATGTAGGAAATGAGCACCACGATTACAACATGGTATCTGGATAGTGGTTGCTCAAGGCACATAATCGGGAACAAAGCCCTCCTGTCAAACTACACAGAGAAGGAAGGACCAATAGTTATCTTTGGAGATAACAGCTCTGGCAAGACAAGAGGCTATGGATCAGTTAGGAATGGTGCGGTGTCCTTCAACAAAGTGGCTTATGTTTATGGTCTAAAGCACAATCTTCTTAGCATCAGCCAGCTCTGCTATAAAGGTCATCAAGTTACCTTTCTCAATAATCAGTGTCAAGTCAGAGATCTGGAGACATCCTCTATCAAGCTGACAGGAATAAGAGAAGGAAATGTATACACTGTCAACCTTGCTCAGCTCAGTTCTGATGAGACAGTATTCTTCCTTGCTAAAGCCACTGAAGAAATAAGTTGGGTTTGGCACAGAAGGTTATCTCATCTCAACTTAAAGAGTATGTCAAAGCTAGCCTCCAAAGATCTTATAGCAGGATTATCCAAGTTCAGCTTCATCAAAGAAATACCATGTAATGCATGCCAGCTTGGAAAGCAAACAAGAAACTCATTCAAAGGCAAAGCAGTCAACTCAATTGACAGACCCCTACAATTACTACATATGGATCTCTTTGGGCCAATTCTAACTGTGAGATTAGGAGGAAAGAGATACTCACTGGTCAGTAGTGGATGACTACACTAGATACACATGGGTGTTCTTTCTTAACTCAAAAGATGAGACAAGCTCCCAACTGATAAAGATGGTCAAGCTGGTGATGAATGAGAAAGGAGAGACTATCAAGGCAATAAGGAGTGATCATGACAGAGAGTTTGACTTCTCAGAAATGGATCAGTTCTGTGTAGACAATGGCATCAGCCACAACTTCTCAGCACCACGAACTCCTCAGTAAAATGGAGTGGCTGAAAGGAAGAATAAAACACTTATAGAAGCTGGAAGAACTCTACTAGCAGCAGCTCATCTGCCTGAATACTTCTGGGCAGAAGCCATCAACACTGCGTGCTACACACAAAACAGATCTCTTGTACACTCTACATAGAAGAAGACTCCCTACGAGCTGTGGAAAGGAAGAAAGCCAAATGTCAGTTACTTCCATGTGTTCAGCTGTTCAAGCTATATTCTCAATAATAGAAAGCAATATCTGACTAAGTTCCAACCCAAGTCAGATGAAGTAATCTTCCTTGGATATACCAAGACAGCAAAGCTTATAGAGTGTTCAACAAGAAGACATTAAGTGTTGAAGTCTCGATCCACATCATCTTTGATGAAACAGACTCGAATAAGTTTGCATCACAAGACACTACGATTGACGATACCGACACTACGAATGAAATGGTCAAGCCTAACACTACAACCGTAGTTCCTAAAGAAAGAATCGTAGTGTCCGAGGAAGAAATTGTAAAGAGAGCTGAACCAGATGACGATTCTGGTTAACAAGAGCCAGAAGTCAATCTTGAAGAGTTCAGACAAAAAGGCACCAGAACTGATGTTCCAACAGGGAACAGATGGGCAAGGGATCACACTCAAGATCTGATCATTGGTGATCCAACTGCCAGAATCAGAACAAGATCTGCAACTCAGAATGAATGCTTCTATTTGAGTTTTCTGCCTCCAATAGAGCTCAAGAAGATTGAAGATGCAATGCAATATGCAAGCTGGATTGAAGCCATGCAAAAAGAGCTAAATCAATTCGAAAGAAGAAAAGTCTAAAGACTAGTTCAAAGACCAAAGAATCACCCAGTCATTGGCACCAAATGGGTTTTCAGAAACAAGATGGATAAAGATGGGGTGATCACAAGAAACAAAGCAAGACTGGTGGCTAAAGGTTATTCTCAAGAAGAAAGCATAAACTACGATGAGACCTTTGCACCAGTTGCCAGACTTGAAGTAATCAGAATATTCCTTGCATTTGCTTCCCACATGAAGTTCAAAGTATTCCAGATGGATGTCAAGAGTGCATTCCTAAATGGTGAACTTCAAGAAAAAGTATATGTGGAACAACCCCCAGGTTTTGTCGATCCAACCCTCTCTAATTATGTCTATAGATTAGATAAAGCCTTATATGGACTTAAACAAGCACCTAGAGCATGGTATGAAACACTAACTAACTTTCTTACTGAAAAAGGATTCACTAGAGGTAGAGTAGACACTACACTATTTCTTAGAAAACACAAAGATAAAGTTTTACTAGTTCAAATATATGTAGATGATATTATTTTTGGTTCTACTGATGAAAATCTGTGCAAGAGATTTGCCAAGCTTATGCAGAGCAAGTTCGAAATGAGCATGATGGGTGAGCTGAATTTCTTCCTTGGACTGCAAGTGAAGCAAACTGATGAAGGTATCTTCATTAACCAAGCCAAGTACATCAAAGACTTATTTAAGAAGTATGGCATGGAATCAGCCTCTCCCATGAAAACACCAATTGCTCCAACAACTAAGCTTGACAAAGATGAGAAAGGTAAAAGTGTTGATATTACTCAATACAGAGGTATGATAGGCTCCCTCTTTACTTAACTGCCATTAGACCAAATATAATGTTTGCAACATGTATATGTGCTAGATTTCAAGCTAATCCTAAGGAATCACACTTAACTGCTGTAAAAAGGATTTTCAGGTATCTTAAAGGTACACCCTACTTGGGTCTATGGTATCACAAGGAGTCCTCATTTGAACTGATAGGATATTCAGATGCTGAATTTGCAGGATGTAAAATAGATATAAAAAAAAAGTACCAGTGGCACTTGTCAACTTCTAGGGAATAGACTAGTGTCATGGTTCAGCAAGAAGCAAAACTTAGTATCAACTTCAACAGCAGAAGCTGAATATATTGCTGCAGGCAGCTGCTGTGCTCAAATCCTATGGATGAAGAATCAGCTAGCAGATTATGGGTTTGATTTCAAATCTATACCCATACACTGTGATAACATAAGTACCATAGCAATAACAAATAATCCTGTCATGCATTCTAGGACCAAACATGTAGAAATAAGATATTATTTTATTAGGGATCATGTTCAAAATGGAACAATATCTTTGCAATACATCCCTACTGAAAATTAACTTGCTGATGTGTTTACAAAACCTTTAGATGAATCCAGATTTAATAAACTGATAAGTGAGTTAGGTATGTTAAATTTGCAACTATAAATTCTATGCTCTAGATGGTGTTAACCTTGCAGATATAAAGGCTAAGTCAAAATCATAGGGATGACAAAGAGGAACCACGATCGTGGAGTGATCCGATCAAGGCAGAAAAGCTCACTGTGATAGTAGCATCATCAAGCAAAACAACCCTTCTGATAAGTGTCTCAGGGATAAACCTGATCCTTAGTGTCAAACTAAGAGGTTGGCCCTTCCTGAGTAACCTTAATCCAGAAGGGATGTCATTTCAGAATGCATCACAGAAAACTATAGAGTCAACGGTCAAGGAGCAAGCAAAGGATCGAACTCAACAATCGTAGAGTGGTTCTCAGAAATTGTAGTCCTCTCACAAGGACTCACTAGCTCAGGGGGAGCTAAGGGTAGAACGAAACTTTCCACATGATTTAAAACTGTGGAGTCTTGCAAAACTTGACACGTGTCCCACTATACAAAACTGATGGAGGGAAGTTTTTAAATCAATCTTAAACTATCATTTGTCAGTTTACTTTTTGAATTTCTAACGCTTCTCTCTCTCTCTCTCTCTCAAACGAAACCCTAAGTTTCAGAAAGCTAAGCCAAATTCGTTCATTACAGGAAAATCAATCTACATCAATGGCTGCTTCCAGAATTGTCTCTGGTTACCAGCTATGTTTTAAAGGGTTCAGAGATGCTGGCCCAGAAATTCACAAAGTTCTTTCACTACTAAAGATAGCTGGACTCGGAAGAAGCTTTGAGCACCAACACCCTGATCTACACTAGGCTGGTAAAAGAGTTTTACATCAATGGAGTCGTTGAAGGATACTCCATCCTCACCAAAATCAAGGGCGAGCAAATAAGATTCAATGCTGAAAGCATAAACCTAGCCCTAGGTTTCAACAATGAAGGTCTTCCGTCACTGGAAAGAATTAATTTTCTTGAAGGCCTAAAGAAGATGAAACACGTCAGAACTGAAGGAAAGAGTGGCTACAGGAAGAAAGAGTTTCCCCAAGAATATGAGTTCCTTGCGGACATTGTTGGAAAATACATATGTTGCAAGGGCTAAGGCCGCGATTCTGTCAACGAGAAGCAACTAAAGCTCATAACAGCCATCCGGTACAGAATTCAACTCAACTATGGAGCTCTACTGATTAAATGGTTTGGGAAATAGATGGAAAGTCTCAAGAAGACCAAGAGCACTGCGAAGATGCCCTATGGAAGGTTTATCAGCATCATCTTGGAAGCTACTCTGGGGGACGAGATTGAAGATAAGGAAGGCATCTCCATTATTCCCAACAGAAAGATGACCCAACAGCTGTTTCAAAACTGAAAGAGGAATCCAGCTAAAAATGTCAAGATGATGTCTGTAACCTCATCTGCTGTAAAGGAGGCTGAGGAAGATGAAGAGGTAAACCAAGAAGAACCTGCAACTCTGGTCAGGAAGAACAAAGGAAAGAAGAAGGTAAATAAAGATATGCAAGTGGCTGAGGAACCCCAAGGCTCAACCACTGATGCACCTCAAGCAGGCCCTAATGCTGAAATGGAGTTTCAAAGTTTAATGCCTGACAAAGTTATTACTCCTAAGGAAACTCAAGCACCAGCGGAGGGAGCTCTGAAAAAGGAGAAGAAGAAGAGGAAAATTAGTGAGGACAGGGCTGAAGGTAGTTCTGAGCCTCAGAAAAAGAAGAAATGCAGCCACAAAACAAGAAAGCCTACACTGACTACTATTGTGGAGTCTTCACCAATCGTAGAGTCTAGGTTGGCCACTACTATGGAAGGAAATGCTGTAACAGCCTCTTAGCCTGAACAGACTATAAGGGCTAAAGCTAAAGAAGGTTCTAAGGTTGTGACCAGACCAAAGAGGAAGAAGACTCTAGTGAAGAAGTACATCCTTCAAAATGAAGAAGTTTTAAAGGAAGATGAAAGAAGAAGGGCTACTGAGAAGGCTGAACAAGCCACTGAGTGTCAAGCATCTGGTCTAAACCAGAAGAGACCAGACCTACTGAAGAAGAGGATCAGACCATGTTCAGTCAGGCAGAAACCATTGTTGCTCCTGATCAGGTCATGATTAATGCTGAAGAGGAGCTGCCGAAAGATGTTGGTCCTTCTGAAAAGGTTCTGATGGAAAAAGAAACGGCTCAATCTGAGGAAGAAGTGCCAGAAGCACTTGAGCTGAGTCAAGATGAAGTATTGAACGAAACTCTGGTAACTTATATTGAAAAGAGTGCTACAACTAAGGGGGAGCTGTTAAAAGCACAAGAGCCAGAGTATGCAGGAATTGAGGGGGAGCTATCTACGAATGGAGAAAACATAGTCTCCTCAGTCAATGAAGAAACCGTAGTGTCTCCTGATGTTGTGATGGTGGATGTGGAAGATAATGATGTGTTGGAAGCTATGGTGGAAATTCCTGATAAAGATGAAGATGATGATGAAGAGCTGAATGATGATATTGAGATCTTAGCCATAAGCAGGAATGCAGAAAGGGCACCTAACTACACACAGTTGTTCAACTACCTGCCTATGATGCCTTATCATAGAGCTCTGATCGTCAGCAACTGGGATCATATATTTTGGACCTTCAAGGTATATCCAGCTATCTCAATGATTGTCAATAGTTTCCCAAGAGAGAGGAAGTTTGCTCAGAAGCTGATTTCAAATAAATCAACTTCAGAATCTAAGTATGAGGTACATTTTACTCCCCTCTCTTTTATTGTCAACCATTCTCCATCATCGCACTTCAATTAGTTCTATGAATTGCCTAAATGGATGGAAGTGGTTCTTCACCCACTCAACCAATTTCCAGTCACAGAGTCCCAATACTCTGTGACTGACAAACCAAACAACGAACTTATCCTCATAGAGCAAACTACCTGCGATCCAATGGTTTTTTAGTACATCACCATAATCGTCGAGGAGATGCTCGATAGCTCAACCATTGAGACACCCTCTCAGGATGACAAACTACGATCTATGCCTAATGATCAATCTAATTCGGTAATCGTAGAGTCACCAGAATTACTCAACGAATCAGAGACACCTGAGCCAAACACTACACATATACAGCAAACGCCAACTCAAACCCCTCTAACCCAAGCTGATATTCCATCATCCTCCAACAACGAGTATTTCCACATGACACTTGCCCTCGCAAGCATGTCAAGTAGAGGTGAACACACTACGACAACCCCTCCTCCTCCTGAAACACAACGCATTCTAGATCAATTGGCTCTAATGCCAACTAAGGAGGAGCTGACTGAAATATAAAACCAAATGGGTTCAGAGTCTGGAGAGATTCTTGAAGCACACTCACTTGCACTTCACTTGAGATTCAACCACATCATCGACTTTGTCAAGACTCTTCCAAGACACTTGGGAACTGAATTGTCTAAAATGTTGAGGGAGATTTTCAAAGAAATGGCTGAAAGCCTCAAGGCAAGGGATGCTATTCATTTTGCTGCAACAAAGAAGCAAAAGGAAGCTATGGAAATAATGCAAAAGAATCAAAAATCTCAAAATGAGCTGATGGACAAACAAATTTTAGAACTGTGTATCTCTCTGCAATAATTCCAAGCATGCAGTGTAGCTCAAATCAATCAGAATAACAATGACATGGATCTGCTTCAGCAACAAAGAAGAGACACTGAGGCTATAGTTGCTGAACAAAGTAGTGACATCTCTCAAAACCGCTCTCAGATACAGGAGCTGGTCGAAGAAGACAGACGTCTCTCTGAAGATATTCGAACCCTTGATGCTGACATAAAGGGGGAGAATAATGAGCAAGGAGATAGAGGCAGAGGTAGAGTTATCGACAGTGGCAGAGGTGGAAGACAGAGGCAAACATATATTCAACCACCTCAGCAGGGAAGGCAGAGGCAAACTCAAGCTAGTCAGTCGTCGGGTGGCAACTTTAGGAGTGCTAACTTTCAGCCTCCACGATTTGATCAACGTCTGTAAAGTCCTCCCATGGCTATACCTCTTGAAAGGAGTCAAGGTCAAGCTTCTGGTTCACAAGGCATGACTCCTACTGATCAGCAGTATCGAGACGAGCTTGAAGATATTGCCTGGAGAAATGAGCAAACCAGAAGAATGAGAGCTGCAGAGTATGACAACCCTCCTAAAAATAAGAGGCAAAGAAGATAGAGATAAGTCTAAGCTTAACTACATATTGATGTTTATATGCTAGATTATAATATCTTTTCAAACATCAATAAATTTATGCTTATTCTCTAGAAATTTTAGTTGCTCACTGAAACACTAAGCCATATTTACTTTCTAGCACTCTGCATTTAGAAAATAATGCAATGATACAATCTCATTAATTATTTCAACATCAAATAGGGGGAGATTGTTGGGAATTGCATATTCAAATTTGATGTTGAAAGTAAATATAAATGCTTAAGTGTAAAGTCCTTCAATGATCATATGTACAAGGACTTAGATGATAGATCAAAATTGTTAGGTTGATCTGAGCTTTAATGTTTATCATTTATGTAAATAAATATATAGAAGAAAAGATCAAATTTGTTAGGTTGATCTATTTGAGCTGTAAAAGTTAAAGCCTTGACAGAATCATAGTCTGTCAAAGGTAGCATTCAGAAAATAAGGCAGAATCGTAGAGCTTAAACGAAGATGTTCAGAATCATAGTCTGCTAAGAGAATCAAGTCTGCAGAAGATAAGGCAGAATCGTGGAGCTTAAGTGAAAGTATCAGAATCGTAGTCTCCTCTTGAAAGCCACACTAAGAATCATAGAAAAGATCTGAGCGCCTGCTGAGCTAAGTCAAGAAACGCAGTGTGCTCTTTGAAACGTGGAGTCTGTAAGACAAAGCAAGAAGGAATCGTAGTATGCCGAAGAGCTTAAGAGAAATCGTAGTGTTCTCTACGATCAAGTCTAAGTCAAGCCTAAGCAAACCAACATACAAAGATTATGATACAATGACCATAATCGTAGTGCTCCTCCAGTCAGCATCAAAGTTTGTAGTTCTGATGAAGGGAGGAAGAGCAACAAATGAAGAAAGGCTTATGTCCATTGATAATTTGATGGTCCCAATGATTCCATATTCATCCTTAGTTCAAATTGAAGAAGCGTATTGGAGAAGCTAAGGAAAGGACTAAATCGCCTACAAAAAACACCTTTTCAGGTGTTAGGTGAAGTTGTAGTCTGCTGTGTCAGTGGGCCAGTCAGTAGTGCGGCAGGAAAGCAGGATGTCAACATCAACTGCACAGAAACATCTGAAGCGTTAAATGCTACAACGGGAGCATTCAAACGGATATATTTTGGATGGCTCTTTTATAAGGAAATCAGACAAGGATTCAAAAAGAGCAAGCAAGACGTGAAAAGAAAGAATGCATTGAGAAAAGCTCAAGAACACTCAACGATCAACTCTACGATCCTGAAAGAGGAAAGCTTGCTTCGCCACTCAATTTTTCAGAACTGATGCTTAATTGCAACTGAGTAGCACTCCTCAAACAACTACTGTCAATCCAAGTGAGGAACCAAGTCAGAGGACTTGAAGAGTTCAAAAGTGAACTAAGAGAAGATCCAAGTCAGAGGACTTCAAGAGTTCAAGAATGAACTAAGAGAAGTATCAAGTCAGAGGACTTGAAGAGTTCTAAGTGAACTAAGAGAAGTTCCAGGGCTGCATGATAGTAGTGTGCATACAAGCCAATCATGTTTGATGATAAAGCACGTACTTTGTAAACAATCTTATTTATTTATTAATAAAATATTCATTTATTAAAGGCATTTAATTATATACATGGTGCTGTTTTTATAATATGTAAATAACCCATAGTTTTAAGCAATGCTTTTAGAATCATGATGATGATCATGCTAATGAGATCTAAATTCTTAGAAAGCTCTAAAACTAAAATAGTTCCCAATCGTGGGATTACTAAAAAGGGGATTAGTAAATCCGGATAGATTGGTACATATGTTGCTTGCTCATTGGATGAGGATGATTGATCTCATGATCATTTGTGTGGAGACACTAAAGCAAGTATGTAGGTGCTTATTGGAGAATAAGTTCACTGAACGTGACTCGCTATGGAATACCTAATGGAGTTTTACTCGTCCTGTCAATAGGAATTCCTAATGTGATAGTAGTACAAGTGATCCTTGGACTTGAGATCATCATAGTATCTTGTATGTAATGAATTATACTTTGACTTATTCCTTAAAGTCCTTTAGGGTATATAAAAGGGTATGCTTGGGTATAATGAGTTACATATGGAGATAATGAATGATCAATAAAGAATCTACCACCTCTAGTAAAAGAGGAGATATGTCCTATGTGATACGTTAAATGGCAACCCAGGAATCCTTGGCCAAGGTAAAATGAAATTAGAAAGGAGTTTCTAATTTGCATTATTTGGAGTTGTGCATTTTCTAATCGAAATACATATAATTAAATAAAATAAGACTTGACAGTAAATTCATGTCTTATATTTAATTGGGACATTGTATGGTGGAAGGATTGAATTGTATGGTAACTATTTACTCACAGGTTCTTTTATGATTAATGTTGAAATCTATATTATCTGGAAAGTCGTTGATCGCTAGGGAGGCTTATCCCTATTGTAGAATAAATATTATTTATTTAAATAGATTATTAGTTTAATTTATTTATTTAAATAAGATTAGAATTGTTCTAATTGATTTATTCACAACCGGTTTAATATAGAGAACCTAAAGGATCACACCATAAAAGGAAGAATAATTATTTAAGAAGATAATGGCATAATCGTAATAATGTATTAAGTGTAATTAATTTAATCTATAGTGATAGAATAAATTAAATAGCTTAATGTTTATTATTTAATATTTTAAAAATATTAAATATAAATTAATAAGAGGAGTCTTATTAATATTATTACAATTATTATTATTTTAATTTCTAAAGGAGTTTAGTAATTAATTTAATATTAGTACTCTCATTTATTCCTAATAAGATTAGGAGATAAATTAATTAAATAAATTTAATTAATTATTCCCAATGTGGTGGGAAGCCTAAATTAATTAAAGGAGTTTAATTAATTAAAAGAAATCCCATGTCTAATAGGATTAGAAGGGTTGACCAATATCTATATAAGAGGAGTCTTATAATAGATATCAGTTGAGGCAATTCCAATTGTTGGAGAGTACTCTTTTTCTATAGAGGATAGAAAACTAAGCCAACCACCCCCCTTCTTGATAATTCATCTTCTTTGGTGGATCACCTCTAGAGGCCAAACACTTGGGTGGCTAACGTTGATCAAAGGAAGGAATCTAACCCGGAAATTCAAGGAGATCACGAAGAACAAGGAGTTGAACTCGTACCTGTGAAAGCTTCGTTTTACAAGGGTATGATTCCATAACTTCTTATTTATCGTTTTAAATTAATAATTTGCATAAAGGATGATCCGGGTAATGGTTTTGTAGAAATTTTTTTAAACTCTGATAGACCATGCTTCCGCTAATTTTTGCAATTTGATTGCATCACGATTTCGTACAAACCCAACAGTGGCATCAGTGTCAAACCTTTATGCAATTATTAATTTATTTTTGATTTCATATACATATGGGTATGTATTTAAAATAATTTATTGGGCATAATTTTATTGTATAAAATTAAATTTTTTAAGAAAAAAAATGACGTTTTTTTTTTTGGGACGAATCACATTTTTTTTTTGGGGTGCTAATCTTGAATTCTGCAAAGAAAAGGTGTTGTCTCTTTCTTACTCCAAAAAGAAGGTGACCCATCAGGAAATGACTCTTTTAATAAATCTGCAGGACTCTTTTAATAAAAGAATGTGACTTCTTTTAAAAAAATAAATGTGAATTTATATTATATATATATATATATATATATATATATATATATATATATATAACCTGATTCGTTATATAAATATATATAATATATACGGTAATATCAAATATATATATATATGATATATATATATATATATATATATGATATATTTAGATATTATATTCTAAATAATTTTATAATTAAAATAATGAGTTTATTTTAATCTTGAAATTGGATTTCATGCAATTTAAAATTGCCCATTAAATGATACTCATATATATATGGAATGTTTTAATTCATGAGATAAATATTTATTTATTGATATATATGGTGATATGTATGATAATAAATGGGGATTGATTATGGACTATTTGACCAATGTGATTGGATTTTATTTTAGTTGAATGCTTGAATGAATGGGTTTTATTAAATGGGGTCTGTGTACCTCGTCTTTTCTAAAAAAAAAATTCTTGATGTAAAATTCTATCTCCCTCCTATGTACTTCCCCTTGACTGCTGATCAAGGTTTCTATTTAAATTAAATAGTTTAATGTAATAGAAATAGTTAGAATTATCTTGAAGAAATTGGAGACCAAGGAGCAAGAAGCGCGTGAAGACCCGTTTGTATGGAGCCCGGGTTTAAATGTAATAGTTATATTTAAATTTAAATTATTGCACTCCTCGGTTTGACCTTTTGGTTCACTTGGTGGCTCTAGTGAACCAAACTAGAATAAAAGTCCATAATCAATCCGGGTAGAATATAGTATTCTATATTGCATGCTAAATATTATATATATTATATTTTATGCAAACATGCTTCGCATGTTTAATAAAATAACGCGTATTTTATATATATATATATATATATATATATATATATATATATGTGTGTGTGTGTGTGTGTGTGTGTGTGTGTGTGTGTGTGTGCATGCACGCTAAACAAGATGAGACAAATAATAACAAACCCCTCAAAGAAATAATATTAAGTCCGAAGCGTTCAAATGATATTTGGAATATCGAACGTCGCCTTCTAGCATGATAAACTAATTGAGTATTAAATATTTAATATGAGCTTGTTGTGCTATCCACAAGGCGAGTATTGCATATTTAAGATGTTAATTAATCACATTTGATGCTTATCAAGAAAATTGAACAATCTAGTCTTGTTGTGCTATCCACAAGGACGAACATTTTTCTTTTTTGAATTTATGGAAGTGCTAGGCTGTACTTAACTTAAATCATTTTAGTTCGGATGTGCACACACTTGACCATTATGATTTAAGAGGCAAAATAAAAGGAGTTATATAGTGATGTAATTGACAAGAGTTGTCTACCTATTTATTTGTATATCGCTTGTTGTGCTATCCACAAGGTTATATACATTTGAAATGGGATCCTTATTCTCACTAACAAATCTTTAATTAGGTGTTGCCGAACTATATAAGTGAGGGTAATATAGTTTGATAAAAATAATGGGAGATACCAATTTAAAATAAAAACCTAAATTTATTTTGGTATGCAAAATTAATAAAATGAATGTTTACTAAAATGTTATTTTTCACATGCAGAATTTTAAAAATGTCAAAATCACTAATTTCACTGCGAAGCATACTTGATGCTAATAAGCTTACCGGGCCGAATTATACGGACTGGCTAAGAAATCTGAGAATAGTTCTCACTGCTGAAAAGATTTCTTATGTCCTAAACTCACCTGTCCCTGGAACTGTTCCAGAAACAGCCTCTGTGGAAGAGATTGCCACCATTGTAAAGTGGCAAGATGATGCATCTGTGGCTCAATGCATCATGCTCGCATCCATGAATAACGAGCTTCAGTGTCAGCACGAAAACGTGGATGCTCCTACTATGTTGATTAACCTCAAGGAGTTGTATGGTGAACAAAGTAGGACTGCTAGATATGAGATATCTAAGGAGCTCTTCTGATTTCTGATGACCAAGGGCAAAGTGAACATAAAGGAACAAAAAAAATCTAATCCAGCTAGCAAAGGAATGTGCTTCCATTGCAACGAGCCGGGTCATTGGAAGAGGAACTGCAAGAAGTTTCTGGCAAAGAAGAAGCTTGGAGAAGCTTCGACTTCCAATCAAGGTTTGTTCATGATTGAAATTAATTTTTCAGAAAGTCAAAATTCTACTTGGGTATTGGATACCGGCTATGGTTCTCACATATGTAATAATGTGAAGGGACTGGTCAGAAGTAGAAAGCTAAACAATGATGAGGTGATCCTACGAGTGGGGAATGGAGCAAAGGTTGTTGCATTAGCTGTATGAACTTATTATTTAGCAATGCCTTCTGGCAAGTCCATTTATCTTAATAATTGTTATTATGTTCCGAATATTATTAAAAATATTATTTCAATTTCTGTATTGGATATGGAAGGATTTAACGTTGTTATAAAGAACAATAGTTGTTCTATTTATAAAGACGATGTTTTATATGGTGTTGGAAATTTGCGAAATGGACTTTATACACTTGACTTACAAGAAAATATTTTTCAAATTGAACAAACTAAGAAAAGGAAAAGAGATTATATTAATTATACCTACATGTGGCACTATAGACTCGGTCATATCAATGAAACAAGATTATCCAAGTTGCATAAAGATGGGCTCCTTGAGTTATCTGATTATGAATCATATCCAACTTGTGAATCTTGTCTCATGGGTAAAATGACTAAATCTCCTTTTAGTGGAAAAGGAGAAAGAGTTACAGAGTTGTTGGCATTGATTCACACAGACGTTTGTGGACCTATGACAACAAGTGCACGGGGTGGGTATTCTTATTTTATTACTTTCACTGATGATCACTCAAGATTTGGATATGTGTATTTAATGAAATACAAGTCAGAATCGTTTGAAAAGTTCAAAGAGTTCAGAAGTGAAGTAGAGAAACAAACGGGCAAGAGTATAAAGATACTTCGATCAGATCGAGGTGGAGAATACTTAAACGGTGAGTTTCTCAATTGTCTCAAAGAAAATGGTATAATCTCACAATGGACTCCTCCAGGTACACCATAAGTTAAATGAAGTATCTGAAAGGAGAAATCGAACACTGTTGGACATGGTTCGATTCATGATGAGTTTTACCGACCTTCCAATTTCTTTCTGGGGATATTCCCTAGAAACGGCTGCATACCTACTTAACAAGGTACCTACCAAATCCGCCCCAAAGACTCCATATGAGATGTGGAAGGGGAGGAAACCAAATCTTAAGCATGTTAAGACTTGGGGTTGCCCAGCTTATGTCAAAAAGTTTGAAAATGATAAGCTACAGATTAAATTCGATAAGTGTAGATTTGTGGGATACCCTAAAGAAACTTTAGGGTATTATTTCTATCATCCAACTGATCAAAAGGTGTTTGTTGCGAAACATGCTGCCTTCTTGGAAAAGGAGTTTATCCATGAAGGGGTCAGTGGGAGTAAGATATATCTTGAAGAAGTTCAAGAACCACAAATTACCACGGATCAAAGTCAGGTACCTGACCAAGTAGAAGAACCTACTATACCACACCCTGTTCGTAAATCTGGAAGAGTACCGAAGATACCTGAGAGGTATGGATTCGTTATAGAGGATGACGATGAGGTACACATCATGAATGATGATGATCCATTGAATTACAAACAGGCTATGAGTAATAAAGACTCATGAAAATGGCTTGAAGCTATGAAATCCGAAATGGACTCCATGTATGAAAACAAAGTATGGACTTTGGTTTCACCACCTGAAGGCATTAAGCCTCTTGGGTGTAAATGGGTTTTTAAAAGAAAGACTGGAGCGGACGGCAAGGTAGAGACCTATAAGACCCGACTGGTTGCAAAAGGTTTCAAACAAAGATAAGGAGTTGACTATGATGAAACCTTTTCACCAGTAGCTATGCTCAAGTACATTCGGATTTTGCTTGCGATTGCAACTTATAACGACTATGAGATCTGGCAGATGGACGAGAAAACGGCCTTCCTCAATGGGAAACTTGAGGAGGATGTGTATATGACACAGCCAGAGGGATTTGTTTCAAAGGTTGGAACAAATCAAGTCTGTAAGCTGCAACGATCCATTTATGGATTGAAGCAAGCTTCTCGTAGATGGAACATTCGTTTTGATGAGATAATCAAAGAGTTTGATTTTATCAAAAACGACGATGAACCATGTGTGTACAAGAAGGTTAGTGGGAGCGCAGTTTCATTCCTTATATTATATGTTGATGATATATTACTGATAGGGAATGACATTCCTATGCTACAATCGATTAAAATATGGTTATCTAAACACTTCTCCATGAAGGACTTGGGAGAAGCATCCTATATTTTGGGGATAAAGATCTATAGAGATAGATCTAAAAGGATGCTTGGTTTATCCCAAGGAACGTATATTGATGCAATGCTAAAGAGATTTAGCATGGAAGATTCCAAAAGTGGTCTCATGCCGATCAGCCATGGAATACATCTCTCCAAGAAACAGGCCCCAAAGATAGCTGAGGAGAGAGCCCGTATGAGTAAGATCCCTTATGCTTCTGCAATAGGATCTATCATGTATGGTATGATATGTACTAGACCGGATGTTGCTCATGCACTTAGTGTAACGAGCAGATACCAGTCGAATCTAGGAGAAGAGCACTGGAAGGCAGTGAAAAATATCCTAAAATACTTGAGAAGGACTAAGGATATTTTTCTTGTCTACGGTGGGTCTGAATTAAAACTCGAGGGCTTCACAGACTCAAGTTTTCAAACGGACCAAGATGACAGTAAATCTATTTCGGGGTATGTTTTTACCTTGAACGGAGGCGCAGTGAGTTGGAAGAGTTCCAAGCAGCAAACAGTTGCTGATTCCTTGACAGAGGCAGAGTATATAGCTACAAGTGAAGCTGCAAAGGAAGCTGTTTGGATGAAGAAGTTCATAACTGAACTTGGTATGGTTCCTAACATTGGAGAAGCAGTTCCCGTTTACTGTGACAACACAGGAGCAGTTGCACAGGCTAAGGAACCAAGGTCTCATCAAAAAATCTAAACACGTGTTGCGGCGATTTCACTTAATCAGGGAGATCATTGAAAGAGGAGACGTCACCTTAGAGCGTGTAGACTCTCAAGACAACATTGCAGATCCATTTACTAAATTTTTAACACAACAGCAGTTTGATCGTCACTTAGAGAAGATGGGTATGAGATACCATGGCGATTGGCTTTAGTGCAAGTGGGAGATTGATAGTAGTGTGCATACAAGCCAATCATGTATGATGATAAAGCACGTACTTTGTAAACAATCTTATTTATTTATTAATAAAATATTCATTTATTAAAGGCATTTAATTATCTACATGGTGTTGTTTTTATAATATGTAAATAACCCATAGTTTTAAGCAATGCTTTTAGAATCATGATGATGATCATGCTAATGAGATCTAAATTCTTAGAAAGCTCTAAAACTAAAATAGTTCTCAATCGTGGGATTACTAAAAAGGGGATTAGTAAATCCGGATAGATTGGTACATATGTTGCTTGCTCATTGGATGAGGATGATTGATCTCATGATCATTTGTGTGGAGACACTAAAGCAAGTATGTAGGTGCTTATTGGAGAATAAGTTCACTGAACGTGACTCGCTATGGAATACCTAATGGAGTTTTACTCGCCTGTCAATAGGAATTCCTAATGTGATAGTAGTACAAGTGATCCTTGGACTTGAGATCATCATAGTATCTTGTATGTAATGAATTATACTTTGACTTATTCCTTAAAGTCCTTTAGGGTATATAAAAGGGTATGCTTGGGTATAATGAGTTACATATGGAGATAATGAATGATCAATAAAAAATCTACCACCTCTAGTAAAAGAGGAGATATATCCTATGTGATTCGTTAAATGACAACCCAGGAATCCTTGGCCAAGGTAAAATAAAATTAGAAAGGAGTTTCTAATTTGCATTATTTGGAGTTGTGCATTTTCTAATCGAAATACATATAATTAAATAAAATAAGACTTGATAGTAAATTCATGTCTTATATTTAATTGGGACATTGTATGGTGGAAGGATTGAATTATATGGTAACTATTTACTCACAGGTTCTTTTATGATTAATGTTGAAATCTATATTATCTGGAAAGTCGTTGATCGTTAGGGAGGCTTATCCCTATTGTAGAATAAATATTATTTATTTAAATAGATTATTAGTTTAATTTATTTATTTAAATAAGATTAGAATTGTTCTAATTAATTTATTCACAACCGGTCTAATATAGAGAACCTAAAGGGTCACACCATAAAAGGAAGAATAATTATTTAAGAAGATAATGGCATAATCGTAATAATGCATTAAGTGTAATTAATTTAATCTATAGTGATAGAATAAATTAAATAGCTTAATGTTTATTATTTAATATTTTGAAAATATTAAATATAAATTAATAAGAGGAGTCTTATTAATATTATTACAATTATTATTATTTTAGTTTCTAAAGGAGTTTAGTAATTAATTTAATATTAGTACTCTCATTTATTCCTAATAAGATTAGGAGACAAATTAATTAAATGAATTTAATTAATTATTCCCCATGTGGTGGGAAGCCTAAATTAATTAAAGGAGTTTAATTAATTAAAAGAAATCCCATATCTAATAGGATTAGAAGGGTTGACCAATATCTATATAAGAGGAGTCTTATAATAGATATCAATTGAGACAATTCCAATTGTTGGAGAGTACTCCTTTTCTATAGAGGATAGAAAACTAAGCCAACCACCCTCCTTCTTGATAATTCATCTTCTTTGGTGGATCACCTCTAGAGGCCAAACACTTGGGTGGCTAACGTTGATCAAAGGAAGGAATCTAACCCGGAAATTCAAGGAGATCACGAAGAACAAGGAGTTGAACTCGTACCTGTGGAAGCTTCGTTTTACAAGGGTATGATTCCATAACTTCTTATTTATCGTTTTAAATTAATAATTTTCATAAAGGATGATCCGGGTAATGGTTTTGTAGAAATTTTTATAAACTCTGATAGACCATGCTTCCGCTAATTTTTGCAATTTGATTGCATCACGATTTCGTACAAACCCAACACTGCAGGCCTTGAAGGAATCTAAGTGATTCAGTTGTAAGAGACATCCTTAGTGGATTTCCTACTCGTGGAGTAGAAGAGTGGACTAGGAGCCTTGTGTGCTCTGAACCACTTAAAACCTTGTGTTTCATTGTCTCTCATTAACTGCTATATCTGCTATATCTACCATAACTGCTTATCAAACCATAACTGCTATATTTTGAAAGGGAACAAAATATATATTCCGCTGCTGTCAGTATAATCAATACTGACAAAGTATTTTAAACAGAAGAAATTTTAAAATATCTATTCAACCCCTTTTCTAGATAACTAACGTGCCTTTGGGAACTAACATATGGGTTTTTCTACATATTGGAGTAAAAATATTTGGGTTTGGAAGAGGTGTAAAAGTAGGAAAATCAGACGGGCAGAGCTTCGCTGCGTTTTGGAATTATTAAAAATGAACGGGGGGCACGTTTATTTATAGGACAGGGAGCCTTAGCTCTACCTGATGCTGCCACAGGTAGAGGTGCGGCTCCCCAAGGTGGGGCCCATATGCCTGGCTTTGTCATCTCGAAATACGTGCACGTCGGGCGATGTGATGTCAGGTTCGCATCTTTATAAATTTTGATCGGAGTGTCCGTGTGCTATAGCTTTTCGGAAAGCCCTCGCTGAGAGTGTCACAATGACATAGGATTTAACCCTTTTAAGTCCCAAAAGTTGGGTTCATGACCGGGTCTTTATTTCCCCGTAGTTTGTCCGTCAAGCCGTCCGGTGCTGTTTTCACCCGAGATCACCGTTGTGGTTCTTTCTGACCTTGGTGGCATCAATTCGGCTTGATTTTGACTAAATTGGCTGACATTTGGTAAACTGACCATTTTGCCGTTCCCGGTGTTGCCCTTGGTGTCGGCATGGCCTCTGGTTGACTTCCGGGAGCTGTTTCCAAGACTTGGATCCCATTCGAGTCTGTTTGTCCCCAGTGTTACCTCTGTGGCTGACGTGGTCATTCCAGGTTTTCTTTTGGAGGTGTTGTGATGTTTCAGGTTTATGTTCGAAGGTGACCTGACTTCCCGGGTTGCTGCCGGGGATGACCTGCACTTCCCGGGTTGCTGCCGGGGCTGATTTGTACCTCCCGGGTTGCTGTCGGGGCTGAATTGACATCCCGATATGGTTGATCTGTGCTGAGGTTGTCCCGATATTGGTGACTGGGTTTGAGCTAATATCCCGATATTGAGATCGGGGATGATCTGACGGTCTGACTGACGACCGGAGTTAGATGAACGGTCCGATTGACGATCGGAGCTGGATAGACTGTCCGATTGACTATTGGAGCTGGATTGACGGTCTGATTGACGATCGAATTTGACTGCAGTTGACCGACATTGGGGATCAGATTTAGGTTTATCGACATTGGGGATCAAATTTAGGCTGAAGGACCGGCATTGGTGGCCGTATTTAGATTGGATGTCTGGTGTCGGAACCGGGGTTGGCTTGATTGATGGTTTTGCCCTCCTACAATGTTAGTATTGGGGCAAGAAAAATTTTAAGTGTCTACAAGTATCATTTTACCCAAAAGTTGGTATAAACTTTCTTATGAAATTTTTACCTTTTCATGTCAGGGTTACTATTCATGTATACGGCACTATTTACGTATACGGCACTATTCACGAATACGGCACTATTCATAGAAAAATTAAATTTTCTTTTATTTGTCCAAGTTGTCTGTTATGGTTACTATCTTTGATTGTATCCATGTTTTGATCTTTATTCTTGAATTTTGCTCCATAATTGATTATTTTGAAGTATTCTTGAACTTGGATAAACTAAATTGTGAATCCCTAATCTTTGTCATTTATCTCACTCGATTCGTTATTTATATTATTTTTCATCATCCTCAGTCCTAAATGGTGATATAACTGAATATCTTTGGCTTGTAGAGCAAAGATGAATGATTACCTGATAAATATCTTTGGCCCGTAGTGCAAAGATGGACAGGTGTTGAGATGAACATGACCACTGGTGATACAAATAAATATCTTTGGCCCGTAGTGCAAAGATGAATATTTGATTTAAGATATATATTGATTGATGTTACAGGGATAAAATATTGATGATGGACTTTTAAATCATAGAAGATAGTAGACATCATTCTCTACGTAACTCTTCTAATGAATTATAAATTTCGCTGCAGTTGTTGATCTAAAACTTGTTGTCCATAATATTTTATCTGATTTGTTGAAGACTAATGATAAATTATATTTCATTATCTTAGTCATAATATTCTTTACTGGGCTAGTTGAGCTCACCCTTTTCTGCTATTGTCCTCTTCAGGAAATGAGAATGTCGCAGGGACTAGTCGGGGAACGGGGTGATGGTCAGAGTTAGAGCAGTAATAGTCATCACTACTTTGTAGAATAGTTTGATAATAATTGTAATTAATGAGGACTGAATTTGAGTGTTTATATTTCGTATTATATACGATTTGTATTAAAACTCACAGTTTGTGTGGTCGTATTTTGCACGACCATATGTTATAAAAGATTGTATTTAAATTCTGTACCATGTATTTGACGACTCAGAATGGGTTGAGTATTAAACCTATTTTGGGGGCGTCACAGTTGGTATCAGAGCTTACGGATATGGTCTCTGGCGGAGATCTAGGAATAGAACTAGGGGGAGAGACGAGTAAATCCTTCGCTAGTGTGTCCTACCTAAGCTTAATTGTTATTTAATTGTTCGGTCAGAACATAGGGTTAATATGTGATATGTTAATTTGTTTAATTAACCCTTGTTTTATGGCAGTATTTGAGAATGGCAGCTGAAAATTTAAACAATGGAGTGAATGAGACCGTTGAGACACCTTTAATCACCAACCAAGAGAACGTGCAACAGAAAGGTAATATTCCTCCTGTAAACAACACCACCGATCAAACGATGAACGATGGGATGTTTAGAAGCTATTTACAGTTCATACAAAACCAGACGAGGGAGACTCGTGCTCATAATACAGGTGGAAATAATAACAACTCGCGGCTTATCACTGCCAAGCAGGTCAAAGAGTTGGGACCACCAAAGTTTTTGGGAAAGCCGGATCAAATCAAAGCGGAAACGTGGGTTAAGCAAATTACCAAGATATTTGATATCTTGGGATGCATGGAGGAACAGAAGGTTCCATTCGCCACCTTTATATTCCGTGGTGAGGCAGATTACTGGTGGGAATCTGTGAAGCGTACGCAGCCTGCCGCACTCAAGATGTCTTGGGAGGCATTCCAGAAACTATTCAATGCCAAGTACTTTCCAGAAAGTATTCGTCATGTGAAGGAGGTAGAGTTTATCAAACTGGAATAGAACAACATGACTGTGTCCCAGTATGAGGCTAAGTTCGCGGAGTTATCCTGATTCGCATCTCATTTGATAGATAATGTGGAACGTATGATGCGGATGTTTCTGAGAGGTTTGAAACCCGAAATTCGTCAGTACCTCATTTCTCACAAACTTTGTTTGTATTCAGATGTGGTGAACAGGGCCCAATTATTAGAACGAGATAATGATTATGTTCAACCAAGGGACAACAACCAAGGTCGTACCGGTGGCAGCAGTCATCAGAACATTGACAACCAGCGGGGAGGAAATTATCATGACAGAAGCGGTAACCACTCCGGTGGTAATCGTGGTCGTGATAATAAAAGAAGTGAGTCGGGGGGAGATTTCAAAAAGAGAAGGTACAACAATGATAACGTGAAGACGTCGGCAGCAGCACCAGCATCAACAACTGTTTCTAGGGGAGGAGAACGACCACCGGTCGTATGCTATAAATGCGGACAAGAGGGACACATCAATCCCAACTACACACAGTAATCCAAGGTGTGTTATAACTATGGAAAGGAAGGTCACATAGCTCGAGTGTGTCCTATAGTGAAACCAAGTCCAGCAGGGATGGTGATTCCAAATGCTGTCCCGGACAAGTCAAAGTCAGTGGTTCCTAGAAAAGCTTTTGTCGTGACTGCCCAACAAGAAAGGAACCTGAATGAGGTTATCACAAGTAAGCTAATCGTAAACTCTTGCAAAGTCTATACCTTATTAGATACCGGTGCTACCCATTCTTTTATTTCACCTGCTTGTGCTCAATGTTTGAACTTGACTTCTGAGAAATTAGACTTTGACTTATCTGTTGAAACTCCGTTAGGAGAAACCTTCGTTACATCCATAATTTACAAATCTTGCTTGATTCAAATTGGTACCCTCACCCTACCTGTTGATCTTATATCTTTGAAAATACTTGCATTTGATGTGATTTTAGGAATTAACTGGTTAACCACTTATCATGCAAAAATTAATTATTTTCGTAAGGTTACTAGTTTACATATTCCTAACCAACCTGTTGTGCGAATTCAAACAACCAAACCACTAAAATCAATCAATGTCATTTCAAGTCATAAAGCTATTCGTTTATTAAAAATGGATGTCAAGTTTTCTTAGCCCATGTCATTAATTTAAATCAGAATACGTCAGATTTGAATGATATTTCTGTGGTTAATGAGTTTCCTGATGTATTTCCCGAAGAACTTCCTGGTCTACCCCCAGAACATGAAGTTGAATTCTTTATTGACCTTGAACCCGGTACAAAATCCATTTCTAAAACCCCATATCGAATGGCTCTTATTGAACTTCAGGAGTTAAAGGTCCAACTACAAGAGTTGTTAGACATTGGTTTCATTCGTCCTAGTACATCTCCTTGGGGTGCTCCTATTTTATTCGTAAAGAAGAAAGAGGGAGTATGCTACTTTGTATTGATTATCGGGAGTTGAACCATGTCACTATCAAGAACAGGTATCTGCTACCTCGCATTGATGACCTGTTCGACCAGTTGCAAGGTGCACAATTCTTTTCAAAGATCGATCTTCATTCTGGATATCATCAGTTAAAGATTAAAACTGAGGATATTCCAAAGACTGCTTTCAGAACTCGATACGGGCATTATGAATTCTTAGTCATGTCTTTTGGATTGACTAATGCTCCTACTGCTTTCATGGATATGATGAACCGTGTATTCAAGGAATATTTGGATAAGTTCGTGGTTGTCTTTATTGATGACATCCTCATCTATTCCAAAAGCCGTGAAGATCATGAACACCACTTGAAGCTGGTACTTCAAAGGCTTCGTGATAACAAGCTATATGCCAAGTTGAAGAAATTTGAGTTCTGACTTGAGGAAGTAGCATTCCTTGGGCACGTGGTATCAAAACATGGTGTATCTGTTGACCCAGCGAAGATTGAAGTAATACAAAGTTGGGAGCAACCAAAGTCGGTGACCGAAGTACGTAACTTTCTGGGCTTAGCTGGTTATTATCGAAGATTCGTGGAAGAATTTTCTCGAATCGCTACTCCATTAACTCAGCTGACTCGAAAAGATACAAAATGTGTATAAAACAAGGAATGCGAGAAGTGCTTCCAAGAGCTCAAGAGGAGACTCATTTCGGCACCTGTTTTGACAATACCATCTGGTTCGGATGGATTTTTCATCTACAGCAATGCTTCGGGCAAAGGGTTAGGATATGTTCTCATGCAACATGGGAAAGTCATAGCCTATGCCTCACGAAAACTCAAAGAATATGAGATGAATTATCCTACTCATGATCTAGAGTTGGCAGCAGTCGTTTTCGAGTTGAAGATCTGGCGACACTACCTGTATGGGGAGAAAGTGGAGATCTATACGGATCATAAGAGCCTTAAATATTTCTTCACTCAAAATGAACTCAACATACGACAACGACGTTGGCTTTAGCTATTGAAAGATTACGACCATACCATCCAATACCATCCTGGAAAAGCGAACGTGGTAGCTGATGCGTTGAGTAAAAGATCATATGCGGGAACGAGTGCGATGTTGTCAACATAAAGGCCCATTTTGTATGACTTACAAAGGATGGAGATAGAGTTCAAAACTCCGGGGACCCACATGATGATGTCAAGTATACGCATAGAACCAGCTTTGATTGATAAAGTTAAAGCTGCTCAAGCTACAGACCCAGAGCTGATGAAGATGAAGAAGAAAGTACAAGAAGGTGCTATTCCAGAAGCAAGAATCGATGAAGAAGGAATACTTCGAGTCAACTCTAGACTTTCTGTTCCTAATGATTCTGATTTAAAGTAAAGAATTATGATGGAGGCACACAACACACCATTTGCAATCCATCTTGGGAGTACCAAAATGTATTGTGATCTTTGATATACATTTTGGTGGAGCAATATGAAGAGAGAGATAGCGAAGTTTATCTCAAGGTGTTTAACGTGTCAACGTGTCAAGGCGGAGCATCAAGTGCCAAAGGGTCCATTGCAACCACTTGAGATTCCAAAATGGAAGTAGGAACACATTACCATGAATTTCGTTACGGGTCTTCCCAAGGTTTCTCAAGGCATAGATGCGATTTGGATTATTTTTGATAGATTAACCAAGTCTGCTTATTTCTTGCCTATACGAGAGACTTATTCACTGAAACGTCTTGCTCGTATGTATGTAAATGAGATTGTGAGGTTGCATAGCATGTCAGGACCAAGATTCACTTCACGATTTTGGGTCAGTTTGTAGAAAGCCATGAGCACCGATTTACGATTCAGTTCTGCATATCATCCTCAAACGAACGGGCAATCGAAAAGGACTATTTAAACTATTGAAGATCTATTGAGACTCAGTGTTCTAGACTTCAAAGGGAGTTGGGATAAGTACTTATCATTGGTGGAATTCTCCTACAATAATAGTTATCAGGCATGTATAGGCATGACTCCATTCGAGGCGTTGTATGGACGAAAGTGTCGTTCTCCAGTATGTTGGGATGAGGTAGGTGAAGCAACATTATTGGGACCAGAGTTAGTACGTATGACTACGAAAAAGAATTCAAATGATCCGGCAACGTATACAAACGGCACAAAATCGACAAAAGAGTTATGCGGATCTTCGTCGAAAGGACGTGGAATTTAATGTTGGGGATCATGTATTGTTACGTGTTGCTCCATGGAAAGGAGTTACGAGATTCGAGAAGAGAGGAAAGCTCAATCCACGATTCATTGGTCCATTTAAAATCCTTGACCGAGTAGGAAATGTGGCCTATAGACTCGTCTTACCTCCAAGCATGTCTCGTGTTCATAATATTTTTCATATATCCGTGCTACATAAATATGTGAAAGACCCAAACCACATTATTGAGTTAGAACCGGACGAGATAGCCGAAGATTTAACATACGAAGAGGTACCCGTCAAGATCTTGGATAATAAGGAACATGTCCTACGCTTGAAGATTATACCTCATGTTAAAGTTTTGTGGCAAAACCACGATATCGAGGAAATGACCTGGAGTTAGAATCGAAAATGAAAGCGAGGTATCCTCACCTTTTCGAAATACCAGATACGTACGTCAATTTCGAGGACGAAATTTCATAAGGAGGGGAGGTTGTAAGACCCCAACTTTTATGAATAAAGATTTAATTTTCTTTATATATTATTTTGAAATAGTAAGGTGCGGATTTGATAAATGTGATAAGTTATGGGGTGATATGTGCAAGTTTTACAAAGTAAGCAAGTGGTCATAAAATATTCATTGTGTCGGGGAATATTCGTTTGGCCAGGAGAATATTCTTTTTGTCGGAGAATATTCGTACGACGGCGCAGTCATTTGTGGGCCCCATAACGAAAAACTATCGGATGAAAAAAATGACAAGAATAAGTTTTCTAAAAATAACGGCGAAACTGCTACCGTTAAACTGTTGAAATACCCGGTGGTTAAAAGAACATAAATACGCGTTGTTGCACAGTAGCACACGGTATTGCACAGTAAATTCTAATTATTGATTCTTACGTAAGAAGTCACTCAGTTTCATTCAATAATTGCCACAGTAGTTGTTGCATAGTATATCATATTATTGATTCAATTATTGTCACAGTATCATCTGCATAATATTTTATATTATTAAATCAATAATTGACACGACATAATTATTCATATTATTAGTTAGCATTATTGGCAATGTCTAGAAAATTCTGTCGAGAAAAGGGGTTAGGTTATATAATTGCGCGTCAATAAGGATAAATCCTTATCAGAAAGTCCCATCTTTCCTAAGAATGATCTGGTTGTTAATATTGTGAGCTTATAATATAAATTATGAATAATTATTATTATGTGGTGGATATTGGTTCAATTTTGATATAAATAATGGAATTTGTTGAAAGTTTGGCAATTATTTTCTCCGATAAAATATTCATTCAAATATATTATTATAATATTATATTATAATAATGTGATAATATAATAATATAATTTTTTTATAATTTAAATGGTAATATTATTATTATTATATATAAATAATTTTCAGCATGTGAATAAAAGTGGAGTGAAGGTTATCATTTTGATTTTGAATTATTCTTCGGGTGCATTTCTGCACATTTGTTTTCTTTTGGTGGCTTGCCTGCAAAGCTTGATTGTCTCATTAGTGGGCTCTCAAGTATGAAAAATAAGAGTTAGGCAGGAAGGTTGGCAGGAAAGGTTGGGCAGAGTTAGGCACTCTGCTTAACTTTACTCCCTCCGTTGCGCTATAAATAGAAGGGTAACCCTCCTTCCTCAACACACCATTACAATATCAAAAATTCTTATTATATAGTATTGTGAGTATTTTCTTGAGTATAAGGATATTTTGAGTGTAGCTTTTTATGCAAGATTTTCTCAGAATAATATCCGATATTCCAGTCAAATCCAGTTTCTACTAAGGTAAAGGATATTATTTTTCTCATAAATGATGTTGTTTTCTTTCAATATTCATAAATGATATTATTTTCTTTCATATTCCATATTATGAAAGTGATAATATTTCATTTCATATTCTTAAATTTAAACTTACTATGGTAAATATTGCTTCTATAATTCCTGAAATAATCAGAAATTCCTTAAGTTTTACGCTTCATCTAATATCATTTTACCAGAATATTGGTATAAACTTTCTTATGAAATTTTTACCTTTTCATGTCAGGGTTACTATTCACATATACGGCACTATTCACGTATACGGCACTATTCACAAAAAATTAAATTTTCTTTTATTTGTCCAAGTTGTCTGTTATGGTTACTATCTTTGATTGTATCCATGTTTTGATCTTCATTCTTGAATTTTGCTCCACAATTGATTATTATGGAGTATTCTTGAACTTGGATAAACTAAATTACGAATCCCTAATCTTTGTCCTTTATCTCACTCGATTCGTTATTTATATTATTTTTTATCATCCTCAGTCTTAAATGATGATATAACTAAATATCTTTGGGCTGTAGAGCAAAGATGAATGATTACCTGATAAATATCTTTGGCCCGTAGTGCAAATATGGACAGGTGTTGAGATGAACATGACCACTGGTGATACAAATGAATATCTTTGGCCCGTAGTGCAAAGATGAATATTTGATTTGAGATATATATTGATTGATGTTACAGGGATAAAATATTGATGATGGACTTTTAAATCATAGAAGATAGTAGACATCATTCTCTACGTAACTCTTCTAATGAATTATTAATTTCGCTGCAGTTGTTAATCCTAAAACTTGTTGTCCATAATTTTTATCTGATTTGTTGAAGACTAACGATAAATTATATTTCATTATCTTAGTTATAATATTCTTTATTGGGCTAGTTGAGCTCACCTTTTTCTGCTATTGTCCTCTTCAGGAAATGAGAATGTCGCAGGGACTAGTCGGGGAACGGGGTGATGGTCAAAGTTAGAGCAGTAACAGTCCTTACTACTTTGTAGAATAGTGTGATGATAATTGTAATTAATGAGGACTGAATTTGAGTGTTTATATTTCATATTATATACGATTTGTATTGAAACTCACAATTTGTGTGGTCGTATTTTGCACAACCGTATGTTATAAAAGATTGTATTTGGATTCTGTACCATATATTTGGCGACTCAGAATGGGTTGAGTATTAAACCTATTTTGGGGGTGTCACATGTTGAGAATGGCTAAACTACCTAAGGCATTCTGGAGTGAAGCTGTCCGTACAACCTGTTACCTGATTAATAGATCTCCATCAACATCGTTGGATTTTTAGATTCCAGAAAAGATTTGGAGTGGTAAGGATTTGTCTTATTTTTGTTTGAGGGTATTTGGGTGCAAGGCTTTTGCACATATCCCCAAGGAACAAAGATCACAGCTTGATGATAAATCTACTCCATGTGTGTTTGTTGGCCATGGAGATGCAGAGTTTGGATACCGATTATGGGATCCAGTGCAGAAGAAATTATTTAGGAGCAGAGATGTGGTGTTTCATGAGCACCAGAATTATGGGCATTTTGATAATGCTATATAGCCCAGAGATAATAGAGTTCCAAACCTCAGCGAAGTTCCATCTCCAGTACAGAATGTCACAGTTGGAGAAGGAGGTCAGAATAAAGATATGATTGATACAGATTTGCACGATGGTGATGGGTCAGATGCAGAGAGTGTTGATCAAGGGGAGCAACCTGATATTGAAGAACCTCAGCTAAGAAGATCCATGAGAGAACGTGTGCCATCAGTCAGATATCCTTTATTTGAATATCTTTTAGTTGCAAAGGAGGGGGAGCCAGAGAATTTTCAGGAAGTCAAAACTCATAAGGAGAAAAGAAATTGACTGAGAGCTATTCAGGATGAGATGGATTCTTTGCACAAGAATCACACCTATGAGTTGACTACATTTCCGAAGGGTAGGAAAGCATTGAAGAACAAATGGGTGTTCAAGCTTAAGAAGGATAGTGAACAACTAGTGAAGTACAAGGCTCGGTTAGTCGTCAAGGATTTTTCTCAAAAGCAAGGTATTGACTTCGATGATATTTTTTCTCCATTTGTGAAGATGACTTCTATTCGAGTAGTGCTGAGATCAGTTGCTAGTATGGATCTTGAGCTTGAGCAGTTGAATGTAAAGACTGCATTCCTTGATGGTGATTTGAAAGAAGAAATCTACATGGAGTAGCCAAAGGGATTTGAAATTAAAGGGAAAGAGCACTTGGTTTGCAAGTTAAGAAAAGTTTGTACAGCCTGAAACAAGCCCCAAGGCAGTGGTACATGAAATTTGATTCATTCATGGTGGATCAAGGTTACAGTAGAATAGTTACAGATCACTGTGTATATGTCAAGAAGTTCCCGGATGGTAACTTCGTAATTCTGTTGCTATATATAGATGATATGTTGATAGTTGGGCATGATGCAGATATGATTCGCAGGCTCAAGGGTGAGTTGTTTAAGTCATTTGATATGTAGGACTTAGGTCCAGCTAAACAGATTTTGGGCATAAAGATTGTTCGTGACAGGAAAGCCAAGAGACTGTGGTTGACACAAGAAAAGTATGTTGAACGGGTGCTTGCAAGGTTCAACATGGGTGATGCTAAGCCAGTTAGTACACCACTTGCCAGTCATATTAAGCTGACTAAGCGCAAGTGTCCTTCTGCTAAGGAAGTGGGATATGATATGACAGCAGTTCCCTACTCATCTGTTGTAGGGAGTCTTATGTATGCAATGGTTTGTACACGGCCAGATATTGCTCATGCAGTTGGCGTTGTGAGCAGATATTTGTCAAATCCTGGTAGAGAACATTGGGAAGCAGTTAAGTGGATTCTTAGATACTTGAAAGCTATTTTTAGTTTGTGTTTGGGGTTTGGTGGTTTGAGTCCAATCTTGGAGGGTTTTACAGATGCAGACATGGCAGGCTCTGAAGAAAAGAAGTCTACTTCAGGGTATTTGTTTACTTTTGCAGGGGGAGCAGTATCATGGCAGCGCAAGTTGCAAAAGTGTGTTGCTTTGTCTACAACTGAGTCAGAATACATCGCCGCTACGGAAGCAGGCAAGGAGATGTTGTGGTTAAAACGGTTTCTCCAATAGTTGGGTCTGACATAGGATGAGTACGTGATTTATTGTGATAGTCAAAGTGCAATTGACTTAACCAGGAACGCCACGTATCATAATCGTACTAAGTACATTGATGTTCGTTATCACTGGCTTTGAGAAGTGATGGAAAAAGAATTGATGAAAGTGAAGAAAGTTCATACCGATGAGAACCCCTCAGTCATGTTGACAAAAGTTGTCACTCGTGACAAGCAGGAATTTTGCAAGGAATTGGTCGGGATGGACTCCAAGTGACGGGGTCACAGAGATTATCTCCTCTAATGGGTTCGAAGGAGGAGATTGTTGGTCAAAGTCATTGGTCATTGGTCCTCACCCATTTAATGTGTCCCCTTGAATTTTCCACCAACATCCTACCTAATACTCCTAATACCCCTCCCCTCCATTCGACTATAAAAGGAATGCAATGAAAGGGAAATAAACACACCAACACAAAACATATACTCTCATCCGAGAGTTTAGAAGGAATAGAGAGAGAGAAGAGCTTTTGCATTTTGTTAAGCTTAAGAAAGATAGAGAGAGAAAGATAGTTCAAATAAAAGGTGTTTTATTTGGGTTCCATCACATAGTTATTGTGGTGAAGTAATTTGAGTTTGTACTCAAATTAAGATATCTTTGTATTCTCTCAGATTATTATAGTGGATTTTTCGGAGATCGTTCCGTGGTTTTTACCTCTAAATCTTGGTGTCTCGTGGTTAAATATTTTCTACTTATTATTTTCTGCAGTGATTATTATTTTAGTGGAACTTCGGATTTAATCTGTTTGGCATATACTGATATTTTATCTATTTAATTTATCAAAGACAACAGTATTTGGGAGGTGATTTTTCCCAACAGCCACATTCATTCCCCTCACCGCCAACGCCTGCAGCTGCTCGAAGCCGCACGTGGCGGGGCCGATCGTGCACACCAGCTTCGTCCGGCGAGTGCTCCGAAACCCATTTTCCTTTAACTCTGCTTCCGTCACGGCATCCACCTCAATCGAGCTAGAATCCACTGTAGCCGAAATCAGGCCATTGCCCTGGCCGTCATCGGAGAGGATTACCGAGGACGGCGGCGAAGAGTCGAGATCTGACGACAGGGCTTTGATGGGTCTTCTGATTGAGGTTTTTGGAACCGAAAATCGGTGAGTGAAGGTTAAAATGGAAGTTTTTGAAGTGGGGTTGTTTGAAATGGTGGAATTTTGGGAAGGGGAAGAAGAAATGAAGAATTTTGGGACAGAGGTTGCAATTCGCTGATTTCAAAAAATTGGGCAATTATATGAATATAATGATGATATGAAATTGTGAATGTGAGTGTTTAGAGTATAACACTATAGAGAGAGAATGGAGGCGGAGTTAACAAAGCTTAGAGAGAGTACTGAGTAGAGTGTTAATTGGAGCTTTGAAATTATCATCAAAAAAAAGAGGGACAGTGTGGGATGAGCGAGGATCAGGTGTTGCGGAGTACAGTTTCAACAATTTGAAATCCTCCCCCTCTATCTCTCTGTCTTTTCAACTATCTAAAAATTAGAATGAAGCTGAACCGTCCTTGTGTTTTCCCGTTAAAGTCAATTAGAATGAATATGAACCGTATTTATACTTTTTCGGCCAAATTCAAATTGGATTCTATCTTATTATTATAGATATTACAAATGTTATATTATTACTATGGCTTAAATATGTCGTTTTAAAGTTTATATGTACTTTGCGCGAGTTATCAAACTTGTGAAAATAAATTAAGTATTAATTATATCTTTTGAATTTATTAATTATTTTTAGGTATCATGTATATCACTCAAAAATATTAAAAAATAGTTATAAAAAATCTCTCTTTTTATAGTAAGGGATATTATTGGGTTAGAACGGAAATATTGAGTTTCAAATATCATTTTTTAAGGGGAAGAAAATTGTTTGAGATTATTACTTTCAATGGCCCTTAAAAAAGGGGATATGGATCACATCTATTACATATTTCTTTCAATTTCATTCAATACATTATATTTTGAGCTATTCTATGTGAACATGAAAATTGGACGTATTTAAACTTCACTTGTTTATATTTTTACCCACCATGAAGTCAAAATACAAATAAGTAAAATTTAAATACACTCATGTCTAATTTTTATGTCCGCATAGAATTTTTTTTATATTTTTATTGTTGTGAATATTATAATTGAAATCAATATCTGTGAACTAATTTATTGTATTGAATAACATAATTATTTCAAAAACAAAAGTAATCCGATACTTTTTCATCATTTAATGAATATGTGGATTTTTCATCAAATTTCAATAGATAATTTTTTTAAAAAAATTTTAACAATAAAAATACTTTTTATGATTCTAATTTTTTGTACGATTAATTTTAATACCATCAACTATCTATTAACATATTTTGATCATTATTAAGAAAATTATTAAAATCAAATAATTAATGTATTAGTTGGAATGCCTAATGGATGACAAATCAAAAAAAATAGTACTAACAAATAAGGCGGCTTTGGCGTGTAAATTAGTGCAATACACGTGGCTCATTTTCATTGGTGCAAACCAACGAGGGAAACGTCTAGAAGTCAGTCATAGCGCGTATAAAATAAGGCATTCCCAGCCAGAACTTCTCATCTCTTGTTAGAAAAAATCCTCTTTTGTTATTTCAATCTACTAAATCTCCCAACAATCTTGTAATTCGCTTCATTTCGATCAGATTAAGGTATGCATATTTTTTCTTTATGATTTATAGTAGCTCTTAGTAATTTAGATTTTGTTCTTTGGTTTGTGAATCGAACGGTCATGTCAGATTGTTATTGTTTCGTTTAAGATTTTGTTAGTTGATTTGTATTGTTTTAGATCTTAATTCGCTTCCTTTAGATCAGAGTAAGTTATATGATTTGTTCCTTTTGATTTATAGTTTTTAGGAATTTAGGTTTTGTGCTTTGATTGGTGAATCGAATAGTCTTATGTCAGATTATATGTTGTTGTTTGTTTCATTATTGATTCTCTTAAGGTTGATCTGTATTGGTTTAGATCTGCATATTTTAGCAATCTTTGATTGATCCTTATTTGATTGCCTCTTGTCTATTGGATTGATGGTATATGTATCTATGCGATGAGGCGTTAGAATTTTGCTGTTTTGTTGTTTGATATTTTTGTATTAGTATTTCACAGGTCTATTTGGATCTGGGTTATCGTTTGTATGTGATTTCTTAACTTAACTTGATCTTTCACTTACATTTTTGGAAGAGGTCTTTTTATAGTGAAAATTAAAGGGGAAAAAAATTAAAACTTGAAGATCAAATTTTGTGTTATATTTATTGTTTTATTAACTTTTTCCGTGACATTTGTTTGTTAAATATAGACAGACAAATGAGGAAAAGTTATTACCCAAATATTTTGTCAATAAGGCCTAAAAAGGGTATCCAAGTGACTATTTTGATTAAAGTGTTTGTGAACTATTATTTGGAGCTGTTCTCCTGGTGAAGTAATTGAATACTTCTTTAGCTGTTTTTAAAAATTTTAAAGGGACAAAGGCAAACTTTATATGTTGGTTTGACCTAACAACTTCTCAGATATGTATATTTGGCTGATCTTTCATTTAAATTTTTGGAAAAGCTCCTTTTTATAGTTCAAATTCAAGGGGGGTGGGGGAATCAAAAAATTGAATTTGATTTGTGCTATATTTATTGTTTTTTGACTTGTCCTGGTGACATTACCTTTTAAATCTAGCAATATCAGGAAAATTTACTGCAAAATTTCTTTCACGTCAAGGACTAAAAAATGGTTATCCTAGTGACTATTTTGATGAAATCTTAAAATATCGTTTGGAGTTGTTAACTTGCTGAAATAATTGGATCATTCTTTAGTTTTTATTACAAATTTAAGTGGATCAACCTCAAATCAACATAATTGAATATTTGTTTAAACAAAATTTATGTCTTGGTTTGCCTAACAAAGTTCTCGTAATTGGCTACTTTTCTTTGTTTGAACGTTCGTTTAGTTTTGGTACCGAATAATCAAACTTCTTTTGGTAAAATCTTTAATTGGAATCAAATCCTCTTTTATTCCCATTACAGATGCAGATATTTGTGAAAACCCTTACCGGCAAGACCATCACCCTTGAGGTCGAAAGCTCTGACACCATTGACAATGTCAAAGCTAAAATTCAGGATAAGGAAGGAATCCCCCCAGACCAGCAAAGGCTGATATTCGCAGGCAAGCAGCTTGAAGATGGCCGCACCCTAGCTGATTACAATATCCAGAAGGAGTCCACTCTTCATTTGGTGCTCCGTCTTCGTGGTGGAATGCAAATCTTTGTTAAAACCCTTACCGGCAAGACCATCACCCTGGAGGTCGAAAGCTCCGACACCATTGACAATGTCAAAGCTAAGATCCAGGACAAGGAAGGAATTCCCCCAGACCAGCAAAGGCTGATCTTCGCAGGCAAGCAGCTTGAGGATGGCCGAACCCTAGCTGATTACAACATCCAGAAGGAGTCCACCCTTCATTTGGTGCTCCGTCTTCGTGGTGGAATGCAGATCTTTGTTAAAACCCTTACCGGCAAGACCATCACCCTTGAGGTCGAAAGCTCTGACACCATTGACAATGTGAAAGCCAAGATCCAAGACAAGGAAGGAATCCCCCCAGACCAGCAAAGGCTTATCTTTGCCGGCAAGCAGCTTGAGGATGGCCGCACCCTAGCTGATTACAACATCCAGAAGGAGTCCACCCTGCATTTGGTGCTTCGCCTCCGTGGTGGGATGCAAATATTTGTGAAAACCCTCACTGGGAAGACGATCACCTTGGAAGTTGAGAGCTCAGATACCATAGACAATGTGAAGGCGAAAATCCAAGACAAGGAGGGTATCCCTCCAGACCAGCAAAGGCTGATCTTTGCCGGCAAGCAGTTGGAGGATGGAAGGACTTTGGCTGATTACAACATTCAGAAGGAGTCTACTCTTCACTTGGTGTTGAGGCTTAGGGGAGGAATGCAGATCTTTGTCAAAACTTTGACCGGCAAAACCATCACTTTGGAGGTGGAGAGCTCAGACACCATTGATAATGTTAAGGCTAAAATCCAGGACAAGGAGGGGATCCCGCCAGACCAGCAGAGGTTGATCTTTGCTGGGAAGCAGTTGGAAGATGGGAGGACTTTGGCCGACTACAACATTCAGAAAGAGTCCACTCTTCACCTTGTCCTTCGTCTTCGTGGTGGTTTCTAAATTTCATGAATGTGGTTTTCTTTGGAGTTTCATTATGTTCACCGTCTTGATTTCTGGTTTGTGGTTCGGAACTGTGGTTTGTTTTTTAGACATTGTGGTATGGTTTTCTTAGTTTCTGGATTAATGTGGTGCTATTTTTCAGTTTTGTTGATGTTGGTAGACATTTAAATGGTCATGTTTGGTGTACTGGGATCCAGTTCTTATTAAAATAAAGTTTGTAATTAGCTATTTGTTATTTTGTGTTCTTGTTCTTTGGTTTATTTGTTTGGTTATCAGTCTTCAGGTTGTTAGGTGGTTAGTTATTATATTGTAGCTGTTCTTACTTTTGCCTATAATCTTCTTATTGAGATGAATGCATACTTGAAAAAAAAAGCATGGGTATGGTCTTCTGGAATCATGTCCTGAAATGCGAATGAGAACAAATCTATAATGGGGAAGAGCTCTTGCACAAGTATTCTCTTGTATAGTGAGAATCTGGCTCGAACATCATCCCTGAGTTAAAGGCATGCATAATTTTGAGCAGCGTTGAGGTTTGTTTTTTCCAATTGGGTTGGTTCTAAAATAGATATAACACTGGTGAAAATTTATTATTACTATGGACCTATTTTGTTTTATGAGTAGTTCCTTATTTAATCTTATTGATTATTTTTTGTTATTTTTAAGACTTTGATAATGGAGTAACTTTAAGTGGAAAGATGGTATTAAAATATCAAATGATCTTGGAAATGATACGAACAACTAATGAGATTAGATAATAGATTAATCGCGAAAAAACTCTTAACAATGTTAAATTAGTGTAAATAGTGATTTTGCATCCATTATTTGTAAACAAACGTAGGGAGAAAAAAAAATCCAATAATGTTAAATTAGTGTAAATATTGATATTACATCTATTATTTGTATTTTGTAAGGGTCCTGTTAACGCCAAGATTCATTCACGCGCTCCAATCAACAAAGCGCAAGGTTAACAATAGAGGTAAAATACTAAATAATATTGTGCAAGTGTACTTTATGAATAATCAAGTCATATATTTATAGTACTAACATCCTTGCCAGAATCCACTTTCATATTGGATTAGGGTTCCCCCGTGTATCCTTTTCATTAGACCTGACAAAAGAAGCCCGCAGGCCGGGCCTGAAAAAAGCGGGCTATGGGCTTTATTATTTCAGCCCATGTAAAGCTGGGTCATTTTGTCCTGGCCCGTTTTTGGCCCGACCCGCTACGGCCCGGTCCGTGGCCCGTTTGTGAGTTTTTTTTTAAAACAGTAATGCTTGTGAGGATTGAACACAAGACCTCCAACTTATTAAATAAGAGTTAAACCAACTGAGCTACAACAACTGCTTGTTTGAAACTAAATTTTTTTAGATCAAATTAACCTCAACCTCTTATATCACTATTATTTTATAAGCATATATTTTTAATCAACTTATAATACATTTTATAAACGCAAAAAATGTATGTTTTCATTAATTAAGAAACAAATATTCATGTAAACATACATTTGGTGCGTTGTATTTTATAATACATTTTACATTTATTAAACATACATTTTACATTTATAAAATAATAAAACGTAAAAATATAAATATTACTGTGTATGGGCGTATGACATTTTACATTTATTATAATTAAGATTCATAGCAGATCTGATAAAATATGCATTTTATTAATTAAGATTTCATATGTATTATCAGAAGCAAACTTTTTATAATTTATAAGATATATATATATATATATATATATATATATATATATATATATATATATATATATTTAATACTACAATGAAGCTAATATATTACAACTAGTGATATAACATATTATAACAGTGCTATAATTTATTAGTTTCATTATAATAATATATTAGTTTTATTATATTATATTATAACAGTGCTATAAAAATATGGAATTAATATCGAATATATTTAATATTATAATAAAACTAATATATGAATAAGTGATAACAGTGCTACTGAACAATTATGTTATCATTGGTAAGGTATAATAGTCGTCCAAACGTTAATCATACAAATGTTAAATCCTACTCCCTCCGCTCCTAAAAAAAGAGTCCATTTGCCTTCTTTTTTTGTTCCAAAAAAAGAGTTCGATTTGTTTTGATTATAGTATTAACAAACATCCTTAACTCATGAAGCTAAGGGAACTTGAATTTTGCAAAATTATGACATAAAAAGATTGTGTAAAATAAATTTTGCAAAAAAAAAAAAAAAAAAAAGACAAAAGCCCACAGGGCGGCCCGACCTGGATTGGGCCACTGGCTGTAGTTTTTCAGCCTATAAAAAGCCGGGCTGTTTTGGCCAGGCCCAAAAACGGCCCGGCCCGGCCGTTTGCCAGGTCTACTTTTCATAATAGGATATTATCAAATCTCCCATAGTATCAAATCTTCCAAGATATAGAAAGTCCAATCAATGTATGACTTCTCTCCCATAAGCAAATCTCCATATAACTAGGAGTTTCCCCCCAACATGGGCCAACCGGACCCAACCATGGCCCAACCGAGGCCAAGCCCAATTTGGGTCTTGGTACTCAAATATTCGGGCCCCAACAGGTCTTTTTATATATTGCGTATGATTTCATCCGAATTACAAGTGTATATCAAGATATGAGATTAAATATAATTATAATTAAATTTATTTATATAACTCGCAATACAAAAATTAACATGTAAAATCACAATATATATCATTTTCAAATTTGTAAATAAACGTAGGGTATCTCTTTTGGTTTAATAGTTGCATACAGATTTTGATGATTAAATTAGATGCTTACATCAAAATGGTACATAGATTTTTGAAGTTTCATTTTAAGAAAGATAAAATACACTCACCTCCCCCCATAAATAATCATAATAACCCTTACTACCTCTCTAATTTTTTAAGTAACACTCATTACCCCTTTGAATAATATAATGTAACACTCACTACCTCTAAGCTGGTTGACTTGATGATGTCACCAATTTTAAAAAAGGAAATGGCTAAAATGTCCTTAACTACTGTAATGAACAATTATACCTTCAATTTATGATGACTAATATACCCTTTAAGTATATAGTATACCTTCAATTTATGTCCTATATAATATTTGTTGGTTAATTCGAGGAACAGACTAACCCGATGATAGAGAAGGTAGGTGGTTCATATATAATTTACATTTGTAATATTTAGAGAAACTTATATATGCATTTTTACTTTGTTATAAAATTAGAATTTTTTTCATTTTGAAAAATTATATATATATATATATATATATATATATATGGGTACGCATCCGTAGCAAACGGTTGCCAAATGTACTATTTCAGCAACCATAATCTCATTCGTTGATCTAGATATTGAATGGTGTAGATTTAAAACTTAAAAGTCTCAGCCGCTACAACATGTAGCGACAATTCGACACTTATAAGCGGCTGTTGAAATTCCGAATAGCCCCTCAAAAAAGCAAAAACAAAAAGTAATTAAGAGGGTCCACTTGCCGCTACAATTTGTAGCGGCGGGCCAAGTTAGCAAGATAGAAAGGGGGTTATTATGTTTTTGCATATTTATTCTATATTTATAAAATGAATATGTAATTAAGATATATTATATTATATTTAAGGTATATACTTTATATTTATATTTTCAAGAGATTAGTTTAGTTGGAGTAAGTAGTAACTTAAATAATTAAATTAAGTTACTAAGATGATGGTAATTAAAATAGTTAACATAAGAGAAGATTAATTGAGTAAATTAATAAATCAAGCTAATAAGGGATTATTATTTAATAACCACTTACTGTTACAAATCAACCTCTCCAAGCCATGCCATTTTTTTGCTGTGAAAGAGAGAGGTGAGGGAAGTGTATAGGTTACTCCCAACAAAACTTTGGCACCAAGTATATTGACTTAGCAAATTAGTCAAGTCTTCCTCTTCTTCTTCTCTCCATACCGTGGCCTTCATCTCCCAAACTTGATGGAATTTTGATATTTGCTAAACATGGTAAAGTGAGAAAATTGTGAGGGTGAGGAATCTTGAGCAAGTTAGACAAAAAGCTTTGGATAATTTGGAAGATATCAAATGGTAATTGCTTGGGAATAATAGAATTAAGGTATGAAATCCATACTTATTATGTAGTAATTAAAATTATGTTATAGTATAATTTATTTACTAAATTTTCATTATTGGGAGTTTAGTAGCTTGGGTATGTATATTTGGATAGGTTTTCATTGTATCCAATCTATTCTTATCCATGTATGTGTATTATGGAGGTTGAATGGTTTTTAAATCCAAAGAATGGAAAACTAAGTTTTATTAGTAAACTTAGTTACTCAAGTCCATTTATTTTATTTGAGGTTGTACATGAAATATGTATGAATTCATGATAATAATAAGGTTGTGGATAAATTGGTGTTGGGAGATGATATAAGGATGGAATGGGGGAAAAACCGTTAATAAACGACTAAGAAATCGAATGGAACAAAGAATGCATGTAATATGTTCGATTAATGGCCGTAGAGGGTAAAAATGACCAAGATCTTGGGATTTAAACGAGTTAAAACTGTAGGCGAGTCATATTATGCTAATAAAGTCTTAGTTAACAAGAAAGTCGGGTTGAATCGCGTTATGACGACTTTTGAGCGTTAAACGAAAAGTTAAAAAATCTGTGCGAACAGTTAATTTGGGCACCCTGTTCGGACAGTTTAATGTACCCAAATATAAGTCCTGATATTTTTTAAAAATACTTTGCCATACCATGTACAACATATCCAAAAATCGGATTAAATGGAGTTACAAGCAGCGCGGGAGAAAATCACAAACTGGCCGCTTCGCTAAGCCAAGCTGCAGAAGCAGCAGAGCACTGCAGGCAGCTGGCTGCGCACGGGCGCGCTGCAGGCACTTCGGCTGGTCATGCAGTTTGCTTGCAGGCCATTTTGAGGCTAATTTTGGTGGATTTTCATAAACTGTTTTAGCGGTTAAATTTTTCTAAAAATACAACGCCATGAGGTCTATGACATACAAAAAAGTCACTGTTATACGACTTGTGGTTTGAGAATTAAAAATGGGCGAATAGGCATGTCAGAACTAAAAATTGGGCGACGACGAAAATCGACGCGTCGAGCCATTTTGACGTTCGACGTTCCGAATCTCACTCCGACAAAGTTTTAAGACGTAATAAAGCTAATAAAGTCTTACGAGGCGAGTAATGACCGAAAATGATATTTTATGCCAAGAAACTAACTTTCGGGCATAATTTAAGCTATATAAATATGTAATAAATATAAAAATTACATATTTAGACGAAATAAAAACTCGCATTGCCTATAAAATTATTTTGTGAGACAAAATGAACCGAGGGACCTTTAAAAATTCCCACAAATCATAAAAATGATATTTCAAGGTTTCTGAGGTCCAAAATGTCCTTTTTGAGCCAAATAACATGTAATGGTATATATATATATATATCTTTAACACACACACACACACATACACACACACACACACACACACACACACACACACACACACACACACACACATATATATATATATATATATATATATATATATATATATAATAAACGCGAATATTTGTAAACCGAGAAATTAAAGGTTCTTTAAATGAAGCAATTATCCGAGCGACTTGTGAAAGAATAAAATAATATAAAAATTAGTATTATTTCAAAAATAGTATAATAAGTTAAATTTTACTATAAAAGCTAAATATGAGCTGTTTACGAACCTAAACTCGCGAAATAAATTATAAAATATTCGTGAGGTAATATGTTCAGGGTTAAGTTCAAATATGTAAAATATTTACATATTAATATTATAAGGAACCATTAAATAATAATAAATGGTTAAAATAAAATACATTCTTAATGTAATCATAGTGGAATTTGAGATTGGAGTAAATAATGTTAGTTATGAACTAATAATTATTAATAATAAATATACATGCATGTTGATGATATATTTTATTATCTAACGTGAGTATGTATGTGAATATAATTCTGTAGGAATTGTGAGGCGACTGTAAATTAAATTGTGTGATAATCTCCTTATAAGGCAAGTTTCTTAACTTTCTCATACTTAAATTGAGTAAGTTTCTTAAACTTTTGCGATTCTTTTATGCAATAGTTATAATGAAAATAATATGTTACTCATTTGGGGTAATATTTCTAATTTAATTATATGTAAGCAATTATTTCTTCTTGTTTATATGTAAGCAATTATTTTTATATTGCGTCCAAGGGACGGCAAAGAGGAACTGAAAGAATTTGTTCCACTTAGATAGTATTGATCAATGCAGGGCATAAAGGACTGATCACCCATCGTGCTTGTAAGACCATGTCGGTTCATAGATAAAATTTCTGATTAAATCTTTTAAAAAGAAAATCAAGTTCTTGAATATATAATGACTTAGTATATTTAAGTCACTACGTCGTTTCAAAAATATGAGATTAGCGTCAAAGTTTATGTTAATTGCTTTATATACTTGTTTTACCGTGAAAGTAGAATCAGCTGAAAATATTTATTTCTTTTGCATGATAATTATTGATTAATATACTTGTAATACCCGAGAATTTTCTAATATTATTAAATAAATATATTAATGGAAATGAGAATTTATTTAATATAAATGATTTTGTGTTATGAGAAGGATTAACTCAATTCTATTAAATTGAATAATTATAATAATTGAGAAAAATGTGGAGTTTATTATGAGCCCGATGAATGCCTTGTGTGGCATAGTAATGGAAAGTATGTAATTTAATTCATTAAAAGAAAGAATTGATGAGTGGATAATTAATTAATAATATATTAATTAATGATTATTATGAGTAATGACATGTTAAGTAATGTTTGAGATTTATGTGTGTTCAATTAAATGCTTAATGTAAAGTTGTGTAATCATATATCATATAGTAACTACAACTATATAATATAAAGTATAATGTGACAATTTGGTATAACTATGTAATATAGAAACTATATTATAAGAGAAAGTGAGCCACATGGGTGGACTTATAATAATACATGTTATGTGTACATGGTACAATGTGAAACCAAATTATACTATATAAAGTGTATTGTGACAATACAAGAAACTATATAATATATAAAGTGTAGTGTGACACTTTAATAAGGCTATGTAATATATATTATATGGTATATTAAAGCATGTGAATAAGGAATAACAATTATTTCAATAAGTGACATGGATGGAATAATGAGCTTTATGATAATGTGATGTGTTACAACCCAATTATGTAATAATTTGGTAATATTAAAATGTACATGGATTATATATCAATGTGTATACATGTACCTCAATGTGCTACCATGTAATGTTGTTGTGACACTTTGAGTCCATATACACCCTAAGTGAATATAAGCTAAGGTGTAGATATGTGTATTAAGTATATATAATATATAGTAGTTCATTCCCAATTGCAAATGCTGGGTTCTCATTATTTGTCCCACAAAGGGAGTCACACCTCCCATTTCTCATTCACGTGTAAACCTCAAAGGCTAGAGTCTACGTCCTCATTCTTCTCTCAAGCTCCATCCTAGCTAATGATCATGAGGGGAGTGGTTTTGATGATTTGATTCACCAACCATTTACCTGCCACTCCTTAACCTCCATGTAATTCACAAATCCCATTGGTTTAATTTGTTGAGTAATTGCATAGTTTGGATAATGGTTTTGCTATATATATGGCCCCCTTCTCTTCATATTTTCATTGCTGAGAATTGTTAAGTTTGGAATTGAGAGCATATACATATATCAGTGTGAGCATTCTAGATTTAGCAGCATTAGCAAGCTTACTCCATTTACAGAGGTATAATCTACACTTCTCGTTCTTCATTCGTATTTCTCTGTCAAAACTCCATTTCTTGTTTCTGTCAAAATTCAAATTCTTGATCATGTGGAATTGAAGTATAATTGAATTATAGAAAGCTTGTGTAGTATATTATGGTCTTACATACCTGTTGGAACTATAATTTAACTTCCTTGCTCATCATCTTTATTTTTTGTTTCGATTTCTGAAATTTCTGGAAAATATTCAATTCTTGAATTGAGTTGAAATTCTTGAATTGGTGATTTGATGATGACAATTGATGGTTATATAAGCTATATATGCGTTAGTAAGGTAACATAGTTGGTTTAATATCAATTTCATAAGAAATTTCTGCATTTGGGTTTGTGAACTGCCGAGTCTGGCTGCTGTTTGGCCTGGAACGGAAGCCGCGCGGCGACGCGTCTCCCTAGTACAACCAGCGCCGGCCGCGCCAATCTGTAGTTCCAGTTTTCTGCATCCTGTTAAAATCTGCTAAGTGCTAGTTTGTTTGCATGGCTTAGATGAGCATGCTAATAGGTTGGACATGCTTGTATAAGTATATGGAGATAACACAAACATGATTTGGCTATGGTTGCACATACGATTGATGAAATGTGTAATACCCGAGAATTTTCTAATATTATTAAATAATTATATTAATGAAAATGAGAATTTATTTGAATATAAATGATTTTGTGTTATGAGAATGATTAATTCAATTATATTAAATTGAATATCTATGACAATTGAGAAAAATGTGGAGTTTACGATAAACTCGTTGAGAGCCTAGTGTGGCACAGTGATGGGAAATATTAATAATTATATTAATTAACGAAGAATTTTTAAGTGAACAATTAATTAATTGTTAATTGTTATTAGAGAATATTAATTGATTGTTGTGGGATATTAACTATGGTTGATTAATAATATGTGATTATTATTGCAAGAAATATAATAATCATAATCCACTTGTTTATAATTGTGCTGAGATTTATATTTGTTAATGTGATAATTAATCCTATGATTATTAATTTGGTATAATTAATAGTCAATGATGAATAAATTAATTAATATTATTGTTAATTAATCAACGAGATAAATAGTTTATTTATTTGACATTATGAATAATAAAATAAATAAGTGAGTGATTAATATAATAAGATTATATTAATTGATATGTGCAAATGTGCAATATTTGAATATATTAAGTATATGGAATACAACTATATTATATAGTGTAGAGAGACACTTAAGTGTGACCATGCATGTATATACATAAACTATGTTATATAATGCAATGCGAATATATTACACATAGAAACCATATATTACATGAAGCATAATGTGATCATTTTTCATGATAATACTGATGTGACAATAAATATGTGGGAATACACTGTATAATATATCATGAACATATTGTAAACTATTAATTTTAATAAAGTGAGACATCATGAATATATGGTGAACAATTTAATAATACATGAGATAATGTAATGTGATAACATCCGATTAAATTATACCAGTATGATAAAAATGTACATGAATTATATGTGCACAATTCACACTTATTACATTATGTGAATCCATGTTAGTATCATTAGAATTACATTGTAACTATAATTGTGGCCTAATTATATAGTATATATACATGTAACATATTTTGGCATAAGTGTTGTGTATATATACAAATTATAGAATGCTGATATGTGGCCTTGTCCCAATATAATAGTCACTCTCCTTCTCCTTCACGTGTATGGCAAAAAGGCTAAGGCCTATTCTCCCATTCTTCTCCCAAGCTTAGCTAGCAATAATTATATGAGGAGTGGCTCTAATGATGGCTTTCAACAACTATCTACCAACTTCCTCTTATCTAGCATGCAATTCAAATTTCTGTTAGTTTGAAATGGTAGGCAATTGCATTGTCTGTATCTTGTTTTCTCTATAAATATGGCTTCCTTTCTTCCCATTTCACATTGCTGAGATTTTGTTTGAGTTGATAAGTTGAGAGCATATACATATATCAGTATAATAGCATTGTGAGATAGCAGCAAGCTTAATTCATAGCAAAGGTATAATACAGTTTCCTTATTCATTTTCGTTTTCTGTCAAAAGTTCTAATTCTTGATTATGCAAAATTGGATTGCAATTGGATTGTAAAGCACTTATTTAGTTGTTATGTGAACTTATATACATGTTTAAATTATAATGTAGTTGATTATAATCAAATTCGTGAAGTAATTTGGCATTTGGCCTGGAAGTCTGCCGACGCATGCTGTTCTTGAACTGAACCGGACGCGGCGCAGCTGCGCTGGCATTACACTGCGGCGCAGCGCAGCTGCGCAGGTCACCTGCTGCAGTTTTTGATTTTCTGCTTGCTTCCTGCTATATGATAGTTCTTGCATTGACGTACATGAAGCATGCTAGCATGACTAACTTACATGTATATATACGTAGACCTAAAATGATCATGTTCTATTACGCTTGTGTTCATGGTTGATGAAAAGTATAGTTTTCCAAAACAAACTTAGAACTTTAATACAAGACTTTGACATGTGTGTATGATATCAATGTTCTGACTTATACGGTAACTTGACCTTGCAAGCATATTATTATGATCTAGGAAAGCATGAAAAGCATGTTAAATAGATGTATAAAGGTTTCGTAAGGTACCATGAGCACGTGGATTGCGTTAAATGAACTTTACTAGTAAAAGTATAAGTTTTGAACCTAAATCTTGACATGTTATATCGAAGTCTAGATTCTTATCATTATGAACATGTTGGATAATGTTTTTAACCTCACTAATGTGTCATACAAGCACGTGTGTACACACCATGCTAGATGCCATAAAGACTACATAAAGCATGATTTCAAAACCAATAGCAATGCTAGTAATATGTATGTGGTAAAGATATTCATGAACATGCCTAGAACACGTTACACGACCACCTTATGTGTGTACATGACAAGTATGATAGCTTCGTGGTCTCATGACCTTGAATGGCTTAAGTTATTGAAAGTATTGACTTAGAATCTTTATCACATATATTTGAAACGAGGAAAGGTTGTACAAACATAAAAGTGTCTTTTAATATGTTTATGTGCTATGTGGTGTTGTTGGCTTGCATGACCGGACAGAAACCATAAGGCACAGCCCAGCCTTGGCTTGGCCAGAAGGCTGCGCAGCTGCGTTGGCCCTAGGCTTAGCCATGGCGCAGCTGCGCCAGTTTGGAATCAGAATTGAGCTAGTTGTTGATCTGATTTTTGACAGTTAGCTTATGCGATTACTTTAACTTGTAATATATGACCAGTATGCTAAGAAATGTGTTAAGAGGCATGCTAAGTGATAAAATTGAATGTTTGATTATAAACTTCCCAGGGATAAGTCCAAAAGGTATTTGGGGACTATAAAGCAACGATTAAAAACTAGGTGATGACTTCATAATGTCTTGTAAACTGAAATGTGCTATATGTACGCAAAAGTATATGATGAAGTATGTGTATAGTATGCAACTAAGTTAAACGTTTATGGGTGCGTTTAAAATTACATATCATATGTGAGCATAAATGACTAATGAAAATCCTATACTTATAATACACTATAAATAGGATTCAAAAGTGTTGAATTACTTTACGTGGATAAACTACGCTAAAGGCAAGTTTCCTAACTTACACTCTTTTACGGTGCAAGTATTCTATCCTTGTATATTGTGAACTAGTTTCTTACTAAATCGTTGAATTAAACTAGCATACTTGAACTCTTAATTCATTAAAGCTATTATACATGTTGAACTTAGTATTGTTCTTGAATATTGTGAAAGTGTCTATGCCATTTGATTCGGCTAGACTTATATTATTGAAAAGCGACCCAAACTAATTGATTGGTGCGGGATCTTGTATTTGACTGAGAAGAACAACCTTCTTTGAAGGGAATATATAATTATCGGAGAACCGACGTGCACACTTGAGTATGATTGATTGTTATGCATAACGATGGTACTTTAGGCTGATCACCTGTTGTACCTATTTTTTTTTTGGATTTTCAGTTTATTACTGTCAATTCTAGTAGAAGTTCATAGTCCTTAGTGACTGCTCAGTATTCAGTTATTTGAAATCTTGAATTAACTTATTATTGAATCATATCCTGTCCTTAGCGACTGTTATTGAGAACTGTTGATATTTTTGTTATTCTTGAGCTATCAAACCTTGCTATACCCTTTCGAGAATTGAGAATCTTATTATTCACCCTTATTGTATATTACTTGCTGGGCAATTTGTGCTCATTCTTGCTTTCCCTAAAACATTTCAGTTAAGGCAGAGCATGGCGAACCTTCGGGCATTGATAAGGGCAAGGGCAAGGCTACCAACTAGCTTATGTCTGTTATGTTTCAAATATATTAATATTGTGTGAAGATGATGTAGTAAGACTGGATTTGTTTATGTTTAAGCTTAAGTTAGATTATATAACAAGTCGTTAATTGATATTGCTATGTAATCTATTAAGTACTGTAGGTTGCGAGACTTGGGGGAATAATTATAATAAATCATTGTAAATTATTCTAGAATAGATTTTCCGCTGTGGTTGTGTGATATTTAGTTATTATTATTGCGATGTATTACCATGAGCACGTGATGAACCGAATTCGAGAGACCAAGTGGCGGTCCTGGAATTTGGGGGTGTCACAGGTTGGTATCAAAGCCGTAGTTATAAACCTTAGGAACGAGTGTCCTTAGACTATAACTTAGGCGAACTTAGAAGTTAGGAAGGAGATAAAACTCATGTAGAGTTTTCCTTGAGAGGCTTAGTCTGTTATGAAATGTAACTTCATTTTATACAATGAACTTATATTTTGTTTAACATTCTAATGGAGATGCTATTTCTTATCTTGTGTTTGTGAGTGTAGGATGACAGACACAGGAGTACCTAGTAGAGTGGCCAAGGAGGAGCCCAGGGATATACATGTAGTGTACGAGGCACCTCTAGAGGCTACACCAGTGCAGGCTGTTGCACCTGTTCGAGTCCGACGACGAGGACGAGATTGAGATAGAGTCTGATCCAGAGGAGGAGCCGATGGAGGATGAGCCAGTAGAGGACTCTGATGAGGCTACTATAGAGGAACAGATGTTAGGCGAGTACGAGGAGCGTATTCTAGAGTTAGACTGCAGAGTCCAGGAGCTGGAGGCAGAGGCCCACGAGAGAGAGTCTGAGTTCCAGAAGCTGAGGGACGAGGACCACCAGAGGAAGCTGGCTATGCAAGAGTTAGAGGTGGAGATTGCCTACCGTAGGGAGGCAGGGATCCAGATGGGGACTCTATTTCACAGGTCAGTGGCTAGGAATGTAGATTTGGCAAAGAAGCTAGAAGAGGTTGAGCAGAGGGAGCTGAGTGAGAAAACTGAGAAAGAGGCACTCCGTACTCAGCTAGAGTTGGAGGTGATGGATAGGTTACACTTCGAGGAGAAGTGGGAAGCGTCCAATGAGAGAGCTGACGACCTTGAGGACGAGGTCAGGTGCAAGAAGAGAAAGATGAACAAGATGGGGTATGTGTTCCGTTCCGCTTTTGAAAGGGTGATTGATGGTGTGTACCACTACCCGGCAGAACAGGGACAGACTCTACATACCTTGAGCCGAGAGCTGGTTGCGTATATAGCACAGTTGGAGTACAAGAGCGCTGTGGAGCGCGGGATGATGGGATGAGATTTCCTTAGTCAGTCTAGTGGTAGTACTAGTTGTGTCTTTATGTATTGTATATACTATGTTGTAATCCCAATCTTTTGTGTAAGATGTGGGATGATGATGTATAAACCCCGAGTTAGCTTTTGTTAGAGGGGTAGTATGGTAGTAGGTTGGTATATTCCCCGTCTTTTGTGATATTAGGGGATATATGTGATAACATTTATAGCAGTATGCTAGGAAAATCATGTAATGAAATGAAATGGCATATGAATATAAATGGAGTTGATTTTAGAAACGTGTTATAAATTTATTCTTTTAGTATTAAAAGAAATACTTAAGTGATATACTTGAATAATAATAAAATGAAAAATTGTGATGCAGATAATGCCGCCCAGACGTAGATTGACTGCACCCGAAGAATCCGTTAACAATGAGAGAGAACAAGTAGACCCGATCCAGAAACTGGTAGACTTGTTAGGAGAAGCCTTAAGGGGAAGGAACAATGAACCCGTTCGCCCGAACCCTCAAACTGTGCCAGTAACAACCTTTAAAGACTTTAAGAGTGTAGGACCCCCAGAGTTCGAGGGAACTACTGACCCAATCGTCGTACAAACGTGGATCAAAGAGATCGAAAAAGCTTTCACTATAGCTAGTGTAGGCGAAGATCAGAAGACGGTGTTTGCCACGTACATGATGAGGGGAGAAGCGAACTACTGGTGGGAGGCTAATCAACAAAGAGCTGGAGAAGGGATAATAGCTTGGGATAAGTTTAAGACACTGTTCTTCGAGAATTACTTTCCAAAAAGTATGAAGAATAGGATGGAGGTGAAATTCCTAGAGTTAAAACAAGGTGAGATGACGGTGGCGCAATACGCGGCTAGGTTTAACGAACTAGCGCGATTTGCGGAGCACCAAGTTGGTGATGAAGAGAGGAAGGCTAGACGCTTTGAACAAGGGTTGAAGCCATGGCCGTTCAATAAGGTATCAGTTCTTCAAATTGATTCCTTTGCAACATTACTGGAGAAGGCAATCATTGCGGAAGGCGGCAGTGAGGCCTTAAGTCTGTATAACAAAGAAAAGAAAGGAAAGAATACTGGAGGAGAGAATTGTACGGGAGGAAGCAGTAGCGGAGGAAGCAACTTGGGAAAGAGAAAGTGGGAGAACAACAACAACAACAAAAACAACAATAATAATCAATCAGGGAATTTTCGTGGAGGTTTCAAGAAGAGGGCTGAAGGATGCCCGAAGTGTGGGAAGAATCACCAGGGCGAGTGCTGGAAGGGACGTGGCACTTGCTACAACTGCGGACAGGAAGGGCACATCTCGCCCAACTGTTTGAAACTGAAAAAGATACAAGGATGCTTTGCGTGTGGCTCGACGGAGCACCGAATTAAGGACTGTCCAAAGAAGGGAAGTGGCGGGGGTAGTAATCAGCAAGGAGGCAACAAGCTGATGATCGGTGGACCGGCACAATCCAACCGCCCAACCGCCAGAACCTTTAACATGACCGTCCAAGACACAGTGGTTGCGAAGGATGTGGTGTCAGGTATAATCCCAATCAATGATGTAAATGCTTATGTATTATTTGATTCGGGTGCCACCTGTTCTTTTGTATCTGAAGAATTTGCTAGTAGACTTAGTACACCCCGAGAACTTTTAGAAAATCCTTTGATCATAGAAGTTGCTAATAAGGAAGTGATCCCTGTAGAATACGTTTATCGAAATTATAGCGCAAGTATTAGTAAACGTGAACTGAGCGTAGACTTGATTCCTATTAGACTGGGAGAATTTGACGTAATACTGGGAATGGATTGGTTGTATAACCATGCTGTGATAATTGACTGTCAGAACAAATGTGTGAACCTTCAGACTCCGAGTAAGTCTAAGGTAGTGTTTTATGGTAGCTCATCGCTTAAGCAATCGTGTTGCGTTACGATGATGCAGGCCAAGAAATTGTTAAGGAAAGGATGTGTAGGATATTTAGCTTACATCGTTGATACTCGGAAAAAGGGAGTAGAAATTAAGGATATAGACGTAGTTAATGAATTCCAAGATGTGTTTCTGGACGATCTGCCTGGTCTTCCGCCAGACAGAGAAATCAAATTCTTAATAGACTTAGCACCGGGAACGGCACCGATTTCAAAAGCTCCATATCGTATGGCGCCAGTAGAAATGAAGGAATTGATGATACAATTGCAAGAGTTGTTGGATAAGGGTTACATTCGACCGAGTGTTTCTCCTTGGGGAGCACCAGTGCTATTCGTTAAGAAGAAGGACGGATCGATGAGACTCTGTATCGATTATCGAGAATTGAACAGAGTAACGATCAAGAACCGATATCCGCTACCGAGGATAGACGACTTGTTTGATCAACTGAAGGGAGCAAAGTGTTTCTCGAAGATCGACCAACGAACAGGATATCATCAACTGAAAGTGAGGGATGAGGACATACCAAAGACTGCGTTTCGAACCCGTTATGGACACTACGAGTTTTTGGTAATGTCATTTGGATTGACTAATGCTCGGGCAGCATTTATGGACTTGATGAACCGAGTTTTCAAGCCATACTTGGATAAATTTGTAGTGGTCTTTATCGACGACATTTTGATCTACTCGAAGACAGAGGAAGAACACGCCAAACATCTAAAGATTATTTTGGAGGCACTAAGGAAGGAGAAGATGTATGCAAAATTTTCTAAGTGCGAATTTTGGATGGAGAAGGTTCAATTCTTAGGCCACGTGGTGGATAAGAATGGAATCTCTGTAGACCCTGCGAAGGTTGAAGCAGTAAGTAATTGGGAACAACCGAGAACACCGACGGAGGTAAGAAGTTTTTTAGGGTTACCTGGGTACTATCGAAGATTCATCCAAGATTTTTCTAAGATAGCAACCCCGCTGACCAATTTGACTTGAAAGACGGTGAAATTTGTATGGACCGACAAATGTGAAGAGAGTTTTCAGGAGTTGAAGAAGAGATTGAGCGAAGCACCTGTATTATCATTACCAGATGATGCGGGAAATTTTGTGGTGTATAGTGATGCATCGCACAAGGGACTTGGCTATGTGCTTATGCAGCACGGCAAGGTCATTGCATATGCATCACGACAATTAAAGGATTACGAAAAACGATACCCTACTCACGACTTAGAGTTAGCGGCAGTAGTTTTTGCGTTAAAGATATGGAGGCATTATCTATACGGAGAAAAATGTGAGATATACACGGACCACAAAAGTCTGAAATATATCTTCACACAGAAGGAGTTAAACATGCGGCAGAGAAGGTGGTTAGAATTAATCAAAGACTATGACTGCGATATTCTTTATCACCCGGGAAAGGCAAATGTGGTTGCCGACGCTCTGAGCAGGAAAGGAAGGGAGAAGTTGTTTAATTTGACGACTCAGGAAGAGTTGATAAGAGAGATGGAGAAATTGGAGATAGAAGTGAAAGGACCAGAAAAGTCTGGTGAAAAGTTGTTTGTAATGGAAGCTCATCCGATATTGTTGGATAAAGTAAAGGAAGCCCAAGAAAAGGATGAAGAGTGTGAGAAAATCCGAAAGAGGATCACGGAAAATGAGGAAGAAAAATTTCGAATGGATAAAGATGGTATTTTGAGATTTGAAGGAAGAGTGTGGGTACCAGCGGTAACCGAGTTGAAGGAAGAGATTTTGCACGAGGCACATAATACGACATATTCCGTTCATCCGGGAGGCACAAAGATGTACCGAGATCTAAGGCAACATTTTTGGTGGCCCAATTTGAAACGGGAAGTCGCAGAGTGCGTCAGTAGATGTTTGACTTGCCAACGCGTTAAAGCAGAGCATCAACGGCCGAGTGGTTTACTACAACCGTTAGAAATACCAGAGTGGAAATGGGAGCATATTACCATGGACTTCGTGGTAGGACTTCCAGTTACACAGAAAGGTTATGATGCCATTTGGGTTATCGTGGATCGACTAACGAAGATCGCACATTTTCTACCAATCAAGATCCGCTACAGTTTGAACCAATTAGCAAGCCGATATGTAAAAGAAATTGTCTCACGACATGGAGTGCCGGTATCTATTGTCTCTGATCGAGATCCGTGCTTCACGTCCAATTTTTGGAAGAGTTTGCAAGAAAGAATGGGAATGCAGTTGAGGTTGAGTACAGCTTACCATCCTCAGACAGACGGACAGAGTGAGCGAACAATACAAACGCTGGAGGACATGCTTAGGACTTGCGTGATGGATTTTAAGGGAAATTGGGACGACCACCTACCCTTAGTCGAATTTGCGTATAATAATAGTTACCATGCGAGTATCGGCATGCCACCGTATGAAGCTCTTTACGGGAGAAAATGCAAAACGCCATTATGTTGGGACGAAGTCGGAGAACGACGAATACTCGGACCAGAGTTAGTTCAACAAACCGCAGACGTGGTGACAGTGATAAGAGCCAGATTAGTAGCAGCTCAAGACCGCCAGAAGAAATACGCAGATTTGCATCGGCAGGACCGAGACTTCGAAATCGGCAGTTTCGTATTCTTGAAGGTATCTCCATGGAAGGGAAAAATCCGTTTCAGCAAGAAAGGAAAATTGAGTCCAAGATTTATAGGACCATTTGAGATACTGAAGCGAGTGGGCGAAGTGGCATACAAAGTTGCGTTACCACCCGAGTTGGAGCACATCCACAACGTATTTCACATTTCCGTGTTGCGACCGTACAAGGCCGACTACAAACATGTGATTTCTTACGAGCCCATTCAAGTGGAGAAGAACTTGGCGTATGAAGAAATTCCTGTCCAGATATTAGATAGGAAAGAGCAAACTTTGAGAAATAAAATTATTTCGTCTGTAAAAGTACTTTGGCGTAACCACGATGTCGAGGAGGCAACGTGAGAATTAGAAGATAGGATAATGAGGGATTATCCCCATTTGTTTGTGTAACCTTGTAGCAATTCCGGGACAGAATTTTTATAAGGGGGGGAGGATGTAATACCCGAGAACTTCCTAATATTATTAAATAATTATATTAATGAAAATGAGAATTTATTTGAATATAAATAATTTTGTGTTATGAGAATGATTAATTCAATTATATTAAATTGAATATCTATGACAATTGAGAAAAATGTGGAGTTTACGATAAACTCGTTGAGAGCCTAGTGTGGCACAGTGATGGGAAATATTAATAATTATATTAATTAACGAAGAATTTTTAAGTGAACAATTAATTAATTATTAATTGTTATTAGAGAATATTAATTGATTGTTGTGGGATATTAACTATGGTTGATTAATAATATGTGATTATTATTGCAAGAAATATAATAATCATAATCCACTTGTTTATAATTGTGCTGAGATTTATATTTGTTAATGTGATAATTAATCCTATGATTATTAATTTGGTATAATTAATAGTCAATGATGAATAAATTAATTAATATTATTGTTAATTAATCAACGAGATAAATAGTTTATTTATTTGACATTATGAATAATAAAATAAATAAGTGAGTGATTAATATAATAAGATTATATTAATTGATATGTGCAAATGTGCAATATTTGAATATATAAAGTATATGGAATACAACTATATTATATAGTGTAGAGAGACACTTAAGTGTGACCATGCATGTATATACATAAACTATGTTATATAATGCAATGCGAATATATTACACATAGAAACCATATATTACATGAAGCATAATGTGATATGTTAAACTATGTTATGAATGCATGATAATACTGATGTGACAATAAATATGTGGGAATACACTGTATAATATATCATGAACATATTGTAAACTATTAATTTTAATAAAGTGAGACATCATGAATATATGGTGAACAATTTAATAATACATGAGATAATGTAATGTGATAACATCCGATTAAATTATACCAGTATGATAAAAATGTACATGAATTATATGTGCACAATTCACACTTATTACATTATGTGAATCCATGTTAGTATCATTAGAATTACATTGTAACTATAATTGTGGCCTAATTATATAGTATATATACATGTAACATATTTTGGCATAAGTGTTGTGTATATATACAAATTATAGAATGCTGATATGTGGCCTTGTCCCAATATAATAGTCACTCTCCTTCTCCTTCACGTGTATGGCAAAAAGGCTAAGGCCTATTCTCCCATTCTTCTCCCAAGCTTAGCTAGCAATAATTATATGAGGAGTGGCTCTAATGATGGCTTTCAACAACTATCTACCAACTTCCTCTTATCTAGCATGCAATTCAAATTTCTGTTAGTTTGAAATGGTAGGCAATTGCATTGTCTGTATCTTGTTTTCTATATAAATATGGCTTCCTTTCTTCCCATTTCACATTGCTGAGATTTTGTTTGAGTTGATAAGTTGAGAGCATATACATATATCAGTATAATAGCATTGTGAGATAGCAGCAAGCTTAATTCATAGCAAAGGTATAATACAGTTTCCTTATTCATTTTCGTTTTCTGTCAAAAGTTCTAATTCTTGATTATGCAAAATTGGATTGCAATTGGATTGTAGAGCACTTATTTAGTTGTTATGTGAACTTATATACATGTTTAAATTATAATGTAGTTGATTATAATCAAATTCGTGAAGTAATTTGGCATTTGGCCTGGAAGTCTGCCGACGCAGGCTGTTCTTGAACTGAACCGGACGCGGCGCAGCTGCGCAGGTCACCTGCTGCAGTTTTTGATTTTCTGCTTGCTTCCTGCTATATGATAGTTCTTGCATTGACGTACATGAAGCATGCTAGCATGACTAACTTACATGTATATATACGTAGACCTAAAATGATCATGTTCTATTACGCTTGTGTTCATGGTTGATGAAAAGTATAGTTTTCCAAAACAAACTTAGAACTTTAATACAAGACTTTGACATGTGTGTATGATATCAATGTTCTGACTTATACGGTAACTTGACCTTGCAAGCATATTATTATGATCTAGGAAAGCATGAAAAGCATGTTAAATAGATGTATAAAGGTTTCGTAAGGTACCATGAGCACGTGGATTGCGTTAAATGAACTTTACTAGTAAAAGTATAAGTTTTGAACCTAAATCTTGACATGTTATATCGAAGTCTAGATTCTTATCATTATGAACATGTTGGATAATGTTTTTAACCTCACTAATGTGTCATACAAGCACGTGTGTACACACCATGCTAGATGCCATAAAGACTACATAAAGCATGATTTCAAAACCAATAGCAATGCTAGTAATATGTATGTGGTAAAGATATTCATGAACATGCCTAGAACACGTTACACGACCACCTTATGTGTGTACATGACAAGTATGATAGCTTCGTGGTCTCATGACCTTGAATGGCTTAAGTTATTGAAAGTATTGACTTAGAATCTTTATCACATATATTTGAAACGAGGAAAGGTTGTACAAACATAAAAGTGTCTTTTAATATGTTTATGTGCTATGTGGTGTTGTTGGCTTGCATGACCGGACAGAAACCATAAGGCACAGCCCAGCCTTGGCTTGGCCAGAAGGCTGCGCAGCTGCGTTGGCCCTAGGCTTAGCCATGGCGCAGCTGCGCCAGTTTGGAATCAGAATTGAGCTAGTTGTTGATCTGATTTTTGACAGTTAGCTTATGCGATTACTTTAACTTGTAATATATGACCAGTATGCTAAGAAATGTGTTAAGAGGCATGCTAAGTGATAAAATTGAATGTTTGATTATAAACTTCCCAGGGATAAGTCCAAAAGGCATTTGGGGACTATAAAGCAACGATTAAAAACTAGGTGATGACTTCATAATGTCTTGTAAACTGAAATGTGCTATATGTACGCAAAAGTATATGATGAAGTATGTGTATAGTATGCAACTAAGTTAAACGTTTATGGGTGCGTTTAAAATTACATATCATATGTGAGCATAAATGACTAATGAAAATCCTATACTTATAATACACTATAAATAGGATTCAAAAGTGTTGAATTACTTTACGCGGATAAACTACGCTAAAGGCAAGTTTCCTAACTTACACTCTTTTACGGTGCAAGTATTCTATCCTTGTATATTGTGAACTAGTTTCTTACTAAATCGTTGAATTAAACTAGCATACTTGAACTCTTAATTCATTAAAGCTATTATACATGTTGAACTTAGTATTGTTCTTGAATATTGTGAAAGTGTCTATGCCATTTGATTCGGCTAGACTTATATTATTGAAAAGCGACCCAAACTAATTGATTGGTGCGGGATCTTGTATTTGACTGAGAAGAACAACCTTCTTTGAAGGGAATATATAATTATCGGAGAACCGACGTGCACACTTGAGTATGATTGATTGTTATGCATAACGATGGTACTTTAGGCTGATCACCTGTTGTACCTGTTTTTTTTTTTGGATTTTCAGTTTATTACTGTCAATTCTAGTAGAAGTTCATAGTCCTTAGTGACTGCTCAGTATTCAGTTATTTGAAATCTTGAATTAACTTATTATTGAATCATATCCTGTCCTTAGCGACTGTTATTGAGAACTGTTGATATTCTTGTTATTCTTGAGCTATCAAACCTTGCTATACCCTTTCGAGAATTGAGAATCTTATTATTCACCCTTATTGTATATTACTTGCTGGGAAATTTGTGCTCATTCTTGCTTTCCCTAAAACATTTCAGTTAAGGCAGAGCATGGCGAACCTTCGGGCATTGATAAGGGCAAGGGCAAGGCTACCAACTAGCTTATGTCTGTTATGTTTCAAATATATCAATATTGTGTGAAGATGATGTAGTAAGACTGGATTTGTTTATGTTTAAGCTTAAGTTAGATTATATAACAAGTCGTTAATTGATATTGCTATGTAATCTATTAAGTACTGTAGGTTGCGAGACTTGGGGGAATAATTATAATAAATCATTGTAAATTATTCTAGAATAGATTTTCCGCTGTGGTTGTGTGATATTTAGTTATCATTATTGCGATGTATTACCATGAGCACGTGATGAACCGAATTCGAGAGACCAAGTGGCGGTCCTGGAATTTGGGGGTGTCACAAAATGACCTATAGCTTTCAAAATAAACTTAAAGTTTCAAAAAGGGACATTGACTCGTTTTATCCGTTTTAAACATTCTGACTTTTGAGACATGTTTGTATGACCTAGAAACACATAATATGAATGTCGACTTGTGTATCTAAGCTTCATAATGTAACTTGAGCATGTGAACCTCAATTGAACCTTTCTAACGAAAACACAAGCTTGAAATATGGACTCTAACATGATATATTAGGGTTCTACGTTCTGATTTTTTGAGCATGTTTATATGGCCTTGAAATGCATGAAAGGAATGTTGACTTACTTATATATGTTTCATAGTATGACATGAGCATGTGGACTTCATTTGTGAACTTTATTAGGTGAAAGTGTAAGTTTGAAACGTAAATCTTGACATGTTATATCGAAGCCTAGATTCTGAAAATTTTGGACATGTTTGGTAGTGCTCATAACCTCATTAAAATATTATAAACATACACATGCCATGATGGATGCCATGAGAACTAGTTAGGCACCATTGAAGCATGAATTAAGTTTGTAATGGTGCTAGTTATATATGTATAATATAGATACTTGCAAGCATGCTTAAAACAAGTTATGTGATCACCTCGTATAACAAAGCATGATAGCTAATGTAATTTCATAACCTTGAATGGCTTTAAATTATTGAACGTACTGACTTAGAATCTATATCATGTATATTTGGAGCAAGGCAAGGTTGTATAAACGTAAAAGTATCTTTTCATATGTATACATGTTATGTGATATCACATGTTGCTACTTGAATCCGATTTGAAGTTTAGTTTATAAAAATGCTATAAAGTGCTAGAAAGATTATGTTTGCTATTTTTTGTGATCTTATATGATATTAATGATATGAGAATGTGTCTTAACTCAAGAGGGGGAACGTTAAGGATAAAAGTTATAAGATATTATATAATTGTGTAGCTAGATTAAGACTTAGCTTATGTGATTATCGTATATACGAGATGAGATATAATGTTAAACTATATGACTAATGAATATCATATATACATAACTATATTACGATAGAATTCAAAAAGTGTTGATTAAATTACGGGGATAAACTACGCCTAAGGTAAGTTTCCTAACTTACACTCTTTTACGGTGCCAATATTCTATCCTTGTATATTGCAAACTAGTTTCTTTACTTAATCGTTTGAATTGAATTAGCATACTTGAACTCTTATTTCATTAAAGCTATTATTCATGTTGAACTTGGTATTGTTCTTGAATATTGTGAAAGTGTCTATGCCATTTGATTCGGCTAGACTTATATTATTGAAAAGCGACCCAAACCAATTGATTGGTGTGGGATCTTGTATTTGACTGAGAAGAACAACCGTCTTTGAAGGGAAAATATAATTGTCGGAGAACCGACGTGCGCACTTGAGTATGATTGAATGTTATGCATAACGTAGGGTACTTTAGGCTGATCACCTGTTGTACTTGTTTTTAATTGGGTTATCAGTTTAATACTGTTAATTCTAGTAGAAGTTCATAGTCCTTAGTGACTGCTCAGTATTCAGTTACCTTGAAATCTTGAATTAATTTATTATTAAATCATATTGATATTATTCTGTCCTTAGCGACTGTTGTTGAGAACTGTTGATATTCTTGTTATCCTTGAACTATCATACCTTGCTATACCTTGTGGGGATTCGAGAATTATATTACTCACCCTTATTGTATATTACTTGCTGAGCAATTTAGTGCTCATTCTTGCTTTCCCTAAAATATTTCAGTTAAGGCAGAGCAGAGCGGATCTTCGAGCACAGATAAGGGCCAGGGAAAGGCTACTGAGTAGCTTTAATTATGTAGCACTTTATGGTTGTAATAAAGAACTTATGATATTATGTACTAGTTAAGGTTATTTATGCTTTAAGTTATGTTTAAGCTATGTAATCACTGTTTAAGTTACGAGACCTTGGGATGTGAATAAATTATATTAATTAAATGTAATCTATTCTGTAGTAGTTGTATACTATATTTGCGCTATGCAATGCGACAAATAGTCGTATTATTATCGTTATATATTATTGTGAGAACGTGACGAACCGAATTCGAGTGACCAAGTGGCGGTCCCAAATTTGGGGGCATCACAGGATGGTATCAAAGCTATAGTTATAAACCTTAGGAGCAAGTGTCCTTAGATTATAACTTAGGAGAACTTAGAAATTTAGAAGGAGATAAAACTCATATAGAGTTTTCCTAGAAAGACTTAGTGTGTTATGAAATGTAACTTCATTCTATACAATGAACTTATATTTTATTTAACATTCTAATGGAGTTGCTGTTTGTTTATCTTGTGTTGTGATTGTAGGATGGCAGATATGGGAGTACGTAGTAGAGTGGCAGAGGAGGAGCCCAGGGATATACATGTAGTATACGGGGCACCTCTAGAGGCTGTGCCTGTGTAGGCTATTGCACCGTTCAAGTCTGACGACAAGGACGAGATTGAGATAGAGTCCGATCCAGAGGAGGAGCCGATGGAGGACGAGTCGATGGAGGATGAGCCAGTAGAGGACTCTGATGAGGCTACTGTAGAGGAGCAGATGTTAGGCTAGTACGAGGAGCGTATTCTAGAGTTGGACTGCCGAGTCCAGGAGCTGGAGGCCGAGGCCTAGGAGAGAGATTCTGAGTTCCAGAAGCTGAGGGACGAGGACCATCAGAGGAAGTTGGACATGCAGGAGTTAGAGGTGGAGATTGCATACCGCAGGGAGGCAGGGATCCAGATGGGAACCTTATTCCACAGGTCGGTGGCAAGAAATATAGACTTGGCAGGAAAGTTAGAAGAGGTAGAACAGAGAGAGTTAAGTGAGAAGACAGAGAAGGAAGCACTCCATACTCAGCTAGAGTTGGATGTTATGGATAGGATATACTTTGAGGAGGAGTGGGAAGCGGCTAACGAGAGAGCTAACGACCTAGAGGATGAGGTCAGATGCAAGAAGAGGAAGATGAACAACATGGGGTATGTGTTCCGTTCAGCTTTTGAGAGGGCGATTGATGGTGTGTACCACTACCCAGCGGAGCAGGGACATACCTACATACTTTGAGCCGAGAGTTGATGGCGTACATAGCGCAGATCGAGTACAAGAGCGCTGTGGAGCGTGGAATGATGGGATGAGAACTTTAGCTAGGCTAGCAGTAGCTTTAGTGGTTTTCTTTTGTGATGTACATGTTATGTTGAAATCCCAACTTATTGTGTAAAGTGTGGGATAGTTATGTAAACCCCAAGGTAGCTTTTGTTAGAGGGGTAGTATGTTAGTGTTACCCGTCTTTTGTGATATTAGGGGATACACGTGATAACATTTATAGAAATATGTTAGGGAAATCATGTAATGAAACGATTTGGCATATGAATATAAATTATCTTATTTCATAAACGTTTTATAAATTTAGTCTTTTGTATTAAAAGAAAATACTTAAGTGATATAATTGAATAATAAAATGAAAATTTGTGATGCAGATCATGGCACCAAGACGTAGATTGACTGCACCCGAAGAGTCAGTGAATAACGAGAGGGAACAAGTAGACCCGATCTAGAAACTAGTAGACTTGTTAGGAGAGGCTTTAAGGGGAAGGAACAATGAACCCGTTCGCCCCAACCCTCAAGCTGTGCCAGTAACAACCTTCAAAGACTTTAGAAGTGTAGGACCCCTAGAGTTTGAGGGAACTACCGACCCAATCGTCGCACAAACCTGGATCAAGAAGATCGAGAAGGCTTTCACTATAGCTCGTGTTGGCGAAGATCAGAAGACTGGTGTTTACTACGTACATGATGAGAGGCGAAGTGAACTATTGGTGGGAGGCAAATCAGCAGAGAGCTGGAGAAGGGACAATAACATGGGATAGGTTTAAGACGATGTTCTTCAAGAATTACTTCCCGAAGAGTATGAAGAATCGAATGGAGGTGAAATTCCTAGAGTTAAAACAAGGTGAGATGATGGTGGCACAATACGTAGCTAAGTTTAACGAACTAACGCGATTTGCGGAGCACCAAGTTGGTGATGAAGAGAGGAAGGCTAGACTATTCGAACAAGGACTGAAGCCTTGGCTATTCAATAAGGTGTCAGTTCTTCAGATCGATTCCTTTGCGACATTACTGGAAAAGGCAATCATTGCGGAAGGTGGCAGTGAGGCCTTAAGTCTATATAACAAGGAGAAGAAAGGAAAGAATACTGGAGGAGAGAACCGTACTGGAGGAAGCAGTAGTGGAGGAAGCAACTTGGGAAAGAGAAAGTGGGAGAATAATAACAACAACAAAAACAACAACAACAATCAATCAGGAAATTTTCATGGAGGATTCAAGAAGAGGGCAGAGGGATGCCCAAAATACAGAAAGAACCATCAGGGTGAGTGCTGGAAGGGACGCGACACTTGCTATAATTGCGGACAAGGAAGGGCACATCTCGCCCAACTGCCCAAAACCGAAAAAGATGCAAGGGTGCTTTGCATGCGGCTCGACGGAGCATCTGATTAAGGACTGCCCGAAGAAGGGAAGTGGTGGAGGTAGCAACCAACAAGGGGGAAACAAGCTGATGATCAGCGAACCGGCACTAATCCAACTGCCAGAACCTTTAACATGACCGTCTAAGATGCCGTAGCTGCAAAGGACGTGGTGTCAGGTATAATCCCAATCAATGATATAAATGCTTATATATTATTTGATTCGGGTGCCACCTGTTCTTTTATATCTGAAGAATTTGCTAGTAGACTTAACACACCCCTAGAACGATTAAAAAATCCCTTGAACATAGAAGTTGCGAATAAGGAAGCATTCCCTGTAGAATACGTTTACCGAAATTATCGTGCAAACATTAGAGAACATGAACTGAAAGTAGACCTGATTCCTATTAGATTGGGAGAGTTTGACGTAATACTGGGAATGGATTGGTTGTATAACCATGCTGCGATAATTGACTGTCAGAATAAATGTGTGAACCTTCAGACTCCGAGTAAGTCTAAGGTAGTGTTTTATGGTAGCTCATCGCTTAAGCAATCGTGTTACGTTACGATGATGCAGGCCAAGAAATTGTTAAGGAAAGGATGTGTAGGTTATTTAGCTTACATCGTTGATACTCGAAAAAAGGGAGTAGAAATTAAGGATATATCCGTAGTGAATGAATTTTGAGATGTATTTTCGGACGATCTGCCTGGTCTTTCGCCAGACAGAGAAATTGAATTTGTAATAGACTTAGCACCGGGAACGTCACCGATTTTGAAAGCTCCATACCGTATGGAGCCAGTAGAAATGAAAGAATTGATGATACAACTGCAAGAGCTGTTGGATAAAGGTTACATTCGACCAAGTGTGTCTCCTTGGGGAGCACCAGTGTTATTCGTTAAGAAAAAGGACAGATCGATGAGGCTCTGTATCGATTATCGAGAATTGAACAGAGTAACGATCAAGAACAGATATCCATTATCGAGGATAGATGACTTATTTGATCAACTGAAGGGAGCAAAGTGTTTCTCGAAGATCGACCTACGGACAGGATATCACCAACTGAAAGTACGAAATGAGGACATACCAAAGACTGCGTTTCGAACCTATTATGGACATTACGAGTTTTTGGTAATGTCATTTGGTTTGACTAATGCTCCGGCAATATTTATGGACTTGATGAACCGAGTTTTCAAGCCATACTTGGATAAATTCGTGGTAGTTTTTATCGACGATATTTTGATCTACTCGAAGACAGAGGAAGAACACGCTGAACATCTGAAGATAGTTTTGGAGGCGCTAAGAAAGGAGAAGATGTATGCGAAATTTTCTAAGTGTGAATTTTGGATGGAGAAGGTTCAATTCTTAGGCCACGTGGTGGATAAGAATAGAATCTCAGTAGACCCCGCACAGGTCAAAACAGTAAGTAATTGGGAACAACCGAGAACACCGACGGAGGTAAGAAGTTTCTTAAGGTTAGCTGGGTACTATCAAAGATTCATCCAAGATTTTTCTAAGATAGCAACCCCGTTGACCAATCTGACGAGGAAGACAGTGAAGTTTGTATGGACAGACAAATGCTAAGAAAGTTTTCAAGAGTTGAAGAAAAGATTGAGCGAGGCGCCTGTGTTATCACTACCAGATAATGCAGGAAATTTTGTAGTGTATAGTGATGCATCGCACAAGGGACTTGGCTGTGTGCTTATGCAGCACGGCAATGTCATTGCGTATGCATCACGACAATTGAAGGAATACAAAAAACGATACCCTACTCACGACTTAGAGTTAGCGACGGTAGTTTTTGCGTTAAAGATATGGGGGCATTATTTATACAGAGAGAAATGTGAGATATACACGGACCACAAAAGACTGAAATATATCTTCACACAGAAGGAGTTGAATATGCGTCAGAGGAGGTGGTTAGAATTGATCAAAGATTATGACTGTGATATTCTTTATCACTCGGGTAAGGCAAACGTGGTTGCCTACGCTCTGAGCAGAAAAGAAAGGGAGAAACTATTTCAATTGACGACTCAAAAAGAATTGGTAAGAGAAATGGAAAAATTTGACATAGAGGTAAAAGGACCTGAGAGGTCTGAAGAGAAGTTATTCGTAATGGAAGCTCGTCCGACATTGTTGGATAGAATAAAGGAAGCACAGGAGAAAGATGAAGAGTGTAAGAAAATCAGAAAGAGAATCGTCGAAAATGAAGAAGAAATATTCCGAATGGATAAAGACGGTATTTTGAGATTCGAAGGAAGAGTGTGGGTACCAGCGGTAACCGAATTAAGGGAAGAGATTTTGCACGAGGCACATAATACGACATATTCCATTCATCCGGGAGGTACTAAGATGTACCGAGACTTGAGGCAACATTTTTGGTGGCCCAATCTGAAGCGGGAAATCGCAGAGTGCGTAGTAGATGTTTGACTTGCCAACGTGTTAAAGCAGAACATCAGCGGCCGAGTGGTTTACTACAACCGTTGGAAATACCGAATTGGAAATGGGAGCATATTACGATGGACTTTGTGGTGGGACTTCCAGTTACGCAGAAAGGTTATGATGCAATTTGGTTTATCGTGGATCGACTTACAAAGACCGCACACTTTCTACCAATCAAGATCCGCTACAGTTCGAATCAGTTAGCGAGTCTGTACGTAAAGGAGATTGTTTCACGACATGGAGTGCCAGTGTCAATTGTCTCTGATCGAGATCCGCGCTTCACGTCAAATTTTTGGAAGAGTTTGCAAGAGAGAATGGGAACGCAGTTGAGGTTGAGTACCGCTTATCATCCTCAGACAGACGGACAGAGTGAGCGAACAAATACAAATGCTGGAAGACATGCTTAGGACTTGCGTGATGGACTTCAAAAGAAATTGGGACGACCACCTACCCTTAGTCGAATTTGCGTATAATAATAGTTACCATACGAGTATCGGTATGCCACCGTACGAAGCTCTGTACGGAAGAAAGTGCAGAACGCCATTATATTGGGACGAAGTCAGAGAACGACGAATACTCGGACCAGAGCTAGTACAACAAACTGCAGACGTAGTGACAGTAATAAGAGCTAGACTAATAGCAGCTCAAGATTGCTAGAAAAAGTACGCAGATTTGCATCGGCATGACCGAGACTTTATAGTTGGCAGTTTCGTATTCTTGAAGGTATCTCCATGGAAGATTCATAGGACCGTTCGAGATACTGAAACGAGTGGGCGAAGTGGCATACAAAGTTGCGTTACCACCCGAGTTGGAGCACATCCACAACGTGTTCCACATTTCCGTGTTACGACCGTGCAAGGTTGACTACAAACACGTGATTTCTTACGAGCCCATTCAAGTGGAGAAGAACTTGGCGTATGAGGAAATTCCTGTCTAGATATTAGATAGGAAAGAGCAAACTTTGAGAAATAAAATTATATCTTCTGTAAAAATACTTTGGTGTAACCACGATGTTGAGGAGGCAACGTGGGAGTTAGAAGATAGGATGATGAGGGACTATCCCCATTTATTTGTGTAATCTTGTATCAATTTCGGGACAGATTTTTTATAAGGGAGGGGGGGGGGAGGATGTAATACCCGAGAATTTCTTAATATTATTAAATAAATATATTAATGGGAATGAGAATTTATTTAATATAAATGATTTTGTGTTATGAGAAGGATTAACTCAATTCTATTAAATTGAATAATTATAATAATTGAAGAAAATGTGGAGTTTATTATGAGCCTGATGAATGCCTTGTGTGGCACAGTAATGGGAAGTATGTAATTTAATTCATTAAAAGAAAGAATTGATGAGTGGATAATTAATTGATAATATATTCATTAATGATTATTATGAGTAATGACATGTTAAGTAATGTTTAAGATTTATGCGTGTTCAATTAAATGCTTAATGTAAAGTTGTGTAATCATATATCATATAGTAACTACAACTATATAATATAAAATATAATGTGACAATTTGGTATAACTATGTAATATAGAAACTATATTATAAGAGAAAGTGAGCCACATGGGTGGACTTATAAGAATACATGTTATGTGTACATGGTACAATGTGAAAACCAAACTATACTATATAAAGTGTATTGTGACAATACAAGAAACTATATAATATATAAAGTGTAGTGTGACACTTTAATAAGGCTATGTAATATATATTATATGGTATATTAAAGCATGTGAATAAGGAATAACAATTATTTCAATAAGTGACGTGGATGGAATAATGAGCTTTATGATAATGTGATGTGTTACAATCCAATTATGTAATAATTTGGTAATATTAAAATGTACATGGATTATATATCAATGTGTATACATGTACCCCAATATGCTACCATATAATGTTGTTGTGACACTTTGAGTCCATATACACCCTAAGTGAATATAAGCTAAGGTGTAGATATGTGTACTAAGTATATATAATATATAGTAGTTCATTCCCAGTTGCAAATGCTGGGTTCTCATTATTTGTCCCACAAAGGGAGTCACACCTCCCATTTCTCATTCACGTGTAAACCTCAAAGGCTAGAGTCTACGTCCTCATTCTTCTCTCAAGCTCCATCCTAGCTAATGATCATGAGGGGAGTGGTTTTGATGATTTGATTCACCAACCATTTACCTGCCACTCCTTAACCTCCATGTAATTCACAAATCCCATTGGTTTAATTTGTTGAGTAATTGCATAGTTTGGATAATGGTTTTGCTATATATATGGCCCCCTTCTCTTCATATTTTCATTGCTGAGAATTGTTAAGTTTGGAATTGAGAGCATATACATATATCAGTGTGAGCATTCTAGATTTAGCAGCATTAGCAAGCTTACTCCATTTACAGAGGTATAATCTACACTTCTCGTTCTTCATTCGTATTTCTCTGTCAAAACTCCATTTCTTGTTTCTGTCAAAATTCAAATTCTTGATCATGTGGAATTGAAGTATAATTGAATTATAGAAAGCTTGTGTAGTATATTATGGTCTTACATACCTGTTGGAACTATAATTTAACTTCCTTGCTCATCATCTTTATTTTTTGTTTCGATTTTTGAAATTTCTGTAAAATATTCAATTCTTGAATTGAGTTGAAATTCTTGAATTGGTGATTTGATGATGACAATTGATGGTTATATAAGCTATATATGCGTTAGTAAGGTAACATAGTTGGTTTAATATCAATTTCATAAGAAATTTCTGCATTTGGGTTTGTGAACTGCCGAGTCTGGCTGCTGTTTGGCCTGGAACGGAAGCCGCGCGGCGACGCGTCTCCCTAGTACAACCAGCGCCGGCCGCGCCAATCTGTAGTTCCAGTTTTCTGCATCCTGTTAAAATCTGCTAAGTGTTAGTTTGTTTGCATGGCTTAGATGAGCATGCTAATAGGTTGGACATGCTTGTAAAAGTATATGGAGATAACGTAAACATGATTTGGCTATGGTTGCACATACGATTGATGAAATGACCTATAGCTTTCAAGATAAACTTAAAGTTTTAAAAAGGGACATTGACTCGTTTATCCGTTTTAAACATTCTGACTTTTGAGACATGTTTGTATGACCTAGAAACACATAATATGAATGTCGACTTGTGTATCTAAGCTTCATAATGTAACTTGAGCATGTGAACCTCAATTGAACCTTTCTAACGAAAACACAAGCTTGAAATATGGACTCTAACATGATATATTAGGGTTCTACGTTCTGATTTTTTGAGCATGTTTATATGGCCTTGAAATGCATGAAAGGAATGTTGACTTACTTATATATGTTTCATAGTATGACATGAGCATGTGGACTTCATTTGTGAACTTTATTAGGTGAAAGTGTAAGTTTGAAACGTAAATCTTGACATGTTATATCGAAGCCTAGATTCTGAAAATTTTGGACATGTTTGGTAGTGCTCATAACCTCATTAAAATATTATAAACATACACATGCCATGATGGATGCCATGAGAACTAGTTAGGCACCATTGAAGCATGAATTAAGTTTGTAATGGTGCTAGTTATATATGTATAATATAGATACTTGCAAGCATGCTTAAAACAAGTTATGTGATCACCTCGTATAACAAAGCATGATAGCTAATGTAATTTCATAACCTTGAATGGCTTTAAATTATTGAACGTACTGACTTAGAATCTATATCATGTATATTTGGAGCAAGGCAAGGTTGTATAAACGTAAAAGTATCTTTTCATATGTATACATGTTATGTGATATCACATGTTGCTACTTGAATCCGATTTGAAGTTTAGTTTATAAAAATGCTATAAAGTGCTAGAAAGATTATGTTTGCTATTTTTTGTGATCTTATATGATATTAATGATATGAGAATGTGTCTTAACTCAAGAGGGGGAACGTTAAGGATAAAAGTTATAAGATATTATATAATTGTGTAGCTAGATTAAGACTTAGCTTATGTGATTATCGTATATACGAGATGAGATATAATGTTAAACTATATGACTAATGAATATCATATATACATAACTATATTACGATAGAATTCAAAAAGTGTTGATTAAATTACGGGGATAAACTACGCCTAAGGTAAGTTTCCTAACTTACACTCTTTTACGGTGCCAATATTCTATCCTTGTATATTGCAAACTAGTTTCTTTACTTAATCGTTTGAATTGAATTAGCATACTTGAACTCTTATTTCATTAAAGCTATTATTCATGTTGAACTTGATATTGTTCTTGAATATTGTGAAAGTGTCTATGCCATTTGATTCGGCTAGACTTATATTATTGAAAAGCGACCCAAACCAATTGATTGGTGTGGGATCTTGTATTTGACTGAGAAGAACAACCGTCTTTGAAGGGAAAATATAATTGTCGGAGAACCGACGTGCGCACTTGAGTATGATTGAATGTTATGCATAACGTAGGGTACTTTAGGCTGATCACCTGTTGTACTTGTTTTTAATTGGGTTATCAGTTTAATACTGTTAATTCTAGTAGAAGTTCATAGTCCTTAGTGACTGCTCAGTATTCAGTTACCTTGAAATATTGAATTAATTTATTATTAAATCATATTGATATTATTCTGTCCTTAGCGACTGTTGTTGAGAACTGTTGATATTCTTGTTATCCTTGAACTATCATACCTTGCTATACCTTGTGGGGATTCGAGAATTATATTACTCACCCTTATTGTATATTACTTGCTGAGCAATTTGTGCTCATTCTTGTTTTCCCTAAAACATTTCAGGTAAGGCAGAGCAGAGCGGACCTTCGGGCACATATAAGGGCCAGGGAAAGGCTACTGAGTAGCTTTAATTATGTAGCACTTTATGGTTGTAATAAAGAACTTATGATATTATATACTAGTTAAGGTTATTTACGCTTAAGTTATGTTTAAGCTATGTAATCAGTGTTTAAGTTACGAGACCTTGGGACGTGAATAAATTATATTAATTAAATGTAATCTATTCGGTAGTAGTTGTATATTATATTTCTGCTGTGCAATGCGACAAATAGTCGTATTATTATCGTTATATATTATTGGGAGAACGTGACGAACCGAATTCGAGTGACCAAGTGGCGGTCCCGAAAAAGGGGGCGTCACAATACTTGCTGAGCAATTAAATGCTCATTCTTGCTTGATTATAAATTTTTTCAATTAAGAAAGATGAATATGAGAGTTCTGGAAAGGATAAGGGCAAATGGAAAATGTCAGCTTAGCTAGAAAGGATCTTATGTAATAGATAGGCTTTTGGGTGACATTACTACATACCTATCATGTTAAGAATTATTTAAAGGTTTTTGTACTTGGGATAGAAGAACTTTGATGTAATAACTCTAATTTAATAATGCTTTAAGTTTATTAATATTTAGAATCGTGTAGCACCAAATACAGGCTTTAAGTACTTGTTTTTGAGGGCTTCACAATTTTGATCTTACAAACCTAATAGTGACGTCAGAGCCAAACCTTTATGCGTGTTATTAATTATTTTTATTTGATATATTGATATGTGTTTGGAATAATTTAATTTAGCATAAGTGTTAGCTAGGAATCATGTTTTTGGAGACAAACCGCACAATTCGCAAAACAGAAAAATTGAATCTGCCCAGCGGCGCCTGTCCCAGGCTTAACTGTCGCGCCGCAGCGTCGGTTTCAGTTCAGAATGGGTGACCCAGCGCTGCAGCGCCTAATTATAGTATAATCAGGGCGCTGCAGCGCTGGCCCCAGTTTTTTGATAAACGGGAAACTCGGCGCCGCAGCGCTAGTCCACAGTATAAACTAGGCGCCGTAACACCGGTTGCCAGAATTGAATAAAATTTTATTTTATTTAAATTTTTGATTTCTAATTAAGATAAATGGTTTATTTTAATTAAAATTAAAATTATATGTTTTTCTATAATTTCAGATTAATAAAGGAGTTTATTAGATTTAGAATTGGATTAAAATAAAGATGTTTATTTTAATTAGAATTGGATTTCGAAACTAACTAGAATTGCTCATTAAATCGATATCAATGTATATATTGAATGGTTTATTTATTGATGCATATGGTGATGTGTATAATAATAAATAGGGTTGATTATGGACTATTGACCAATGCAATTTGATTTGATTTTAGTTGAATGCTTGAATGTATGAGTTTTATTAAATGGGGTCTGCGTACCTCATCTTCTCTAATTTTTTCTTGATGTAAATTCTATCTCCCTTCTATGTACTTCCCCTTGACTGCTGATCAAGGTTTTATTTAATGTAAATAGTTTATGTAATATGATTAGTTAGAATTATCTTGAAAAATTGGAGACCAAGGAGCAAGGAGCGCATAAAGACCCGTTTGTAATGGAGTCCGGGTTTAAATGTAATAGTTATATTTAAATTTAATTCTTGCACTCCTAAGTTTGACCATTTGGTTCACTTGGTGGCTCGAGTGAACCAAACTAGACTAAAAGCCCATAATCAATCCGGGTAGAATATTGTATTCTATATGCATGCTTATACTATATATATATATATTATATATTATACAACATGCTTCGCATGTCAATTAATATGACGCTTATTTTATATATATATATATATATATGTGCATGCGCGCGAAACAAGATGAAACAATTAATAACAAACCCCTCAAAGAAATTATATTAAGTCCTAAGCGTTCAAAGATATTTGAAATATCGAACGTCGCCTTCTAGCATAATAAATTTAAGTATTAAATATTTAATATGAGTTTGTTGTGTCACCACAAGGCAAGTATTAAATATTTAAGATGTTAATTTATCACATTGATTCTTATAACGAAATTGAACAATATTGTTTTGTTGTGTCACCACAAGGATGATATTTTTCTATTTGAATATTTGAAAGTGCTAGGTTGGACTTAACTTAGATAATTTTGGTTCGGATGTGTCACCACTAGATCAAAATAATTTAAGAGGCATAAAAGGAGTTACATGATGATGTAATTGACAATAGTTGTCTACTTATTTATTTATATATCGTTTGTTGTGTTACCACAAGTGTTACCACAAGGCTATATAAATTTGAACTGAGATCCTTATTCTCACTAGCAAATCTTTAAATAGTTTTGCCGAACTATATATTATGAGGGTAATATAGTTTGATAAAAATAGTGGGAGATACCAATTTAAAATAAGACCTAATTTATTTTGGTAATTAATTAAATGAATATATGCTAAAATATTATTTTATTTCACATGCACAATTTGAAAAATATCACACTCACTATCACTACGTAGCATACTTGATGCTAACAAGTTGATCGGACCGAATTACACGGACTGATTAAGAAATTTGAGAATTATTCTCACTGCTGAAAAACTTTCTTATATCCAAGATTCACTTGTCCCTACAAAAGTTGTAGAAATAGCCTCTGAGGAAGAGATTGCTACTTTCAAAAAATGGCAAGATGATGTATCAATTGCACAATGCATCATGCTCGCATCCATGAGTAACGAGCTACAACGTCAGCACGAGAAAATGGATGCCCATTCTATTTTGCTACACCTAAAAGATTTATATGGTGAGCAAAACAAAACGACTAGGTATCAGATATCTAGGGAGCTCTTCCGATCTCCTATGTCCGAGGGCATTACAGTTGAGACTCATTGTCTAAAGTTAATTAATCTTATTGAACAACTGGAACAATTGGGTTTCACCATGGATGGGGAGTTAAGCCAAGATTTGATCTTGAAGTCACTCCTGGACACCTCACAATTTGTTGTGAATTTTTCACATGAATAAGTTGGACTTCAGCTTGCCTGAGTTACTTAACATGTTGAAAACTGCAGAAGGCCACTTCCCATCCAAGTGGAACCATATCTTAATGGTAGATTATTCTTCTAAGAAAAGGAAGAGGGCCAAGGTATCTTCTAAAAAGAAGAAAAGCAAGAAGGCTAAGGGTAAGGCGAAGAAAAAGGATAATAAGAAACCTGATCCAAACAACAAATGAATATGCTTCCATTGCAACAAGCTGGGTCACTGAAAGAGGAACTGTGAAAAGTACCTTACAGAACAAAAGTAGAAGAAGCTTGGAGAAGCTTCAGGTTTGTTCATGATTGAAATTAATTTTTCTCAAAGTCAAAATTCTACTTGGGTATTGGATACCGGATGTAGTTCTCACATATGTAATACTATGCAGGGACTGGTCAGAAGCAGAAAGTTGAACAAGGATGAAGTCGTCCTATGAGTGGAAAATGGAGCAAAGGTTGTTGCATTAGCTATGGGGACTTATTGTTTAGCACTGCCTTCGGGCAAGTCCATTTATTTAAATAATTGTTATTATATTCCAACACTTATTAGAAATATTATTTCGATTTCTGTATTGGATACGAAAGGTTTTGACATTATAATTAAGAACAATAGTTGTTCCATTTATATTAAAAATATTTTATATTGTGTTAGTAATTTATTGAATGGACTTTACGTGCTTGACTTGAATGAAAATATACTTAAAATTGAACAAACTAATAAAAGAAAAAGAGATGAGGTTAATTATACCTTTATGTGGCACTGTAGACTCGGTCATATTAATGAAACAAGATTATCCATGTTGCATAAAGATGGGCTCTTGAAGCTATCTGATTATGAATCATATCCAACTTGTGAATCTTGTCTCATGGGTAAGATGACTAAATCTCCTTTTAGTGGAAAAGAGAAAGAGTTACAGAGTTATTAGCATTGGTATACACAGACGTTTGTGGATCTATGACAACGAATGCACGAGGAGGGTATTCTTATTTCATTACTTTCACTGATGATCATTCAAGATATGGATATGTATATTTAATGAAATACAAATCCGAATTATTTGAAAAGTTTAAAGAATTCAGAAGTGAAGTAAAGAAACAAACAGGCAAAAGTATTAAGATTCTTCAATCGAATCGAGGTGGTGAATACTTAAGCGGTGAGTTTCTCAATTGTCTCAAAGAAAATGGTATAATCTAAAAATAAACTCCATCAGGAACACAACAATTGAATGTTGTATCTGAAAGGAGAAATTGAACATTGTTGGACATTGTTCGTTCCATGATGAATTTTACAGATCTTCCAGTATCATTCTGGGGCTATGCCCTAGAAGCGGTGGTATACCTACTTAACAAGGTACCTACCAAATCCGTTCTAAAGACTCCATATGAATTATGGACAGGGAGGAAACCAAATCTTAAGCATATTAAGACTTGGAAAGTTTGAAAATGACAAGCTGAAGACTAGATTTGAAAAATGTAGATTTGTGGGATACCCTAAAGAAACTTCAGGGTATTACTTCTATCATTCTACTAATCAAAAGGTGTTTGTTGCGAAACATGCTGCCTTCTTGGAAAAAAGAGTTTATCCTTGAAAGGGTCAGTGGGAGTAAGATATATCTTGAAGAAGTTCAAGACCTACAAATTATAACAGATCAAAGTAAGGTACATTACCAAGTAGAAGAACCTATTGTTCAACACCCTATTCGTAAATTTGGAAGAGTACCAAAGATACATAAAAAGTATGGATTCGTCATAGAGGATAACGATGAGGTACGCATTGTTAGGAATATGCATGAGAATGTTATTCCTATTTATATAAGATTTGATTATGAACTTAATGAATGAATATGCAAATATATCTACATTGATGAAAGCTGTAAAGTTCTTAATAGATGATAGACAATATGTACAAGGACTTAGACTAAAAAGATCAAATGTGTTAGGTTGATTCTACATGAATGAACAACTTTGTGAAGTCCTTCAAAAGATTACAATGTACAAGGACTATGAATAGAAAGATCAAGCTTGTTAGGTTGATCTTAGAAAATATAATAGATAGGCTCGTCTAATCGTGGAGAACTGCACCAGCCATCACAGTCTGCCAAGAGATTCAAGGTAGAATTGTAGTTTATCAAGGCAGAATCATAGTCTATAAAGATATCCTATCTCGGAATCGCAGTCTGCCAAGAAGACCACTCTTGAGATCGTAGAGACAGCCAGCCGAGCGCCTGCCGAGCCAAGTCAAGAATCGTAGGCTTCACTCGAAGTCGTGGAGTCTGCAGATCATAAACGAGGAAAAAATCGTAGTCGGGCAAGTCAGTCAAGAGATTGAAAATGTTAAGTCAAAAATTGTTGTTTGTCACATGAACTACTCTCAGAGTCGCAGACTACACTCGGAGTCGTAGTGTCTAAAGATCGCCTATGGGCAGAATCGTAGTCTACAAATCCAAAGAAGAATCGTCTTCTGCAGAATCAGAGCAGAATTGTAGTCTGCAGAACCAGAGTCAAATCGTAGTCAGTCAAGTGCTCACAATGCCAAGGAAGAATTATAGACCTCTCCACGATTCTCAACAGTTGAGCATTCCTGAAGTGCACACAAAGATCTCACTCTCTGGTAAGAGTAGTCAAGTTTCAGAATACAATCCACTTGAAGAGTATCAAAGAGCATTCTTTGAATGGCCTGCAAGCAAATAGAAGATCGAAGCACCAACTCTATCAGTAAGGCTGATTGAGAAGTGACAAGCCATTCAGGAGAAGTCTTCTACAAGATCTTATCAGAGGACAATGATCGTAGTGTTGACGACAACGATCGTGGTGTTTGCCAAATAAGCAACAGAGACTGATAAAGCACCTATAGAGATATTGGCCAACCTATAGAGGACAGACGAAAGGGATTGTCTATGCTTAGCCTCACAATGAAGAGTGACCAGGAGATCACAGAGCAGAAAGTTGAGAAAGCTAAGCATGACTAATTAGAAGAGTTTTGTAAACCAAAGGGCCAGAGCAGTCAGCCAAGTTATCAGTTCCTGATAGGAGTCAAGTCAAGCACTATTATAGAGCAGACAACAAGAGAAAAGTGCAAGGAGGTTCTACATTGTCAAATCACATAGCACTCTCAGAATTATAGTGTTATCAAAGCCAGTCAACTTGCAACATCCACAGACAAACTACGACCAAGCACATGAACGTCAGCATCCGAATCGTAGAGTTCATTCGCCTAATTATTAAGAATCAGTAATGTCTCAATATGAAGACTGACAATCGAACGTTGCTGATTGAGAGTACCGATGCAGTCGCCAACATCCTTAGTCTGAATCGAGGAAACAAAAAGGAGAAATAAAGGTGACTACCAACCTGACTTCTGAAAGTGACATCTCAGAGGTGTTAGGTGAAACAATAGACTGCTATTGTGACACCCCCGAATCCGGGTCCTCTAACTCTGATTCGGTCGCCACGATACAGTACAACATCCACCTCTAAACAACATACAATAACTAAATGCGAAAAAATAATAAACGTATGTTGTTCATTCAAAAGGTGTTACTAGTCCCAAGATTCGATAACCTTAATACAACCATACAAACATACCCTAGAATAGTCATTAGGGTTCATATTACATAACAGTAATTTAACTAAGCATAAAGTAAATTCTGCTCTTTGCAAACTAATCCTACATCTTTCCTTTACCCTTGTCCTTTCCTGAAGTCTCAGGCTTAACTGCAATAGAAGTCATGATATAGCAAGAATGAGCAACAAGTTTGCTCAGCAAGTTTAAATACAACAATAAAGGATATATCATGATGAAAGGAATATATCTGACAATGAATTCAATAATATGAATATCGGAAGTAAGAATAATAATTACTTTTAGAATAACTGATAGTCAAGTAGACTTTGAACTATAAAACTCCATTGGAATCAATAGCTGATTGACCCTTTGGTTACTAGCTACAGAATAAGTACTTGAGGGGATCAGCCTTGCGTACGCCATATATATGCATAACATTCAACTCTGCTGTTTGTATCTTTATATTAGATACCTGGGTACTCCCCATTATATAAGGGGTGTTCTTTTTAGTCTAAGAATCCATACCATCAATTGGTCTGGATAGCTTTTATAAAACTTCATACAATTGTCTGACCGAACAAGGGTTCAGACTCTATCTGATGCAGTTCAAGAATTATAGAACTTTAAATAAGGTACAAGTCCAAGACTGTACGAACTCAAGTGCACCAAGTGCGAATACCAATAAGATCGATGTGGAATAATTGTAAAGTAATTAAATCACCTAATAGCATGCTTGGAAATAAGATTCAAGCTTAAATAAAATAACTTGCAACACAATCATAACCTGCTCAATACAATATGAGAAGGATAAGAAACTTGCATAATAAAGAATGAGTTTCAGAAGACTTGCACAAATAAAGAGTGTAAGTCAGAGAACTTGCACAACCAAAGAGTGAAGTTCGGGAATTTTCTTACAATGTTCCTTGAATAAAGTAAATACAAGGATAGGATACTTGCAACACCATAAAGGTAGGGTTCGGATACTTGCAAAACCATAAAGGTAAGGTTCAGATACTTGCCTATTTGCTCAGCTACAAATAATTCTAGCTTTAATTAAACTGCGCTGAAACGACCTAACATTCACAAGTCGGTCTTTCAATTAGCATGTGTAAACTAATATGAGTCTACACTAACAAGAATCTAATCATCATGCCACATTGTCATTTCATGTTGCCGAAAAATCTGAGCATAATATTTAACATTTAAACCACTGACATTAATCAATATACATGCTCTATGGTTATAATTTCAAATTCAAAAACCTAGCATGCTCATTCTATACCCACTTTAAAATTATATGATTTTCATGTTGGTGACCTTAAGCTAATCAAGTTCGTGTCTCAAGTGTCAACTACTAAAGTCATAGTACCACATAATGAGATTAACAATACTTAGTAAGCATGCTCGTGCGTATACTACTCATATATACTTTAATCACTTAGTTCATGCCTTAGAAATTCATTTCCTTGAATAAACGTACATAGGTGATATTCATGTATGATGCTTATGTCAACATGTCTATAGGCATAAAAAAATCCTAATATACATACTTGCATGATCATAACGTAATTCACTTAGTACTTGATGATATTAGCTTTCACATTCTAAGCTTTCTTTGAAAATTGCACTAAGTCAACTTGGGCAACATAGTACATGTAAAGGGTCTCGTAGCTATGACTCACATGTATTAGAATACATATATAAGCCACATATACATACTCAAATGGTCAGAATCTAAAAGATACAAGTCTTGGTCAAGTTTACTTCAAAAGTCTTTAAGTTTTTCCTTTGAAAACTTTCGAATCTTTTAATCATGTATGCTAGTGTATTCAACACTTTAATCATGCATTTCATGTCAATATAGACCATACGATCATGCTGACAAAAATCAGAATATATACATGCTACGTATACGTCAAAGTTCAAATCCAAAACTATAAGTTTTATTTCAAACCATAAGTTTTTCGTCAATCGTGTGTACTAACATCGTTATACATGTTCATACAACATGAATGTACTCATATATGTGTGTTAATCTAGTTCACATGCTTGTTTTAAGTGATATTACATGATAGCATATAACAGGTCTGTAGCAGAAACAAGATTCAGTAAACAGGTACTAGCGCAGCTGCGCCGCTGGCCAGTACAAAACTGGCGCAGCTGCGCAAGCGTGTGGTCAGGCCTGAAGCTGCACTACTTCGGCAGAAATTGCAAACCCATCTCAGAAATTTTATACGAATATCATTCTAAGTTACAGCAATAAGGTTCTAACATGGTAGTAAACTATCATAGCAACTAATAAGCATACTTCAATCAAGTTATCAATCAATCCATGCTTAATTCAAGATTTAAGGAGTTAGCAATTTACAGAAGCTGAAGATCATGAAAATGAAGTTATACCTCTGCTAAAGAAATGGACTTGCTGCAATATTTCTCTCCCACAACTCAATTGAATTTTCAGAATACAAGCTCAATTCTATACTTAGAGAAAATCTCAGCAAAAACAAAGAAGAAGGAAAGAGCTCATTATATAGACAATTCAATACACGGCTCAAAGCTTTGTTCACCATATCAAACCATAGGATTGCAATATTGTATAATGGTTTACAAGAAGTTGGTGAATCAAATCATGAAACCCACTCCCCTTACAATCATTATTTCTATGTTGCTGAAATCGAGAGAAGGAGTAGAGTAGTATAGTAGCCATGTGGGAGTTCACGTGAAGAAGGAGTTGGGCACTCAATGTGAGACTCAGCAACTTGCAAGTACAATACATAATACTAATGTAATATATATTTATATATATATATAGCCTATCATGCTTACTAAGGCTACATTATGTATACATATTACATATCATATAACTTAGGTTATAAATAAATTAAAGTCACAATTTTAATGAGCAATTAATAAAACAATGTATCAAATAAGGGTACATATATATATATATATATATATATATATATTAACATATAATCCATGTACATTTTCTTTAATACCAACTATAATTTAATTGAGTATTATTATTACTTATTACCGTAACTGTTATTATTATAATCATAATAACTTAATGAAATCATTATCAAATCACAATTGATTATTGATGTTAATATAAGGTGATAGGGTATACACTAGATTTTACCCACACACATTATGCCACATAAGCAATAATATGTAACTATCATAATGTAATTATTCTTACTATATAGTCCATACATACAATATAAGCCACATTAATATGTCACCTTGCACCTTATACAATATATAGGTAACCACCATATATTATAGGTTTAATTATCGCATGTTATATAAAATAATTAATTGAGTAAATATAATCTTATTATATTTATTAATTCTTTGCTCAATAGTATATTATTTATTCACAATAATAGTTAATCGACATATTATCAATTAATTACTCATAAATGAAATTAATTAATGCGGTTTAAATCCTTTCACTATATTCAATTAAATTGAATATTTAATTTATAACAATTCTTTCAATTCTTTGATATAAAAGTCTCAGGGCTAGTCCACTAATTTAATAAACCATTAGTGATTCCCTTTAATTTTCCTAGCATTTATTCGCATAGGCTCAACTCACATAATCACATAACCACATAAGGTTTAAATATGCTCACAAAACTAACTCATTAAAATTTAAATCACATATTAAATTAATAATGAAGTTTAAAATTTCACTGTCATTACAGCTGTGTCAGGAAAGTCAAAAAGAAGTTGTCACGTCAACTCAGTAGTTTGCATCAAAGAACTCAGAATCCTTGAAGCTTTTCAAATATCTTTCAACGACTATATTCCAATGGGAAGCTGATGGAGAGATATAAAACAGCTGAAGCTTCAAAGGTGAAGAGTTGTTAACTCTAAGTGAGTCCTACAGAGCTTAACAGAGAAAATGTCTCAATGGCAGTGAGACTACCATAGAAGGAGTGAATCACATATGATGAAGGTCTTTAATTGTTAAAAGCTTCACTCAATACGAAGAAGAATGCTAAATAAAGAGGCATCTGAGCTGAGAGCCGGAAAGTCGAAAAGCCAAGAAGACAAGAACTAGAGTGGCAGATATGAAAACAGACCTCCAGAGTCACTCTACGTTTCACCATGAACATAACCTAAGCTAGGGGTGCTCAAAAAATTCAATTTTTTCATTTTTTTACCGAACCGGTTGATACCGCAATTTTTTTTGGTACCGATTTTTTCGGTACCGGTTTTTTGATTTTTATACTTTTTCGGTACCGATAGCGGTAATGAAAATTTTGCATTCGGTAAAAACTGAAAGAACCGAAGAACCGAATTTTAGAAATTAACAATTGGAATTATAGTGTACATAAAGTTTCTGTTCAGGGATTCATTCTTTGAGTACAGTTTATGTGCAAAGAACAGGTGCTCTTTGTGTCATTCCTATATTCTATATTATTTTCTTCTTTAGTATATGGGTTTCCATTTTCCACCCCTACAACGTTTTATAGTGAAACTTCTTACTTACATTAACAAAAGTTCATCATCATAACTGAAGACAAGAATAATTAAAAAAATGGTTTTTCCCCACTAAATCTCCTTTTCCCACTAGCTGTTCATATATACACACGCACATATTTTCATATACTTTGGTATAATAACTGGGAAAAAGAGAAGGTAACAAATTAGCAATCATCAAAAGAATTAATCAAAAACTTCAAACTACAATTATTATTTACTACAACTATGATAGTTAAATACTCTTAGACTAACAATTGTAACTAGTATTTATAAGAATGTAATTTACTAGCCTCATTTCTTAGTTTTAAAAAAATTTGTTAATATTTTAAAAAAATTATTTAATTATTACGGTATAACCTAAAATCGAACCGAAAAAATCGGTATCGACTTTGTACCGAACCGGTACCGAAACCGGTTATTTGGTACCGGTATCGGTTCTTGGTTTTTTGGTATTTTTGGTTCGGTACCGGTTCGGTTTTTTCTGTACCGGTTCGGTTTTTTACTGATGAGCACCCCTAACCTGAGCTGAAGAGAAGTAGATGCAGAGAAGAATCTGCACACAAGACAACCAGTGTTCAAAGGATGCTAAGTACCATAAAAATCTACCTGATGTGCAAAGACTTAGCAGTTCCACAGTGGTGATAGTGTGCTATGCTGAAATCAGATGAAGTCAAGCATCAACAACAAAAATTAGCAGCATCAAGAAGATGAATCAGACTGCTAAGTACTCAAGGATATCAAGCTTAATATAGATCTTAGCAGTCCATCAGTCGTGATCAAGTCTCAATGCTGAATGCCAGAAGATCACAAGAAGCTGCTAAGTACTAGAAGATGAACAAGCTGAATGTCATCTTAGCAGCTCAGCACCAACAACAAACAAACATACAACCAGGGCCTGAGGGGTCCTTGTCTTCGTGACTAAATCAAAGTCAAGTCTGCTGGGCTTGCTGAGTACCGGAGGGTACAAGAGATTCTAAGTCTGCTGGGCTTAGTCTATAGTTCCAAGTCTGCTGGGCTTGAAGAGTTCTTAGTGAACTAGAGTTCCAAGGCTGCTGGCCTTGAAGGAATCTTAGTGATTCAGAGTTACCCTTTCCTTAGTGGAATCCCTGCTTGTTGAAGCAGAAGAGTGGAGTAGGAGCAGTTAGTCTCTGAATCACTTAAAACCCTTGGTGTCATTTACTTTATGTCATTTACATTATGCACTATAACTGCTTACACCTAAACTAACATTACAACTATATTTAACAAGATACCCTTGAAGGGGATCTTAACTTATTCCGCTGTGCATGAACTGATTCTTCTATTTGTCATCTGCTAAGTACTTAGCAATACAAATGAAAATGAAAAAGCTTTTAAAATGAAAAAGGATCTATTCAACCCCCTTCTAGATCTATTGTGTGCCCCTTGGGAACTAACACGCATCATGAATGATGATCATCCATTGAATTACGAACATGCTATGAGTAGTAAAGACTCAGAGAAATGACAAGAAGCCATGAAATTCGAGATGGACTTCATGTATGAAAACCAAGTATAGACTTTGGTTTCTGCACTTGAGGGCATTAAGCCTATTGGGTGCACATGGGTCTCTTAGTGAAAGACTGGAGCGGATGGCAAGGTAGAGACCTATAAGGCTAGACTGGTTGCAAAAGGTTTCAAACAAAGGCAAGGAATTGACTATGATGAAACCTTCTCACCAGTAGCTATGCTCAAGTCCATTCGGATTTTGCTTGCAATTGCAGCTTATAACGACTACGAGATCTGGCAAATGGACGTGAAAAAGACCTTCCTCAATGGGAAACTTGAGGAGGATGTGTATATGACACAGTTAGAGGGTTTTGTTTCAACAGTTGGAACAAACCAAGTTTGTAAGCTTTAACGATTCATTTATGGATTGAAGCAAACTTCTAGAAGGTGGAACATCCATTTTGATGAGACAATCAAAGAGTTTGATTTTATCAAAAATGAGGATGAACCATGTGTGTTCAATAAGGTTAGTGGGAGCACTGTATCATTCCTTGTACTATATGTTGATGATATATTACTGATAGAGAATTATATTCCGATACTACAGTCAATTAAAATCTGGTTATCTAAACACTTCTCTATGAAGGACTTGGGAGAAACATCCTATATTTTGAGAATAAAGATCTATAGAGATAGATCTAAAAGGATACTTGGCTTGCAAGGAACGTACATTGAAACGATGCTAAAGAGGTTTAGCATGGAAGATTCCAAGAGAGGTCTCATGTCGATGGCCCATGAAATACATCTCTCCAAGAAACAGGCCCCAAAGACATCTGAGGAGAGAGACCATATGAATAAAATACCTTATGCTTCAGCAATAGGATCTATCATGCACGGTATGATATGTACTAGACCGGATGTCACTCATACACTTAGTGTAACGAGCAGATATCATTCGAATCTAGGAGAAGAGCACTGGAAGGTAGTGAAAAATATCCTAAAGTACTATGTATTTATTGTCTATGGTGGATCTGAATTGAAACTAGAGGGCTATACAGACTCAAGTTTCCAAACGGATCGAGATGACAGTAAATCCATTTCGGGGTATGTGTTTACCTTAAATGGTGGCGCAGTGAGTTGGAAAAGTTCCAAGCAGCAAACAGTTGCTGATTCAGTGACAGAGGCAGACTACATAGCTGCAAGTAAAGCTTCAAAGGAAGCTGTTTGGATAAAAAAGTTCATAACTGAACTTGGCGTGGTTCCTAGCATTAGAGGAGCAGTACCTTTATTCTGTGACAACACCGGAGCTATTGCATATGTCAAGGAACCCAGGTCTCATCAGAAATCCAAACACGTGTTGCGGTGGTTTTATTTGATTAGAGAGATCATTGAAAGAGGAGATGTCACCGTAGAGCGTGTGGACAATCAAAACAACATTGCATATCCATTTACTAAAGCTCTCTAACACAATAATAGTTTGATCGTCACTTAGAGAAGATGAGTATTAGATACCATGGCGATTGGCTTTAGTGCAAGTGGGAGATTGAAAGTAGTATGCACACAAGCCAATCATGTATGATGATAAAGCATATACTATGTAACAATCTTATTCATTTATTAATAAAAGAATTATTTATTTAAAGGCGTTTATATTATCTACATAATGCTGTTATATTTAAATGTAATAAACCTATAGTTTTAAGCAATGCTTTTAGAACCATGATGATGATCATGGTAATGCAATCTAAATTCTTAGAAAGCTTAAAACTAAAATAGTTCATAATCGATGGATTACTAAATAGGGGATTAGTGAATCTGGATATATTGGTACATACGTTGCTTGCTCTTTGGAAGAGGATGATCGATCTCATGATCATTTGTGTGGAGACACTAAAGCAAATATATAGGTGCTTAATGGAGAATAAGTACACTGAACGTGGCTCGCTAAGGAATACCTAATGGAGTTTTACTCGTATATCAATAGGAATTTCTTTAGTGATAGTAGTACAAGTAATCCTTAGACTTGAGATCATCATAGTATCTTATGTATAGTGAGTTATACTTTGACATGTCCCTTAAGACCCTGATGGTATATCAAAGGGTACGTTTGGGTATAATTAATTATACATGAAGATAATGAATGATCAATAAAGGATCTACCACTTCTAATAAAAGAAGTGAATGTCCTATGTGATTCGATAAATGACAACTCAGTAGTCCTTGGCCAAGACAGAATGAAATTAGAAAGTAGTTTCTAATTTGTATTATCGGAGTTTGTGCATTTAGAATCGGGATACATATAATTAAATAAAATAAGACTTGATAATAAATCCATGTCTTATATTTAATTGGGACATTGTATGGTAGAAGGAATGAATTGTACTGTAACTATTTACTCAAATGTTCTTTTATGATTAATGTTGAAATTTATATTATCTGGAAAGTCGTTGAGCGCTAAGGGGGTTTACCCTTATTGTAAAATAAATATTATTTATTTAAATAAATTAATAGTTAATTTATTTATTTAAATAAAATTAGAATTGTTCTAATTAATTTATTCACAACTAGTTTAATATGGAGAACTTAAAGGGTCACACCATAAAAGGATAAATATTTATTTAAGAAACAAATGACATAATCGTAATAATTATTAAGTGAATTTAATTTAATCTATGGTGATAGAATAAATTAAATAGCTTAATATTTATTATTTAATATTTAGGAAATATTAAATATAAATTAATAAGAGGAGTCTTATTATTATTATTACTATTATTATTAGTTTAATTCCTAAAGGAGTTTGAGAATTAATTAATAAATGTACTCTCCCATATTCTTAATAAGATTAGGAGGTAAATTAATTAAAGGAGTTTAATTAATTGTTCCTAATAAGATTAGGAAGCCTAATTAATTAAAAGAGTTTAATTAATTAATATGAAACCCTAATTCTATAATGTTTATGAGGGTTACCTACATCTATAAATAAGAGGAGTCTTATTTTGATTAAGGGCTAATGCAATTCCAATTGCTGGTAGAGCACACCTTTTCTAGACAGAGAAAACTAGAGTTTTGCCAATAACCCACCTTCTTAATGTTTGTTCAGCCTTGGTGGATCACCTCTAGAGGCCAAACACTTGGGTGGCTAACGTTGATCAAAGGAAGGATCTTCATCTATTTAGATTAAATTAATAATTGCGCATAAAGGATGATCCAGGTTAATAGTTTGTAAAATTTTTAAACTCTATTTTTACACTTCCACTGCTATGTATGTAATTGTTGCATGCTATTTGATCTTACAAACCTAACAAGATTTGATGACAAAAACTAAATCTAGATCTAAGTTAAAGAGATTGTTCTCTTCCTTTCTCTATTTCTCTCCGTAGATAACACATTTTCTCTCTAAAATGTCTTCTTCTTCCAAAAAAGAGGCAAATTAACCTTTTATAAGTATCCTATGCCTGCCACACGTCCACCTACGGCAGCCCTAGGGCAGGGCCCACCTACTTTGATCTTCGTGCCGAGATGTTAGTTTTTCATATTGTGCACTAAAATATTCACAACTTTAAAATCGGGAAGAGTTAGAAAACGTGTCATACCAATCCGGAAAGCTCTTTTCTAAAGATACACAATGGCATGAAGTTTGATCCATTTCGGATTCAGGAAGATGGAGAAAAAAGGAAAAACCCATTCTTTTGTAAACTCGACTTGTCATTTGTCCTCCTTTCTGTAGCTTCTTGCTCGGAGGTCATTCTGGATACTCCAAATACTTGTTCTGAGCCTTTTAATCTTTGCTTAGACATCTTTGTCTCGAGATGAAATGACACTTTTTCCCTTATGCCATTGTTAGAGAAAAGATGTGCAAATTTTGGATGTCTACACCAAGCACATGACTACTTACTAAGAGGCATCCCTTTTCTATCAATACCATTCTCAATTACAACACCCTATAGAACATATGAGAGTAATAAACTGATTCCAATATGTATTGTCTAAAATATTAATCTACCCATTGTTTTAAGACAGAACAGAGAATAACTTCAAGGGTTTCTTAGAGTAAATTAACTTGATTTATTGGAGTTATTAGGTATCTTTAATTTGTGACAAAGTTTCACAAAAGTTAACATCAAAAACTTATGATCAGAATGGAATCTTGCTTTATAATATATAGTATCCTAACACACTCTCTGTGTTATTAAAAAAATAATTTTTGAGAGAATGGGTGAAAAAGTATTGTAGAGAAAATAAGAATTAATTAAGAAGTTGGAGAGAGAAAAAGAAAGTTTTTTAGTCTCAAAAATAACCACTCATACTTCTAAAAGGTTAAATTTGAAAACTAAAAAGGCTTCACAAAATTGTTAACATTTAATTAACCACTATTCTTTTACTTCAACTATATTAATACTAGTTATACACACATGCTATGAGTGTGACAAAAATAGTTTAATTTTTTTGTGTCTGTTAAAATAATAATATGTTACTGTTAACGCCAAGATCCGTCCACGCGCTCTAATCACCAAAGCGAGTCAAATTCTACACAGAAACCGGTAAACACTAAAAGCTTGGCGGCTTAAGCCGCCGGGGGATAGCTCCGGTGTGAGAATAAGTACATGCTGAATAAGGTTAACAGTGGAGGCTTAATGATCTAGTGCTGAAAAATAATAATGAATGTGTGTACCTTAGAATCAGGGTAAAGCCTTGTATTTATAGTGATCTCACCACCTCCATAGAGTCCTTGCCCATATTGGATTAAGTTTCCTTATTAAGTACAATTCCTTAATGAGATTTGTACAAAATCTCCCAAAAAGAAGGGAGTTGGATCAAATCCCAACCCTCCTTTTGAATTTAGAAACCAAATATAATTAGGAATCTTTAATTCCTTAAACTTCTCAATTACCAAAAAGTATCCTACATGGACTAAAATAACTCCACGTGTACATTGACCCATCATATAATTGGGGCACAAATAAATGCATCCCAACATTAACCCCCGGTCTTCAGTTGAATGGCACATTTAATTGAAGAGTATACCTGATTATCAATAAATTCCACAAAGCCCAACCCACACAACACACAATGCAATGTCCTTTCAACACCTCCCACGTTTGCAGACATGACAACCCATTAATAAGCAGCTCTTCGAAAAATGAGCCAATTCAAAAAGTCACTCCATAATTTCAAATCCCTTACCCTCAAATCGACCCATTTCACGTCCTTCTACTGCAAACCTCCAGAGCCTATCTTTCTCCAGTAAAATAGCCCCCTAGTAAGAAATCACTAACCCTGCAACAATGGCATCCCCAAACTCTCCTACCTCATCTGGCCCTGCAAACACCGAGCCCATCTCAGCTACCCCCTGTCATCTATTCTGCTGCCACAAACAACTGCTTCCCAACCATCGATAATCCCAACCACCTCATTTACAGAGGTAAGTCCACTGGACTTGCCTTTCTTTGAAAGGACCACCCTCCTCTGAGTAAAATGAAGACAAACCAAATCCACTACCTCATCAAAACCGGACTCCACCAAAACCTCTCAACCTCAAACCGAAGCTTCCTCCACCCCGACGCCGATAATCACCGCTAGACCTGGCAAAAAATAGGTTTGGGTTGGTTTTGGGTTACATAAAATAGGTTTGGGTTGATTTTAAAACCAAAACCATATTATCTATATTTAATATGGGTTATGTGGTTTGGATTTAAATGGTTATGGGTCGAATCCAGGTCGACCTATTTTTCAAATTATAGTTTCACTAAAATCTTAATTTCTGTTATACTAAAAGAGTCTTATTTTATTTTTTTAGACCCACGTTTGAAACTAAAAATTTTAATTGATGTGACTAATTTGAGTATTAAAAATATTAATTTTGTGATTATAGGCACTTTCAAAAAAATTTTACATTAATAATTATTATGTTAATTAAAATTAATAAAATTATTGAGAATTTTATTACAATAAGCAGTAAATATTAATTTTTTTGGAGTGTATATATAATCAGTAAATATTATTTTTTTGGAGGGTGGGGGTCGGGGGGGGAGGGGGGCGTGGGAGTGTATACGTAATCAATAAATAATATTTTTTTTGGGGAGTGAGAGGTGTATACATAATCAATAAATATTATTTTTTTGGTGGGGGTGAGGGATGGGGCGGAATGGGGGTGGAGGCGGGGGGGTGGGGGGGTGTGGGCGGGGGGCGAGGTGGGGGTATATACATAATTAATAAATATTATTTTTTGGAGTGGGGGTGGGGGTGGGTGGGGTGGGGTGGGGGGTGTTGGGGGTGGGTGGGGGTGAGGGGCGTGGGGGCTAGGCTGGGCGGAGGGGTGTGTGGGGGGTGGGCGGGGGGTGGGGGGGGCGAGGTGAGGGTGTATACATAATCAATAAATATTATTTTTTGGGATGGGGGTGGGGTGGAATAGGGGGTGGGGTGGAGGTGTATATGTAATCAATAAATATTATTTTTTTTTGGGGGGGGGGTGAGGTATAGGTTTGGGGGTGGGGGTGGGGGTGGGGGTACGGTGGGGTAGGGGGTGGGGTGGAGGCGTGGGTTATATTAAAAGATGAATTTTATAGTTTTTGACGGCATGATAAAAATGTTTATGTTTGTAACTGCAAAATTATATTTGGGAAAACTAGAAGTCATTATCTTGAAAACGTATATGTATCTAAACTTAAAATACTGATTAAATTATATAATAATATAAAACATAAATAAAATTTAATTATATAATATAAATTATATAATTTAAATGAGTTATTTTAATTAAATAAGGGAGGATATATTAATTATTTAAATTAGTAGTTCGTTACACTAAAAGTGTTAACTTTATTATGGATTAATTCCATAATTAGTGAAATGGTTTTTATACATAATTATAAGTGTATAAATTACAAAAGTATGTAATATGTATATGTGTTATACTGTTATATAAGAATGTAGTGTAATAATGCATACATCATGTATTAGCTTTTCAAAGTGTAAAAAATTATTATAGACTAATATGGGTCAAAAATAGTTAAACTAGATCCAACCCATATTTGTAATAATAATATGGGTTCAAAACCAAACCAATCCATCACATAAAAACTAGTTAACCAACCCAATAGATCCAAGTGGTTTTGGTTAACTATATGGTTTTCAACTTAAATTGCCAGCTCTAATCTCCGCATCCCTTCAGACACCAAACATCATCACTGGCCCAGTACCAAGTACCGAACTGGTCGTGATCCAAGACATAACCAATCCAGAGTCGTCTAAAGAAACGCCCGAAGACCTTCCCTTGATCAAGAAACCTCATAACAAATCTCCCCTTCGCAATAAATCGCCACCTCCCAAAAACTCCCCTCCTCCACACTCTTCACCACCTTGAATTCAACAAGAAACTGACCCCTCCACCAGCAGAATATGGGAGGCTTTGAGCCGAATTACCCTCTGTCCTTCTGACCTCGACGAATACCCACATGAACTTTACGAGAACTTCATCCTTCCCGCTGATGAATCAAGATTCAAAAACCTCAGCATTCACGAGCTATTCTATTCTGGCGTTATGCATCAGGGTCGGGTAAGGAATGCTTCCTCTCTTCTAAGTTTATACCTTCATATAACAACAACTAAAAGACTTAACATAATTGTGTACAGGCCAATGCAGTCTTCGGACACATCATCCATCGATTCAACCAAGTAAATGCTAGAGGAAAAGAACTCGAGGCTGAAATCCAACAACTCAAGTTAGAGCTTGACAAAGCTGAACTTCTCAAAGATGACCTCTATTATACCAAACTCTAGATGGACGCCGCCGTAGTTGGCTACAAGAAATAGCACAACCAACACCTAAATACCAAATTATACTACCAAAAGATTGAAGACGAACTGAAGGCTGAAAAGCAGAAGGTGGTTAAAGGAGAAGAGCGCTACAAGACTCTGCTAACCCAAAGCACTGCCATGTAAGAGGAGAATGCTAATATGAAAAATGATGTTGACACCCTGCTTGCCCAGATCCAAAAAATGCACTAACAGAAGAAAGAGATGATCGCCATCCTTCAGGCCACCGAAAAAGAACTTGCCGATCACAAAGCCCAAGGGCCCCCACTCACCGAAAAGATGAAGTAACAGATATGCCGATAGTATAGGGAGTCCCCTGAACTAACACAAGAAGTTATGCAATAGTTCGGGGATGGCTACCAAAGCGCTCGAGACAAGAGTAAAGAGAGAATGACAGCTGTTGGTCTTGATCCATCCATATTGGATTCATCCGACGATGAGGCCAATGCCTGATAAAAAGCCTTCTCCTCTTATTTGTAATTTTCCTGAATGTAATTACCATATGACCCAATAGAAATATCTTTTGCCTTAATCAATCATCACATACATGCATTAATATGAATTTGTTATAAGAATTTGACACTTATGCAAAAATAATAACAAAAAGAATTCGTTCAAAGAACTGAACACTTATAATAATAAATACGTTCGTTCCCAAGAACGGAACATATTCCCCCGAATTGCATAAAAAACAAATGTTCGCCCCCAGGGGCTGAACATACCATTGAACTCCGAAAAGTAATAAATTCTCGCCCCCAAGGGCTGAACAAACCACTGAACTCCATAAAAAAACAAAAAAAAAACAAATGTTCGTCCCCAGGGGCTGAACATACAACAGAAATCCAAAAAGTAAAAAATGTTAGCCCCCAAGGGCTGAACAAACCGCCGAACTCCATAAAAAAAATGTTCGCCCCCAGGGTCTGAACGCTAGCAACAATATGGATTGAAAAATTGAATACTCATTTTATTAATAATTTGAAGAATTACAGAACCGAACTAACTAGCCATGCTCTATTGATAATATTTCCGAAGCATGCCCGCATGCCATGTGTTCTTGATCTCTGTTCTATCCAGCGCTCGAATCCGATAAGTGCCTGGCTTCGGAACTTCAATGACCTCATAGGAGCCCTCCCAGTTCGGCATTATCTTTACAAAATTCTGAGGCATAGAAGCCTCCACTTTTTGAAGTACCAGATTACCGACTTCAAACCTCCTGAGTTTAACCCCTTAGTTATATTGTCGACCTACTTTTCTCTGATAATCTGCCAACTTAATCAGAGTCGCCTCGCTGACTTCATCCAATAAATCCAAATTAAGACGAAGACCCTCGTCATTATATAACTCCTTGAACTGGCTGACCCGAAGTGAAGTATAACCAATTTCCACAAGGACCAAGGCATCGTTACCATAAGCCAACCTGAACGGTGAATCAATCGTTGTTGTCCTTGGAGTAGTTCGATAAGCCCACAACACACTGAGTAATTAATCAGGCCATCTTCCCTTTGCCTCATCAAGCCTTCTCTTTGTCCCATTCAATAATGTTTTGTTGGTAACCTCCACCTGGCCATTTAACTGAGGATGAGCAACTGAAGTCTTCCGATGCTGAATTCCTAATTCCTTCAAAAATGCCTCAAACTTTGAACCCATAAACTATCGGTCGTTTTCTGAAATCACCACTAAAGGAATTTCGAAACGAAAGACTACAAATTCTTTCAAAAATTTTAAACACTCCTGCTCCGTGATCTGCCGAATAGGTTTCGCCTCTACCCACTTAGTCATGTAATCGATAACCACTATGACAAAACTTACTTGTCCCTTTGCTTTCAGTAATGGTCCCAAAATATCAACTCCCCACACAACAAAAGGAATTGGAGATAACATAGAAGAGAGCTCCTCTGGCTTCTGATAAGAGATAGGACTATTCAATTGACACTTTGAGCACTTCTTCACATAGTTTGTCGCTTTTTTAAAAATGGTTGGCCAATAGTACCCCTGCCGGAGCACCTTGTAAGCCAATGCCTACGTGGCTATGTGATCACCATAAATCCCCTCGTGAACCTCCCGAAGAACATACTCTGCTTTAGACAGGATCGAACACTTTAGCAGGGGAGAAGAATGGGCCCTTCGATATAAATCTCCATCTATAAGCACAAAATTAGAACTCCTATATTTGACCATCTTTGCCAACATCCGATCCGAAGGCAAGACACCATCAGCCAAATAATCCAAGTAAGGAGTCATCCAACAATTTGGCCACTCCACGAACATAACTTCCGCATACTGTACGCTCGGCTGATTCAAAACTTCAAGATAAACCGATCTGTCCATGCGCTCCAATCACCAAAGCGCGTCAAATCCTGCACAGAAATGGATAAACACATAAATCTTGGCGGCTTAAGCCGCCGGGGGATAGCTCCGGTGTGAGAATAAGTACAGGCTAAATTAGGTTAACAATGGAGGGTTAATGCTCTAGTGCTGGAAAATAATAATGAATGTGTGTACCTTAGAATCAGGGTAAAATATTATATTTATAGTTATCTCACCACCTCCATAGAGTTCTTCCCCATATTGGATTAGGGTTCCTTATTAAGTACAATTCCTTAATGAGATTTGTACAAGATCTCCCAAAAAAGAAGGGAATTGGATCAAATCCCAACACCTCCTTCTAAATTTAGAAACCAAATATAATTAGGAATATTTAATTCCTTAAACTTCTCAACTACCAAAAAGTATCCTACATGGATTAAAATAACTCCACGTGGACATCGGCCCATCATATAATTCGGGCCCAAATAAATGCATCCCAGCAGTTACTAATAATTATGTTTTGAGTTTTATTTAAGGGTGGGGAGATGCAAATAATTTAGGAGGGAATTTAGAAGAGAAAATAAAAAAATAGAGAGTGTGGGAGAAAAGATAGGTGTTGATCGATTTCGCAATCAATGAATACGTGCAAGTATACACGGTCAACAGGTAATAAAGTGATAAGAACGAGTGTCGAACCCACGAGGAATCCTATTTAATAAATCCCAGCTACTAGTGTTATATCAACCCAATTTTATTTAAACAAGTCGATAATTGTGGTGAATTTTTAAAAACTAAATGAATGAATTAATTGAACTTAACTACCGAGAATTTAGATCAGAATAAGAAAGCTTAGGATCACAACTTCCCTTGATGATTCACTTTAATGCCAATACTTTCTTCTGAATTAGTTCAATTAATATGGATTGTTGACCAAGAACTCGTTAGCGTTTATAAGCATTTTTAATGTATATATAGACAAATCTCTCTAAATCCAATAAAGATTAGAATTAGAAAGAATATCCTAGCTAATCAAGGCACTATATCTCTATGTGAATTGGTTAGCAAGGATTTCAAGCACAGGTTCTTGTTTAAGTCACATAAGGCATATAGGTAATTTCAACTTCCAACACATGCATAAAGTATAATCTTATGCTATTATATCTAGAGCAAAATTCATATTCCATTCATCAATTTCATATGAATTATTCTACTAATTACTAGCCAAGCAATTAACTAATTATGCACAAAATATAATAGACAATCCAGTATTAACCAATGATAATTCTCCAGGAAAAATATTACTTAAAGCTATTCATCAAGTTCCATTGTAATCCTAAATAAAAGTTTAGTTCATGATTAAACTAAAAATCACCATCCATAATTTAATCATCATTTAGAAATTACAAATTAAAGACGATGATAAAGTAAGGAAAAACTCTTCTGAAGAATCCCTGACTCTCACTTGCTCTCCAATGTTACTCTTCCTTCTTGATGAAACCTTGAGTCAAGCCTCCTTGTCCGTCTCCAAAAATTAGGGTTTCTCTCCGATGACTATAATCGATAATAGTCTCTCTATTTATCTTTCCTTCCCAAATCCAACTTCCAAAAGAATTAATAAACAAATCTACCTTTACTTTTCCTTCCAAAACTGCCAAATAACTGTCTTTGATCAACTGTTGACCCGACATGGTGCGGCCGCGCCATGAATTGCCTTGCAGAATGCGCCGTCGCACCCTTAATAACTTTAGCTCAGAAATCCCTGGAAGAACCGTGCAGCCTCGCCATCTTCTATAGAAATCATTGTGCCGTCGCGCCGCCGCACGTATACTGTCTCTCGGATTCCCTGAACAGCAAGCGCCGCCTTGTAATTTTCTGTACTTTACCAAGTGCGGCCTCGCATTACCACCAAAGTTTCTCCCCTGTTTCTTTTTCTATGCTATCCCTTTTCAAGTAATCCAATTCTCATCACATGATATGTTCCCTAGAAAACAAAATGATAAATGCGTGAAATAATCACAAACACTTACAAACTAGCAACAAATTAAGCTCGAACATACCCAATTTATGGGTATAAAAACCACTCATCAAATACCCCCTAACTTAATCCTTTGTTTGTCGTCAAGCAACACAATAGTATGCAATACCAAGCAAAGCCAAACATGATGCAAATACAATCTAAACTATACTCTCTTGACGAATCTGGAAACAAGTCGGGATAAATTTCAACGTTATGCCTCAAAGATAATCTCAATGAACTTACAGAACATCCAATTAGTGAAAACCATTCAACCAGATCACTCTGGTAATCAAATCCCATCATTACCCTTGTAGTGTATGTGTGATCCATAACTAGCTTTAACCAACAAAAGATCAAACTGGGATTCATAAATCACTTCTTAGGCGGCAAAATTTGTCCTTCACTGCAACTATAGTTGTAAACACAACAATACAAGCCAAATTTACATGTTTCTCAAGCTACGAGTTCATGAGGTTTTATTCTTATTATTCCTGCTAAGCAAGCTTGACTGTGCAATGTCTAATTCTTTTAGGCTTTTCAATGTCACTCATGTAGCAAGCTTTTGATCAATGACTCCCAAACCAGTTGGTTTTAGGGCATTAGGTGTTGAGACTCCCCTACGAATATAATAACTCAAGTAACAAAGGTCACAAAATTAAACAAGTGAAGTGTTTATTGTATTCTTTTTCTAATTTGTGCAATATTCAACCCTCTTAGGCTTTTCAGAGCTACCCTTTTAACGAACTTTCGACCAACGACTCCCAAACCAGATGGCTTTAGGGCGCTAAGTGTAGAGACACTCCTAAGGGCGTACTTATTCGGGTAACAAAGACCACAGATTTGAACTTAGCCAACAAATTATATTTTTCTCTTTTTTATGATATTCTCATGGAGTCCCCTAAACATGTTCAATTAAGCTCTTCTAGCCTCATGTCATGATTTACAGATATCGTTAGCAGATAAACTCACTTCTTCCTCCCGGAAGATGTTTATAAATTCCTTTGATCAAAGTTTTTTAAAGCTAGTAATTCTACGTGCTACCCTATAACACATGTTTCTGACAAGTTAGGATTACCATCATGATTCAATTTAAAGCTACACACCAATTATCAGTTCTGTTCAAATTAATCGTGAAGTATTAATCTCATCACTGGCCAAGACGAAATTAAACCAACTCATCCCACATATATTATGCACAATGCAACTATACTATACGCGCACATGTTAATGTAAACTCAAACATGCAAACACATATGCCTCCTAATTACCATGCAACATGCACCCAAATATGAATATACATCCTTGATCATGTATCATGCAAACTAACTACAACACAAATCTAACATCATTATTTACTACTATTATGTAATTTTAACTAACATGCAACATGAATATGAATACCCCCAAACTTAAAACCAACAATGTCCACATTGTTAAAATAAAGACAAATACTCAGAATGTGGGACATCCCTGACTTGAGTCATCAGCAACATCATCCTCGTCAGGAGAATCAGAAGGTGGATAAGCTGGGATATCAGGATACACTAGGAATTGAACTGGACCCATGTCAGGATGTGCACCAGCTGCAAAAATTTGGGCAAGTGTGGTGGAGAATTGAGCATTGAATTGGTGCATGACATTCATTTGTACAGCTAATGCATCAAATCGTCTTTCCATGCGACACTCGACCCAATTAAGATGGTGTTGCTGAAAGTAGTATGCACATAAGCCAATCATATTTGATGATAAAACATATACTTTGTAACAATCTTATTCATTTATTAATAAAATAATTGTTTATTTATAGATATTTAATTATCTACATGATGCTATTATTATAATATATGATAAACTCATAGTTTTATGCAATGCTTTTAGAATCATGATGATGATCATGCGATCTAAATTCTTAAATAGCTTAAAACTAAAAATTTTCCCAATCGTTGGTTTACTAAAAAGGGGATTAGTGAATCCGGATATATTGGTATATACGTTGCTTGCTCATTGGATAAGGATGATTGATCTCATGATCATTTGTGTGGAGACACTAAAGCAAGTATGTAGGTGCTAATTGGAGAATAAGTTCATTGAACGTGGCTCGCTAAGGAATACCTAATGGGGTTTTACTTGCTTATCAATAGAAATTCCTGTAGTGATAGTAGTACAAGTGATCTTTAGACTTGAGATCATTATAGTATCTTGTGTATGATAAGTTATACTTTGATATGTCCCTTAAGACCCTTAGGGTATTGCAAAGAGCATGCTTGGGTGTAATAAGTTATATATAGAGATAATGAATGATCAATAAAAAATTTACTGCTTCTAGTAAAAAAAGAAAAATGTCCTATGTGATTCGATAAATAACAACCCAGGAATCCTTGGCCAAGGTGGAATGAAATTAGAAAGGAGTTTCTAATTTGCATTATTTGGAGTTGTTCATTTTGGAATCGAAATACATATAATTAAATAAAATAAGACTTGACAGTAATTTCTTGTCTTATATTTAATTGGGACATTGTATGGTGGAAGGATTGAATTGTACGGTAACTATTAACTGAAAAGTTCTTTTATGATTAATGTTGAAATCTATATTATTTGGAAAATCGTTGATCGCTAAAGGGGCTTACCCTTATTGTAGAATAAATGTTATTTATATAAATAAATTAAATAGTTTAATTTATTTATTTAAATAAGATTAGAATTGTTCTAATTCATTTATTCACAACCGGTTTAATATGGAGAACCTAAAGGATCACACCATAAAAGGAAGAATATTTATTAAAGAAGCAAATGACTTAATCGTAATAATAAGTTAAGTATATTTAATTTAATATATGGTGATAGAATAAATTAAATAGCTTAATATTTATTATTTAATATTTTAGAAATATTAAATATAAATTAATAAGAGGAGTTTTATTATTATTATTACTATTATTATTATTTAATTCCTAAAAAAGTTTGGAAATTAAGTAATAAGATTACTGTCTTATATATTCCTAATAAGATTAGAAGACTAATTAATTAAAAGAGTTTAATTAATTATTATTTTCCTAATAAGATTGGGAAACCTAATTAATTAGAAAGGTTTAATTAATTAATATGAAACCCTAATCCTAAATTATTTAGGAGGGTTGCCTACATCTATAAATAAGAAAGTCTTATTATAGAATATGGTTACACACTTTTTTTCCAGAGTTGGGAGAGAACATCTTTTATAGAGATAGAAACTAGGGTTTTGCCAAACACCCTTCTTCTTAAATTTTTGTTCTTCCTTGGTGGATCACCTTTAGAGGCCAAACACTTAGGTGGCTAACGTTGATCAAAGGAAGGAATCAACCCAGTGGATTCAAGTAGAACGCGAAAAAGGATTTGGAGTTGAACTCGTACCTGAGGAAGCTAGAATTTTTAAGGGTATGAATCTTATTCTTAATCTTTTGTTTAATTAAAACTGTGCATAAAGGATGATCCAGGTATATATTTTATAAAATTTTAGAACCCTGATTTACCATGTTTCTGCTTATTTTATATAATTTGATTGCGTTCATGAATCTTGCAAATCTGACAGTGGTATCAGAGCCAAACCTTTATGCGAGTTATTAATTGTTCAGATTCGATTTGTATGTTGATATGTGCTTAGAACAATTTTATTGGGCATAATTATTGGCGTAGAATCATGTTTTGTAGAAAAAACTTCATAATTCGCGAACCGAAAAAATTGGATCTGTCCAGTGGCGCTGCAGTGTCTGTTGAAGGAGTAATAGCCAGCGCTGCAACGCCTACTTGTGGTTCAAACGAGGCGCCGCAGCGCCTCTTCCTAGAATATTAATAAAATTTGATTTTTATTATTTATTTGATTTCTAATTAAAATAAAAGATTTGTTTTAAATTAAAAATTGAATTCCATGTTTTTCCAGTAATTCTAAATTTAAATAAAGTAATTTATTTTTATTTGAAATTGGATTAAAATAAAGATGTTTATTTTAATTAGAATTTAATTTTATACTAACTAATTAGAATTGGAATTGGATTCCATGATAACTAATTGGAGTTGAAATTGAATTCTATGTTTCCTAAAAATAAAAGAGTTTATTTGTGAATTAGGAAAGGGGATTCCATGTTTTCTTAAATAAATGAGTTTATTTAGATATGAAATAGGATTTCATATTAATCAAAATAAGGAAGTTTATTTTGATAAGGAATTGGATTCCACATATTTTATTTTTCCAAAAACGTTTTCTTTAAAAAAAATTAAAATAAAGGAGTTTATTTTTACTTGGAATTGGATTCTATAATTAATTAAAATAAAGGAGTTTATTTTGATTTAAATGTGGATTATAATAAAGTAGTTTATTTTGATTCAAAATTGAATTTTATGTTAACTAAGTTTGCCCATTAAATGATATAAAAAAATATATTGAATTTTAATTTATTGATGCATATGATGATGTGTATGATAATAAATGGTGTTAGTTATGGACTATTGACCAATGAAATTGAATTTTATTTTAATTGGATGCATAAATGTATGTGTTTTATTAAATGGGGTCTGCGTACCTCGGCATCTCTAATTTTTGTTGATGTAAATTCTATTTCCCTCCTATGTACTTTCCATTGACTGCTGATCAAGGTTTCTATTTAATGTAAATAGTTTATGTAATAGGATTAATTAGAATTATTTTGAAGAATTGGAGACCAAGGAGCAAAGGAGCGCTTGAAGACCCGTTTGTAATGGAGCTCAGGATTTAAATATAATAGTTATATTTAAATTTTATTCTTGCATCCTAGGTTTGACCTTTTGGTTTACTTGGTGGCTTTAGTGAACCAAACTAGAATAAAGTCCATAATCAATCCGGATATAATATAGTATTCTATATGTGCATGCTTATTATATATATATATATATTTATATATATATATATATATATATATATATATATATATATATATATATATATATATGTTCATGCTGTGACACCCCCAAATCCGGGTACTTCAATTTTTACGGGATTTGGTGTTCATTGTACAAATATCATCTATATATCTACCCTAAAAAAATGCAAACCATGCAATAGATAGAAATAAATCCATCATCTCCCCTTATAGGGTTACAACAACTGAATAATAATACATAATCAATCTCAGGTCATACTTAACCTTAAATCTATGTTGCGGAAACGTAAATAAATAATAAGTCTTAAACAACATAAACATAAGTCTTAAACAAATATTATCAATTAAACAATAAGTCTTCATTACTTGTTGACTTTTCCCTTGCCTTTGCTAGTGGAAGGCTCGTCAGATCTTTCGTTCTTAACTACAATGTTATTATTACGCAAGAGTGAGCACGATTGCCCACAAGTATACAAATATAACCATATAATAACTAGTGAGTGAATCAAAGACTTCTGAATAAAGAAAACTTGGCTTTTGAATCAAGAATGAATAACAAGAATCAAAAGAACATCGGAGGGTCATAAGACCTTGAACTATGTCCGAGGTTGTCAAGTGTTTTTACTTAAACCTTTAACAGTCGTTAGACTATGGACTTTACTTCTCGTACTTAGGGGGATCAGCCCTTAGTACCATATTGTGCATAATATCTCAACGCTAAAGCATCATCAATCCCCTATAGTAGGGTTGTTCATCTCAGTTTTGACATCAGAGTCTGCACCAAAGGAAGTTTGGTTTGTATAAGCTCACTAACTGTTCTAGAATTTAGAACGTTCATCAACTATAGACTAGTTGAATCAATAAGGGTTCGCTAGTCTTACAAGGTTCAACAATAAATGATATTCAATTTGAATAATAAATCTTAAGAGTATACAATTGAATAAATATTGTATAACTGAAGTAATACTTCAAAAGAATTATAATAGCTCATAAGAAATCTTGAACTTGAATAATTAAGAACAATAACTTGATTGATATAGAATCATAAGTATAGAACTTGCTCAATGAATAACTTTGAAGTTAGAAAGCTTGCTCAATTTAAAGAGTATGAATAAGAAAACTTGCATAATCGTAAACGAGTTAGGGTAAGGAAACTTGCTTAACAACAATAAGTTAGGGATAGAATACTTGCCTCGTGTGCAAGTTACAAATATAGTTACAATTCAATTCCTCAACATCCTACACATTATATTACGCATACGATGTCGATTAGTTTCATAACTTCCATGTCTTACTGTTGAACTTTTCATTTAAGTTTAATTTAGAACTTGATTCCTAGTGTTAACTTATTAACTAATCATATAACATGAGTATGAATTCACAATATGTGTATCACATAGGTATAATCCTTTAAATAATCATAATCAAGTTTTACAATCACAATATTCAAGTTCGCAATTAGTTTGTTAACTTGAACCTTCACATTATCTTATACATGTCAACAACTTAGTTTATTAACATGAAATTCAAATCATAAAATATATGTTAATAACATGTTATAACATAGTATTACATGTTCATCAAGTCCTCAAGTATGTTATAGCATAGTATTACACTTGGCACGACGTTTCGACATTCATTCGTCGCACGCCTGATTCGTCCCTCTTGTGTACGCTTAACATGCTCATACAACTTGTCTAAAACATCATTGATTAATGTTAAACATCATTATATTTCATAATATTCATATTTTATAACTTAGAACAACATCTTTTATCGACGAGAGCACTACACTTGCGTACGTGCATGTCCGATGCCCTCCGATTGCCTCCGAATACGCATCAGTCACAAAGATGGCCATTTTTGACACCTGATAACGACTTCAAATCGAAAAACTTAAAGAATGAAAATTGTAGGTCTACTCGTTATCTTTCCGAATCATCTTGAATCGCCTTAATCGGAGTTTGTATGAAGAAGTAATGCTTATTTTACTACAGGAGGTCAAAATAGTTTTGGACAGTAGGTTTACCCGTTGGGGCGGGTAAATATCGGCTGGGGCGGGTCTAGGGGCTGCATAGGGCCCAATGGGGCTGGTCTAGAGCAGCTAGGGCGGGTGTGCCTTGGCGGTTCAGCCCCAATTTGAGATTTTTGATAGTTTTAGGCCAATTAAATGCAAATTAAACTAGTAGCGTGATTTCTATGAAGTATAAACTTTAGAGAAACATTATATAATGATTCTAACATGCTTTTAACACTTTATATCATGTAATTACTCAAATCAAATCACATAATTTTAATGTTCTTGGTATTTTTGAAAGTTTTGAAGAAAAACATGAAAATCATCGTCACAGATTCGTTATAACTCCGAATCCGTCCGTTCAAAGTTTGTTTTTTTTGTTTTAACATGTATAATCATAATATATTGTAAAATTTAAGTTAAACAATCAATTCAAAGCATACAATTTGTACATATGGGCCATATATATAACTTTTATACTCTGTAACTTCACGAATTCAATTTTAAACATAATTTCAGAGTTTTGACGGTTTTAAAACATGATTATGATAGAAAACATGTTAGGGATATATATTAACATATATATAATCATATCATGCATTGCTTAAAACTATGAGTTTATCACATATTATAATAACAAAATCATGTAGATAATTAAATGTCTATAAATAAATAATTATTTTATTAATAAATGAATAAGATTGTTACAAAGTATATGCTTTATCATCAAACATGATTGGCTTATGTGCATACTACTTTCAATCTCCCACTTGCACTAAAGTCAATCGCCATAGTATCTCATACCCTTCTTCTCTAAGTGACGATCATCCTGCTGTTGGATAGCTTCAGTAAATGGATATACAATGTTGTTCTTGAGATTCCACTATCTCTATAGTGACTTCTTCTATTTCAATGATTCATCTAATCAAATGAAAGTGCTGTAACACATGTTTGGATCCAAGATGAGACTTATGAACTATTCCTAGTTCTGTAATAAACTTTACAACCAAACATCAACTTGCAGCTTCATTTATAGCTATATACATTGTCTTTGTTACTAAAACATTAACCTTTTGCTGTTTGGAACTTTTCCAATTCATTGCACCACCATTCAAGGTAACGCTTTATCCTAAAGTGGATTTGTTGTCGTCTTGTCAGTCTGAAAAACTTGAGTTTGTTTAGCCCTTTAGTTTTTATTTATTCAGACCTACCATGAATTATAATAACATCGTTAGTGCCGTTTAAGTACTTTAAGATGTTTTAACTATCTTGCAGTGATCTTCTCCAGAATATGGCCGATCAACATCAGGTCTCGTACATTTTATTGCATACATGATAGTTACTCATGCGATCTCTCTTTTATTGAGGATAATTTAGAGAGATACACTCCATGACTCATCATCATGAGACGTTTCTTGGAGTTTTTCATGCTAAACGCCTTTAGCATCTAATGAATATACGTTCCTTGAGTCAAGCTGAGCATCTTTTAAATCTATCAATATAGATTCCCAAAATTTAGGATGTTTTACCCAAATCATTCATAGAGGAATGTTTAGACAACTTTATCTTTACTGATTATAGCATTGGTATGTCATTCCTTATCAGTAGTATATCATCATATAATACAAGAAATGTCACAGTGCTCTCACTGACCATTTTGTATACACCGGGTTCATTTTCATTTTTGATAAAATCAAACTCTTTTGATTTTTCACATCAAAACGAATGTTCCATCTTTGAGAAACTTGCTTTAATCTATAAATGGATTATTGTAGCTCATAAACATAATTTGTTTCAACCATTGAAACAAATCCATCAGATTGTATCATACATACATTCTCCTATAATAATTTATATTTGAGGAAGGACGTCTCCACGTCCATTTGACAAATTTAGTAATAACAAGCTGCAATCGAAAGTAAAATCCAAATGGACTTGAGCATCAATTTGCTCCAAAGATCCATGTTAAATTTTATGGTCATCTGCCATTTCTCTAAGTGTCTACAACTCTTAGCCTTATCGTATATAACTAGATCATCATCTTGTATGATGCGTACCTCATCATCATCATTTATAATGAATGCATAGCTCTTAGGTATCTTCAGTACTATTCTAAATTTACGATTTGGTTGTGGTACAATAGGTCTATCTATAGGTTCCTCCTTTTGACTTATAGTGCTTTGTGGTTCTTGAACTCGTTCAAGATCTATTATCCATCCACTAGCCCTTCATTAATAAACACCTTTATCTTAGAAGGCAGCGTGTTTCGTAACAAACATCTTTTGCTAAGTAGGATTATAGAACATATACCCTAAACTTACTTTAGGATGTCCAACAAATTTAAACTTGTCAAATCTTGTCTCAAGCTTATCCTTTTGAAACCTTTTCACATAAGTTGGACAACCCTTTATCTTAACATACTTAAGATTAGGAATCCTCCCTATTCATAACTCTTATGAAGTCTTGGGGCGGATTTTGAGGTTACCTTTTTTTTGTAAATATTCAGCCGTTTCCTGGGCATTACCCCAGAAGGATACTAGAATGTCGGTAAAATCATTATGGACCGCTCTATGTCCAACAAGGTTCGATTTTCCCTTTTAGATACACCAATCAATTATTGTGTGTTAGGAAGCGTCCATTGTGAGAAAACTATTTAAGATGATCTTAAAACTTATTGCACAAGTATTTATTCCTCGATCCAATCGAAGAATCATAACCATGTCGATTAGTTTTGCTTCTGAATTCTTTGAACCTTTCAAATGATTCAGACTCGTATTTCACCAAATACAAATATTCAACTCTTTGAATGATCATCTCCTTTTCTTTTACTAGATTGTTCAATTTAAAATTATTTTCATGTAAGTCAATTATGTAAAGTCCATTCAGTAAATTATCAATTATTTAAACTAATAGACTTGCCCGTTGGAGGCGCTAAACAATAAGTTGTGCAGTTAATGGACCAACCCTTTCTCTATTCTCCATGCACAGGAAGACTTCCCCTTGTTTAGCTTTTTACTTCTTCTTGGTCCCTTCATAAATCTGTATTTATGAGAACCATAGCCGGTATCTAATACCCAAGTAGAAACTTTACTTATTGAAAGATTTATTTCAATCATGAACAAACTTGTATATGTAACCGAAGCTTCACTAAGCTTCTTCTAGTTAGCCTCTGCAAGATACTTCTCGCAGTTCCTATTTTAGTGTCCAGGCTTATTGAAGTGGAAGCAAACTCCTTTACTATACGTATTTATTTTGTTCTTATTATCCTTTGTATTTGCCTTTCTATTTACCTTCTTTGAATGCTCTTCTTTTCAGATGATCATTTGGCCCCTACTAGTAAGACTTAGTCTTTCTTGGTTGGAAAGTGACTCTCAACAGTTTTCTACATGTTAAGCAAATCAGCAAGGCTGACTTTTACCTTGTACATGTGGAAAATTCACAACCTTTATGAGAAGAAGTCCGAGAGTGAGTGCAAGATCAAATTTGCTCAACTCTCTATCCATGACAAAACATGTTGTCCTAATTGTTCAATCAAATTGATTATTTTTGGACACGTGTCTGTACTATAATGTCATCGGTTATTCTAGATCGAAAGAGCTCCTTAGATATCTAATATCTATTAGTCCTACTGTCCTCACCATTCAACTCTTTGAAGTGTAGGAGTATAGTAGGAGTATCCATAGTTTCATGCCGACGCTAAAGCTCGTTACTCATGAATGCGAGAATGATGCATTGAGCCAACTGTGCATCATCTTACCACTTTCAAAAAATAGTAATCTCTTCCTCAGAGGCATTGTCTGCAATCATTGCAGGGATAGGCGTATTAAGGACATAAGATAGCTTTTCAGCCTTGAGAACTATTCTCATCTTCCTTAACCAATCCGTTTAATTCGGTCCGGTTAATTAGCATCTAATATGCTACACAGTGATAGTAATTTAGACATTGTAAAAATCTATAAATGAATTTATAATTAACAACATTTTAGCATTTATTCTTTTATTAATTACCAAAATAAATTAGGTCTTGTTTTAAATTGGTATCTCCCACTATTTTCTTCAAACTATATTACCCTCACTTATATAGTTCGGCAAAATCTAATTAAAGATTTTCTAGTGAGAATAAGGATCCCATTTCAAATGTATATAGCTTTGTGGTGACACAACAAACTATATATAAATAAATAGGTAGACAACTCTTGTCAATTACATCATCATGTAACTCCTTTTGCCTCTTAGATTATTTTGATCAAGTGGTGACACATCCAAATCAAAATTATATTAGTTAAGTCCAACCTAGCAATTTCATATATTCAACTAGAAAAATAACGTCCTTGTGGTGACACAACAAAACAGTATCGTTCAATTTCTTTATAAGCATCAAATGTGATAAATCAACATCTTAAATATTAAATACTTACCTTGTGGTGACACAATAAATTCATATTAGATATTTAATACTCTATTAATTTTATCATACTAGAAGGCGACGTTCAATATTCCAAATATCTTTAAACGCTTAGGACTTAATATAAATACTTTGAGGGGTTTGTTATTATTTGTCTCATTTTGTATAGCGCGCATGTGTGACGAACGAGAATTTTATAATTTATTTGAATATTTATTAAATTAAATAAATATTTTTCGATGATTTAATTATTGAATTAAATAATTAATTGATGGAATTGTGGTAGATTAATTTAATTATATGTATTACATTGATTAAATTAATGTGGACAATTTTATTATTCAAAGTATGAATTTAATTGAACTTATTTAATTAAATGAATTATTTAATAAGCATAAGTTATTCTAATTAATTAGAGATTTAAAGATTTTACGTAATTAATAAATGAGGATTTTAAGTATGTGAGGGGATTAGTGAATCCTGATAGATTGGTATATACGTTGCTTGATCATTGGATAAAAATGATTGATCTCATGATCATTTCTGTGGAGACACTAAAGTAAGTATGTATGTGCTTATTGGAGAATAAGTTTACTGAACGTGGCTCGCTAAGGAATACCTAAGGGATTTTTACTTGACTGTCAATAGGTATTCCTATAGTGATAGTAGTACAAGTGATCCTTAGACTTGAGATCATCATAGTATCTTATGTAAGATAAATTATACTTTGACATGTCCCTTAAGACACTTAGGTTATATCAAAGGGTACACTTGGGTGTAATAAGTTATATATGGATATAATGAATGATAAATAAAGAATCTACCGCTTCTAGTAAAAGAAGAGAAATGACCTATGTGATTCGATAAATGACAACCTAGGAATCCTTGGCCAAGGTGGAATGAAATTAGAAAGGAGTTTCTAATTTGCATTATTTGGAGTTGTGCATTTTGGAATCGAAATACATATAATTAAATAAAATAAGACTTGACAGTAATTCCTTGTCTTATATTTAATTATGACATTGTATGGTGGAAGAATTGAATTGTATGATATCTATTAACTCAAAGGTTTTTTTATGGTTAATGTCGAAATCTATATTATCTAGAAAGTCGTTGATCGCTAAGGGGACTTACCCTTATTGTAGAATAAATGTTATTTATATAAATAAATTAAATAGTTTAATTTATTTATTTAAATAAGATTAGAATTATTCTAATTCATTTATTCACAACCGGTTTAATATGGAGAACTTAAAGGGTCACACCATAAAAGAAAGAATATTTGTTAAAGAAGCAAATGGCATAATCGTAATAATAAGTTAAGTATATTTAATTTAATCTATGGTGATAGAATAAATTAAATAGCTTAATATTTATTATTTAATATTTTAAAAATAATAAATATAAATTAATAAGAGGAGTCTTATTATTATTATTACTATTATTATTATTTAATTCCTAAAAGAGTTTGGGAATTAATTAATAAGAGTACTCTCTCATATATTCCTAATAAGATTAGTTGCTAATTAATTAAAAGAGTTTAATTAATTAATTTTTTTCTAATAAGATTGAGAAGCCTAATTAATTAAAAGGGTTTAAATAATTAATATGAAATCCTAATCCTAAATTATTTAGGAGGGTTGCCTTATACCTATAAATAAGAAAGTCTTATTATAGAACATGGTTACACATTTTTTTCCAAGAGTTGGGAGAGTACACCTTTTTTATAGAGATAGAAAATAAGATTTTGTCAAACACTCTTCTTCTTGAATTTTTGTTCTTCCTTGGTGGATCACCTCTAGAGGCCAAACACTTGGGTGACTAACGTTGATCAAAGGAAGGAATCAACCCGGTGGATTCAAGTAGAACGCGAAAAGAATTTGGAGTTGAACTCGTACATGAGGAAGCTAGAATCTTCAAGGGTATGAATTTTATTCTTAATCTTTTGTTTAATTAAAACTGTGCATAAAGGATGATCCGGGTATATGGTTTGTAAAATTTTAAAACTCTGATTTACTATGCTTCCTCTTATTTTATGCAATTTGATTGCATTCATGAATCTTGCAAACCTAACAGTTACTATTGTGGAGTATCAGTCGGGGCAGTAGTGGATGGTTCAGCAGGCGAAGAAGGATTTGTTGATCGATCCGGTGTTGAGAGAATAAATCCTTCGATGTGAACATGTGATTGTCCACCTTCCCAACCTTGTATTTTTGAATAGTTACATGGTCAATGATAGCCATAGGTGGTTGAACCAGCTCCTCGAGGCACCATTGGGTACCCGCTTGCCGGCACAGACCAGAAATCAAGGAGGCATGGGGCAATTCCCCGGTTGTACTTCCTCTAAGATACTACAGTATAGATCCTCTGATTGTGTCACCCACATCCACAGGTAAACCCTTCACTATCTCAAATAATTTGATTTCCCGGTCCTTAGTTACCTCATTTTGATGCGTTGTTGGCATCAAATTTACACAAATAAAACTATACTAGGCTTTGGCATAATGACTCAATGCGGTGTGAAGGGAAACTAACTTTTTGTGTTATGCCTGGCTTTAACTTCCACTACGTGCCTGACTTTCCCAAACTGCGAAGCACTGTATCCAAATCATAATTATCGGGTCCGTGACTCAGATAGTGGCATCCGTGTTGTAATGTGGGCAGGTGGTACTATGTGTTTATAGTGGCTGCACTAAATGAAACTGGACGTCCCCTAACTAGAACCACATCGTTGACAGCATTTTGTGCATTGGCGTAAAACTCTTTGACTACACTGATTACAGCTGAGCTAGGTTGTGCTGTAAAGTCGGACCATTGGCATTCCATAATCATCAATGTTAGTTCGCCATCTCCTTCATCCAGTTGCAATCATCTTTCTAGCATAAAAGATTTCCCAGTTAGGACATTGCAAAAGTAGTCCGAGGCCTCCAAACTCGTGAATTTGGCATGGTCATAGGCACGGGTGGCACGAGACATTTCGGGTCATGGGCGTTTGGGAGGCATACTGAGTGATATAAAAATTCAGTATAAGATATGCGAATAGAAACCACTAATGCAACCAAGTGGCATACTAGAAGTCTAAGCACTTAACTGAAGCAATTACACAAACACTTGGTATTCACCCCCCCCCCCAAACTTATCTGCGACTATCACCAAATCACCCAGATAGATACCTATTGGGCCGTGAATATCTTGGGCTGGTCAAATCTTATTTATCTTTGGCTTTCCGGGTCAAACCCATTTTTTCCCTTGAAGTATTGGGCTATTGTCTAAATGATTATTCAGATAAAGTTTGGGCTGGAGCCGGTAGTGGGGGACAGGTGGCAGATTATGAACTAAAAATTATCCCTAATCTATGGGATTAGCATGCGGCTGATTGAGGTGATGGGCCCAGCCGTCTTAAGCCTCCTTCATTAATGGGGAGTTGACATAATATTAACTGGGTGGAGGGAAAGTAGAAAAAAGCCTGCATGCAGCCAGCTGATGGACTCATCGGGAGAAAACATGCAAGTTGGTGAGATGATATATGAGGACAGAGCATTACATGAAAAGGGGGTAATTAACATTTTTTCCTACGGACACTAGAGCACACAACCTCCATTGTTAAACCATTTTCTCCGACCTGTACTTAGTCTCACACCGGAGCGATCCCCGGCGGCCCAAAACCGTCGAGATCCGGTGCTGACGTGTTCATTGTGTAGGATGAAGTGTGCTTTTTGTGGTTGAGGCGCGTGGCAAGATTGTGGTGTTAACATTGGCGCTAGAAGGAGGGGTCTTTAGTGTTTCTGGTTTTCAATCACAACTTATTGAACGACTTACATCGGAAGCCATGGTGAAAAGTAAAACGGTCACGGCTGAAGGACAGCCGACGGATGCTAGCTCTTCTTTGCAAAGAATTTCGGTGAAAGACAGACTAGGACCCTCAAAGAGTATTCATGATAGACTTGGGTCACAGAGGGTTCTAGGAGATTCTCAGGCTAGAGACCATGGGAATACCAAGAGGAAGTTATTTTCTACTGCTAGCAAAGGTCCTGACAACGATCGAAAAAGGGTGGTGGGCACACTGCTTAAGACCCAATACCGAGAAGGCCAGGCGGACAAAATTTTTACCTTGGCAAAAAAGGCACAAGAGACCGACACGGCTTTGAAAGCACTTCTGCAGCAGAGGGAGGAGATTTCTAAACAGATGGTTCTTGTGGCTGAGAAAAAAGACGAAGCTTCCAGTTACACTCGATCGAAAAGACGGAGTAGATCATATGGTCGAAGAGCAAGGAGGAATGAATATTCCAGGCGAGATGGTAGTGAGTCGTGTAGCCATTCTCCTGACAGGAAATGAAGTATGTCACAAGAATATTTTCCCGAGACTTCGAAAGGAACGCCTCGTATTGAGTATCATAGAGATAGTAGAAGAGATGGGCGACGAAGCCGGTCAAGAAGTCATTCTCCAAAGAGTCCGAAGAGGGTACACCACACAGGGAGTTCTCACTCTGGCTGAAGTAATAGACGAAGTCCTTCGGCATCGTTTAGCCCGGATGGAAAAGATCGGATTAAACACAATGAGACGAGCTCTACAGGGAAGGAAGTTGCTTCTTCACCCGGGATGGTGGAGGACCTAGCGAAAGAAATAAAGGACCTTCGGAAGAAACTAACAGAGGTTCAACAAGGGAAGAAGACTTTGGAAAAAAAAACGTCTCCCTTCTCATCGGAAATTCTTAAGGAGAAAGCGGATCCCAGCAAAAAGCTACCTCATATGGAAAGTTATGACGGCTCTGGAGATCCATTCGACCACAGCCAAGCATTTGACAGATTGATGGACTATTACGACTATTCAGATGCAGCTAAATGTCAGACATTTAGATTGACGTTGAGAAAAGACGCAAGGCAATGGATGGGGGCTCTGGCTTCGGATTCGATTGCGTCATGGGCGGATTTGTGTGATAAATTCCATGCTCGCTTCGGGAGCAATAAGAGAAGAGGAAGACCCACGGGATCGTTGGCCCAAGTAAGGCAATATTCGAGTGAGACTCTGGGGCAATATGTGAAGAAATTTTGAGAAGCTGTGGGGCTGGTTTCAGATCTTAATGATCTTCAGGCAGTAGGGTTATTCTAGAATGGTTTAGATCTGGTGAAATCAGAAAAATTGGTAAAGAAGCTGATGTTCAAACATCCGAAGAGTCTGGCCGAAGCATTTGAAAAGGCCGAAGGATTTGTCGTGGTGGAAGAGGCGATGGCTAGCTTGAAGCAGAGCTCTTCGAAAAAAGCAAAAGAGAAAGACAAGGAGAAGCCTGACATTAATCAGAGAAAGAGTAATGTCGGCAATGATCGGTTCGAAGGGAATCAAAAAAAGTATAACAATAACTGGATACCCAGAGGAGATCACCGCCCGTTCCGACTCAGAAGGTGAATAAGGTGTATACGCAACTCAACACAGATCGGGCCACCATTTTAGAACAAATAAAAAATCGGCCGTACTTCGAACCGCCCAAAAACAATCCCCGACCAGGGTCCGGAGATCCTGCTTTATACTGTAATTACCACCAGAAAGTCGGACATGATACGAATTCCTGCTGGAATTTGAAGGAATTCATTGAGAGAAAAGTTTAAAGTGGTACTTTGATACAGTATGTAGCAGGGCTAGAACAACAAAGGGATCAGCCGAGGAATAAGGAGTTAGCTCAAGTCGCCCAGCCTGTTCAACCAGTGCTGAACCAGGCGGTGCGGCATGTTGTAGATGTGATATCTGGGGGGAACATGGGAAAGGTTGCAGGTAAGAAGAGACGAGGGTATCTAGACTCGGTGATGTCTCTGGCAGATAAGCCTATGAAGGCCGAAAGGGCATATCCGAGCTCTATAATCTCCTTCACAGATGAAGATTTCCCTTCGGAACCTATCGAACCACACGAAGGAGCCTTGGTAATCACTGCACAACTTGGTTCGGTGGATATGAAGAGGATGATGATTGATAATGGCTCTTCGGTGGATATATTATATGCTCATGCTTATCACCGAATGCCTCTAGATGGTCAGAAGATGGAAATTGGGCAGGAGGCCCCTTTGTATGGTTTCAGCAACGATCCCGTCAAAGTAGCAGGAACCATCGAGTTGTCGGTTGTCTTCGGGACAGTTCCCCAACAGGTTCAAATTATCTATAAATTTTATGTTGTACATGTTGATTCGGCTTACAATGTTATTTTGGGGAGACCTACTTTGACAGCTCTACAGGCGGTTACTTTAATTCCCCAATTTAAGATTAAATTTCCTACGCCCCACGGAGTTGGCGAAGTCACAGGAGATTTAGACTTGGCGAGGAGGTGTTATCGGAACACTCTAATCACCTCGGGAGTAGGAGTCAGCAAATAAAAATATGCCATGGCTATTGAAATAGAGCCATTCACAGAAAGTGGAACAGAACCCGTAGTTATGCCCGTGGAGGAGACCGAGGAGATCGATTTGATTCCGGGAAAGAAAGAAAAAACTGTGAAAATTGGTTCGGGGCTTCCAGAGCCTTTTTGGATAAGTCTAATGGAGTTGCTTCGGTGTTATGCAGATGTCTTTGCTTGGGTTCCCAGTGATATGCCGGGGGTAAGTTGAAAAGTGGCTGAACACAGATTGCAAGTGGATCCAGCTAAGAAACCAGTTCGGCAGAAGAGAAGGATTTTCGCACCAGAGAGACAGAATAATTGATGAGGAGATCACCAAGTTGCTGGATGCAGACTTCATCTTCGAGATTGATTATCCTGAGTGGATGGCAAACGTGGTTCTGGTACAAAAGCATAATGGCAAATGGCGAGTTTGTATAGACTATACCGATCTAAATAAGGCATGCCCGAAGGATTTCTATCCTCTGCCTCATATTGACCAACTCATTGATGCAACTTTCGGGTATGCTTTGCTTAGCTTTATGGACGCTTTTTCGGGATATCATCAAATTTCTATGTGCAAGGAAGATATACCGAAGACAGCTTTCATTACTCATCGGTCGGTGTATGCCTATAAAAAAATAACGTCCTGTCTGATCAATGCGGGAGCTACGTATCAGAGGATGATGAACCACATCTTCACGAAGCAGCTAGGCAAGAATATGGAGGTTTATGTTGATGATATGATTGTTAAGAGCATGTCAGTTCGTGGTCATCTGGATGATCTAGAAGAATGTTTTCAGACGGTTCGCCGTTATGAGTTAAAGCTGAATCCCACTAAATGCACTTTTGGACTGGGGGTAGGCAAGTTTTTGGGATATTTGGTCAGCAAGAGAGGTATCGAAGCCAATCCAGAGAAGATCCAGGCTATCTTAGACATGAAATCACCACAGTCGTACAAGGATGTCCAGCGTTTAATTGGTAGAATAGCATCGTTGCGGAGGTTCATGTCTAAATCGGCAGAAAGGTGCTTGCCGTTCTTTAACACGTTGAAAGGGCCAAAGAATGCAAAGACGTTCCAATGGACTTTGGAGTGCGAGGAAGATTTCCAAGGAATCAAGAGGTACTTATCTTCGGCACCTCTGTTGGTGAAGCCGGTTCCTACTGAACCTTTGTATTTGTATCTGGCTGCGAGTTCATCGGCAGTAGGAGCAGTTTTGGTGCGAGAAGTTGGGGGTAAGCAGCACCCGGTTTACTATGTAAACCATACCCTTAGGGATGCAGAAATAAGGTATCCAAACCTTGAGAAGTTTGCCTTTGCTTTGGTCATTGCTAGTAGAAAACTTCGGCAGTACTTCCAAGGTCGGATAATAGTGGTATACACAGATCAGCCACTAAAGAAGGTGCTGGGAAAGCCAGAGGTTTCGGGGAGGCTTGCTGCATGGATGATGGAATTGTCCCAGTTCTTCATAGAATACTATCCCCGGACAGCCATTAAAGGCCAAGCCTTGGCTGATTTTGTGATATAATGCTCGTTTTCCGAAGCTGATGGCAGCATGAAAGAAATACAGGGATCTACGAAAACAGTGGCTACACTTCAGCAGGTGCACGATTCCTGGACTTTATATGTGGATGGATCTTCTACTTCAGATCTTGGTGGTGCTGGGATAATTCTGACGAGCCCAGAGGGATTCAAAGTACAGCAAGCCTTTAGATTCGAGTTCAGGGAAACAAATAATGAGGCTGAATACGAGGCGGTATTAGCAGGATTGCTTCTGGCCCAGAGTCTGGAAGTTCAGAAGCTAATTATTTATAGTGATTCTCAACTGGTCATTAAGCAAGTTTCGGGAGAATATGAAGCTTGAGGCTCTAAAATGGTTAAGTATCTTGCAGAATTAAAAGATCGACTTCAACACTTCGGCTCATGTAAATTTCAAGGTGTTGGTCGAACTGATAATTCCAACGCTGATGCATTATCGAAGCTGGCTACTACTGAATCAAGCGCCTTTGAAGGAACAGTTTACTTGGAAACCCTGAAGCAAGCTAGCATCCAGAATGGGGAAGTGATGTGCGTAGAGCGGTCTAATTATTGGATGACTCCATACATAAACTATCTAGCAGATGGCGTGCTACCTTCAGATCAGATGATGGCTAAAAAGGTGAGATACAAAAGTGCAAACTTCATACTTGTTGACGGAGATCTGTATCAAAGAGCTTATTCCTCTCCAATACTAAAGTGTTTGGTCCCAACTGAAGCTGAATACGCCCTTCGGGAGGTTCATGAAGGTATCTGCCGTGACCACATGGCCGCGAAGTCGTTAGCATATAAAGTGCTTCGTCAAGGTTTTTATTGGCCAATAATTTTCAAAGAGGCTACTGATTATGTGAAAAAATGCCCGAAATGCCAGCTGAATATTTCAATCCCACATCAGCCACCAGAAGAGCTATACTCGATTTTATCTCCTATACCCTTTGCTGTCTGGGGGGTAGATATACTGGGTCCACTTCCGAAAGCAAAAGGTCAAGTCAGTTTTGTTATAGTAGCAATTGATTATATGACTAAGTGGGTAGAGGCGAAACCTCTTCGGCTGATAACGGAACAAGAATGCTTGAAGTTTCTCAAGGAGTCAGTAGTATTCCGATTTGGAATTCCTATGGTGATAATTTCAGATAATGGACGCCAGTTCGTGGGATCAAAATTTAAGGCGTTCTTAAAGGAGTTAGGGATTCAGCATCGAAAGACTTCGGTTGCCCATCCACAATCTAACGGGCAAGTTGAGGTAACTAACAGAATACTCCTGAATGGGATCAAGAGAAGGTTGGATGATGCCAAAGGAAGATGGCCTGAAGAATTACTTAGTGTTCTATGGGCTACCGAACTACGCCAAGGACTACAACGGGAAATTCCCCATTTAGACTGGCATACGGTTCTGATGCTCTAGTTCCGGTGGAAATTGGATCTACAAGTCTTCGGGTCAGTCAATTTAAAGAATTATTTAATGATGAGGGACTCAAAGCCAACTTAGATCTGCTCGAAGAAGTCCGAGAGACAGCCTTGATAAAATTGGCCACATATCAACGTCGTGTGGCTAAATACTACAACAAAGTGGTAAAACTTCGGAGATTCGAAGTTGGGGATTTTGTTCTTCGGGAGGTGGAAACTTCTACACCTCAGAATATGGGTAAACTCATGCCAAATTGGGAGGGCCCTTATGAAGTCATTAGCATATCAAAGCCCAGAACTTACCGGTTGCGAGCTTTAGATGGGTCTGAAATCAAGAATACTTGGCATGCTGGAAGGCTCCGCAAGTATTTTCAGTAGAGCTAGTGTCAAAGTCCGGAAGTCTGTAACTACAACGACAAGTATCAATAAAAGTGGCTTTCTTTTTCTCTCCAATAGGGATTTTTCTTCACACCAGTTATAAGGTTGGATCCCTTCAACTCCCCGTAGCGAAGCGGAATATCTTTTGGGTTGAACCTGTTCGGCTCTCGGAGAGAACGAGGTTGCCAGCTTGGTATAAGGATGGATTCCTTTGTCTCCTCGTAGCGAAGTGAACTATTGATGGTCCAATCCGTTCGGCTCTCGGAGAGAACGTGATCACTAGTTATAAGGTTGGATCCCTTCGACTCCTCGTAGCGAAGCAAAATATCTTTTGGGTTGAACCTGTTCGACTCTCGGAGAGAACGAGGTTGCCAGCTTGGTATAAGGATGGATTCCTTCGTCTTCTCATAGTGAAGTGAACTATTGATGGTCCAATCCGTTCGGCTCTCGGAGAGAACGTGATCACCAGTTATAAGATTGGATCCCTTCGACTCCTTGTAGCGAAGCGGAATATCTTTTTGGGTTGAACCTGTTCGGCTCTCGAAGAGAACGAGGTTGCCAACTTGGTATAAGGATGGATTCCTTTGTCTCCTCGTAGCGAAGTGAACTATTGATGGTCCAATCCGTTCGGCTCTCGGAGAGAACGTGATCACCAGTTATAAGGTTGGATCCCTTCGACTCCTCGTAGGAAAGCGGAATATCTTTTGGGTTGAACCTGTTCGGCTCTCGGAGAGAACGAGGTTGCCAGCTTGGTATAAGCATGGATTCCTTCGTCTCCTTGTAGCGAAGTGAACTATTGATGGTCCAACCCGTTCGGCTCTCGAAGAGAACGTGATCACCAGTTATAAGGTTGGATCCCTTCGACTCCTCGTAGCGAAGCGGAATATCTTCTTGGGTTGAACCTGTTCGGCTCTCGGAGAGAACGAGGTTGCCAGCTTGGTATAAGGATGGATTCCTTCGTCTCCTCGTAGCGAAGTAAACTATTGATGGTCCAACCCGTTCGACTCTCGGAGAGAACGTGGTCACCAGTTAAGGTTGGATCCCTTCGACTCCTCGTAGCGAAGCGGAATATTTCTTGGGTTGAACCTCTTCGGCTCTCGGAGAGGGATGGGATTATCCAATTGTTATGAAGCTGAATAACATTATAAGTTCTTCGGAACTAATATTCTTATTAAAAGATTGGTGAATTATTTATTCTAACAATGACGTATAGTATCCTCCGGTAATGAGTAAGTTTCGTCTTACATTGTTGTTTGATTTTATTTGAAGTATTGAGCTTAAATTATATATCGTTTAAATAACAGTACAGTTCGACTTGAAAAGGAGCAATAAGGGATAAAATATATATGTTACTGAATGGAGAAACTAATGGTACAATATTAAAGTGAAAATTTTTCATAAAGTTCATAAATATAAATATGAAGATAAAAAGACAGGCGGTCTTTAGCACTACTCTTCATCTTCATCTTCGGAAGAATTAAGAAGAGTTGGGTCGAGTGAAGCGGCAGTCAACTTAGCCCTGTCTTTGCCTCGAGCCACCTCATAGCCTTCAGTATACATTTTTAGTATTTCTTTGGTCAACACCGAAGACTTGCGGTATTCATTTTGAATTTCCTGGCGAAGCTCATCAGTGAGAGGAGGGCCGGCCAATTTGAGGTCGCGAAGTTCTGCTTCGACCTTACCACGAAGATGAAGATGTCACTCTTCAGAAGTCTTGGCTTCGGCAACCGCTTCGGCCAGACTTCGGTTATTCCGAGTTAGTTGCTCGTTAGACCGTCGCAATCCTTCATGCTGATCATTAGTCTTTTGTTGAAGAACTTCGGCCGCAGCTAGATGTTCTTTCATCTTGGCAAGATCATTTTGGAGACCTTTACAGTTGAAGCGGAGGTTCTCGTGTTCACTTCTCTCCTTCTCCAAGGCAGACTTTAAAATGACGTTCTCTCTTCGGGCCGCCTCTTCTTTGGCTTCGGCTTCTTTATATCTTTGATGAAGGCGCCCAAAAATTCCATTTGCCTGCAGTTATTTGGAGTTAGAAAAAATTCAAAGAAAATATCCATGGACTAAGGCAGATAAAATATGTACTCACTCTAGCCTGATTGATCATGCCCTCTTCAAGCAAGTCAGAAATAGAGCTGTTACCAAAGCGGTGGTTATCAGTATCCAAAACAAATGATTTATAAAGATGTAAAGGAAAATCTTCCCTTTGATCCGGCCATAAACTGGGTGAACAGGGAATTCCCGGTTTCGGACCATAGAAGGATGATAAGGGAGGCGAAGAAGGCGCTTCTTGTCCTGGTGGAGGCGTCGGTTGTCTAATGGGGGATGAAGGTGGTTGATCATGGGAAATGGTTCTTCTTTTTCGGATGAGGGGAGGACTTTGTTCAGCCTCAAATTCATCAGTATCGACTGAATCAGGAAGAGGTTGACTGGAGGAGGAAGCGGGTATTCTCAACTCTTCGGTGGTGAGGGGGATAATCTTGACCTTGACCTTTCGCTTCTTGGTGTAAAGGATTTTGGTGCGCTGCTCAATGGGCATATCCAGGAGGCTTTCAGTAAGGGCGGGATCGGGAGTGAATTTTGGCTTCTTGGCAGCATGTTTCTTCTTTTGGGGTCGGCTTGTCCCTTCAGGAGGGGTTGGATCATCTGTTGGAAGGATAATAGTTAGGATCTCTTTTATTGAAGCTTCTGCATTTTGTATTTCTACAGCAGGGGGATCCACATGTTGGGCTTCAGAGGTTTGAGCCTCTGTATCCTCGACTTCGGTAGAAGCCGGGACCAATTTGGCAGAAAGGAATTTTTCTAAATCCATCCGATCAATGGAAGTAGGTTTAATCAAAGATACTACAAAAGGACAGAAAGTAATACTTTAGAACAATTATTGAGGGAAATTTGAATAAATTTGCACAGAGGGTGGTTTCAGAACTTACGCTTATGGTCATATAACCATGCTTGTTTGCTGAGGAGTCCGAAGCTCCATTCTTTTAGAGGAAGCTTATTCAATAGCTTCACCATTTCATTCCCCCGTTCTTGTGTGAGATCACCGAAGTCTGGAGAAAGAATAGGGGTAGTGGTCCAGTCAGGAATGGAGGAAATATCCGGTCCATTGATAAAGATCCAGTCCTTATGCCACCCTCGGTTGCTTGAGGGGGTGTCTATCAAAGATCTTCATTCAATCTTGACGCTGGACGGTTTGCTTAGCCCCTTGAATCCTTTCTCCCTAGATTGGCCCACCACAAAGAGAGAAAAGAAGAAATTGATAGATGGGGGGATACCTTGCTCGAAGCACCAAGCGGCGAACGTGAGTATGTAAATGTAAGAATTGGGGACTAGTTGGGCCAACCCAACCCCTAGAAATCCTAGCATATTTAAGACAAAAGCATGGAGAGGGAAGCGAAGTCCCTTCTCCAGCAGAGTGATGGACATAGCAACATAACCATCAGAACGATGATACATGCGGTTAGTTGGAGTAGGGGCTCGTAACTGGTAATTGGGTGGAATCTGGTATCTGTCTCTGATGGCTAGAATGTCTGATTCGGCAATTCGAGAGGGGGTATTGGCGTGAGCGAATCGTTTAACATCAGTAAAGTCGAAAGGGGGTTCCATATGAATGTCTTTTGGAAGATCAATGGACGGATTCTTGCTAGAAGAGGGTTTAGACGTAGGGTTTGACGATGACATGGTCTGAGTGGGATTCTGGGTGGTTGGAACAGAGGTCTCAGAAGGTGGGAGGATGTTACTTTGATCCTGGGAAGCCATTGTTAACAAATCGATTGAGGAAGATAACTGAAGAAAGAAGAAAGCTAGAGTATTTCGAAATTCAAATGAACAGGTTATGTTATCTGATTTGGGGGATTGAAGATTTTATAGAGTTGTCTTTTTTGAAGGCTCACGAAACCCAAAGGCTGCACATTTAATAGAGATAATGTTGGGGAAGGTTAACAATCGGCGTGTGCTCTTGGAATTGAGGAAGCTATCATTTATTTTTGAAAATTTGAAGGGTTGGTATCTGATTTTGAGTTTAAGGGGTCTGTATTTGGACATGGGCCTTTTATTAATTGGGCTTTGCCGAATCTGTTTGGATTCTTATTGATGGTTGGACTGAATTCTTATACTCTTTTATCAAACACTCTGTTTAATAAAAGACTAGGGGGCAATGTTGGGCCGTGAATATCTTGGGCCGGTCAAATCTTATTTATCTTGGGCTTTTAGGGTCAAACCCATTTTTGCCCTTGAAGTATTGGGCTATTGTCTAAATGATTATTCAGATAAAGTTTGGGTTGGAGCCGGTAGTGGGGGACAGGTGGTAGATTATGAACTAAAAATTATCCCTAATCTATGGGATTAGCATGCGGCTGATTGAGGTGATGGGCCCAGCTGTCTTTAGCCTCCTTCATTAATGGGGAGTTGACATAATATTGACTGGGTGGAGGGCAAGTAGAAAAAAGCCTGCATGCAACCAGCTGATGGACTCATCGGGAGAAAACATGCAAGTTGGTGAGATGATATATGAGGATAGAGCATTACATGAAAAGGGGGTAATTAACATTTTTTCTACGGACACTAGAGCACACAACCTCCATTGTTAAACCATTTTCTCTGAACTGTACTTATTCTCACACTGGAGCGATCCCCGGCGGCCCAAAATCGTCGAGATCCGGTGCTGACGTGTTCATTGTGCAGGATTAGGTGTGCTTTTCATGGTTGAGGCGCGTGGAGAGATTGTGGCGTTAACAATACCCTTTGTTTGCACAATGTCTTATGAATACGTCAATCTAGTTACATGAAATACCCACTGTAGTTTGAAAGATCCCCAAAATTCCTCATATTCCTCTGATATGGCAACCCAAATTTGACTAACGAAGCATTGTGTTGATATCAATTTACTTAACGAAATGAGGAGTTACTTACCAATCTGAAACTCGAGGAGTTGTGAAGCTCAAGGTTGCGCGAATGATTTCCCCAACTGTTAGCCGCGACCCAAATTGATTATTCCTGACGAATTAGTGGCGAGGGGTTGTGAACTGGGGCGAGAAAGAGAGACAGAGAGCGATTTGGGGATGTAGGGTTAAGGTATGGTGAATTGGAATTTAGGTGAGTGAATTGGAGGGTTCGAATTTGAGATGGAGAAGGGATGTGTGTGTGGGTAAGAGAGGATGTGTATTAGGGTTAGGATGTGTGTGTGGGTTAGGTTTGTTTGAGAGAGAGTGGCCAAGTAGGAGATAGAGTGGGGTTTGGGTCATTTAAGTTGTGATATGTAGTTATGTATGGGTTAAATCCAACTGTGGCGCGACCGCGCATTGGATATAGCTGTTAGAGGCGTCGCCACACCCTTTATCAAGGGTTTGAGTGATGCTTTAAGCTCCCCCGCGCCTTTGTCTGGTGTAATTTGGAGGGCGGTCGCGAGTATTCTGTAGAAAATACCCTATTAGTGAGGCGCGGCTGCGCCTTCTAATGGGGAGGCCGCGCTTTTTCTCCAGATTTTTGATATTGGCATGCTTTTGTGGCTTTTCCGTTTCCCATGGAGAGGCAGGACCTGAAACATAAAACTAAAATATTATTATTGCTACCTTGACTCTAAAAATTAATAAAAATGTGAACTAATATTTTAAAAAGGTTGGTTGCCTCCCAACAAGCGCTTATTTTAAAGGCTTAGCCCTACTACTTCCTGTTTCAAGGTTGATCGGCAAGAGTGATGGACATCTTATGGCGATCTACAGCTCCACCCCAGTAATGTTTCAAGCGTTGACCATTCACCTTGAATGATTCATCTGGATTGCGTCCTATCAGTTTAACGGCGCCATGAGGGAAAACTTAACCTTGATTATAAATGGACCCGACCACCGTGATTTGAGTTTTCCCGAAAAAAGTTTCAACCTGGAATTGTAGAGTAGCATAGTGTGACCGGGTTCAAATTTTTGATTCATAATATTCTTGTCATGCCATCGTTTTACTTTTTCATTGTATAATTTTGCATACGATTGAAGGCGAAACTCATCCATCTCATTGAGTTGTAACAATCTTTTCTCTCCCGCTGTGTGCAAGTCGAAATACAATTTCCAAATAGTCCAATATGCATTGTGTTCCAACTCTACCGGTAAATGACATGCCTTTCCGTAAACCATTTTGTATGGTAACATTCCGATAGGGTTTTTGTAGGGCATTCAATATTCCCATAAAGCATCATCTAATCGCAGTGCCCAATCTTTAAGAGACGAATTCACAACTTTTCCAAGATCCGTTTGACTTCTCGATTCGACACTTCCGCTTGTCCACTGGTTTGGGGATGATTAGCTGTAGCAATTTTATGTTTCACTCCATATTGGGCAAGCAATTTGGTGAAGTGCTTGTTGCAAAAGTGAGTCCACTCATCACCGATTATGGCCCTTGGTGTACCAAATCGGGTAAATATATTCTTCCGCAAGAACCGCAGTACCACTTTGGCGTCGTTTGTGGGTAATGCAGCTGCTTCAACCCATTTCGAAACATAATCCACGGCCAAAAGTATGTATTGATTGTTGAATGAGGACGGAAATGGTCCCATAAAATCAATACCTCATACGTCAAAGAGCTCCACTTCCAAGATGGTGTTGAGGGGCATCTCGTGTAGCTTTGAAATATTACCAACCCTTTGGCACCGATTGCACTTTAGAACAAAAAGACAAGCATCCTTGAACAATGTAGGCCAGAAAAACCCCGATTGTAATACCTTTTCTGCTGTTCTATCCCCTGCGTAATGGCCTCCGTAATATGACGAGTGGCAATGACTAAGTATGCTTTCCATTTCTTCGTGTGGCACACAACGCCAAATCATTTGATCTGCACAAGTCTTGAACAGAAAAAGGCTCATCCCAGAAATACTGCTTGACATCGTGAATGAACTTCTTCCGTTGTTGAGAATTCAAATCCGGTGGAAACACATTGCTTACCAAATAGTTCACATAATCTGCATACCAAGGCACTTGTGCTGTGATTTGGAAAAGTTGCTCATCCGAAAAAGACTCATTAATCACCTCTTCATCCTTTTTCTTAATTGCTAAGTTTTTTAGTCATGAAAGATGATCCACCACACGATTTTTGGTACCCTTTGTTGGGTTTGCTAGAAACATAAGCATGCAATTAAATTACATAAACGCAGCGGAAGGGATGAAAAATCAAATTTTAAAATTTTCTTACAAACCTTAACCATGATCTTTCTTGTGCATCAATTATCAGTCAATACATAGAAGGAGAGGATGGAATTATACCTTTGAAGATCCAAGCTTCCTCAGGTAGAAGTTATACTTTTGATTCTTTTGATTCCTTTGTAGTGGCTCCTTCCCTTGATCAATGTCAGCCACCCAAATGTTTGGCCTCTAATGGTGATCCACCAAGGAAGATGAAGAACTCTGGAAGGTGGGTTATTGGCTTAACCCTTCTTTCTATCTCTATAGAATATGTGTACTCCCAACCTTTGGAAAAATTTACGTACCTTATTTCTGATATAAGACTCTCTTATATAAATATTAGGTTAACCCTCCTAATCCAATTAGAATAGGTTTTTTTATTTAATTAATTAATTAAACACTTTTAATTAATTTATATCCTAATCTTATTAGGATTGAGAGAGAGCATTGATATTATATTAATTCCTAAATTCCTTTAGAATTAAAATAATAATAATAATAATAATAATAATAATAATAATAATAAGACTCCTCTTATTAATTTATATTTAATATTTTTAAAATATTAAATAATAAACATTAAGCTATTTAATTTATTCTATCATCATAGATTAAATTAATTACACTTAATGCATTATTACTATCATGCCATTTTCTTCTTAAATAATTCTTCTTCCTTTTATGGTGTGACCCTTTAGGTTCTCCATATTAAACCGGTTGTGAATAAATCAATTAGAACAATTCTAATCTTATTTAAATAAATAAATTAAACTAATAATCTATTTAAATAAATAATATTTATTCTACAATAGGGATAAGCCTCCCTATTGTAGAATAAATATTTCATTCTACCTTGGCCAAGGATTCCTAGGTTGTTATTTAACGAATCATATAGGACATATCTCCTCTTTTACTAGAGGTGATAGATTCTTTATTGATCATACATTATCTCCATATGCAACTCATTATACCCAAGCATACCCTATATATGTCTTAAAAGGCCTTAAGGAATAAGTCAAAGTATAATTTGTTACATACAAGATACTATAATGATCTCAAGTCCAAGGATCACTTGTACTACTATCACATTAGAAATTCCTATTGACAGGCGAGTAAAACTCCATTAGGTATTCCATAGCGAGTCACGTTCAGTGAACTTATTCTCCAATAAGCACCTACATACTTGCTTTAGTGTCTCCACACAAATGACCATGTGATCAGTCATTCTCATCCAATGAGCAAGCAACATATGTACCAATCCCAAATAGGCATACCTCAAGTGGGAAGGAAGAAGTTTTAGCTCTAACACATGCGGCTCTTCTAACGATGTTTTTGATCTCTTTTCTCCTCCTTCGAGTCAGTCAAGATTATCAAATGGCTTGCTGAATTTCCTATAAACTCGTAGTGCATCTAACCATTTGACATATTCAATATCTTCCAAGTCATCGTAGGTGTCAATCCCAATTAACGCAGCTTCCAATGGATCCTCAAAGTGACTTCTGCTAATTTTTTCATTCACTATCTCCTCAATCACATCTATCCGCAAACACTCACCCTCTTCTTTTGGGAACTTCATCGATTTTCATATGTTAAAGGTTACTTTTTGATCTTCTACTCGCAAAGTCATCTCACCTTTCTGCATATCTATCAAAATTCTCCCAGTTGCCAAGAATGGACAACCGAGGATGATTGAGATTTCCTTGTCCACCTCACAATCCAGAATAATAAAATCCTCCGGGAAGATGAATTTGTCTACCTTAACCAGAATATCTTCCACAATACGCCTCGGACACGTCACTGACCTGTCTGCCAACTGTAAGCTAATATTTGTCGGTCTTTTTACCTTTAACCCCAGTTGAGTGTAAACGGATAGTGGCATCAAATTTATACTATCCCCTAAATCACACAATGCTCTTTGCAAAAACTGAGTACCAATCACGCATGGAATAGTGAAACTCCCTAGATCTTTCAACTTCAGTGGTAACTTATTCTGCAAGATAGCATTGCATTCCTCGGTTAATGCCACTGTCTCATATTCACCCAATTTCCTTTTCTTAGACAAAACCTCTTTCATAAACTTGGAATAACTAGGCATTTGTTCCAAGGCTTTCCGCAAATGGTATGTTAATATGCAGCCTTTTGAAAACATTAAGGAATCTAGAGAACTACTTGTCTAATTTGGTTTTTTTAAATCTCTGCGGATACGGCATGGGAAGCATTACACTGCTTTGTTCAGGTGCTTTCTGCCCTACCTCCAAATTCTTTTCCTTGTCTGTCTCTATAATTTCTTCTTCTTCCACAATTACTTTTTCTTGCTTTTCATTACCTCTCACTATCTCATGCAGCTCTTTCCCACCTCTTAGAGTCATTACTTTGCATTGTTCATTTCTCCCTGGATTAATCTCTGTATCACTCGGTAGTACTCCCTGTGGTCGGCTGTTCAATGCATGAGCTATCTGACCCATCTGATTCTCCAAGTTCTTGATTGATACTGCTTGTCTTTTTACATTCATATCTACCTGACATAACAATTTATCTTGCTCATTCATCCTCTTGTAGCTACAATGAATTTTGCTAATGCCTTTTCTAAGTTTGGTTTCCTCTTTACCTGCTGTGGAGCCTGACTCGGAAAGCCTGGTGGATTTTTTGGTCTAGGAGCTTGAGCTTGGGCTTGATTATTACTCCATAAAAACTCGGATGATTCCTCGACCCCGGATTATAAACATTCTGATTCTGATAAGGCTATAGCGATCTATTGTAACTCCCCACAAACTGAGCCGACTCTGCACTAATGGCACACTGCTCTGTGGCATGAACTCCAGCACATAATTCACAAACCATCGCTACCTGTGATATATTGATTGTGGGCCCCATGAGTTAATTTTCTTGGTCAATGCGGATACCTGCGCTGCTAAGGCTGTAACTGCGTCTAATTCTAGCTTTCCTGGTGTTTTTGGGGGATTAGACCTTGTCATTGGCCACTGGTAGTTGTTGGTGGCCATTGTCTCTAAAAATTGGTAAGCTTCATCAATATTCTTCCCCGTAATAGCACCTCCCATTGCTGCATCAATACTAGCCCTAGTAGGTCTATGCAACCCATCACAAAATGTCTGAACCTGTAACCATCGTTGGATCCCATGATGTGGACATTTGCGGAGCAAATCCTTAATCCGTTCCCAAGCCCCATACATTGAATCCGAATTATACTGAGTAAAAGTGAGAATATCGTTCCTGAGTTTGGCTATTTTTGCAGGTGGAAAGAACTTAGCTATAAATTTTTGAGCTAAGTCGTCCCATACTGTTATTAAACCTGGTGGCAAGGAGTGCAACCAACTTTTTGCTTTGTGTAGCAGTGTAAATGGACACAGCCTCAACCTTATTGCTTCCTCCGTAACATTGTTGAACTTAAAAGTGTCGCAGATTTCTAAGAAGCTCATAATGTGTTCATTCGGATCATCATTCGAACCACCCTCAAACTGAACTAATTTTTGTAGCATTTGAATGGTCCCTGGTTTAATCTCAAAACTGTTCGCGGTCTCGGAATGCTAGACTGAATGTCCGTTACTGTCGGTATGGCATAATCCCTAATTAAGTGATTTTTGTTCTTCCGTTGCCATGGCTATTGGAATTTCTTCTTCTGCCAGTTCTTCTTCCAGGTGTATTATCTCACTAGTCAACCTTAGTTTCAAGAACTTTCGCTCAATATCGTCTGCATAAGGCAAAAGTTCCTCTTTACCCTTTGATCTGGAGTGCATACACGAATGAAAAACCTGTAAGAAGAAAAAAAAGGAATAATTAAATAAGAAAACATTTAAATTAAGACCGAATTGATTATAACTAATATGGATTTAATATTAATAAATAGTCTCCGACGACGGCGCCAAAAACATGTTGATCGATTTCGCAATCAATGAATACGTACAAGTATACACGGTCAACAAGTAATAAAGTGATAAGAACGAGTGTCAAACCCACGAGGAATCCTATTTAATAAATCACAACTACTAGTATTATATCAACCCAATTTTATTTAAACAAGTCGATAACTGTGGTGAATTTATAAAAACTAAATGAATTAATTACTTAAACTTAACTACCGAGAATTTAGATCAAAATAAGAAAGCTTAGGATCACAACTTCCCTTGATGATTCACTTTAATGTCGATACTTCCTTCTGAATTAATTCAATTAATATAGATTGTTGACTAATAGCTCGTTAGCGTCTATAAGAATTTTTCAATGGATATATAGGCAATTCTCCCAAAATCCAATAAAGATTAGAATTAGAAAGAACATCCTAGCTAATCAAGGCACTATATCTCTATGTGAATTGGTTTGCAAGGATTTCAAGCACAGGTTCTTGTTTAAGCCACATAAGGCATATATGTATATCTCTAGCCTATACACAAATTACAACTTCCAACATATGCAGAAAGTATAATCTTATGCTACTATATCTAGACCCAAATTCATATTCCATTCATCAATTTCATATAAATTATTCTACTAATTACTGGCCTAGCAATTAACTAATTATGCACAAAATATAATAGACAATCCTGTATTAACCAATGATAATTATCCAGGAAATATATTACTTAAAGCTACTCATCAAGTTCCATTGTAATCCTAACTTAAAGTTTAGTTCATGATTAAAATAAAAATCACCATCCACAGTTTAATCATCATTCAGAAATTACAAATTAAAGACGAAGATAAAGTAAGGAAAAACTCTTGTGAAGAATCCCTGACTCTCACTTGCTCTCCAATGTTGCTCTTCCTTCTTGATGAAACCTTGTGTCAAGCCTCATTGTCCTTCTCCAAAAACTAGGGTTTTTCTTCGATGCCTATAATCGATAATAGTCTCTCTATTTATGTTTCCTTCCCAAATCCAACTTCCAAAAGAATTACTAAACAAATCTACCTTTAATTTCCTTCCAAAATCGCCAAATAACTATCTTTGACCAACTGTCGACCCGATATAGCGCAGCCGCACCATGAATTGCCTTCCAGAACGCGTTATCGCGCCCATGATAACTTCGGCTCAGAAATCCCTAGAAGAACCGCGCGGCCTCGTCATCTTCTTTGGAAATCATCGTGCCGTCGTGCCTCTACTGTCTCTCGGATTCCCTGGACAACAACCGCTGGCGCGTATTTTTTTGTACTTTACCAAGCGCGGCAGTGCATTACGACCAGAGTTTCTCCCCTATTTCTTTTTCTATGTTATCCTTTTCCAAGTAATCCAATTCGCATCCCATGCTATGATCCCTACAAAATAAAATGATAAATGCGTGAAAACACAAACACTTAAAAACTAGCAACAAATTAAGCTCGAACAAACCTGATTCATGGGTATAAAACCAACTCATCAATAGGGATACCAATTGATGGAAAATATTAAAAGAGAAGGGTAAAAAGAGAAAATAAAAAAACTTCAAACTGCTAAAGAAACAGTTAATTTTCCTTTAGCATTATAAATACTATATTGGTGATATAGCTTCATTATAAACAGTTATATTTTACTCTCTCCCTTAATTGAAATATATATATATATATATATATATATATATATATATACACACACACACTAACTTATTCCTGTTAGGTTACTCCTCGAATCCTATTCAGAAAATAATTGCTATTATGGAAAGAAATATGTTCTATTTATAGTATGTATATTTATTATGTGAGAGTGTCCTAATTAGATTAGGAAAAAGGAGTTGTGGGTACTCTATAAATATAGTCTTGTGCTTAGAGAAAGGAGAACATAACCAAGAGGTAGTAACATCCTATAGAGTTGAGAGCGAGTGTAATTGGGTCTTGGATTATTGTGTGAGGGAGGGTTTTTTCCAGCTTTTATTCCGTGCAAAAAGTTATACCGTGGAGATTAATATATTGAAGTTGGTTTTGTGGATTAGGTCATTGAGCACCAAACCACGTTAAATATTGTGTTGTTTTTCTTTTTTAAGTGTTCTTATTTATTTTGCGTGACTTAATTCCCAACAAGTGGTATCAAAGCTAGGTTGATTGGATCCGAGTTAGAGGGAATTATTTTGCGTAATACGATTACGACGAATTTGGGTAAATTTGAGTTTCCAATATTCGATGGGAAAACAAATTTCACACTGTGGCAGAGTAGCGTGCAAGATCTTTTGGTGTTGCATGGACTTGATCAAGCTTTGGAGGAGAAAAAACCAGAAGATGTGAAAGATGCAAATTGGCAGACAATTCGCAAGAAGGCGGTAAGCACAATACGTTTGTCATTAGCACCTGAGATAAAGTATGATGTGTTGAAAAAGACTGATCCAAAAAAATTATGTGAAAAACTCGAGAAGAGTTATGCTTCGAAGTCACTAACCAGCAGATTGTGCTTGAAGATAGAATTGTACTCCTTGAAGATGGATGAAGGGTCGAATCTCCATGATCATCTAAATGCTTTTAGAAGGTTAATATCTTAATTATTGAATACGAATGAAAAATTAGAAGACGAGGAAAAGTCATTGCTCTTATTGTCATCTTTGCCCAAGTCTTACAAGTCGATGGTGCAAACATTATTAGTGGGAAAATCAACTTTGATTTTAGATGAGTTGGTTTCTGTTTTACGAGAAAGTCAAAAGTTGATGGGAGAAGAGAGCAATAATATTGGTGAGCAAGCACAAACCGTGGAGGGTTCTAATCGAGGGAGACATTAATGGCGAGATAATAGTAGAGGAAGATCAAGATCCAGACCAAGAGATTATGTGATAATGAGTGCTACTATTGTGGAGAGAAGGGTCACATTCAATACCAATGCAGAACAATAAGGGAGGACATGAAGAGTTTTAGAAAGTATCAAGAGAAATTGAAGGACAAAGAGAAATTTGAAGATGCTAATTTCCTTAGTGAAGCTGAAGAAGAAGTTATTTTAATGGTCAAAAGTGACTATAACCAAGATGGATGGGTATTGGATTTTGCGGCTTCTATGCATATTTGCAAGGAGAGAGATTGCTTTGAGAGTTTGCAGGAAGATGGAGAATTTGGCTACGTTAATGCGGTGAATAAAGGGAGAGTGAAGATTGAAGGTGTTGGAAGAGTTCGTTTCAAACTTAATGATGGTTCTACGAAGATTTTTGAGAAGGTATATTATATCCCTGGTTGTGGTGAGAATATAATTTATTTGGGAGAATTATCCTCATGTGGATATACATATGTGGGTCAAGGAAATTCGTGCAAGGTGTTCAAGAAAGACAAATTAATTCTCCAAGGTAGGAAGAATGGAAAATTAATTTGTATGTTAGATGGACAGTCTATACGTAGAAAGAAGACCAAGAAGGGCAACCATCGGGTGAAGTCCAGAGATGAAGCTGAAGTGTTTGGAGATTCGAGTCAAGGGAGGAATTGTTAGGTTACTCCTCGAATCTTATTCAGAAAATAATTGCTATTATGGAAAGAAAGGTGTCCTATTTTTAATAGGATAATTATTATATATTGGAGTCCTATTATAAGAAGGAATCTTATTTTTGGTGAGAATATTATTTTGTAAGTAGTCCTATTTGTAGTAGGTATATTTATTATATGAGAGTGTCCTAATTAGATTAGAAAAAGGGAGTTGTGGGTACTCTATAAATAGAGTCTTGTGCTTAGACAAAGAAGAACATAGCCAAGAGGTAGTAACATCCTAGAGAATTGAGAGAGGGTGTAATTGGATCTTGGGTTATTGTGTGTGGGAGGGTTTTTTCAGCTTTTATTCTGTGCAAAAAGTTGTACCGTGGATATTAAAATATTGAAGTTGGTTTTGTGGATTAGGTCATTGAGGACCAAATCACATTAAATATTGTGTTGTTTTTCTTTCTTAAGTGTTCATATTTATTTTGTGTGACTTAATTCCCAACAATTCAATTTCAAAGAGATCAAATCAAGCTTAAAAGTTATACTCAACGAGGCCCTTGTTGAGTAAAATCAATCCCATGTAAACATATACTCATTCCATTTCAAAATATAAAATTATTATTGATTTTTTGAAATTAATTTGAGATACTTCAAAATTAACAAAAATTTATTTAATTTTAATTAATATAAATTATTTGGGTAAAAGAAATATCTGGGTTGTCGTAACCAAGCTTGACTATAAATACACTAATTCATTTTCGACATATTTGTCTTCTTATCATTTTCATTAATGACATTATAGACATTTTACTATGGAATTTCTTAACATGTGCCCTTAGGGCACATGCCAAGCACACCGTTCAAGAGAATATTCCCTTGAATTATGTACATATTCCCTTGAACTTGGTGCAAATGCAGAAATCAAGAGAACATACACACAGTTCAAGAGAATATTCTCTTGAATTGCGTACTTAGCATGTGCCCTTAGGGCACATGTTAAGAGGACCCTTTTACTATTTATTATAAAATAGTACGTTATTTTAGGTCTAATCTACAAATTAGATTGTGGCAAAACACATGTTCCTTTTTCTCATAGTATTATAGTGAAGTTTGGATGGGTCTAATCTATACTCAAGATTAGAGAAAAAGTTCAATATCTGTGAGAATAGACTAGTGGTGGATTCTGATTCAGATTCTAACGAGTTGCCATATCCCAAGTCTCTTATGGCTAAACAATTTTATTATAATCGTAAGAGTGCTCAGAAATCGGATTCAAGGGAGGACGAATTTGAGTTTTTTCTTACTGGTGGAGAGGGGATGGTCAGGGTCGTTATTGAGATTTTAGTGGTCTAGGATGAAAAATGAAAACGAGATCCTTTTTTGAAACATTGTCTTCACAAAAAAATAAAAAAATAAAAAGTACAAGCTGTATCCAAAAAAGTGCATTTTCGGACCTTAAAACATAATAGTTCGACTAGAACAAAATATATGAGAATTTTGACTACAACAAAATATATGAGAAGTTCGACTAAATAGTTTGACTACAACAAAATATACGAGAATAAATTTATTGAAATATACTTCTTCTAATATTCTTAGATTCAAAATCTTCAATCAAATATTCAAAATTATATATATATATTATATATATATATAAATACACTATATTATATATATATATATATATATATATATATATAAAATTTGGGGTCCCTCTAACGGGGACTCAGGGCAATCGACGTTCTCGCCTGTGCTTAGGAACGACCCTTGGGATGGCAAGACCAAGGTGACACGTGTAATTACAGGGGATTCTCATTCGCGTATAGAGCCTCACTCTACCAGATCGTCAATTTCGCATTCGGCTGCTAATAATCCTAATGGGAGTGATAAGGGGATAATATCGGGGTAGGAGGTAATTTCGAATGATGAGATTTTAAACAACGAAATTATGGCGCCATCGAAGGAGAAATTAGTTGTCGAAAAAAATTACTCTAAATAGTTTTTCTCGTAATCATCACATTGATGTGATAGTGGAAAGTAATGGGGATATGCCTAGATGGAGCTAGGTTGACTAGGTTTTATGGTGAACTATGAACTGGTAAAAGGAAGGTTTCTTGGTAGTTGAGAAGGCTGAAGAGTGCAACACATATTCCTTGGGCCTGTTTTGGAGATTTCAATGAGATATCACATTCTTATGAAAAATGAGGGCCTCCCAGACCGTCGGCTCAAATTAAAGCTTTTCAGTTGGTCTTGTTAAATTGTAGGTAGGTTGTTGGACTTGTCCTGGGTTGGAAACAAATTCACGCGGGGGATCCGAACCATCAGAGGGACAATTCTTCTACGAGGCTCCGTCTTGATAGACATGACCCGATGGAATCATGGAGACGAGCAATTGGCCAAGCGAAACTCTATAATTTGTTTACTACGAACATATGCCCATATTATTTGATTGGATAGGGAGCAAGGAAAAGGTTGAAACAACCCGGGTCAAATTTCTAGTCCGGAATAAATTTTGGGTCAAATTCTAAGTCCGAATCTAATCAAATCTATCCAAATATTTTCCCTAAAAAATTTGTTCTTTATTTTTCGATGTGGGGCTGGTTGTTACAATGTTCTACTAGCTAATGTTCAGTCTAAGAAGAGGATTATTTGTTTTGCTAGTATCTAGGCCAAGGAGAAGTGTTGTAGGGAAATTATAGCTAAAGTTTGGCTCATAAGGAGAGGAACAAAGGCTCTAGTCCTATTGGGCTTACCCAGAGGGTTCAAGAGAAGATTAAGTCAACCAACTCTTCCATAGCTAATTGGGCCAGTAAAAATGCCAAAAAGGCAGCGACAGAAATTAGAGCAAAAGAAAATAGACCGTAGGATCTACAAGGGTTCGTCTAACTTTGGTGATTATGCAGGGGAGGTGAGGAAGCTCATAGAGGATGTTAACGCTTGATTTTGTATGCCTGACGAAATCACAAAAACAGCAGACCAAAATTGCACTAACGATTGATTGTATTATTGTGAAATCAAACTCACGAAATACACTCACATAAACATAAACAAAGAGATATAAAATATGAACACAAGAATTTACGTGGAAACTCAATTAGAAAAAAACCACGGAGAGAGAGAAATCCACTATAATAATCATGAGAGTACATATTGTTTATTTGTGTCATATATAATTATGTCTTCTAACCCTTGCTTGTTGCTGTATTTATAGAGGTCATGTCCACCTGAATTCAACTAGGAGTAGGATTCCTTTTTAGAATCACCTTATAACTGTAATTAATGACTAATCGCTTCCTTCTCAAGTTAAATCTCCTTATCCCACCAAACAAGGAAACACAATCTTACTTTAATAAGGACTCTACAACTATTTGAGCAAGCTGTCCAAATAAACGTATATGGGCCAACACCAAATCCAGTCCACTAAATAAGTTGGGCTACACATTGGCTAGACCCAAATAATTACATCCCAATATTGCCCCCAGTCTCTTATTTATAAGGAACTTAAAATTAGAGAGTATACAAAAAGTCCACCATACTCTCCGATCGTCATGTTGGTAAAACTACTGAACCCACCACATCTACTGTCATTTTTCTTTCGGGAGAATAAAGCCTTCCTGAAGGATGTTTATTTGATGGATGTTTATTCGTAGGATGTTTATCTTTTCGGGAGGAACTAAGCCTTCCCGAAGGATGTTTATCCGTAGGATGTCTATCTGAAGAATGTTTATCCTTTCAGGAGAACAAAATCTTCTCGAAGGACGTTTGGTGCTACAAGAATAACAGCCGAAGATGATATTTTGTCGAATGACCATACATGGTGAATGTGTTTTTTGTCGAAACGGAACCATGTTTGCCTAAGAGGAATTACCGAAGGGATCATATCTCAACCTCGTTCGTTCTAATTTGATCGACGGATATTGAAAGTGATGAAGGACAACGAACCCTTATATGCAATATGGAGTGGATATTGCTCCCCTCCTTTCATGAAAATTAAGAGCCTCGCATGTTCAGAGCCAATGTTGAGAATAATATGTTCTGCCTGGTGATGAATCCTCAAAGCAGCTCAAATTCGTCATGGCTGAAATGATTTGCAGTGGTCGCTGGTGGGGCTTCTCCCCCTTTCGTTTCCTTTTATAGTTTCTGACACCCATGGTTAAAAAGCCATAGGATGATAATGGGGATGCCTCCTTTTTACTTCTTTTTTTTACTTCTTTTTTTAACAAGTCCACCTTCGTATAATTTATTTATACCCCAAGGTTTGACTGCAATTCATGTAACGAATGAGAATTTTATAATTTAAATGATTTATTTATTAAGTTAAATAAATAATTTATGTGATCGTTGTGGAGTAATTTAATTAAGTGAAGGAATATTTAATATTTAATTCAATTGATGTGTAACGATTTTATGGTATAGTTCTAATTTAAGTGAGATAATTAAATTAGATGAAGTTTATGTGGTAATTGTTACATGAGATTATGATTTGCGAGTAAATATAATTGTTATGCAGAAAATTTTATTTGATTAATTGATGTTAGCTTTAATTTAATTAAATTAGAAAGTTAGGACTTAAAGCTTAAGATTTGGCAAAAAGCCCGTGTAGCAGTCAATTGTGAGTATTTTTACGATCAGCAAGTCAATCCTATTACTTCGCACTTTTATACACTTGCACGTTAAGTTTTATTTTCTAAATATGCTCGAAACTCAGTTCCGTGACCATTTTTATCAACTTTTGGTACAATTTTGTACTTAAACTCATTTTCTGGCATTTCTACAACTCGGATTGACGATCCGTCGATTCCAGCAGCTTTGGCATATTTGCATCTTCGTTTTAAGCAACTTCGCCGGACTGTGTTATCTTTCCAGTCCGAGTTTGGATTTTTTTGTATATATTTAACTGTATATATACTAACTTTTCAATTCTATCAAGCCCGGATGTTAAATCCGCAGTAGTTTATTACTTTTATATATATTTATGCATATATAAGCAACTTTCACCACCACTGGGTTATCTTTCCAGTCTTGGTTGACTACATTTCTGTTCATATATATATATAATTATATTTTAGTCCGGCCTGGATCATTCTATGGCCTTTATACTGTTTTTGCACCATTCACCATCACTGGGTTATCTTCCCAGTCTTGGTTGCCTACTTTTTTGTATATTTACATTTCAGTTCGGCCTGGATCATTCTGTGGCCTTTTTACTATTTTTATATAAATGCAATCTTCACCACCACTGGGTTATCTTCTCAGTCTTGGTTGACTATATTTCTGTATATTTTAATTTCAGTACGGGCACAGGCGTGAAACCCATCGTCCTTTTTACTGCTTTTCTATATATATTTCAATTCTATCAAGCTTGGATCATTCCGTGGCTTTTATACAGCTGTTATAAATATATATGTATATATATATATATATATTTCAATTTTAGTCCGAGCACAGGCGTGAAAACCCATCGCCCTTTACAGCTTTTATATATAATTATATATATATTTGCTTTACTCACATTTATTAAATTATTGCTTTTACTATTTATTTTATATGAATCGACACTGACATATCTGCGGGTGAACTAGATTTATTTAAATATCGTCAACTCTAGCTTTCAAACGGTTCAAAACCGATACAGACGGAACCGGGAAGCTAGAATGACTGAGATTTATTTAAATCTAGCATTTTTCTAGTTTCAGTTATAAAAGATACATCGCGGCCCTTAGATCGTTATCTAGTGGGAATGAGACGCTTCGGCCAGGTGCGAACTAGGATTTACTGAATGAATTCTCGGTTCTGGCGACATTTGGATATATATCTATTTCTGTACAAATTTGAGATGTACAGGTTTATTGGCCTCCCTATGTGAGCTTAGGAATTGTGGGATTCGTGATCAAACTGATCAGAATCTGATTGCCACGATGGACAAACTCCACTTTATAGATGTACCCTGCCAGTTTTTTTATAAAAATGTACATACAAAAGACCTTAAAACGGTTATCCGGATTTAAGGTCTCAACATAGTGAAAATATGGTTTGTCGTGTTAAAGTCCCTCCGATGGCTATTATGCACATGAGGAGACTGACATTTGTATATATGTTGTGGTTGAGGATGCTTCGCAGCTCGACAATCACCATTCAAATTGAGCCTTAAGGTTGAAAAGATAAAACTGAAGTATCGATATGCTTCAATTCCTATGTTAGCGTAAGGGTTTGAAAACCTTCTTTCAAAACCTCATTCAAACAATCTTTTCGAAAAGAAAAGCTTTTGCAAATCAAATAAAACACTTTTACAAATCAAATCAAAGACTTTTTTCAAAGCAAATCAAACCCTTCGTATATAGGTTCAACGATGCATAAGACATACTTTCAATCAAACATAGGCCCAATTTTCAAACAACATTCACACACACATTAAAGATTTAAAAGAGAAATATTGAAAAGATGCGGTACCGTGTTTACACGGGAGTTGTGGGGTGCCTAACACATTCCCCACACTTAACCAAGCTCCCGAGCTCAAAACTTTATATTCAAAGATCAAGTTTCGACAGTGTCCAGCAATTGGGCCTCTTTCAAACAAAACTCGGTTGAGTTGGTACAACCATTTCAAAACTACCAACTAGCAACTCTATAAAACGTTCAACCGTCGACATGATACTTGTTGGCCTTTTCCTAAAACACCCTTTAAAACCTTTTTTACAACAAAAAGAGTAAGGGTTGAGATAACTTAGGAAGAGAGAAAGATCCGGGTTGTGACCCGACCCGCGGATTTTTTTCCGATGTCGACAATATATATTATATAATTATATGAATAATATATATCATTTATATTATATTAGTTTTGCTTTACGTTAGTTAAGAGTTAGTCTATTAGAAAAAACAAAGAAGAAAGAACAAGTGTTAGAAGAAGAAAAAAATACAGAGAGTTAGAGAGAAGAAAGAGAAAGGAAGGAGAAAGCTAGAGAAATCATCACCTTCATCTTCTTCCTCACTAAGCAACAAGGGTATAATTCTAATAATTATATTTTAAAAATCATGTTCTTGTGTTCTTCATATTTTTGGTTCTTTGTAAATATGAATTTTCATGAAATTGTGTAAACATGATTATATGTATAAATTGTGTTCATAACATGCTTATATATGAATTGTATGCATAAATTAGTTGTTTAAATCATGTAAGCATGATGAACATGAAGAATTCATGTTCATCAAAAGTTACAGTGAACTAGGTTTGATAATTGGCTTCTTAAAAATCAAAATTCATGTTTGATTGTTAATTATTGTGTAAATTGATTATAGATAATGATAACATGTTTAGAAACGAATTCAATATGCTTTTAATTGTGTATTTTGACTTAGAAATAAACTTACAATGTTCAATTTTATCAAGAACACTGAAAATGGTTTTTCTTCAAAATTAACAAAATTTGGTGTTTTCAATTATGTGTTTTGATGTTATATGTATTAAAATATGATTAGAAACATAAACTGATATTTGTATAAAAGTTTCTGTGATTTATGTGGGCTGAATTCGGAATTTGGTGTGACAAAATAAGTCAAATTGGCTTTTTCTCTGCAAAGTTCATGACACTGTCAGACCTGTCTGTACAGTGGCGTAGCCGCGCCTCTTCCAAAGCTTATTAGAGCGCGGCCACGCTGGTCCTGCAAATTGGGCAGAAAGTTATTTTTAATTGTACAATTTTATGAGATTAATGATGTAATAAATTATAAAGCATATTAATAAAATTAAAATGCTAAATGGACAGTAATGAATTATAGTGTTAAAATATAATATATAATTATAATTTGATTAATTATAATTAAAGTAAATATTTAATTTAAATTATAATTTGTTCAATTATGATTTAATTAATATAAATGCATAATGAAATTAATTGTAATCACAGTAAATGTTTAATTTAAATTATAATTTAATTAATATAAAATGAAATTATAATTTGATTAATTATAATTAAAGTGAATGTTTAATTTAAATTATAATTTATTTAATTTTAATTTAATTAATATGGGTACATAATTATTATTTGATTAATTATGTGCTAATGTAATATGATCATGTGATGTGATAATTAAATATTAAATTTAATAATTTAAGGGGAATGAGTTAACCTAGATGGGTTAACTAAGTTATGTGAATTAGTTATATGATAACTAATTATATTATTATTGTTAATTACATATATGTATGGTTAATTAAGGAACGTGATTTGTAATTGTAGCTTGCGCTTGAGGCAAGTTCTCTATCCCTAAACTTGTGATTTATATGCAAGTGTTTTAAATTCAAATCTTAATTGTATTTGAGCCTGTCCTTTTATTTTTGGAAAGGACAAATAATTATTTAAAGTTCACGATTTAATTAAAGTGATCTTAACTTAATCGTTCAAGTAAGGTCTATTTTATCTTTCGAATGCTTTAAGTTTAATTCTAAAGTATAAGTTAATTCATAATTCTTTATTGTTAAATTATTTTAGATTATTGTAAGTCGATTCAACTACTCCTTAGTTGATGGTAGTTGAACTCCAAATTTCCTTTTAAGCTTATCCAAACCAAACTTTCTTTGGTGCAGACTTGTTATCAAATACTGAGATGAACAACCCTATTTAATAGGGGATTACCATGTGAAAGCGTTAAGATGTTTGCGCACAATACATGGTACGAAGGGCTGATCCCCCTAAGTACGAGTTAAGAGTCCATATAGTCTAAAAGATTGTTAAAGGTTTTAAATAGAAATATTTTTAACCTAGGACATAGTTCGAGGTCTTATGACCCTCAGATGATTTCTATATTCTAAATTCTAAAATGTTGATGAAGGAATTATTATTCAATTCTTTATTATTGATGAAAGAAAATTTATTCAAATCCTTTGAAGTTATTCAGTTATGTCATCGTCATTATTATTGTTATTTCAAGTGAGCTTTTGTTTGCTCACTCTTGCAATTAATAACCATTGCATCTAAAGTCGAGAATGTTGACGTACCATCAACAAGTAAAGGGAAGAGTAAGATGAACAAGTGAAGACTTGTTATATTTGTGATATATTTGTAATAAGACTTTAATATTGTTATGATGTTATTTTTCGCACTTATGTATTGATGTTAAGGTTAGCAAACCCTTGGATATTTTGATTAAGTTGTAATCCTTTTGAAAAGGAAGAATTTTTTTATTTAATTATGAGGTTGTAATTTATTTTGCATTCCTTATTATTGGGCAGTAGTTATATTTTAGTTATATAGTGAACACCAAATCTCGTGAAAATGAAGTACCCGGATTTGGGGGTGTCACAGGTTGGCATCAAAGCTTTAGGTTATGAACCTTAGGTGGGGAAAAAATCTTAGGTAGTAGCCTTGTAGGAGATCAAAAAGATAGTGATGATAGTAAAGATAATAAATTACCTTATGTGCTACGTGTTTATATTTATGTACGCGAAGAGTATGGATCGATGACTCAATGACACGTAATAATTAAACTTTAAAACTTTGTTGTCAGGATGACGAACGTTGGAGAGTCCAGTCAGGCTAGGGAGGAGTTACCCCAGATTGCCTAGAGACGAGGAGCCTCGAGACATCCATGTAGTCTGGGAGCAGTTGGTTCAGAGAGAGCCATCTCTATTGATCACCATAGCTGGTCGGAAGCATGAGCCAATATCTGACCGAGATGATAGGACGAGGATGAGTCAGAGGAGGATCCTGAAGAGGAATTTCCACCTCACTCGACTAGTGCTGAGATGTACGAGGAGATCTACGACAGTAACGTGGAGCTTTATGGACGAGTTGGAGAACTCGAGGAGCTGGTGGACGAGGGTTGAACTACCATATAGCAGCGAGACGGGACAATTGAAGAGCTGGACAGTGAGCTAGGAAACGCAAAGTGGGATCTAGTCCACATGGAGAGTGAAAGAGATGATGCACTGATCGAACTAGCGAAGCTGAAGAACGAATTCAGGAGGAGTCAACGAAGCGTGCCAGAGAGGAGGAAACGAGTTTGAGGGCTACTCAACATACAGATCGAGCTGAAGATAATGTTCAAGTGAAGAAGGCCAAGCTAAGGGAGACGAAATATGCTTTCCATACGGCTATAGATAGGGACCAGGATCGTGTCTTCTATTACCCAGCTCAGTTCCAAGGTTTACCATGGTATATAGTGGATCACAGAACAGTGTTTCGGGTGATGGAAGAAGAGCGTAGAGAGGATGTGCGACGTCTTAATATGCCTAGATAGTAGAGTCTTTAAACTATGTGTTTCTTAATATATAAATAAATGTAAATTTTAGAATTTGAGATAATAATGGGATAAGATAATAATGTGATCCTGTAACTTTTTTTAGTTCAGGAAAGATGATGTAAATAGCAGAAATGCTATCTAATCTATGTTTGAGAAGTTAGAATGAATAAAATAAAGAAGTTTATTGACGTGCTATGTGTTCAAGTGAGAATTGAGTTTAATTAAATTTTTAAATTGAACTTGAATATTTAATAAATGAGTAAAGGATCTAATAAGAGTATTTCTTAACAGAAAAATGCCTCCTAGAAGAAGACCTACACGTCTACACCCCGAGGGTTCGACAAATAATAACAACAACAACGATGGGACGAACCCCAATTCGGTCCAGCAATTGGTGAACTTGCTAACGGGAGCGCTTGCGAATCAGCCGCAAGTGCAGGGTACAACATTTAAGGAGTTTAAGGAAGTAGGACCGCCAGAGTTTCAGGGATCAGTGAATCCAATAGAGGCTCAGACGTGGATTATGGAAATGGAAAAGGTCTTCGATGTAGCTAAAGTTGGCGAAGACCAAAAGACGGCTTTTGCGACCTTCACATTGAAGCCGGAAGCTAGCTTCTGGTGGCAGGCCAATAAGACTAGGGAAGGAGAAGGTGTGATAGCATGGGACCGTTTCAAAGAGATGTTCTTTAAAATGTACTTCTCCATTAGCTCTCAAAACCAAATGGAGGTTCAGTTCCTAGAGCTAAAGCAGGGAACGATGTCGGTGCCAGAATACGCCGCAAAATTTAACGGGCTGGCCAGGTTTGCGATGTACCAGGTCAATACTGATGAGAGGAAGGCGAGAAAGTTCGAGCAAGGATTGAAGCCCTGGCTCTACAATAAGGTCGCCATGTTCCAGCTGAGAACATTTGCAGCTGTGCTGGAAAAGGCCATCCTCGCTGAAGGTGGAAGCGACGCGTTGACCAAGTATAATCAGGACATGAAGAAGAAGAAGAATGAGACAAAAAATAAGGCTGGTGGAAGCGGGGCTATCAACCAGAAGAGGAAGTGGGACGATAACACTTCTGCTGGGAGTCAACAAGGAAACCAGCAGAAGAGAAAGATTAAAGCATGTGTGACATGCGGGAAGAATCACACTGGAGTATGTCTGAGGGGGAGGCGGGTGTGCTTCAACTGTGGTTAGGAAGGCCACATTGTGCCGAATTGCCCTAAACCTGAAGAAGGGAGCTTGCTATACATGTGGATCTAAGGATCACATAGCCCAAAGTTGCCCTAAGAAGCCAGCTGGAGGGTCGACAGGTGGGAGAGGAAATGGCAGCGGCAGCACTTTAGCTATCATTGGACCACTGCAGGCGATCCAACCTACTGCCAGGACGTTCAACATAACGGTGCAAGATGCTGTGCAGTCAAAAGATGTGGTGTCAGGTATTATTCTGGTCAATAGTATAAATGCATATGTATTATTTGATTCGGGTGCTACTTGTTCGTTCATATCTGATGATTTTGCTAAGACCCTAGACTTACCTAAAGAGGGATTAGTTACCCCTTGAACATAGAGATTGCGAATAGGGAGGTTATTCCTGTTAGGTTTGTATACAAGAACTGTAGATTGGACATTAAGGGTCAGGAATTGAGGGTAGATTTGATTCTGATTAAACTTGGGGAGTTTGACGTAATATTGGGTATGGATTGGTTGTTCAACCATGGGGCGGTAATCGATTGCCAGAAGAAGTCTATGAACCTTTTGACTCCTTCGAAGGTAGTATTTTATGGTAGCAATTCTCCTAGACAAGCGAGTTGTCTGACGATTATGTAAGCCAAGAAGTTGTTGAGGCAAGGCTGTATAGGATACTTAGCCTATATAGTAAATACTCGTAAGGAGAGCCCGAAGATAAAACAGATATCAGTGGTTAGGGACTTTGTGGATGTATTTTCGAGCGATTTGCCAGGACTTCCGCCAGATAAAGAAATAGAGTTCGTGATCGACTTAGCACCGGGGACTGCTCTAATTTCGAAAGCTCCGTACATAATGGCTCCAGTTGAGATGAAGTAGTTGATGGTTCAACTGCAAGAATTGCTAGACAAGAAGTATATTCAACCGAGCATTTCACCGTGGGGAGCGCCAGTATTGTTCGTGAAGAAGAAGGATGGATTATGCAGCTTTGCATTGATTATAGGGAGTTGAACAAAGTCACGATCAAGAATAGGTATCCTTTACCTAGGATCGATGACTTGTTCGATCAACTGAAGGGTGCTAGATACTTTTCAAAAATCGATTTGAGAAGTGGATATCATCAGTTGAAGGTAAGAAGAGAAGATATACCGAAGACGGCTTTTAGGACTCGGTATGGACATTACGAGTTCTTAGTGATGTCATTTGGTCTAACAAATGCACTAGCTACATTTATGGACTTAATGAATAGGGTGTTTAAGCCATTTCTAGATAAGTTCGTAGTGGTGTTCATAGATGACATTTTGGTTCATTCCAAAACTGAGGAAGAACACACTGAACATTTAAGGCTGACATTAGAATTGCTGAGACAGGAAAAGCTATATGCAAAATTCTCAAAGTGCGAATTCTAGTTAGAACGTGTGCAATTTATTGGCCACGTGATTGACAAGGATGGGATTTCGATAGATCCGTCGAAAGTTGAAGCGGTGATGAATTGGGATCAACCAAAAACACCGTCTGAAGTGAGGAATTTCTTGGGATTGACCGGTTATTACAGAAGATTTATCCAAGATTTTCCAAGATCGCAACTTCGTTGACAAATTTGACTCATAAAACAGTTAAGTTTGTTTGGACGAAAAAGTGTGAGGAAAGTTTTCAGGAACTGAAGAAGAGGTTGAGTACTGCACTGGTGTCGTCATTGTCGGATAGTACAGGAAATTTCGTGGTATACAGCGATGCTTCACATAAGGGTTTAGGCTGCGTGTTGATGCAGAGCGGCAAAGTTATTGCCTATGCATCACGTCAGCTGAAGGATTATGAGAAAGGATATCCGACCCATGTCTTGGAATTGGCGGCAGTAGTGTTTGCTCTGAAGATTTGGAGACACTATCTTTATAGAGAAAAGTGTGAGATATACACAAATCACAAGAGTCTGAAGTACATCTTTACACAGAAGGATTTAAACATACGCCAAAGGAGATGGTTGGAACTAATCAAGGTCTATGACTGCGAGATTCTTTACCATCCGGGTAAAGCTAACGTTGTTGCGGATGCTTTAAGTAGGAAGGGTCGGGAGCAGTTAAATATATTAACTAATCAGGACTAGTTGATAGAAGAGATGACTAAATTGGAACTGGAAGTTAAGTATCCGAAAGAGTCGGACGAGAAGCTATTTCAAGTAACTACTAGTTCTACTTTGGTGGACCAGGTGAAAGAGGCACAACTTCACGATGAGGAGTGCGAAAAGATCCGGAAAAGAATAGCTGATAGTGGAGAAATAAAGTACAAGATCGATAATGAGGGTCGGTTATAATTTGAAGGAAGAATCTGGGTACCGCTAGTACCAGACGTCAAAGAGGAGATTCTGAGCGAAGCTCATAGTTCAAGATATTCGATTCACCCTGGGAGTACGAAGATGTACCAGGATCTCAGAAAGTATTTTTTGTGGCCGAATATGAAGAGAGACGTTCCTGAATGCGTTGCAAGATGTCTGACGTGCCAGAAGGTCAAGGCAAAACATCAGAGACCGAGTGGATTATTACAACCGCTAGAGATTCCAGAATGGAAGTGGGAGCATATCACGATGGATTTCATGGTTGGTCTTCCAGCGACTCAGAAGGGTTTCGATGCGATATGGGTTATAGTGGATCGACTGACGAAGTCAGCTCATTTTCTATCGATCAAGATTAAATTCAACTTGGATCAGTTAGCGAAACTCTACGTTAAGGAAATTATTTCTCAACACTGGTGTTCTGGTGTCGATTGTGTCCGACAGAGATCCGCGTTTCACGTCGAATTTCTAGAAGCGTTTACAAGAGTGCTTGGGAATGCAACTACAAGTGAGTACGGTGTACCATCCTCAGACTGATGGCCAACGCGAGAGAACGATTTACAGGTTAGAGGATATGCTGAGAGCTTGCGTTATGGACTTCAAAGGAAGCTGGGATGATCATCTACTGTTAGTGGAGTTCGCCTACATCAATAGTTACCATGCGAGTATTGGCATGTCGCCTTACGGAGCGTTATACGGCAGAATGTTTAGAACTCCATTGTGCTGGGATGAGGTTGGTGAACGACAACTGTTGGGACAGGAACTAGTACAATAAACTGCCGAAATCATGAAGCTAATCAGAACGAGATTGGTTGCTGCTCAAGACAGACATAAAAAGTATGCCGATCATCATCGATAGAATCGAGAATTTGCAGTAGGAAGCTTTGTTTTCCTGAAAGTATCTCCATGGAAGGGAAAGATTCGATTTGGCAGGAAGGGGAAGCTGAGTCCCCGATTTATTAGACCTTTTGAGATACTACAAAGGGTTTGTGAAGTAGCTTACGAGGTTGCGTTACCTCCGGAGCTAGATAATATACACAACGTATTCCATATTTCCGTGTTGCGACCGTACAAACACGACTACAATTATATAATAGAATACGAGCCTTTATAATTCGATAATGACTTAACATATGAAGAGGTTCCCGTACAGATAGTCGATAGAAAGGAACAAATACTTAGAAATAAAGTGATACCTTCTGTTAAGGTAATCTGGAGGAACCACAGTGCTGAAGAAGCTACGTGGGAACTCGAAGATGTTATGATAAAAACTTATCCCCAATTATTTGCGTAATTCTTTGTGTAATTTCTTGTATACCGATTCTGGGGACAAAATCTTTTTAAGGGGGGAAGAATGTAATGGATGAGATTTTTTTTAGTTGTGATTCTGGGGACAGAATCTTTTTAAGGAGGGAAGATTGTAACGAATGAAAATTTAATATTTTAATTGATTTATTTATTGAGTTAAATAAATAATTTATGTGATCGTTGTGGAATAATTTAATTAAGTGAATGAATATTTAATATTTAATTCAATTGATGTGTAACAATTTTATGGTATAGTTCTAATTTAATTGAGATAATTAAATTAGATGAAGTTTATGTGGTAATTGTTACATGAGATTATGATTAGCGAGTAATTATAATTGTTATGTGGCAAATTTTATTTGATTAATTGATGTTAGCTTTAATTTAATTAAATTAGAATGTTAGGATTTAATTAATTAAAGTGTAACATTGAAAGTATGTGTTAAATAATTTATTAAGTAAATTAAAAAGGTTTTTTAATTTAGTTTTGCCAAACAAGGCCCTTAAAACTGTTTTTAAAGAGTTTTGCCAAACAAGGCCCTTGCACTTGTTTTAAATGAATTTTACCAAACAGGGCCTTAAGTCCTTAAAATCTAATTTTTAAAATAAATGATTTTGGCCAAACAAAGCCTTATGGCATTTTGATATTTGAAAATATGTAACTTGTATATGTATTAAGTAGAGGAGTTAATATTTGTCAGTTATATATGTAGACACTCAAATTTTTTGCATTTCAGGTACTAACCTGGCAAGAGGGAAAAACCGTCAACTTAGCCCCGATCACCAATATCGGGATGTCAACTCAATCCCGGTCACGAATACCGAGACAACCACAGTCCCGATCACCAATATCGGGATGTCAACTCAATCCCGGTCTCAATACCGGGCCATCAGTTCAACCCCGGTCTCAATAACGGGCCATCATGCCAGCCCTAGTCTCAACCTGGAAGGTACAGGTCAGCCCCGGTCTTAACTCGGGAAGTACAGGTCAGCCCCGGTCTCAATCCGGGAGGTACAGTCAGCCCCCGGTCTTAACTCGGGAGGTACAGGTCAGCCCCGGTCTTAACTAGGGAGGTACAAGGCAGTCCCGGTCTCAACCCAAAAAGTACAGGTAAGCCCCGGTCTCAACCCGGGAAGTATAGGTCAGCCTCGATTGGCTTGTAATAGAAGGATTCGGATACTCCCTAGTCTCAACCTGGGAAATCAGGTCAACTTCGAAAACGATCCTGAAGCATCACATCATCTCCAGAAGAAAACCTAGAGGGACCAAGTAAACCTCAGAGACAACAGTGAGGACAAACAGACTCGAATGGGATCCAAACCTTGAAAACAACCCTAGGAAGTCAACCGAAGGCCATGCCGACACTAAAGGCAACTCTAAGAGGGGTAAAACGGTCATTTTATCAAATCTAAGTTGATTCGATCAAACTCAAGCCGAATTGATGCCACCAAGCAGACCTGATAAAAGCGCCAGGCCGCCAGCGGGCCGGGTCAAATTTGGGCCGGGCCAAAATGGCCCAGTTTTTTCTAGGCTGAAAATATGAGGCCCGTGGCCCAGGCCAGCCCGCGGGCTTCTATTTTTTTTTTACAAGAACATTTCTTAATCTTGAAAGGATTTATTTTGGTTTATGAAAAAAAATCAAGAAATGAAAATTTAGGAAAATAGGATGAAAAAATTAAGCATTTTTGACGGAACTTTCACCTCCATGTGATCATCATCTGAATGTGAATGTGGAACTAGCTTCAACTTTCTTTTTGTTGTATGGTCTAATTTTAAATTAAGCTGCTACTGATAAAATTCCATTTATCTGTTTAATTATAGCAATATTGATCTGAGTACCTCTTTAGTTTATCAGGAATAATTTATTCAACTGAACTTTGACTAAGAAAGACAAAAACCAAGCCGTATTTGGTTTAGTACAATGTACCCATTTTCACCAACAACACAGTATGAGTTGGTAAAGACAGAGAGAAAGACGTATAAAATGAATTATCTAAAACACATGCCACAAAATATCGACTCTTACAAAATTTAGATACAAGTCACAACATTATTATTTATTTATGAATATCCAAACCTTTAGATTCTGCAGCTGACTTGTTAGGTCGACAGCTCGAACACGTATGCTATTTGCTACAGTGGGTATGTCAAACACATATTTCCCCTGCTTTGTTTCAGACATGAAAATTTAATCACGCCATATTTAATATGACCAATTATACAATTATTTATGCAATAAACAAATGGCTATTCTCACTTCTTTAATATTGCATGGGGCCTCACACAATAACTACTAATAAACCAGTCAAACAATATTTTTAAAAAAAAAAGCCCGCGGGCCAAGCCGGGCCACCCGCGAGCGGGCCACAACGGGCCAGGCCAAATTTGGGCCGAGCCAAAACGGCCCAAGTTTTCGTGGGCTAAAAAATACAAGCCCAAAGTCCAATTTTTACGGCCCGGCCCGCGATCCCGGTTCAATTTTCCCAGGTCTACCATCAAGGTCAGAATGAACCATAACAATGATCCCGAGTGCAAACAGCGCAAGACAGCTCAACGGACAAACTGCGGGGAATCAAAGACCTGGTTATGAACCCATCTTTTTGGACCCGAAAAATATTTTATCCCATGCCATGGTGACACTCTCGGTGAGGGCTTTCCGGAAAGGTATCGCACGCCTCAAACGGACGCTCCTATCAAAAGTTAGAAAGTTTCGAATCAGACCTCGCGTTGCTCGGAGTGCACGACTTCGAGACAACGGAACGCGCCATGTGGGCCCCGCCACAAGGAGCCCCACCTCTATCTGTGGCAGCAGCAGGTAGAGTGGAGGCTCCCTGGCCTATATATATGAGGGCACCCCCACTTATTTTTATTATTCCGAAACGCTTCGAACCTCTGCCCGTTGGTTTTCTGTCTAATTTCTTTTCTTTTAAACTCAAATTTTTTCACTCTAACACGTAGATATACCCACATACTACCACATATCAAAAAATAACCGATAGATTCGGACGTTTAAAGTCCACGATTTGGCAAAAAGCTCGTGTAGTAGTTCATTGCGAGTATTTTTACGATCAGCAAGTCAATACTACTATTTTGCACTTTTATACACTTGCACGTTAAGTTTCATTTTCTAAATATGCCCGAAAATTCCGTGGCTGTTTTCGTCAACTTTTGGTATATTTTTGTACTTAAACTCATTTTCTGGCATTTCTACAACTCGGATTGACGATCCGTCGCTTCTAGCAGCTTCGGCATACTTGCGTCTTCGTTTTAAGCAACTTCGCTGGACTAGATTATCTTCTCAGTCCGGGTTTGGCTTTTATATATATATATATATATATATTTAACTGTATATATACTAACTTTTCAATTCTGTCAAGCCCGGATGTCAAATCCACGGTAGTTTAGTGCTTTTATATATATTTATGCATATATAAGCAACTTTCACCACCATTGGGTTATCTTCCCAGTCTTGGTTGACTAAGTTTTTGTCCATATATATATTTATATTTAAGTCCGGCCTGGATCATTCTGTGGCATTTATACTATTTTTGCATCATTCACCATCACTGGGTTATCTTCCCAGTCTTGGTTGACTACTTTTCTGTATATATTTACATTTTCAGTTCGACCTGGATCATTCTGTGGCCTTTTTACTGTTTTTATATAAATGCAATCTTCACCACCACTGGGTTATTTTTCCATTCTTGGTTGACTACATTTATGTATATTTCAATTTCAGTACGGGCACATGCGTGAAAACCCATCGCCCTTTTTACTGCTTTTCTATATATATTTCAATTCTGTCCAGCCTGGATCATTCCGTGGCTTTTATACAGCTGTTATATATATATATATATCAATTTCAGTTCGGGAACAGGCGTGGAAACTCATCGCCCTTTACAGCTTTTATATATATATATATATATATATATATATATATATTTGCTTTAGTCACATTTATTAAATTGTTGCTTTAAATATTCATTTTATATAAATCGGCACTGACTTATCTGCGGGCAAACTAGATTTATTTAAATCTCGCCAACTCTAGCTTTCAAACGGTTCAAAATCGATACAGACGGAACCGGAAAGCTAGAATGGCTGAGATTTATTTAAATCTAGCATTTTTCTAGTTTCAGTTATAAAAGCTACCTCGTGGCCCTTAGATCTTTATCTAGTGGGAACGAAACACTTCGGCTAGGTGCGAACCAGGATTGTCTGAATGAATCCTCGCTTCTGGCGACATTTGGATATATATGTTTTTGTACAAATTTGAGCTGTGCAGGTTTATTGGCCTCCCTATGTGAGCTTAGGAATCGTGGGATTCGTGATCAAACTGTTCAAAATCTGATTCCCACGATGAACAAACTCCATTTTACAGATATACCCTGCTAGTTTTTCTGTAAAAATGTACATACAAAAGACCTTAAAACGGTTATCCGGACTTAAGGTCTCAACATAGTGAAAATATGGTTTGTAGTATCAGAGTCTCTCCGATGGCTATCATGCCCATGAGGAGACCAACATTTGTATATATGTTGTGGTCGAGGATGCTTTGCAGCCCGACAATCACCATCAAATTGAGCCTTAAGGCTGAAAAGATAAAACTGAAGTATCGATATGCTTTAATTCCTTTGTTAGCGTAAGGGTTTGAAAACCTTCTTTTAAAACCTCATTCAAATAATCTTTTAGAAAAGAAAAGCTTTTGCAAATCAAATCAAATACTTTTACAAATCAAATCAAAGACTTTTTGCAAAGCAAATCAAACCCTTCATATATAGATTCAACGATGCATAAGACATACTTTCAATCAAATATAGGCCCAATTTTCAAACTGCATTTACACACACGTTACAGATTTAAAAGGGAAATATTAAAAAGATGCGGTACCGTGTTTACACGGGAGTTGTGGGGTGCCTAACACCTTCCCCACACTTAACCAAGCCCCCGAGCTCAAAACTTTGTTTTCAAAGATCAAGTTTCGACAGTGTCCAGCAATTGGGCCTCTTTTAAACAAAACTCGGTTGAGTTGGTACAACCATTTCAAAACTACCAACTGGCGACTCTGTAAAACGTTTAATCGTCGACATGATACATGTTGGCCTTTTCCTAAAAAACCCTTCAAAACCTTTTTTGCAATAAAAAGAGTAAGGGTAGAGATAACTTAGGAAGTGACCCGACCCGCGGATTTTTTCCCGACGTCGACAGGTGTCGACTCTGCTGGAGACAGTAGAGGGCTTAAGCCGGGTTCAAATCTTTTCAAAAATCTTCCTTTTTAAAACTACGTAAGTGTGAATGCTGCGACTTTACATTGAATGAATGCATGAATACTGCGTCTTTACATTGAATGAATGTGAATGAATGCTTTCCTGTATTTAGTGCTTCACACCCATATTAGTGCTTCGCACCAATGTCATCATATGCATACGGTGAGACTCGATGTATATAAATTTATGTTGTGTGATTCTTCCATCGGGAGGCAAACCAGTCGGTGATAAGTAATGACTCTGGGGACGGCTAAGTCTCTGGGGGCTCATGAAAATGCACCACCCAGATGTGCTCCAGTTGAAAGATCGGATTAATTTCCCCTCTAGTAGATTGCGATGATCTGGGGACCTTCATGCCAAAACGCCGCGAGAGTAGCCTAAGATAGGTCAGCCTCTGATTAACCAAATCCGATGGAAAGCTTCTTCATGCCTTCTTCTTTCAATTCAATGTCAAGTTTTTAATTCCAAATGTAAAGGAGCACAATGTAAATATCATAATGAAAGATTTACATTTCCTGTCATATACATCTTGTTATCCTGTCATCAAAACAACAAACCTCTGTTTTGTCCTCCTCACAGGGTGGCAATTAAAGTGCAGACAAAAAGGGGGAAATGCAGATCCCTGAACCTCGATCTAGTCAAAGAACTAACAAAACCCCTGAAATCACAAATCTTAGGGAAGATCGGGAAACTGGCGATATCCGAAGGAAAGTCCGAAAAATAGAAGAAACCATCCGTTCAATCAAAGGGACTGGAAACCTTGGAAGTGTCACCTATTCAGATCTCTGAATATTCCCAGGGGCTAGATACCCTGACAAATTCCAAGTCCCGGAGTTTGAAAAGTATAATGGGGCAGGCGATCCATATACACACTTGAAGGTATACATTGGCGAGCTAGGGTCTTATGCTGAAGATGAAAGCCTCAAAATGCAGCTTTTCCAAAAGAGTCTCACTAGATAGGCTAGGACATGGTATGCCCGACTTGATAATGCAAAAATCCACAGTTGGGAAGAGCTAGCTCATGCCTTCCTAACTCAATACAGCTTCCAGTCTCAGATAGCTCGTGATCGATATCAGGTGACCAAGGTTAAAAAGCAAAGCAACGAGTCTTTCCGTGAGTATGCCCAAAGATGGAGACGTCTGGCAGCACAGGTCAGCCCACCTATGACAGAAACTAAAATGGTGATGACTTTTATAGACATCCAAGAGGCACCTTACTATGAGGAAATCCTAGCTGGAATAGGAAAGCCATTCTCAGAGATGATCAAACACGGTGAAATGACAGAGATGGGCCTGAAAGTAGGAAAGATTAAAGATCTCACGGCCTTGGAAGTAGTCGCCGAGCATATACAGTCTAGCAACTATGCGAGTGATCCCATGAGGATACCTAGGAAAGGCGATGAAGATGTATCCCTCATTATACAAGGGCAGTCTATGAGACCCAATCGTAGTCCCCCTATTTGGAAGAAGGAAGACAATCTGTCATTTTAACAACAGGCCGTATTCAACCAATGCCAGGATAGAAAGAGATAATTTGAAAGAACGGAAAATTGGGTGTTCACTCCACTAGGCGATTCCCTTGAAAACATGTTGGTGATGTTAATAGATCACAAGAAAATTATCGAATTGGCTCCACCTCTAGATCCAAAAAGCAAAAGATATAATCCTAACCAGAGATGTGCTTACCATTCGGGATCTTCAGGGCACGATACACAAGATTGTTGGTCTTTGAAGCATAAAATCCAAAACCTGATCGAAAACGGCAATCTGGTGGTCTAACAACTTGACCATCCAAATGTCAACACCAACCTTCTAATACCGCATGATATAGAAGGAGTAAACATGATCGGGTCAGGAAGCGATGAAATGTATCCAAATCGTAAATACATACGAAGGATGGAGGAATACCCCCCAAAGGAACAAAACAAATGTCCTAGAACTGGAAAATGCAGAGGAGGGTATGACAGTGATGCAAAAGTTAGATACGATCCAACATCAAGTAACTCTGCTGGCTAATCTGATAGTGCGCCAATATTAGGATATGAGGCAGCATTTCACTCAATTATCAGAAAGCCAAGAGAAAAAGGAGGTTATTCAGAATGTAAGCCTATCTCCCTCCAGGATTAGCCAGCTAAATGAAGAAGATCAAAGCAAGTTGAGTAGACGAGAAAGGTGGAATGATAAAATTACTAGAAGATCTCGTCAAAGAAAAAATCATCCGGAGGAATGCGAATTCCCAAATAGGAAATATCAAGCGACATTCCAAACATTAGCAAACCCTCGAAATCCTACAGCACCGAGAGTCGGGGAGAGTAGGCGGAGAAGGGTATTCACGTCTCTGGGAGACTTGTTAGAAAATTTATTAGCACTGTTGATTGCGCATAAAAAGATTACTGAGCTCCCTCCTCCTATGGATCCCAAAGGAAGGCAATATGATCTCAACAAGATTTATGCTTATCATTCCAGAGCATTAGGACATGCAACCGAGGAAAGTTGGGCTTTGAAACACAAAATCCAAGATCTCATTGAAAATGGAGAATTGAAGATAGAAGTCCCCATAACCAGAAAAGGCGAAAGGGAAATAAAGAGCTTAAGATGTCCGCTCGAGACAGGCAATTCAAAGGATGTGACGGCTATGAGCACCAATCCGGGCGGAACACAAGGTGGACTGATCTTAATGTCTGGAGTGACAGAGGAGACAAGAAAGTCCTCTAAGGAAATTTATCAGTCACCATCAAATATCTTGTTGCCCAAAGCCAGCAACCACAGTCCTGACTTTACCCTCCTAGATGATGAAGAGGAAATACTGATCCTTCCCAGTGTGGAAAACACCAAAAGGAAAGTTCCTTGCGAGAAATAAAACAACAGTGTGAGAGTGATCTCATAGTCAAAACCTCTCAAGTCCATAAGAAAGGTGAAGGAACAGATGAAGAAAAAGGTGGCGAAGTCCTTGAGGAAGCCAACCCATCGAGGAATCTAGAGTTCATCCCTTTCTGCGACGAGTCCAGTTTGAGCCTCCTTAAGGGATATGTTGATTCAGGAGGCGATCAAGTTATGGCCGGGATTAAAGATATTCATGACAAGGAGGTAACCTCTATCACGAGCCTCGAAGGCAACACAACCACTGACAACTGGACTATCAGGCCTCAGCTCGCCAGGAGGATGTAAATCCAGAGAAAAGTTGGGACATTATCCTTTGTTTTAGCATCATGCCTTTTATTTTCCATGCATACAAAAAATTAAAAATCAAGCACACAAAAAAACCTGAACTACGAATGACATGATCTCCCTTAACCCGGGAGTACGTAGGCAGCCATTCATGGTGCGGTATGACTTTCAAAGAAAAAAAAACCAAAAAAAAAACCGGTCCCAAGACACCGAAAACCCTATAAACCCAAATTCTTTCAAACCTCCTGGTCGACGGGCTTTGCTGAGGAAAATCAAAGCTAGTCTCTGAACCCGTGGACAAATGGGATAACAGTGCCAACATGGCATCTCTCTGAAGATGGAGGAGCATCTGCAAGCTCCTGACCCTCGGTCTCCATACGAGTCAGAACATCCACTATTATTTGCATAGTGCTGCTATAACCACCTATGAAAGCACTCATCTCTCCAACTAGGCTGTCCGTATATGATCTGAGTGCAGTGTTGTCCGCAATATAAACATCTCGGATAGCTATGGCCTCGTCCCTCTCAGCAAAAGTGGCATCCCGAGCAACTAATGCCTCATCAATCTCTTCAAAATCCGTATCTTGGGTCGATCGAGCATCGTCTTTTTCAACAAATACCGCATCCCAAATAGCTCAAGCCTCGTCTCTATCAGCAAGAGCCATATCTCTGATATAAAGGGCTGTCAACATAACGCCCTAGTTTGATCTCCCTCGAAAGTCATCCGAGCCAGTGAATCTGCCATAGTTGGATCTGTCCCAACGAGAATGCTCGGAGGGTCACTAACCAAAGCCGCGGTTAAACTAGTAAACAACTCATCCTCTGTGGGAGAATTGGGATCCTCCATGATCTCCTCCTCGTCTGAATCCATAATCGGAGCTGACTAAATCACCGTAGTTGCTGCAATATCGGCCTCCAACCATGCAGAATATTCTGGAGAACAATTTAGATAGCTAGTAGAAAAATCAGACCTCTCCCTACGAGTCCAACACTCATAAGTCCTAGTAAGGTCAGCTAACGACAAAGACGAAGATGATATTCTCTGATCCGTAGGCCCTCAAAGTGGTGAAAGCTCTAAAAATGATCAAACTGGGCCATAACTACTAGCGGATGATATGTGGTCACCCCTCTCAAACCCGCCAGAGGCAGATAATCTATGCCAACTACATGAGTGATAAAGCTGTAGAGGGAACTTAGCCCGAAGCATGGCAAGATCGAAGATGGATGATCAATCGCCATCAAAATGGCCAACCAAGATGCTGTATTTGTACACTCTATCAATCGAAAAGAGTAGGACATGGCTATCTCATAGGTAAAGCAGTACCCATGGTGTCTGAAGGTGTCGATTGGACTCAAGTGTATCATGAACCACACATACAGCAGAACGGCACTGCCTCTGAAAAATCCCCCTGGATGGGTAATGCAGAATGTAGCCAACCTCAAAGTCTAGGCTAATGTCATCGGCAAAATAGTACAACCCTATTGGAGGGCATGAACCACTACCATCAAGTCAGTATCTAAGTGGTCCATATACAGGGGCATGTCCAGATAAGCAGTGATGCACATCAACAGAACATCCACTAGTGTAAACTGTCACTCATCTGCCGAAATAATAAAATCCCCAGAGAATCGCTCGTAGCTGTCCAACCTACCAAAGCGATCAATCAAAAAGTCCATGGACACTACATGTCCAGCAGTAACCTCCTCAGTGACGACTCTGCGTCTCAGACCTATCACTGTCATGAATGGTCATCTCATGTCAGTAATGGCTGTTCTGACATATGGCAGATCTAATGCCAAACCCATGAGGCGCTTATACTCCTCCAGCATAGGAGTCAAATCATGAAGGCCAAACCTGAAAAGCCTACATCCAAGAAAAACCCTCAGAGTCAGCAACCCATGTTGAGAGGACCCAACGGCACCTCAATGTTGTTCCATCAAATCCGGAGCAAGTCTTGAATGGAAGAGACATCGATACATCAAGACGACCAATCACAGGGATGAAATGGAAATTATCATAGGATGCAACCTGTCAGCAACTCATCACTCCAGATGTGCGAAAAGACCTGATGCCAACTTTTATGAATAAAGATTTAATTTTTTTATATATTATTTCAAAATAGTAAGGTGTTGATTTGATAAATGTGAAAAGTTATGGGTGAAATGTGCAAATATTTTAAAATGAGCAAGTGGTTATAAAATATTCTTGTTGTCGGGGACTATTCGTTTGGTCGTGGAATATTCTTGTTGTCGGGGAATGTTCGTATGACGACGTAGCTATTTGTGGGCCCCACAACGGAATAACTGTCGGATATAGAAAGCGACAGAAATAACCTTTTTATAAAATAACGTCGTAGTTGTTACCGTTAGTACTGTTGAAATACCCTGTGGTTAAAATACAGTAATACGCGGTGTTGCACAGTAGCACACAGTATTGCGCAGTATTTTGAATTATTGAGTCTTACGTGAGAAGGCACTTACTCAATATTGTTACAGTAATTACTGTTCAATATTTTATATTATTGACTCAATAATTGCTACGTTGATATTTTATATTATTGATTCAATAATTGTTACATTGATATTTTATTGACTCAATAATTGCTACGTTGCAATTTTATATGATTGATTCAATAATTGCTACAGTTGATATTTTATATTTTTTATTCAATAATTGTCACTGCACAGTATTTCACATTATCAACTCAATAATTCATATTATTTGAATAATATTATTAGATAGCATTATTGACATTGACTAAGGAAGTTCTGTCTAGGAGGGGTTATTTAATTGCGCGCCAGTAAGGAGAAATCCTTATCGGAAGGCCCCCTCTTTCCTAGGAACGACCTGGCTGTCAATATTGTAGTTCTGTAATATTATTTGTGAATAATTAATTATTAATTTATATGATAAGAAAATATTTATTTTGTGAATATAAAAGAAGGAATTAGCACTTACGTGTTTTTATCAGTATTTTGGTGTGGAAAATCATCCGTTTATGGATTTCGGATAATTTATGTTTGGAATTTGGAAAAAGTTCTTTCTACAAAGTTGTAGAGAATTAAATTTCCTATAGAAGGTTATAGAATTTGTATTTTTCTGACAAATGGGCTATTTATTATGAATTATTGAAGTTTCGGGAAAAAATATTTTTTTAATGGGTGGGCCCCACTTTTGTTATTTTGTTGAAAAATTCTGATTTTTTTGGAGCAGTCGACGGCGAAATTTTTTAAAAACAAAATATTATTTTATTCAAAAGTCTACTTTGGCATTCTAAGCTTTTTCTATAAATAGGATGTTTAGGTTAGAATTGAAAATCACACCAGAATCAGAAGTTTTCTCTCTCTATAATATTGAGCGTATTTTTGTGAGTATTTAGATACTTTGAGTATTAGTATTCAGTGCAAGTTTCCTTCGGTATTATATCCGATATTCCAGCTAGAGGTACTATTCTTTTGAGGTAAGGGATGTTATTTTCTTTCGTAAATGATGTTATTCTTTTCAATATCATTATACCAAAATATTGTCATGGATTTTGTTATAAAATTCTTACTTTTTTCGTCGGGGTTACTATTCACGTATACGACACTATTCACGTATACGGTACTATTCACAGAAAAATAAAATTTTCTTCTATTTGTCCAAATTGTCTGTTATAGTTACTATCTTTGATTGGATTCAAGTTTTGATATTCATTCTTGAATTTTGCTCCACAAAGTATTATTATGGAATATTCTTGAACTTGAATAAACTAAAATACGAATCCTTAATCTTATCCTTTATTTCACTGGATTCGTTATTTATATGATTTTTCATCATCCTCAGTCCTAAGTGGTGATATAACTGAGTATCTTTGGCCTGTAGAGCAAAGATGAATGATTACCTAATGAATATCTTTGGCCGAAGTGCAAAGATGACAGGTGTTGAGATGAACATGACCATTAGTGATACAAATGAATATCTTTGGCCTGTAGTGCAAAGATGAATATTTGATTCGAGATGTATATTGATTGATGTTACAGGGATAAAATATTGATGATGGACTTTTAAATCATAGAAGATAGTAGACTTCGTTCTCTACTTAACTCTTCTAATGAATTGTTATTTTCGCTGCGAATATTGATCTAAAACTTGTTTTCCATAATATTTTATCTGAATTGTTGAAGACTAATGATAATTTATTTTCCATTATCTTAGTCATAATATTCTTTACTGGGCTAGTTGAGCTCACCCTTTTCATCTATTGTCCTCTTCAGGAAATGAGAACGTTGCGAAAACTAGTCGGGGGACAGAGTGATGGTCCGAGTTAGAGCAGTAGTAGTCCTCGCTATTTTTGAAAAATAATGGGATAATAACTGTTATAAATAAAGAATGAATTTGCATGTTGATATTTCGTATTATATACGATTTATATTGATACTCACAGTTGTGTGGTCGTATTTTGCACGACCGTGTGATATATAAGTTTGTATTTGAATTCTGTACCATGTATTTGGCGACTCATAATGGGTTGGGTTGACTGGACCTATTCTTGGGGCGTCACAGTTGGTATCAGAGCTTAGGGATATGATTTCTAGCGGAGATCGGGGAATAAAACTAGGAGGGGGAGAGACGAGTAAATCCTTCACTAGTATGTCCTACCTAAGCTTATGTGGTATTTAATTAGTCAGTCGGAGCATAGGGTTAATATGTGATATGTTATTTGTTTAATTAACCCTTATTTTATGGCAGTATTTGAGAATGGAAGCTGAGAATGTTAACAACGAAGTGAATGAGACCGTGGAGACACCTTTAATCACTAACCAGGAGAACTTGTAACAAGAAGGCAATGTTTATCCTGAAAACAACGCTGGTCAGACGATAAACGATGAGATGTATAGAACTTTTTTGCAGTTCATGCAAAACCAGACGAGGGAGATTCGTGTGCAACATACAGGTGGAGATAATAACAACTCGCGGCTTGTCACTGCCAAGCAGTTCAAAGAATTGGGACCACCAGAGTTTTTGGAGAAGCCGGATCCGATCAAGGCGGAGATGTGGGTTAAATAAATTACCAAGATATTTGATGTCTTGGGATGCACGGAGGAACAGAAGGTTTCATTTGCCACGTTTATGTTCCGTGGAGAAGCAGATTACTGGTGGGAGTCTGTGAAGCGTACCCAGCCTGCCGCACTCAAGATGTCTTGGGAAACGTTCCAGAAACTGTTCAATGACAAGTACTTTCCTGAAAGTATTCGTCATATGAAGGAGTAGAGTTTATCAGACTCGAGCAAAACAACATGACGGTATCCCAGTACGAGACTAAGTTCGCGGAGCTGTCCAGGTTTGCACCTCATTTGGTAGAGAATGAGAAACGTATGACGCGGATGTTTCTAAGAGGTTTGAAACCCGAAATACGTTAATACCTCATTTCTCATAAATTTTCTCTATATTCGGATGTAGTGAACAGGGCCCAGTTGTTAAAATGAGATAGTGATTATATGCAACTAAGGGACAACAACCAAGGTCGTACCGGTGGCAGCAGTCATCGGAGCAATGACAACCAGCGAGGAGGAAGGTATGACAAAAGCGGTAACCACTCCGGTGGTAATCGTGGCCATGATAGTAGGAAAAGCGAATCGGGGGGAGATTTCAAGAAGAGAAGGTACAACAATGAGAACGTGAAGACGTCAACATCAGCACCAGCATCAACTATTTTTAGGGGAGGAGAACGACCACCGGTCGTATGCTATAAATGCGGGAAAGAGGGACACATCAGCCCAAACTGCCGACAACAATTCAAAGCATGCTATAACTGTGGAAAAGAAGGACATATAGCTCGAGATTGTCCTGTTGCAAAACCAAGTCCGGCGGGGGTGGTGATTCCAAAGGCGGTTTCGGACAAGTCAAAGTCGGTGATTCCTGGAAGAGCGTTTTTCGTGACTGCCCAAAACGCGAGGGACCCGAATGAATTTATGATGGGTTAGTTAATCATAAATTTTTGCAAAATCTATACCTTATTGGATACCGGTTCTACCCATTCCTTTATTTCACCTGCTTGTGCTCAACGTTTGAACTTGACTTCTGATAAATTAGACTTTGACTTATCTGTTGAAACTCCGTTAGGAGAAACCTTCGTTACATCTATAGTTTACAAATCTTGCTTGATTCAGATTGATACCCTTACCTTACCTGTTGATCTTATATCTTTGAAAATACTTCCATTTAACGTGATTTTAGGAATTAACTGGTTAACCACTTACCATGCCAAAATTGATTGTTTTCGTAAGGTTGTTAGTTTTCATATTCCTAATCAACCTGTTGTGCGAATCCAAACCACCAAACCACTAAAATCAGTCAATATCATTTCAAGTCATAAAGCTATTCGTTTATTGAAAAATGGATGTCAAGCTTTCTTAGCTCATGTCACTGATCTAAACCAGAATACATTAGGTTTGAATGATATTTCCGTTGTTAAGGAGTTTCCTGATGTATTTCCCGAAGAACTTTCTGGTCTACCCCCAGAACGTTAAGTTGAATTCTTTATTGACCTTGAACCCGGTACAAAACCCATTTCTAAAACCCCATATCGAATGGCTCCTATTGAACTTCAGGAGTTAAAGGTCCAATTACAGGAATTGTTAGACATCGGTATTATTCATCCTAGTACATCTCCTTGGGGTGCTCCTGTTTTATTCGTTTGGAGCGAGGAATGTGAGAAGAGCTTCCAAGAGCTCAAGAGAAGACTTATTTCGGCACCTGTTCTGACAATACCATCTGGTTCGGATGGATTTGTTATCTACAGTGATGCTTCGGGCAAAGGGTTAGGATGTGTTCTCATGCAACATGGGAAAGTCATAACCTATGCCTCGCAACAACTCAAAGAATATGAGAGGAATTATCCTACTCATGATCTAGAGTTGGCAGCTGTCGCTTTTCCGTTGAAGATCTGGAGACATTATCTGTACGGGGAGAAAGTAGAGATTTATATGGATCATAAGAGCCTTAAATATTTCTTCACTCAGAGGGAACTCAACATGCGGCAACGACGTTGGCTTGAGCTGTTGAAAGATTACGATCATACCATCCAATACCATCCTGAAAAAGCGAACATGGTAGCTGACGCGTTGAGTAGAAGATTATATGTGGGAACGAGTGCGATGATGTCAAGTATACGTGTAGAACCAGCTTTGATTGATAAAGTTAAAGCTGCTCAAACTACGGATCCGGAGCTGATGAAGATGAAGAAGAAAGTGCAAGAAGGTGCCATTCCAGAAGCAAGAATCGATGAAGAGGGAATACTTCGAGTCAACTTCAGACTTTGTGTTCCTAACGACTCTGACTAGAAGCATAGAATCATGATGGAGGCACACAACACACCGTTTACAATCCATCTGGGAGTACTAAAATGTATCGTGATCGTCAACATATAATTTAGTGGAGCAATATGAAGAAAGAGATCGCGGAGTTTATTTCGAGATGTTTAACTTGTCAACGTGTAAAGGCGGAGCATCAAGTACCGAAGGGTCCATTGCAACCACTTGAGATTCTGAAATGGAAGTGGGAACACATTACGATGGATTTCGTTACTGGTTTTCGCAAGGTTTCTCAAGGCATAGATGCGATTTGGGTTATTATTGATAGATTAACCAAGTCTGCTCATTTCTTGCCGATACGAGAGACTTATTCCCTTGAACGTCTTGCTCATATGTACGTGAATGAGATTGTGAGATTGCATGGCATGCCAGTATCCATAGTTTCGGATCGTGACCCCAGATTTACTTCACGATTTTGGATCAGTTTGCAGAAAGCTATGGCCACGGATTTACGATTCAGTTCGGCTTATATTCCTCAAACGGACGGACAATCGGAAAGAACTATTCAAACTCTTGAAGATCTATTGAGACTTTGTGTTCTAGACTTCAAAGGGAGTTGGGATAAGTACTTACCATTGGTGGAATTCTCCTACAATAACAGTTATCAAGCAAGTATAGGCGTAGCTCCATTCGAAGCGTTGTATGGGAGAAAGTGTCGTTCTCCAGTATGTTGAAACGAGGTGGGTGAAACAACATTGTTGGGACCGGAGTTAGTAAGTATGACTACGGAAAAGATCCAAATAATCTGACAACGTATACAAACCGCACAAAATCGACAAAAGAGTTATGCGGATCTTCATCGAAAGGACGTAGAATTTAATGTTGGGGACCATGTATTGTTAAGTATTGCTCCGTGGAAAGGAGTTACGAGATTCAGGAAGAGAGGAAAGCTCAATCCACGATTCATTGGTCCATTTGAGATTCTTGACAGAGTAGGAAATGTGGCTTATAGACTTGCTTTACCTCCAAGCATGTCTCGTGTTCATAACGTTTTTCACATATCTGTACTTCGTAAATATGTGAAAGACCCAAACCACATTATTGAGTTAGAACCGGACGAGATAGCTGAAGATTTAACGTACAAGGAGGTACCTGTCAAGATCTTGGATAGGAAGGAACATGTCCTACGCTCGAAAATTATACCTCAAGTTAAAGTTTTGTGGAGAAACCATGCTATTGAGGAAATGACCTGTGAATTGGAATCGGAAATGAAAGCGAGGTATCCTCACCTTTTTGATATACCAGGTATGTACGTCAATTTCGAGGATGAAATTTCATAAGGAGGGGAGGTTTTAAGACCCCAACTTTTATGAATAAAGATTTAATTTTCTTTATATATTATTTCGAAATAGTAAGGTGTTGATTTGATAAATATGAAAAGTTATGGGTGAAATGTGAAAATATTTTAAAATGAGCAAGTGGTTATAAAATATTCTTGTTGTCAGGGAATATTCGTTTGGTCGTGGAATATTCTTGTTGTTGGGGAATATTCGTACGACGGCGCAGCTATTTGTGGGCCCCACAACGGAATAACTGTCGGATATAGAAAGCGACAGAAATAACCTTTTTATAAAATAACGTCGTAGTTGTTACCGTTAGTACTGTTGAAATACCCGGTGGTTAAAATACAGTAATACGCGATGTTGCACAGTAGCACACGGTATTGCACAGTATTTCCAATTATTGAGTCTTACGTGAGAAGGCACTTACTCAATTATTGTTACAGTAATTACTGTTCAATATTTTATATTATTGACTCAATAATTGCTACATTGATATTTTATATTATTGATTCAATAATTGTTACATTGATATTTTATTAACTCAATAATTGCTACGTTGCTATTTTATATGATTGATTCAATAATTGCTACAGTTGATATTTTGTATTATTTATTCAATAATTGTCACTGCACAGTATTTCACATTATCAACTCAATAATTCATATTATTTAAATAATATTATTAGATAGCATTATTGACAATGACTAAGGAAGTTCTATTTAGGAGGGGTTATTTAATTGCGCGCCAGTAAGGAGAAATCCTTATCGGAAGGCTCCCTCTTTCTTGGGAACGACCTGGTTGTCAATATTGTAGTTCTGTAATATTATTTGTGAATAATTAATTATTGATTTATATGATAAGAAAATATTTATTTTGTGGATATAAAAGAAAGAATTAGCGCTTATGTGTTTTTATCAGTATTTTGGTGTGGAAAATCATCCGTTTATGGATTTCGGATAATTTATGTTTGGAATTTGGAAAACGTTCTTTCTACAAAGTTGTAGAGAATTAAATTTCCTATAGAAAGACATAGAATTTGTATTTTTTCTGACAAAGGGGCTATTTATTATGAATTATTGAAGTTTCGGAAAATAAATATTTTTTAATGGGTGGGCCCCACTTTTGTTGTTTTGTTGAAAAATTCTAATTTTTTTGGAGTAGTCGACGGCGGAATTTTTTAAAAATAAAATATTATTTTATTCAAAAGTCTACTTTGGCATCCTAAGCTTTTCCTATAAATAGGGTGCTTAGGTTAGAATTGAAAATCACACCAGAATCAGAAGTTTTCTCTCTATAATATTGAGCGTAGTTTTGTGAGTATTTAGATACTTTGAGTATTACTATTCAGTGTAAGTTTTCTTCGGTATTATATCCGATATTTCAGCTAGAGGTACTATTCTTTTGAGGTAAGGGATGTTATTTTCTTTCGTAAATGATGCTATTCTTTTCAATATCATTATACCGAAATATTGTCATGGATTTTGTTATGAAATTCTTACTTTTTCCGTCGGAGTTACTATTCACGTATACGGCACTATTCACGAAAAAACTAAATTTTCTTCTATTTGTCCAAATTGTCTGTTATAGTTACTATCTTTGATTGGATTCAAGTTTTGATATTCATTCTTGAATTTTGCTCCACAAAGTATTATTATGGAATATTCTTGAACTTGAATAAACTAAAATACGAATCCTTAATCTTATCCTTTATTTCACTGGATTCGTTATTTATATGATTTTTCATCATCCTCAGTCCTAAGTGGTGATATAACTGAGTATCTTTGGCCTGTAGAGCAAAGATGAATGATTACCTAATGAATATCTTTGGCCGAAGTGCAAAGATGACAGGTGTTGAGATGAACATGACCATTGGTGATACAAATGAATATCTTTGGCCTGTAGTGCAAAGATGAATATTTGATTCGAGATGTATATTGATTGATGTTACAGGGATAAAATATTGATGATGGACTTTTAAATCATAGAAGATAGTAGACTTCGTTCTCTACTTAACTCTTCTAATGAATTGTTATTTTCGCTGCGAATATTGATCTAAAACTTGTTGTCCATAATATTTTATCTAAATTGTTGAAGACTAATGATAATTTATTTTCCATTATCTTAGTCATAATATTCTTTACTGGGCTAGTTGAGCTCACCCTTTTCATCTGTTGTCCTCTTCAGGAAATGAGAACGTTGCGAAAACTAGTCGGGGGACAGAGTGATGGTCCGAGTTAGAGCAGTAGTAGTCCCCGCTATTTTTGAAAAATAGTGGGATAATAACTGTAATAAATAAAGAATGAATTTGAATGTTGATATTTCGTATTATATATGATTTATATTGATACTCACAGTTGTGTGGTCGTATTTTGCACGACTGTGTGATATATAAGTTTGTATTTGAATTCTGTACCATGTATTTGGCGACTCAGAATGGGTTGGATTGACTGGACTTATTCTGGGGGCGTCACACCTGATCTCCTTTGACCCACAGAAGCATATGCGTTACCGTCGTGGCAAAGTCTATCTCATACCCGACGATCTATTCCTTGAGCTAAAGACCACGGATTAAACCTCACAGATTAAGCCAAATCTGGTTAAAGCCATCACCACCAACCAAGCTGAACTCTTAGATCCAATTCATTGGAGTTCGAAGGCATCTAGAACATCAAAGTTGAAACAACAACACAGCGATATATCAAGTATAATCATCAACAAGGACCTTCGAAGAGCTGACACCCTCAATATGAAAACTTCATCAAATCAGAAGAAAGGTCATCAAAGCTAATTGCTCCTACAAATTAAAAACAATAACTGGGGCATCCAAGAATTAAAGCCAAAATCCACTACTTGTTCACCATAGGGGTCATGCTGTACAAAAGCTCTTGCGATCTCAGCATCTTATCAGCCAATTTGTCAAACATACAATAAGGCAATCACCCCAGACGATAAGCAAGACTGGGGAAATTTTATAATCGGCAATAACCCAATGTTGAGGCCCTTACAACAAGACTGGGCCAATTTTAGAAATCGCGACAACTCAACACTGGGGCATTTGTCAACCATCCAATGAAAATGCACTAGTCGGCACCATCAGCATGGTCTATCATCATCAAAAGCTTCCATCATTGGCGATTCGGTATGATCAACTTGTCTTTTCCAATCATAATTTTCTTAGAATACTGCGATCTAATGATAAAGTACATTTCTTTCATCTCTTTATGTGCCTTCAACTTCCAATTACATACATTTGCAAGGGTATACACATTAAGTATAGATAAATTTTGCATTAGAATCTCAGAAAAAAGCGAAAATAAAATTTTTGCTTAACTTATTATGAATTGGATTAATTCTGATAAGCGTTCGCGGAGCAAGAACCATGGGAATGATTAGAGAATTAAGACAATTCAACCTTTTGATTAGGCACGACATCCTAGTTTAAAGCGCTTTTTGGAACAAACTTGACCTCATATGCATGTCTTTACTTTGCGATTGCCCTAACTCTTAGCTGTGGGGTATGAAACTATGGCGACAAAGATGACAATCAGTAGCCAGCCTAATGTCTTGAATCGTGGCCTGGGTTACTCGAATTATTACGCCTGAGGGGTGTCTATACACTTGGTGCCGTAAAGCCATCTGGTTTGGGAGCCACCGGCCCAAAGCACGTTACATGGGTAACTCAGTGCCTAAGAAAACGAGCATTACAAGAAAAAGAAGGCAAAACTAGAGAAGATCCGAATCGTGGCCTAGGTTACTCGAGTAATTAAGTCTGAGGGGTGTCTCTACACCTGGTGCCCTAAAGCCGTCTGGTTTGGGAGTCATCGGCCCAACACTTGCTACATGGGTAATTTAGAGCCTAAGGAAACGAATCTTGTGTAAGCTTAGGCGAAGATCAAAACAAGTAGCCGCCTGACTTGTCTCGAAGTGTGGCCTTTGTTACTCGAGCTAGTAAACCCGAAGGGGTGTCTTAACACCTAGTGCCCTAAAACCGTCTGGTTTAGGAGTCATTGGTCCAAAACTCGTTACATGGGTAATTCTGAATAGCCTAAGAAAATGAGACAAAGTTAAGCGAGGAAAGCAGAAAAATTTTGCAAGATGAAAATGAGATCATCTAAAGTCATAGAAGAGAAACCCCAGCTAAGGGTTACGTCATTCATAGTGCACATGTCATATGATATTTAATTTTGTGAAGTAGTGTCTAGAGCGAAGATGAGGTGTCTCTGATGAAGGGAAATGAGTCTTTTGAATCTGATCCTACCCATGAAAAAATGACCATGGATGCTTAAAAGTTTTCTTGCGATGTCATAACTTGTCAAACAAAAATTTTGATTTCTTTAAGAAAACATCATTTCTAGATCGTTAGCGATAAGATAAAAGCTCAGTGAATCCAAGCATTCAATTTCATAAACTTTAAACTTCAAATGCCTCATTCACAAGATCCTACTAATCTCGACGGCCTGAGTCATCAAGCTTTTGGCACATTTAGTTCAATATACAGGAAATTGCTCACTCCGGATGTGGTCAACAAAGCAAGTTTCTTCTGTGAACCCCAGTAACAACCTACGAAAGGGCTGGGGCATTTCTGATTCCAAGGAATGGAAAGGATCTACGGCGGGACCAGGCTCCTCATCAAAAGAAAAAGGAAAATTCCTAAAAGAAATCAAGGCGACACAAGCTTGCCCCTCCACAAGAAGGGAAAAATTCTCAAGAGAGTCCTTGACTCAGAAAAAATAGATGCCCGATGACAAAAGGTCTGGCAAATGAAATCTAAATCATTAAACATGTCAACCTGCGCCAAGTCCTCACAAGACAAGGACTCTGCACTGCATTTCAACTCTGGGCAGTGAAGGAACGGGCTACATCCTCAAGGATGTCAGCATCACCCGGGTTATCAGCCAAGCCAGATCTAATCTAGCAGGGTTGCAAGTAAAAGAGCTTGCCCCTTTTCATACTCAATGATCAAACCATTGGCATCAATCCAGCGTAGCATCAAGGAAGGATCCGATGATGTAAACCATTGAACACAACTTTGGCAAATATATCAGGATATCTCCTAATGAAGCCATCACTGTCTGAATCGACAAAGGGACCAGCACTAGGTCCTAATTCCAAAAGAAAAATGGCAGCCTCTGCGAGATCCCCACCAAAGACGATATATAAAAGGGGAACATCCAAACCTGCTCTACGAATGACAAAAGGAGCCATATGGGAGTTAGAACTGCTAAGCCTATCAAAATCCATGCATGAAAAGAAGTTCTAAATTGCCTCAGAAAGGGTGAGGTATGACTCTACATCAATTCAGTTAAGCATATGCATCAACTTAGGACAAATTAAGATCATTATATCATGTCTGGTCTGCACATGTGCAACAAGCGCTACATCAGCGCACATCTCCATTAAAAAGTTAGGCATACATACCTAGTAGAATTAAAAATGCATACACATTAAACAAACAAACTCGATGAAAAAGTCTGCTACCATTCGAGTAGGTATCGGGACAGTCTAATGATCAAACATTGTCCCTACCATCAGGGTAGGCATTATTGCAAACTACCGGTGTAAGTTATCATCAGGATAGGCATCGGAAGCACCCACTGAGTTAACTCGGCAAAAGAGATATATCCCTAGCTGAGGAGCATTTAGAAATATACAACGGCATCAGCCAGGAGAAAATTTTCCCCTTATAGTATCGACAGATTGGAGAAACCATTGGTCTAAAATCATGGTAACAGAAAAGGCTATCATAAAGGACGTCATCCCCAGCAGAAATGTAGAAAACATTTTAGTTTATCTTTATCAAACAGAGTATCGGCAACACCGATAGAAATCAAAGCGTTAGAGTCAACACCAGCATAGACATCAGCAGCACTGATGAAACTCAACCATTGAAATCAGCCCCAACACAGGCACCGGTCAAGGTAAGCAATTTGCAATGCGATTTACGATGCGATATGCGATGCGATATGCGATTTGGGATGCGATATGCAATTTGCAAAGTGCAAAATGTGATTTGAGAAAACATTTTAACATTCATGGCATTGCGATTTGCATCATTAATATCCTGTCATATTTCAAGTGTCTAGTAAATCTTTATCATGTTCATTCCAATGCATTGCATAAATATGATAAAGAGGGGCATCTGTAGACACTCAAAATATTTGCATTCCTGGTACTAACCCTGCAGGAAGGAAAAACCGTCAACTTAGCCCCGATCACCAATATCGGGATGTCAACTCCACCCCGGTCACCAATACCGGGACAACCACAGCCCCGATCATCAATATCGGGATGTCAACTCAACCCCGGTCTCAATACCGGGCCATCAAGTCAAGCTCGGTCTCAACCTGGGAGGTACAGATCAGCCTCGATCTCAACCCGAGAAGTACAGGTTAGCCCCGGTCTCAACCTGGAAGGTACAGGTCCGCCCCGGTCTCAACCCGGGAGGTGCAGGTCAGCCTCGGTCTCAACCCAAGAGGTACAGGTCAGCCCCGATCTCAACTCGTGAGGTATAGGTCAGCCCTGATCTCAACCTAGGAAGTACAGGTCAGACTCGGTCTCAACCCGAGAAGTACATATCAGCCCCGGTTTCAATCCGGGAGGTGCAGGTCATCCCCGATCTCAACTCGGGAAATCAGGTCAACTTCAAAAATGATCTTGAAGCATCACATCATCTCCAGAAAAAAACCTAGAGGGACCAAGTAAACCTCAGAGGCAACACTGAGGACAAACAGACTCGAATGGGATCCAAACCTTGAAAACAACCCTAGGAAGTCAACCGAAGGCCATGCCGACACTAAAGGCAACCCTAGGAGGGGCAAAATAGTTATTTTACCAAATATAAATAGATTCGATCAAACTCAAGCCAAATTAATGGCACCAAGGTCAGAATAAACCATAACAATGATCCCGAGGGCAAACATCGCAAGACAGCTCAACGGATAAACTACGGGGAATCAAAGACCTGGTTATGAACCCGCCTTTTTGGACCCAAAAAAAGTTTTATCCCCTGTCATGGTGACACTCTCAGAGAGGACTTTCTGAAAAGGTATCGTACGCCTTAAACGGACGCTCCGATCAAAAGTTAGAAAGTTTTGAATCAGACCTCGCGTTACTCGGAGTGCTCGTACTTCGATATGACAGAACGCGCCATGTGGTCCCCACCACAGGGAGCTGCACCTCTACCTGCGGCAGTAGCAGGTAGAGTAGAGGTTCCTTGGCCTATATATATGAGGGCACCCCCCCCCCCTCATTTTTATAATTCTGAAACGCTTCGAACCTCTGCCTGTTTGGTTTTCTATCTAATTTCTTGTCTTCCAAACCCAAATTTTTTTACTCTAACACGTAGATATACCCACATACTACCATTTATCAGAAAATAACCGGTAGATTCGAACGTTTAAAGCTTACGATTTGGCAAAAAGCCCGTGTAGCAGTCCATTGTGAGTATTTTTACGATCAGTAAGTCAATACTACTACTTCGTACTTTTATACACTTGCACGTTAAGTTTCGTTTTCTAAATATGCCCGAAACTCAGTTCCGTGGTCGTTTTCGTTAACTTTTAGTACATTTTTGTACTTAAACTTATTTTTTGGCATTTCTACAACTCGGATTGACGATCCGTCGCTTCCAGCAGCTTCGACATACTTGCATCTTTGTTTTAAGCAACTTCGCCGAACTGGGTTATCTTCCCAGTTTGGGTTTGGCTCTTTTTTTGTATATATTTAACTATATATATACTAATTTTTCAATTCTGTCAAGTCCAGATGTCAAATCCGTGGTAGTGTATTGCTTTTATATATATTTATGCATATATAAGCAACTTTCACCACGACTAGGTTGTCTTCTCAGTCTTGGTTGACTACGTTTTTGTCCATATATATATATATTTACATTTCAGTCTAGCCTAGATCATTCTGTGGCCTTTATACTATTTTTACACCATTCACCATCACTGGGTTATCTTCCTAGTCTTGGTTGACTACTTTTCTGTATATATTTACATTTTCAGTTCGGCCTGGATCATTTTGTGGCCTTTTTACTGTTTTTATATACATGAAATCTTCACCACCACTGGGTTATCTTCCCAGTCTTGGTTGACTACATTTTTGTATATTTCAATTTCAGTACGGGCACAAGCATAAAAACCCATCGCTCTTTTTACTGCTTTTCTTTATATATTTTAATTCTATCCAGCCTGGATCATTTCGTGACTTTTATACAGCTGTTATAAATATATATATATATATATATATATATATATATATATACACTTCAATTTCAGTTCGGGCACATGCGTGAAAACTCATCGCCCTTTACAGCTTTTATTTATAATTATATACATATTTGCTTTACTCGCATTTATTAAATTATTTCTTTAAATATTCATTTTATATGAATCGGCACTAACATATCTGCAGGCAAACTAGATTTATTTAAATCTCGCCAACTCTAGCTTTCAAACGGTTCAAAATCGATACAGACGGAACCGGGAAGCTAGAATGGCTGAGATTTATTTAAATCTAGCATTTTTCTAGTTTCAGTTATAAAAGATACATCGCGGCCCTTAGATCATTATCTAGTGGGAACGAGACGCTTCGGCCAAGTGCGAACCAGGATTTACTGAATGAATTATCGGTTCTGGCGATATTTGGATATATATCTGTTTTTGTACAAATTTGAGCTGTGCAGGTTTATTGGCCTCTCTATGTGAGCTTAGGAATTGTGGGTTTTGTGATCAAACTGACCAGAATCTGATTGCCACGATGGACAAACTCCACTTTATAGATGTACCCTACCAGTTTTTTTGTAAAAATGTACATACAAAAGACCTTAAAACGGTTATCCGGACTTAAGGCCTCAACATAGTGAAAATATGGTTTGTCGTGTTAGAGTCCCTCCGATGGCTATCATGCCCATGAGGAGACCGACATTTGTATATATGTTGTGGTCGAGGATGCTTCGTAGCCCGACAATCACCATTCAAATTGAGCCTTAAGGCTAAAAAGATAAAACTGAAGTATCGATATGCTTCAATTCCTATGTTAGCATAAGGGTTTGAAAACCTTCTTTCAAAACCTCATTCAAACAATCTTTTCGAAAATAAAAGCTTTTGCAAATCAAATCAAACACTTTTACAAATCAAATCAAAGACTTTTTGCAAAGCAAATCAAACCCTTCGTATATAGGTTCAACGATGCATAAGACATACCTTCAATCAAATATGTGCCCAATTTTCAAATAGCATTCACACACACATTACAGATTTAAAGGGAAATATTAAAAAGATGTGGTACCGTGTTTACACGGGAGTTGTGGGGTGCCTAACACCTTCCCCACACTTAACCAAGCCCCCAAGCTCAAAACTTTATTTTAAAGATCAAGTTTCGACAGTGTCCAGCAATTGGGCCTCTTTCAAACAAAACTCAGTTGAGTTGGTACAACCATTACAAAACTACCAACTAACGACTCTGTAAAACGTTCAATCATCGACATGATACATGCTGGCCTTTCCTAAAAAATGCTTCAAAACCTTTTTTGCAAAAAAAAGAGTAAGGATAGAGATAACTTAGGAAGAGAGAAAGATCCGGGTTGTGACCCGACCCGTGAATTTTTTTTCGACGTCGACAATATATATTATATTATTATATGTATAATTTATATAATTTATATTATATCAGTTTTGTTTTACGTTAGTTAAGAGCTAGTCTATTAGAAAGAACAAAGAAGAAAGAACAAGTGTTAGAAGAAGAAAAAAATACAGAGAGTTAGAGAGAAGAAGAAGAAAGAGAAAGGAAGGAGAAAGCTAGAAAAATCATCATCTTCATCTTCTTCCTCACTAAGCAATAAGGGTATAATTCTTGTAACGACCCCAAAATTCATACAATATAACTCTCGACATCGGTCGTTAACAATACATCCTTATTCAGACTTTACATCATTAATCAATGATACAATCACTAAAAAATACGAAATATATAAAACTTTTATATTATTCCTTCTTTATTTCCCTGAATCTCAACCTTTATCATTACATAACTTTGATTCAACTTTATTTCATGAATCGCTGCGTCAGAGTTATTATAAACTAAAACTTACAACCACGTTCAATAACCCTTATACATCGGGTAAAATTTAAACTTTACAACTAAACATCTTTTAACCATCATACGTTATCAAATACATTATCTGAAACCTTAAACAGGGTCCAAAATAATAACAGTTTAGCCAAAGTATATAAATCTTCATGCATTACATCCGATTCATTTCTTTCAAGTAGCACATAGCGTTACCTTGAATCCTTAACCTGCAAAAGTGATTATTTGCACGAATGAGCTCGACAGCTCAACAAGATCTAACAGCTTTCATACATCACATAGCACATAAATACATGTTCAACATACATCTCATAATAATTAAAGTAACATGGCATACATGCTTTACTTCACATAACAAATATAAAGATTGAGTTCCTTACTCAATCAACATTCTTTAATCAATCAATGTAGTCATAAATTGACTTTAACATTTTATGCTTACAACATATATACAACATATCACGCTCTTTGCAAAACAATTTAAAACAGTTCATCATCAAGTTCACGTAGAAAATAGGAACTGAAAGACTTGCCTTGATCGTTGTTTACCAATAACAGTTAAACAGCTTACAGATATCTACACTTCACGTGCCCTACACAATTATATAATCATTTACATCAATTATTAGTCACATAGCAATGCATATTAGTTGTAATGTAAACTTTACTCTACATCTCATAACCCTTCTTATTATCAACACACAACATTCAATTTGATTGTGTTAACTTTCGACTTATATCTCACTATATTTCTTTTTTAGTAATATTCGAAATTCATTCAAGTGCTTAAGTCCTGCTATGAATACCTATTGGTTTTATATTAACCACATTTCATATATAATAATGTTCGTTACATTAAAATTGAAACACTATTTAAGAGTATTACCACATTACACGGTGTTTCGACGTTTATATGTTATGCGACTAACTCGCCTCTTTTGCATGTGCTTTGCATGCTTCTATATTGGGTTACATTACTCTATAATGTTTCATTCTTATTGAAAACATAATATTAAACAAGGTCATATATACTCGTTACGGCGCTGCGACGCTTGCACATCCGTACGTCAAACCTGCATATTCGAACGCCCAAACGACATGCATTTACGCACGCTTAGCAGGCCCATACGACTTGTCTAATACTCAAGGTTAATGCTAAGTATCATTATAATACATAATAGTCATATTATGGAAGTTAGAATATCTTTTTCATGGTCGGGAGCATTACATGTGCATACGTGCATGCCCGACGCCCCCCGATTACCTCTAAAAACATTTTAGTCCCAAAAATGATTATTTTGACCCCTGCTACTGACCTCAAATTAAAACCCTTAAAGAACAAAAGTTGTAGATCTACTCGTGCTCGTTCTGGATCATCTTGAATCGCCTCAATCGGAGTTCTTATAAAAAAGTTATGGCTATTTTACCACAGAAGGTCAAAACAGTCCCGGACTGACTTTTCTCCCGGCGCAGCTGCGCCACTGGCAGCCTGTTACGTGATTTTCTTCTCTAGTTTATTGTTCTGGCTAATTTTCTAACCCTTTCCTCCTTCCAATCTTCATAAATCAAGCTATACACATCCGATTGAGTCCGTTTTCGACTCTATGGATTCGTGAAACACTGAACTACGCATCTACATAATAATTATAACACTTCAAAAACATTAACCATTCATTTTAAGGGTTCCAATTCAGTGTTCATACTATATTTTCATACTGCCACATATTTAACAAAATCTTACATCACGAATTCGTTTTAACTCCGTTTTAGTTCATTCCAATTGGGTTGTTTTCGTTTCTCAGAGGAGAACAACAAACCACTATCAATTTACAACTTACATCATAGAATTACACCAAATTTTTACCTCCAAAACAGACCATATAGTATGTAATAACCAAGAGTCTAATTTTTCCATCTTTTACACAATTTAGACTTGATTGGTTTGATTTTAGATATGAACAACACTAGAAATTCATTACATAATCAACACACATAGATTCTTCACCAATTTCTAAGGTCAAATAACCATAGTAATTTCTAACAATGTAATTAAGGACCAAAGATTAGGAACTTAAGAATTTCTTCATACCTCTTGAACCCTCCTTAGCCTTAATCAGATGATGAAAGAGGCTAGTTCTCTTTGATTCTCCAAGGCTCTTCTCCAACTCTACAGAGAACTCCTTTTCTCTCTCAATTTTCCCTCTTCTCTGCTCTATACTTCTTTCTCAGACTTAGCACAACTAACGTATTTTTTATTTAGGCTATCAGTTAAAAAATAAACCCAAGGGCTCCCATCTGTTACAAAGGCAAAGGGTCACAAGGCCATGTTTGGCTAGAACCCCTAATCTCCTTATCCATTTATTCTAACAACTCCCTTACTATATGATACATATGTCACACTTCATTTTATTGTTAAACTATTTTGCCACATTAAGCAATTATGCAATTATAACATGTATAATTACTACACTATAAATTATAAAATTACCTTTGTAACTAAAATAAACATCTCGATTAGAATAAATATTTCCATTAAAATAGTTAATATTTATTCCACTAATTATTTTAGTTAACTCAAATGAATTATACAATTATTATATATAATTATTTCATTCCTTTTTCTCACATAAATTGTCTCAATATAATTTATTTAATCCATACATCTAATCACCACTTAATTATTAATTCAATTTCTTTAATACCATCATACCTAACTAAATTATTCTATAATAATTTCCATTGAATATTTATTTTACTCAATAAATTTTTAACTAAAATATTTATTTTATTTGATAAAGATTTCAATTATTTACGAGATTCACAATCGTATTACACTAACATATTACGTTTATATGTAACATACCTTCCTCTCTCATTTTATTAAAACAAATATATTCACATTACTTCATTATTTCATTAAGTGAATTACTCACATTATTTATGAAATTTAATTCATAACAATTATAGCGCCAACAAGGCATAATAATCAAATTATATTATTTCATAATATAATTTCAACTTAATTAAATTAACTAATCTTATTCAGTTAATTTTCTTTTCATAATAATTTCATTTTCCTTCTTCAATAGTTAAATTAACTATTAAACCTCATCCTTCCAACATATGAATATATATATATATATATATATATATATATATCCTATATTCACACCAAAATATATATTTTACAATATATAACACATATATGCACATATCCAAACTCAAAACATTTCGTAATAAGAATTTTATTTACTAAATTCTTATTTTAATAATTTTCAAAAATTCGGGTTGTCACAATTTTAATCTTTGTATTTTAGAAATCATGTTCTTGTGTTCTTCATATTTTTGGTTCTCTGTAAACATGAATTTTCATGGAATTGTGTAAACATGATTATATGTATAAATTGTGTTCATAACATGCTTATATATGAATTGTATGCATAAATTAGTTGTTTAAATCATGTAAGCATGATGAACATGAAGAATTCATGTTCATCAAAAGTTACAGTGAATTAGTTTTGATAATTGGCTTCTTTAAAATCAAAATTCATGTTTGATTGTTAATTATTGTGTAAATTGATTATAGATAATGATAACATATTTAGAAACGAATTCAATATGCTTTGAATTGTGTATTTTGACTTAAAAATAAACTTACAGTGTTTAATTTTATCAAGAACACTGAAAAATGGTTTTTCTTCAAAATTAACAAAATTTGGTGTTTTAAATTATGTGTTTTGATGTTATATGTATTAGAATATGATTAGAAATATAAACTGATATTTGTATAAAAGTTGATGTGATTTATGTGGGCTGAATTCAAAATTTGGTGTGGAAAAATAAGCCAAACTATCTTTTTTTCTGCAAAGTTCGCGACACTGTCAGGCCTGTCTACACAAAGGCGCGACCACGCCGCTCCCAAGGCTTATTGGAGAACGGCAGCGCTGGTCCTGCAGATTGGGCAGAAAGCTATTTTTAATTGTACAATTTTATGAGATTAATGATGTAATAAATTATAAAGCATGTTAATAAAATTTAAATGCTAAATGGACAGTAATGAATTATATTGTTAAAATATAATTTATAATTATAATTTGATTAATTATAATTAAAGTAAATATTTAATTTAAATTATAATTTGTTCAATTATGGTTTAATTAATATAAATATATAATGTAGTTTGATTAATTGTAATCACAGTAAATGTTTAATTTAAATTATAATTTATTTAATTATAATTTAATTAATATAAAATAAAATTATAATTTGATTAATTATAATTAAAGTGAATGTTTAATTTAAATTATAATTTGTTTAATTTTAATTTAATTAATATGAGTATATGATTATTATTTGATTAATTATGTGCAAATGTAATATGATCATGTGATGTGATAATTAATTATTAAACCTAATAATTGAAGGGGAATGAGTTAACCTAGATGGGTTAACTAAGTTATGTGAATTAGTTATATGATAACTAATTATATTATTATTGTTAATGACATATATGTAGGGTTAATTAAGGAACGTGATTTGTAATTGTAGCTTGCACTGGAGGTAAGTTCTCTATCCCTAAACTTGTGATTTATATGCAAGTGTTTTAAATTCAAATCTTAATTGTATTTGAGCCTGTCCTTTTATTTTTGGAACGGACAAATAATTATTTAAAGTTTACAATTTAATTAAAGTGACATTGACTTAATTGTTCAAGTAAGGTCTATTTTATTTTTCGAATGCTTTAACTTTAATTCTAAAGCATAAGTTAATTCATAATTCTTTATTGTTGAATTATTCTAGATTATTGTAAGTCGATTCAACTACTCCTTAGTTGATGGTAGTTGAACTCCAAATTTCTTTTTAAGTTTGTCTAAACCAAACTTTCTTTGGTGCGGACTTGTTATCAAATACTGAGATGAACAACCCTATTTAATAGGGGATTACCATACAAAAGCGTTAAGATGTTTGTGCACAATACATGGTACGAAAGACTGATCCCCCTAAGTACGAGTTAAGAGTCCATATAGTCTAAAAGACTGTTAAAGGTTTTAAATAGAAATGTTTATAACCTAGGACATAGTTCGAGGTTTTATGACCCTCAAATAATTTCTATATTCAAAATTCTAAATGTTGATGAAAGAATTATTATTCAATTCTTTATTATTTATGAAAGAAAAGTTATTCAAATCCTTTGAAGTTATTCAATTATGTCATCGTTATTATTATTGTTATTCCAAGAGCTTTTGTTTGCTCACTCTTGCATTAATAACCATTGCAGCTAAAGTCGAGAATGTTGACGTATCGTCAACAAGTAAATGGAAGAGCAAGATGAGCAAATGAAGACTTGTTATATTTGTGATATGTTTGTAATAAGACTTTAATATTATTATGATGTTATTTTCTGCACTTATGTATTGATGTTAAGGTTAGCAAACCCTGAAATATTTTGATTAAGTTGTAATTCTTTTGATAAGAAAGATTTTTTTTATTTAATTATAAGGTTGTAATTTATTTTGCATTCCTTATTATTGGGCAGTAGTTATATTTTAGTTATACAGTGAACACCAAATCTCGTGAAAATGAAGTACCCGAATTTGGGAGTGTCACAATTCACATGAAGAATAATTAAATTTCTAACATAAAATAAAATTTAGTAACACCATAACTGTAATTAGAGCTTGAAGTTGTGATTGCATTGACACTACACCTACCAAACTGCGCAATCTGATGACCGGACAATGTGTATCCATTAAATAAATTATTACCATGACCATTGGGAATATTCTGACCAATGGGCATTAATAAGGGGCATGAGTTTTATAATATTAATATTGGATTTTTGTAATACTAATTATGTTACTCCTCAAATAAGCCCCTGGACTGAAGAAACACGTTCCACATGAATTTGTATACATGTAAAGTAGTATCAAATAATAATGATGCTATAATTTTAATTATCATAAATAGATTCATAACTGAAGGCTCCTGCATATGGTGTATACATGAAATTACACTTTTTCATGGGTTGAGACTTGAGCCGATGTATATATAATAATTGACCAAAAGTCCAATTAACATGTTAATATATATGTATATTGTCACACCCCCAAATTCGGGTACTTCAATTCTACGGAATTTGGTATTTACTGTACAAATATCATCTATCTATCTACCCATAATAAATGCAAACTATGCAATAGATAGAAATAAATCCTCCCATTATGGGGTTACAACATCTGAATAGTAATTACAATCCCAGGTCATACTAACCTTAAATCTCAAAAGCGAAACGTAAACAAATAATAAGTCTTACACAACTTTAACATAAGTCTTAAACATAAACATATTAAATAAACAACAAGTCTTCATCACTTGTTGACCTTGCCCTTGCCTTTGCTAGTAGAAGGCTCTTCAGACCTTTCGTTCTTAACTGCAATGTTATTAGTACGTAAGAGTGAGCACGATTGCCCACAAGTATAATAATATAACAATAATATAATAACACGCGAGTGAATTAAAGACTTCTGAAATCAGAAAACTCAACTTTTGACTCAAGAATGAATAACAAGAATCAAAAGAACTTATGAGGGTCATAAGACCTTGAACCATGTCCTAGGTTGTCAAGTGTTTATACTTGAAACCTTTAATAGTCATAAGACTATGGACTCTACTTCTCGTACTTAGGGGATCAGCCCTTAGTACCATACTGTGCACAATATCTTAACGCTAAAGCATTATAAATCCCCTTTACAGGGTTGTTCATCTCAGTTTGACATCAGAGTCCGCACCAAAGGAAGTTTAGGTTTGGATAAGCTCAATAATAGTTCTGGAATTTAGAACGCTCATCAACTATGGACTAGTCGAATTAATAAGGGTTCGCTAGTCTTATAAGGTTCAACAATAAATGATATTTAATTTGAATAACAAATCTCAAGAGTATACAATTTAATAAATATTGTATAATTGAAGTAATACTTCAAAAGGGTTATAATATCTCATATGAAATCTTGAACTTGAATAATAAGAACAAGAACTTGATTGACATAGAATTATAAGTATCGAACTTGCTCACGAATAACTTTGAAGTTAGAAATTTTACTCAATTTAAAGACTATGAATAAGAACTTGTTTAACAATAATAAGTTAGGGATATAATACTTGCCTCGCGCGCAAGCTACAAATCTAGTTACAATTTAATTCCTCAACGTCCTACACATTACATTATGCATACGATGTCGATTAGTTCATAACCATTACGTTCTAATCATTGAACTTCTTCCTTAAGTTCAACTTAACAATGTGGTTTGTAACTTAACTTGCTAACTAACCACATACGTGAGTTTAAACTCACCACATACATATCACACGTCTATAACACTTTAAACTATCAAAATCATACTCTATGATATAATATCTATGTACACATATAACATATTGATATGAGACTTCAAATCATCTTAAACATGTCAACAATATATTATCTTATTGTTTAATACACTTATCAAGTCACCACATCAAATTAGCTAAACATGCACTGCCTAAAAATTTCTTGGAAGCCAAGCCAACTCCCCGGACAGCACCCACCCCCGCTGGCGCGGGGCTTTTTGCCTATGAGGACCCGCTGGGGCAGGGCCCCCTGCTGGTGGGTTTTTTAGTTCACGATTTTGACAGTTCGTTGGCCCAATTAAATGCAAATTAAACTAGTATCGTGATTTCTATGAAGCATAAACTTCATAGAAACATCATACAATGTTACTAACATGTTTTTAACATTTTAAATCATGCAATTACTCGAATCGAATCACGTAATTTCACTATTCTTGATGTTCTTGAATGTTTTGAAGAAAAACATAAAATTTAACGTCACGGATTCGTTATAACTCTGAATCCGTTCGTTCAAAGTTTGTTTTCTTTGTTTTAACATGTATTATCATAATCTACTTTCAAATTTAAGTTAAACAAACAATTCATGGCATAAAATGGTTTGTAAGGGCCATAAGGCCATGTAATACCCGAGAATTTCGTAATATTATTAAATAGATATATTAATAGAAATGAGAAGTTATTTGAATATAAATGATTTTGTGTTATGAGATGAATTAATTCAATTATATAAAATTGAATAATTATAATAATTGAAAAATTGATGGAGTTTGCGATAAACTCATTGATAGCCTTGTGTGGCACAGTGACGTAATATAAGAATGATTATATTAATTTAAGCGAACAATTAATCTATATTAATTGTTATTGTAAAATATTAATTTATTGTTATCGTAGAATATTAAATAATTATTGTGGAATATTAACTGTGATTGATTAATAATATGTGATTATTATTATTGCAAGAAATATAATAATGATAAACCACTTGTTTATAATTGTGCTGAGATTTATACTTGTTAATGTGATAATGAATCCTATGATTATTAATTAGGTGTTATTAATAATCGATGAGGAATGGATTAATTAATATTATTGTTAATTAATTGATAAGGTAAATAATTTATTTATTTGACATTATGAATAATAAAACAAATAAGTAAGTTATTAATATAATAAGATTATATTGATTGTTATGTACAAGCATGCAATAATATAAAATACGACTATATTATATAGTGTAGAGAAACACTTAGGTGTGACCATATAAGTATACATAAACTATGTTATATAATGCAATGTAAATATATTACACATATGGATCATGTATTAAGATTAATTAAACTATGTGAGCTACATGATTAATACCTATGTGACAATGTGAGTAAGTATACATTAAAATGATATATCATGAATATATTATAAACAATTATTGAATTAATAGAATCTAATAATAAATGAGATAATGTAATATGGTAATATTTGATTTGAATTATATCTGGTAAAACAAATGTGCATGGATTATATGTGTGTAAATTACACTTATTACAGTATGTGAATTACATTGTGACATTAAATTACAACCTAAGTGTAGATATTATGTATAAGTATACAACATAAGTGTTGTATGAATCCATATTGACCAATGGCTGAGCTGCATTCTCTAGTCCCATAATAAGAGTCACATTTCATTCTCTTCACGTGGAAAACTCCAAGCTAGTCTACTGCCTCTTCTCTCAAAATCAACATTCTAGCTATCATGATGAACAAGGGAGTGGTATTGATAATGAGTTTCACCAACTAATTACCAACTCTCCATTAACCTCTATACAATATAAAATCCCGTTGGTTTAATTTGATGTATATATGCATTGTCTATATTTTGGTTTCTCTATAAATACAACCCATCTCCTTCTAAATTGATTTGCTGAGAATTTCTAAGAGAAGAGAGTATACTGTGATTGTCTATTTAGTTGAGAAGGAATCTCTATAGTAGCATTAGCAAGCCCAAACCATTAACAGAGGTATATTAAGCATTCCTTGTTCTTCATTTTTCAGTTTCTGTCAAAATTCCAATTCTTGATTATGGATGCAAAACATGCCAAATGGATTATAGAAAGCTTGTTTAGTTGTTATAATAGACTTATAAGCATATTGAAATACAATGTGGTTATTTTCGTGAGGAAATTTTGTGAATTGGGTTGATGTTTTCCGAAGCAGGAGCTTCTAGCTCTGTACAGGTAACGGCGCAGCTGCGCCCTGGTTATACTGGGGTGCTGCGCAGCTGCGCCAGTGCTGAACTTGTGTTTTGCTGGCCAAGGCCCTGCGCAGCTGCGCCAGTTTTGAACTGGGAGGCTGCGCAGCTGCGCCGACCACTGGTTTCAGATTCTACTTTTGATCCAGACTGTTACATGCTAACTTATGATAACACTTTAGAACAAGTTTGAGAACATAAGTAGCATGCCTATAGGAGTACATGGAGATAACGCAAACATGTTTTACTATGTTTCATGCATGATTGGTGAAGACTTATAGTGTTGAAGCAAACTTAGAGTTTATAAATAAACTTTGATATATGTACATGCCATGTTGATATTCTGATCTTGCGAAAGTGTGAACATGACTTGACTACATACGATAAGAGCTTTGAAGTTGCCTTGTATGTGTTAAATTGCGTTGTTCAAGTTTAAAATGGTTTCAAAAGCAAACTTGGATATGTTTTCGAACCAAGTGCATTAAGTATAAGTAGTTAAGTTCTTAAAATAAAAAATGACATGTTTACACTCATTATGTCTCTAAGCATGACTCTTTTATGTTTGATATAACGGTAGTAAACCAAGCATAATTATAATATATTTTCAAGATAATAACAATGCTAGCTACATATATGCGATACGAATACTCATAAGCATGCCTAATACAAGTTATATGAATATCTTATGTGTTTAAAAAGCGAGCATGTTAGACCTTATGAGTTCGTGTCCTTGAATGGCTTTAAGTATTAACTTAAGAACCAATACCATGTATGATTGGATTTGGAAAAGTTATACAAACATAAAAGTATTCTTTAACATGTATACATGCTACGTGATATTATATGATGTTACTTGAACCCGATTTTGACGGTTAACTTATGAGAATGCCATAACTTGCTAAAATAAAATATATTTAGTATTGATTGTAGTCTTATGTGATATTAATAATATGCGAGTATGTTTGCTAATTGTGATAGTCTCACATGATAGTAATGATGTATGAATATGATCAACTTGAGAAAAGAGGAAGTTAAGGATAGAAATTATATTCTATATAACTGTGTAGCTAGGTTAAAACTTAGCTTATGTGTTGATCGTATATTCGAAGACAAAATATGAAGTTAAATTATATGACTAATGAATATCATATATATACGTAATTGTATTACGATAGGAATTCGAAAGTGTTGGCTAGCTTTACGTGAGTAAACTACGCATAAGGCAAGTATCCTAAACCCTTGCATTACTTTATTCAACGGATATCGTAAGCGAATATCTAAATCTTATCTCTTTGGATACAAGTATTCTATCTTTGTATATTGCGAACTAGTTTCCTACTTAATCGTTTGAATTGAATTAGCATACTTGAACTCTTATTTCATTAAAGCTATTATTCATGTGGAATTTGGTATTGTTCTTGAATATTGTGAAAGTGTCTATGCCATTTGATTCGGCTAGACTTATATTATTGAAAAGCGACCCAAACTAATTGATTGGTGCGGGATCTTGTATTTGACTGAGAAGAAAAACCTTCTTTGAAGGGAATATATAATTGTCGGAGAACCGATGTGCACACTTGAGTATGATTGATTGTTATGCATAATGATGGTACTTTAGGCTGATCACCTGTTGTACCTATTTTTGTTGGATTTTCAGTTTATTACTGTTAATTCTAGTAGAAGTTCATAGTCCTTAGCGACTGCTCAGTATTCAGTTATCTTGAAATCTTGAACTGATTTGTTATTGAATCACATTGATATTATTCTGTCCTTAGCGACTATTATTGAAAACTTTTGATATTCTTGTTATCCTTGAACTATCAAACTTTGATATACCCTTTCGAGAATTAAGAATTATATCACTTACCCTTATTGTATATTACTTGCTGGGCAATTTGTGCTCATTCTTGCTTTTCCTAAAACATTTCAGTTAAGGCAGAGCAGGGCGAACCTTCGGGCATTGATAAGGGCAAGGGCAAGGCTACCAACTAGCTTGTCTCTTTTATGTTTTAAATATTTTAATATTGTATTAAGATGATGTAGTAAGACTGGATTAGATTATGTTTAAGCTTAAGTTATATTATGTAATAAGTCGTTAATTGATATTACTATGTAATCTATTAAGTACTATAGGTTGCGAGACTTGGGGGAATAGTTATAATAAATCATTATAAATTATTCTAGAATAGATTTTTTAGCTGTGATTGTATGATATTTAGTTATTATTATTGTGATGTATTACCATGAGCACGTGATGAACCGAATTCGAGCGACCCCGTGATGGTCCTGGAATTTTGGGGCGTCACAGGTTGGTATCAGAGCTGTAGTTATAAACCTTAGGAATGAGTGTCCTTAGACTATAGCTTAGGCGAACTTAGAAGTTGGAAAGGAGATAAAACTCACATAGAGTTTTCCCTAGAGCGAGACTTAGCGTGTTATGAAATGTAACTTCATTCTATACAATGAACTTATATTTTAATTAACATTCTAATGGAGTTGCTGTTTGTTTGTCTTGTGTTTGTGATTGTAGGATGACAGACACAGGTGTACCTAGTAGAGTGGCAGAGGAGGAGCCCAGGAATATACATGTAGTATACGAGGCACCTCTAGAGGCTACACCAGTGCAGGCTGTTACACCGTTCGAGTCTGACGACGAGGACGAGATTGAGATAGAGTATGATACAGAGGAGGAGCCGATGGAGGACGAGCCGGTGGGGGATGAGCCAGTAGAGGACTCTGATGAGGTTACTGTAGAGGAGCAGATGCTAGGCGAGTATGAGGAGCGGATCCTAGAGTTAGACTACAGAGTACAAGAGCTAGAGGAAGAGGCCAAAGAGAGAGAGTATGAGTTCCAGAAGCTGAGGGACGAAGACCACCAGAGGAAGCTGGCCATGCAGGAGTTAGAGGTGGAGATTGCCTACCGTAGGGAGGCAGGGATCCAGATGGGGACTCTGTTCCATAGGTCAGTGGCAAGAAATATAGATCTGGCAGGGAAGCTGGAAGAAGTAGAACAGAGAGAATTGAGTGAGAAGACTGAGAAAGAGGCACTCCGTACTCAACTAGAATTGGAGGTGATGGATAGGATACACTTCGAGGAGAAGTGGGAAGCGTCCAATGAGAGAGCTGACGACCTTGAGGACGAGGTCAGGTGCAAGAAGAGAAAGATGAACAAGATGGGGTATGTGTTCTGTTCAGCTTTTGAGAGGGTGATTGATGGTGTGTACCACTACCCGGCAGAGCAGGGACAGACTCTACATACTTTGAGTCGAGAGCTGGTTGCGTATATAGCACAGTTGGAGTACAAAAGCGCAGTGGAGCGCGGGATGATGGGATGAGATTCCCTTAGTCAGTAGTAGTTAGTAGCATTTATCTTTATGTGTTGTACATTCTATATTGTAATCCCGATCTTTTGTGTAAGACGTGGGATAATGATGTGAACCCCGTGTTAGCTTTTGTTAGAGGGGTAGTATGGTAGTAGGTTGGTATATTCCCCGTCTTGTGTGATATTAGGGGATATATGTGATAACATTTATAGCAGTATGCTAGGGAAATCATGTAATGAAACGATTTGGCATATGAATATAAATGAAGTTTATTTCAAAATTGTGTTATAAATTTATTCTTTTGTATTAAAAGAAATACTTAAGTAATATACTTGAATAATAATAAAATGAAAACTTGTGATGCAGATAATGCCGCCCAGACGTAGATTGACTGCACCTGAGGAGTCAGTGAACAATGAGAGGGAACAAGTAGACCCGATCCAGAAACTGGTAGACCTGTTAGGAGAGGCATTAAGGGGAAGGAACAATGAACCCGTTCGCCCAAACCCTCAGGCTGTGCCAGTAACAACCTTTAAAGACTTTAAGAGTGTAGGACCCCCGGAGTTCGAGGGAACTACCGACCCAATCGTCGCACAAACCTGGATCAAAGAGATCGAAAAAGCTTTCACTATAGCTTGTGTAGGCGAAGATCAGAAGACGGTGTTTGCCACGTACATGATGAGGGGAGAAGCGAACTACTGGTGGGAGGCTAATCAACAAAGAACTGGAGAAGGGATAATAGCTTGGGATAAGTTTAAGATGCTGTTCTTCGAGAATTACTTCCCGAAGAGTATGAAGAATAGGATGGAGGTGAAATTCCTAGAGTTAAAACAAGGTGAGATGACGGTGGCGCAATACGCGGCTAGGTTTAACGAACTAGCGCGATTTGCGGAGCACCAAGTTGGGGATGAAGAGAGAAAGGCTAGACGCTTCGAACAAGGGTTGAAGCCATGGCTGTTCAATAAGGTATCAGTTCTTTAAATTGATTCCTTTGCAACATTACTGGAAAAGGCAATCATTGCGGAAGGTGGCAGTGAGGCCTTAAGTTTGTATAACAAAGAGAAGAAAGGAAAGAATGCTGGAGGAGAGAACCGTACGGGAGGAAGCAGTAGCGGAGGAAGCAACTTGGGAAAGAGAAAATGGGAAAATAACAACAACAACAAAAACAACAATAATCAATAAGGAAATTTTCGTGGAGGTTTCAAGAAGAGGGCTGAAGGATGCCCAAAGTGTGGGAAGAATCACTAGGGCGAGTGCTGAAAGGGACGTGGCACTTGCTACAATTACAGACAGGAAGGGCACATCTCGCCAAACTGTCCGAAACCAAAGAAGATCCAAGGGTGTTTTGCTTGCGGCTCAACTGAGCACCGTATTAAGGATTGCCCAAAGAAAGGAAGTGGCGGGGGTAGTAATCAGCAAGGAGGCAACAAGCTGATGATCGGCAGACCGGCACAATCCAACCGCCCAACTGCCAGATCTTTTAACATGACCATCCAGGACGCCGTGGCTGCGAAGGACGTGGTGTCAGGTATAATCCCGATCAATGATATAAATGCTTATGTATTATTTGATTCGGGTGCCACCTGTTCTTTTGTATATGAAGAATTTGCTAGTAAACTTAGTACACCCCGAGAACGATTAGAAAATCCTTTGAACATAGAAGTTGAGAATAAGGAAGTAATCCCTGTAGAATACGTTTATCGAGATTGTCCCGCAAACATTAGGGAACATGAATTGAGCGTAGACTTGATTCCTATTAGATTGGGGGAATTTGACATAATACTGAGAATGGATTGGTTGTATAACCATGCTGCGATAATTGACTGTCAGAATAAATGTGTAAACCTTCAGACTCCGAGTAAGTCTAAGGTAGTGTTTTATGGTAGCTCATCGCTTAAGCAATCGTGTTGCATTACGATGATGCAGACCAAGAAATTGTTAAGGAAAGGATGTGTAGGTTATTTAGCTTACATTGTTGATACTCGAAAAAAGGGAGTAAAAATTAAGGATATATCCGTAGTTAATGAATTTCAAGATGTGTTTCCGGACGATCTGCCTGGTCTTCCGCCAGACAGAGAAATTGAATTCGTAATAGACTTAGCACCGGGAACGGCACCGATTTTGAAAGCTCCATATCGTATGGCGCCAGTAGAAATGAAGGAATTGATGATACAATTGCAAGAGTTGTTGGATAAGGGTTACATTCGACCGAGTGTTTCTCCTTGGGGAGCACCAGTGTTATTCGTTAAGAAGAAGGACGGATCGATGAGACTCTGTATCGATTATCGAGAATTGAATAGAGTAACCATCAAGAACTGATATCCGCTACCGAGGATAGACGACTTGTTTGATCAACTGAAGGGAGCAAAGTGTTTCTCAAAAATTGACCTACGAACAGGATATCATCAACTGAAAGTGCGGGATGAGGACATACCAAAGACTGCGTTTCGAACCCGTTATGGACACTACGAGTTTTTGGTAATGTCATTTGGATTAACTAATGCTCCAGCAGCATTTATGGACTTGATGAACCGAGTTTTCAAGCCATACTTGGATAAATTTGTAGTAGTTTTTATCAACGACATCTTGATCTACTCGAAGACAGAGGAAGAACACGCCGAACATCTGAAGATTATTTTGGAGGCACTAAGGAAGGAGAAGATGTATGCGAAATTTTCAAAGTGCGAATTTTGGATGGCGAATGTTCAATTCTTAGGCCACGTGGTGGATAAGAATGGAATCTCTGTAGACCCTGCGAAGGTTGAAGCAGTAAGTAATTGGGAACAACCGAGAACACCGACGGAGGTGAGAAGCTTTTGAGGGTTAGCCGGATACTATCGAAGATTCATCCAAGATTTTTCTAAGATAGCAACCCCGCTGACCAATTTGACTAGAAAGACGGTGAAATTTGTATGGACCGACAAATGTGAAGAGAGTTTTCAGGAGTTGAAGAAGAGATTGAGCGAAGCACCTGTGTTATCATTACCAGATGATGCGGGAAATTTTGTGGTGTATAGTGATGCATCGCACAAGGGACTTGGTTGTGTGCTCATGCAACACGGCAAGGTCATTGCGTATGCGTCACGACAACTTAAGGATTACGAAAAACGATACCCTACTCACGACTTAGAGTTAGCGGCAGTAGTTTTTGCGTTAAAGATATGGAGGCATTATTTGTACGGGGAGAAATGTGAGATATACACGGACCACAAGAGTCTGAAATATATCTTCACACAGAAGGAGTTGAATATGCGTCAGAGGAGGTGGTTAGAATTGATCAAGGATTATGACTGCGATATTCTTTATCACCCGGGAAAGGCAAATGTGGTTGCCGACGCTCTGAGCAGAAAAGGGAGGGAGAAGTTGTTTAATTTGACGACTCAGGAAGAGTTGATAAGAGAGATGGAAAAATTGGAGATAGAAGTGAAAGGACCAGAAAAGTCTGGTGAGAAGTTAATTGTAATGGAAGCTTGTTCGACGTTATTGGATAGAGTGAAGGAAGCCCAGAAAAAGGATGAAGAGTGTGAGAAAATCCAAAAGAGGATCAAGGAAAATGAGGAAGAGAAATTTAGAATGGATAAAGACGGTATTTTAAGATTTAAAGGAAGAGTGTGGGTACCAGCGGTAACCGAGTTGAGGGAAGAGATTTTGCACGAGGCACACAATACGACATATTCCGTTCATCCGGGAGGCACAAAGATGTACCGAGATCTAAAGCAACATTTTTGGTGGCCTAATTTGAAACGGGAAGTCGCAGAGTGCATCAGTAGATGTTTGACTTGCCAACGCGTTAAAGCAGAGCATCAACGGCCGAGTGGTTTACTACAACCGTTAGAAATACCAGAGTGGAAATGGGAGCATATTACCATGGACTTCGTGGTAGGACTTCTAGTTACACAGAAAGGTTATGATGCTATTTGGGTTATCGTGGATCGACTAACCAAGACCGCACATTTTCTACCAATCAAGATCCGCTACAATTTGAATCAGTTAGCAAGCCTATACGTAAAAGAAATTGTCTCACGACATAGAGTGCCAGTGTCAATTATCTCTGATCGAGATCCGCACTTCACGTCTAATTTTTGGAAGAGTTTGCAAGAAAGAATGGGAACGCAGTTGAGATTGAGTACTGCTTACTATCCTCAGACAGACGGACAGAGTGAGCGAACTATACAAACGCTGGAGGACATGCTTACGACTTGCGTGATGGATTTTAAGGGAAGTTGGGACGATCGAATTTGCGTATAATAATAGTTACCATGCGAGTATCGGTATGCCACCGTACGAAAGAAAGTGCAGAATGCCATTATGTTGGGACGAAGTAGGAGAGCGACGAATACTCGGACCAGAGCTAGTACAAAAAAATCGCAGACGTGGTGACAGTGATAAGAGCCAGATTAGTAGCAGCTCAAGATCGCCAGAAGAAATACGCAGATTTGCATCGGCAGGACCGAGACTTCAAAGTCGGCAATTTCGTATTCTTGAAGGTATCTCCATGGAAGGGAAAGATCCGTTTCAGCAAGAAAGGAAAATTGAGTCCGAGATTCATAGGACCGTTCGAGATACTGAAGCGAGTGGGCGAAGTGGCATACAAAGTTGCGTTACCACCCGAACTAGAGCACATCCACAACGTGTTTCACATTTCCGTGTTGCGACCGTACAAGGCCGACTACAAGCACATGATTTCTTACGAGCCCATTCAAGTGGAGAAGAACTTTGCATATGAAGAGATTCCTGTCCAGATATTAGATAGGAAAGAGCAAACCTTGAGAAATAAAATTATTTCATCTGTAAAAGTACTTCGGCGTAACCACGATGTCGAGGAGGCAACGTGGGAGTTAGAAGATAGGATGATGAAGGACTATCCCCATCTATTCGTGTAACCTTGTAGCAATTCCGGGACAGAATTTTTATAAGGGGGGAGGATGTAATACCCGAGAATTTCCTAATATTATGAAATAGATATATTAATGGAAATGAAAAGTTATTTGAATATAAATGATTTTGTGTTATGAGATGAATTAATTCAATTATATAAAACTGAATAATTATAATAATTGAGAAATTGATGGAGTTTGCGATAAACTCATTGATAGCCTTGTGTGGCACAGTGACGTAATATAAGAATAATTATATTAATTTAAGCGAACAATTACTCTATATTAATTGTTATTGTAAAATATTAATTTATTGTTATCGTAGAATATTAAATAATTATTGTGGAATATTAACTGTGATTGATTAATAATATGTGATTATTATTATTGCAAGAAATATAATAATGATAAACCACTTGTTTATAATTGTGCTGAGATTTGTACTTGTTAATGTGATAATGAATCCTATGATTATTAATTAGGTGTTATTAATAATCGATGAGGAATGGATTAATTAATATTATTGTTAATTAATTGATAAGGTAAATAATTTATTTATTTGACATTATGAATAATAAAACAAATAAGTAAGTTATTAATATAATAAGATTATATTGATTGTTATGTACAAGCATGCAATAATATAAAATACGACTATATTATATAGTGTAGAGAAACACTTAGGTATGACCATATAAGTATACATAAACTATGTTATATAATGCAATGTGAATATATTACACATATGGATCATGTATTAAGATTAATTAAACTATGTGAGCTATATGATTAATACCTATGTGACAATGTGAGTAAGTATACATTAAAATGATATATCATGAATATATTATAAACAATTATTGAATTAATAGAATCTAATAATGAATGAGATAATGTAATATGGTAATATTTGATTTGATATATATCTGGTAAAACAAATGTGCATGGATTATATGTGTGTAAATTACACTTATTACAGTATATGAATTACATTGTGACATTAAATTACAACCTAAGTGTAGATATTATGTATAAGTATACAACATAAGTGTTGTATGAATCCATATTGACCAATGGCTGAGCTGCATTCTCTTGTCCCATAATAAGAGTCACATTTCATTCTCTTCACGTGGAAAACTCCAAGCTAGTCTACTGCCTCTTCTCTCAAAATCAACATTCTAGCTATCATGATGAACAAGGGAGTGGTATTGATAATGAGTTTCACCAACTAATTACCAACTCTCCATTAACCTCTATACAATATAAAATCTCGTTGGTTTAATTTGATGTATATATGCATTGTCTATATTTTGGTTTCTCTATAAATACAACCCATCTTCTTCTAAATTGATTTGCTGAGAATTTCTAAGAGAAGAGAGTATACTGTGATTGTCTATTTAGTTGAGAAGGAATCCCTATAGTAGCATTAGCAAGCCCAAACCATTAACAGAGGTATATTAAGCATTCCTTGTTCTTCATTTTTCAGTTTCTGTCAAAATTCCAATTCTTGATTATGGATGCAAAACATGCCAAATGGATTATAGAAAGCTTGTTTAGTTGTTATAATAGACTTATAAGCATATTGAAATACAATGTGGTTATTTTCGTGAGGAAATTTTGTGAATTGGGTTGATGTTTTCCGAAGCAGGAGCTTCTAGCTCTGTACAGGTAACGGCGCAGCTGCGCCCTAGTTATACTGGGGTGCTGCGCAGCTGCGCCAGTGCTGAACTTGTGTTTTGCTGGCCAAGGCCCTGCGCAGCTGCGCCGGCCACTGGTTTCAGATTCTACTTTTGATCCAGACTGTTACATGCTAACTTATGATAACACTTTAGAACAAGTTTGAGAACATAAGTAGCATGCCTATAGGAGTACATGGAGATAACGCAAACATGTTTTACTATGTTGCATGCATGATTGGTGAAGACTTATAATGTTGAACCAAACTTAGAGTTTATAAATGAACTTTGATATATGTACATGCCATGTTGATATTCTGATCTTGCGAAAGTGTTAACATGACTTGACTACATACGATAAGAGCTTTGAAGTTGCCTTGTATGTGTTAAATTGCGTTGTTCAAGTTTAAAATGGTTTCAAAAGCAAACTTGGATATGTTTTCGAACCAAGTGCATTAAGTATGAGTAGTTAAGTTCTTAAAATAAAAAATGACATGTTTACACTCATTATGTCTCTAAGCATGACTCTTTTATGTTAGATATAACGGTAGTAAACCAAGCATGATTATAGCATGTTTTCAAGATAATAACAATGCTAGCTACATATATGCGATACGAATACTCATAAGCATGCCTAATACAAGTTATATGAATATCTTATGTGTTTAAAAAGCGAGCATGTTAGACCTTATGAGTTCGTGTCCTTGAATGGCTTTAAGTATTAACTTAAGAACCAATACCATGTATGATTGGATTTGGAAAAGTTATACAAACATAAAAGTATTCTTTAACATGTATACATGCTACGTGATATTATATGATGTTACTTGAATCCGATTTTGACGGTTAACTTATGAGAATGCCATAACTTGCTAAAATGAAATATATTTAGTATTGATTGTAGTCTTATGTGATATTAATAATATGCGAGTATGTTTGCTAATTGTGATAGTCTCACATGATAGTAATGATGTATGAATATGATCAACTTGAGAAAAGAGGAAGTTAAGGATAGAAATTATATTCTATATAACTGTGTAGCTAGGTTAAAACTTAGCTTATGTGTTGATCGTATATTCGAAGACAAAATGTGAAGTTAAATTATATGACTAATGAATATCATATATATACGTAATTGTATTACGATAGGAATTCGAAAGTGTTGGCTAGCTTTATGTGAGTAAACTACGCATAAGGCAAGTATCCTAAACCCTTGCATTACTTTATTCAACGGATATCGTAAGCGAATATCTAAATCTTATCTCTTTGGATACAAGTATTCTATCTTTGTATATTGCAAACTAGTTTCCTACTTAATCGTTTGAATTGAATTAGCATACTTGAACTCTTATTTCATTAAAGCTATTATTCATGTGGAATTTGGTATTGTTCTTGAATATTGTGAAAGTGTCTATGCCATTTGATTCGGCTAGATTTATATTATTGAAAAGTGACCCAAACTAATTGATTGGTGCGGGATCTTGTATTTGACTGAGAAGAACAACCTTCTTTGAAGGGAATATATAATTGTCGGAGAACCGATGTGCACACTTGAGTATGATTGATTGTTATGCATAACGATGGTACTTTAGGCTGATCACCTGTTGTACCTGTTTTTGTTGGATTTTCAGTTTATTACTGTTAATTCTAGTAGAAGTTCATAGTCCTTAGCGACTGCTCAGTATTCAGTTATCTTGAAATCTTGAACTGATTTGTTATTAAATCACATTGATATTATTCTGTCCTTAGCGACTATTATTGAAAACTGTTGATATTCTTGTTATCCTTGAACTATCAAACTTTGATATACCCTTTCGAGAATTAAGAATTATATCACTTACCCTTATTGTATATTACTTGCTGGGCAATTTGTGCTCATTCTTGCTTTTCCTAAAACATTTCAGTTAAGGCAGAGCAGGGCGAACCTTCGGGCGTTGATAAGGGCAAGGGCAAGGCTACCAACTAGCTTGTCTCTTTTATGTTTTAAATATTTTAATATTGTATTAAGATGATGTAGTAATACTGGATTAGATTATGTTTAAGCTTAAGTTATATTATGTAATAAGTCGTTAATTGATATTATTATGTAATCTATTAAGTACTATAGGTTGCGAGACTTGGGGGAATAGTTATAATAAATCATTATAAATTATTCTAGAATAGATTTTTTCAATGTGATTGTATGATATTTAGTTATTATTATTGTGATGTATTACCATGAGCACGTGATGAACCGAATTCGAGCGACCCCGTGACGGTCCTAGAATTTGGGGGCGTCACAGGCCATATATACAACTTTTATACCATGTAACTTCAAAAAATCTAATTATGACATATTTATATGAAATTAATGGTTTGAAAACATACATATATGGTAGTAAACATGTTATGATTATATATTATCATGTATATACACATAAGTCATCAATTCATGCATTGATCATACAATAGTTGTTTTACAAAGAACTTAAAACATCCGTTAATGGAAAATTCTGATTATAGCATATTTATATAAAATTGGTTACTCTAACACATGAATACATGATATAAACCATATTGTAGACATATACTAACATATATATCATTATATGCCCATTAATTATAAATCTCTTCAATCATAGAGGACTTTGAAATAGTTTTTCATGAAAATATAAGAACGTAAATTAAAGTTTGGGTTGAAGAGATTACCCTGCTAGATTGTGATGATGATAATATAAAACTCTTCTTGTTTTTTGATTTTACAATCTCTCTCAATTAACTCTCAATCTCTCTCACTTTTCTAATTTTTTCTCTCTGAAACTTTGATGAAGTATATACAATATACTGACATATAACATAAATATAATACATATAATAGTTCGTGTATTATAACTGGCAAGTAAATGGTCGGTTAATCCCGTAATGGGTTAACTGGCCCAACCTCTCTTAGGGCCATGTTTGGCTAGCTTAAAGAGTCCCTTCTTATTTATTTTAATTAACTCTTATTATATGGTTTAATAATGTCTCACCCAATTAATCATATAATCTTATTTAAATCAATTAAATAAAATAGAATAATTTCATCTTAAATCACATAGTCACATAATTAAAATTCTCATTTATTAATTATGTCAAATCATTAAATCTCTAATTAATTATTAAATTAATTAGAATAACATTATGCATATTAAATAATTCATTTAATCAAATAAGCTCAATTAAATTCATACTTGGAATAATAAAATTCTCCACATTAATTTAATCAATGTAACACATATAATTAAATTAATCTACCACAATTTCTTCAATTAATTATTTAACTCAATAAATAAATTATCAAAAAATATGTATTTAATTCAATAAATATTTAAATTAAATTACAAAAATCTTGTTCGTCATATATATATATATATATATATATATTGAATTTATTTTAAGTTAAGCTAGGCTCGCATATCAATAATATTTGATGAAAGGAGAATTCGGGTGAATATGTTACCTAGGTGAAGTATCAATAATATTAATTTTATTATGATGATAATACAACTTTAAATATTATGAACATATCAGATTAATAACAGAAATCTTGTGCACACGTTGAATATATATTATTGATCTAATAAAAGGAGTAACTTAGCTTTATGCGTTGGCTCTCCTTCTTGATGAATCGGTCATTTTAATATGACATTAAAACGTTCCCACAGCCGGCGCCAATGTTAACGCTTGATTTTGTACGCCTGACGAAATAACCAAAACATCAGGCCAAAATCGCGCTAACGGTTGATTGTATTGTTGTAAAATCAAACTCACGAAATAAACTCACATAAATATAAACAAAAAGATATAAAATATGAACACAAGAATTTACGTGGAAACCCAATTGGAAAAAAACCACGGAGAGAGAGAGAGAGAGAGAGAGAGAGAAATCCACTATAATAATCATGGGAGTACATATTGTTTATTTGTGTCATACGTAATTATGTCTTCTAACCCTTGCTTGTTGCTGTATTTATAGAGGACATGTCCACCCGAATCCAACTAGGAGTAGGAGTCCTTTTTAGAATCACCTTATAACTGCAATTAATGACTGATCGCTTCCTTCCCAAGTTAGATCTCCTTATCCCACCAAACAAGAAAACACAATCTTACTTTAATAAGGACTCTCCCACTATTTGAGCAAGCTGTCCAAATAAACGTATATGGGACAACACCAAATTCGGTCCACTAAATAAGTTGGGCTACACATTGGCAAGACCCAAATAATTACATCCCAACAGAGGAGATCCAAAAATTGGGACATGAGGATGAGTATTGGGCACAACATGCTAGAGTTTAGTGGCTCTAATCGGACGATTCAAACTCTAGACTCTAATGTTTGTGTTTGGTTGGTGGGATGGAATGGGCCGGGAATGGAATAACTATTCTTTATGGAATGACTTGAACTATGTTTGGTCAATCAATTGGAATGACCATTTCATTCCTTTAGTTATTCTCTTTCAATTCTGAAAGTTATTTTTCATTCATTTCTAACTAGGTAGGTTTATTTCATTGCTAGGCTAACATTGTTCCCCTATTTTCTTCACTATCTATCATTAGTTCTTTTCTTTTCCTACCTTTTTTTATGCTACTTCATTTTTCTTACAAAAACGTTATGTTTATGTTTATTTTGAACTACTTTTTTTGTATTGTTTTTAGACTAATATTTTTTTTTGACTAATATTAGAGTCAAAAAATATTTTTATAAAATATTCATATTCTATTTTTATATAAAAAAATACATACTACTTTTTATTTTATTAGTAAAAAACATGTTTGTATTTACAAAAATTAAAAAAAAAACATGTTAACACTATGTATTTTTTCTTCTAAAAATTGAATATGAATATTAGTATTCATTTAATTAATTTTTACTAAAATACATAATGTAAATATTAACGTTTAGTAATATTTTTGTAAAAAAATATTACATATTGTATTAACATTTTTTGTAATTTTTGTAAATACTGTATTTAGTATTTAATTTTTACTAAATACATACTACATAATTAAAGTTTTTTATGTATTTACAAAAACATACATACTGTAAAAAATTTACAAAAATAGAATATGAATATTAAAAAAATTACAAAAATAGAATATGAATATTAACGTTTTTTTGTAATTTTTGTAATATACATACAATATTTAGTAAAAATTAACATTTTTGTAAATTAAAATATGTATTTTTTCTTATAAAAATAGAATATGAATATTAGTATTCATATAATTAATTTTTACTAAATACATACTAATTAATTTTTACTAAACACATACTATAAAAAATATGTTTTGTTAATGTTTATATTTTTATTTTTGTAAATACATACTGTAAAAAAAAATTAACGTTTTTTTGTAAATACATACTGTAAATATTCATATTAACGTTTTTTTTTTGGTACATTACCGTTTACTTAATCCTTATTGTTTATTAATGATCATATAATTTCAAAAAGGAAGAAGAGATTAAACGGTAACTTTTTAAAGTACTAAAAAAGTATAACATGCTATTGTTATTTTTTAAATAAGGAGTTAATTACTATTTTTATAAAAAAAAAAAATATTCCACAAGGTCTCACTCATGAAAAATTCATGTGACTAGCATTTTGCTGAAATAATAATTTCCCTTATGAAAATATTAATTTTCTTTAAATATATAAAAGTACTTGCATATACTAAATTAATACAAGTTATGTTATTTCAATCTACGCAATATTATTATAAATAAATATGAGAAATGATATATGATGCAGTAAAAACTTTATGATTTATGTTTTCACTGATTGCTTATATATATTTATAATTATTTACATAATACTCTCTTTGTTCTTAAAAAATAAAAAAATGAATAAAGTATAATTTTCACACAAATTTAAAAATTAAAAGTAAAAAAATAGAGTAAAAGAATTTCAAATTTATACTTGAAAAAATAAAGTAAATGAATAAAGTATATAAAAAATGAAAAAGATCAATTCACATTCCATTCATAATGTAATTCCTATAAATTAAACAATGGTGATTTTATTCCTGAAGGAATAAATAGACAAACCAAACATAAAAATGAGAATGACCATTTCATTCTCATTCTCATTCTCATTCCATTCCATTCTTTTCCTTAAGCCATTCCATTCTTTAAATCATTTCATTCCATACATGTCAAAGGAATGGGAACCAAACATAGTATTAAACTATTCTTATGGAGGGGCTTGTAAAATTTTTATTCCGGTGAGAGCTAGTCTTAACAGCCGTGCGTTGGGTTTAGGCCCTCATGCCCAGTATGTGGCTTTCAAAAGGGGACAATGTAACATGCTTTAGTAGCTTGTCCTGCAGTGGATGTGACATATATCCTTTCGATTCCTTTGTGGATTGGTTTTGTTATAAAACTGAATGGAAATTATATATATATATATATAGTCTGGATCTTAGGCTCACCCAACTAAAAGCTCACCCTCTTTAGCAATGGACCGGACGACAGTTTGGTCCGTCGCTATATATACAATCGTCGTCTTAGCTTTTAGCGACGGACAACATATAGCGACGGACAATATATAGACGACAGTTGTATATATAGCGACGGACCAAACCGTCGTCCGGTCCTTCGCGAAAGGGGGTGAACTTGGGTGAGCTTTTAGTTGGGTGAGCCTAAGATCCTTATCGTATATATATATATATATATATATTAACTTATCTCAAATTAGAGAAATGAATTTGTCAAGGCTAGTACTTGGTACTATGTCCTTACGATAATTATGTCCTTCGTATGGCGCTCAGAGTTGATAGCACTTGTCTCCCAAGATACAATGACACCGTATACTATAATAGGACTCCAAATAGTATACTCAACAAACCAAAGAAAATGCTCAGAACTCTCTCTCAAAAATAACTATGAAAAGATTACTAGAAACTAGACTGATAATGTTTTAATGCTTGAATTGAATGATTTGAATGGGATGCCCCTATCTATTTACTTCGGATGGACACTTAACACTTGAAAAGGCATGGGATGCTTCTGAAAACGTATGGCATGACATCCTTTAGTCAAAACGACGTAGTTTTGATCTTTTGCAGAATGGGCGCGTCTATTCAGACCCATAAAATGACGTAGTTTTAGTCTTAGCAGAACCAGAACTACATAGTTTTAGGCTTAACAGAAAAGACGCAACAAAACGACATAGTTTTGGGGTATCTGTTAAGACTGATAGCCTTTCAGCAGACCCAGACCCACGAACCTTGAATCTCGAACCACGTGACACGAGCCAGACCCATGAACCTCGAACCATGTGCCAAGAGCCCTACCCCGAAGCCAGGCTGGTCAGTCGGCGGCGGCGCATGCGTGTGGGTTCGAACTAAGCCTTGGCTAGGTCCTCTCCCTTCCACAAAAGTGGGGTGTGCCCCTTGAGGCCTAAATCCAAGAGCAATTTCCTTGTATATAAATACATTAAAATTTTAGTTCTTAATCTATGTGGGGCTTGTGTGATGCCCTCAAAATAGGTTCAATACTCAACCCATTCTGAGTCGCCAAATACATGGTACAAAATCCAAATAAAATCTTTTATATCAAAAGGTCATGAGCAATACGACCATACAAGCAGTGAGCTTTAATACATATCGTATATAATATGAAATATAAATGTTCAAATTCAGTCCTCAGTCGTTATAATTATTATCACACTATTTTACAAAAATAGTGAGGACTACTACTGCTCTAACTCGGACCATCACTCTGTCTCCCGACTAGTCCCTACGACATTCTCATTTCTTGAAGAGAACAATGGAAGAAAAGGATGAGCTCAACTAGCCCAGCAAAGAATATTATGACTAAGATAATGGAGAATAATTTATCATTAGTCTTCAACAAATTAGATAAAATATTATGGACAACAAATTTTAGATCAACAACTGCATCGGAAAAAATAATTCATCAGAAGAGTTAAGTAGAAAATGATGTCTACAATCTTCTATGATTTAAAAGTCCATCATTAATATTTTATCCCTGTAACATCAATCAATAATTTTTAAATCAAATATTCATCTTTGCACTACGAGCCAAAGATATTTATTTGTATTACCAGTGGTCATGATCATATCAACACCTGTCCATCTTTGCACTACGGGCTAAAGATATTCATCAGGTAATCATTTATCTTTGTACTACAGGCCAAAGATATTCATCAAATAATCATTCATCTTTACACTACAGGGCAAAGATATTCTTTTGTATCACCATTTAAGACTAAAGATGATGAAAATATTTTACAGAACGAATCCAGTGAGATAAAGGACAAAGATTAGAGATTCGTAGTTTAGTTTATCCAAGTTTAAGAATACTCAACAATACTCAATTGTGGAGCAAAATTCAAGAATAAAGTTCAAAACATAGATCCAATCAAAGATAGGAACCATAACAGACAACTTGGACAAAAAAAAAAAGAAAATTTAATTTTTTTGTGAATATTACCGTATTCGTGAATAGTGTCGTATACGTGAATAGTAACCCTGACATGAAAAGGTAAAAAATTTCATAATAAAAATCTTACCAATATTTCGGTGAAATGATATCGAAAGAAATAACATTATTTATGAGAAAAATAATATGCCTTACCTCAGTATAATACTCGATCTGACTGGAATATCAGATATTACGATGAGAAAAACTTACACTGTTATCAACACTCAAAATATCTAAATACTTACAAGAAATACGCTTGATACTATATAGAGAGAATTTTTTGATTCTGGTGTGATTTTCATTTCTAACTAAGCACCCTATTTATAGGAAAATGCTTAGCACACCAAAGCTGACAAATAAATATTCGGACGAATTCTTCCTCCACACCATTTTGAAAAAACCATTCTCAGCAAAATCACACCAACAAAAGGACAAGTGGGGCCCACCCACTTGTTTAACATGTTTTTGTTACCAAAAGCATCAAAAATAATTCAGATCCAATTTGCTTTCTTCCTCCTCATTTTATTCATATATCGTGAATTTATTATAAAAATATTATCATTATAAAATTATACTATTATATTATCACATTATACACTTATAATGTAATATTATAATAATATATATGAATTATTTTATTAGAAAAGATAAAATATCAATTTTCAACAATTGTCTCTTTTGCTAAATATTCCTCCATTTATATCACATTGAATAAATATTTCCTTATCATTTTTATCAATAATTAATAATTACTCACAAATAATATTATAGAATCATAATAATGACAACCATGTCGTTCACAAGAAAGAGGGGGCTTTTCGATAAGGACTTCTCCTTACTGGCGCGCAATTAGGTGACCAAACCCCTTTCCTAGACAGAACTTTCTAGACATTGCCAATAATGCTATCTAATAATATTATTCAAATAATATGAATTATTGATTTGATAATGTAAAATACTGTGCAGTGACAATTATTGAAACAACAATAATATAAAATACTGTTCAATACCGTGTGTTACTATGCAACAACGTGTATTACTTTATTTTAACCATCGGATATTCCAACAGTTTTAACAGTAACAGTTATGCCGTTATTTTTAGAAAATTTATTCTTGTCGTTTTCTTCATCCGACAATTTTCCGTTATAGGGCCCACAAATGGCTGCACCGTCGTACCAATATTCCCCGATAACAAGAATATTTCATGACCAAACGAATATTCCCCGATAATAATGAATATTTTATAACCACTTGCTTATTTTGAAATATTTGTGCATATTACCCATAACTTACCACATTTATCAAATCAACACCTTACTATTTCAAAAGAATATATAAAGAAAATTAAATCTTTATTCATAAAAGTTGGGGTCTTACAACCTCCCCTCGTTATGAAATTTCTTCCTTGAAATTGACGTACGTACCTGGTATTTCGAAAAGGTGAGGATACCTCGCTTTCATTTCTGATTCTAACTCCCATGTCATTTCCTCAATATCATGGTTTCTGCACAAAACTTTGACTTGAGTTATAATCTTTGAGCGTAGGACATGTTTCTTCTTATTCAAGATCTTGACAGGTACTTCCTTGTACGTTAAATCTTTGGCTATCTCGTATGGTTCTAACTCAATAATGTGGTTTGGGTCTTTCACATATTTACGAAGCACGGATATATGAAAAACGTTATGAACACGAGACATGCTTGGAGGTAAGGCAAGTTTATAGGCCATATTTCCTACTCGGTCAAGGATCTCAAATGGACCAATGAATCGTGAGTTGAGCTTTCCTCTCTTCCCGAATCTCGTAACTCCTTTCCATGGAGCAACACGCAACAATACATGATCTCCAACATTAAATTCCACGTCCTTTCGATGAAGGTCCGCATAACTCTTTTGTCGATCTTGTTCCGTTTGTATACGTTGCCGGATCATTTGAATCTTTTCCGTAGTCATACGTACTAACTCCGGTCCCAACAATGTTGCTTCACCCACCTCGTCCCAGCATACTGGAGAACGACACTTTCGTCCATACAACGCCTCGAATGGAGCCATGCCTATACTTGCCTGATAACTGTTATTGTAGGAGAATTCCACTAATGGTAAGTACTTATCCCAACTCCCTTTGAAGTCTAGAACACAGAGTCTCAATAGGTCTTCAAGAGTTTGGATAGTCCTTTCTGATTGCCCGTCCGTTTGAGCATGATATACCGAAATGAATCGTAAATCGGTGCCCATAGCTTTCTGCAAACTGACCCAAAATCGTGAAGTGAATCTTGGGTCACGATCCAAAACTATGGATACTGGCATGCCATGCAATCTCATAATCTCATTTACGTACATACGAGCAAGACGTTCCAGTGAATAAGTCTCTCGTATATGCAAGAAATGAGCAGACTTGGTTAATCTATAGACAATAACCCAAATCGCATCTATGCCTTGAGAAACTTTAGGAAGACCCGTAACGAAATCCATGGTAATGGGTTCCCACTTCCATTTTGGAATCTCAAGTGGTTGCAATGGACATTTTGGCACTTGATGCTACGCCTTGATACGCTGACACGTTAAAAACCTCGAGATAAACTCCGCGATCTCTCTCTTCATATTTCTCCACCAAAATGTATGTCGAAGATCGTGATGCATTTTGGTACTCCCAGGATGGATTGCAAAAGGTGTGTTGTGTGCCTCCATCATGATTCTATACTTCAAATCAGAATCGTTAGGAATGCAAAGTCTGGAGTTGACTCGAAGTATTCCTTTTTCATAGATTCTTTCTTCTAGAATAGCACATTCTTGCACTTTTTTCTTCATCTTCATCAGCTCCGGGTCTATAGCTTGAGCAGCTTTAACTTTATCAATTAAAGTTGGTTCTACACGTATACTTGACATCATCACGTGGGTCCTTTGAGTCTTGAACTCTATCTTCATCCTTTGTAAATCATACAAAATGGGCTTTTGTGTCGACAGCATCGCACTCATTCCCGTATGTGATCTTCTACTCAACGCGTCAGCTACCACGTTCGCTTTTCCAAGATGGTATTGAATGGTATGATCGTAATCTTTCAACAGCTTAAGCCAATGTCGTTGCCGTATGTTGAGTTCCTTTTGAGTGAAGAAATATTTAAGGCTCTTATGATCCGTTTAAATCTCCACTTTCTCTCCATACAGGTAGTGTCTCCAGATCTTCAACTCGAAAACGATAGCTGCCAACTCTAGATCATGAGCAGGATAATTCCTCTCATATTCTTTGAGTTGTCGCGAGGCATAGGCTATGGCTTTTCCATATTGCATGAAAACACATCCTAACCCTTTGCCCAAAGCATCGCTGTAAATGACAAATCCATCCGAACCAGATGGTATTGTCAGAACAGGTGCTGAAATGAGTATCCTCTTGAGCTCTTGGAAGCTTTTCTCGCATTCCTCATTCCATACAAATTTTGTATCTTCCCAAGTCAGCTGAGTTAATGGAGTAGCGATTCGAGAAAATCCTTCCACGAATCTCCGATAATAACTAGCTAAGCCCAGAAAGCTACGTACCTCGGTCACCGACTTAGGTTGCTCCCAACTTTGTATTGCTTCAATCTTCGCCGGGTCAACTGATATTCCATGTTTCGATACCACGTGCCCAAGGAATGCTACTTCCTCAAGCCAGAACTCAAATTTCTTCAACTTGGCATATAGCTTGCTTTCATGAAGCCTTTGAAGTACTAGCTTCAAGTGGTGCTCACGATCTTCACGGCTTTTGGAATAGATAAGGATGTCATCAATAAAGACAACCACGAACTGATCCAAATATTCCTTGAATACACGGTTCATCATATCTATGAAAGCAGCAGGAGCATTAGTCAATCTAAAAGACATGACTAAGAATTCATAATGCCCATATCGAGTTCTGAAGGCAGTCTTCGGAATATGCTCAGTTTTAATCTTTAACTGATGATATCCAGAATGAAGATCGATCTTTGAAAAGAATTGTGCACCTTGCAACTGGTCGAACAGGTCATCAATGCGAGGTAGCAGATACCTATTTTTGACGGTGACATAGTTCAACTCCCGATAGTCAATACAAAGTCACATACTCCCGTCTTTCTTCTTTATGAATAAGACAGGAGCACCCCAAGGAGATGTACTAGGACGTATAAAACCGATGTCTAACAACTCTTGTAGTTGGACCTTTAACTCCTGAAGTTCAATAGGAGCCATTCGATATGGGGTTTTAAAAATGGGTTTTGTACCGGGTTCAAGGTCACTAAAGAATTCAACTTCACTGTCTGGGGGTAGACCAGGAAGTTCTGCGGGAAATATATCAGGGAATTTATTGACATTAGAAATATCATTCAAATCTGACGTATCCTGGTTTAAATCAGTGACATGGGCTAAGAAAGCTTGACATCCGTTTTTCAATAAACGAACAGCTTTATGACTTGAAATGACATTGATTGATTTTAGTGGTTTGGTTATTTGAATTCGTACAACAGGTTGGTTAGGAATATGAAAACTAATAACCTTACAAAAACAATCAATTTTGGCATGATAAGTGGTTAACCAGTCAATTCCTAAAATCACATCAAATGCAAGTATTTTCAAAGATATAAGATCAGCAGATAGGGTGAGGGTTCCAATTTGAATCATGCAAGATTTAAAAACTATGGATGTAACGAAGGTTTCTCCTAACGGAGTTTCAACAGATAAGTCAAAGTTTAATTTCTCAGAAGTCAAGTTCAAACGTTGAGCACATGCAGGTGAAATAAAAGAATGGGTAGCACCGGTATCTAATAAGGTATAGACTTCGCAAGAGTTTAAGATTAGCTTACCTGTGATCACCTTTTTCGAGTTCCTCGTGTTTTGGGCAGTCACGACAAACGCTCTTTCAGGAACCACCGACTTTGACTTGTCCAGGACAGCCTTTGGAGTCACCATCCCAGCTAGGCTTGGTTTCGCTACCGGACACTCTCTAGCTATGTGTCCTTCCTTTCCATAGTTATAACACACCTTAAATTGTTGTGGGCAATTTGGACTGATGTGTCCCTCTTGCTCGCATTTATAACATACGACCGGTGGTCGTTCTCCTCCCCTAGAAACAGTTAATGCTGGTGCTGCTGTCGATGTCTTCACGTTCTCATTGTTGTACATTCTCTTCTTAAAATCTCCCCCCGACTCACTTCTTCTATTATCATGGCCACGATTACCACCAGAGTGATTACCGCTTCTGTCATGATACTTTCCTCGCCGCTGGTTATCATTGTTTCGATGACTGCTGCCACCGGTACGACCTTGGTTGTTCTCCTTTGGTTGAATAGACTCATTATCTCGTTCTAATAATTGAGCACTGTTCACAACATCTGAATATAAATAAAATTTGTGAGAAATGAGGTATTGACGAATTTCGGGTTTCAAACCTCTCAGAAACATCCGCGTTATACGTTCCTCATTTTTCACCAAATGAGATGCGAAGCGGGATAACTCCGCGAACTTAGCCTCATACTGGGACACAGTCATGTTGTTATGTTCCAGTTTGATAAACTCTACCTCTTTTATATGACGAATACTTTTTGGAAAGTACTTGCCATTAAACAGTTTCTGGAACTCTTCCCAAGACATCTTGAGTGCGGCAGGCTGAGTATGCTTCACAGATTCCCATCAGTAATCTGCCTCTCCACAGAACATAAAGGTGGCGAATGAAACCTTCTGTTCCTCTGTGCATCCCAAGACATCAAATATCTTGGTGATTTTCTTAACCTACGTTTTTGCCTTGATTGGATCTGGCTTTCCCAAAAACTCTGGTGGTCCCAACTCTTTGAACTGCTTGGCAATGACAAGCCGCGAGTTGTTATTATTTTCACCCGTATTTTGAACACGAGTCTCTCTCATCTGGTTTTACATGAACTGCAAAAAGCTTCTAAACATCCCATCATTCATCGTTTGATCGGTGGTGTTATTTACAGGAGGAATATTGCCTTCCTGTTACACGTTCTCCTGGTTGGTGATTAAAGGTGTCTCAACGGTCTCATTCACTCCATTGTTTAGATTTTCAGCTGCCATTCTCAAATACTGCCATAAAACAAAGGTTAATTAAACAAATTAACATATCACATATTAACCTTATGTTCCAACCGACCAATTAAATACCAAATAAGCTTAAATAGGACACACTAGCGAAGGATTTACTCGTCTCTCCCCTCCTAATTCTATTCCCAGATCTCCGCCAGAGACCATATCCCTAAGCTTCTGATACCAACTGTGACGCCCCCAAAATAGGTTCAATACTCAACCCATTCTGAGTCGCCAAATACATGGTACAGAATCCAAATACAATCTTTTATATCAAAAGGTCGTGAGCAATATGACCATACAAGCTAGTGAGCTTCAATACATATCGTATATAATACGAAATATAAATGCTCAAATTCAGTCCTCAGTAGTTATAATTATTATCACACTATTTTATAAAAACAGTGAGGACTACTACTGCTCTAACTAAGACCATCACTCTGTCCCCCGACTAGTCCCTGCGACATTCTCATTTCCTGAAGAGAATAATGGAAGAAAAGGGTGAGCTCAACTAGCCCAGTAAAGAATATTATGACTAAGATAATGGAGAATAATTTATCGTCAGTCTTCAACAAATCAGATAAAATATTAGGACAACAAGTTTTAGATCAACAACTGCAGCAAAAATAACAATTCATTAGAAGAGTTAAGTAAAAAATGATGTCTACTATCTTCTGTGATTTAAAAGTCTATCATTAATATTTTATCCCTGTAACATCAATCAATAATTTTCAAATCAAATATTCATCTTTTCACTACGGGCCAAAGATATTCATTTGTATCACCAGTGGTCATGATCATATCAACACTTGTCCATCTTTGCACTACGGGCCAAAAATAGTCATCAGGTAATCATTCATCTTTGCACTACAGACCAAAGATATTCATCAAGTAATCACTCATCTTTGCACTACAAGCCAAAGATATTCTTTTGTATCACCATTTAAGACAGAAGATGATGAAAATATTTTAAAGAACGAATCCAGTGAGATAAAGGACAAAGATTAGAGATTCGTAGTTTAGTTTATCCAAGTTTAAGAATACTCAACAATACTCATTTGTGGAGCAAATTTCAAGAATAAAATTCAAAACACTGGATCCAATCAAAGATAGGAACCATAACAGAGAACTTGGATAAAGAAAAGAAAATTTAATTTTTTTGTGAATAGTACCGTATTCGTGAATAGTGCCGTATATGTGAATAGTGTCGTATATATGAATAGTAACCCCGACAGGAAAAGATAAAAAATTTCATAATAAAAATTATACTAATATTTCGGTGAAATGATATCGAAAGAAATAGCAACATTTACGAGAAAAATAGCATCCCTTACCTCAGTATAATACTCGATCTGATTGGAATATCGAATATTACGATGAGAAAAACTTGCACTGTTATCAACACTCAAAATATCTAAACACTCACAAGAAATACGCTTGATACTATAGAGAGAGAATTTTTTAATTCTGGTGTGATTTTCATTTCTAACTAAGCACCCTATTTATAGAAAAATGCTTAGTACACCAAAGCTGACAAATAAATATTCGGACGAATTCTTCCTCCGCACCATTTTGAAAAAACCATTCTCAGCAAAATCACACCAATAAATGGATAAGTGGGGCCCACCCACTTGTTTAACATGTTTTTGTTACCAAAAGCACCAAAAATAATTAAGATCCAATTTGCTTTCTTCTTCCTCATTTTATTCATATATCGTGAATTTATTGTAAAAATACTACCATTATAAAATTATATTATTATATTATCACATTATACACTTATAATGTAATATTATTATAATATATATGAATTATTTTATCAGAAAAAATAAAATATCAATTTTCAACAATTGTCTCTTTTACTAAAAATTCTTCCATTTATATCTACATTGAATAAATATTTCCTTATTATTTTTATCAATAATTAATAAATACTCACAAATAATATTACAGAATCACAATAATGACAACAAGGTCGTTCACAGGAAAGAGGGGACTTTCAGATAAGAATTTCTCTTTAGTGGCGCGCCATTAGGTGACCAAACCCCTTTCCTAGACAGAACTTCCTAAATATTGCCAATAATGATATCTAATAATATTATTCAAATAATATAAATTATTGATTTGATAATATAAAATACTGTGCAGTGACAATTATTGAAACAACAATAATATAAAATACTGTGCAATACCATGTGCTACTGTGCAACAACGCGTATTACTTTATTATAACCACTGGGTATTCCAACAGTTTTAACGGTAACAATTATGACGTTATTTTTAGAAAATTTATTTTTGTCGTTTTCTTCATCCGACAGTTTTTCATTATGGGGCCCACAAATGGTTGCGACGTCGTACGAATATTCTCCAACAACAAGGATATTTCACGACCAAACGAATATTCCCCGACGACAATGAATATTTTATAACCACTTGCTTATTTTGAAATATTTGCGCATATTATCTATAACTTACCATATTTATCAAATCAACACCTTACTATTTCAAAAAAATATATAAAGAAAATTAAATCTTTATTCATAAAAGTTGGGGTCTTACAACTTGGCTTTTCGCACATATATTTATTATCATTTATCATTTTGCAATGGTGATCTTTAGGAGTTAATATCTCATTCATTACTCCATGGATTTGAGTTTTCAAATACTTAATTTAATCTACTCATGGAGTAGAACACATTGATATGTGGATTCACTTTAAATAATTATTAAAACCCACTTTAATTTTGGCTCAAATTCTAACATTCCGCCACATGAATGATATTGACTACCAGCCTTATGCAAATGTTATATATGCAGACTCTAAGAGAGAGAGAAATAGAATTGGAAATCATCTGTATAGAGAGAGGTGGCTTTTGGCTTTGAACATTCCCTTATGAAAGACTATCGGGTTTGCTGGTTGTCTAGTGAACATGATGTCTTGAACTGTCTAACCGTTTGTGTAAATCGAGACAATAGTAATTCACACAAACTCTTTCCAAATATTATTTGGTTCTCATGATTTTGTTCATTTCGGCCTCAAACAATCCCAGATTTATGATTGCTTTAGAGAAGTATAGCCTTATCCTTTTCATAGAATTGGCCTAGTTCACACTCACATATGTGATTCTTAATAAGAGTATCATGCTATACTCCACTTTTTTTTATCGAGATTTAAGAATTATTAAAATCATAACTTATCTTGTAACCGTTGCAGGTATCACTATCTCGTATCATAGGAATGAGCAGAAGAAATTAATTTCTTCATAGTGATTTGGTTGAATCGTTCATAATTTAGTTATCTCTTTGAACCTAGATCTTGGGATCTCCAGTCAACTAGGTTGGGTTTCCATCATGACGATCCTTGTTTATAGGCTTTAAACCCATTCCCCTCGAAGTTATTTTTACTTGCTCTCTAGTCAAACCTTTAGTCAACGGATCTGCTATATTTTCTTTCAACTTTATGTATTCAATAGACATTATTCCGTTAGAGAGCAATTGTTTTATGGTATTGTGTCTTCGACGAATATGTCTAGACTTACCATTATACATATGACTCTGTGACCTTCCAATTGTTGATTGACTATCACAATGGATAGAAATAGGCGGCACAGGTTTAGGCCACATAGGAATATCTTCTAAAAAGTGACGAAACCACTCAGCTTCTTCTCCAGCCTTATCTAATGCAATAAACTCAGATTTCATCGTTGATCGAGCAATGCATATTTAATTAGAAGATTTTCGTGATACTGCTCCTCCACCTAGTGTAAACACAAAACCACTTGTAGATTTAGAGTCTTTTGTATCTGATATCTAATTCGCATCACAATATCCTTCGAGTACTACTGGATATCTTGAGTAGTGCAATCCAAAGTTTTGAGTGTATTTTAAATATCTTAAAACTCTTATAATTGCTTTCCAGTGATCTTTTTCTAAATTGCTTGTAAATCTACTCAATTTATTGACAGCTTGTGCTATGTCAGGACGTGTATAATTCATTACGTACATAAAGTTTCCAATTATTTATGCATACTAAGGTTGTGATAGGCTCTCTCCTTTATTTTTAGACAAGTGTAGATTTGTATCTACCGGTGTTCCCACAGGATTGCAATCATATTAATTGAATTTCCGGAGTATTTTCTCAATATAGTGTGATTGTGATAACACTACCATCCGATATTTTAGAAATTTGAATTCCTAATATTACATCGGTAACACCCATGTCTTTCATGTCAAATGTATTATTTAAAGTTATTTTAGTAGTTTTAATGATTTCATTATTACTACCCATAATGAGCATATCATCTATATAAAGACAAATAATGACATACCATTTCTCAGTGTCCTTGACATACACACATTTGTCACACTCATTTATTTTGAAACCATTTGACAACATTGCATTGTCAACTTTTTCATGTCATTGTTTAGGTGCTTGTTTTATTCCATAAAGGGGTTTGACAAGCCGACAAACTTTCTTTTCTTGTCCTGGAATAATAAATCCTTCTGGTTGTTCCATGTAGATTTCTTCTTCTAAATCTTCATTGAAGAAAGCTATTTTTACATCCATTTGATGTATCTCTAAATTATATATAGCTGCAATGACTATTAACATCCTAATTGAGGATATTCTTAGCACAGGAGAATAAGTATCAAAATAATTCAAACCCACCTTTTGCCTGTATTCTTTAATTACAAGTCTTGCTTTATATTTGTTTATAAATCCATCTGCTTTCATTTTCTTCTTGAATATCCACTCATATCCAAGAGGTTTAGAGCATGGTGGGAGATCTACTAATTCTCACGTATAATTGTGCAGAATGGATTCTACTTCACTATTTATAGCCTCTTTCCAATATGGAGCTTCAGGACTCGATACCGCTTCTGTATAAGTTTGAGGCTCATTTTCTAGCAAATAAGTTAAAAAATCCAAACCATAAGATTTTGATGTTCTAGCACGTTTACTACGTCTAGGTTCATCAATATCTTCTAATCCATGATCACTGTCACTAATAGTGTCTTAAGTTCTTTTGTTTGAACTTGTTTCTTGTTCGTTAGAACTTGGCTCTTGTTCCTTTTTATTAGGAAAAATAGTTTCAAAGAATTCATTATCTTTTGACTCAATAATATTATTTTCATGTATTTCCTCTATTTTTGATTTATTAACCAAAAATTTATATGCACTGCTATTATTAGCATAACCAATGAATATACAATATATTGTTTTAGGTCCTATTTTCACTTTTTTGGGTGAAGGAACCATTACTTTTCCTAAACACCCCCATACTTTTAAAGGTTTATAAGATGGCTTACGTCCTTTCCATAATTTATAGGGTGAAACATTAGACTTCTTCTGAGGTATTCGGTTAAGAATATAATTTGCTGAAATAATTGCTTCCCCCCACAAATTCTGAGGTAGCCCAGAACTTAATAATAATACATTCATCATTTCTTTCAACGTTCTATTCTTTCTTTCTGCAACACCATTTTGTTTTGGTGAATAAGGTGCAGTTGTTTGGTGTATTATACCATGTTGTGAGCGAATTTCAACAAAAGAAAATTCATATTCCCCACCTCTATCACTTCTAACTATCTTGATCTTTTTATCAAAGTGGTTCTCAACCTCATTTTTGTAATGTATAAACATTTCCAAAGCCTAATCTTTACTTCTTAATAAGTAAAAATAACAATATCTTGTATAATCATCTTTAAAAGTAATAAAGTATTTCTTTCCTCCTCTTGTTTGTATATACTTTAAATCACAAATATCAGTATGTATCAATTCAAGAGGTTCTGTACTTCTTTCAATTGATTTAAAAGAAGATTTTCAAAGTTTAGTCTCAACGCAAGCTTCACATTTATGATTAGAGTTAATCTCACATTTTGGCAAACATTCTATATTAATTAATCTACATTTAGTATTATAATTAACATGTCCTAATGTACCATGTCATAAATTAGATGACTCAATCATATAAGCAGAAGATGTAATTGTATTAATATTGGAAGGTACAATAGTCATTACATTCATTTTGAAGAGCTCATTGATCATATAACCCTTCCCCACATACATCTCATTTTTAGTTAGGATAAACTTGTCTGATACAAAGACCAGTTTAAATCCCTTTTGATTAAGAAGGGATCCTGACACTAAATTCTTTTTAATATCAGGCACATGGAGCACGTTGTTGAGGGGGAGTTCTTTGCCAGATGTCATCTTCAGAGCCACCTTTCCTTGTCCAGCAATCTTGGATGATGAAGAGTTTCCCATGTGCAATTGTTCTCTATTAATTTCTTGATATGTAGAGAACATCTTCTTATCACATTACTACTTAATAAAAGGCATACTGATTGCCTAAATCTATATACAATAATTTCACGCAAGTATACGCGATCGATTATACAATGTAGTGGCAAATAGAGTATCGTTCCCACGAAGAATAAACTAATAAATAAAATAACCAAACATCAATCTTTAGCCAATCTAATTTTATTTAAACAAATGAAAATAATCAATGACTAAAACTAATTACTTCACTAAAATTAAATATAAATTTATGATTTATCAAGATCACAACTTTCCCCGATGACGTACCCAAATTCAACTATTTCTCATATCAATTAATCAATTGCATTAAATTGCTAACCAAGAATTCATAAATATTTATCTAACCTATTCCAAATTAGACAAGTGTCTTTATCCCTAATTAATTCAATATATTCTTATGTGAAAAATTAACAATAAAGCAAAAATTACCAATTCTTGTTAGGCTCATGAGACAATTAGGTATAATCTTATCCCTCTTGCAAATTAGATAGTCACTCCTAAGAAGAATAATCTAACACATGTACCATATTCCACAACCAATCTAGAATAATTATTCCAACATCATCTAGATCAATAGATTAGCTGCTGGCCACACAACTATTGCATGCAGTACAAAATATGATAAAAAAATATAATAATAATTAATAAAAATCAAATAAGAAATAATTTAATTAAATAAATTCATTGGGTTCCATTGGAATCTTGAGTAGAAAATTAGACCATGATAATAAAAACAAACATAAGAAGAGACAATTCCATCATCATAATTAAAGTACAAAGATAGAAGAAATAAAGGTGAAGAAATAATCTGTAATTCAGCTCTAAATCTTCAATATTCTCATTTTATCTAGAAAAAGCTCTCTTAATGATATCTGAGGTTTTTTTCTTTTTCGTGTATCTCTCCCTTTTTTAACTTCTAATTACGTCTATATATATCTTATTGCTCTTCTTTTACGTCTCTTTATTTAATTTACAACTTAATAGCTGAAAAATTCAAAATTTCTATTGAAACCACTCGCTCGCTCACGTGCCTGTATCGCGCCATGCACCGCGACTCCCATTTCTTTTCCGTCGCGACAGCCACCAAGTGTCGCGGCTTCCTCATCTGCCGATCGCAACCTTCAAGTTTTTGTTCCTGCAGTGCGTTTACTTCAATTGCTCGCCCCTTTAAACTCTATTTCCTTTTTTTCTCCTTGTTCTTGGTCCCAAAGTACTTGCTTAACCTTATTAACTTCATAAAAAAGCTAATTAGCACTTTAATTAATATTTTTCCATTCAAGACGTATTTTCCATCCCTGCAACAAAAACATTAAAAATACGTTGAACTAATTAAAAATTACTTAAGAACTCACAAAATAATTAAGTAAAAAGTATATAATTCATAGATATAAAATCTACTCATCAAATATCCCCAAACTAAAACTTTTGTTTGTCCTCAAGTAAAGAACTACATTATTTAACAACTAATTTACCTATCAACAATGAAATAGATTTACTTGATCATCGGCCTTAAACAAATTCTTCCTACACTTCATAATTCAACACATTATGAGTTCAATAAATTAATGCAAACAGAAGTCTTACATCAACTTGCAATCTCTTGCGTGTGCGTGTGATCAATCATACAACTCAATGACTTAGGATTTAGATGAGCTCATGCAATCAAATGTTCCATAGAAATCTTATGTCCTCTTTTAAATCCTATTTTCCCACATTAATTTCCACTAGACGTGGCAACACATAAGTTTGGAGAATCAATCAAGAAACTATTTATTCTACTCCTTGACTCGTGCAATGTCTAATTCTCTTAGGCTTTCTAAATTACCCATGTAACGAGCGTTTGATCAATGACTCCCAAACCAGTTGGCTTTAGGGCACTAGGTGTAAAGACTCCCTTGAGGATCTATTAATTCGAGTAACTAAGGCCATATAAGTAGACTAGCCAGGCATATATACACTATGTTACAATCTATATCTGAATATGCAATGCTCAACTTTCTTAGGCTTTCTAAGTTACCCATTTAACGAACTTTCGACCAACGACTCTCAAAGCAGTTGGTTTTAAGGCGCTGAGTGTAAAGACAACTCCTAAGGGTTTACTCGTTGATGAGTGGATTTCATACCTATGAATTGGTATTCATTATAACTTGATTCTTGATGTTATAAAATAATTGTCCTATCATTTCTCCTATCATTTCTACTTGGATTTATATTATTGTGTGCAGGAAACAAAATGGATGGTAAGTAGCATAAAAGGCATATTTTTCAGCATACATGATGAGTACACCCGCTGGGGCGTGTGCTTAGAGAAGGACTTTCCCGCTGGAGCGGGCTTTGGCTATGTCGGACAGAAGGTTGCCCCGCTGAGGCGGGTGTAGCACAGCTAAAAGCCCAGTTGGGGCTGGGAGGCGCGACCAACAGTTGAAGTTTTCCTACTTTAAGTAGGATTTGTGCAATAAGAGGGGAAGACTAGGGATTACGAATATAGTGATATATAAGGGACTTGAAGAAGCATATTAGGATATATTGAGCCATATACAAGCCCTAGCTTTGGATATCAACTTGTAACGAGAATTGAAGCATCGATTGAACGCGAAGAACGCAAGATTGGAGCGGAGAGCGGTGATACAATTCTAGAGTTTATCTTCTTTCTTTCTTTTTATCTTGTAATCAGAATGTTTTCTATGATGTGGATATTGGATTGTGACTCATATATAATGAACTAACTTTCTATTTAAGCCTATAACGGATCTTATTATGTAATGGATGATTAAATAGCCGTTAATTCAGTTTATGAATATTATTTTCAAATTATTTGCTCTGAGTTGTGCTTAATCGATATAATTGCTTGATCACTAATTATTTGTTATCTCATATGAATTCGAGAGATGACATATGAGAATAGAACTAGCCATAGTGACATATGTTTGTGATTTCTGCGTAGTTAGGATTCATAATTCATGTATATGATAGAGATATCTATGCATCATATGTAATCTGATAAGAATTTGATTTTAAACCTTATTCAATTGTAATTCACATAGAGATATAGTGAATTGGTTATTTAAGGTGTCTTGCTTAATTCTATCATCTGTGGATTTGAGTGAGTATGAGTATAATGCATTGAGAGATGGTTATATCTGCTTTAGTGTTCTTGATTAATAATCTGGAGTAATTGACATAAACTGGAGAAAATGATATTATCTGAAGTGAAATAATAAGTGAAGTTGTAGGCTTAATTCTCTAAAACTTGTTAAAATCTTGAGTTAGTGTTAACATTGGTTAAAGTGGTAATTTAGTTAGAAAATCCTCTTTTAATCATTAGTTTGATAAAGCTGAAATAATATAAAACTGGTACTTACTTGATTAAATAGGAATTATTGTCTCTGTGGGTACGATATCTGAACTTAGCATTATATTACTTGTTGATCACGTACACTTGCGTATAGCTCGTATATATTTTACCCAACAAATTTTTTGGCGCCATTGCCGGGGACAGTAATTGTGTTTATTACTTACAATATCAGTTTAATTAGATCAGTTTTAGTTATATATATATATATATATATATATATTTCTATTCTTAATTTTTGTTTGTTTGGTTATTTCAGGTACATTCGAGTAGTGCATGCAAACTAGATCGAAGAAGCCATATTTGTTGCCTTTCGAGGACGACATCGACAAACGGTTTCAGAAATTAACTAAGTGGACTACAAAGACTTGAGAAGAACTTGAAGCACCCAGAGCAAACATGGCTGAACAAGAAGACAAACCACTGAGGGATTATGCTACACCAAAGATTTCAAAAATTCACTCGAGTATCTCTAGGCCGGCGATCAATGCAAACAACTTTGAGATTAAGCCTAGGACAATACAGATGGTGCAGAATAATTGCCAGTTTGGGGGTCTTCCAAATGACGACCCGGAATGAACACATCTTCAGTTTCATAGAAAACTGCGACACCTTCAAGTGCAACGGGGTGTCAGACGATGCAATCAGGTTGAGATTATTTTCGTTCACACTCAGAGACAGGGCGAAGGGTTGGCTCCATTATCTACCACCGGGGTCAATCACCACATGGAATTACCTGGCGCAAAATTTTTTGGCTAAGTTCTTCCTGCCATTGAAGACACATAAGATGAGAACGGAGATATCTTCATTTGCACAGCTACAAGAGGAGCCACTCTATGAAGCATGGGAAAGATACAAGGAGCTGTTGAGAAAGTGCCCACATCACGGATTCCCGCATTGGATGCAGCTTAGTAACTTTTACAATGAGGTAGCAAGTCATATACGGACTAGCATCGATGCAGCCTCAGGTGGAGCTTTTATGACGACGAAATTTGAGGAGGCATGGGCATTGATAGACACAATGGCTTCAAATGGCTATTAGTGGCCGACTAAGAGATTGACTCAACCCACAACAACAGGAATTTTGGAAGTGGACTCTATGACAGCTATATCTGCACAACTAGCAGCGTTATCGAAGAAGATGGATGCCATGTCTATGGGAAACGCGCAACAGGTAGCATATATATGTGAACCTTGTGCAGGTGAGCATTCGACAGAACAGTGTGCGATTAACCCAGCTTTAGTCCAGTATGTGGGTAACTACAACAGGCCACCCAATACATACCAGAATGCATATAATCAGGGGGCAAGAAACCATCCGAACTTCTCTTGGAGCAATAACCAAAATCAGAACTAGTGACAAGCTCCATGACAAGCATACCCTCTTGGTTTTCAGAATCAGCATCAACAGGCGGCTCCACAACAGGAGAAAAGGCTAGATCTGGAACAGGAAATAAAGCGGCGATGAAAACTCATTTGGCGGCAATTAAAAATCTTGAAACTCAGATTGGACAGATTGCGAGTGCACTAAATAATCGACCCTAAGGAGCTTTGCCTAGTGACACAGAAAAGAATCCGAGGGGAGGGCATGAGCAATCTCAAGTTATTACACTTCAGAGTGGGAAATAGTTAGCTGAGCAGGATTCAGAGAAGCAGACTGTGGATAAGCAAGTTGAGACCAGTGTGGAACAGACAGTGGAAGGGAAAGCAGGAGAAAAATCTACAGAAAAAGAACAAGCGCTTACACCGGTAGTTTACCCTCCACCTCCATTTTAACAACGGATCCGAAAATAGAAATTAGAGCAACAGCTCACAAAGTTTCTGGAAGTGTTCAAGAAGCTACACATAAACATTCCTTTTGCAAAGGCATTAGAGCAGATGCCCAGTTATGGCAAGTTCATGAAGGACATTTTGTCGAAGAAAAAGAAATTAAAGGACTTCGAAACTGTGGCACTAACAGAGGAATGTAGTGCCATTCTGCAAAAGAAGCTTCCACCCAAGTTGAAGGATCCGGGTAGTTTCACCATTCCATGCAAGATAGGGAGTTTGGCCTTCAACAAATGTCTATTTGATTTAGGTGCCACTATAAACCTCATGCCATTATCAGTTTATACTCAGTTAGGGTTACCAACACCTAAACCGACCAACATCTCCTTACAGCTAGTAGATAGATCAGTAACTTATCCACGGGGGATTGTTGAGGATGTTTTGGTTAAAGTGGATAGATTCATCTTCCCAGCGGACTTCATCAATCTAGACTATGAAGAAGATAAGGATATTCCAATAATCCTTGGGAGACCATTTTTGGCTTCTGGCAGGACTCTCATTGACGTTCAGAAAGGAGAGTTGACCATGAGGGTGCAAGATCAAGAGGTCACCTTCAACGTGTTTAAGGCCATGAATTTCCCCAAAGAGGATGAGGAGTGTTTTTGGGTGGAGATTATTGACACAGTGGTGGGTGATGAGCAACATCGGATACTTAATACCAACCCACTAGAATCAGCATTGATGGGGGACTATGATGAAGAGGATTCAGAGATAAAGGAATACCTGCAACTGTTAGAGGCACATCCGAGAGTAAACAGGTTCAAGTTACCATTTGAGTCATTGGAAGCAGCAGGTACTTCATCAGCAAAGATGAAACCATCCTTTGAGGAACCACCTTAACTTGAACTCAAACCCTTACCTAATCACCTCAGGTATGCTTATTTGGGTAATTCATCTACTTTACCTGTTATTATAGCATCTGCGCTTAACGAACTGCAGGAAAGTAAGATGTTAAGAGTTCTAAGGGAATACAAATCTATGATTGGATAGACTATCGCCGACATCAAAGGAATCAGCCCGTTATTCTGTATGCACAAGATTCTGATGGAGAAGGATAGCAAGCCAACAGTGGAACAACAGAGGAGGCTCAACCCAATAATGAAAGAGGTAGTAAAGAAGGAGATCTTAAAATGGCTGGATGCTGGAATTATCTATCCAATTTCAGACAGTGCATGGGTGAGCCCGATTCAATGTGTTCCGAAGAAAGGTGGTATAACAGTAGTTAAGAACGAGAACAACAAATTGATACCGACAAGGACAGTGACCGGCTGGAGGGTCTGCATGGACTACAAAAGGGTGAATAAGGCAACTAGAAAGGATCATTTCCCCTTGCTTTTCATTAATCAGATGTTGGACAGACTAGCTGGACACGAGTACTACTGTCTGCTGGATGGGTATTCTGGGTACAACCAGATCGTCATTGCGCCAGAGGATCAAGAGAAGACGACGTTCACATGCCCCTATGACACCTTTACCTTTAGAAGGATGTCATTCGGACTGTGTAATGCACCGACGACTTTTCAGTGATGTATGATGGCAATCTTCTCGGACATGGTGGAGCGTAGTGTTGAGGTATTTATAGATGATTTCTCAGTATTTGGGGAATCGTTTGTTAGGTTCCTCGAGAATTTAGTATTGGTATTGAAAAGGTGTGTGAAGACGAACCTAGTGCTCAACTGGGAGAAATGCCATTTTATTGTCCAAGAAGGTATTGTACTTGGATATAAAGTTTCTGGAAAAGGTTTAGAAGTCGACCGGGCTAAGTTAGAAATAATTAAAAATTTTCCACCACCGACATCAGTCAAGGGAATTAGGAGTTTTCTTAATCATGCTGGATTCTACCACAGATTTATTAAAGACTTTTCTAAAATCACGAAGCCATTATGCAGTCTCTTGGAAAAGGATGTTCCGTTCAACTTTGATGCAAACTGTCTAGCGGCGTTTGAGCAATTAAAGAAAAAGCTAACCACAGCCCCAGTCATCATCGCACCGGATTGGACAATGCCTTTTGAGCTCATGTGTGATGCCCAGTGATTATGCCGTAGGAGCCGTGCTTGGACAACGATGGGAGAATGTCTTTCACGCCATCTATTATGCAAGCAAGACACTGACAGATGCACAGTTGAACTACACAACAACTGAAAAAGAGTAACTTGCAGTTGTGTATGCATTTGGCAAATTCTGTTCGTACTTGGTGGGAACAAAGGTGGTGGTTTACACAGATTACTCAGCCATCCGGTATCTAGTTGAAAAGAAGGATGCAAAGCCGAGACTTATCCGATGGGTTTTGCTACTCCAGGAATTTGATTTAGAGATTAAGGATAGAAAGGGGACAGAAAATCAGGTGGCTGACCATCTTTCGCACCTAGAGAATCCAAAGCATAACGAAACAAACAAAGTAGTGATCAACGAGTTTTTTCTCGATGAGCAGTTATTCTTAATCCATGGAGAGTTCCCATGGTATGCAGATTTTGCGAACTACTTGGTGACCAATATTCTCCCACCAGATTTGACACGCCAACAAAAGAGGAAATTCTTACATGAAGTGAAGTGGTATATGTGGGATGAACCTTATTTGTTCCGTCAGTGCGCTGACAGAATGATTCGGTGATGTGTGCCGAAAAGTGAAGTTGAGGGCATCTTACAGGCGTGTCACGCCTTGTTATACGGGGGACACTATGGGAGTGAGAGAACAGCTACAAAAGCCCTCCAAGCAGGTTTCTTCTGGCCCACTTTGTTCAAAGACGCACATCAGTGAATGAAAACCTGCGACAGATGTCAAAGAGTGGAAAATATTTCAAAACGGAATGAGATGCCCCTAAACATGATCCTGGAAGTCGAGATTTTTGATGTATGAGGAATCGACTTCATGGGACCCTTTCCATCCTCGTTCAGTAATTTGTACATCCTATTATCAGTTGACTACGTATCAAAATGGGTGGCGGCAGTCGCATTACCGATAAATGATGCGAAGGTGGTTTTAAAGTTCTTGCAGAAGAATATTTTCACCCGTTTCGGCACCCCAAGGGCAATTATCAGTGATAAAGGGAGCCATTTCTGCAACAAATACTTCACCGCTCTCTTAACGAAGTATGGGGTCAAACACCGAATCGCCACAGCCTATCACCCTCAGATGAGTGGCCAAGTCAAAGCATCTAACCGAGAAGTGAAGAGAATCCTGTCTAAACAGGAACGACTGGTCATTGAAACTAGACGACGCTCTGTGGGCGTATCGGACCGCCTACAAAACTCCGATAGGTATGTCCCCATATCAGTTGGTCTACGGGAAGGCGTGTCACCTTCCGATAGAACTCGAGCATAAGGCGTATTGGGCCATTAAGAAACTAAACTTCGATTTATCAGTAGCAGGGGAGAAAAGAATGTTGCAAATCAACGAGTTAGACGAGTTCTGCCTGCAGGCATACGATAATTCGAAGCTATACAAAGAAAAAGTCAAGAAATGGGACGATTAGAAGATAATGAACAGAAATTTTGAACCGAGTCAGTCTGTATTGCTATTCAACTCTTGGTTGAAATTGTTTCCCAAAAAATTGAAATCCAGGTGGTGGGCCCTTTTACCGTTAAGACAGTATTTCCACACGGCGCCGTTGAAATTTACAACAGGGATTCGACCGAAACTTTCAAAGTAAACGGCCAACGCCTCAAGCACTATTGGGGCGGTGACATCGATCGCCAGGTGACCGCGGTCGATCTTGCCGAAATAATCTAAAACAGGAAGTAGTCAGGCTGAATAATTAAAAATTAAGCGCTCGATGGGAGGCAACCAATTCTTTACGTTCATTTTTCTTACATTAATATCATTTAGTATAATCATGTATAGTACGTAGAAAGTTTTCTTAATAATGCATGTCTAACAAGTTTTATGTTGTGTTTGAAATAGGACATGGGCACGACATTCCAATCCAAACATCAAGGCACAATACAACAATCAACAGAGGGAGTAAGCACATGTTAGGCTTTTGTAAAAGCAGGATAGGAAATTCCAAGAATCCGGATAGTATGTTCACCCGCCCCAGCGGGGCATTATGCCTGGGATTACCCTCCCCAGTGGGAGTAGGATCTGGAGGCTACCTGCCCCAGCGGGCATTTCAGCATGCAAAATCCCGCCCCAGCGGGGGGTCGGCATACCAGATGGGTTTTAAACTAAACGCATGCTTCGGTTGGACTTTTATCACAAAACAACTTACTCCCATCTTACCTCCAAGCAATCTAAACAACTAGCCCCAACCAAATCCCCCCCAAACCCTTACAAACACACCTTCATCTCCAATAACCTTCCCACACAACATCCATTCCAGATTTCAAAAGGATTGCACCCTTAATTTCAAATCCTTCTCTATTGGAAACTATAAACACTCTCCTTACCAATCCAAAGCCGAGATTCCCCCATTGTGATCTTCTCCTAAGCCGAATTCAACAGGAAGATCAATCATCTACTACTTCATCACTTTGAAACATCAAATACTTCATCACTTTGAAACATCAACAAAATCCTTCACTCTACATCTTTGGAACATCAAGCATAAAGCAATGTATTTGTTTTCAATTGGGTCGAAATTTTTGGATGAACAATTGGGTATTCTGTTTTGGAGTTTGGACTTACTAGTAAAGATTTGGGTAATTATAATATCTTTCTATTGATTTCTTGGTTGTGTGAGAAAAATTGGGGAAAACATAGTCATCAACCTCACTTAACATCAAGCCACTTTGACAACGCCCACCAACTATTCGACAAAAGTCCACAACCACAGTTCGTCAGAAATTATTCATTTTTCAGCAAAGAAACAACATGCCGCCACTTCCACAAAAGAGGCAAAAGGGTAAAGGGTCCTCATCGGCCGTTCCACAGTTTGACTGGAGGAAATTTCGGAGTGTGGCCACCGCCGACTAATTCGAGTATTTGGAGGGAAAGGCACTCATACAGGAACGGGGCCTTAAACCAGCTCCTTCGGATGGGCAAATGAAAGTACAGATTATAGAACGGCATTGGGATATCGCATTCACAGATCAACCTGAACCAGCAGTGGTAGCCGTGGTAAAAGAGTTCTACACCAATGCGGAGGACGCACCTCCATTTAAAGCATTCGTCAGAGGCAAACTGGTGGACTTCAATGTAGAGGCCATAAACGACTTCTACAATATCACACCTGTGACAACCCGAGAATTTAGATAATTTATTAAAATCTTAAATGATTAAATTAAGGTTAAATAATAGACCTAGACAGAAAATAAGTGTATGGATTTGACATTTTTGTGAAGGATTTTGGAGGATTTAAAATTTTTAAGAAGAACCTATAAGGTTTACTATTTGAATAAGAATAAAGATAATATGAGATTTGTGGTACATTTCTCAAAGTATTAAATTATTTGATATGTGTATGTATAATATTTGATTTGCTTATATTTGTTTATTATCTAATAAGCAAATAAAAGAAACTAATGTAGCCTAATATATATATTAGGTATGAGATTTAAATAACATAAGGGTTATAATAAGAAAGGATGTTAGTATTTAAAATATTAACTAACTCTAAGGGATTTATTTTATTATCTCAAGTTATTAATTTTATTAAAGCAAGTCTAATTGGGTTGAGTAATTAAATGTACGTGAGTAAGAATTTGATTTACAAATTGAGTGAATAGAAATCCTAATTAAATAATTAGGGTGGGATATAATTAAAATTAGTGGACTATGTTAATTTACATAGCCCAACTATTTTATTAGCAAGCCCAAAGGAATTAAAATAAAAGCCCAAGCTTAGTTCTATGGGAGAGAGGCCTTAGTGGACCTTAAGCCTTAAAAAGAAAACCAATATTGGGCCAAAGGAGGCCCAATTTGGCTAAGCAAGGGAGAAATAGAGCATGAGAATTAAATCTTATGGATAGATATGAAAATATATTGGATAGATATGGTAAGATATTGGATAGATTTGGAAAGATATTTGATAGATATGGAAGATATGTAAAGATTTGGCGAGATATGTTAGATTTACTAAAGATATGAGAGAGAAGGAGAGATAAGATATGGGGGAGATTGGAAAGGCCACTTAGCTGAATTTTGTAAGGGAGAGAAGGGGCAAGAGATTGGAAGATATAGATAATATATCTAATTACTAACTACACAAAATCTATTTTTCTCTCTTTCCTCTCACATCCTATTTTGCTAGTAAAAGAAAAACTAAAGTGAGAAAGAGAGGGGAGGGCCATTTCGGCTGGAACAAGGAAGAAAGGAAGGGGCTTTGATCTTTCTTTTATCCAAAATTATCATCCACTTTGATAAATCAAGGAAGAATATCCACCAAACAAAGATATAAACATCTTTTATCTAATTTATTTTTATATTGTTTGAATCAAAACTTGGATCTATGATTCAAAACTCCAAAACCATAGATCTTCATATGTATAAGTGTTAAATGTTTTGATCTATCACTTTTGATGATCAAAAGTTAGATCAAAAGTAAGAAAATGGAAACTATGTTTTAAAAGTTAGAAAATCTTGATTTTCTTAACATAAATTATGTTTTGCTTGGATTTAGTGTATGTTTGGTGTAATAGATCATGGATCATGGTAGATCCTTAATCTTAAGGTGTATTAGTAAGTATTATGATGGTTTATGATGTTTTAATGATGGATTATGTTGGTGAATAGGTGAGAATATGAAAGATTTCTTAAAAATCAACAAAATTAGAAAATCAAATTTTGAGAAAACGTAACATGAAATTCAAAAGACCATATCTCCCATTCTATTTCTAATTTTTGAGTGTGGTTAATTTTTGGATTTAGACCTAGAAGTCTTCTAACTTTTTCAAGTGAAATCACTAAAAAATTCCATGTAGATTTCCGTCTTGACATTTTTTAGCAAAGGACGTAAAATCTAAAAATGTCAAAAAGCAAGCTGTTCGAAAATTGAAAGCACTGTTTCGGCCACTTAAATTGTGTAACAAAATCAGGCCTTTTGGGACATGAAAATATATGGAATGAAGTAGCTTGTGTCCAAAAATGAGCTCATTCCGACTTAAAATGAGCAAGTTATGACTATTTCAATATTTGTGTTTTTTGACGAAAATCGCTATAATCGGAGTTGTGTAACTCCGATGGCCACAAAATTTAAACTGGAGGCTCACGATAACATGTGTAAGATCTCGCCAAGAGTTGGGAATTTTTGGAGTTAAGCGTGATGTAGCAAATTTCCTAAGGAATTAATTGTAAACAGATTTTTGAAAAATACTTAAGAAAATTGAAAAATTCCTAAAAGATTATTTTTTTTGTATGAAATACATGTATTTATGTATAGACAAAAGATAAAAAAATAATAAGACGATTAGATTAAAAAAGGAGAATCCAGCTTGCTGGATTGGCCATCAGGTTGCTGGATTGCAATCTGGTTTGCTGGATTGGCCATCAAGTTACTGGAATGATCTTTTTGGATAATCCAGGTTACTGGATTGGATGTCAGTTGAATCTAGGTTGCTGGATTGAAGGATTTTGTGAATCCAGGTTGTTGGATTATAGTTCAGTTTGAATCCATGTTGCTGGATTAGGAATTCGACTTACTTAGTTATAAAGGACTTATAAAATGAAAAGACTAAGTGTTAATTCACAAGTTATATGATGCAGTAGTACTAAGTCTAAGGTAGTGCAATCGTACCATGTAATGGTTGATGTATAGTAGCTGGGCTAAACGACTCCTTCATATGGGGAAGGAATCTACGAATTAGTAACCGATCTAACTCACTTTTAAAATAGTGTAGACTAGACGGAAACTAATTTGTTAGTTGTTTGTGGGAAACCACTCAGTATACTATATTGAATATTATTAAAGACTCGATGTGTGCTAGGTTTAGACTTGTATATGTATAGTGTCAATGTTATCTAATATTTGACTATGTGTTTAAATGTTAGATAGTTTACTTATAAAGTATGTTATGCTAATTGAAATATCAATCTTATAATTGATAGGTCTTTTCAATGAGGAGATTAAATTAGATTTCTTAGTGGTAATCAACGAATCAGGCAAGTTCCCTAACTCAAACTCGAGTTATATTTCAAAGCATGTTAGTGAATGATTATTGATGATTATTCACGTCTAAACTGATTATTGATTCGCACTTAGTGTGTGTTGCATATGTTCATCAGGTATGAAAGGCTGATCACCTTCATTACCCTAAGGTTCAGATAAATTTGTTCATGTTCATTGTTGGCCATTCATCATTATTGATTCGGTCATTCAGTTATGAAAATTGATTTATATTCTTCCACAATTATTATATTGTTGAAAGTTTGTCAGCTTATTATTCTTTTAAATCATGATATATCTTAATTTGAACTTAAACTTGCTGGGCAACTTGTTGCTCACCCTTGCTATATCATGATAAACATTCCAGGATTAACGACGAAACTTCGGACAAAGGCAAAGGCAAAGACAAGTTCCAGGATTTGATTATTGTACGGTTAAAATGGTAATAGTATTGGATACAAATGACATTGTATGTCATATAGGATATTGAATACAGGTATTAAGTTAAGATTACAGACCTTGGGATTATGTTGTAAAAGTTATTGTATAAACAATTTATGTTTATATCTTCCGCAATAGTTATAGAAATGATGTATCGTAACGTACCAGGTCCGAGGTTCTGGAGACCCGAATTTGGGTGCGCTACAACATTACCGGAGGTGTGTCAGTACACGGAATTGCGAGATAGCGGGATTAATTATGATTAAATCCTCAAGGAAATATGCAAGCCTGATACAGTATGGGAAAAAGACAGTAGAAGAGGCACGATCATCCACAGCGCTAGCTTGAACAAGTATGGGAAAGTTTGGTATTCTTTTCTTTATGCCAAACTATTGCCTTCAAAACACACGAGCAAAATCACTAAATAAAAGATCTCATTATTGTATGCGATCGTCAAAGATCTCCACATCAATATTGGGACGATCATAAGCTTCTCCATTCACCGGTGTTTGAGAGGTGGCCTATCGGGAGGATTACCACACCCATCGCTTATCATCGGGTTATGAAACTAATCAGGGGTCATATGGGAAGAGACTAAACCGGTTCAGCCACCATTAATGCTTCTAGACTCTAAGCTAATGAACCGATTTGAATCATAGAAGGGGGCACCTTCACATCCTCGTGGCCTGGGCTTTATTTTTCCAGAATCTGATGAGGGAGAGGATGAGGCCAGAGATGAGGATTACGTGATGCCCGAGGATGAATTGGAAGCGGATGAACCTTCTCGCTCGACGAATTCCATGCTCAGAAACCTTCAGCAGCAAATTAATCAACAATGAAAGAGAGACGACAGACTGGCAGCGAGGCAGGGGCACATGTTTGAGACTCAAAACCACTTTAATGCCACTATCGCCGATGCCTTCACCCGACTCAACACCGCCGCTGACCCATTTCAGTTCCCTGCTCCACAACCACTCCTAGCATATCCACCTTCAAAATCTGACACGGAGGAGGTTGGCGGACCGGATGCTTGATTTATCAGGGAAGTCCTCGATTCTTAATTTCTATTATCACAATGAGGGCATTATTTAGTTTAAGTTTGGGGGTTGGTTTTATTTGTTAGCATATTGCATTGTAGTGTAGTTATTTATAATTTGCATATTAGAGTAGATTATTTGTTTAAGTAGCGTTTTAGTTAAGTTTTTATGCTTATAAAAAAAATGGAAAAATTCAGAAAAAAATAAAAAAAGAGTCATAGTTAGGATTGCATGAGTCAAGTATGTCAATCTGTGTGAAGAAACTTTAGCCAGTGATGAGATTGGACTTACATAGAAGTTAAACAGTAATGATAACTAGAACATAGATGTAAATTCTGACCTTTGCATGGATTGTTACATGTTTGACACTATTGTACCGGTTAGCACGTTAGGATGACAATGTGGTTTAACTTGGGTCGATTAGTCACATAATTGACATCTTGATAGAAATTGGGTTTTAAATGAAAGAAATTTCGTAAACTGGTAGTAATGACTAGATTAGGCAGAAACCTAAGTTTGGGGGAAAATATGGGAGCTATCTAAAAGAAAGAAAAAATAAACAGAAAAGAAAAAGTGAAAAATATGGAAAAAGCAAGAAAAAGAAAGTTGAAATAAACACCGTGACTCGTTTAGTTTTGTAGCCTTTGATGCTTGAGTAAGTAAGCCCTATGGGATGTCTTTACACGTAGTGCCCTAAAGCCATATGGTTTGGGAGTCGTTGGTCAAAAGCTTGCTACATGTGTATCACTGAAGAGCCTAAGGGAACTAAGCATTGTACAGTCATGAGTAAGGTAGAAGTAGGGGAAAACGAGCAAAATACATTCGTAAAGGAATAAAGATAGTAAATCTCCCATATTGACTTCTGGCTGGGTTAATATTGAGTCATGCGTCTGCATTACTTGTTTACGAGATTCCTTAAGTTAAAAGCTGTATATCTGTCTAAGATGCATATTATGTGATATGTTTGAACTTTAGTTGAACGCATTGTTGTCAGGCACACACACACACAATGGTGTTAACGGGTGATGATTCATAGATGGGTTAGAACTGTGGACATGTTTTTGGTTGGATTTAGTGTTATATTTATGTGATTTTTCTGAGGCAAGATTGGTTAACTTTGTATAAGCTGACAGTTGCATTCATAAGCATTATATCTATTTGCATGTGCATGGTTTTTCTTGAGGACAAGCAAAGTCTCAAGTTTGGGGGTATTTGATGAGTGAGTTTCATACCTACGAATCGGTATTCATTATAACTTGATTCTTGATGCTTTCAAGTAATTGTCTTATCATTTCTACTTGCATTTATATTATTGTGTGCAGGAAACAGAATGGATAGTAAGTAGTATAAAAGGCATATTTTTCAGCATACATGATGAGTACACCCGCTGGGGCATGTGCTTAGAGAAGGACTTACCTGCTGGAGCGGGCTTTGGATATACTTGACAGAAGGTTGCCCCGTTGGGGCTGGTGTGCACAGCTAAAAGCCCCGCTGGGGTGGGGAGGCGTGACCAGCAGTTGAAGTTTTCCTACTTCAAGTAGGATTTGTGCAATAAGAGGGGAAGACTAGGGCTGCGAATATAGTGATATATAAGGGACTTGAAGAAGCATATTGGGATATATTGAGCCATATACAAGCCCTAGCTTTGGATATCAACTTGGAACGGGCATTGAAGCATCGATTGAATGCAAGATTGGAGCGGAGAGCGGTGATACAATTCTAGAGTTTATCTTCTTTCTTTCTTTTTTTTTATCTTGTAATCAGAATGTTTTCTATGATGTGGATATTGGATTGTGATTCATCAATGATGAACTAACTTTTTATTTAAGCCTATAACGGATCTTATTATGTAATGGATGATTAAATAGCCGTTAATTCAGTTTATGAATATTATTTCCAGATTATTTGCTAAGAGTTGTGCTTAATCGATATAATTGCTTGATCACCAATTATCTGTTATCTCATATAAATTCGAGAGATGACATATGGGATTGGAACTAGCCATAGTGACATATGTTTGTGATTTTTGCGTAGTTGGGATTCATAATTCATGTATAGGATAGAGATATATATGCATCATATGTAATCTGATAAGAATTTGATTTTAAACCTTATTCAATTGTAATTCACATAGAGATATAGTGAATTGGTTATTAAAGGTGTCTTGCTTAATTCTATCATCCGTGGATTTGAGTGAGTATGGGTATAATGCATTGAGAGATGGTTATATCTGCTTTAGTGTTCTTGATTAATAATCTGGAGTTATTGACATAAACTGGAGAAAAGAATATTATCTGAAGTGAAATAATAAGTGAAGTTGTAGGCTTAATTCTTTAAAACTTGTTAAAATCTTGAGTTAGTGTTGACATTGGTTAAAGTGGTAATTTAGTTAGAAAATCCTCTTTTAATCATTAGTTTGATAAAGCTGAAATAATATAAAACTGGTACTTGCTTGATTAAATAGGAATTATTGTCTCTGTGGGTACGATATCTGAACTTAGCATTATATTACTTGTTGATCACGTACACTTGCGTGTAGCGCGTATAGATTTTACCCAACACTCGTCCGAGCAACAAAGACGACAAAGCTGAACTAAGTCAGATTTTATTCAATACATAGTAAAATCTTTATATATATATATATATATATATATTTTTTTTATATCAGAAATAGACTCCCCCAAACTTATGTAATTGCCACTTTTTAGTTTTCACTAAAGTTCCATCTACGTTCACAAATTTCCACAAGATAACCATGGATGACTGATTACACAAAGTTCATCCAAATTTTCAAATCTTTTGCCAATTTCCTAACAAATCGACTTATGAAAAATATGTATGTGCTAATGACATGCAAAGTATTGCAACTTATGTAAAATCACCGAGCACTAATTCATCACATTCATGCATTAAACTATTTCGTAATATTTCGAATTACACTACTATCATTGGCCAATCCATCAACGCTATTCAATTGCTTTTACTTTTATTCCATCACTAAAATTCTTGAAACAAATCACATAAAAATAGACAACCCTTATTTCATAGGACATACGATTGCACCTTAGCACGTGCAACAAGCCTTTGAGCCCCTAGGTTATCCCTTGTGGACGAGTTGTGTCTCGTGAGGGTTTGCAATGAATATACTCACAAAATTCAATTAAAATACCTATACCTGAATAATAAAAATACTACCAAACAAAAATAACTAAAAATACCCCCAAACTTGAAATAAACATTGTCCTCAATGTTATAAAATTGGAAAAATTAAAGTATGATGACTTTCCCGAACCGTCATGGGTGTGGGGCGGTAGGCTCCTCCTCCTCGTCTGATACGATAATGATATCCTCAAACATTGGCGGAAGTGGAAAGTGTATCAGGCCCACACCTGTGCTCAACCTACCATTCGTAACTAATTTCGCAAGAGCAGAGTTAAATCCCGTAGAATATTCCAAATAGGAGTTCAACCGGTGAAGAAATTGGTCGACTCGTCGAGTTTGCCGATGAAATATTTGTCGAAGTTCTTGTGATTCGAAATGAAGTTCTCCTACTGTCTTCAACAAATGATCCACCACCAACGTGGATGTCGATATTTTTCCTTGAAGCATTGGCTTTACTATAAATTCGGCTCTTTTTGGATGTGAGACTCCTCCGGCCCATATTCTGAAGTTCTTTATTAACTCGTTTGTTATCGGCACTTGAGGGGTTTGTCTTTCTTCATCAAATCCCACAGCTACTCCCGCTTCAATGCATAATCCATAAATCAACGATGGGTGCGACAATCCTTCCTTTATATCATTCTTTAATGCTTTTAAGATTGAATCATGAATGATCATCACCACATTGATCTTCTTTCCTTTTACGATGGAATAAAGCAAGGATGCTCATGCATGGTTAAGTTCGTTGATCTTTGTGGTTGGCACTAAGCAAGCACAAATAATTAGAACCAAGCTAAACCATACCAGCTTAGTTCATTTGTGGAGATATAAAATTCATCGCTCCCATACCTTTCTACCATAACTCCTGGTATGCACAAATTATTGAGTGCCTTGCACCATGAAAATAGTTCTTCTTAATATTTTAAGAATTCATCATCACCCTTGATAGAATCCACGGCACACTTGCATGAGGTGTTCATCGCCCGAATCATTTCTAGCACAGTTGATAATATAGAACTCTCTCGACACCTCAACCCAAAGATATATGGAGACGAGAACCTTGGTACAATCGATCAAGCAATAAAATTAGCGTTGAATGGAACATTAACGACGCCTAAACCCCGTGTTTATATTGAAACAAGAACCTCGGCACAATCGACGATTGATACGGTAAAAGAAGTCACACACAACTATGAATTGGTGTATGATAAGTCAATTGAATCTTAGAAAATAAACTAAGAAATTTCTTAGGAATTCTTCAAATAACCAAAAGTAGAGAATAATTCACAACTTCTTCCTGAGGTATGCATCTCCGCAAAATTTGATCTTCAATCTTCTCCTTTTCTCCAGAAAAAGCTCCATTGATGATATCTGAGGTTTTTTTTTTCTTTTTCGTGTATCTCTCCCTTTTTTCACTTTCAATTACGTCTATATATTTCCTACTGCTCTTCTTTTACGTCTCTTTATTTAATTTAGGACTCAATAGCTGAAAAAGTCCAAATTCTTACCGAAACCACGCGTTCACGCGCCCGTATTGCGCCACGCGCCGTGACTACCATTTGTTGCCCGTTGTGGCCGCCACCAAGCGTAGCGACTTCCTCATCTACCAGTCACAGCCTTCAAGTTTCTGTTCCTACAGTGCGTTTTGTTTCATTTACTCGCCCCTTTCAACTCTCTTTCCTTGTTTTCTCCTTGTTCTTGGTCCCAAAATACTTGCTTAACTTTATTAACTTTATAACAAAGCTAATTAGCACTTTAACTGATCATTTTCCATTCAAGACGTATTTTTTCATCCTTGCAACAAAAGCATAAAAACACGTTAAACTAATTAAAAATTACTTAATAACTCAGAAAATAATTAAGTAAAAAGTATATAATTCATAGATATAAAATCTACTCATCACATCCCATCTTCTATAAATACCACTCTCAATTACCACACCTTAGGGAACATGTGAGAGAAATAAATTTATTCTAATATATATTTGCCTAAAATATTAATCTACTAATTGTTTTGAGAATATTATAGAATAACTTCAAGTATTTGTTAGGGTAAATTAACTTGATTTGTTGGAGTTATTAGGTATCTTTAATTTGTGACAATGTTTCACATAAGTTAAAATAAAAAAATTATTGTTGGATCTCCATATTGTAGGATTATTTTGATAATAACAATAATTAGTAAATATGTTAAGTAAAATAGTAAAAGCTAGAATCATTTTCATAGGGTTTATATTTATATTGATATTTATAATTGATTTTACTTATCTTATTTACTTTGACCAATTATTATTTTTAAAATTATTGAATTAATATTTTCTTGATCTTGATAATATAATATCAAGTGTTAAAGAGATTAGTTCATATAATAATATTTCATAAGGAAAGAAAACTCATATTCTTCTTATAATGATTTTCTATACACTAAACTTTCAAAATACTATACTCCCTCCGCCCCATAATAAGTGATGTTTTAGGTGATTTTATTTGTCCCAAATTATTTGATGATTTAGAAAATCTAGGAGCATTAACTATAATATTTCTAAAATTATCCCTCATTACTCCTACTTCAATACCCAGATACTTTTAACTCTCTCGCTCTCTCGCTCTCTCTCCTTATTAACACAAAGGGTAATATAGACAAATAATACTATATTTAATGCTATATAATCATTTCTTTAATGGTTGTGTCAAACTCTAAAACATCATTTATTATGGGACGGAGTGAATATTATATATTAAAGTTTTTGTCAAAATACAACACAAAGGCTAAAGGGATTTGTAAACTTAGAAGAAATAAAAGGCAAAAAAGCCTTTTACTTTTCCCACATGGTTGGGCATAAGCATTCAAAATTGTGCAAATTACTTCTCCCACGTGGCTACTTAAAACCTTCTAGAAACAACATGTAATAAACTAAGTTTCAAATTCAAAATATAAGTTGGCATGTAAAAAGAAAAAGGCTAAAGCCTCTTTACTTCATACGGCCGAAAATTGCTTCAAGAAAGGCAGCATGTGCATGAATTTTTTTAAAAAGAAACTTAATTAGACAAATTAAAAGAAATTTTTCATTAAAGGCTAATTTTTCAAATTTTAAATTCAAATTGCTCATCTTTTAATTTATCTTAGCCTTCGATTTTGACAACAATCAATCATAATCTTTGATTTTACAAAACAATTTCCAAATGACCTATACGCCCTAAACTTGTAAAAACTATAATTATGAGGTTTTTTTTAAACATTTCAACCTACCTATTTAAAAAGAGAAAAAAAGCAAAATACTCATTGTCTTCATTATTTCTCTAAGCTTTCAAGAATCTCTCTCTCTCTCTCTCTCTCTCTCTCTCAAAGTTCTAATCTTTTTTCGAAGAGAAAATCAGTCATAGTATTTAAGATAAATTCTTAATTGATTTATTTGAATTATCTCATACTAGTTTACATTTATAGATATAAAAATATAAATTGTTATAACATTTATATATGTATATATATATATATATATTATATTAACATTTTATAAAAGGTTCGTACTTAGACATCGAGACTATAGCGAAGATATTTATGTTAAATGAGAGAATTTGCCGAACAAGGACTCAAAGTCTAAGTGACTTTTATTGATATAGTTTATTTATATAAATATCGTAAAGTAGCTTTGTAATTAGGCACTGAGACTATAGTGGAAATATTCTTTTTAAGTGAGAGAATTAGCCAAATAAGGACTCAAAGCCTAAGTGGTCTATCGAAAGTATTTATATAAATATTAGATAGTGATAATTATAAAATTTGTTCGCACTTAGACACCGAGGACTATAGCGGATCTACTTAGACAGAAGCATATCATGTACTATAAAACATACTTAAACTTTTATATCTGAACTTTAATTTAAATCTTCTTAACATAGAAGTAAATTATTTATTTATAAAAGAAAAGCAAACCTTTATAAATATGCACTGAATTATATATATATATATATATATGGGCTATATGTAGCTACACAGCTGTGTAGCTACACAGTAGGCTTTAGCGATGATTTTGTAGGGCTATAGCGACGATTTGTCTGTCGCCATAGATATTCTGTCTATAGCGACAGACAAACCATCGCTATAGCCTTGGAAAACCGTCGCTATAGCCTACTGTGCACTACACAGCTGTGTACTTACATTTTTCCCTATATATATATATATATGTGTGTGTGTGTGTGTGTGTGTGTGTGTGCTTATGTAAGAAGCATATTTCAAAATCAAACTTTTATTAAAACGGGTTTTGACTGAGTTAACTTGTTTTATATATATATATATATATATATATATATATGAGAAAGAAAAAGTGATCCTTTGACCAAGACCAAAGTTATAGAGAGATCAACGAGTAGTTTGGTCTCTAATGAATTTGTGAGGTGAGTGACAAACTTTTTGTTTCAAGACCAGATTGTAAAATTAATAGAACTAAACAAGTACATCTACATTTGAGGAATGAGTGGGGAGCTGTTGTCCAAGACAAGTAGTTGTAGGATGTTTGCTTAATTACGTACTAGCAAAACACGCAAGTATACACCATCGAATAGCAGTAAAGTAGCAAATAGAGTATCGTATCACACAGAGAATTGCATAAAATAACTATCACCTACTAATTTTATATGAAACCAATTTTATTAAACAAATCAATAATTATTGTAAAATTTTGAAAACAAAAGTAATTAATCTAAAAAAATATTAACTACCAAGATTTTAAATCAGATTAAAAGGCTTAGGATTACAACTTCCATTGATGATTCACTTTATGTCAATACTTCTTGTTAAATTATATCAATTATCATTAATTGTTGATCAAGAACTCATTAGTATCTATAAGCATCCTTTAATGACCTTATAGACAAATCCTCCTAAACCCAATAATGATTAGAATTAGAAAGAACACTCTAGCTAATCAACCCACTATATCTCTATGTGAATTAGAATTAACAAGAATTTCAAGCACATGTTCTCTTTAAGATCACATAAGGTATATATGTATATTTCTATCCTATACACAAATCATAAATTCCAACACGTGCAGAAATCATAATCTTATGCTATCATATCAAGATCTAAACCTATATTCCATATATCAATTTCATGTAGATTATCACTAATTACTGGCCAGACTATTAAGCAATTAAACGTAAGATATAATAGACAATCTAATATTAACCAATAATAATCAACAAAAAATATATTAATTAAAGTTACTCATCAACTTCCGTTGCAATCCTAAATAAAAGTTTAGTTCATGACTGAATTAAAAACCATTATTCACAAACAAACTATCATTCAAACATTACAAAATAAAAAAGAAGGAATAGTGAGGAAAAAATCTTTTAAAGCAATCCTTGACTCTGCCTTGCTCTTGAATATTGATCTTCATTCTTGAAGAATCTTCTTTGCTTCAAGCCTTAATCTCCTCTCCAAAACTAGGTTTTCCCCCCAATGAATTCAATCTCCTCTATTTATATTTCCTTCACAAATCCTACTCCCAAAAGAATTAACAAAATGAATCTCCAACGGATTCCCTACCTCAGCGTTGTCGCACCATGTATGCTCAATTTTCTTTAAGATCTCTAGTACACTAGTGTTGTCGTACAGTTCCTTTGCTAATTCTGGCACTACCGCGCCATCTGTGCCAAGCTACTCTGAAAACCCTAGAATGATAGCGTTGTTGCGCCATATCTTATGCTCTTACTGGCGCTGCCGCGCCAACACACTATAGTTGTTGTCTAGCTTTCTTTACTCGGCTAACTTCCTCCCAAGTGATCCAATTTTCATCTCAAGCTATGATTTTAACAAAACAAAGTACAAAATGCATGAAAAGAGACATAAACACTTAAAGACTAGCAAAACCTTAAACTTAAAAACACTCGATTCATGGGTATAAAACTCACTCATCAAATACCTCCAAACTTAAAGCTTTGCTTGTCCTCAAGAAAAAAAAATAATGCAATGCAAAACAAAACCAACCATCATGCAAATGCATACTATGCTCTAATAAATCTACGAATCTGGCAACAAATCAGTATGAGTTTCAACATCATATGGGAGCTGTCGTTGACACTCCTAAATTAATACCTTGCTCATATTCTATTTATACAAAGATTAGTATAGCAACAAGTAAAGGTCGATCTCACAGAGAGTGTATTGTTTTCTATTTATCCGCTTGTTTCTAAGAAAAGGGGGGGTTTTAAGTTGATTAATTGAATTATTAAAAGAAATAACAATGATTAACAAGATTCAGTTCTTCAGTTTAGTATCACCTTTTCATAATTATGGAGTAATCAAGTTTTACAGTATTACCATTCAATGAGATTAATAACCCTAGATAACTGCGATCGCTACTTATCCAAAATTCTCCTTAAGTGTAAATCTAATGTGACGATTGCCGACAAGAGATCCTAACTATCATACAACCTAGAACTATTAGTCTATATTTAATACAATAGAAGCATTAAGGATGAGAATTAGGTTATTCCAAGCAACAATTACACAATCAGGAATTATTTAACTTATCTGTTGAAAATTTTAATAATACCCAAAAGCTTGTCCACAATCAAGTATCACTAATTGCTACTTATGATCAGATTTACATCATTTGCTTAATATATATCTTAATCTAGCAGATGATATCAATTCACTAATTTAATCCTGCAGAAACCAAATTAGTAGATTGAATAGCATACAAGATGTTTAAGTAGACAATCAAAATAAATCTCACACACGAATGAATAAATAAAATAAACTAGATCAAATCGTTAATAATGAATAAGGTTCAACATCCCTTCAGAACTGAATTAAAAAGTTTAGCCTGACATGCCTTTGATTTTCCAAAACTAGGGTTTGTGATCCAATGCAGATGATGATCAATAATACTCAGTGTTATAATGTATTTATAACCTAAATATAACCCTAAATCTATGAGAAATAGCAATCCTAATTAGTTTAGAAGTCTCCGAGTTAACTGCCAAAAAATAGGAAATTTTCCCACTTTTCCCGACCAATCCGCCGGGGCGGATTGGCTATGCCTTCTGAATCCGCTGGGGCGGTTTCCTCAAGCCAATGAATCTACGGGGGCAGATTGGGCTTTTTTCCAATTTTGCTTCCTTTTCATGTCATCAGCTCCAATTCGTCTCGGTTGAGTACTTAAGCTCCTTTAAATCCTGAAATCCATAAACAACCTTATTAAGCTCGTGTTAACAACAAAACATGCAATGAACTAATCATAAAGGAATCAAAATTATTGAATTTTGTGTACTTATCAAATTCCCCCACATTTAACCTTTTACATGTCCTCGTGTAAAACAAAAGTTTGATTTCTAGAAGAATTCTACTTTAACCAAATGCTCAAAAGAGTTAAGTTCACATCATGAGTATCAACACTAACTTACAGATATCCAATTAGCACCTCATCAATCAATGTTTAATAAAAACTTCATCTTTCACCATTGAACCTCTCGGAATCAAACTGTATCCACATAAGTAACTTTCCCATGATCCACACACAGACCCAATTCAGTTATGATGGAGTAAAAATCATGCACACTAACTCAAGACTCAAAACATATTTTCCTTCTATAATTTTTACCAGAACCCTTTCACATTCTCTTTATTTTTAAGGTGAATGCATGTTATGCTCCATTTCACCTTCATCATTCTTTCTTAAGTGAGTGCATTTTATGCTCCATCTCACTTATTTGCACATGTTTATGGGTGAGTGCGTTTTACGCTCCATCTCAACCCACCACATGGTTTCTCTTTTTCTTGCTCTCAACATTTTCTCAACTATATTTTTTTCCTTTATTTCATTTTTATCACATGGTCCTGCAAATAGCATAAGAAGTTAAATAGTTCCAAAATCATGAGATTAGTGCACATAGATAAATCCACAAATAACTTAGTCAAATAAGCATGTTTCTCATGTTCAAGTACTTATGCAACACAAATTCAACTCAAATCAGTTACTATGGGTCATGACTTAGTTCTCATCATACATCAACCAATAAAGCACAAATAGATTTAGAAATTTAGCATTAATGTTCAATCTGTGATTTTAACCTTTGAAAATTTAGCCAAATGGAATTATGTAACAAAAGTAAAAAATTCCCAATTTTTCTCAATTTCCTTCACTTCTTATGAAAAATGGATCAATTTCCCTAAAAAAACTAAAAAAAACCTAATTTGCCCCCCCCCCCCCCCCACACTCAAACCTTACATTGTCCCCAATGTAAGAAAATCATGCAAAGAAGAAAATAACTACCAACTAACATGCAACTAATAAACTAAAAGGAAAGGATAGAAAGATCAAATCTCAATTCTTGGGTTGCCTCCCAAGCAACTGCCCTTGTTTATTGTCATTGGCTTAACATCATCTTTCTCATTCTATATAATTGGACTCGTGTACTTCAAATGGACTGGTAACAGTTTCAACATTAAATGAGAAGCATCCTTCAAATCATGATTCTGCTCCATTCTAGCCCTCAAATCCTCCTTGTATATTTATTTTTAATCAAAATATTCCTGTACTAAATAGTCCACAACATCAATAGAAAAAATATAATTAATATTACCACGATACCTCTTAGCCTCATTAAATATTTTTGATGTTTGCACCGATGAAGATGTACCATCATCCATATCCTCCTTGTGAAAACCTACAGAAATTATCAGTTCATTCTCCTTTAACTCTTGTTCCTCTTCATCAAATTCAATGTTGGCCTTGGACACTTCATTTTCACATATAGCACTGATGCCCGTTCCTGAAGTAAGCACTGACTCCTCTTGCTGCCATACCTCTGCAGCACTTCCCAAAGTAATTGCACTCACGTTCTCAACAGTTTGAGAAGATAACTTCCCTGAGCTTTGAGAATCCAATCTACCAACTTTGGTAGCCAGTTGACCTACTTGGTTCTCTAGATTTTGAATGGAAGTCCTTGTCTCTTGCTGGAATTGATGTGCTTGATTTATGAAAGCTTTGAACATATCCTCAAGAGATGGTCCAGAATTGGTAATTACTTCTTCGGTATATGTTTTGTACTGAGGTTGAGTATAATGAAAATCTTGCTATATGCTCGAAAAGATAGGCTGCATTGGTGGCCTAGTACCTTCATAGCTCAAGTCGGGATGATCTCTCCATACTGAATTATAAGTGTCTGCCCAAGGATCATATTGATGTTGATGTTGTCCTAAGAATGTCCCCATAGCATTAGCTTATTACACAATTTCATCCTCTTGCAATATTGGACAAACATCTGTAGTATGCCCTGACTTTGAACAAATTCCACATAACTTTGGAACTTGCATATTCCCTGTAGCCATTTGTCGAACCAAAGCAGTTAAATCAGAAATTTATTACTCAATATTAGGTGTGCTTACCCCCATTTACTCTTTGAGGTGTATAATCCATTCTAGTTCTATACTGCTATGAGTTAGCTGTTATATTTTTAATTAAGTTCCTTGCAACCTTAGGTGTTTTATCTACCAGTGCTCCTCCACTCACTGCATCAATCATGCTTCTATCCATTGGTAGCAACACCTCTTAGAAGTATTGGATTAAGTGATGATCATCAATTCCGTGAGGTGGATAGCTGGAACATAACTTCTTGAACCTTTCCTAATACTCATAAAGAGTCTCTCCATTAAACTGCCTAATTCCACATATCTCTTTCCTTATATTGGCAACTCTTGATGCAGGAAAATACCTCTCCAAGAATAGCCTTTGCATATCGGTCCATGATCGTGTTGATCCTAAAGACGATAGTATAATCAGTCTTTAGACAAATCTATTAATGAGAATGGAAAAATTCTATGTTTGATCTGCTCATCTATCACTCCTTGTGATTTCATCATGGAACACACCACGTGGAACTCCTTTAGATGCTTATATGGATTTTCACCTGCAAGACCAAGAAAAGTAGGCAAAAGACAAATTAGTCCAGAGTTAAGTTCAAAAGCAATATCTAAAGTATGATATTCTATACACAATGATGGTTGATCCAGATCAGGAGTAGCCAATTCTTTCAAAGTTCTGTTATTGGTTGGCACCACCATCTTTTCCTTCTCAAGTGATGGAACAAGAGCTTCTTCTGTAGTTTGCATTTTTCTCTATCCCTTGATCAAAATTAAAGCCAATAGATTGAGATAATTAAGTCATAAAATAAAAAGAAAAAAAATAAAATAAAAATAAAAATAAACGAAAACAAAGAATAAACAAAAATAAATAACACTCCTCGACAACGACGCTATAATTTGGGAGATGTCGTTGACACTCCTAAATTAATACCTTACTCCTATTCTACTAACACAAAGATTAGTATAACAATAAGTAAATGTCGATCCCACAGAGAGTGTATTGTTTTGTAATTATCCTCTTATTTTCAAGAAAATGGGGGTTTTGAGTTGATTAGTTAAATTATTAAAAGAAATAACAATGATTAAAAAGCTTCAGTTCTTCAGTTCAATATCACTTTTTCACAATTATGGAGTAATCAAGTTTTACAGTATTTACCCTTCAATGAGATTAATAACCCTAGATAACCGCGATCGCTAATTATCTAAAATTCTCCTTAAGTATAAATCTAATGTGACGATCGCCAACAAGAGATCATAACTATCGTATAAACTAGAACTATCAGTCTAGATTTAATATAATATAAGCATAGAGGATGAGAATTAGGTTATTCCAAGCAACAATACACAATCAGGAGTTATTTAACTTGTCTTCTAAAAATCTTAATAATACCCAAAAGCTTGTCCATAATCAAGTATCACTAATTGCTACTTATGATCAGATATATATCATTTTCTTAATATATATCTTAATCTAACAGATGATATCAATTCACTAATTTAATCCTACAGAAACTAAATTAGTAGATTGAATAACATACAAGAAGTTTATGTAGACAATCAGAATAAATCTCACACACGAAGGAATAAATAAAGTAAACTTGATCAAATCGTTAATAATGAATAAGGTTCAACATCCCTTCAGAACTGAGTTAAAAAGATTAGCCTGACATGCCTTTGATTCTCCAAAACTAGGGTTGTGATCCAATGCAGATGATGATCAATAATACGCAGTGTTACAATGTATTTATAACCTAAACATAACCCTTAATCTATAAGAAATAGCAATCCTAATTAGTTTAGAAGTCTCCGAGTTAACTGCCAAAAAATATAAAATTTTCCCACTTTTCCCGACCAATTCGCCCGGGCGGATTGGCTATGCCTTCTAAGTCCGCCGGGGCGATTTCATCCAGAGAGGAAAAGGTCGGGGTGGCTTCTGAATGAGTTGGGGCAGACATTTCCAGAAAGGTATCTTCTGGGGCAGTTTCCTCAAGCCAATGAATTAGTCAGGGCGGATTGGGTTGTTTTCTAATTTTGCTTCCTTTTCATGTAATCAGCTCTAATTCGTTCCGGTTGAGTACTTAAGCTCCATTTCAATCCTGAAATCCATAAACAATCTTATTAAGCTCGTGTTAACAACAAAACATACAATGAACGAAGCATAAAGGAATCAAAATCCATGACTTTTGTGTACTTATCAACATGCCTCAGAGATATCCTCAATAAACTCAAACAGAATATCCAATCAATGCAAAGCAATAACTAGATCCAATACTGCAATCTAAACCCATCATTACCCATGTAGTGTGTGAGTGATCGTTTACTAGCTCCAACCTACTATAGATCAAACTGGATCTCATAATTTACTCCTTAGTGGACAAAATTTCCATTTTAAAGCAACTATTTCTGTAAACATAACAATTTCAGCTAAAATCATATAATTTCCAAGCAAAAAAAGTCCTAGTTTTATTCTTATTTTTATTTCTTCACGAGTGCGTGTTATGCTCCATCCTTTATTTAATCTTGACTATGCAATGTCTGATTTTCTTAGGCTTTTTAGAACTACCCGTGTAGCGAACTTTTGATCAACGACTCCCAAACTAGACGGTTTTAGGGCGTTGGGTGTAGAGACACCCCTAGGGCTTACTTGTCTGAGTAGTAAGGGCCACAGAACCAAACAAGTCAATATACTATTATACTTATATAATATTTTTTTTTCTTTTTTTTATATCTATACCCCATAGATTCCCCCAAACTTTTTTACTTAGTTCCTTTTAGCCTTTATGTCAACATTTACAGATGACATTAACATTTGAACTTCAATTCTCCCACCAAAAGATAGTTATGAACTCCTTTGATCCGAGTTTGTTAAAAAAAGAAAATCTACGTGTTAATCGATTACACAAGCTTCTTATAAATTTAAATTACCATCATGACTCAAGTTAAAGCTAAGCACAAAAATATCAATTCTCTTCAAATTAACGTATATCAATTCTGTTCAAATTAACATGAAATACTAATCTCATCATTGGCCGAGCCAAGACCAACTAACTCATTACGCTGATTCATGCACATGCAACTATACTATATGACATTCCAATATAATAGATATGACATGCAAACAATTATAACTCCTAACTATTATGTATCATGCAACACACTCCTAACACATATCAATAATGAACTCTACTACAAGATACTAACTACATGCAAAACTACACTAACATGCCCCCAAACTTAACACCAACAATGTCCTCATTGTGAGAAAAGAGAGAACATAATTTAAAATGTAGGACTTCGCTGACTCGATTCATCACCATCGTCGTTAGGGAGAATCTGAAGGTGAATAAGCTGGGATATCTGGATAGATATGGAATTTAATATTTTAAACGCAATTTATATCTATAAATTAGGCAAAATTCCACTAGAAATTATACTGATTTGGACGCTGTCGCGCTATGAAGTCAGATCCTTAAATTTTGAGTTTTACTCGTTCATTCTTTGCACGTGGAGATTGAAAACCTAAAATAATAAAACTAATGTATTACTAACTTTAAATTGCATCTAATACTAAGAAATTGAAATAAAATTAAATAAAGGTTGGGTTGCCACCCAACGAGCGCTTATTTTCGAGTCTTCAGCCTGACTACTCTTTGTATTTCTTAACCCGGATCAAATTTATGCTTGAAGAGCCGTTTTGCAACCCAACACTTGGACTTGTACTTATACCTCTTGACTTTCTTGCAAGATTGTAATTCCCCATACTTAGATTGATTCGCCTCATTCATTTGGACTGAACTTTTCCCCTTCACTTCATCCTTTAGGATACCTACCGCTACATTAATCATAAGGCATTCGTTATGACCATTTGGAATTTTTATTTCTTTGAAAACCTTAAATGCCACCTCATCATTTTGGACTTAGCTAACCTTTTTGCACATCGATGAGAGTTCTACCCGTAGCTAAAAATGGTCATCCCAAGATGATGAGAATGTCGCGATCCTCCTCGAAGTCTAACACAATGAAATCTGCTGGGAATATAAATTTATCAACTTTCACAAGCACATCTTCTACAATTCCCCTTGGATACGTCAAAGGTCGATCGACAAGCTGCAATGTCACATTTGTCGGCACTACCTCCTTTAACCCCAGTTGTTGGTAGATCGATAAAGGCATCAATTTTTTGCTTGCTCCCAGATCACATAAAAATCGGCTAAAAAGTTGATTTCCAATAATGCAAGGAATAGTGAAGCTACCCGGATCCATAAGTTTCGGCGGTAACTTCTTTTGTAATATAGCACTGCACTCCTTCGTTAGAGCCACTATCTCAAACTCACCCAACCTTTCCTTCCTTGATAGAATATCATTCATGAACTTTGCATAGCTGGGCATTTGTTTCAATGCATCTGCGAAAGTGATGTTTATTTGTAATTTCTTGAATACTTCTAAGAATTTGGAAAATTGCTTGTCCCGCTTTTGTTTTTGAAACCGCTATTGAAATGGAACTGGAGGTACAACTATCGGCCATTTTTCCTCTTGTGAACTCTTTTTCTGAATTTCATCCATTTTTTGTTCCACTTCTGTATTTTCTTTTACTTTTTCTGAATAATTTGACATCTATATTACTTGGTAATACACCTTCCGGTCGACTATTCATCTCATTAGCTAACTGCCCATCTGTGTCTCTAGATTGCGAATAGATGTTGTCTGACTCTTTAAGTTTATATCAACTTGTGTCATGAATTTAGTCACTAACTCCTCGAAGGTTGATTATCTGTCTAGTTGGGGTTGATGCTGAGTCTAAAATTTGGGTGGATGAGTTTGTCTTTGAGCAGGTTGTTTCCCCTGATTGTCTCTCCATAAATTATTACGTTGACTCCTCCACCTCTGATTATAAGTATTATTATTATTTATTCTATTTTAATTTCCCATAAACTAAAATAATTCCGCATTAATAGTACATTGATCCGTCGAATGATTACCAACACATAATTCGCATACCATCGCCACACTCTACATATTTGTTCCTCCCATAGCATCAATCTTCCTGGTTAAAGCCAAAATCTGAGTTGATAATGCTATAAATGCATCTACCTCTAGAACCCCGACGACTTTTGGCTGTAACGTCCTAGCAGTAGGCCATTGACAATTATTACCCGCCATCGTTTCTATCAAACTGTATGCCTCATCAACATTTTTCACCATCAAAACTCCCTTAGCTACTGCATCAACACTAGTTCGTGTACCACTCATCAACCCATTGTAGAATGTTTGTACTTATAACCACTTGGGAAGTCCATGGTGTGGACATTTCCGTATTAACTTTTTAAATCTTTCCTAATTTTTATACAATGACTTCGAATCAAGTTGAACGAAAGTAGTGATATCAATTCTCATCTTTACAATTTTAGCAGATGGGAAGAACTTTGCTAGAAATTTATGTGCCAGATCATCCTAAGTAGTGATTGATCCCGGTGGTAATGAGTGTAACCAACCTCTCGCCCTGACTCAAAGGGTGAAAGGGAAAAAACGAAGTCTGATTGCATCTTCCGAGACTCCGTTATATTTAAATGTGTCGCAAATCTCCAAGAAACTCACCAAGTGTTCATTCGGATCATTATTAGCCATGCCCCCAAACTGTACCAGATTTTGAATCATTTAGATTGTTCCCGGCTTAATCTCAAAAGTTTTAGCGTTGATTGCCTGTCTCTGAATACTTGACTTAAACTCATCCATTTTTGGCAAAGCATATTCTTGAAGGGATTTTTATTTCTCCGTAACCATCGTCTCTTGATTTTGTACTTCTTTACTAACTTTTTGCCACCTACGACAACTTCTTTCAATTTCATTCTTGTATTGCAATGGTTCTATACGTCGCGAACGGGTTTGCATGCATTAATCAAGAGTACCTGAAACAAAAATAAAAAGTGTTTAACTAAGATCGATTTAATTGAAATTAATATGACAGATATTAAAATAATTCTCCGTCAACAGCGCCAAAAACTTGTTTACCTAATTACGTACTAGCAAAACACGCAAGTATACCCGATCGAATAGCAGTAAAGTAACAAATAAAGTATCGTATCCTACAGAGAATTGCATAAAATAACTATCACCTACTAATTTTATATTAAACCAATTTTATTAAACGAATCAATAATTGTTGTGAAATTTTGAAAACAAAAGTAATTAATCTAAAAAAAATATTAACTACCAAGATTTTAAATCATATAAAAAGGCTTAGGATTACAACTTCCCTTGATGATTCACTTTAATGTCAATACTTCCTGTTGAATTATATCAATTATCATCGATTGTTGATCAAGAACTCCTTAGTATCTATAAGCATCCTTCAATGAACTTATAGACAAACTCTCTTAAATCCAATAATGATTAGAATTAGAAAGAACACTCTAGCTAATCAACCCACTATATCTCTATGTGAATTGGAATTAACAAGAATTTCAAGCACAAGTTCTGTGACGAACGAGAATTTTATAATTAATTTAAGTATTTATTGAATTAAATAAATATTTTTGATAATTTAATTATTGAGTTAAATAATTATTTGATGGAATTGTGGTAAATTAATTTACTTAGATGTGTTCATTGATTAAATTTATGTGGAGAATTTTTATAGTTCAAAGTATGTATTTAATTGAGTTTGTTCGATTAAAGGAATTATTTAATAAGCTTAATGTTATTCTAATTAATTTAATAATTAATTAGATATTTAATAATTTGACATAGTTAATAAATGAGAATTTTAATTATGTGATAATGTGATTCAATGTGGATTTATTATATTTTATTTAATTGATTTAAATAAGTTATTTGATTAATTGGGTGTGACAATTAAACTATGTAATAAACATTTAATTAAATTAAATGGAAAGAAGGAATAAAGGACAAGCAAACAAGGCCCTAAAGGGAGTTAGGCAGTTAACCCATTAAGGGATTAACTGATCACTACGACATCAGTTATATACATTATATACGTATACTTATATATTATATCAGACTTGTATATCATATCATATCCATCAGAGAAATATTTTAAAGAGAGTTGAGAGAGAAACCTTAAGGGAATTGATGAATTGAAGAAGAAATAGTAAAGAACTATATCATCTAATCTCAACAAGTAGCAAGGGTATGATTATTCAACCCAATTTCTATATTTCACGTATATTATTTTCTCCATGAAACCTTCTTTTGAGTTCTCTATAACTATATTTTCTATGATTATTGGGTATATGATCGTGTATATGTTAATAGATGCTTATAACATGATTTGTATGAATTATAATATGTTTTAGAGTAACTAATTCATGTAATTAAGTTTTAATTGAAGTTTTATAAGTTACAGAGCATGAAAAGTTCAAATATAGCCTTATGTACAAATTATATGCTTTAAATTGGTTGTTTGACATGAAATTGATAGTTGATTATGATTATGCTTGTTTAAACGAACAAAACAAAATTCGAACGGACAGATTCGGAGTTATAACGAATCTGTAATGTCGAATTTCATGTTTTCTTTTAAAACTTTACAAAATATCAAAAACAGTGAATTTATGTGATTTGATTTGAGTAATTACATGATATAAAGTGTTAAAAACATGTTGGAATCATGATGTGATGTTCCTGTAAAGTTTATACTTCACGAGAATCACTGTACTAGTTTAATTTGGATTTATTTGGCCTTTCCTGCAATTTTTCACGAATTATGGTTGAACCAGTCGAGACCACCCACCCCAGCTGGTGTAGAAGCCTCCTAGCGGGCCCCATACAACAGCCACGCCAGCCCTAACGTGCCTAACACCCTCCCCAGCGGGGGTGGTGTAGGGAAAATAATTTTTCTGACCCGTTTGTGTAATTTTAAGCCATAAGATGATGAGTTAACTTAACCTAATGAACACGATAACATGATGAACATGTAATATGATACTATAACATGTTGTTGACATGAATAATACAATGTGAAGTTTCATATTAATAAACTATGTGTAAACTTGGATATTGATGTCGTAAGACTTGATTACAGCTTGTCTAAGAGTTCATATTATGTGGTATGCATGTTGTGATTAAGATCCACGTTATATGGTTAGTTAACAAGTTAATATTATAAACCAATTTGTTATGTTGAACTTAATTAGGAAGTTCAACAGTTAAACGTGGTGGTTATTGAACTAATCGATGTCATATACATAATGTAATGTGTAGGACGTTAAGGAATTGAATTGTAATTATATTTGTAGCTTGCGCACTAGGCAAGTTTCCTTACCCTAACTCGATTATGATTACACAAGTTTTCTTATCTATACTCTTTAAATTGAGCAAGTGTTCTATCCCTAACTTATTATCGTTAAGGAAGTTTTCTAATCCTTATTCTTATGTTAAGCAGGTTTCTAAACTCAAACTTTACTTTTATTAAGCAAGTTTTCTATTCTTGAAATACTATCATGATGCAAGTTCTTATCCTTGTTTATTCAAGTTGAGATTCCATATAAGATATTATGATTCTTTTAAAGCATGATTCCAGTTATACAATACTTATTCAATTGTATACTCTTGAGAATTATTAGTCGATTTGAATATCAGTTTATTGTTGAACCTTATAAGACTAGCGAGCCCTTATTAATTCTACTAGTCCATAGTTGATGAACGTTCTAGATTCTAGAACTATTATTAAGCTTATCCAAACCAAACTTCCTTTGGTACGGACTCTGATGTCAAATTGAGATGAACAACCCTGATATAGGGGATTATTTACGCTTTAGCGTTGAGATATTGTGCACAGTATAGTACTAAGGGCTGATCCCCCTAAGTACGAGTAGTAGAGTCCATATAGTCTAACGACCGTTAAAGGTTTAAAGTAGAAATACTTAACAATCTGGGACATAGTTCAAGGTCTTATGATCCTCAGACATACTTTTGATTCTTGTTATTCATTCTTGATTCAAAAGCCGAGATTTCTATTATTCAAACTTCTTTGACTTATTCACATGTTATTATATTATCATATTGCTATACTTGTGGGCAATCGTGCTCACTCTTGCATAATAACATTGTAGTTAAGAACGAAAGACCTGACAAGCCTTCCACTAGCAAAGGCAAGGGAAAAGTTAACAAGTGTTGAAGACTTGTTATTTAATTTGAGAATGTTTATTTTTAAGACTTGATGTTGTTTAAGACTTATTATTTGTTTATGTTTCCGCACAGATGTTTAAGGTTAGTATGACCTGGGATTGTATTTATTATTCAGATGTTGTAACCCCATAAGGAGAGATGATGGAGTTATTTCTATCTATTTCATGGTTTGTATTTATTATGGGTAGATAGATAAATGATATTTGTACAGTGAACACCAAATCCCATGGAAATCGAAGTACCCGGATTTGGGGGTGTCACAAGTTGGTATCAGAGCTGTAAGTTATGAACCTTAGGTGGGGGAAACCTTAAGGTAGTATCCTTCGATTACATAGTAATGATAACTCTTATCGAGTTCTAAGAAGATAGTAACTTACCTTATGTGCTATGTGTTTATATTTATGCACTCGCGTGAGTATCGATTAACATCACGTAATAACTAAAGACTTAAAATTTTGATTGTCAGGATGTCGAATATTGGAGGATCTAGTCAGCCTAGGGAGGTTGTACCCCGAGTGGTTATTGAGGAGGAGCCCCGAGACATTCATACAGTTTGGGAGCAGTTAGTTCGACGAGAGCCATTTCCTTAGATCACTGTTGTTGGTCAGGAGCATGAGCCGTTGTTTGACTCAGAGGAGGACTCTGAGGAGATTAAGGTTGAAGCTGAGGCAGCTGAGGAGGAGGATGAAGACCCTGATGAGTTCCCACCGAACTCTATCAATGCTGAGATGTACGACGAGTTGTATAACCGTAACATAGAGTTATAGGATACTGTTCGGGAGCTGAAGGAGCAGACAGATACTCAGCGGACTACCATCGAGCAGAAAGATGGTGAGGTTGAGACTCTGTACACACGTCTTGGAGACGTAGAGTGGGAGTTGGTCCATGAGAAGGGCCAAGGTGATCAGAAGTCAGAGGAGATAGAGAAGCTAAAGAATGATTTGTGTGAGGAATCAGCGAAGCTTTCCATAGCAGAGGATGCTTGGATGAGGGCTTCACGACGTGCAGATCTTGCCGAGGATAACGATCATGCAAAGAAGGCTAAGATCGAGGAGACAGACCATACGTTTCAGATTGCGATTGATAAAGCCCATGATTTGGTTATGTGCTATCCAGTTTAGTTCGAGGATCTACCTTGGTATATGCTGGATCGCAGGACAATGTTTCGCGTTATGGAGGAAGAACGCAACAAATCTGTTCGACGCCTTAGTAGGCCATGATAAGAACAGTATGATTATGTGAATATTTCATGTTAGTTTAATAATGTAAATTCCGATGTGATTATAAACAAAGGAATATTTTAATGATTTAAATCTTGAAGATTCTTTATCTCGGGATAGTTGATGTAAATAGCAGTGATGCTATCTTCTTATGTTTAAAAACTTTTGATTAAATAAAATATCAGAGTTTAATTGAGATGTTATGTGTTAAGTGTTATCTTAAAGTATTTAAGTTAAGCCTTAAATATTTAAAGAATTGAATAAAGATCTAATAAGCGTATATCTTAACAAAAATATGCCGCCGAGAAGACGCCCTAGCCGTCAACTAGCCCAAGAAGGGTCGACTAATAACAATAACGACGCCAATGTTAACGCCAACCCCGTTCAGCAGTTGATAAATCTTTTGATTGGAGCTCTGAACAACCAGCCGCAAGCTCCACCTAATAAGACGTTCAAGGACTTTAAGGTGGTGGGACCGCCAAAATTTAAGGGATCCATGAACCCTATTGAAGTACAGACTTGGGTCATGGAAATGGAGAAAGTTTTTGATGTCGTTAGGGTCATTGAAGATTAGAAGACCGCGTATACGACATTCATGCTAAAGTTAGAGGCCAACTATTGGTGGCAGGTAAACAAAGTCAGGGGAGGAGAAGGTGTGATAACCTGGGAGAGGTTCAAGGAGATGTTCTTTGACATGTACTTTCCAACAAGCTCACAGAATCAGATGGAGGTTCAGTTTCTGGGGTTGAAGCAGGGAAATATGTCTGTACCAGACTTTACGGCGAGATTCAATGAGTTGGCTAGGTTTGCCACATACCAAGTGCATACCGACGAGAGGAAGGCAAGAAGGTTTGAACAGGGACTGAAGCCCTGGTTATATAGCAAGGTGTCAATGTTCCAGCTGAATAACTTTACTAGAGTATTGGAGAAGGCTATCTTCGCTGAAGGTGGGAGCGATGCCATGACCAAATACAACCAGGAGCTGAAGAAAAAGAAGAGTGAAGGAGAAGGTAACAACAAGGCTAGTGGTAGCAACGTTGAAGGAAATAACAATCAGAAGAGGAGGTGGAATGATAACACATCAACCGCAAATTAGTAAGGGAGCTAGAAGAAAAGAATAGAAGCATGTCCGACCTACGGAAAAACTCACCTTGAGGTCAGTATGAAAGGAAAGCGGGTATGCTACAATTGTGGTCAGGAAGTCCACATAACGCCTAACTGCCCGAACTATAAGAAGGGCGCCTGCTTCACATGTGGGTCGAAAGAACATTTGGTGAGGGACTGTCCCAAGAAAGTATCTGGAGGGGTAGGAGCAGGAAGGAATAGAGGAAGCAGCGGTGGAAATGCTCTGACTATCATAGGACCAACCGCAACAAACTGACCTACCGCTAGGACATTCAATTTGATAGTGCAGATGCTGTGCAGTCTCGCGATGTAGTGCCTGTAACATTCCGATCAATAAAGTTAATGCATATGTATTATTTGATTCGGGTGCTACTTGTTCATTTATATCCGATGACTTTATTAAGAACTTAGAATTGCCTAAGGATGAGTTAGAATACCCTATGAATATAGATAAGTGAATAGAGAAGTGATCCCTATTAAGTGCGTACACAAGAACTGTAGGGTGGATATTAAGGGTAATGTGATGAACGTAGATCTTATCCCGATTAGACTTGGAGAATTTGATGTTCTAGGAATGGATTGGCTATTCAATTATGGGACGATAATTGACTACCAGAGGAAGTGTATTAACCTTATGACTCCGTCAAAGGTTGTGTTTTATGGTAGTAAGTCGCCTAGACAAGCGAGTTGTTAGACAATGATGCAGGCCAGGAAGTTATTGAAACAAGGCTGTGTAGGATAGTTAGCCTACATAGTCGATAGTCGTAAAGAGAACCCGAAGTTGGAAGAAATACCAGTCGTGAGAGACTTTGTGGATGTATTTTCGGACGAATTGCCAGGACTTTCGCCAGATAGGGAAGTAGAGTTCGTGATCGATTTGGCGCCAGGAACGGCTCCAATATCAAAGGCACTGTACCGTATGGCCCAGGTAGAAATGAAAGAATTGATGGTTCAACTGCAAGAGTTACTGGACAAGAAGTACATATAATTGAGCGTAACGCCGTGGGGAGCGTCGATGTTATTTGTTAAGAAGAAGGATGGGACGATGCGGCTCTATATTAATTAAAGGTCATGATTAAGAACAAGTATCTGTTGCCTAGGATTGATAATCTGTTTGATCAGTTAAAGGGAGCGAGGTACTTCTCGAAGATAGACCTGAGAAGTGGTTACCATCCGTTGAAAGTGAGGGCAGAGGATGTTTCAAAGACAACATTCAGGACTCGATATGGTCACTACGAATTTTTAGTGATGTCATTTGGTCTAACGAATGCTCCTGCAGCATTTATGGGCCTAATGAACGGAGTGTTCAAGCCATTTTTGGACAAATTCGTAGTGGTGTTTATCGACGACATTTTGGTGTATTCGAAGACCAAGGACGAACACGTTAATCATCTGAAGGTGACATTGGAGGCATTGAGGAGGGAGAAGTTGTACGCCAAGTTTTCAAAATGTGAATTTTGGATTGAGCGGGTGCAATTTCTTGGACATGTGATTGATAAAGACGGAATTTTGGTAGATCCCTCCAAGGTCGAAGCTGTGATGAACTGGGATCAGCCAAAGACACCGTCGGAAGTGAGAAGTTTTCTTGGATTGGTAGGCTATTACAGAAGATTCATTCAGGACTTTTCCAAGATCGCAACTCTGCTGACGAATTTGACTAGAAAATCGGTGAAATTTGTTTGGACGGAGAAGTGTGAGGAAAGCTTCCAAGAGCTCAAGAAGAGGTTGAGTACGGCACCTGTGTTATCTTTTCCGGATAGCACAAGAATTTTTGTGGTGTATAGTGATGTGTCACATAAAGGACTAGGTTGTGTGCTTAATACAAAATGACAAAGTCATTGCGTATGCGTCATGACAATTGAAAGATTACGAGAAGAGGTATCCGACCCACGACTTGGAGTTGGCTGTAGTAGTATTTTCTTTGAAGATCTGGAGACACTATCTTTATGGGGAAAAGTGTGAAATATATACAGACCACAAAAGTCTGAAATATATTTTTACATGGAAGGACTTGAATATTCTCCAGAGAAGATAGTTGAAATTGATAAAGGACTATGACTGTGAGATCTTATACCATCCGGGTAAAGCGAATGTGGTCGACGACGCCTTAAGCAGAAAGGGTCGAGAGAAGTTGATGATGTTGACTTCCCAGGAGGAGTTAATTTTAGTAATGGAAAAACTAGAATTGGAAGTAAGATGTCCGATGGAGACTGACGAAAAGCTGTTCCAGATACAAGCTGGTACAACTTTGCTGGATAAGATTAAAGAAGCATAACTCCAAGATGAAGAATGTGAGAAGGTAAAGAAGAAGATATCCGAAGGGGATGAACAGAAATTCAAGGTGGACAGTGAGGGACTGTTAAGATTTGAGAGTAGAGTTTGGGTACTGATAAGTACACAATATTCATGATTTGTTATTCCTTTACGTTTGATTTTATTGCATGTTTCATGTGTATATGAGCTTAATAAGTTGTTTAATTATTTTTAGATGAATTAAAGCTTATGGGAATAAAGCAGGCTAAAAGTAGCTATCTAACAGACAGGCGCGGGGCGCGCTTGCTTTTGTACTGAACCAGGCGCGGGGCGCGCCAGAAGAAGTCAAGTTTCCTGCCCTAGTAGCGCGGGGCGCGTCGCCTTGTGAAGGGACAGGGTGCGGGGCGCGCCGGTCGGACGGATCTGGCCAGATTTAGTTATTTAAAACATGAACGTAATTATGAAAAGGATTGCAGACTTACCTAATTAAACTAGGGTTTGTCTAGGCTATAAAGATGAGTAATTTTCTTAGGTTTCGGGGATCTTTTCTCTTATCTTTCATCTTTCATCTTGGATCTAGGAATTCTTGAAGACATGGGCTAACACTTTCAATTTAATTCTGAAGGGATGTTGAACCTTATTATCAATTAATGGTTTGATCAAATTTATATTATTTATTCTTTCGTATATGAGATTTATTCTGATTATCTACATAAACTTTCATGTATACTAGATTAAAATATATATTAAGCAAACGATGTATGTCTAATCATAAGTAGTAATTAATGATATTTGATTGTGGTCAAGCTTTTGAATATTGTTAAGGTTTTCAGATGACAAGTTAAATAATACCTGATTGTGTAATTATTGCTTGGAATAATCTAATTCTCATTCTTCATGCTTCTGTCATATTAAATCTAGACTAATAGTTTTAGGTTGTATGATAGTTAGGATCTTTTGTTGGCGATCGTCGCATTAGATTTACACTTAAGGAGAATTTTGGGTAATTTGCGATCACGGTTATCTAGGGTTATTAATCTTATGGAAAGGTAAATAGTGTAAACACTTGGTTAATCCATAATTGTGAAAAAGGGATACTGAACTGAAGAATTGAAGCTTTTAAAAACTCATTGATAATTCTTGTTAATTCACTTTCATTAATTAAACTATTCAAACTAAAAAACCCCAATTCACTGAAAATACTTGGATAAATATAAAACATAATACTCTCTGTGGTATCGATCCTTGCTTATTACTGTACTAATTCTTGAGTTAGTAGGATATAAGTAAGGTAAATTTTGTATTGCTAGACGACAGCTACCAGGTACCGCCAATGCCAGAGATTAAGGAGGACATTTTGAGCGAGGCTCATAGTTCGCAGTATTCCATACACCCCGGTAGTACCAAGATGTACCAGGATCTCCGACAGCATTTCTGGTGGCCGAATATGAAATGAGATGTTGTCGATTATGTTGCCAAGTGCCTAACATATCAGAAAGTGAAGGCAGAACATCAGAGGCCGAGTGGTTTGCTACAACCTCTAGATATCCCAGAATGGAAATGAGAACATATTACGATGGATTTCGTAGTTGGCCTTCCGACGACTCAGAAAGGCTACGACACATAATGGGTTATCGTTGACCGACTGACGAAATCAGCACACTTCCTTCCGATCAGAATTAGATTCAACCTAGACCAGTTGGCAAAGCTGTATGTGAGAGAGATTGTTTCAAAGCATGGAGTTCCAGTGTCGATTATTTTCGATCAAGATCTGCGCTTTACATCAAATTTCTGGAAGCGACTGCAGGAATGCATGGGTACGCAGTTGAGAATGAGTACAACATATCTCCCACACACAGACATACAGAGCGAAAGAACAAACCAAACATTGGAAGATATGTTGAGAGCGTGCATTATGGATTTCAAAGGAAATTTGGATGATCACCTACTGCTCGTTAAATTCGGTTACAACAACAGTTACCACGCAAGTATTGGCATGCCGCCTTACACAGCATTGTACGGCAGAAAGTGCAGAACTCCATTGTACTAGGATGAAGTTGGCGAAAGACAATTGCTAGGTTCAGAGTTGGTACAACAGACAGTCGAGATAGTCAAAGTGATCCGGACAAGATTGGTAGCTGCTCTGGATAGGCAGAAGAAATACGTCGATCCACACCGCAAGAATGTAGAATTTGAATAGGGTAGCTTTGTATTTTTGAAAGTCTCTCCCTGGAAGGGAATGATCAGATTCAAAAAGAAGAGAAAATTGAGCCCGAGGTTCATTGGACCCTTTGAAGTGCTACGAAGAATCCGAGAAGTCGCATATGAGGTAGCCTTACCTCCGGCGCTAGAGCATCTCCACAACGTCTTCCATGTGTCAGTGTTACAACAATATAAACCCGATTACAAATATGTGCTAGAATATGAACTCCTACAATTTGAGAAAAACTTATCTTACGAAGAAGTTCATGTTCAAATTATTGTTAGGAAAGAACAAGTTCTCAGAAATAAAGTGATACCTTCTGTTAAGGTAATCTGGAGGAACCACAACGCTGAAGAAGCTATGCGGGAACTCGGAGAACATATGATGAAGACTTACCTATACTTATTTGCTTAATTTATGTGTAAGCGAGTCTGAGGACATAATCTTTGTAAGGGGGCGGGGGGAGAATGTAACGGGAAGAAATTAATTGAACCGTGATTCTGGGGACAAAATTCTTTTAATGGAGGAAATGTGTGACGAACGAGAATTTTATAATTAATTTAAATATTTATTGAATTAAATAAATATTTTTGATGATTTAATTATTGAGTTAAATAATTATTTGATGGAATTGTGGTAGATTAATTTAATTATATGTGTTACATTGATTAAATTTATGTGGAGAATTTTTATAGTCCAAAGTATGTATTTAATTGAGTCTGTTCGATTAAAGGAATTATTTAATAAGCATAATGTTATTCTAATTAATTAGAAATTTAATGATTTGACATAATTAATAAATGAGAATTTTAATTATGTGATAATGTGATTCAATGTGGATTTATTATATTTTATTTAATTGATTTAAATAAGTTATTTGATTAATTGGGTGTGACAATTAAACTATGTAATAAACATTTAATTAAATTAAATGAAAAGGAGGAATAAAGGACAAACAAACAAGGCCCTAAAGGGAGTTGGGCAGTTAACCCATTAGGGGATTAACTGACCACTACGACATCAGTTATATACATTATATACGTATACTTATATATTATATCAGACTTGTATATCATATCATATCCATCAGAGAAATATTTTAAAGAGAGTTGAGAGAGAAACCTTAAGGGAATTGATGAATTGAAGAAGAAATAGTAAAGAACTATATCATCTAATCTCAACAAGTAGCAAGGGTATGATTATTCAACCCAATTTCTATATTTCACGTATATTATTTTCTCCATGAAACCTTCTTTTGAGTTCTCTATAACTATATTTTCTATGATTATTGGGTATATGATCGTGTATATGTTAATAGATGCTTATAACATGATTTGTATGAATTATAATATGTTTTAGAGTAACTAATTCATATAATTAAGTTTTAATTGAAGTTTTATAAGTTACAGAGCATGAAAAGTTCAAATATAGCCTTATGTACAAATTATATGCTTTAAATTGGTTGTTTGACATGAAATTGATAGTTGATTATGATTATGCTTGTTTAAACGAACAAAACAAAATTCGAACGGACAGATTCGGAGTTATAACGAATCTGTAATGTCGAATTTCATGTTTTCTTTTAAAACTTTACAAAATATCAAAAACAGTGAATTTATGTGATTTGATTTGAGTAATTACATGATATAAAGTGTTAAAAACATGTTGGAATCATGATGTGATGTTCCTGTAAAGTTTATACTTCACGAGAATCACTGTACTAGTTTAATTTGGATTTATTTGGCCTTTCCTGCAATTTTTCACGAACTATGGCTGAACTACTTGAGGCCACCCGCCCCAGTGGGTGTAGAAGCCGCCCTAGTGGGCCCCATACAGCAGCCATGTCCGCCCCAGCGGGCTTGACCTAGCGTGTGCAGGGAAAATAATTTTTTTGACCCGTTTGTGTAATTTTAAGACATAAGATGATGAATTAACCTAACCTAATGAACACGATAACATGATGAATATGTAATACGCTACTATAACATGTTGTTGACATGAATAATATAATTTGAAGTTTCATGTTAATAAACTATGTGTAAACTTGGATATTGATGTCGTAAGACTTGATTACGCTTGTCTAAGAGTTCATATTATGTGGTATGCATGTTGTGATTAAGATCCACGTTATATGGATAGTTAACAAGTTAATATTATAAATCAAGTTGTTAAGTTGAACTTAAGTAAGAAGTTTAACAGTTAACAGTAGTGGTTATTGAACTAATCGATGTCAAATACATAATGTAATATGTAGGACGTTGAGGAATTGAATTGTAATTATATTTGTAGCTTGCACATGAGGCAAGTTTCCTTATCCTAACTCGATTACGATTACGCAAGTTTTCTTATCTATACTCTTTAAATTGAGCAAGTGTTCTTTCACTAACTTATTATCGTAAAGCAAGTTTACTAATCCTTATTTTTATGTTAAGTAAGTTATAACGCCCCCAAAATAGGTCCAATTCACCCAACCCATTCTGGGTCGCCACGAAATACACTCAACAAAAATTCCAAACACCAATCTTTAAATTCTAACTTTTAAACTGTCGTACAAAATACGACCACAGTTAAACTGTGAGTTTTAATACAAATACATGTAACTCTCATGGTGCCTCGGCCACAACACCTTACAATGGTACCTTACATAAAGGTACAGTCAATAACTGTTTTACGAATTAAAATCTTTGGAAAATGCTCAAGGAAACCTTTGTACATAGGAGGCCATGCATCTAAGTGATAATAGATATCATATGACTTGAGAATTATCCTTGGTTGACCCAATAGATCCCAAAGAAAAATAAGAAGATTACTATCATGTTCTTTCCAATGGTGGGTCTTCTCTTGCCATAAAATTATCTCTATTGTCTCCAATTGAGAATTATATTTCAACCATACTCCAAGATTGTATAGGTAGTCCTCATAGATATAATCAGCAAGTGGATGTGCACAACCCTGTCTTATGATAACACGAAGTGGTATGTCATTAGACATCTTGTACGATAGTGGCAAAATACCCTTCCAAAGTTGGGTTCACCTCACCCTATTTGGTTCACCAAAATCAACGGTTAAATGACGTATAAAATACGACACACTTATCTAAAATTATTTCCATACTATTTTGTGGGAAACTTCAACAGTTATAAACCCTCGTTTTATTCCTCTGTTATCCCCGCTCGACCCAGCTACACTCTTATTACCTGAAACGAATTGTGAAGCAAAAGGGTGAGCACAAATAGCCCAGTAAAGAATATCATGACTAAAGATAATTAAATTATCAATAGTTTTCATCAGTAATAAATCAGATATGCAGAACATATCGTAGATGATATAAGTTTTCAACCATAGTTGCAGCGGAACGAACAATCCATTAGAAGAGTCAATTAGACCATAATGTCTATTATCTCCTCCACGTTAAAAGTCCACCAACAATATTATATCCCTGTCAACAATTATTGTTCATAATCATGTAAATAGTTCATAATCATATTTATATTGATAAATTCTTCTTCGCACCCAGGACGAAGATAATTGTCATCGTTTGTCTTTACCTGAAACATCAAAGATCATGGTTACACCAAATCACAGTTCCTGTTCATAATCATGTTAATTATTTTATCTTTGCACTACAGGCCAAAGATATTCAACAACAGGTCATCTTTGCATTACGACCAAAGATATTCATATCTCAAAGAAATATCTAATCATTTCAGAATTTATATAAACAATAATTATAACCATGTTGATCAATTCACCTTTGCCCTTAAGTTAAAGATATTCAATTGTAAATTCAATAGTCATGATAATACCAGTCAACAATTCATCTTTGCACTACTGGTCAAAGAGAACCCATAGTCATGGTCATACCAATAATCTATCCATCTTTACACTTAAGTCAAAGAGAACTTCCATCACCATGATTATAAAAATATTATATACGATAATAAGAACAATACGATCAAAATTTGGATCTAATTTCAAAAGTAAGATTCATAAATAAACAATAATTTGGTAAGAAAAAGAAACCAATTTTGTTATGAATAGTATCCCGTAAATAGTAACCCGTGCATAGTACTCCGTGAATATTAACCCCGACATGAAAAGGTAAAAATTTCATAAGAAAAATTATACCAATATTCCGGTGAAATGATATTCAACCGTAACATGCACCGTATTCGTGAATAGTGTCGTATATGTGAATAGTAACCCCGACATAAAAAGGTAAAAATTTCATAATAAAATTCATACCAATATTTTGGTGAAATGATATTGAAAGAAATAACATCATTTACTTAAAAAATAACACCACTTACCATCCCTTATCTCAAAAGACAAGTACTTCTGACTAGAATATCGGATATAATACTGAAGGAAACTTGTACAGTATAGCAACACTCAAAGTATTTAAATACTCACAAAAATACGCTCGATATTATAGAGAGAGAAACTTCTGATTCTGGTATGATTTTCAATTCTAAACTAAGCACCCTATTTATAGGAAAATGCTTAGAAAGCCAAAGCAGAAATTTAATAAAATATTAATATTATTAAATTCCTACGCCTGCCATCCGTGGAAAAATAATTTCAGCATTTTTTTACATAAGTGGGGGCCGCCATTCTAGAACAAAATCCCTAGCATTCTACAAACAAGAGTGGGGCCCACCATATGTTTTAATTAAAAATATTTATTCCAGAACTTCAATAATTCTTAATAAATAGTCCTTTATCAGAAAAATACGAATTTTATGTCTATTCTATAGAAAATTTAATTCTCTACAACTTTGTAGAAGAAAGTTTTTCCAAATTCCGAACAAAAAATGATCGAAATTCACATGCGGATAAAATTCTAATTTCCTTCTCTTCCATCCTTTTCTTCTTTCTCTCTCTCTTCATCTCTCCCCCTTTTCTCCCACCATTTCCCACTTATTCTCTCTCCTCCCTCCCTCTCTCTCTCTCTCTCTCTCTCTCTCTCCCCATCAATTTCTCCATTTCTTCTTTCTTTCTCTCTTTATCTCTCCATCTTTTCTCCCACCATTTCTCACTTATTCTCTCTCGCCCCCATCAATTCTTCACTCACACACACAAACACACACACACACACGTATATATATACATATATATATATATATATATATATAATAAAATATTTATAATTATTAAAAATTCAAATTCAATTTTCTCTCTTCCACTTCGTTTATTCATATACCATGAATTTATTGTAAAAATATCATCATTATTATATTATTATATTATCACATTATACACTTATAATGTAATATTATAATAATATATTTGAATGAATTATTTTATCGAAAAAGATAAAATATCAACTCTCAATAAGTGTCTCTTTAAAAATTCCTCCATTAAATAAATATTTCCTTATCATTTTTATCAATAATTAATTATTCACAAATAATATTATAGAATCACAATATTGACAACCAGGTCGTTCCCAGGAAAGAGGGGGCTTTCCGATAAGGATTTCTCCTTACTGACGCGTAATTAGGTGACCAAACTCCTTTCCTAGGCAGAACTTCCTTAGACATTGCTAATAGTGCTATCTAATAATATTATTCAAATAATATAAATTATTAATCTGATAATGGAAAATACGGTGCAGTAACAATTATTGAATTAACAATAATATAAAATACTGTGCAATACCGTGTGCTACTGTGCAACAACGCGCATTACTTTATTTTAACTATCGGGTATTTCAACAGTTCTAACGGTAATCGTTACGCCGTTATTTTTAGAAAACTTATTTTTGTCGTTTTCTTCATCCGACAGTTTTTCGTTTTAGGGCCCACAAATGGCTTGCGCCGTCGTACGAATATTCTCCGACAAAAAGAATATTCCACGACCAAGCGAATATTATCCGACAACAATGAATATTTTATAACCACTTGCTTATTTTGAAAAATTTACATATATCACCCTCAATTTTAACCTTTTATCAATTTAACCATTTATTGAATAAAAAATATAAGAAAAATTGAATACTTCTATTTCATAAAATCCGGGGTCTTACACAAGTTTCTAAACTCAAACTTTACTTTTTATTGAGCAAGTTTTCTATTCTTGAAATACTATCATGATGCAAGTTCTTATCCTTGTTTATTCAAGTTGGGATTCCATATAAAATATTATGATTCCTTTAAAGCATGATTCCAGTTATACAATACTTATTCGATTGTATACTCTTAAGAATTATTATTTTATTTGAATATTGTTTATTGTTGAACCTTATAAGACTAGCGAACCCTTATTGATTCGACTAGTCCATAGTCGATGAACGTTCTAAATTCTAGAACTATTATTGAGCTTATCCAAACCAAACTTCCTTTGGTGCGGACTCTGATGTCAAACTGAGATGAACAATCCTGGATTATTTACGCTTTAGCATTGAGATATTACGCACAGTATAGTACTAAGGTTTGATCCCCCTAAGTACGAGTTGTAGAGTCCATATAGTCTAACGACTGTTAAAGGTTTAAAGTAAAAATACTTAACCACTTGAGACATAGTTCAAGGTCTTTTAACCCTCAGAAATACTTTTGATTCTTATTATTCATTCTTGATTCAAAAGCCAAGCTGTCTATTATTCAGACTTCTTTGACTTATTCGCATGTTATTATATTGTCATATTGTTATACTTGTGGGTAATCGTGCTCACTCTTCTATAATAACATTGCAGTTAAGAACGAAAGACCTGACGAGCCTTCCACTAGCAAAGGCATGAAAAAAGTTAACAAGTGTTGAAGACTTGTTATTTAATTTGAGAATCTTTATGTTTAAGACTTGATGTTGTTTAAGACTTATTATTTGTTTATATTTCCGTACAGATGTTTAAGGTTAGTATGACTTGGGATTGTATTTATTATTCAGATGTTGTAACCCCATAAGGGGAGATGATGGAGTTATTTCTATCTATTTTATGGTTTGCATTTATTATGAGTAGATAGATAAATGGTATTTGTACAGTGAACACCGAATCCCGTGAAAATCGAAGTACCCGGATTTGAGGGTGTCACATGTTCTCTTTAAGATCACATAAGGCATATAGGTATATTTATATCCTATACACAAATCATAAATTCCAACACGTGTAGAAATCATAATCTTATGCTATCATATCCAGATCTAAACCTATATTCCATATATCAATTTCATATAGATTATCACACTAATTACTGGCCAGACAATTAAGCAATTAAACGCAATATATAATAGACAATCCAATATTAACCAATAATAATCAACAGAAAATATATTAATTAAAGTTACTCATCAACTTCCGCTGCAAACCTAAATAGAAGTTTAGTTCCTGATTGAATTAAAAACCATAATCCACAAATAAACCATCATTCATAAATTACAAAATAAAAGAGAAGGAATAGTGAGGAAAAACTCCTTTGAAGCAATCAATAACTCTGCCTTGCTCTTAAATATTGATCTTCCTTCTTGATGAATCTTCTTTGCTTCAAGCCTTAATCTCCTCTCCAAAACTAGATTTTTTTCCCAATGAATTGAATCTCCTCTATTTATATTTCCTTCACAAATTCTACTCCCAAAAGAATTAACAAAACAAATCTCTAGCGGATTCCCTACCAAAAATTTAGAAAATTTTGTCTTTGCCCCGACCTGGCGCAGTCGCTGTAAGAACCCAGATTTTTGAGAAATATTAAAATAATAATTAATAAAAAGAAAATTCTTATTAAATAATATGTTGTGTGGTATTGTATTGCATAAATGAATATGTGTTATGCAATATGTGATTTTGTGTATAATAAATATATTAGTAGTATATATTTATTATTTGTAAATAAATTGTGGGAGTAATTTATTAAGGGAAATGAGATGGGAAAACTTAAAATAATTTATAATATTAAATTATTTTAATGTGGTAATTGGTGGCATTAAATATACTTAATGTATAACCACGATTTTATTAAAGAAATTATATATTACGTTATTGAGTGTAATGTATGCATGTTTTAATGTAATGAATATATTATTATATTTATTACAGTTAAATTGTTGAAAATAATTTAGAGAAGGGAAAAGAAAATAATTAGTTTAAGTATATAAATATTATGGTATACTTTAAATAAAGGATATTAAAATAAATTCTATCATTGAATTATTTTAATAAAGAGAGAATATTATTTTAATTATATATGTAAATAAATTGATATAAACAATTTATAATGTGAGAGAATAAAATTATTATTTATTTTCTATATGTGATGTGGGTACATGTGTGTTACATGAAATATTTGCAAAGTGATAAATATATATAGTTATTTTGTATATATTTATTATGTGAAGCAATAAAAAATTGTGATGGACAATTTGAATAAGGAATGAAGAAGATGGTTTAAGTATGTAATATCTATATATACTTTACCTAAGGGTATTAGAAATAAAGTCTTAAATGAATTTATGTTAATGAGGCAAGGATGTTAGTATTGGCATGGAAAATTATGTGATGCCTATTTATTTTGCATTTATAAAATAAATATGTAATTAAAGGATATTATATTATGTGTTTATTTTGAGAATATATAATTTATATACTAAGAATGGGTAATATTTTATATATGTTCCAAGAGGGAAAAATATTTAATTTTGGGTGAGTTAGTAACGTAACATTTAAACTCTAGTTACTAGCTATTGGGTAATTTAAATTATTCAATACAAGCATTATTTGGTTTTGTGGTAATTAAATAATTAAGCTACAAGGTTAATTCCTATTTTACCCATATACTATTCAAAACTTAGTGACCAAGTAGCTAATTTTTCTTCCTTATCACTCCTTGTATTGCAGTGAGTTTGGGAGGGGAGAAAGAGAGAGGAATCTTCATCAATTTATGCTTAGAATCAAGATTATTTGGCTAAGAAAAATTTGGAATTCCTTCCCTTGATTTCTTGTTATAGGCGAAATCATCTCTCCCCATATTACTTGGAATTTTGGAAATTTTCAAAGATGAAGAAAAACTTAGAACTTGAAATTGTAAAACCTTAGCTTATTGTGGAAATCAAGATTTGAGGCTTGAAGAGAATACTAAAGCTTGGATAAAGAGGGAATTAATAGCTTAAGGTATAAATTCCTTTTTAGTTTTTAATTTCATTTAGAAGTATGAAATTATGTATTTTTTTGGGGATAAATTCCATTTTTTGGGAGTTTAGTAAACAATGATGAAATTTTTAATGAAATTTCTTTGAATTAATCAAATTCTAGCATATGTATGGGTTATGTGTAATTAGAATTGATTTCTAAGCAAAAGTACAAAATATAAATTTTGTTAGTAAGCTTTAATTTACTAAAAGTCATTTTTGGTTGATTTTGTGTTTAATTTGTTAATGAAATGATGGGATTTAGAGATATGGGAGCTAGTATAGGGTGTGCAGAGCAACAGGGAGGAAGAATTTGGGTTAGAACGAAAACAAAACCTCATGAAAACAACCAACATAAATAACGCACGCGTTATGTTTATAAAAATATTTAAAAAGCTAAAATGGCTAAAAGTTTGCAATTTAACATAGCCGATAACTTAGACGAGTCTTATTATGTTAAATAAGATTTATTTTTGAAGAAAATCAGATTAGAACGAGTCGAGACGAGTTTTGGATGTCAAAACGAGACGTTCGAAAAAACTAATGGACGGCTGACCCAAAAAGAAAAATTCGGAGTTAGCTAGAAGTTTCAGAAAATTCTGGGCTTTTAGGATATTATAGTACATTGAATAATCTTTCCATAGACTCTGAAACGGACTAATTCCAACTTCGGAACAAGGAGTTATAACATTTCAAAGGAGGCATGTCGAATTTGTCCAAAATTGGAAATCGGATTCGGGTCAGTCCCCTTGCGTGGGTTTTCTGGAATTGTTTGTCTAGAATTTGAAAATGGTCTAATAACGAAAGTTGTAGCCCCTGAAGTTAGCTTTGTGTGGGTCCAAGAATTGCTCAAAAATGTTTTAAAACGAAAACGTTATGACTGTTTTAGCGAGAGAGGGTAAAGCTAGAACGAAATTAAAAAGGATTACGAGTGGACATTTTTGGGGCCTGTTTTAGGTTGCCTATGAGGTCTGAAATTGGTAGTTTATATTTTCTAAAAATAGCTCACTATGATACATATAACATATCCAAATTTGGGAATTTTTCGATAAACAAGCAACGCGTAAGAAATTCGTGAAGTAGCTTGTTCGTTAAATGGGCAACTGAGCAGCTGCAGAATAACTGGGCTGCAGCGTGCACGCGCGCCGGGCGTGCGGCGCCGTGCTGCTTGGGCAACTGCCTGACATTTTTGCTCGATATTTTGATTGTTCTCCGTAATCTGTTTTTGCAGGGTGAAATTTTTCTAAAATACTTTGACATGAGGTCTATAATATCAAAATTTCATTATTATATGACTTCTATATATAAAGTGAGAATGCGAATTATTTGTGAGAATAAATACGAAGTTAATTTGCTAACGAAGTAAAATATTTGTGTATGAGGCAATGATCTGAATTGACTCATGAGTAGACCAACATCTATAAAAATTATTTAACACAAGAAATAATATAGTAAATTGAGTTTTTACTATAAAAGATATATAATATCTGTTTAGAACCTGAATTCGGAAATAAAAGCAAAAGATATTCCTAAAGTGGAATATAAATGATTTAACCTTCGATATGTAAAATATTTACATGTTAAACTATGAGGGACCTTTATTTGGCGTAAAAAGGTTAAAACGAATTAAGTTTCTAAATAAACTAATATTCGTTTTGAGAAAGAATAAATAATATTAGTTTGTGTAAAACTAATAATTATTATTAATGAATATACATGCACGTTTTGTAACATATTCAATTATCTATTATGTGTGTGCCTGTAAATATAATTCTGTAGGAATTGTGGAGAAACACTATATTAAATTTTGTGGTAATCTCCAATCAAGACAAGTTTTTCAGTTATGTTATGTTTGTGGATTGTATGTGATTATATGGTGAGTTATATACCATGTTTATTGAATTGTTAAAGTCAAAATATGACTAAGTCAATTAGGTTATGGAACTCAATTGCTATATGGGATCTGTGATAGCATGTGTTGTATGAGAATGTGAGACGTATAAAGGCATGTATAAATGTATTGAATGAAATTATAGAAATGTGATATGTCTAGTAGAAGACTTATTGATGCATGTAGAATATGCATAGTAAAGAAAGTATGTTGCATATAGATCTAGTTGTGTGCTATGTGAAACATGATAGACTGTTAAATTTGCTGGGCCATTGGGCTCAATCTTGCAAACACAAACCTTTTTGTAGGTTAATGATGTCATGCAATGTTACTTGCTATACGGATGATGAAGGTTGTACGAAGTGCAAAAATGAATAGATTTTCTGGAGTTAGAAATTGTGTAGAGATATGATGTATAGTTCTGATATATGTAACTAACAGTTATATATAGTTTAAAATATTCAATAAAGAATATTTATTCTGGATGTATTCTAATGAATACTTTATAAAAATAATAATGTGTTATAGTGACATTACTATATAAGAAAGAATTCATATTGAGTTGTATATATTCATATAACTATGGTGGAATGAATCATAGAATAAATATGATTTTAGTTTAAAGAAGAATTGTAAAGGTTACAATTCAGGGAACGAATGAAAGGCAGAAAAACATTTTTAGCTATTTTAATATTAAATAATGTTTTAAAGCTGGAAGAAGATAGTATTAACGCACAAGATCAGGAAGAGAAATAGTCTCGATTTTGGGATCGTTACAGTTGGTATCAAAGCTAAGGATTAGAAACCTTAGGTAAGTGAACCTTATGCTATAATCGTAAGCAATGTAGATGAAAAGAAAGAAGATGTTAAAACTCGAATGAGGATTAAACGATCTTAAATGAATTTAGAAAATTCATAAAGAATGCATTAATATAATACGCAAAGATTCAAAGAAAAATCTTAAAGGGCGAGGAGTAGAGAATCAAGGGACACATGATTCAAATAATCATAAAATAATATGACTAGAGAAGGAAGAATGAAGATCGTAGAAATAAAACGATCATAGAATTGTCGACGTCGGGAAAAAATTCGGTTCGAGTTGGACCCGAATCTTTCTATATTCCTAAGTTTTGTCTACCCTTATTTTATCTTTTTTGTGAAAAAGGTTTTAAATGAGTTTTTTAGAAAAAGACCAACATGTATCATGTCGATGATTTGAACATTTTACAGGGTCGGCAGTTGGTAGATTTGAAATTGTTGTACCAACTAAATCGAGTTTTTTTTGAAAGAAGTACCCAATTACTGGACACTGTCGAAACTAAATCTTTGAAACCGAAGTTCTAAGTTCGGGGGCTTGGTTAAGTGTGGGGAAGGTGTTAGGCACCCCACAACTCCCGTGTAAACACGGTACCACATCTTTTCAATATTTTCCTTTTAAATCTGCAATGTGTGTGTGTGAATGCTGGAAGAAATTGGGCCTATGTTTGATTGATTTGAAAGTATGGACGTGCTTTGTTGAACCTATATATGAAAGGTTCGATTTGATTTGCAAAAGTCCTTTTTTATACAAGATATTAAAATAATGTTTTGAAAGGTTGATTTTTAAACCCTTACGCTAACATAAGAATTGAAGCATGTTGATACTTCCATTTTTTTTAAAAATCTTTTTAGCCTTTTGGCTCAATTTGAAAGGTGATTGTCAGGCTGCGAAGCATCCTCGACCATAAAATATATACAAGTGCCGGTCTTCTCATGGGAATGACAGCCATCGGAGTGACTCTAACACGACAAATCATATTTTTACTATGTTGAGACCTTGAACCCGGATAAAAGTTTTAAGGTCTTTTGGATGTATATTTTTACAGAAAAACTGGCAGGGTATATTTGTAAATTGCAGTTTGTCCATCGTGGGAATCAGATTCTGATCAGTTTGATCATGAATCCCACGATTCCTAGGCTCACACAAGAGTAACCAAGAAAACCTGAACAGCTCAAATATGCACAAAAATGTATATTTACGTCTAACTGTCGCAATAACCCAGGATTCATCAGTAAATCCTGGTAAGCGCACAGCTCAAAGCATCTTGTTCCCACTAGATAGCGATCTAAGGGCCGCGAGATTGCTTCCTGATTGAATAAAACTAGAAAAATGCTAGATTTAAGTAAATCTCAGCCATTCTAGCTTTCTGGTTCTATCTGAACCTATTTTGAACCGTTTGAAAGATAGAATTGGTGAGATTTAAAAAATCTAGTTTGCCCAAATAGATTTCAACGCTGATTCATATCAAATGAATATTTATAGCAACAATTTAATCACAATGAATGAAAGATATATATATAGTTATATATACACAAAAGCTGTAAAGGGCGATGGGTTTTCACTCCGATGCCTGGACTGGAATGTAAATATATATATATATATATATATATATATATAAAAGCTGTAAAAAGCCATTGAATAATCCAGGCCTGATAGAATGTAAATATATATATATAAGCAATAAAGGGCGACAGATGTCAAATCCTATGCCCGGACTGAAATAAATAAATATATATATATATATATACATAAAAGCTATAAAAAGCCACGGAGTAATCCAGGTTGGACAGATTTGAAATATATATATATATATATATATATATATATATATATATATATATATATATATATATATATAAGCTGTAAAAGAGCCACAGGATGATCCAGGCTTGACTGAATGTAAATTCATCTTGAGTTTGACCGAATCGGCTTTAAGTTGGTGAAATGACCATTTTGGCCCTCCCGGGGTTGCCCTCAGTGCTGGCATGGCCTTCGACTGATTTTTCGGGGTTGTCTCCGAGATTTGGATCCCAGCCGATTCTGTTTGTCCTCAGGGTTGTCTCTGAGGCTTACTTGGTCCTTCCAGGTTTGTCTTTGGAGATGATGTGAGGCTTCGGGGTTGTCTCTGAAGTTGATTTGACCTACCGGGATGACCTGTACCTCCCGGGATAAGACTAGGGCTGACCTGTACCTCCCGGGATAAGACCGGGGCTGACCTATACTTCCCGAAATGAGACCGGGGCTGACCTGTGCTTCCCGGGATGAGACTGGGGATGACCTGTACCTCTCGGGTTGAGACCGGGGATGACTTTTACTTCCCGGGATGAGACCGGGGATGACCTATACCTCCCGGGTTGTGACTGGGGCTGGCCTGTACCTCCCGGGTTAAGACCAGGACTGACCTGTACCTCCCAGGATGAGACTGGGGATAAATTGTACCTCTTAGGATGAGACCGGGGCTGACCTATGCTTCCCGGGTTGAGATCAGGGATGACATGTACCTCCTGGGTTGAGACCGGGGTTGGCCTATACCTCCCGGGTTGAGACCGGGGCTGACCTGTGCTTCCCGGGTTGAGACCGGGGCTGACCTGTACCTCTCGGGTTGAGACCGGGGCTGGCCTATACCTCTCTGGTTGAGACCGGGGCTGAGTTAACTATTTTGCCCTCCTGCAGGGTTAGTAACAGGAACACAAAATCTCGATTGTCTACAGCAGAACTGAAAAACATTCCGAGTGTCTACAAGAATGAGAAAGAATCGTAATATAACATGATTATAAGATAAAATCACGACGTGATCTGATCAAGTCAAAGAAGAACAGATAATCAATCAAATGATTGAAAATTTATAGCAGAATGGCTATATAAAAATGGTACTATATAATAGTACAAGAATAAAACTCAAAAAGAGTTATAGATGATAAAATATAAATTAAATAAAATTTGTATTGAGCAAAGAACAAGAGAAGATTTGATGGGATTAGGTGCAATTTCAATTGAGGACTCATGTTAGTGGCTGGGTTGTATAATTCTTTGTATGGGCAGGGAATTTGTGCTTGGTTTGAGGACCACCTAGCTTCCTATAATGATATAGTGGTTGAGTTGAACAATTCCTAGTATGGGCAAGGGATTTGTCCTTGGTTTAACAACTGCTTAGCTTCCTATATTGATTAGTGGCCGAGTGTACCAATTCCTTGTATGGGCAGGGGATTGTGTTTGGTTCGATGACCACTTAGCCTATTATATTGATAATCATTGAAATGTCGGTGTCGCGCTATCGTTATATATATGGTGGGAAGGTAATTCTTTTCTCATGTATATATTTGATAGTTAGAGAATAATAAGAATAGGTGCGAGTTTATAAAACTTATGCTCATGATAAGTTTGTGACTCATAATCATATGGTATATTTTTGAACCCGTAAGCGTATGGACAGTCCCTGATTGGTTCTTGGACTACTTATTGCTAGGACAAGTTCCTAAACTCATATTTTTGTGGTAAGTTTCTAAACACATAAGGTGTGGTAAGTTTGATGAACTATCCCAGGGTATAGGGTTAGTTTAATAAAGTGGGAGTTAATGGTGTTAGAGATGAACTGAATTGTATGGTGAAGTTTTTGGAAATAGTTAAAGTGGATGAAGAAGAAATGGATATTCTCAAATTTACTAGCTATGCTAGATTTCAAAATTTATTGGAATCGTGCTAACAGTCACACTGTGGTGTTTTGAGGAAAAGAATATATATATATATATATATATATATAATATTGGGTCAAAGTGTTGAACCAAAAAGTTCTTTAAAAAAAATCTGTTATTTCTTATGTCTATGCTAACTGTTTCAGCTAGACAACTGGTTTGAAAAATATCAAAATATATTTTATATAGTCATTAATCCATCATTAATATGATGTAGGTATGACAAATGATGAAGTTATCAATGTAGCTTAACCTAGTGTTGGATGTGATCTAAGGATCATCAACCCACTATGGTATGATATGGTATGACAAAGTCATAAAATGACGACATTCTCAACGGATTGTTGAAAACAGTGCGATACTATGCGTCATAAAATTATTTTTAGTATTTTTAGGAATTAAAGAGGTGTAGATGCCATTTGAATCGGCTAGACACAAATTCAGATATTCTTTATGTTAAGCGTTTGAACTGTCTAACTAAATTGGTTTGGTATGGACTCTAGATTGAGTAAGAACTTTCCTATAATGGGATTATTTTATACTGCGTCCTGGGGACGGCAAAAAAGAGCTGAAATAATTGTTTTGCATAGATAGTGTTGATCGACACAGAACATCCAAAATAGGAAATTCTGTTCATGCGAAGTAGCGACAAAGCTTATAAGTAAATTTTAATTGAGTTATTAACTTGATAAATATTCGGTAAGGTTTTAGGACACCGAAATCATATCAAACATAGACCGGACCTAAATAATTTGAGTAGTTAAGTATTGTTATCAATACTAATGATCTATATAAATATGTTCAACGTATTTAGGTATCATAAATGCTTCGAGTAACGATAAATAAACATTCTTCGCACATGCAAGTATTTTATCCTAAACTTATTACTTTACACAAGTTCTTGAACCCTACTTGAATTCTTTTTGATATATTATACCGAACCAAGTTGTTACCAATTGTTGTGAAGTTATTGTTATTGCTTCAGTATAACTTAAGAAATGAATTACATATTCATATGATATTGGACTATTGTTTATCAAGCATAAACTATTGAGTCAACCCAAATTATTTTGGTAAGACATCTTATACTGAGTTGAATTTACCCTTGATTGGGTCTTAAATTGTGTCTACAAAATGACACTAGAGGTAGAATGATATCCATACTCCTAGGATATTGAATGGGTTGATCCCCTCTCTCATATCCGAACTAAACAGATTTCTAAGTCTTTGTGACTGACAAAAATAGTTGATAATAAAATTTTAGTAATGGTCATCAACCCTCAGTGAAGTAAAAATTGTTGAACTATCATTTTTTTCAAATCAAACATTGTGTTTATAAATATAAACTTGCTAAGCATGTCATAGCTCATTCTTGTAAATCATTTCCTTTGCAGTTTTAGATGGTAACCCCGACACTTATGGAATACATAATGGAAAAAGGCCATGCTTAGATTAGCTTTGTATTATTCTCTTTATTAATTTAAGTCTTATAAGACTTTTGTTGTAATACGAACTCAATGTTGAGAACCATGTAACCGAACTTATGATATGAAATATATTTTCATCTTTTGTCTTCTCATTCGTGTACTTTTACATTCTTAGATGATTTAGTAGTATTGTTGAACTAATACAGTATCCTTAGGAACTATACATCTGAGTGAGGGCATTGACAATATGGACTGATCATGTTATTGTTGATACTCTGGATTTTGGATGGATAGGTACTACTGATATAAAAGAGATATTCATAAGATACAGTCTTCACATCCAAGTGAGGGTATCCAAACATAGCAATAGTTCTAACGAGAATTATTATCTGTTATGGGATTCTGTGAACCTTGGATAAATAGAAATTATATCTTGTCGAATATTTATAGTTAAATCAGTTAGACGTGAGCATCAAATCGGATACCATGGGTGTATAGATTCGGGGGTGTCACATTAATTGAATAGTCGTGAGCACCATATCAGATACAACGGGTGTATAGATTTGGGGGCGTCACATTTTGGTATCAAAGCTGTAGGTAATAGCTCTAAAGAAAAGGTATCTTAGGATATAGTCTTTGAGTCCGTAAAAATATTTAATTACACATAAAATAACATTAAAAGCTTTATGTTATGTGTAGAGTTTCTTAGAATATAATTAAGTAATGAAAGAAATTTCTTTTGTAGAAAATGGCCAACTCAGATGCAGAGGATATGCCAGTAGTCATCAATCCACCCCAGATAGTGGCAGAGTAGAATAGTGATCCTGAGGAAGAGCTGCTGCATGACCAAGAAATATTAGATGTTGAAGAGGATGAAGATCATATAGCAGGGCAGTTAATGAGAATAGAAGAACACGAGGAGGCACTTGCTGCAGTAGTTCAGCAGTTTGAAGTAAATATTGTGATTGTTGAATTTAGGGCACATATGGCTGATAGCATGCTAGAGCATGAAAGAGAAATCTCCACCCGACTGAGGATGTTGTTGCATAATGCTCAGAGGGGAAGATAGGAGGCACATTTACGGTTAACTAGGTTTGTTCGAGGAACTCGAGGTTCGTTCGACGGTTTGTAGCGTCGAGTGATCAAATATCCAGTAGATGATAGAAAGATTATCTATCTTATAGATAGATCAGTGGTATGCCACATGATCCAGGATTCTTATGATGAAACTGGAAATTTCTAAAATTATAGTATAGAAATCTAAGTGCTTAGCTACTAGTAGTAATAGGTAATAAAGAGCAAATTTTGATGGGTTAGTTAGTGGTAGTATATAAACCATTAGTTGGATATGTAACCTACTGTTTGTGTTATATACAAGTTCTATTTGAAACATCAGATTCTTACTGTGTGTATGATTATATTTGTATTTATACTTGTCTTTATTTTGATTATAGAATCATGCCACCAAGAAGGAGACCTCAATCAGAGATTGATAATGATTCTACCCAACATTTAGTAGACTTATTGTTAGGAGCTGTACAAGGTAGACCGACTGTGACGCCCCCAAAAAAGGGTTCAATACCAACCCATTCTGAGTCGCCAAATACATGGTATAGAATTCCAAATACAAATCTTTTATAACAAAAGGTCGTGAGAAATACGACCATACAACTATGAATTTCAATGCAAATCATATATAATACAAAATATAAACATTCAAATTCATTCCTTATTCATTACAATTATTATCCCACTATTTTATAGAATAGTGAGGACTTCTACAGATCTAACTCTGATCATCACACTGTTCCCCGACTAGTCCCCGCAACATTCTCATTCCTTGAAGAGGACAATAGATGAAAAGGGTGAGCTCAACTAGCCCAGTAAAGAATATTATGACTAAGATAATAGAAAATAAATTATCGTTAGTCTTCAACAATTCAGATAAAATATTATTGACAACAAGTTTTAGATCAATATTCGCAGCGAAAATAACAATTCATTAGAAGAGTTAAGTAGAGAATGAAGTCTACTATCTTCTATGATTTAAAAGTTCATCATCAATATTTTATCCCTGTAACATCAATCAATATACATCTCGAATCAAATATCCATCTTTGCACTACGGGCCAAAGATATTCATTTGTATCATCAGTTGGTCATGTTCATCTCAACACCTGTTCATCTTTGCACTATGGGCCAAAGATATTCATCAGGTAATCATTCATCTTTGCTCACAGGCCAAAGATATTCAGTTATATCACCATTTAGGATTGAGGATGATGAAAAATAATATAAATAACGAATCCAGTGATATAAATGACAAAGATTAGGGATTCGTAATTTAGTTTATCCAAGTTCAAGAATATTCCATAATAATACTTTGTGGAGCAAAATTCAAGAATGAAGATCAAAACTTAGATCCAGTCAAAGATAGGAACCTTAACAAGCAACTTGGACAAATAGAAGAAAATTAAAATTTTCTCTGAATAGTACCATATTTGTGAATAGTGCCGTATACGTGAATAATGCCGTATACGTGAATAGTAACTCCAACGGAAAAAAGTAAGAATTTCATAATAAAATCCATGTCAATATTTTGGTATAATGATATCGAGAAGAATAACATCATTTACAAAAGAAAATACCCTTACCTTAACAAGAGAGTAGTTTTGACTGGAATATCAGATATTATGTGGACGAAAACTTTTACCGTAATCCACACTCAAACTATCCTTATACTCACAAGAAATACGCTCGATATTATAGAGAGAAAAGTTTCTGATTCTGGTGTGATTTTCATTTCTAACTAAGCACCCTATTTATAGGAAAAACTTAGGATGCTAGGATTGACAAATTTGCAAACAGAGTAAATTTCTTCAGCACGAGTTTTTGAAAAATTTTGCCTGGCTGCTTTCAAAGTCAAAAATCAGAATTTTTCAACAAAAAAACAAAAGTGGGGCCCACCCATGTTTTTAATAAAAATATTTATTTTTGAAATTTTAATAATTCATAATAAATAGCCCTTTTATTAGAAAAATACGAATTTTATATCTTTTCCATAGGAAATTTAATTATCTACAACTTTGTAGAAGAAAGTTTTTCCAAATTCCCAACCGAAAAAGACCGAAATCCACAAACGGATGATTTTCCACACCAAAAATACTGATAAAATACCTCAGCACTAATTCCTTCTTTTATATCCACAAATAAATATTTTCTTATCATATAAATAAATAATTAATTATTCACAAATAATATTACAGAACTACAATATTGACAACCAGATCGTTCCCAAGAAAGAGGGGGCCTTCAGATAAGGATTTCTCCTTACTGGTGCGCAATCAAATAACCTCTCCTAGACAGAACTTCCTTAGACATTGCCAATAATGCTATCTAATAATATTATTCAAATAATATAAATTATTGATTTGATAATTTGAAATACTGTGCAATGACAATTATTGAATCACTAATATAAAATTGCAAAGTAGCAATTATTGATATAAAATATCAACGTAGCAAATATTGAACTAATAAAATATTATTCAATTATTGAATCTATAATATAAAATATTGAACAGTAATTACTGTAACAATAATTGAGTAAGTGCCTTCCTACGTAAGAATCAATAATTCGAAATACTGTGCAATATCGTGTGCTACTGTGCAACACCGCGTATTACTGTATTTTAACCACCGGGTATTTCAACAGTACTAACGGTAACAAGTACGCCGTTATTTTATAAAAAAGTTATTTCTGTCGCTTTCTATATCAAACAGTTATTCTGTTGTGGGGCCCACAAATGGCTGCGCCGTCGTACGAATATTCCCCGACAACAAGAATATTCTACGACCAAACGAATATTCCCCGATAATAATGAATATTTTATAACCACTTGCTTATTTTGAAATCTTTGCACATTTCACCCATAACTTATCACATTTATCAAATCAACACCTTACTATTTCAAAATAATATATAAAGAAAATTAAATCTTTATTCATAAAAGTTGGGGTCTTACACCGACCAATCAGAACACACTGTTTAAAACTTTAAATTAGTAGGTCCATCTGAGTTTAGGGGTACCGCAGAGCCCGTTGAGGTCCAAAAGTGGATCACCGAGATAGAAAAATTCTTCCTACTGACCAATGTTAGTGAGAACCAGAAAACAGTCTTTGCAACCTTTTTCTTAAGAGGGGAAGCAAACTATTGGTGGGAGTTTACTAAAATTTGTGCAGGAACTGAAATAGTTTCATGGGATAAATTCAAAGAATTGTTCTTTAAAAATTATTTTCCCCAGTCATTAAAAGATTGTATGCAGGTGCAATTTCTGGAACTAAAACAAGGAGAACTTACTATATCCTAGTATACAGCCAAGTTTAATGAATTAACAAGATTTTCTTCGCATCAAGTTGATATGGAGGCTAGGCTAATATTCGTAGCAAATTGTCTGTGTTTCTGTTAAAGACTTTCTCTGAAATTCTCGAGAAGGCTATTATAGCTGAGAACGAAAATAAAAATCTCATTAAATTCCATAAAGATAAAAAGAGTCATAATGAGGGGGGGAAATTTAAGGGAGAACCCAAGTTCAGGAGGGTTTAACAATAAAAGGAAGTGGGATACCACTTTTTCAAACAACTCTGGGAGAAAGGTGAATAATTTCAACAACAACTATAATAACAACAAAAACAACAACAAAATTGACCCTTGTGCCAATTGCGGCAAAAGTCATAAGGGTATGTGTGTGAAAAATAAATGTTTCAACTATGGTCAGGTGGGACACTATTCTCCTCAGTGTCTTAACCCTATTAGAAATAGATGTTTCAACTGTGGTTCATAGGATCATATGAATAAAGATTATCCAAAACCCAAGAATCAAGGAAGAGGGGGAAATCGGGCACCAAATAATAAACCAACAGTAGCAAGAGCTAGAGGTTAGGGTCGTCTAACCGCCAGAACATTTAATATGTCAGTGAGGGATACTGTTGCTTCATAGGACGTGGTGACATGTATCATCTCTATCAACACTTTAAATGCATATGTGTTATTCGACTATGGTGCTACTTGTTCTTTTGTGTCTAAAAGATTTTCTAAAAATTTGAATATGCCATGTGAAAACTTAGACATACCGTTCTGCGTAGAAATTGCGAATAACGAGAAAATCTATGTTAAAACCATATATAGAAATTGTAGTGTGGACATTAAGGGACACAAATTTCTTGTGAACCTTATCCAGCTAGGGGAATTTGATGTAATCCTAGGGATGGATTGGTTGGTTAATCATAATGTAATGATTAACTGCCATCAGAAGAAGATAAACCTATTGACTGCGTCGAAGTCAAAGGTAGTGTTCAATGGTAGTTGTTCACCTAGGAAGTCTCAATGTCTGACTATATCTCAAGCAGAAAGACTACTTAAAAAGGGTTGTACAGGTTATTTGGCATATATAGCAGATACTCGAAAGAAAGGAGTAAAGTTAGATCAAATACCTGTAGTTAGGAAATTTTCAGATGTGTTTCCAGATGACTTACCAGGTCTTCCTCCTGATAGGGAGATCGAGTTTGTTATCGACCTTGCACCTGGTACGACGCCAGTTTCTAAGGCACTATACAGGATGGCACCGGTAGAGCTGAAAGAGTTGCTAGTACAATTACATGAACTCTTAGACAAGAAATATATACAACCTAGTGTTTCACCTTGGGGAGCACCGGTGTTGTTTGTGAAGAAGAAGGATGGAACTATGAGATTATGTATGGATTATCGAGAGTTAAATAAACTAACTATAAAGAACAAATATCTTTTACCTAGAATTAATGATCTGTTTGACCAGTTGAAAGGGGCTGAACACTTTTCAAAGATCGACTTACGGTCAGGTTATCATCAATTAAAAGTAAGAAAAGAAGATGTGCCAAAGACAGCGCTTAGGACACACTAATGGACATTATTAGTTTCTTGTAATGTCCTTCAAATTGACAAATGCACCGACAACATTTATGGGCATGATGAATCGAGTGTTTAAATCATGCTTAGACAAATTTGTCGTCATGTTTATTGATGATATATTGATATATTCAAAACCACGGGAAGAGCATGCTGAACATTTGAGAAGCGTATTGGAGATATTACGCAAGGACTAACTTTAAACAAAGTTTTCCAAGTACGAATTCTGGTTGGAAAGAGTTCAGTTTTTAGGTCATGTAATTGACAAAAATGGGATTGCAGTAGATCCATCAAAGATCGAAATAGTTGTGAATTGGGAACAAGCAACAACTCTAGCAGAAGTAAGAAGTTTTCTCGGGTTAGCGGGTTATTATCGGCGTTTTATACAAGATTTTTCAAAAATAGCAACCCCACTAACCAATTTAACTCGAAAGACGGTGAAATACGTCTGGACAGATAAATGTGAAGAAAGCTTCCAAGAGTTGAAGAAACGACTGAGCATGGCTCCAGTGCTATCTTTACCAGATGATACAGGAAGCCTTGTAGTCTATAATGATGCATCACATAAACGATTAGAATGTGTGTTGATGCAACATGGGAAAGTGATTGTGTATGCATCATGCCAACTTGAAGATTATGAGAAGAGGTATCCTACTCTTGACCTTGAGTTAGCTGCTGTAGTCTTTGCCCTAAAAATTTGGAGGCATTACTTCTACTAGGAGAAGTGTGAAATATACACAGATCATAAAAATCTGAAATATATTTTTACAGAAAAGGAATTAAATATGAGGCAGAGGAGATGGCTAGAATTGATAAAGGATTTTGACTGTGAAATCTTGTATCGTCCTAGGACAACGTAGTTGCAGATGTATTAAGTAGAAAGAACCAAGAAAAATTAAACATAATAACAAAAAATGAGGTATTAATAAAAGAGTTTAATAAACTCAAAATTGAGGTAAGGATTCAAACTACCTATACCCAAAAATTATTTGTTCTAGAGGGTTGTAGACACTCAGAATTTTCTTCAATTCTGTTGTAGACAATTAAGATTTTGTGTTCCTGTTACTAACCCTGCAGAAAGGTAAAATAGTCAACTCAAACCCGGTCTCAATACCGGGATGCCAGTTAAACCCCGGTCTCAATACCAGGGATGCCAGTTCAACCCCGGTCTCGATACCGGGATGCCAACTCAACCCCGGTCTCAATACCTAGATGCCAGTTTAACCCCGATCTCAATATCGGGATGCCAGTTCAACCCCGGTCTCAATACCGGGATGCCAGGTAAACCTCAGTCTTAATACCGGGATGCCAGGTTAGCCCCGGTCACATTCCGGGAGGTACAGGTCAGCTCTGGTCACAACCCGGGAGGTACAGGTCAGCTCCGGTCACATCCCGGGAGGTACAGGTCAGCCCCGATCACATCCCGGGAGGTACAGATCAGCCCCGATCACATCTCAGGAGGTTCAAGTCAGCCCCGGTCACATCCTGGGAGGTACAGGTCAACCCCGGTCACATCCCGGGAGGTACAGGTCAACCCCGGTCACATCCCGGGAGGTACAGGTCAGTCCCGATCACATCCCAGGAGGTACAAGTCAGCCCCGGTCACATCCTGGGAGGTACATGTCAACCTCGGTCACAACACAGGAGGTACAGGTCAGCCCCAGTCACAACCCGGGAGGTACAGGTCAGCCCCGGTCACAACCCAAGAGGTACAGTTCAGCCCCGGTCACATCCTGGGAGGTACATGTCAACCCCGGTCACATCCCGGGAGGTATAGGTCAGCCCCGATCACATCCCGGGAGGTATAGGTCAGCCTCGATCACATCCTAGGAGGTAGAGGTTAGCCCCGATTACAACTCGGGAGGTACAGGTTAGCCCCGGTCACATCCCGGGAGGTACAGGTCAGCCCCGGTCACATCCCGGCAGGTACAGGTCATCCCCGGTCCCATCCTGGGAACTATAGGTCAGCCCCGGTCACATCCCGGGAGGTACAGGTCAGCCTCGGTCACAACTTGGGAGGTACAGGTCAGCCCCGGTCTCAACTCTGGAGGTCAAATTAATTTCGGAGAAAACCCCGAAGCCTTACATCATCGCCAAAGACAAACTTGGAAGGATCAAGTCAGCCTTAGAGACAACCTTGAGGACAAACAGAATCGGCTGGGATCCAAACCTTGGAGACAACCCCGGGAAATTAGCCGAAGACCATGCTAGCACTAAAGGCAACCCTTGGAGGGGCAAAATAGTTATTTTGCTAACTTAAAGCCGATTTGGTCAAACACAAACCGAATTGATGCCACCAAGGTTAGAAAGAACAATAACGATGATCCCGAGTGGAAACAGCGTAAGACAGCTCAACGGATAAATTGCGGGGAATCGAGGACCTGGTTATGAACCCATCCTTTTGGACTCAGAAAAGGTTTACTCCCATGTCATTGCGACACTCTTGAGAAGGGCTTTCTGGAAAGGTACAACACGCCTCAAACGGACGCTCCAATCAAAAGTTAGAAAGTTTCAAATCTGACCTCGCGTTATTCGGAGTACACGTACTTCGAGATGATTGGACTTGCCACGTGGGTCCTGCCACGTGGAACCGCAGGTAGAGTGGAGGCAGTAGCAGCTGGGCCCGCTTCCATCAGGTCTATATATATGAGTTCACCCCTAGCTCATTATATATAGAAAAACGCTCTGGAACTCTGCCCATTTCGTTTCTTAGCCCTACCTCTTGCACTCCAAACCCAGATTTTATCACTCTAACACGTAGATATACTCATATACTACCACATATCAAAACTTAACCAGTACAAACGGACGTTTGAAGCCTATGATTTGGCAAAAAGCCTGTGTAGCACACCATTGTGAGTATTTTTACTAACAGAAAGTTCCTACTACTTCATTGCGCATTTATACACTTGCACGTTAAGTTTTGTTTTCTGATTATACCCTGAACTCAGTTTCGTGGTCGTTTTTATTTACGTTTTCGTACATTTTAGTACATAAACACGTTTTCTGGCATTTCCATCCTCCCGGATCGTCGATCCGCGGCTTTTAACAGCTTCTATATATATATATATATGTATATATATATATATATCTACGTTTAGAGCAACTTCGCTAGACTGGGTTATCTTTCTAGTCCGGGTTTGACTCTTTTTTTTGTACATATTTAACTATATATATACTAACTTTTCAATTCTGTCAAGCCCGGATGTCAAATCTGTGGTAGTTTATAGCTTTTATATATATAAATATATATATATATATATATATAAATTTTTGAACTTATTTGGGCCTGGATTTCTACTTCGTGGCTTTTTTATTGCTTTAATATATATATACTAACTGTATATATTAACATTTTACATTCTAGTTTAGTCTGGATCATTTCATGGCCTTTTTTATTGCTTTTATATATATATATATATTGGGAGCTATCGTATACACTCCTAAATTTACCTCACTTTCACTTCACGAATTTAAATAATTAGCACAGTAGTAAGCAAGGATCGATCCCACAGAGAGTGATTTATTTTATATTTATCCTATGATTTCTAATTAAAAGGGGGTTTTGAATTGATTAAACTAAATTAACAAGAATAAAGTAATAAGAATTAACAATGAATAAAAAGCTTCAGTTCTTCAGTTCAGTATCACATTCTCACAATTATAGAGTAATCAAGTGTAATATTATTTACCCTTCAATGAAACTAATAGCCCTAGATAACAACAAGCTCTGCTACCCGAAACTCCCCTTAGATTGTCACTCAATGAAACAAGCTCTTCACAAGATTCTAACCATTATATAACCTAGAACAAGCTCTCTAGATTTAATATAACAGCAGCATTAAAAAGTAAGAAATTAGACTATTCCAAGCAACAAACACATAAGCTCGGATTGTTTAACTTGTGTTCTGATAATCATAGCAATACTTAAAAGCTTGTCCACAATCAGGTATTACTAATTGCTACTTGTGATTAGGAATAATATCAATTACATGTAATACTATTCCTTGATCTAGCATATGACACCAATTTACTAATTTAATCCAGCAGAATCATGTTAATAAATTAAATAGCATACAAGCAGTTAAAGTAGATTATCAGAATAAATCTCATGCAAGAAGGAATAAATAAAATAAACTTGATCAAACCGTTAATTATGAATAAGGTTCAACATCCCTTCCGAACTGAATTAAAAATATTAGCTCATCCTTCAAGCAAACCTAGATATAATATGGAAGAAAATAAGACAATGGAAATACAAGGAAAAGGATCCCCTTTTTATGTTCCTTTCAATCCCTTTTATAACACAAGAATTGCAGCCCTAATATTTGTCTTGCTATTGCCCAAAATCCGAGTCGCGAATGGAAAGTTGTTGCTGACCCGTCTCCCCACCCCAGCGAGGCATACTACTGTCCGGCTGCTCTATTTTGCAAAGGAACCGTGATCTGCTAGGCTAAGGAATTCGTGAGCTGCTCTATTATGTTAATTGCAATGAGTGCTTCTTGTAAGACCCCAATGTTATTAAAAAAATTTAATTTTCTTTATATATTATTTTGAAATAGTAAGGTGTTGATTTGATAAATGTGATAAGTTATGGGTGAAATGTGCAAAGTTTACAAATTAATCAAGTGGTTATAAAATATTCGTTATGTCGGGGAATATTCGTTTGGTCGAGGAATATTTTTTTTGTCGGAGAATATTCGTACGACGGCGCAGTCATTGGTAGACCCCACAACGGAATGGATGTCGGATATAGAAAGCGATAGAAATAACCTTTTTATAAAAATAACGGTAAAACTATTACCGTTAGTACTGTTGAAATACCCGGTGGTTAAAAAACAGTAATACGCGGTGTTGCACGGTAGCACACGGTATTGCACAGTATTTCGAATTATTTATTCTTACGTAGGAAGGCACTTACTCAATTATTGTTACAGTAATTACTGTTCAATATTTTATATTATTGATTCAATAATTGCATAATATTTTATTGGTTCAATATTTGCTACGTTGATATTTTATATCAATAAGTGCTACTTTGCTATTTTATATTATTGATTCAATAATTGTCATTGCACATTATTTCAAATTATCAAATCAATAATTCATATTATTTGAATAATATTATTAGATAGCATTATTGGCAATGTCTAAGGAAGTTTTGTCTAGGAAAGAGGTTGATTAATTGCGCGCCAATAAGGGAAAATCCTTATCGGAAGGCCCCCTCTTTCCTGGGAACGACCTGGTTGTCAATATTGTAGTTCTGTAATATTAGTTATAAATAATTAATTTTTGATATATATGATAAGGAAATATTTATTCAATGTGGATTAAAACAGAGAAATTTTTAACATGTGACATTTGTTAAAAGTTGGTATTTTATCTTGTTCGATAAAATAATTCATTCAAATATATTATTATAATATTACATTATAATAGTATGATGTGATTATATAATAGTATAATTTTTATAATTTGAATGATAACATTATTATAGTAAATTCTTAAACGAGGTGGAATAGTACAAATTAAATTTGAACTCTTATGATGCAAACAATGATGTCATCAGAGCGATGAGGTAAGCAATGATGTCATCGAAGCGATGAGGTAAGCAATGATGCCATAGATCGATGATGTAAGCGATGATGTCATAAATTATGGCAAAAAAACTATTTTACCCTTACTCTGCCGAGCCTATAAATAGAAGCTCATTTCTTCATTATTTCTCACTAATTCACTAAAGCTATAGAGAGAGAAAGTATAGAGAGAATAAGAGAGAAAGAAGAAGAGTATTCTGCTATTACGCTAGTACAGTCTCCAAATTTTAAGGTAAGGTGTATTATTTCTTTCGTATTCATGAAGAGAGTTATTTTTTTTCAATACTCGAAAGGGTTGTTATTCCATTCTTTATTATTCTATTGGAATAACCTGTCTACGCGGACTACCGCATGCATGGTAAAATCCTGTTGTTATTCCATTCTTTATTATTCTGTGGGAATAACCTGTTTACGCGGACTACCGCATGCCTGGTGAATAACCCTTTGTATTCAGTTGTTATTAAATTATGAAAATAATCTATCTGAGCGGACTACCGCCTGACGGGTGAAAATCCAATTGTAGTTCGTATATTATTTCATTTCAGATTCCTCACTCTAAACTTACTACGGTAAGTATTGCTTCTATAATTCCTGAAATGATCAGATATTACTTGAGTATTGCGCTTCATCTAATATTATTTCATTGGAATATTGGTCTGAACTTTCTTGTGAAATTTTTATCTTTTTATGTCGAGTTACTATTCATGGGGTACTATTCACAGTAAAAAAAATATTTTTTTTCTTCCAAATCACCTTTGATTGGATCCAGGTTTTGATCTTCATTCTAGAACTCTGGATAAATTCTCTAATATTTGTTCTTTATCTCACTGGATCCGTTATTCGTATTATTTTTCATCATCCTCAGTTCTAAATTGTGATATAATTGAATATCTTTGGCCTGTAGTGCAAAGATGAATAATTACGTGATGAATATCTTTGGCCTGTAGTGCAAAGATGAATGATTACCTGATGAATATCTTTGGCCCGTAGTGCAACGATGGACAGGTGTTGAGATGAACATGACCAACTGATGATACAAATGAATATCTTTGGCCCGTAGTGCAAAGATGGATATTTGATTCGAGATGTATATTGATTGATGTTACAGGGATAAAATATTGATGATGAACTTTTAAATCAAAGAAGATAGTAGACATCATTCTCTACTTAACTCTTCTAATGAATTATTATTTTCGCTGCAAATATTGATCTAAAACTTGTTGTCCATAATGTTTTAGCTGATTTATTGAAGGCTAACGATAATTTGTTTTTCATTATCTTAGTCATAATATTCTTTACTGGGCTAGTTGAGCTCACCTTTTTCTTCCATTGTTCTCTTCAGGAAATGAGAATATCGCGGGTACTAGTCGAGGAATGGAGTGATGGTCCGAGTTAGAGCTGTAGAAGTCCTCACTATTTTTTATATTTAAAATAGTGCGATAATAAATGTAATGAGGACTTAGTTTGAATGTTAATATTTTCTACATGTTTGTATTGACACTCACAGTTGTGTGGTCGTATTTTGCACGACCGTGTGATATGAAAGATTGTATTTGAATTTTGTTGAGTGTATTTGGCGACTCAAAATGGGTTGAGTATTGAGCCTATTTTGGGGGCGTCACACTTCCCACTTGACTAGCCCTCATAATATTTGCCTTAAAAATCCGTGCATGTGCAAGCTGGTGACCCACTTAGTAAACAACTCGTGAGCAGCTCTAATTTCCTTTACATGTTGCTCCATCCGTGAGCCCACTTGACATGTTATATAAGCTGCTGGACCGTGTGGTCCAATCCGTTTCAAGCTGGGACGTGAGCTGCTAGTGTAGTGCAATTGGAATATGAATGCATAAGCATGCTAGAATTAGTAACCAATTAGAATTCCTTTGTGATGCATGAAACCGTAAGCAACTAGGAGTGAAAATCCTTTTCCAATTGACAAACTTTGGAATCCATGTGTTTGCTAGGATAATAGGAATTTGTGAACCACTATACTCCTTAAGCTGCTAGGAAACTCCCAAAACTGTGAGCAGCTTGGACTTCCCTTAACATGCTTGCATGCTACTGATGATGATTAGGAACTTGAGCTCCTCTAATTTGGAATTATCAAAAGGCGTGGCCCACATGTTTGACTTGTGAGGTGCTTGTTCTCTTAGACTTCTATTAAATTAAATCTATGAGCCCAATTGCCGAATTGGGTCAGCCCAAGTGGTACGGCGCGGTCAGCGCGGCTTCTCTTCACAACATGACGCAGTCAGGGCCCACTATGCAGAAACTTGATATCGTCCTGGCGCGGTCAGCGCCGGAATTACACTAACAACGGCGCGGTCAGCGTCGTCTCCATCAGCCTTTTTCTGAATTTCATTCTTTTAAGCTCTTTTACAATTCATTCCATTTCCTTGGCTTAATTCACTTAAAATAATAAACACACTAATTAAGCCCATATCCACATGAAACATGTAATAAAACTAAATATAAAGGAATAATAATCATCGAATATTATATACTTATCATATATATATTTATATTACTGTCCGGGCAAAGAATATAATGTCCGTCGCCTTTTACAGCTTTTATACACATATATATATTTACTTTCTGTCGAGCCTGGACAATTTCGTGGCTTTTTTTACAGCTTATATATATATATTTCAATTCTTTCCGGCCTGGATTATTCCGTGGCTTTTTATAGCTTTTATAAATATATATATATATATATATATATATATATATATTTTCATTCTGTCGGGCCTGGATTACTCCGTGACTTTTTATAGCTTTTATAAATATATATATATATATATATATTTACATTCCAGTCCGGGCATCGGAGTGAAAACCCATCGCCCTTTACTGTTTTTGTATATATATATATATATATATATATATATCTTTTATTCATTGTGATTAAATTACTGTTGTAAATATTCATTTGATATGAATCGGCGTTGACATCTCTTTGGGCGAACTAGATTTATTTAAATCTCGCCAACTCTAGCTTTCAAACGGTTCAAAATAGGTCCAAACGGAATCGAAAAGCTAGAATGGCTGAGATTTACTTAAATCTAGCAATTTTTTTAGTTTTATTTCTGAAAGCAACCTCGGGGCCCTTAGATCGCTATCTAGTGGGAACGGAACGCTTTGGCTACGCGCACACCAGACTTTGACCGATGAATCCTTGGTTATTGCGATGTTTAGATGTAAATATACATTTCTGTGCATATTTGAGCTGTGCAGGTTTTATTGGCTTCCCTCTGTGAGCCTAGGAATCGTGGGATTCTTGATCACGCTGATCAAAATCTAATTCCCACGATGGACAAACTCCACTTTACAAATGTACCCTGTCAGTTTTTTTGTAAAAATGTACATCCAAAAGACCTTAAAACTGTTATCCGAATTTAAGGTCTCAACATAGTGAAAATATGGTTTGTCGTGTCAGAGTCACTCCAATGGCTGCCATGCCCATGAGAAAACCGACACTTGTATATATTTTATGTGATCGAGGATGCTTTGCAGCCCGACAATCATCACTCAAATTAAGCCCAAAGGCTGAAGAGATAAAACGAAAGTATTGACATGCTTTAATTCCTATGTTAGCGTAAGGGTTTGAAAATCAACCTTTCAAAACATCATTTTAATATCTTGTTTAAAAAAAAGACTTTTGCAAATTAAATCAAACCCTTCGTATATAGGTTCAACGAAGCAAAGCACTACTTTCAACAAACAAAATATAGGCCCAATTTCTTCCAGCATTCATATACACATTGCAATTTAAAAGAAAAATATTGAAAAAATGCGGTACTGTGTTTCACGGGAGTTGTGGGGTGCCTAACACCTTCTCCACACTTAACCAAGCCCCCGAACTTAGAACTTCGGTTTCAAGATCAAGTTTCGACAGTGTCTAGCAATTGGGCCTACTTTTAAATAAAACTCGGTTGAGTTGGTACAACTATTTTAAAATCTACCAACTGGAGACTCTATAAAACGTTCAAATCGTCGACATGATACATGTTGGCCTTTTCCTAGAAAACCCTTCAACACCTTTTCACAATAAAAAGATAAAATAAGGGTAGACAAAACTTAGGAAGAGATAAAATAAGGGTAGTCCAACTCGAACCGGATTTTTTCCCGACGTCGATAGGTGGTGACTCTGCTGGGGACAGTAGAGGGCTTAGGCCGCGCTTAAACCTTTTCAAACTTTTCTTTTCATATCTGCATATGTGTGAATGCTGTGTCTTTACATTGAATGAATGCATGAATGTTGCATCTTTACATTGAATGAATGCGAATGAATACTTTCCTGCTTTATATTAGTGCTTCGCATAAATATTAGTACTTTGCACCAATGTTATCATATGCATACAGTGAGACGCGATGTATGTGAATGTATGTTGTGTGATTCCTCCACCAGAAGGCAAACCCATCGGTGACATAGTAATGTTTTTGAGGGCGAATAAGTTTTCGGGGCTCATGAAAAAGCACCACTCAGATTCGCTCCAGTTGAAAGATCAGATTAATTTTCCCCTCTAGTAGATTGCGATGATCTGGGGACCTTTATGCCGAAAAGCCGTGAGAGTAGCCGAAGATAGGTCAGCCTCTGATTAACCAAATTCGATGGGAAGCTTCCTTATGCCTTCCTCTTCAATTCAATGTCAAGTTTTCAATTCCAATGTAAAAAGCACAATGTAGATATCATAATGTAAATAGACATTCCCTATTTTTATACATCTTGTCATCCTGTCATCAAAACAACTGACCTCTGTTTTGCAGGATAAGATTAAAAAACCTCAAAAACACATCATGACATGCATCCTATCCATACCTACCTCAGAAAATTGACACACCTATGTTTGTTGTAGGTGAAAAATTGGTCCAGTCACTAGATCTAAATCTAAGAAAGCACTAAGTCCATCTCCGGACATGGCTTCCAGTGCTCAGCTTGAATCTACCCCTATCTCTAGGGAAGAGTTTGAAGGATTAAAGAACCAAATAGCCGAATTGGCTCTTTTCCTAAGAGAGCAAAGTAAAGCTCTTAAAGGGAAACAAGCACAGGGTCATATAGAACTAGGTACACCCGGTGGCAGTCAGGAGACCGGGAAGAAGGACCCTCAGATGCATGAACCACAGAACCAGGATACTACCAACAAAACCCCTGAAATCACCATCCTTAACAAAGAACAGGAAGTTAGTGACATTCTAAAGAAAGTCCAACAGATGGAAGAAACCATCCGGTCTATCAAGGGGACTGGGGCATTTGGTAGTGTCAATTATTCAGACCTATGTATTTTTCCTGGGGGGCTCGTTACCCCGAAAAATTTCAAGTCCCTGATTTTGAGAAATTTAATGGATTGGGAGACCCCGACACTCACTTGAAAGTATTCATTGGAGAGCTCGGATCCTATGCAGAGGACGAGAAACTCTGAATGCAGCTATTCCAGAAAAGTCTGACCGGAGAGGCTAGAGCCTGGTATGCCCATTTAGATAACTCTAAAATTTATAGCTGGGAAGAGCTGGCACATGCCTTCCTCAGTCAATACAGTTTCCAGTCTTAACTGGCCCTAGACAGATATCAAATAACCAAAATCAAGAAACAAAACATTGAGTCATTCATAGAATATGCTCAATGCTAGAGACGAATGACGTCACAAGTCACTCCAACTATGACTGAGTCTGAGATAGTCATGACCTTCATCGACATTTAAGAAGCTCCATATTATGAAAGGGTCCTAGCATGCATAGGAAAGCCATTCTCGGAGATGATCAAACACGGCGAAATAGTAGAAATGGGGCTCAAGTCAGGGAAGATAAAAGATCTTACCGCCTTGGAAGCTGTCGCCGAGCATATCCAATCTGGAAGTTATGGAAGTAATCCCCAAAGAACACACAAGAAGAAAGACGAAGAAGTTTCCTTAGTACTGCGAAGACAGAATCAGAGGGGTGATTCAAGCAGCAACAATAGAACAGGAGATTAAGTCTATCAAGGAATAGATTGGACAGTTAGCAAAGCTGGTCGTATATCAGCATCAGGTAACCAAGCAGTTGATAAACCAATCCAACCAGTCTGAAGCAAGTCCACCTACACCAGAGATTAGCCCCATCGCTATGAAGGATCACTACCAATTTTATGAGCATAAACCTTAGGCTGACAAAGTGGCCATGGAAGAAAAGTTACAAGCTGATAAGGAATTCGCCTTTCAAAGGAATTTCACTAACTTGAACCAGCCGATGAAGGAAATCCTCCAGATGTTGATCAATGAAGGGATGGTTACAGATCTATTACCCCCGATGAACCCTCGATCCAAAAAATTCAAGCCTGATAGGATCTGTCAGTATCACTCCAATGCGCTCGGTCATGACACCGAAGATTATTGGGGACTTCGTCACTTAATTCAAAACATGATTGAGAGCGGTGAACTGGTAAGAGGGAATCAAGATTATGGCCTCTCAGATGAAGAAACTCTCTTTATTCCCACTGCGTGGAGTTAGGATACAGTGGCTGTTATTTCATGTGATAAGGAGCCAGCCCTCACACCCCTAATGATACCAAGGAAAGGGGTCCAAGAAACACAAAATCCTGTGAAGTTGGCAGCGCCCGAACCTTTGATATTACCATTCAGACCCCAATATCCAGTGATCAGTCTAAAGGGAGTCCCATGGAACTACGAGAATGATGAAGGTTCCACCTTAAACAACATTGCCATCGTACCAAAGGAGAATCCATTGTACCTGCCTCAGCGGGTGATCAAATCAGTCATCAAGGCCAAAGGAAATGTGGCTGAAGAGAAAATCAAGGAGTTCCTCAGCAAAATGGGATACAATGAAATCAAAGTGGTGCAAAGCCTAAAAGATGCACCCAAGCAAATGTCCATCCTAGATCTGGTCTTATTATCGGTGGATCATCGCAACATTCTAGTGAAACTACTGGAGGAAGCCCATCTGCCAAAGACGGTGGATGCCAAGAAATTTTATCATGTGATAGAACACATCTTTAACAATAATGTGATATCTTTCACTGACGATGATATACCCGCAGAAGGGACGGGCCATCGTAAGTCACTACACATAGCAGTAATGTCATCAGGGTATGTGATCAGAGGTGTGCTGATAGATGGAGGATCGTCCCTAAACATCTGTCCCTACGACACCTTAGAAAGAATAAAGATAGCCCGAATCGGATCAGAACCAGTCATGTGGTTATCAGAACCAGTCATGTGATATCTTTCACTGACGATGATATACCCGCAGAAGGGACGGGCCATCGTAAGTCACTAAACATAGCAGTAATGTCATCAGGGTATGTGATCGGAGGTGTGCTGATAGATGGAGGATCGTCCCTAAACATCTGTCCCTACGACACCTTAGAAAGAATAAAGATAACTCGAATCGGATCAGAACTAGTCATGTGGTTATCCGGGCTTTTGATGGATCTCGCCGAGAGGCTATGGGAGAAATTAAGCTTCCTCTGGAGATTAGTCCGCACACTTTCTATGTATCTTTTCAAGTGCTCAACATCGCCACTCGATACAACTTGTTGCTGGGCAGGTCATGGATCCACATGGCAGGGGCAGTGCCATCCACCCTCTATCAGCAACTCAAATAGATTATCAATGGCAACCTAATCATAGTGAATGCCGAACTGGAATACTATGTCTATATACAGAGAGACATGCCGATGATCAGCCTGGATGCAGGGATTGAACCTACTAGTTTTCAAGCCTTGGAGGTGAGTGATAATTAATACCTACCAGTTGCGGCACCTAGCTCTGAAACCAAAGGTTTCTACTGAAGTGATGACAGTGGGTCAGGAGATGGTATCTTTGGGTTTCCACCCTGGAGAAGGGTTAGGAAAAATCAGCAAGGTATCAAAAGTCCGATGCAAATCCCGAATCAGTCAGAGAGAGCCAAATTGGGTTATTCATCCGGGTCAAGCCATTGAAACCCACATAAGCATCCTAAGGCTCATGCTTCCACCATACTATTGCCAAACCTCACTGATGCTGGATTTGTAAAGCCAATGAGGAAGATCCCTACTATGGGATCAGCCATGCAGTTTTCTCCAATCATACCGGTATGTGAGAGAAAGACCCCAAAGCCTGAGGGGGATGGCAAGAAGGGAAAAGAAAAGTTCTTTTATGAAGGGACGAGACCCATTTGCTAACATGCATGTTCTCATACACTACGAGGGAATAAATGATGATATCCCAGATAGTGACGAAGAGGATCAGTTCCAAATTCCTCACATTAAGAAAGCAAAGGGGGGCAGTTCGAAGAACAACCCAAGCTTTGATCTAAAGGATGTTTTAGTCATCATCAGAGAGGAGGTAGACAACCACAAATCTTGTATCCTCCCGATTCATGAGGATCTGATCCTGGAAAACTGGAGCAGTGTCCCTTGCCTCATTCAAAAAGGATAAAAGGGCAGAAAGTCCATCTGCTCTGTAACATGCTTTCATTTACTGCTTATTTTGATTGCACAGATATAGCAGTAACTTTTGTCATGCTTTGCTAAATGCTTTGTATGTTTAAACAGTTTTATATATTAAAGCAAAAGTATTTTGTTTTTAGGACTCCAAGATTGGATTTATTTGTCCCTACTGATTAGATGCCAACCTGTCATAATGGCTACAACTTTGATGTAGAACTGAACTTCGACTTGATGGAAATTGATCAAGATGACTATGAGGTGCTCGAGGAGATAAAAGAATGGGTCAAAGACAAGCCCAAACCAAACCTCGTCTAAACCACCACTGTCAATATAGGAACTTCAAAAAACCTTAAAGAGATCCAGGTAGGCATAGACCTCATGCAAGACCAAAAAAATCGACCTGATTGAACTCCTAACACAGTTTCAGGATGTGTTTGCATGGTCACATGATGACATGATTGGCCTATCTACTGATATTGTCATCCATCGAATTCCCATCAAAGATGGATTCAAGCCAGTTAAACAAAAGCTCAGACGGTTGAAACCTAAATGGAGTCTGAAAGCTAAAGAAGAAGTTGTTAAAGAATTCAAATCCGGCATCATTATGGTATCAACATACCCAGAGTACTGGCTGTCGAACATAGGTCCCGTGCCTAAGCCAGGAGGGAAGGTACGAGTATTCGTGGATTACAGGGATTTGAACAAAGCCTATATCAAGGATAATTTCTGTAATACCCGAGAATTTCCTCTTATTATTAAATAATTATATTAATGGAAATGAGAATTTATTTGAATATAAATGATTTTGTGTTATGAGAATGATTAAATTCAATTATATTAAATTGAATATCTATGACAATTGAGAAAAATGTGGAGTTTACGATAAACTCGTTGAGAGCCTAGTGTGGCACAGTGATGGGAAATATTAATAATTATATTAATTAACGAATGAATTATTAAGTAAACAATTAATCTATATTAATTGTTAATTGCTATTGTAAAATATTAGTTGATGGTTATGGAATATTAACTGTGATTGATTAATAATACGTGATTATTATTATTGCAAGAAATATAATAATAATAAACCACTTGTTTATAATTGTGCTGAGATTTATACTTGTTAATGTGATAATGAATCCTATGATTATTAATTAGGTGTTATTAGTAATCGATGAGGAATGGATTAATTAATATTATTGTTAATTAATTGATAAGATAAATAATTTATTTATTTGACATTATGAATAATAAAACAAATAAGTAAGTTATTAATATAATAAGATTATATTGATTGTTATGTACAAGCATGCAATAATATATAATACGACTATATTATATAGTGTAGAGAAACACTTAGGTGTGACCATACAAGTATACATAAACTATGCTATATAATGCAATGTGAATATATTACACATATGGACCATGTATTAAGATTAATTAAACTATGTGAGCTACATGATTAATACCTATGTGACAATGTGTATATAAGTATACATTAAAATGATATATCATGAATATATTGAAATCACTTGTTGATTGTAGAATTTAATGAAGGAAATAATGTGATGTGATTATATCCGGTATTAATAAATGTACATGGATGTTATGTATGTCACATTGCCATATCACATCTACTACCTTGAAATATTAAGCATGTGACTTACACTATAATGTTAATTATAAAATATAGTATGAATTAAATATATAATAGCCTAAGTGTATATGTATATATGGCCTTAGTGTTAATACACTTCATGTTGCAAATGCTGAGTTTCATATTGCCTTGTCCCTAAATGATAGTCACTATCTCTTCTCCCACGTGAAAGGCCAAAGGCCTAAGCTACTCCCTCATGTCAACTTCCTAGCTAGCCAATGATGCTCATGATGAAGAAGGATGTGGGTGATGGGGGTGGTTGGACACTATTCCATCAACTCCCCTCAATCCTCTAGTTCTTCATTTCCCCCATTGTTTCAAACCTTGGGGCAATTGCTTTGTATGGATATTGAATTCTCCTATAAATACCAAGCCTCTCTTCATTTTCTATGTTGCTAAAATTTGTGCTAAGTTGATATAGAGAGAGTATTGTGAGTTTATAATCTGAATTTGAGAACAAGTCTTGTGCAAGTTTGAGCTCAAGAGGTATAACCTCTAAACCCATTTAAATTTCAATTCATAGAGATTGCATGATATTGTTGAAATTAGTGTGTGATAAGGTGCTAGCATAAGTTGTTAAGTATATCTATGTGTTAGGAATGTAAAGTGATGGTAGGCAAGCATGCTAGCTAAGTACATTATGAGAAATTCTGAAGCTCTGCAATAATAGAACATCTTCTGGTCTAGAACGGAAGCCGCGCGGCCGCGCGTCTCCCTAGTACAATTTGGGCGCGGCCGCGCGCCACTGCAGAATTTGTTGATGATTTCTTTTATATCTTCTGATGTGTTGAGCATGATGTATTGTTAGGATATGCATATAACTCACATTAACATATGGAATAAGGTTACTAGGTTATAGCAATCTATGCTAGTTGTTTTAGTTGAATATTTCAAAGAAAACTTAAAGTTATGAAAAGAGGAACTTGGATATATAAATACCATAATAGTATTCTAACTTTTGAGACACGTTTGTATGACCTAGAAACACATGGAATGCATATTGACTTAAGTATATATGTACCGTGATATAATATGAATATGTGAACCCAACTAGTGCACCTTTCTAACAAAAATACAAGTTTTGAAGGTTGATATTGACATGTAAAGACCATGTATACATTCTGACTTTTCAAGCATGTTATGTGACCTTGAAATGCGGGTCAAATATGTTAACATATGAATCTAGATAGCATGAGCATGTTAGGCCTTATTAGCAAGCTTTACTAATGACAACATAAGCTTTAAATGTGGACTTTGACATGTTATATTAGGACTCTACATTCTGATATTTTCAACATGATTGAATGTAGTTTGAAGGCATCATATATGTACGTACTTGTTAGATGTAATGCAAGTTAATCAAGCATGAGTTTGATTAAGTCACGAACTAGTAATAGTGCTAGAATCACATATCCATGACATAAGAAACATATGAACATGCGTATCAATAAAATATATGACTACTTTATATGTCTAAATGATAAGCATGACAATTTATGTGAATTCATGGCATTGTATAACCCTAAGTCGTTAGGGATCGTGAATTAAAACAAAATCATAAATGATTAGAACGAGGAAAGATTGTATACAAACATAAAAATATCCTTTTAAAAATGTATACATGCTACGTGATATTATATGATGTCACTTGAACCCGATTTTGACGGTTAACTTATGAGAATGCCATAACTTGCTAAAATGAAATATATTTAGTATTGATTGTAGTCTTATGTGATATTAATAATATGCGAATATGTTTGCTAATTGTGGTAGTCTCACATGATAGTAACGATGTATGAATATGATCAACTTGAGAAAAGAGAAAGTTAAGAATAGAAATTAGATACTAAATAATTGTGTAGCTAGGGTAAAACTTAGCTTGTGTGTTGATCGTATATTCGAAGATATAATGTGAAGTTAAATTATATGACTAATGACTATCATTACGATAGGAATTCAAAAGTGTTGACCAGCTTTACGTGAGTAAACTACGCATAAGGCAAGTATCCTAAACCCTTGCATTACTTTATTCAATGGATATCGTAAGCGAGTATCTAAAACTTATCTCTTTGGATACAAGTATTCTATCTTTGTATATTGCGAACTAGTTTCCTACTTAATTGTTTGAATTGAATTAGCATACTTGAACTCTTATTTCATTAAAGCTATTATTCATGTTGAACTTAGTATTGTTCTTGAATATTATGAAAGTGTCTATACCATTTGATTCGGCTAGACTTATGTTATTGAAAAATGACCCAAACTAATTGATTGGTGCGGGATCTTGTATTTGACTGAAAAGAACAACCTTCTTTGAAGGGAATATATAATTGTCGGAGAACCGACGTGCACACTTGAGTATGATTGATTGTTATGCATAACGATGGTACTTTAGGCTGATCACCTGTTGTACCTGTTTTTATTGGATTTTCAGTTTATTACTGTCAATTCTAGTAGAAGTTCATAGTCCTTAGTGACTGCTCAGTATTCAGTTATTTGAAATCTTGAATTGACGTATTATTGAATCATATTGATATTATTCTGTCCTTAGTGACTGTTATTGAGAACTGTTGAAATTCTCGTTATCCTTGAACTATCAAACCTTGTCATACCTTTTCGAGAATTAAGAATCTTATTACTCGCCCTTATTGTATATTACTTGCTGGGTAATTTGTGCTCATTCTTGCTTTCCCCTAAAACATTTCAGTTAAGGCAGAGCATGGCGAACCTTCGGGCGTTGATAAGGGCAAGGGCAAGGCTACCAACTAGCTTGTCTCTTTTACGTTTTTAAATATTTTAATGTTGTATTAAGATGATGTAGTAAGACTGGATTTGTTTATGTTTAAGCTTAAGTTAGATTATATAACAAGTCGTTAATTGATATTGCTATGTAATCTATTAAGTACTATAGGTTGCGAGACTTGGGGGAATAATTATAATAAATCATTGTAAATTATTCTAGAATAGATTTTCCGCTGTGGTTGTGTGATATTTAGTTATCATTATTGCGATGTATTACCATGAGCACGTGATGAACCGAATTCGAGAGACCAAGTGGAGGTCCTGGAATTTGGGGGCGTCACAATTTCCCTGTACCTTTCATCCACATCTTGATAGACAATACGACGCAGTATGGCATGTATTCCTTTCGTGAATTGCTTTGCTAGTAACCATAAAATTATGGTTGCTGAAGAAGACCGGGAGAAGACAACTTTCATCACTCCCTGGGGAACCTTCTACTACAGATGTTTGTCCTTTGGCCTTATCAATGCTGGTGCCATCTATCAACGAGCCATTATGGCCCTGTTTCATGACATGATGCATAAGGAGATAGAGGTATATGTGGATGACATTATCGTCAAATCCCGAAAGGAGGACGATCATATCAGCCACCTCAAGAAGCTGTTCAACAGGTTACGTAAGTACAACCTCAAGCTGAATCCAACCAAATAAATGTGCTTTTGGAGTCCAATCAGGCAAGTTATTGGGATTTATGGTAAGCAATAGAGGCATTGAGCTGGATCCTGCCAAAAGAAAAGCCATCACTGAGATGTTCGTACCTCTAACAGAGAAGGAGATACGCGGATTCCTGGGAAGGATCAATTTGATAAGCCGATTCATTTCCCAGCTCATGGCAACTTGCGAACCCATCTTCAAGCTACTAAGGAAGAATTCCTCCATAAAATGGAATGAGGATTGTCACAAAGCCTTCTTTGCCATCAAGAAGCAGCTGATTGAAGCTCCTATTTTGGTACCCCCGAGGGATGAAGTTCCTATATTCATGTACCTTTCCGTCAATGCTAATGCAATGGGCTGCATGCTAGGACAAAAGGATGATAGTAGCAAGGAGAGAGCTATCTACTACATCAGCACAAGATTCAGCAGCGGTGAGAAAAAGTACACTCTGATTGAAAAAATATATTGTGCGTTATCATGGGCCACCATGAGGTTACAACACTATCTTCATGGGCACACGACCTACCTCATATCCCGCATGGATCCATTAAAATACGTACTCAACAAGCCAATGTTGAATTGTCGACTGTCCAAATGGCAGTTGATCCTACAGCAGTTCGACATTGTCTACGTCACTCAGAAGTCCATCAAAGGTCAGGGCATTGCAGATCAATTAGCCGAGGCTCCATCAGGTTGAACCTCTGGAAACTTACTTCCCGGATGATGGGATCATGACAATTCAGCAAGATCTTCAAGAAAATGCAGTCCAACCTTGGAAAATGTATTTCAATGGAGCAGTAAACATGGAAGGTGCCGGAGTAAGGGCAGTCCTCATTTCTGGTACAGGAAAGCAATATCCTATGGCTACCAAACTGCAGTTTGTCAACACCAACAACACGGCTGAGTATGAAGGCTGTATAATGGGGTTGAAGTTAGCCCAGTCCATGGGTGTCAAACATCTACTAGTCTTTGGAGATTCTGAGTTGGTCATCAGACAAACCACCGGGGCATACCACACCAAAGAACTGTATTTGCTGCCCTATCATCGGCAGGTCGTCATAATATCCATAGAGTTTGAAGACATAACTTTCATCCATATTCCTCGGGGTAGGAATGACTTCGCTGATGCATTGGCAACTTTGGCTTTCTTTATCCGCATATTCGATAAGAGTGGGATTCCCAACATCAAATTCACAAACCAAAAAACCCCGACATACGGGAATTACATTGGAGAAGTATTAGATGAAATACCTCTTATCAATCAACCTTGGTATCAAGACATCAAGGAATATTTCTGAGATGGATCTACACCCGATGGGGCAAGCCACTCCGAACGAAAGCGGATTCCCAAGATGGCCATGAAATTTTATCTAAGTAGAGACGCACTCTACAAAAGGGATACTGGAATAGGCCTTTTAAGATTCCTCGATAATAAGCAAGCCCAGAGATTAATAGGTGAAGTCCACGATGGAATCTGTGGTCCACACATGAGCTATCATCTGCTGGCCAAGAAAATATTGAGAACAGAGCATTACTGGATCTCTCTCAAAGTTGACTGTGATGACCACATCAAGAGGTGCTACCAATGCTAAATCTATGGAAATGCCATACACGCTTCTCCAAATAAGCTACACAACATGAGTTCGCCATGGCCTTTCTCTATGTGGGGAATGGATGTGATTGGGCCAATCGAACCCAAAGCCAGCAATGGACACCGCTTCATCTTCACCATGATCGATTACTTCACCAAGTGGGTTGAAGCGGCCTCTTTTCCCAAAGTCACCAAAAAGGAAATCATTGGTTTCATCAGAAATAATGTCATCTGTCGATATGGACAACCGGAGGTGATCGTATCAGACAATGCCAAGAACTTAAACAATCAGATGATGAGAGTACTATGCAGCAAGTTTCACATCAAGCATCTCAATTCTATCATCTATCGGCCCAAGATGAATGGTGCTGTTGAAGCGGCCAAAAAGAACATCAAAAAGATCATGTAAAAAATGTCCTCTAATCACAAAGAATGGCCTGACCTATTGCCTCTAACCCTGTTAGCCTACAGGACGTCAATGCGTACTTCTACTAGGGCTACCCCCTATTTATTGGTTTATGGCATGGAAGCAGTCCTTCCCATAGAAGTAGAGATGGAGTCCTTGCAAGTATTAATAGACGCTTAGGTGGACGAAGACCAGTGGTTGCAAGAGCGGTACCACCAGCTGTCCTTGATAGATGAAAAAGGGCTACAGCCATTTTCCATGGGCAGTTATATCAGTAAAGGATTGCTCGATCATACAACAAGAAAGTCTGAATTTGGCAATTCAAGGAGAACGACTTGGTATTGAAGAAAGTCCTAGTCAATCAAGATGAAGCTAAAGGAAAGTTCGCCCCTAATTGGGAAGGCCTTTTCATTGTCAAGGAGGTGTTGATAGGAAGAGCTATCAAATTATAAGAAATGGATGGAAGCAAATTTCCCCAACTCATCAATTCAGACACCGTGAAAAGGTACTATGTCTGAGACACATGCATACTAGCATCCTGGTCATTCGAATCAATCAAATTAGTTTGGTTTTCATTAGAGGATCGAACTATAAATGACCTGATCTCCCTCAACACGGGAGTACGTAGGCAGCCATTCACGGTGCGGTCAAACCCAAACAAAAAATTCAAAAACTCATCAAACCAAACTCAAAACCTAAGATAAATACTTCTCAAACCTCTCTTACATAAGGATCGAACTAGGAGTGACCTGATCTCCCTCAGCCCAGAAGTACATAGGCAGCCATTCATGGTGCGGTTTGACCTTCAAGAAAATATAAAAACTAATAAAAACCAGTCCCAAGACACCGAAACATAAATCCTATCAAGCCTCCCTAATCAATAGGCCCTTTTAAGATACTCTCTGACATCTCACTGTCAATCCATCAAGGAAACGCTCATGATACATCAACAACAGCAGGTCATGAAAGAAGTGGTAATCACTCAGCAATGACAATACATAGCCAAACAGGGAAGTGAATTAAAATATATTTCTCTGATATATAATAATGTTTGATATATACACTGTGTCCTGTACATGACAAAAATGGCTGATCTAGTATGTGCAGGAAAAACAAAGCTAGTCTATGGACCCGTGTAGCAAGCTTTCGACCAACGATTCCCAAACCAAAAGGCTTTAGGGTGCTGGGTGTAAAGACAACCCCTAGGGCGTACTTGCTCGAATATCAAAGGCCACATGACTCGACTAGCCAAAGTGTTTATTCACATTCTATTTTTTCTTTTCATTTTCTCATTTTCTCCTTTTTTTTTAATTTTTTTAAATTTTTTATATATAGCATGCATACCCCTTGTTTTCCCCCAAACTTAAGCTTTTGCGTAATCCTAGTTATTACTAATTGTTTACTAACTCTTTTTCATTAAAACAAAACTTTTCCACCAAAAGACAAGTATGTGACTATTTAACTGAGCAAATCATAATTATGACTCAAAAGTGATATCCGATTACATCAGCATCAAATAGATAAGGATTTACATCACGCTACGATATTACAACCAAGCCTAAGTCATCAAAACTGTTCACAAATCATGTAATTTCAATCTCTTTATAGGCCAAATAAATATCAAACAAATCGAACATTTGGATTCATGTAATATGTCCTAATGTAATTAACTAGAACAAAAATTGAAAATTGAAAAAAATATGCCTTAAATACTATGCAATTATACTAAAGTGCAATATATATATGAACTAAACTAAATGTAATATGATATGAACTAAACTAGATGCAATATGAACCTAATAATGAAATATGCAATATGATATGAACCATAATACCCCAAAACTTAAAAATGATAATGTCCTCATTGGAGATATTAGGCTAGAAAACTCTCCTAGTTAGCCTTGTCATCGCCTTCCTCCTCGGCTTGCTCAGGTGGTGTGACTGGCGGGGGATAGGGGACAGCCGATCCATAGATAAGAAATTGCATCTGCACTCCCATCTTGCCAAAAGCTTGGGACAATGCCCCATAAAAATCAGTCGCGAAGGCCTGGAAGTTTGTGCTCATAGCATCCATCCTTCGCTGTAACCCCCGCTCCATCCTATCTAGTCGATCCTGAGCCACATGGGAGGATTCAGCCTGCTCTGCGGGCACCCTCACAGGAGCTTCTCCACCCTCTATCTTCTTGCTCTGTCCTGGCAAGATGAATCCAACTCCTTGAGGGTGGGATTTGCCTCCTTTCCATACTGAATACTTTTCGATGGTAGCGTGATTGATTATGTTCATGGGCAGCTGCATAGGCTCTACATCGTCCCATATAACCCCCTGCATAGCACATAGCCGGGTGATCATAGACATGTGGGATACCCCCTGAAGTACCGCCTCTCAGAAATCTGCAGAATGAATTATTGATGACGTATCCCACATCAATATTCTTTCCTTTGATAATCCCATACAGCAGAATCGCCTTGTCCTTGGTGACCTCATTCGGATGTCGTGTTGGCATCAAATTCACATATAAGAAGCTGTACCAAGCCTTCCCGTATCTGCTCAGTGCGGTATATGGGAAGTTCAGCTTTTGATTTGTGCCCTGCTTTAATTTCCAAGCCGTACCAGGCTTACACAGATATGCACATATAGTTTCCAACTCAGTGCCCCACTCCCGAGCATAGATAGAGTGATCCAATGTAATGTTAGGCAACTGGAATAGCTCATTAATGCGCTCCTTTACAAAGGACGCCTGATATCCCTGCATAAAGACTGTATTGGTATATGTGATCTTGGCATTGGCATAGAACTCTTGCACCACAGAGATAGGTGCCGCCATAGAATCCTCAGCAAATAGATTCCAGCCCCTCCCTCTGATCATCAACGCCATGTGCCCATCCAATTTCCTATCTGGCTTTAAGCCCATCTCCGATACAAAGTTTCTGCTCACTAAAGCATCGTGGAAATATTGCTGAGCCTCCAAACTGACAAACTTATGATCATCAAAGGCAATGCCGCCCCTTCCCTGATCAGAATCGCTGCCCGTAGAAGAGGACTCACTCCGGAGACTCTTAGATGCCATTGGAACTGAGAAAAGAAGCTTAGCTAGAGCTTTTAGGTGTCACTATGTCCGCTCCAATACAAGCCCTAACACTCTTCTTCACTGTCCCTCTTTGTTGCAACTTTGATTTTGATTTCAAGTAAGGGTAGTAGATTTATGTAGGATTTTTATTTGAGAGGAATGGGGATGGTGAGTGGATGGGTGGGATTGTAGTTTAGGGTTTAATGGATTTGATGGTGATTGAAAATTAGGGCTAAGTAGTGGATTTAGGGATTATAGTGGATAGGGTTTGCGAAAGGCTTTGAGAGTGGATGTGTGCAAGTGTGTTGTGGGGAAGGAGATTGAAGATGAAAGGAAGGAATTCATTAGGGAGATTGGAATTAGAGACAAAGGAGTGGGATAATGTTTGAATGCTTAAGAGAAATGAGGGCCTCTATTTAGTTTAGCCGAGTTGAATCAAGTTGATGAAATAATCTGCTCGCGGCACTGCCGCGCTTCATCATAGGCCTTTTCTGGCGCGGCCGTGCTCTCCTCTGAAACTTTATTCTGCACCTTTTCATCTATTCTGATCATGGACTTTGATATCAGATGGATTGTGATAATTAGGTTTTATACCTACTTATCGAATATCAACTTGCTATGATTATGGCTTAAACTAAAGTATTTTAGTGTCTTTCGATATGTTTTATCTTTGTTTTGTAGATTTCAGTCAGGAAACTCAAATGGCAAGAAATGGCATTAAAATGGCATGGTTTGGCATAGAATTGGCAAAAGGCAATGTGAGAGCTTATGAGGAAACAAAGGTGGGCTTGGCATGGAAATGGCATATGGCATGTGCAAATAACGTCGAAGCAGTAAGAAGTGAAGGAGAACGAAGTAAGAAAGAAGCAGCAAAGAAGCGCAAGAGATCAGCACAACACCAGCAATGCACTAGCAGAAAGCAGGGTACCGCGCTGCAGCGCCAGTTTTACAAAGAACAACCGCGCGCCCGCGCCAATGTGCAATCCAGAGAGCACTCTAGAGAAACGCGAGCCTGCGCCCCAAATGTACTACAGGGCCGCGCGGCCGCGCCAGTCAAGAATGTTGACTTTTTCATTTATATTTTCTTTTGAAGTGTATTGGATCTATATTGGTGTATTTGCAAGAGACAGAGAGATCATTCATTACCAGCATTCATTACTGAGTAGTTTTATTTCCTATTTTCTAGGGTTTAGAGAGCAAAGGATGGCTTTGAAGACTAACTTCTTCTCCCTTCTAGCTCTAGTAGATTTCATTGTAAGGGTTTCACTTTGGGGTTTGATTGTGGTCTGAACTTGAGCTTGAAAGCCTCTATTGAAAGGAGAACCACAAAATTTGCATTTTCTATCTCTCTTACTCTCTTTACTTTCATATTTGCTTCAATGCTTTACTCAAATCCCATAATGGTTATTGATTCAGAGATGAACTAACTACCATTATGGGATTCTAATGAATCTTATTGCTTAATCTAGACTTATATGCCTCATTGATATGTATTATTGATTATGTATGGGTTGCCTAGCTTGGTTGTGTGTATCGAATAGATTCTTGATCACCAGATTGAACCTGAAGCATGCACACAGATATTTATTAAAACTACTAAATCTACCAAAAATGTTATTTACTATTAAAAGTCTGAAGAATTAAACATACAGGGAGAAATGAGCGAATATGTAAATGAGAATTAAACAAGGAGGGAGAAAGATTGGATTGGATGGGTGCCTCCTATCGAGCGCTTGGTTTATAGTCCTTTAGCTGGACTTCTTCTTGTTAAGGCTAACCAATTCCTCTACAATAAGTGAGGAACCCTCCATCCATTAGGATCGATGTATGCTTTGAGAGGTTCCCATTAGTGATAGCCTTCAAATTTAAGTCACCTAGCTTGCTTTTTGTAGATAAGTTTCCAATTTCCAATGTCAAATAGCTAGGTGCTTCCACCGTTATGTCCATAAACAGATTGGGGCATTAGGGCATGAAAAACACAACGGGCTCTTCTTCTATTTTATCTTCCTCGGACCACCATGGTTTCAAGGTCTGGCCATCTCTCATGTCATAAAGAATATTGCCGTCGACGTGACTACCAAGGGAGCATGTTTGTCCAAAACTGACTAGATTCTTGAACTTTGACGAAGAGGGCACTTGGGGTCCTAGCACGATCGGCTCATATTCGTTGCGACGTACAGTTAGATCTTTGATGGCCTCATTGTCCTTATCCCCATTTGTCTCCTCGGTTTCAAATTCTTATAGTTCATCCAGTTGCATATTACACTCAGGCTCTCCATCAGTATCAGAATCCATGTCATAGCACCAATTATTTTGAGGACAGTTGTTCAAGGCTTTGAACATTTGATCCTTCTGATTCTGAAGATTTTGAATTAACATCTCTTGCTCAATCAAGCTCTCCTTTGTTGACGCTATGAATTTGAAACACAAATCCTCCAATCTTGAATTTTCTGCTTCAGCCTCGGAATCTATGTATTGAGGCTCATTAGTTGGAGTATTGATGAGTTGTGCCATCTGGTTCTGAAAACTTTAACTCAATATTGCCTGACTCGTCATTATCTCCTCTTAGTTTGCTAAGAGATTATACATGAATTCTTTCCTTGACTGTTCTTCTTGTGACAATGGAGATTGATATGTGAATTCTGGTGCATATGTTGGACTTGGAGCGTAGTATTGGTCTTGATAATCATAGCTCCATGAAGAATCTAGGTGATACCCCCAATCTTGATGATAATTGGGATAAGCATAGTTGTTGAGGTAATCACCCCCATACTACACTTGTCCAAAATTGACGGTGCACTAATGACTCGGATGGTAACCAGCACAATAATCACAAGTAACTGCTATCTTTCGAGTACGTTGGGTTGCAACAACGTCTAACTTCCTCGAAAGTGTTTCAAGCTGTGCTGATAATGCAGAAATTGCGTTGAGTTCATCAATCCTTGTTTGCCTTGGTTGAGTCATTCTCGTGTATGGCCATTGATAAGAAAAGTCATCCATGGTACTTGAAAAGAGAGAAATATAGGACGAGAATTAAAAACTAAAATAAAATGTTTAAATTAAGACTAATTTGATTGAAGCTAATGTTGACAAAAATTATTAAAATAATTCCCCTGCAACGGCCCCAAAAACTTGTTGGTCATTTTCACGATCAATATATGCGTGCAAGTATACACGGTCAGCAAGTAATAAAGAGTAAGTAGAGTATCGTTCCCATGGAGAATTACTTAATAAAATTCACCAAGCACTAGCTCGTAACCATCTCAATCTTATTTAAACGAATGATTTAATATATTGAATAATACTATGCAATTAAACTACTACTAACTATCCCTAGAATAAAACTAGATAATGAAGACATGAGACTACAATTTCACCTATTGTTTCATCTAAATCAATACACTTCCTTTTAAGCTAAATTAATAATCTCCGGATTGCTAGTCTAGAACACGAAAGCGAAACATAGCCATCTCTCGATGTACTAAGTCTATATCACATATATTCCACAAATGATAGAATGCACGTGAACACCCAAATTACATAAATCACTATATATCTATGTGACTTAACATTAATAAGGGCTTAAGCACAAGTTCTCAAATAACTACGAGCGATGCTTTGGTATATGTCTATCCAAAGCACAAATCATGCATTCCAACGCCATGTAGAACACACAAACACAAGCTATTAAGATCAGATCAAAACCCATACTCTGTTTCTCAAGTTCAAATGGATTATCACGGTAATTGATGGCCAATCAAGTAACCAGTTAAATATGAATCATAATAGACAATCCAATAACAATTAATAAGACTAACAAGGAAGTATATCAAAATAAACTACTCAATAGATTCCATTGTAATCCCAAAATAGAGTCTAACTCATAATTGAATCAAATCCACCATCCACAAATTGAATATACATTAGAAGAATACAAATAGAAGTTAAAGAGAAAATATGAATAGAAATTGCAAATCTGATCTCTCTTGCTCCAAGTTTGAATCTTTAATGCTCTTCAATTGCTTCAATCTTTAGATCTAATCGAATCTAGAATCTATCTACTCTAATCTAATTTAATGATCAAATTAAAGAAAAGAGAAGAATATATACAAGCTAATAATCCCAAAGGGTGGAATTGCTTTTACATACTGAAAATATACCCTAAATATAGCCCAAAAGTCGAGTGCCTCCTTCCCCAAGTTAAATCCATCTTTAGTGAAAAGTCAAAGCCGGCCAGACTTGGACCAGCCCGGTAGCGCTTCCTAGCAGTACAAATTGGGTGCGGCCGCGTATCTTGCTGATGAGAAATTCTTCTGGTGCGGGCGCGCTCCTTTTACCCTTGATAATGGCGCAGCCGTGCTCTGTGGTTTTCCTACAGAATGTTGCAGCTACTCCTGGCTTTTCTGCTGTCATCCCATGATTGATCCTTTTAGCCTCCTCACATATCTATAAACTTTAAATGCCACAAAGAGAGTTCCTAAACATGAAACCTACAAAAGCAATCAAAAATGCATGAAAAGCTACAATATCAAACGAGTTTTAACAATAATTGAAGTTAGTTGACATTAGATAAGTAGGTATAAAACCACTTATCAAGTAGTGTTCCACGGCCTACATTACCGGATCCTTCTTCGATGCTATGCTGGATTGACGCCAATGGTTTGATCATTAATTATGAAAAAGGGAGAGCTCTTTACTTTGTGACCCTACTAGATTAGATCTGGCTTTGCTGATGACCCGGGTAATGCTAACGTCCTGGAGGATGTAGCCCATTCCTTCATTGCCCAGAATTGAAATGTAGTGCAGAGGCCTTGACTTGTGAGGACTTGGCGCAGGTAACATATTTAATGATGTAGATTTCATTTGCCAGACCTTTTATCATCGGGCATTTGTTTTTTCTTAGTTAAAGACCCTCTTGAGAATTTTTTCCTTTTAGTGGAGGGACAGCTTATGTCGCCTTGATTTCTTTCACAAAGTCTCCCTTTTCTTTTGATGAGGAACTTGGTCCCGCTGTAGATCCTTTCTATTTCTTGGAATCGACAATGCCCCGGCCCTTTCGCAGGTTGTTACTGGGGTTCACAGAAGAAACTCGCTTTGTTGACCACATCCAGAGTGAGCAATATCATGCACATTAGATAAATAACAAAATGTGCCCAAAATCTTGATGGCTTGCGCCGACGGGATTAGTATGATCTTGTGAATGAGGCATATGAAGTTTAGAGTTTATGAAATTGAATGCTTGTATTCAATGCGCTCTTATCTTATCGCTAAAGATCTTGAAAGGGAGTATAAAAATGAATTTTTCCTATAGAAATCAAAATTTTTATTTGAAAAGTTATGATATCGCAAGAAAACATTTAAGCGTCCATGGTCATTTTTCATGGGTAGGGTCAAATTTAAAAGACTCATCTCCCTTCATCAGAGACACCTCATCTTCGCTCTAGATACTGTTTCAAAAAATTAAACATCATATGATATGTGCACTATGAGTGACGCAACCCTTAGCAAGGGTTTCTCTTCTATGACTTTAGATGATCTCATTCTTATCTTGCAAAAATTTTCTGCTTTTCTCGCTTAACTTTGTCTCATTTTCTTAGGCTATTTAGAGTTACCCATGTAACGAGTTTTGGACCAATGACTCCTAAACCAAACGATTTTAGGGAAATAGGTGTAAAGACACCCCTTCGAGTTTACTTGCTAGAGTAACAAAGGCCACACTTCGAGATAAGTTAGGTGGTCTACTCTTTTTGATCCTCGCCTGAGCTTGTACAAGATTCACTTTCTTTGGCTCTAAATTACCCGTGTAGCGAGTGTTGGGCTGGTGACTCCCAAGCCGGACGATTTTAGGGCACCAGGTGTAGAGGCACCCCTCGGGCTTAATTACTCGAGTAACCTAGGCCACGAATCGGATCTGCTAAGGTTTTGCCTTCTTCTTCTTGTAATGCTCGTTTTCTTTGGCACTGAGTTACCCATGTAACGAGTGTTGGGCCGATGGCTCCCAAACCAGATGGCTTTAGGGCACCAGGCGTAAAGACACCCCTCAGACTTAATAAATTGAGTAACCCAAGCCACAATTCGAGACATTAGGCTGGCTACTAATTATCATCCTTGTCGTCATAGTTTTATACCCCACAACTAAGAGTTAAGGTGATCGCAAAGTGCAAACATGCATATGAGGTCAAGTTTGTTCCAAAAAGTGCTTTAAACTAGGATTTCGTGCCTAATCAAAAGTTTAAATTGTCTTAATTCTCTAATCATTCCCGGGATTCTTACTCCACGGACGCTTATCAGAATTACTCCAATTCATAATAAGTTAAGCAAAAATCTTCTCTTTTTAAAACCTCTTTCTAAGATTCTAACGCAAGATTTATCTATAGTTAACATGTATACCATTGCCAATGCATGTGACTGAAAATTGAAAGCACATAAAGAGATGAAAGAGTCGTACCTTATTAGTGGATCACAATATTTTAAGAAAATTATGATTGGAAAAGACAGATTGATCATACCGGATCGCCAATAATGGACGCTCTGATGATGACAGACCATGATAATGGTGTTGACTAGTGCATTTCCATTGGATGGTTGATAAATGCCCCAGTGTTGAGTTGTCGTAATTTTTGAAATTAGTCCAGTTTTGTTGTAAGGGTCCCCACATGGGGTTGTCATTGGTTCTGAACTTGCCTCAGTCTTGCTTGTCATCTGGGTTGATTGCTTTGTTGTATGTTTGACAAATGGGCTGATAGGGCACCACGATTGTAGGAGTCTTTTACCTCATAATCCACATGGTGAACATGTAGTGGATATAGGCCTTGATGTTTGGATGCCCCAATCATTATTTTGATTTGTAAGAGTAATTGGCTTTGATGACCTTTCTTCTGATTTAATGAAGGCTCTAGATTGAAGGTGTCAGCTCTTCGAAGGTCCTTGCTGATGATTATGCTTGATATATCGCTGTGTTGTTGTTTCAACTTTGATGATTGATGTCGAGATGCCTTCGGACTCCAATGAATTGGACCTAAGAGCTCAGCTTGGTTGGTGGTGTGATGGCTTTAACCAGATTGGCTTGATCTGTGAGGTTTAATCTGTGGCCTTTTGCTCAAGGAATAGATCGTCGGGTATGAGATAGACTTTGCCACAACGGTAGCCCATGTGCTTTTATGGGTCAAAAGAGATCAGGTCTTCACGCACATCAGGAGTGATGAGTTGCTGAAGGTTTACATCTTAGGATGTATGCTATCTCATCACTGGGGCTGACTGTCTTGATGTATCGCTGTCTATTCCTTTCTGGGACTTATGACATTGAGGCGTCGTTGGGTCTTCTCAACATGGGTCACTAACCTTGAAGGTCTTTCTTGGATGTAGGCTTTTTAGGTCTAATTTGGTGTCTTGAGACTTGTATTTGGGTTTATGTTTGGTTTGACCGCACTTGGAATGGCTGCCTACGTACTCCCATGACTGGGGGAGATCAGGTCTTACGTAGTTCAGTCTTGGATTGAATGGTTTGAGAAGTTTTTATTTTGGGTTTGAGCCTGGTTTGAGGAGTTTTTGGACTTTTGTTTGGTTTGACCGCACCAGAAATGGTTGCCTACGTACTCCCAGGTGGAGGGAGATTAAGTCATTCGTAGTTCGGGCTTTGCCTGAATGGTTGACAATGGTTTATTTGGTCTTGAAATTGGTTTGAGGGGTTTTGGACTTTTTGATTTGATTTGACCGCATCATCGATGGTTGCCTACGTACTCCCGGGTTGAGGGAAATCAGGTCATTCGTAGTTCAGGCTTAGCCTGAAAGGTTAATTGATTTTTGATTTTTTGATTTTTTTGATTTTTATTTGATTTTTTGATTTTTTTTGATTTTAATATCTACAAGCATGGCACATAAAAGGAATAATACTAATAAAGTGATAACGTCCTGTCATCTCCTAGAACTCGTAACTTTCCTCTAGATCTACGTCTTTTTGGCTAGCTGAGGCCTGATAGTCCAGTTGTCAATGGTTATGTTGCCTTCGAGGCTCGTGTTAGAGGTTACCTCCTGGTTTTGAATATCTTCAATCATGGTCGTAACTTGATCGCCTCCTAAATCAGCATATCCCTTAAGGAGGCTTAAACTGGACTCGTTGCAGAAAGGGATAAACTCTAGATTCCTCGATAGGTAGGCTTCCTCGAGAACTTCACCACCTTTTTCTTCATCTGTTCCTTCACCTTTCTCATGGGCTTGAGAGGATTTGACTATGAGATTACTCTCAAACTGTTGTTGTATTTCTCACAAGGAGCTTTTCTTTTTGGCTTTTTCCACACGGGGAAGGATTAGTATTTCCTCCTTATCATCTACGAGGGTAAGAGCAGTAATGTGGTTGCTGGCTTTGTTCAACGAGATATTTGATGGTGGCGAATAAATTTCCTTAGAGGACTCTCTTGTCTTCTTTGTCACTCCCAACATTCAGATTAGTCCACCTTGTGTTCTGCCAGGATTGGTGTTCACAACCAGTCACCTTCTTTGAACTGCCTGTTTCGAGTGGACATCTTAAGCTTTTTATTTCTTTTTCGCTTTTTTTGGTCATTGGGACTTCTATCTTCAGTTCTCCATTTTCAATGAGATCCTGGATTTTATATTTTAGAGACCAGCATTCCTCAGTTGCATGTCCAGGCGAGTTAAAATGGTAGAGGCATATCTTGGTGGAATCATAACTTTTCATCTTGGGATTGGTAGGAGGCAGCAACTCAATAATCTTTCTCTGCACAACCAACAGTGCTACCATATTTTCCAATGAGTCCCCCAAAGGCGTGAATATCCTACTCCGCCTACTCTCTCTGACTCTCGGTGCCGTAGGATTTTGAGGGTTTACCAGTGTTTGGAATGTTGCTTGATATTTCCTATTTGGGGATTCGCATTCCTCTCGACGAGTTTTCCTTTGGCAAGATCTTCTAGTAATTTTACCATTCCACCTTTCTTATCTGCTCAGCATGCTTTGATCTTCTTCATTTAGCTAGCTGATCTTAGAGGGAGATAGGCTTACATTCTGAATAACTTCCTTTTTCTCTTGGCTTTCTGATAGTTGAGTGAAAAGATGCCTTGTATCCTGATGTTGGCGCACTATCAAATTAGCCAACAAAGTTACTTGATGCTGGATCGTATCCAATTTTTGCATCACTGTCATACCCCCCTATGCATTTTCCAGCTCTATGACATTTATTATGTTCCTTCGGGGTCTTCCTCCATCATTCGTATGTATTTACGATTTAGATGAATTTCATCGCTTCCTGACCCGATCATGTTTACTCCCTCCATATCATGTTTGGATGGTCAGGTTGTTGGACCACAAAATCGCCGATTTCGATCAGGTTTTGATTTTATACTTCAAGGACCAACAATCTTGTGTATCGTGTCCTGAAGATCCTGAATGGTAAGCACATCTCTGGCTAGGATTGTATCTTTTGCTTTTTAGATCCAGAGGTGGAACCAGTTCAGTAATTTTCTTGTGATCTATTAACATCACCAACATATTTTCAAGGGAATTGCCTAGTGGAGTGAACACCCGATTTTTCATTTTTTCAAAATTTCTCTTTCTGTCGTGGCATTGGTTGAATGCAGTTTGTGGTAATGATAGATTGTCTTCCTTCTTCCAAATGGGGGGACTAAGATTGGGTCTCCTAGACTACCCCTGTACAATGAGGGATACATCTTCATCACCCTTCTTAGGTATTCTCATGGGATCACTCGCATAGTTGCCAGACTGTATATGCTCAACGACTGCTTCCAAGGCATTGAGATCTTTAATCCTACCTATTTTCAGGCCCATCTCTGCCATTTCGCTGTGTTTGGTCATCTCTGAGAATGGCTTTCCTATTCCAGCTAGGATCCTCTCATAGTAAGGTGCCTCTTGGATGTCTATGAAAGTCATCACTATTTTAGTTTCTGTCATAGGCGTGCGCGGCCAGATGCCTCCATCTTTGGGCATACTCATGGAAAGACTCAGTACTCTGCTTTTTGACTTTAGTCACTTGGTATCGATTCGGTGCCATTTATGACTGAAAACTGTACTGATTTAGGAAGGCGTGGGCTAACTCTTCCCAGCAATGGATTTTAGCATTGTCAAGTCAGGCATACCATGTCCTAGCCTCTCCAGTGAGACTTTTTGAAAAAGCTACATTCTGAGGCTTTCATCTTCAGCATAAGACCCTAGCTCGCCAATGTATACTTTCAAGTGCGTATAAGGATTGCTTGCCCCATTGTACTTTTCAAACTCTGGGACTTCAAATTTGTCAGGATATCTAGCCCCTGGGAATATGCAAAGATCTGAATAGATGACACTTCCAAGGTTTCCAGTCCCTTTGATTGCCCAGATGGTTTCTTCCATTTGTTATACTTTCCTTCGGATATCGCCAGTTTCCCGATCTTCCCTGAGATTTGTGATTTCAAAGGTTTTGTTGGTTCTTTGACTGGATCAAAGTTCAAGGATCTGCATTTCCCCCTTTTTATCAGCACTTTGATTGCCACCCTGTGAGGAGGACTCTGTTGGATTGGGCATTGTCTGGCCCTGAGTACTTTTACTTTGTTCTTTTAGAAGGATAGCCAATTTTGTTATTTGATTCTTAAGTCCCTTAAAATCCTTTCGAGATACGGAACCTGACTTGTGTTGGCCACTTTCAGCCATGTCGGTGGATAGGCTTTGTGCCTTTTTAGATTATGATCTAGTAATGAGACCACTCTTACCTACAAGATGAATAGGTAGTTTAGTCTTGATAGACACTAACCATAAACATGTTATGCAATGTGTTATGTTTAGGGTTTTTTAAATCTTATCCTGCAAAACAGAGGTCAGTTGTTTTGATCATAGGATAGCATCACAGGATTTACAAGACATGGAATGTACATTATAACATTTACATTGGAATTGAAAACTTGACATTGAATTGAAAGAGGAAGGCATGAAGAAGCTTCCCTTCGAATTTGGTTAATTAGAGGCTGACCTATCTTAGGCTACTCTCGCGGATTTTCGACATTAAGGTCCCCAGATCATCGCAATCTACTAGAAGGGAAATTAATCCGATCTTTCAACTGGAGCGGATCTGAGTGGTGCTTTTTCATGAGCCCCGAAGACTTATTCGCCCTCGAAGACATTACTCCGACACCGATGGATTTGTCTCGTGGTGGAGGAATCACACAACATACATTCACACACATCGCGTCTTGCCGTATGCATATGATGACATTGGTGCGAAGCACTAATATAAAGCAAGTAAAGCATTCATTTACATTTGTTTAATGTAAAGACGCAGCATTCACGCATTCATTCAATGCAAAGACGCAGCATTCACTCACACGCAGATATAAAAAGGAAATTTTGAAAAGATTTGAACGCGGCCTAAGCCCTCTACTGATCCCCAGCAGAGTCTCCACCTGTCGACGCTAGTGGAAAGATGCGCAGGTCGGGTGTCGAACTAGGATCTTTCTCTCGTTTCCTAAGTTCTGTTTTTACCCTTATTTTATAAAAAAGTTTTGAAGGGGTTTTTTAGGAAAAGGCCAACATGTATCATTTCGACGATTTGAACGTTTACAGAGTCGCCAGTTGGTAGATTTGAAATGGTTGTACCAACTCAACCGAATTTGTTTGAAAGGAGGCCCAATTGTTGGACACTGTTGAAACTGAATCTTTGAAACCGAAGTTCTAAGTTTGGGGGCTTAGTTAAGTGTGGGGAAGGTGTTACACGGTACCACATCTTTTAAATATTTCCTTTTTAAATCTGTAATGTGTGTGAGAATGTTGGAAGAACTTGGGCCTATGTTTGTTTGATTGAAAGTAGTTCGTTGCTTCGTTGAACCTATATACGAAGGGTTTGATTTGATTTGCAAAAGTCCTTTTTTAGGCAAGATATGAAAATGATGTTTTGAAAATATGGTTTTCAAACCCCCTACGCTCTCATAGGAATACAAGCATGTTGATACTTACATTTTTATCTTTTCAGCCTTAGGGCTCAATTTAAATAGTGGTTGTCAGGCTGCGAAGCATCCTCGACCACATAATATATATAAGTGTCGGTCTTCTCATGGGCATGACAGCCATCGGAGTGACTCTGACACGACAAACCATATTTTCACTATGTTGAGACCTTAAACCTGGATAACCGTTTTAAGGTCTTTTCGATGTACATTTTTACAGAAAAACTGGCAGGGTACATTTGTAAAAGGGAGTTTGTCCATCATGGAAATCATATTCAGATCAGTTTGATCGTGAATCCCAAGATTCTTAGGCTCACAGAGGGAAGCTAATAAAACCTGCACAGCTCAAATATGTACAGAAAATGGAAATTTACGTCTAAACATCGCAATAACCAAGGATTCATTAGTCAAACCCTGGTTTGCGCGTAGCCAAAGCATCTCGTTCCCACTAGATAGCGATCTAAGGGCCGCGAGGTTGCTTTTAAATGAATAAAACTAAAAAAGTGCTAGATTTAAGTAAATCTCGACCATTCTAGCTTCCCGATTCTGTCTGAACCTATGTTGAACCATTTGAAAGATAGAATTGGCGAGATTTAAAGAAATCTAGTTCGCCCAAAAATGTCAGCGCCGATTCATATCAAATGAATATTTACAGCAGCAATTTATCACAATGAAAACAGGATATATATATATATATATATATATACGAAAACTGTAAAGGGCAATAGGTTTTCACTCCGATGCCCGGAATGGAATGTAAATATATATATATATATATATATATATATTTATATTTATAAAAGCTGTAGAAACCCACGGAATAATCCAGGCTTGACATGATGGAAATATATATATATATATATATATATATATATATATATATATATATATATATAAGCAGTAAAGGGCGACGGATGTCAAATCCTATGCCCGGACTGGAATGAAAATATATATATATATATATATATATATATATATATATTTATTTATTTATTTATAAAAGCTGTAAAAAGCCACGGAGTAATCCAAGTTGGACAAAATTGAAATATATATATATATATATATATATATATAAACTATAAAAAAGCCACAGAATGATCCAGGCTTGATTGAATGAAAATATATATATATATAAGCTGTAAAAGAGACACAAAATAATCCATGCACGACAGAATTCAAATATATGTATATATATATATATATATATATATATATATAACCTGTAAATGAGCCACAAAATTGTTCAGGCTCAACAGAAAGTAAATATATATATATAAAAACTGTAAAGGGCGACGGACATTCTATCCTTTGCCCGGACAGAAATGTAAGTATATATATATTTTTAAAAGCAGTAAAAAGGTCACAGAATGATCTAGGCCAAACTAGAATGTAAAAAGTTAATATATACAGTTAGTATATATATATATATATATATATTAAAGCAATAAAAAGGCCATGAAGTAGAAATCCAGGCCCAAATAAGTCAGAAAAAATTATATATCTATATATATATAGTTATATATATAAAAGCTGTAAACTACCACGGATTTAACATCCGGGCTTGACAAAATTGAAAAGTTAGTATATATATAGTTAAATATATACAAAAAAAGTTAAACCAGGACTAAAAAGATAACCCAATCCGGTGAAGGGCATATATACGTATATATATATATATATATAAGCTAATAAAAGCGATGGATCGACGATTCGAGTTGTGAAAATGCCAAAAAAACGTGTTCATGTACTAAAATATAAGCAAAAACGGCCACGGAACTGAGTTCCTGGCATAATCAGAAAACGAAACTGAACGTGCAAGTGTATAAATGTGCAATGAAGTAGAATGAACTTTTTGATCGTAAAAATACTCACAATATACTGCTACACGGGCTTTTTACCACTTCGTAGGCTTCAAACGTCCGTTTTCACCAGTTAATTTCTAATATGTTGTAGTATATGAGTATATCTACGTGTTAGAGTGATAAAATTTGGGTTTGGAGTACAAGAGTTGGGCTGAGAAACGAAACGTGACAGAGTTCTAGAGCGTTTTTTTATTTGAAATGAGCTGGGGGTGCACTTATATTTATATACTTGATGGAAGCGACTCTACCAGAGGCAGCCTCCACTCTACCTACGGCTCCATGTGGCAGGGTCTGGGTGGTGGGACCCGTCACATCGAAGTACGTGCACTCCGAGTAATACGAGTTCAGATTCAAAACATTCTAACTTTTGATCGGAGCGTCCGTTTGAGGAGTGCTATACCTTTTCGGAAAGCACTCGCCGAGCGCGTCGCAATGCCATGGGAATAAACATTTTTTGAGTCCAAGAAGATGGGTTCATAACCACGTCTTTATTTCCCCACAATTTATCCATTGAGCTGTCTTGCGCTAATTTCACTCGGGAACAATGTTACGTTTCTTCCTTACCTTCATGGCATTAATTCGACTTGAGTTTGACCGAATCGGCTTCAAGTTGGTAAAATGACCATTTTTTCCCTCCCGGGGTTGCCTCCTATGCTGGCACGGTCTTCGGCTGTCTTTTTGTGGTTGTTCCCCGAAGTTTGGCTCCCAGCCAATTCTGTTTGTCCTTAGGGTCGTCTCTGAGGCTGACTTGGTCCTCCCAAGGTTGACTCCGGGGATGATGTGATGCTTCGGGTTTGTCTCTGAAGGTTGAATTGGATTCCTAGGGTTATGTCTGGGGTTGAACTAGATCTCTCGATTATGAACGGGGCTTAACTATACCTCCCGCGTTGTGACCAGGGCTGAATTGATATCTTGGTATTAAGACTGGAGTTGACCTAACGTCCCAGTATTGAGACCGAAGATGACTTGACGGCCTGATATTGAGACCGGGGTTGACTTGAGACCGGTATTGAGACCAGGGATGACCTGACGGCCTGGTATTGAGACCGGGGATGACCTGAGGTCCCGGTATTGAGACCGAGGATGACCTGATGGCCCAGTATTGAGACCGGGGATGACCTGAGGACACAATATTGAGACCGGGGATGACTTGATGGCCTGATTTTGAGACCAGGGATGACTTGATGGCCCGGTATTAAAATCGAGGATGACCTGAGGTCCCGATATTGAGACTGGGGATGACCTGATGGCCCGGTATTGAGATCGGGGATGACCTGATGGCCCGGTATTGAGATCGGGGATAACCTGATGGCCCGGTATTGAGACCGGTGTTGAGTTGACATCCCAATATTGGTGACAGGGGCTGAGTTGACATCCCGATATTGGTGATCGATGTTGAGTTGGCATCCCGATATTGGTGACCGGGACTGAGTTGACATCTTGATATTGGTGACCGGGGCTGAGAAGACGGTTTTGCCCTCCTACAGGGTTAGTAACAGGAAAACAAAATTTCGAGTGTCTACACCAATGATGCCAAGCAGGAGGAACAAAGGGAATGCGGATCTACCCTGTGATGCTCCTGATAGCACACTCTCCTAAATAGAGCTCCCAACCTCCCTCTATCAAAAATGGGACTTTGCGGGTGGATAATGCAAACTCTCGACTAGTGGGAAAGCCACCCTCAAACCCAACTGTCAAAAACTCTGAGGTATACGGCACCCATAGGATCGATCTAGCAGTCAAAAGCTCAAGCTGCAGTCGGGAATGGGTGAATCCCTCAGCTATAGGGACCTTCGTCAGTGTGGAGTGGTGCCAACGCCGTCCCCGAGGATAAGTCTCCAGGCCCAAAGTAGTGGTGGGATGTAGGCAAGAAAGCCTCTCATATGCCCAGAACTGGCCATGCAAATATCAAAAGTCCTCAGTGACCAAGACTGACAAATGTAAATGCAAAAATCAAAAAGGTACAAGAAAGATGTACTCACCAACAGGAATGGGTAGAACCCTAAACAAGCCTCCATCACACCCTCCGAGCGCATGCGCATCCCTCAGAGGAAATAGAAAAAGGTGTAGGTACCCTAATCAAAGTCACTGAGGCGCTCCATATATCGAGTGGCACTGACCAGGGCAAAGGACACCGTCGAAGAGTTGTCCGCCAGGAAATAACCCCTGATGATCGCTAAGAACAGTCATCGCAGGATGCGATCTCTAACCCTCTGAACATCAAGCAGAGGCTCAAGCAAAGCCCCACTCTGGGCATATATACTCAAGGGACCAGAACGGACTATCCGACCCTTGATGGCCGTCGCGGGAACTCCTAGGAGGGACCAAACGGCAGTGGGTGTAATGTTAGCCACCACAGGCACTAGCTCACCCTCAAACTCTATCCCGGTGATGAACCTCCAATCCATAGGTGACATTATCACCTCACAATCTAGCAAGTGGAGAGATTGAGTCTGGTGGAACCAGCGCTCAGACAAAGCCCTTATATAACCCCAGGGGCAACGGCGAGGAAGGATAGAAAAGAATGCCTGAAACCCCCAGGTGTCAATAATGTCCCTTTAATCATGGTGCAGAGTGTGGAAAAGAGAATGCACATTAAACCAGTTCCCTTTGGGCTGCGTAAAGCCAGGAACCTGCATCAAAAGCTAACCCATATCAAACATGTGCCCTAAGAATGGCAAAAGAAAGAAAGAAAATCCAGAAAGAGGGAAACTTAAGTCACCTCGTTGGCGTGAAGGAATATCGATGAATGGTGACTCAAATCTCCCAGCAGATCTTGGAGTGGCACAACAATGCCTAGAAGCTCCGTACGTGGAGCCTGAGCTGAGCTAAGATCAACAAATGGAGCCTCCTCGTCATATATGTCAACAGGCAGTTCAGCACGGATCGAACGGATCACTGACTTAGCCAATCTACGAGGCGGTCGGGTTGGCCGTGGCTGAGGGACATCAGAGACTCTCCTCTGTCTAACTCCTAAAATGACCCTGGTAGCACTTCCGGGTATATCTCAGTCCATATCCTGGACAAAGTCTCCAAATCACCTCAGAAAGGGTGAGGTAAGCCTAAAACCTGTGGCTTATTAATTTAAATCAGTATTTTATGCATTCTTAAATCCTAAAACATGCATGGGTCAGTCAAAATCCCCAGTAGAGTCAAACTACATGTTTATTAGATGCTCAGACTTTTGAAATTTTTTTGCCAGAGTTTTCTTTATAAAATGGGCTGTCCACATTCACACAGGCATGACTAGGTGGCCATTCAGTAGCACACCTTCCCAAAAACAAAAACAGTTCATATTTATGAAAAAAAATCAAAAATAAACTTCACATGGTAGCCAGATTACCATAGACATTTTTTAGTTGAAAATCCAGGCTCACTAAGCCTCAAAAAGGATGAGTAAACTGATCAAAAAGAGCAAAAATTGACTGTCTCAGAATTAAAATTTTCTTACATCAAAACGTGCATCACAGTAAAATATGCATACTTATGAAGTATGAAAATTTTTATCAAGTTATATAAGCATACATTTTTGATACATTACGTTCAAAAGCACCTTACGTGGTTTACACAGTTCTAACGGTCAAAACTTGAAAAGAAAGGATGTAAACGTTACCTGAGATGTGCAGAATGCGTGGCCATTGACGAAATCTGAAAAAAAAACTGCCCGAACTCCGTAGATCTGAAAAAGAAAATCAAATTTCTATAGAAACTCAAAGCTAAAAATGACTTATAAGAGCTGCTGCTGCCCAATATAAATTCACAAAAGGGAGCGGCCCCACACACGACAGTTGCACCTATACCTGCGGCTCCCTGGGGTGGGCCCCACCTCCTCCAGCTCGGTCCAATTTGAGTTAAAATAGAGTTATAGGGGCTGAAAAGTCAAATCTGAGAAAATTGCTACGCAATTGAGCGGGATTGTCCTAAAATCCTACGTACGAGCGACAAATTCCCAACAGAGGGAAAAACTTCATGAAAACCATTGGTTATCATCCCTAAGTGGTATACAGGGACCAATATGGAAAACTACTGAAAAACTGCACAAAACTGCCGAAAACTGCCATTGTCTAAGCATTGGGTACAGACCGGTGACACCTCAGTCGTTGGTTCAACCACAGCGAAGCATTAGGTACAGATCGGTGACACAATTAGCCATTGGCTCAACCCCAGCAAAGCATTGAGTATAGACCGGTTATACTAACAGCCATTAGCTCAACCCCAGCGAAGCATCGAGTACAGACCGGTGACACCTCAGCCGTTGGCTCAAACCCAGCGAAGCATCAGAAGCAGTCCGGTGACATTCAGCCGTTGAAGGCTACTTCAGTAAAGGTCAGACTGACTAACACTATCAGCCATTGGCACAACCCCAGCGAACCATCAAAAGTAGTTTGGTCACATTCAGCCATTGAAGGCTACTTCAGCAAAGGTCAGACTGACTGACACTATTGGTTGTTGGCATAACCCCAGCGAACCATCGAAAACGGTCCGGTGACATTCTGCCATTGAAAGCCACTTCAGCGAGGTTCAAATTGCTTGACAGCTTAGCCGTTGGCTCAACCCCAGCAAAGCATTGGGTACAGACCGGTGACACTATCAGCCATTGGCTCAACCCCAGCAAAGCATCGGGTATAGACCGGTGACACTATCAGCCGTTGGCTCAACCCCAGCGAAGCATCGGGTACAGACCGATGACACCTCAGTCATTGGCTCAACCCCAGCGAAGCATCGGGTACAGACCGGTGACACCTGAGTCGTTGGCTCAACCCCAGCGAAACATCGGGTACAGACTAGTGACAATATCAGTCGTTGGCTCAACCCAAGCGAAGCATCAGGTACAGACCGGTGACACCTCAGCCGTTAGCTCAACCCTAGTGAAGCATCGGGTACAGACTGGTGACGCCTCAGCTGTTGGCTTAACCCCAGCGAAGCATCGAAAACGGTCTGATGACATTTAGACGTCGAAGGCTACTTCATTGAAGGTTAGACTGAATGACACTATCGACCGTTGGTACAACCCCAGCGAAGCATCAGAAATGGTTTGGTGACATTCAGCCGTTGAAAGCTACTTCAGCGAGGTTCAGATTGCTTGACAGCTTAACCATTGGCGAATACTCTAGCAAAGCATCGGGAATGATCCGGTGGTGGAAACAGTATATCAATCTATCCCCACATAGGACAGATGATGGAATCTATTATACAAATCCTTAGAAGGAACACCGAGAAGGATTGGTGATTCAACCTCCTGTTGCAAACTACCAGTGTAAATTATCGTCAAGATAGGCATCGGAAGCACCCACTTAGGTAACTCGACAACAGAGATATATCCCCAGCGGAGGAGCCTTCAGAAATGTACAACAGCATCAGCCGAAGGAAAATATGCCCTACGGAGAGTATTGACAAACGTGGGAAACCATTGGTCTCAAACTAAGGTAGCATCAAGAGATATCACGAATAACGTCATCCCCAGCAGAAAGTGACGAGAACAATCTGTGATAGCCTAACTCTGATAACCTACCAGTGGTACCCTACCAACACCAAGGGCTATCTAGGATAACGTTATCCCTAGCAGGTAATGACGTGAGTAGTCAGTGATAGCCCCATTACCCTCGAAGGTATCTAACATTCATCACATATCATGCCGTGCATTGCATTACATTTGCATACATCATATTCCCAGTGTCTAGCAATCTTTATTATAATAACCTAAGATTTTTGATATAATTAAATAAGAAATTTTGCGTATAATTTTTTTTACATAATAATATTATTTTTACTAAGTATCAAAGTGAATATAGGAATGCGTGCATGATAAAAGAATGCGGTTATGTGCTAATGAATGATTGTTAATAAGTTATTCAGAAAAGAAAGGATTTATTATTAGAAATTATAATCTTATAATAACGAAATTTTATTATGAATATATGATTAATATATTATTTAAATAATCTATATTATTTAAGAAATGATTTTTAGAATTTTTGATATAACTATTATTTTATTATATGAATTTATCAAGGTTAGTTAAGTTAATTATATTAACTTAACTAAGAAGGGTATATGATATAAGGTGTGATTATAGATCAAAACCCTAAATTTTGATCTATATTATGGAATTTCATGATTTATACAATTATTGTATAATTGTATTTAACAGGAAAGTATATTTATATTATGGATAATAAGAATTTATTTTCTTAAGGAAATCTAAATATTTAATATAAGAATTGATTATATTTATATTTGAATGATATTTATGTACATTATGTGATTAATGTTAAGTGATTAACAATTGATATGAATTATATATAGTATTTATGTGAGTGGGCACAACTTATTAAGCCAATTAGAGCTATTAAGTTAATAAACTATTGGAATGTGTAATGACTTGTATGAATTATGTGTATGCTTAAATAGATGTACATTATATAATGTGTATACATTTATTTTATATATAAAGATGGTTAAGTATATGTATATATCAATTATGTTGAGCATTAGTTCTATTGATAATAGATTTAATGGACTAAGTTAATTTTATGGCCTAAAGAATTAATTTGTAGATAATTTAATTTAAGAACAATTAAATCATTAAACTAGCCCAATATTATATGTAAAGAGAAAGTATATTAGTGGCACAATTAAGTAATGGAGGGAGCCCAAGCTTAATTAAACTAGCAAGCCCAAAGGATTATATTAGCAAGCCCAATAATTTATAAGGAATGGCCTACGTTTTAGCCCAAGTGGAGGAGGGCATTTTTGACATTAAGTAACTAATTAAAACATTAAAAGAATATAAAATTTGGACAAATGGGAGGCCACATGGCCAGTCATCAAGATGAGAGAAAGGGGGAATGAATGCAATTATTACTTACTTTAGTTAGTCACCTAACTCTCACCCACTCCCTTAGGTGTCAATTTCTTATTCAACCAACATCTTTATCCAAACATACAAGCAAGCTCTTGTACAAGTAAGAATAATTGAAAAGGTGGAGTGTTGGGAAAAGATATTACTTACATCTTATATCTATATATTTTATCATAACAAACAAATCCCATCTTATTTCTCTCTCATCTCATATTTCTCATTTAGCTATCAAAACAAAGCAAAACCAAGAGAGAGAGAGGGTAGGATTTTTGGCAGCCATAGATTAGAGAAGGGAGAGAATTTTTGTAAGCTTCAAAATCCCATAAACAAACTATAGAAAGAATAAAAAAGAAAATCAAGCAAAGGTATAAAAATTTGTAACTTTAATCTAGTTTATTTCTTCTTATTTTGATGTGATTTTGATGATCTAAAGTTTATGATCTTGAGATCCAAAACTATAAATCTATGTGTTAATAAGTATTTTATGTTTAGATCTATCACTTTTGATTGTCAAAAGTTAGATCTAACGCAAGAAATGAAAATTATGTTTTGAAAAGTAAGGAAACCCTAATTATTTTCTTAGTATCGATTATGTTTTGTTTGGAATTGATGTATGTTTGGTGTAATAGATCATGGTTCATGATAGATCCTTGATCTTAAGGTATATTAGTATGTGTTATGATAGTATATGATGTTTATTGTATGATTAATCAAAAGATTATGGAAGTTTTCTTAGAAAACACAAAGTTTAGAAAATCAGATTTTTAAGAAAACATAACATAAAATTCAAACAACCATATCTCCTAGTGTATTTCGAATTTTTGAGTGTGGTTAATTTCTGGACTTAGATCTATGCGTCTTATAACATTTCCAAGTGGAATCACTTAAAAAGGATTTATAGATTTTTGTATGGACAGATTTTAGCAAAGGATGTAAAATCTAAAAATGTCAAAAAGTAGGCTGTCCGAGAATTTAAAGGGCCGTTTCGTCCACTTAATTAATGTAATAAAATCCAATCTTTTGGGACATGAAAATATATGTTATAAAGTGGCTTGTGTCCAAAAATGAGCTCATTCCAACTTAAATTGAGAAAGTTATGACCATTTTAATATTTGCATTTTCCCGATAAATATTGCTATAACCGGAGTTGTATAACTCCGATGACCACGAAATTTAAACTGGAGGCTCACGATAACATGTGTAAGATCCCGCCAAGAGTTGAGAATTTTTGGAGTTAAGCGTGAGGTAGTTATTTTCTTAAGGAATTAACTAAAAATAGATTTTTGAAAAATACTAAAAGAAATTGAAAAATTCAGAAAAATTATTTTTGTGTATGAAATATATGTATATATGTGTGTCCAAAAGATAAAAAATTAATAAGATGATTTGGTATAAAGTATGTTGAAAAATGGGAATCCAGTTTGCTGGATTGCAATCTAGTTTGCTGGATTGGCCACCAGGATGCTGGATTAGTCTGTTTGGATAATCCAGAATACTGGATTGGGTTATTTGGATAATCCAGGTTACTGGATTGATAGGTTTGGTCAATCCAGATTGCTGGATTGACAATGCAGGATGCTGGATTGGTTATATGGTTTACAAGTTTATAAATAAGAACTTATAAATGAACGAGTAAGTGTTAAGGTGTTACTCAATGTTTGATTATGTGATTACATGTTTGATAATTTACTTATAAAGTAATATTATTATAAAGTGTAATGTTATATACTGATTTTAAGAATAATCTTATTAATGATATGTCTTTGTGTTAAAGATAAAATTATATTGCGTAGCAGTAAGCAGTGAACAAGGCAAGTATCTGAACTATTCTCTTTTATTGTGCAAGTATTCTAACCTTTGCATTTACTTTATGCAATGGTACTTTGTGTAAGCAAGTTCTCTAACTTTACTCAAATGTTATATCGATCAAGTATCTCTACTCCACGCATTTATTTTATGCGATGGATCCCAGTAAGCTAAAAGCATGTTCATGAATAATTATTGTCAATTACTCATATCCGTAATGATATCCATGATTCATTTACGAAATTATTCTTATATTTGGAATTTTATTCAATTCGATTATTATTTATTAATATCTCATTATTGTCTTTTATTATACAAGTGTCCTCACTTGTGTGAACTGTTGTACCCATGTAAGAACGCTTGAACTTGAAATTCTTTGATATGACAAATCCTGTTACATCCTATTAAAACTTCGGTAGGTGTTTACAGTTTAAAAATTTTCTAAGCTATTTGACTCGGCTAGACATATTGTAAATTGTACTGTTGAATAGTATTGTCTATGATAAGGTCGTCCAACTGAATTGTTTAGTTAGGACTCCTGACTAAGTATGAACAACCCGTAATGGAGAAATTGTTTTTGTGCCCAAGGCGAACAGAGTGACCGAATTATCGTTCAACCAGATAGTATTGATCAATATAGGACATAACGGGGCTGATCACCCTACATGTCCGTAAGACCAAAGCGGTTTGCAGATGAATTTCTGTTTAAACCTTTTCGAAAATGAAAAATAAAAGTTCATGGTCCATTGACCGCTCAGCATTTATAGTCACTACGTCGTTTCAAAATTTTAAATAATTTGATATGTTATTAAAATATGTTTCAAAAGACTTCACAACTATTGATTCGTTGTAGAAGTATACCTCAAAGAAAATATTTACTTCTTTCAGCTAAAGTTTATTAACTACTATTACTTGTTGGGCAATTGAATGCTCATTCTTGCTTTAAAATTAAATATTTTCAGCTAAGCGTGATCGACCTGAAGGTTCTGACAAGTGCAAAGGAAAGTGAAAGCTGACAAAATAAGTTTATGGTATCTTTTGTAATAGTTAGACTTTATTAAGACAATAATATTTATTATCTATCATGTAATGAAAGTTTTAAAGGGCGTGTGCTTGGGATTAGACAACTCTGATATGTAAATTAAGTTTGTTTATCTATTTTATAATATTATTCCGCTCAAAGAAATTATATCGTGTAGCACCAAGTTCGGGTTTCAAGTACCTGAATTTGGGGGCGTCACATTTATCATGTTCATTTCATTACATTACGTAAACATGATAAAGAGAGGCATCTGTAGACACTCGGAATTTTCTTCAGTTCTATTGTAGATAATCGAGATTTTGTGTTCCTATTACTAACCCTGCAGGAAGGTAAAACAGTCAACTCAACCCCGGTCTCAATACCGGGATGCCAGTTCAACCCCGATCTCAATACCTAGATGCCAGTTCAACTCCAGTCTCAATATCGGGATCCCAGTTCAACCCCGATCTCAATACCGGGATGCCAGTTCAACCCCGGTCTTAATACCGGGATGTCAGTTCAACCCCAGACTCAATACCGGGATACCAGTTCAATACCGATCTCAATACCGGGATGCCAACTCAACCCCGGTCTCAATATCGGGATGCCAGTTTAACCCCGATCTCAATATCGGGATGCCAGTTCAACCCTGGTCTCAATGCCGGGATGCCAGGTTAACCCCGGTCTCAATATCGGGTTGCCAGGTCAGCCCCAGTCACATTCCAGGAGGTACAGGTCAGCCCCGGCCATAACCCGGGAGGTACAGGTCAGCCTCAGTCACATCCCGGGAGGTACATGTTAGCTCCGATCACATCCTGGGAGGTACAGAATAGCCCCAGTCACATCTCAGGAGGTACAGGCCAGCCCCGGTCATAACCCGAGAGGTACAGGTCAGCCCCGGTCATAACCCGAGAGGTACAGGTCAGCCCCGGTTAGAATCCGGGAGGTACAGGTCAACCCCGGTCCCATCCCGGGAGGTACTGGTCAACCACGGTCACATCCCGAGAGGTACAGGTTAGCCCCGGTCACATCCCGGGAGGTATAGGTCGGCCCCAGTCACATTCCGAGAGGTACAGGTCAGTCCAGATCACAACCCAGGAGGTACAGGTTAACCCCGGTCACAACCTGGGAGGTATAGGTCAACCCTGACCATATTTTGGGAGGTACAGGTCAGTCCCAGTCACATCCTGGGAGGTACAGGTCAGCCCCAATCACATCCCAGGAGGTACAAGTCATCCCCTGCCACATCTCGGGAGGTACAGGTTAGCCCCGATCACATCTCGAGATGTACAGGTCAGCCCCGATCACAACCCGGGAGGTACAGGTCAACCCCGGTGTCAACCCTAGATGTCAAATCAACTTCAGAGATAACCCCGAAGCCTCACATCATCTCCAAAGACAAACCTAGATAGACCAAGTTAGCCTCAGAGACAACCCATGGGACTTACAGAATCGGCTGGGATCCAAACCTCGGAGACAACTCTGGGAAATCAGCCGAAGACCATGCCAGCACTAAAGGCAACCGCGGGAGGTGAAAAATGGTCATTTTGCCAACTTGAAGCTGATTCGATCAAACTCAAGCCGAATTGATGCCACCAAGGTCAGACCATTACGGTGATCCCGAGTAGAAATAGCGTAAGACAACTCAACGGACAAACTGTGAGGAATCAAAGACCTAGTTATGAACCCATTTTTTTGGACTTGAAAAAGGTTTACTCCCATGTTATTGCGACACTCTCGGCGAGGGCTTTTCGGAAAGGTACAGCACGCCTCAAACGGACGGTCCGATCAAAAGTTAGAAAGTTTCGAATCTGACCTCGTGTTGCTCGGAGTGCACGTACTTCAAGACGACGAAACCCGCCACGTGGGCCTTGCCACGTGGAGCTACAGGTGGGCCCTCTTCCCTTAGGTCTATATATATGAGTACACCCCCAGCTTATTTTATATAGAAAAATATTCTGGAACTCTGCCCGTTTCGTTTCTTAGCTCTACCTCTTATACTCCAAACCCAGATTTTATCACTCTAACACGTAGATATACTCATATACTACCACATATCAAAAATTAACAGGTACAAATGGATTTTTGAAGCCTACGATTTGGAAAAAAGCCCGTGTAGATGTCCATTGTGAGTATTTTTACGATCAGAAAGTTCCTACTACTTCATTGCGCATTTATACACTTGCACGATAAGTTTGTTTTTTTGATTATGCCCGGAACTCAGTTCCGTGGCCGTTTTTGTATATTTTAGTAGATAAACATGTTTTCTGGCATTTTTGCCGCCCGGATCGTCGATTCGCAACTTGTAATAGCTTCTATATATATATATCTACATTTTGAGCAACTTCGCCGAACTAGGTTATCTTCCATGTCTGGGTTTGGCTTTTCTTTGTACATATTTAACTATATATATACTAACTTTTCAATTCTGTCAAGCCCGGATGTCAAATCTATGGTAGTTTACTGCTTTTATAGATATAACTATATATATATATATATATATATAAATTTTTCGAACTTATTTGGGCCTGAATTTCTACTTCGTGGCCTTTTTATTGCTTTAATATATATATATACTAACTGTATATATTAACATTTTACATTCCAGTTTGGCCTGGATCATTTCATGGCCTATTTTTACTACTTTTATATATATATATATATATATATATATATATATTTCTATACGCGCAAAGGATAGAATGTCTGTCGCCTTTTACAGCTTTTGTATATATATATTTACTTTATGTCGAGCCTGGACAATTTCGTGGCTCTTTTACAGCTTTTATATATATATTTCAATTATGTCCAGCCTGAATTATTCCGTGGCTTTTTACAGCTTTTATAAATATATATTTTTTTTCATTCCAGTCCGGGCATAGGATTTGAAATCCGTCGCCCTTTATTGCTTTTATATATATATTTCCATTCTGTCGAGCTTGGATTATTTCGTGGCTTTTTAAAACTTTTATAAATATATATATATATATATATATATATATATATATATATATATATTTACATTCCAGTCCGGGCATCGGAGTGAAAACCCATCGCCCTTTACCGCTTTTATATATATATATATCTTTTATTGTGATTAAATTGCTGCTGTAAATATTCATTTGATATGAATCGGCGCTGACATCTCTTTGGGCGAACTAGATTTCTTTAAATCTCGCCAACTCTAGCTTTCAAACGGTTCAAAATAGGTCCAGACGGAACCGGAAAGCTAGAATGGCTGAGATTTACTTAAATCTAGCAATTTTTCTAGTTTTATATCTGAAAGCAACCTCGCGGCCCTTAGATCGCTATCTAGTGATAACGAGACGCTTTGGCTGCGCGTACACCAGGATTTGACTAATGAATCCTTGGTTATTGCGACGTTTAGATGTAAATATACATTTTTGTGCATATTTGAGCTGTGCAGGTTTTATTAGCTTCCCTCTGTGAGCCTAGGAATCGTGGGATTCATGATCACGCTGATCAGAATCTGATTTCCACGATAGACAAACTCCACTTTACAAATGTACCCTGTCAGTTTTTTTTGTAAAAATGTACACCCAAAAGACCTTAAAACCGTTATCCGGATCTAAGGTCTCAACATAGTGAAAATATGGTTTGTCGTGTCAGTGTCACTTCAATGGTTGTCATTCCCATGAGAAGACCGGCACTTATATATATTTTGTGTGATCGAGGATGCTTCGCAACCCGACAATCATCACTCAAATTGAGCCCAAAGGCTGAAAAGATAAAACGGAAGTATTGACATGTTTCAATTCCTATGTTAGCGTAAGGGTTTGAAAATCAACCTTTCAAAACATCATTTTAATATCTTGTCTAAAAAAAGACTTTTGCAAATTAAATCAAACCCTTCGTATATAGGTTCAACGAAGCAAAGTACTACTTTCAACAAACAAAACATAGGCTCAATTTCTTCCAGCATTCACACACACATTGCAGATTTAAAATGAAAATATTGAAAAGATGTGGTACTATTTTTCACAGGAGTTGTGGGGTGCCTAACACCTTCCCCACACTTAACCAAGCCCCCGAACTTAGAACTTCAGCTTCAAGATCAAGTTTTGACAGTGTCCAGCAATTGGGCCTACTTTCAAATAAAACTCGGTTGAGTTGGTGCAACCATTTTCAAATCTACCAACTGGCGACTCTATAAAATGTTCAAATCATTGACATAATACATGTTGGCCTTTTCCTAGAAAACCCTTCAACACCTTTTCACAATAAAAAGATAAAATAAGGGTGTCGACGTTGGTTAAAAAATCCGCAGGTCGGCTCACAACCCGGATCTTTCATCTCTTCCTAAGTTATCTCTACCCTCACTTTTTTTATTTAGAAAAAAGGTTTTGAAGGGTTTTTTAGGAAAAAGGCCAACATGTTTCATGTCGATGATTTGAACATTTTATAGAGTCTCCAATTGGTAGATTTGAAAATGATTGTACCTACTCAACTGAGTTTTGTTTGAAAGAGGCCTAATTGCTAGACACTTTCGAAACTTGATCTTTGAAAATAAAGTTTGAGTTCGGGGTCTTGGTTAAGTGTGGGGAAGGTGTTAGGCACCCCACAACTCCCGTGTAAACACGGTACCGCAATCTTTTCAATATTTCCCTTAAAACTGAAATGCGTGTGTGAATGTTGTTTGAAAATTGGGCCTATGTTTGATTGATTGAAAGTAGTGATTTGCTTCAATGAACCTATATACGAAGGGTTTGATTTAATTTGCAAAAAGTCTTTAATTTGATTTGCAAAAGTGTTTAATTTGATTTGCAAAAGCTTTTCTTTTGATTGAATTGAAAATGATGTTTTGAAAGCTGGTTATCAAACCCTTACGCTAACATAGGAATTGAAGCCGGTTGATACTTCCATTTTTTATCTTTATAGCCTTAAGGCTTGCATTTGAATGGTGATTTGTCGGGCTGCGAAGCATCCTTGACCACAGAAATAAATACAAGTGTCGGTTTCCTCATAGGCATAATAACCATCAGAGGGACTCTGACACGACAAATCATATTTTCACTATGTTGAGACCTTAAATCCGGATCACCATTTTAAGGTCTTTTATATGTACATTCTACAGAAAAACTGGCAGGGTACATTCGTAAACTGGAGTTTGTCCATCGTGGGAATCAAATTCCAATCAGTTTGATCATGAATCCCACGATTCCTAGGCTCACATATGAGTACCTAATAAACCTGCACAATTCAAATTTGTACAAAAAAAGAAATATATCCTAAATATCGCCGGAACCGAGGATTCAGTCAGTAAATCTGGGTTCACACGGCCGAAGCGTCTTGTTCCCACTAGATAGCGATCTAAGGGACGCAAGGTTGCTTTTATAACTGAAACTAGAAAGAAAGCTAGATTTAAGGAAATCTCAGCTATTCTAGCTTCCCGGTTCAGTCTGGACATGTTTTGAACCGTTTGAAAGCTAGAGTTGGCGAGATTTAAATAAATCTAGTCCGCCCGCAAATATGTCAGTGCCAATTCATATCAAATGAATGTTTAAAGCAACAGTTTAATAAAAGCGAGTAAAGCAATATATATACACACTTATATATATAAAAGTTGTAAAGGGCGATGAGTTTTCACGCCGGTGCCCAGACTAGAATTGAAATATATATATATATATATATATATATATATATATATATATATATATATTGACAGAAATATAGTCAACCAAGACTGGGAAGAGAACCCAGTGGTGGCGAAGGCTGCTTATATATGCATATTTATATATAAAAGCAGTAAAAAGGCGAGATTTAAATAAATCTAGTCCGCCCGCAAATATGTCAGTGCCAATTCATATCAAATGAATGTTTAAAGCAACAGTTTAATAAAAGCGAGTAAAGCAATATATATACACACTTATATATATAAAAGTTGTAAAGGGCGATGAGTTTTCACGCCGGTGCCCGGACTGGAATTGAAATATATATATATATATATATATATATATATATATATATATATTGACAGAAATATAGTCAACCAAGACTGGGAAGAGAACCCAGTGGTGGTGAAGGCTGCTTATATATGCATATTTATATATAAAAGCAGTAAAAAGGTCACAGAATAATCTAGGCCGAACAGAAATGTAAATGTACATAAAAGTAGTCAACTAGGGACTAGGAAGAGAACCCAGTAATGGTGAGGTGTCCAAAAATAGTATAAAGACTACAGAATAATCCAGGCCGGACTGAAATATATAAATATATAAATATATTGATAGAAATGTAGTCAACCAAGACTGGGAAGAGAACCCAGTGGTGGTGAAGGCTGCTTATATATGCATAAATATATATAAAAGCAGTAAACTACTTTAGATTTGACATCTGGGATTGACATAATTGAAAAGTTAGTATATATACAGTTAAATAAACACAAAAAGAAAAAGCCAAACCCGGACTGGGAAGATAACCCAGTCCGGCGAAGTTGCTTAAAACAAAGATGCTAGTGCACTGAAGCTGTTAGAGCTGATGGGATCGTCAATCCGAGTTGTAGAAATGCCTAAAAACGCAGTTATGTACAAAAATATACCAAATTTTGATGAAAATGGCCATGGAACTAAGTCCCGTGCATTTTTAGAAAATGAAATTTGATATGCAAGCGCAAAACAGTGCAAAGAAGTAGTATTAACTTTCTAAGCGTAGAAATACTTACAATGTACTACTAAACGGGCTTTTTGCCAAATTATATGCTCTAAACGTCAGAATCTATCGGTTATTTTCTGATATGTGGTAGTATGTGGGTATATCTACGTGCTAGAGTGAAAATTTTTCGGTTTAGAAGAGGCGAAAAAGTCAGAAAATCAAACAGGCTGAGGTTCGCTGTGTTTCAAAATTCTTAAAAATGAGGGGGGCACGTTTATTTTTAGGACAGGGAGCTTCAGCTCTACCTGCTACTACCGCATGTAGAGGTACGGCTCCCCTGGTGGGGCCAACGTGTCTGGTTGAGTCATCTCGAAGTACGTGCACTCCGAGCAACACGAGGTCAAAGTCAAAACTTTCTAACTTTTGATCGGAGCGTCCGTTTGAGGCGTGCTATACCTTTTCAGAAAGCCCTCGCCGAGAGTATCACAATGACATGGATAAAACATTTTCTGAGTCGAAGAGGATGGGTTCATAACCAGGTCTTCGATTCCCCGTAGTTTATCTGTTGAGCAGTATTACGCTGTTTGCACTCGGGATCATCGTTATGGTTCATTCTGACCTTAGTGGCATCAATTCGGCTTGAGTTTAATCAAATCGGCTTAGGGTTGGAAAAATAACCATTTTACCCCTTCCGGGGTTGCCCTTAGTGTCGTCATGGCCTTTGGTTGACTTCCGAGAGTTGTTTCCAGGACTTGGATCCCATTAGAGTCTGTCTGTCCTCAGTGTAATTTTTGAAGTTGACTTGGTCATTCTAGGTTATCTTCTGGAGATGTTGTGGAGCTTCAGGTTTGGTCCCAAAGTTGACTTGACTTCTCGGGCTGAGATCGGGGCTGATCTGTACCTCCTGGGTTGAGACCGGAGCTGAGTTGACATCCCGAGACTGACATTCGAGGCTGTGGTTGTCCTGATATTTGGTGATTGAGGTTGATTTGAAAGGCCCAATATTGAGATCGAGGTTGATCTGACGGTCTGATTGGAGATTAGAGTTGATTTGATGGCTCGATATTGAGATCAGGGTTGATCTGACGGTCCGATTAGAGATTAGAGTTGATTTGATGGCCCGATATTGAGATCAGGGTTGAGTTGACGGTCCAATTAGAGATCGGAGTTGATTTGATGGCCCGATATTGAGATCAGGGTTGAGTTGACCCGTTATTGGAGACCGGGGTTGATTTAATTGTACCATTTTGCCCTCCTACAATGTTAGTAATAGGGACAGGAAATTTTGAGTGTCTATAGATGCCCCTTTTTATCATGCTCATGCAATGTAATGGAATGAGTAGGATAAAGATTGCTAGACACTTGAAATTCAAAGATATCAATGATGCAATGCAATGAGTGTTGAAATGTTTTCGCAGATCGCAGGTCGCACTTCGCATCGCAAATCGCTTCCCTAATCACATCGCAAATTGTTTACCTTTATCGGTGTTGGTGTTGGGGCTGAGACCAGCGGTTTGATTCTCATCGGTGTTGTCGATGTTTGTTTTGATGATGATACACTGAAATGTTTTCTACATTTCTGCTGGGGATGTCAATACTAGGCTACCGCTAACTGTTTTCGCCACTTTCTGTTGGGGATGATGTCATTCATGATAGCCTAGGGTGGACATTGTCAGACGATCACTGATGGTGGAACCACTAACGTGCTTGTCAGAGATGAGCTATCGCAGATTGTTCTTGTCTTTCTTTGCTGGGGATGACGTCCTCTGCGATAGCTTTATTGATTTAGCCAGGGATGATACCATTGATGCTACCTTGGTTTGAGATCAATGGCTTCCCTGTCTGGAGGAATTCTTTGCAGTTTTGATTTCCCTTCGGCCGGTGCTATTGCACATTTTAAAGGCTCATCTGCTGGGGATACTTATCGATTACCCAGTTTCCTTAAGGGATGCTTCCGATGCCTACTCTGATGATAGTTTACATCGGCATTTTGTCACAAACAGTTGAATCACCAATTCTTTTTGGTGCTCCTCTTGAGGATGTGTATAACAAATTCCATCATTGAGGATGGACTATTATATGGTTTCCGTCCCCGGATCACTTCAGATGCTTCGCGGAGGTTACTCCGATGATTAAGACATCGCTGGGGCTGAACCAACAGCTGAATTGGATTCGGTCTGTACTTGATACTTTGCTGGTGCTGAACCAACGGCTGAATTGGATTCGGTCCGTACCCAATACTTCGCTGGGGCTGAACCAACAGCTGAATTGGATTTGGTCTGTACCCGATACTTTGCTGGGGCTGAACCAACGGCTGAATTGGATTCGGTCTGTACCCGATACTTTGCTGGGGTTGAGCCAACAGCTAAATTGAACTCGGTCTGTACCCGATACTTCGTTGGGGTTGAGCCAACGGCTGAATTGAATTTGGTCTGTACCCGATACTTCGTTGGGGTTAAACCAACGGTAGAATTAGATTCGGTCTGTACCCGATACTTCGCTGGGACCGAACCAATGGCTAAATTGGATTCGGTCTGTACCCGAAACTTCGCTGGGGCTGAACTAACGGCTGAATTGGATTTAGCCTGTACCCGAAACTTTGAAAGTGGCAGTTTTTCGAAGTTTTGCGCAATTTTTTGGCAGTTTTTCGACAGTTTTGAGCAGTTTTTCATTGTTGATCCCCGGATATGACTTCGGGATGAATACCAAGGGTTTCCAAATTGTCCCCCTTTCTGTCAGGATTACGATTCTTAAACGCAGGATTTCAGGACAAACCGCTCAATCGCGTAGCGATTTTTCTTCAGATTTGACTTGGCAGCACATAAAAACTCTGTTTTAACTCAAATCGGACTGAGCCCGGGGGAGTGGGACCCACCTTGGGGAGCCGCAGGTGGAGGTACGGTAGCTGCAGGTGGGCCTGCTTCCACCTGGGCTTTATACTGGGCTCCGGGATTTCATTTGAAACTTTTTTAGTTTTGAGTTTCAAAAGGATTTCGATCTTCTTTTTCAGATCTACGGAGCTTGGGCAGCTGTTTTCTGATTCCGTCAGTTCCTACGCGTTCAACGCAGCGCAGGTAACTTTTTACATCCTTTTTTGCAAGGTTTAACTGTTAAAAGCATGTAAACCACGTAGGGGGCTTTTAGACACAATGTATGAAAAATGTATGCCTATATGATCTGTTAAAAATTTTCTGACTACATATGTATGCATATCTTACTGTAATACACGTTTGGATGTAAGAAAATTTAGATTCTGAGACAGTCAATTTTTGCTCTTTTTGATAAGTTTACTCATCGTTTTTGAGGCCTAGTGAGCCTAGATTTTCAACTAAAAATGTCCATGGTAATTGTGGCTGCCATGTGAGGTTATTTTATTTTATTTCATAAATATGAACTGTTCTTGTTTTTAGGAAGGTGTGCTACTGAATGGCCACCTAGACATGCATATGTGCATGCGGATAGTCCATTTTACAAAGGAGACTCTGGTGAAATTTTTTCAAAACCCAAGTATGCAATTTTGACTCTACTGGGGATTTTTGACTGACCCATGCATGTTTTTAGGTTTTATCTTTTGTAAAATATGCAATTTTGACTTTTTTGGGTTTTTTTGACTGACCCATGCATGTTTTAGGATTTAAAGATGCATAGAGTACTAATTTAACTTAATAAGCCACAGGTTTTAGGCTTACCACACCCTTTCTAAGGTGATTTGGACATTTTGTACAGGTGATGGACCGTGATAGACCTGGCAGTGCTAGCAGAGTCATTTCAGGCGTCAGACTTAGGAGGGCCTCTGATGTTCCTCAGTCACGTCCTGCTAGACTGCCTCGCAGGTTGGCAGAGTCGGTGATTCGTCCAGCTTAGGATGAACCGCCGATTGACATTGTTGATGAGCAGGCTACTTTTGCTACTCCAACACCAACTCAGGCTCCACGTGCGGAGGTTCCAGGCATTGTTGTGCCTACCCAGGAGCTGCTGGGCGACTTGAGTCACCATCCTTCGAGATATCTCCACGCCAATGAGGTGACTTGATGTTTTTCTCTTCTTGGATTCTTTTTCTTTCTTTTTCCATTCTCGGGGCATAGGTTTTTGACATGGGTTGGTTTTTAATGCAGGTTCCCGGCTTTACACAGCCTAGAGGGAACTGGTTCAACGTGCATTCCCTATATCATACTTTGCACGAGGATTATAGGGTTATTGTTGATGGCTGGGGGTTCCAGGCTTTCTCCTCCATTCTTCCCTGTCGTTGCCCCTTGGGGTATATGAGGGCTTTATCCGAGCGCTGGTTCCAACAGACTCGGTCCCTTCATCTATTGGATTATAAGGTGATGATGACACCTATGGATTAGAGGTTCATCACTGGTATTTAGTTTAAGGGCGAGCCAGTGCCTGTCGTGGCTGACATTACGCCCACTGCCGTTCGGTCCCTGCTGGGAGTTCCTGCGACGGCGCTCAAGGGTCGGTCAATTCAATCTGGTCCCTTGAGTATAAATGCCCAAAATGGGGCTTTGCTGGAGCCTTCACCTAATGATCGGAGGGTTAGGGATCGCATTCTGAGGCAATTATTTTTGGTGATCATCAGGGGTTGTTTTGTAGTGGACAACTCATCTACTATGTCCTTCGCCTTAGTCAGTGCTACCCGGCATATAGAACGCCTCAATGATTTTGATTGGGGTTCCTATACCATTGCCTATTTTCTCCGAGGGCATGCGCATGCTTTCGGAGGGTTTAACGGAGGCCTGGTTAGGGTTCTACCCGTTTCTGCTAGTGAGTACATCTTTCTTGTACTTTTTGGATTTTAGCATTTATATTTGTCAGTATTGATCATTGAGGACTTTTTATATGGTCAGTTCTGGGCATTTGAGAGGCTTCCTTGCCTACGGCCTGCCACTGCTTTAGGTCTGGAGACCTATCCTCGTGGACAGAGTTGGCAGCACTCGACTTTGATGGAGGCCCCTGTTGCTGAGGGATTTACACATGCTTGCTTACAGTTGGAGCTTTTGATGGCTGGATCGATCTCCTGGGTGCCGTATACCTCTGAGTTTTTGACAGTCAGATTCAAGGGAGGCTTTCCCACTGGTCGAGAGTTTGTATTATCGACCCGCAGAGTCCCAATTTTGACAGAGGGAGGCTGGGAGCTCTATTTGGGAGAGCGTGCCATCAGGAGTATTACGGGTGAGATCTACATTCCCATTATTCCTCTTATTTGGCATCATTGGCTGTTGATCATGCCACTGATAGAGATTCCTATGGAGGGCATTGATGGTTTCACCCTATCAGAGGGCCCATTTAGCCAGGAGGCATTCAGCAAATAGTGGAGTCCTCGCACTATTGGAGCTCAGACTCGGGCTACCCAGTTTATGGAAGACATGGTGCCAGGGTCCGTGATGATGACGGACTGGATAACTTGCCTCAGGGAGCCGACTCATCTAGACCAGATTGCAGATCTGACCCGGGAGTTGGATAGGGCTCGCTTATTTATTAGGCATCTTGGCCGAGATCCGTCAGAGGCATCTTCTTTTGACCCGTCTAGCCCAGGAGCGGGCCCCTCTTCAGGTCCATTTAGCAACAGTTTTGCAGGGGCAGATCCTCCCTTGTACCACCTAGACATGCCTGATGACCGCAGCTTTGTGTCCACAGTGGAGATGGAGCAGGTTGATCACTTGGACGTAGATTATCTGGATCTCTTTGGATAGCTATGGCAGCTATATTTTTGCTCAGCCACTGTTTTGGCTATTTGGTGGTTGTGCCATCATTTTGATATACCACTGTTAGTAGTTGGGTGGTGGTGACCCATTTTCCTGTACTTCTTCATTTCACTTTGTATTATCAGACATGGATGATGCCCACAGTAGATAGCTTGTTGTATATGCTCATGATATTTCCTATTTATCGCATCAGGTTTATACTTGTCATCGTACATATATTATGTCATATATATGCATCTAGACAGATGAGTTCAGATTTGACCCCTGGGTGGTCTTGTGATACGGTGACATAGATGAAGTCATCCGACGTAAGCCATATTAAGCATTTACCACAGTCTGAGGAGGCTTCATCATTGAGGTCATGGTACGAGAGCCTGCCTTTCTCAGCTAGAGGGACAGTTTAACAGATGTTAGGGCATTCGCTGGCCCTTGCAGATTTTCAGGTGCCATATAGGTTTATAGATGGCATACTATCCTGCTGGATACCCGAGAGGCAGGTGTTCAGATTTGGGGGACATGAGCTGACGCCGACTCTGGAGGAGTACGAGCTGCTTACCGGTCTGGCTTTGGACTTTTCGTGCACTCGGACTACTGTTAGTGATATACAGGAGACCGTTCATAAGGATGTCTGGTCTTCTTTAGAGGGTAGTCACGGACGAGATCGTATCTGGGCGTGTGATCCCGATTAACTTCTTGATTGATCATTTTAGGGAGCTTGATAGCTACGATCGACATGTTAGGGATTTTATTATTTTAGCAAAGGCATGGCATCTGGCCAGGGTAGATATTCTGCTGATGTGCATCGTGGCATATGTTTACATGCCGCTGCGTTTGGATCACCTGGATGTGGGATTGGTAGTCATGGTTCGGGCCCTTAGACAGGGTAGCACCATCATCCCGATGATATTGGCTGAGACACTGCGGTCAGCCACTTACTGTATTACCCACCCGGAGGGGTTCTTTAGAGGCAGTTTGATCTTGCTGTACATATGGCTGATGTCCCATATCTGACCGATTAGATCTTTCAAGCATCATGGGTATTATTTTTCCCATGATATAGCTATGTTCTACTCCTTTCAGCTGGCGGAGTGTACCGATGCAGAGATATGGTCAGCATTTCTATCGGATATTGAGCATCCGTTCTTGATTTTGCCATGCTCAAGGTTAGCCTCCCCATATAGTTTCATCACCCATTCACCTGGTATGGATTACTTGCCTCTAGCGGGTTTGAGGGGAGTGACTACTTATCATCCCCTGGCTGTTATGAGCCAGTTTGATCAGTTCCAGAGCTTGCACCGATTCGAGGGGTCTGCTGATCAGAGGATGTCGGTATTGTCTATGTCATCGGCCAATTTGATCAGAGTATATGAGTGTTGGACTCATAGAGAGAGGGATGAGTTCTCTAGTAGCCATCCGGACCGTTCTCCAGAGTACTTGGCATGGTTGGAGGCAGATTTGGCAGCAACTGTATTTATTCCTTCAGCTCCTATTGTAGATACAGATGAGGAGGAGCCTATGGAGGATCCTGACTCTCCTACTGAGGATGAGCTATTCGTAAGTTTAACAGCGGCACTGGTCAGTGATCCGCCGACTATTCCTACAAGCACAGATCCTACTTTGGCAGATTCCCTATTCAGGATGACCTTTAAACGGGATTCGGCTAGAGCACAGATGTTGACCGCCTTATCTAGCAGAGATATAACTTTAGCTGAGAGGGACGCACTTCGAGTAGCTCATGACGCATGCTTGATAGAGAAAGAGGAGCTCCGATCTGCCAAAGATGCAGCTATTGTGGAGAGGGATGGGATCTGCTCAGCCAGAGATGCGGCTTTTGCTGAGATCGAGGATACTTTGATTACTAGAGATGTAAATTTTATGGAGAGGGATGAGGCTATAGCTTTCCGTAATTTCCACATTGCCGACAGTACTGCTCTTTAATCTTATACGTACGGCTTGGTTACTGAGATGAGCGCATATATTGATGACCACAGTGCCACACTGCAGATGACTGTGGAGGTTTTGAGTCGTATGGAGGCTGAGGGTACTGCACTTGCAGCCGTTCCTCCATCTTACGAGAGAGATGTCATGGTGGCATTGCTGGCCCGCTTATCCTTGGGTCCATATACTAGCTTTATTTTTCTTGCACAGACTAGATCAGCCATTTTTGTCATGTACAGGGCATTATGTATACATCAAATAGTTTTATATTAGAAAAATATATTTTTGATTCACTTCCCTGTTTGGAGATGTATCGTCATTGCTGAGTAATTACCACTTCTTTCATGACTCGCTGTTGTTGATGAATCTTGAGCTCCTCCTTGATGAACTGATAGTTGAGATGTCAAGGAGTATCTCAGATGGGCCTGTTGACCAGGAATATTGGATATAGCTTCTGTATGGCTTTCGATGTCTTGGAACTGGTTTTTTATTGGTTTTTTGTTTTTCCTTGAAGGTCAAACCGCACTGTAAATGGCTGTCTACATACTCCCGGGTGGAGGGAGATCAGGTCATTCGTAGTTCTAGCCTCTATTATAGAGGGTTTGAAAAGTATTTGTCTTGGGTTTTGAGTTTGGTTTGATGAGTTTTTGAATTTTTATTTAGTTTGACTGCACCAGAAATGGCTGCCTACGTACTCCTGGGTGGAGGGAGATCAGGTCATTCGTAGTTCTGGCTTCTAGTGAGAAACTAAACCTGATTTTATTCCTAGGACCCGGATGCGGGTATGCATGTGCTTTAGACATAGTACATTTTCACGGTGTCTGAATTGATGAGTTGGGGAAATTTCTTTCCCGTCCATTTCTTGTAGTCTGATAGCTTCTCCCGTCAACACTTCCTTGACAATGAAAGGGCCTTCCCAATTAGGGGCGAACTTTCCTTTAGCCTCGTCTTGATTGGCTAAAACTTTCTTTAGCACCAAGTTATTTTCTTTGAATTGCCATATTCGGACCTTCTTGTTATAGGATCAAGCGATCCTTTACTGATATAACTGTCCGTGGAAAATGGTTGGAGCCCTTTTTCATCTATCAGGGACAGTTGGTGATATCGGTCTTGCAACCACTGATCCTCGTTTATCTGAGCATCGATCAACACTCGTAAGGATTCCATCTCTACTTCTACGGGGAGGACTGCATCTATGCCATAGACCAATGAATAGGGGGTAGCCCCAGTAGAGGTGCGCATTGACGTCCTGTATGCTAACAGGGTTAAAGGAAGCAGGTCAGGCCATTCTTTGTGATTGGCGGAAATTTTTTGTATAATCTTTTTGATGTTTTTGTTGGCCGCTTCGACAACACCATTTATTTTGGGCCGATAGATGACGGAGTTGAGATGTTTGATGTGGAACTTACTGCACAGTTCTATCATCATCTGGTTTTTTAGGTTCTTGGCATTGTCTGATATGATCATCCCCGGTTGTCCATACCGACAGATGATATTGTTTCTGATGAAACCAATGATGACCTCTTTCGTAACTTTGGGAAAAGAGGCTGTTTCAACCCATTTGGTGAAGTAATCGAGCATGGTGAAAATGAATCGATGACCATTGCTGGCTTTTGGTTCCACTGGACCAATTACGTCCATTCCTCACATAGAGAAAGGCCATGGTGAACTCATATTGTGTAGATCATTTGGAGAAACGTGTATGGCATTTCCATGTACTCGGCACTGATAACATCTCTTGACGTGATCATCGCAATTAGCTTTAAGAGAGATCCAATAATGACTGGTTCTTAATATCTTCCTGGCCAGTAGATGACCGCTCATGTGTGGACCACAGACTCCACCGTGGATTTCATCCATAAGTCTCTTGGCCTTTTCTTTATCAAGGCATCTTAACAGGCCTATTCCAGCATCTCTTTTGTAGAGGACATCTCTGCTTAGATAGAACTTCATAGCCATTTTGTGAATCCGCTTTCACGCAGATTGGCTTGCTCCAGCAGGTGTGGATCCATCTCGTAGATATTCCTTGATGTCTTGATACCAAGGCTGCTTGACAGGAGGTATTTCATCTGATACTTCTCCAATGTAATTCTCGTATGTCGGGGCTTTCTGAACTGTAAATTTGATGCAGGGAATCCTAATCTTATCAGATATACGGATTAATGAAGCCAACGTTGCCAATGCATCAGCGAAATCATTCCTACCCCGAGGAATATAGCTGAAAATTATGTCTTCAAACTCCAGGTATATTCTGATGATATGTCGATGATAGGGCAGCAAATGCAGTTCTTTGGTGTGATATGCCCCAGTGGATTGTTTAATAACCAACTCAGAGTCTCCAAAGACCAGTAGGTGTTTGATACCCATGGATTGGGCTAGTTTCAACCACATTATACAGCCTTCATACTCGGCCATGTTGTTGGTGTTGCCAAATTGAAGTTTGGTAGCCACAAGATATTGTTCTCCTATACCAGAGACAAGGACTGCCCCAGCTCCGGCACCTTCCATATTTACCGCTCCGTCGAAATATATTTTACATGGTTGGACTGTATTCTCTCGTTGGAGTTGTTGAATTATCATGATTCCGTCATCTGGGAAATAGGTCTCCAGGGGCTCAAACCCTCCTGAAGGTGCTTCAGCTAATTGATCTGCAATGCCTTGACCCTTGATTGACATCTGAGTCACATAGACAATGTCGAACTGTTGTAGAATCAACTGCCATTTGGACAGTCAACAATTCAACATTGGCTTGTTGAATATATATTTGAGTGGATCCATGCGGGATATGAGGTAAGTCGTGTGCCCATGAAGGTAATGTTGTAACCTCATAGAGGCCTATGCTAATGCACAACATGTTTTCTCGATCAGGGTGTATTTTTATTCACCACTGCTGAATCTTTTGCTGATGTACTAGATGGCTCTTTCTTTACTACTATCATCTTTCTGTCTTAGCATGCAGCCCATTGCATTGGCATTGACGGATAGGTACATGAACAAGGGAACTTCATCCCTCGGAGGTACCAATACTGGTGCTTCGATTAGCTGCTTCTTGATGGCAAGGAAGGCTTATTGACAATCCTCATTCCATTTGGTGGAGGCATTCTTCCTTAGTAGCTTGAATATGGGCTCACGGGTTGCTGTGAGCTGGGAAATGAATCGGCTTATGAAGTTGATCCTTCCACATATCTCCTTCTCTGTTTGAGGTACTGGCATCTCAGTGATGGCTTTGATCTTGGCAGGGTCAAGTTCGATGCCTCGATTACTCATCAGGAATCCTAACAGCTTGCCTGCTTTGACATCAAAAGCACATTTGGTGGGATTCAGCTTGAAGTTATACTTGCGTAACCTGTTGAACAGCTTCCTGAGATGGTAGATGTGATCATCCTCCCTCCGAGATTTGATGATGTCATCCATATAAATCTCTATTTCTTTGTGCATTATATCATGAAATATGGCCATCATGGCTCGCTGATACGTGGCTCTGGCATTGATGAGGCCGAAGGATAGTCGCCTATAACAGAAGGTTCCCCAGGGAGTGATGAAAGCTATTTTCTCCCTGTCCTCTTCAGTAACCATGATTTGATGGTAACCAACAAAGCAATCTACGAAGGAATACATATCGTACTGCGCCATATTATCTATCAGGATGTGGATGAAAGGTACCGAAAAATTATCCTTGAGGCAAGCTTTGTTCAAATCCCGGTAATCCACACATAATAGTACCTTCCCTCCGGGCTTAGGCACTGGGACTATGTTTGAAAGCCACTCTGGATAGGTTGATGCCATGATAATCCCGGCTTTGAATTGTTTAACGACTTCTTCTTTGACTTTCAGAATCCATTCAGGTTTCAATCGCCTGAGCTTTTGTTTAACTGGCTTGAACCCGTCTTTGATGGGCATGCGATGAATGACAATGTCAGTAGAGAGGCCAATCATGTCTTCATGTGTCCATGCAAATACTTCCTGGAACTGTGTTAGGAGTTCGATCAGGTCGGCTTTTTAGTCTGGTGTGAGGTCTAAACCTATCTGGATTTCTTTGATGTTTTCGGAGGTTCCTATGTTAATAATAGTGGTTTGGGTTTGTCTTCGACCCATTCTTTGATCTCCTTGGGCACCTCATAGTCATCTTCCTCCTCTTGATCAATATCCATCAAGTCGAAGTTTAGTTTTACATCAAAGTCGTAGTTATTTTGACAGGTTGGCATCTCATCAATAGAGACGAACACATCCAATTCTTAAGTCCTGAAAACAAAAAATACTTTCATCTTAGATATATACAACAGCTTAAATATATATAGCATTCTGCAAAGCATGACAAAGCTACTGCTGTGGCTGTGCACTTAAAAGTAAGCAGTAAATGAAAGCATGATTAAAGGGCAGATTGACTCTCTCTGCCCCTTTACCCTTTTTGACCGAGGCAAGGGACACTGCTCCAGTTATCCAAGGTCAGATCCTCATGAACAGAGAGGATCAGGGATTTGTGATTATCTGCCTCGTCTTGGATAACGACTGACACTTCCTTTATAATAGGGCCAGGGTTTTTCTTTGAACTGCCCCCCTTTTCCTTCTTGATGCGAGGAATTTGAATTTGATCCTCGTCGTCGTTGTCCGGGATATCATCATTCATACCCTCGTAGTTTATGATGACCCGCATGTTAGTGAATTGGTCTCGTCCTTCGTATAGGATCTTTTCTTTTCCCTTTTCGCTATCTGCCTCATGCTTGAGGGCTTTTCTTTCATTGACATGTATGATTGGAGGAAACAGCATTGTTGATACCACAGTAGGGATCTTTCTTATTGGTTTTACCCATCCAACATTAATAAGATTTGGCAAAAGTATGGTGGAAGCATGAGCCTGGGGATGCTTATGCGGGTTCCTTTATTATGCCCTGGATGAATATCCCAATCCTGCTCTCCCAGTCTGACTTGGGATTTGTATCGGGCTTTTGATACCTTGCTGATTCTTTCGTAAACCTTCTCCAGGTTGGAAACCCAGAGATACCATTTCTTGGCCCACTATCATTACTTCGTTGGAGACCTTAGGCTTCAGGGCTGGTGCTCCGATAGGTAGATACTGCGTATCCCTCACCTCCAGAGCTTGAAAACTTTCAGGTTCAACCCCTGCATCCAGGCTGATCACTGGCATGTCTCCCTGTTGATAGTAGTGTGCATACAAGCCAATCATGTATGATGATAAAGCACATACTTTGTAAACAATCTTATTTATTTATTAATAAAATATTCATTTAAGGCATTTAATTATCAACATGGTGCTGGTTTTAATAATATGTAAATAACCCATAGTTTTAAGCAATGATTTTAGAATCATGATGAGATCATGCTAATGAGATCTAAATTCTCAAAAAGCTTAAAAACTAAAATAGTTCCCAATTGTGGGATTATTAAAATGGGGATTAGTAAATCCGGATAGATTGGTACATATGTTGCTTGCTCATTGGATGAGAATGACTGATCTCATGATCATTTGTGTGGAGACACTAAAGCATGTATGCAGGTGCTTATTGGAGAATAAGTTCACTGAACGTGACTCGCTATGGAATACCTAATGGAGTTTTACTCGCCTGTCAATAGGAATTCCTAATGTGATAGTAGTACAAGTGATCCTTGGACTTGAGATCATCATAGTATCTTGTTTGTAACAAATTATACTTTGACTTATTCCTTAAGGCCTTTTAAGGCATATATAGGGTATGCTTGGGTATAATGAGTTGCATATGGAGATAATGTATGATCAATAAAGAATCTACCACCTCTAGTAAAAGAGGAGATATGTCCTATGTGATTCGTTAAATGACAACCCAAGAATCCTTGGCCAAGGTAGAATGAAATTAGAAAGAGGTTTGTAATTTGCATTATTTGGAGTTGTGCGTTTTCTAATCGAAATACATATGATTAAATAAATTAAGACTTGACAGTAAATCCATGTCTTATATTTAATTGGGACATTGTATGGTGGAAGAATTGAATTATACGGTAACTATTAACTCACAGGTTCTTTTATGATTAATGTTGAAATCTATATTATCTGGAAAGTCGTTGATCGCTAGGGAGGCTTATCCCTATTGTAGAATAAATGTTATTTATTTAAATAGATTATTAGTTTAATTTATTTATTTAAATAAGATTAGAATTGTTCTAATTGATTTATTCACAACCGATTTAATATGGAGAACCTAAAGGGTCACACCATAAAAGGAAGAAGAATTATTTAAGAAGAAAATGGCATTATAGTAATAATGCATTAAGTGTAATTAATTTAATCTATGGTGATAGAATAAATTAAATAGCTTAATATTTATTATTTAATATTTTAGAAATATTAAATATAAATTAATAAGAGGAGTCTTATTATTATTATTATTATTATTATTATTTTAATTCTAAAGGAGTTTAGGAATTAATATAATATCAGTACTCTCTCTCAATCCTAATAAGATTAGGATATAAATTAATTAAAAGTGTGTAATTAATTAATTAAATAAAAAACCTATTCTAATTGGATTAGGAGGGTTAACCTAATATCTATATAAGAGAGTCTTATATCAGAAATAAGGTACGTGAATTTTTCCAAAGGTTGGGAGTACACATATTCTATAGAGATAGAAACAAGGGTTAAGCCAATAACCCATCTTCCTGAGTTCTTCATCTTCCTTGGTGGATCACCGTTAGAGGCCAAACATTTGGGTGGCTTACATTGATCAAGGGAAGGAGCCACTACAGAGGAATCAAAGGAGTAGAACTTGTACCTGAGGAAGCTTGGATCTTCAAAGGTATAATTTCATCCTCTACTTCTATGTATTGACTGATAATTGATGCACAAGAAAGACAATGGTTAAGGGTTTGTAAGAAAATTTTAAAATCTGATTTTTCATCCCTTCCGCTGCGTTTATGTAATTTGATTGCATGCTTATGTTTCTAGCAAACCCAACACCTGTATGCCGACAGGGTATTCTGGTTCAGCATTGACCGTGATGAGGTTGCCGTTGATATTGTATTTGTGTTGTTGATGGAGGGTGGATGGCAATGTGAATCCATGGCCTGCCCAGCAACAGGTTATATCCAGTGGCGATATTAAGCACCTGAAAGGATACATAGAAAACGTGTGTGGGCCAATCTCCAAGGGTAGTTCTATTTCTCCCATAGCTTGGCGTCGCGATCCATCGAAAGCTCGGATGACCATACGGCTGGTTTTAATCAGATTCGGGTTGATCTTCATTCTTTCCAAGGTATTGTAGGGACAGATGTTAAGGGATGATCCTCCGTCGATGAGTACCCCTCCGATCACATACTAGGAAGACATCACAACTATGTGCAGGGACTTATGATGGCCTGTTCCCTCTGCAGGGATATCATCGTCAGTGAAATAAATCACATTGTTGTTGAAAATGTGTTCCACCACATGACGAAATTTCTCAGCATCTACGGTATGTGGCAGATAGGCTTCTTCTAGAACTTTCACTAGAATGTTGCGATGGTCCACTGAGGATAAGACCAAGTCTAGGATGGACATTTGCTTGGGCGCATCCTTCAAGCTCTGCACTACCTTGATCTCATTGTGTCCCATCTTTTTGAGGAACTCTTCAATTTTCTCATCATCCACCTTTGCTTTGGCTTTGATGACTTGTTTGATCACCCGCTGAGGCAGGTATAATGGATTGTCCTTTGGTACAATGCTAATGTTGTTTGAGGTGGACCCTACATTGTTCCCATAGTTCCATGGGACTCGCTTTAGACTGATAATTGGATATTAGGGTCTGAAGGGCAAGATTAAAGGCACGGGTGCGGCCACCTTCACAGGATTTTGTATTCCTTGGAACCCTTTCCCTGGAAGTACTAAGGGTTTGAGGGTTGACTCCTCATTACAGGAGATGACAGCAACGGTACCTTGATTCCATACAGTGGGGATCCAGAGAGTTTCTTCATTCGGGAGGTCGAGAAGTTGATTTCCCCTTATCAGGTCACCATTTTCAATCACATCTTGAATTAGGTTACGAAGTGCCCATCAATCCTTAGTATAATGACCTGGGGAATTGGAGTGGTACTGACATATTTGATTAGGCTTGAATTTTCTGGCCCGAGGGTTAAACGGTGGTAATAAGTCTGTAACCATTCCCTAGTTGATAAGCATCTGGAGGATTTCTTCCAATGACGGGTTTAGGTTTGTGACACCCCCAAATCTGGGTACTTCGTTTCCACATGATTTGGTGTTCACTTTCTAATATAACATACATCTACCCAATAAATAATGCAAAATAAACTACAACTTAATTTAAAATAAATAAATCTCCCTTACAACAAGGGTTACAACCTTTTTAAAATAATCCCGAGTTACTCTAACCCTGACATAAAAATAATAAAGTGCGGAAATAAAAATATATCATTCAAGTCTTATTACAATCCTTCTCAATTAAATAAAAATAATTCTTCACTTGCTTTACTTTCCTTTGCCCTTACTCGTAGATGGAGCATCAGCGTTATCAACCTTAATTGAAATTGTTATTTAATGCAAGAGTGAGCAAACAACAGCTCACTGGAGTTTAACAATAATAAATACATGAAAGGATATCTTTAAAAAGATCTGAATAACTTAGCTTACTTCAACAATAAAGAATTGAATAATAATTCTTTATCAACAATAAAATTCGAATATATAATTTATCTGAGGGTCATAAGACCTTTGAACTCTTGTCCTAGGTTATAAATATTTCTATTTAAACCTTTAACAGTCAATAAAACTATGGACCTTAACTCGTACTTAGGGGGATCAGCCCTTTGTACCATGTATTGTGCACAAACATCTTAACGCTATGCGTAGTAACCTCCCCTAATAATTAGGGTTGTTCAACTCAGTAATTTGAATTCAAGTCCGCACCAAAGAAAGTTTGGTTTGGATAAGCTTACAAGGGTAATTTAGAATTCACGTTCATCAACTAAGGATTAGTTGAATCGACTTTCAATAATTCATAAATAAAAGAATTATGAATTAACATATGCTTTTGAAGTAAACTTAAAGCATTTAAAATAATAAACTGGATCTTACTTGAACAATAAGTCAAGATTTCTTCGGCTAAGTAAATAATTGTCTAGCACAGAAATGAAAAGGACATTCTCAACAATGAATATATGAACTCAAAGAACTTGCATAGAAATAGCGAGTTTAGGGTTTAGAAGACTTGCCTTACGCACAAGCTACTTAACTCAACCACGTACTTAAACACTTCCTTTACACATTTAACTATAATAATCTAAATCAGTTAAGACATAACTAACTCACATAAGTGGATAACCCTCATGGTTAACTCACTCTAATAAAATAAATAATAATAATCAACTATCACGTAGTTAATTACATCACACACATACTCACATAATTAAATTAATTATGTATTTAGCTAAATTATAATTAAAAAATTATAATTTAAACACTTAATCTAATTATAATTACTCAATTATAATTACCTCTTAAATTATCACCAATTCATAATTAATAATTAATTAAACTATATCATGCATTATCATTACACAAATCATAATTAATCGTGCAAATTTATAAATTTTAAATCCATAATTAAACATGCATTAAATTATAATTAAATAAATTATAATTTAATTTAACATCTAATTGATTAAAATAAATCAACTAATATCATGCTTTAAACTAAACACTTACTTTTAATTATAAATAATCAATTTACAATTTTAAAAGTAACTCATAGAACAATTATAATTTAACAATTTAAATATTATTTTAAGATTTACAACTTCATTTTTTATATTTTTTTTTAAATATGACATTGTCAAACTCATGTTAACATGTTATAGTAATACATGATTATTCATAAAATAATTAATTAGGCTCCAAAATAACTCTGCACAAGTATACTAGCATCACTGCCTCTACACTGAACATGGCGCAGCTGCGCAGCCAGCTGCCTTAAAACCGACGCAGCTGCACAGGGGATGGTTCTCGGAAGGGCACGCGGCGCAGCTGTGCTGCTCCTGGCCTTGCTGCCGGCGCAGCTGCGTAGCAACGCGGTCAGACGCAGACAATTTCGACCCTCTGCTTTACCCGACATCCCATACAAGCCAACAAACGCAAAAATACAGTACCATATACACTATAACTCATACATACCCTATAATACATATGTATAACATGCTTCCAAAATACAAATCCATCTAAATAACGATAATCACAAGTTTTAAAAATCCAATTTGGCCATTTTCATGAAAACTCATATTTTTCCAAAATAATCCACTGTAAGAAATTTTCTCTATCAATTCCACTCTATATACATATATTATATAGGTAATTGCATGTAATCATTAAACAATTTCCCAATAAGCATGTTAGCATATTCTATTTCATCAATTTTTACTTTAAATTGACCAAAATCAAATAACACATAAGAACAAAATTTTCAATTAAAGCATACTTAATCACTAATTTGGTTTTCTGAAAATCATTGATAGAAATCAAACCACTACGAACAACACATGAATATTATATATATATATATATATATATATATATATATATATATATATATATATATATATATATATATATATATATATATATATAGTCCATGTTTATACAATTTCATGAAACTCATTTTTGTTAGAGAACAAAATACGAAGAACATATAGCTGAGTTCTGAAAATATAAAAGTAGAGATTATAAATTACATTTAAGCTAGTTGTTAGTGAAGAAGATGAATTCCCTTAAGCTTTTCTTGCTTTCTCTCCAAATTCTCCTTCTTCTTTCTCTCAACTTCTCTGCTCTTCTTTTCTCTCCTTGTATTCTTAGTTTAGACTTAGGAAAAACTAACGTAGTTTAGACTAACTAACGTAGTTTTATTATACTGATATATTATACATATATTGATAATATGTAACTCCTAATTAATTAATATATATATATATGATAAATACATTTATTATATAAGTTACAAAATTCAAAAGCCACAATGCCTTGTTTGGCAAAACAAGGTTATTTTCAAAAACAGATTATTAATGCTAAGGTATTGTTTGGTAAACAGTTTATTTAAAACAGCTTTTTGATAGTTAGGGCCCCGTTTGGTAGAAATAGGTTTAAAACAATTACAAGGGCCTTGTTTTGTTAAAATCATTTAAAATTCTTTTTTTTATTTTAACAAATCATTTTAACACATACTTTAATGTCATATTTTAATCAATTAAATATTAATCAACTAATTTAATCAATTAAAATCTAACATCAATTAATCACATAAAATTTTGCCACATAATTATAATTACTCGCTAATTATAATCCATGTAACACTTAACACATAATTTATCTAATTTAATTCTCTCAATTAAATCAGAAATATATTATAAAATTAATATACATCAACTAGATAAATATTAAACATTTATTTAATTAATATATAATACTTAATTAAATCACTCCACAAATCACATAATTTATTTATTTAACTCAATAAATAATTCACATAAAATATTTATTTAACTCAATAAATATTTAAAATTAAATATAAAATCTCAATCGTTACAAGGTTGGTGAAGTTCCTTTGAAATAGGAATTTTCCACTAGTTTGGACGCTTGTTTCTTCAACCCCTTTGTCAGTCCAGGATTCATGCTCTTGAGATCGATTATGATCCCTTATGGGATTGATCTCGGGTGTGGGAGGACGATCGATATCAGACCGGTTGGCCCGTTTGATCATTTTCCTGGTAATCTGATGCTGGTAGACGACTAGTTCTGCTAATTGTTCGATTCGTTCCTTGATTAAGTTTATTTCTTGCTCTATCAGGAACCTTCTTTCTTAAACTACCCAACTGTCTGGGGTGCCTTTTGATGGATGGAGTTGATTCTCCCATATAACGGAGGTACTTAGATCCTTTTCCATTTGTGGTGCTGATCATATTGATATTCTCCTCTTTATGTTGTGGTAGAGGATTGTCCTGTACATTGGGTTGCTCAGTCTTTGTGACCACAATCTCTCCGTTGTAAATCAAATCTTGGATCTTGTGCTTGAGAGACCAACAGTTTTGTGTATCATGGCCTGGAGATCCAGAGTGGTAAGCACACTTCTTGCTTGAGTCAAAATTTCGTCCACCAGTGTTGGTGGGTGGAAGGAGTTGGACAATCTTCTTCTGAGCTGTCAGAAGCTTGAACACGTTCTCGAGTGAATCTCCTAGAGGGGTGAAAGTTCTTCTATGCCTGACCTCCATATTCTTCTAGAATGGAGGGTGCTGGAGCTTGAAAAGGAGTATAATTCCTCTTTTGAATGGGCATACTGTTTGACTTGCACCTTGTATTCTGTCCTTGCAATACTAAGGACACTTCTTCATCTTTCTTTTTGTGTACCCTCCGTGGATTACTCCTGTAATTTTTGGACAGGATATGTTCAGCGACAGGTTCGAGGGCGGTCAGATCTTTCACAAGTTACTATTTATAGGTTACTATTCACTAGTTACTATTCACGAGTTGCTATTCATGGGTTACTACTTACGGGTTACTATTCATGGGTTACTATTCACGAGTTACTTTTCACGGAGTATTATTCACGGAGTATAATTCACGAGTTACTATTTATGGGTTACTATTCATGAGTTACTATTTACGGGTTACTATTCACGAGTTACTATTCACGAAAAAAATATTTTTTTCCTTCTGTCCAACTTATCTTTGATTGAATTCATGTTTTTATCTTCATGTCGATAATTTGGATATTCTTGAAGTCTGGATAAATTGAATTATCAATCTCTAAAACTTATCCTTGATTATATTTTATAATTATGGTGATAGAAATTCTCTTTGACTTGAGTGTAAAGATGGGTAGATTATTGGTATGATCATGACTATGAGTTCTCTTTGGCCAGTAGTGCAAAGATGAATTGTTGACTGGTATGATCATGACCATTGATCTTACAATTGAATATCTTTAGCTAGAGTGCAAAGGTGAATTGATCAACATGGTTATAAATATTGCATCTACAAATTCTGAAATGATTAGATATTTCTTTGAGATTTGCGTTTCATCTAATATCATTTCACTTGAATTTTTATTTACCTAAATTTTCTTATTAAATTTAATTGTTATCTTTGAAATATGAAACTTGAATATCTTTGACCTGTAGTGCAAAGATAGACAGGTGTTTGGCATAATCATGATTATTGATGTTGCTGTTGATATCTTGGCCCGTAGTGCAAAGATGAACTGTTGATTGATGAATATCTTTGGCCCGTAGTACAAAGATGGACAGGTGTTTGGCATAATCATGATTATTAATGTTGCTGTTGATATCTTTGGCCCGTAGTGCAAAGATGAACTGTTGATTAATGAATATCTTTGGCCTGAGTGCAAAGATGAATTTATTAGCATGATTATGAAAAGGAACTGTGATTTGGTATGACCATGATCTTTGGTGTTTCAGGTAAAGACAGGTGATGAAAATTATCTTCGTCCTGGATGCGAAGAGGAATTTATCAACATAATTATGATCATAAACTATTTACATGATTGTGGAGAGGAATTGTTGATTGATGTTACAGGGACAAAATATTGTTGGTGGACTTTTAACATAGAGAAGATAATAGACATGATGGTCTATTTGACTCTTCTAATGGATTGCTTATTCCGCTGCAGTTGTTGATCTAAAACTTGTTGTCTATTGTATTCTATCAGATTTTTCCCTATTGAGGGCTAAGGTTTTAAAGATCTGATTCATTACTGATGAAGGCTATTGATAATTTAATTATCTTTAGTCATAATATTCTTTACTGGGCTATTTATGCTCTCCCTTTTGCTTCACAATTCCTTTCAGGTAATAAAAGTGTAGCTGGATCGAGCGGGGATAACAGGGGAATAGAACGATGGTCTATAACTGTTAAAGTTTCCCATAAAACAATATGAGAATTATTTTATTGAGGATTTAAAATGTGTGTGTCGTATTTTATACGTCATTTAACAGTTGATTTTGGTGAAAAACTATAGGTGAGGTGAACCCTACTTTAGAAAGGTGTGTTGTCACTGTCATACATGATGTCTAACCATATACAACTTCATGTTATTATAAGACATGGTTGTGCACATCCACTTGCTGATTATATCTATGAGCACTACCTATATAATCTTGGAGTATGGTTGGAATATAATTCTCAGTTTGAGAAAATTGAGATAATTATATGGCAAGAGAATACCCACTATTGGAATGAGCAGGATAGTAATCTTCTCATTTCTCTGGGTCTATTAGGTCAACTAAGGTTAATTCTCAAGTCCTACGATATCTATTATAACTTAGAAGCATGGCCTCCTATGCACGAAGGTTTTCTTGAGCATTTTCCAAATATTTTAATTACTAAAACAGTTATTGACTGTACCTTTATGTAACGTATCATTGATAAGGAGTATGAGTACTGTTATTTGTATTAAAACTCACAGTTTATGTGTGGTCGTATTTTGCACGATAGAGTAATAGTTGGAATATGAAGATTTGTATTTGGATTTTGTTGAGTGTATCTGACGACCCAGAATGGGTTGTGTGGACCTATTTTGGGGGCGTCACATGAACTACTTTTTTATGTGGACTGTGGAGTAAAAAGTATAACGAAGTTTGGAGTAATATGCAGGTGATAATTTTTTCCAATGCTGATTTCATGGCTTTTTAACAGATCATTTACAACAGTAATATTTATGATGATTAATTCCGTGAATCATGTCCCTGGTACAACTAACTATAGTCTAGCTCTATATTACGTGATGAGTGCTCCTTTGAAAGATTCTCCTTTACTAGAGTGCTTTGTTAATGAAGATTATGCCTATAGGAGTTCAAGGTTTAAGCTCATACCATATATCTCTGAGGTTAGTATACGTTAACAAGCAATCAAATATGACTCTAATTGGGACACCATTTCTAAAAAACTTTTTTTCCCCCTTCACATTTTATGTTTTATTGAACATATTTTATCAATCTTCTAAAATGAAGACAACACAATGACCTAATTCTAGTTATAACCTGAAACTAATTGGACTCTAAAATATTACTTTGTGGTTGTCCTATTAGGGATCATAGATCGTAAAGCAGAGTGTCGGAAGGAAAGCTGGTTTGGTGGGTCAAGCACTCTAAGTTAATTATTTTCAAGGAAAGAACTACTTAGAGGTAATATTCTAGATCATGTATTTCACAAATCATGTGGGATGGAATTTTAAAATTCGGATATTTTATTGCAGTCAGGCTCAAGAACTAGTTGGAACTAATTTTTGAACTGTTATCGATACAAACCACAAGCTAATGTTAATCGACATCAAGGGGCTGCAAGTATAGAAATGCTTGTAGATACAATCACAGTAGAGGAAAGTGTCGTGGCTCCAATTTTAGAGTTTAACTTTCTTGGCTTGCCAATTCGACAGGTAATACTCCCTTGTTTCTTGTTGTTTTCGTTTTATATATGATATTTATTGGGGCATTATTGCTATTTATAAAAAATGAAAGAGCAGCCCACGTTATAAAAAACCTACTGCTATTGAAAGAACATTCTATATTATATGCTACAATGGCTTAGCTTTGTTGAGAAAATTTTTCTGTTGAATTTAATATGAGAGGGAAGGGTACGGTACTGATGTTGTATCTGTTGGGAGGTGGGGAAAATATATTTTCCTTTTTTGAAGTAATGTTTGTTGGCCTTCTACTGGAGTATACAAATATTATCCTTTCGGCGTGTTTTGCATAAATGTGGTTTATGTTGTTACATGCATGGTGCGTCATTTGGACTTGCTATGCTCCCTCACTTTTCTTTCCTAATTCTACCAAAATCTTTCGTCTCTGGTTGTTTTGTTGCTGATTGAGTAACCATGGCTACGTAAAACAACCATGCTACCCACATTTGGGACAATTATATTGTTGTTGTTTTGGTAATGTTGATTGTTGAAGTCTTGTTTAGATTTTTTAAAATTATTTTGTCTGAGGCTTAACTGTGTTATGAAAAATTTAGTTCACTGAACAATTGTTAATTTAATATGTCTGAAAATTACATTCGTCCCTTTTTTTCATATATTTAGAGGCCGCAATAGAAAATTACTATATCATTTGCTCGCCATTATATTATGTCATTGTATAATTATGAAACACTCTTGATTTGCTTCTCATTAACCACTAAAGGTCCAATACTTCACTCAAGTGTTTATTATTTTTTGCTAGTAAGGAATATTCCATTGTCAACCTGATTATCATCCCAACATGATGTAGACTCATTGCATTTTTTCTGCAAATATTTCATGTCAGATAATGTTTTTAATTAATTTTTTATTGCTAATATTTTTAACGTGTTCTATTTTTGAATGTTTATTCGCACGAACTTATCAGGGATTCTCAATTGAGTAGAATTTATAATATAGTTCTCTACTTTAAGTTTCAGGAATACATGAAGCTACGTCAAGGTTGGTCTAAATGAAGCTCTTTTTACCTATATTGAAGCTAGTAAAGCTCGGTTTAACAAGATGAAGGTCTTCATATAGTTTCTTCAGTAGCACAGACTGTTCGTTTATATGCTTTTGAGAACATATTGAAAATGTTACATCATTTCATGCCTTACGTGACTAAAGAACTTTGGTAGTTTAGATAGTTGATTGTGAGGATGATGAATGATCATGTACTGGATGATTTTATTTAGTTAATAATATTTGAGTTTTTTTCTATTTCAGCCATAATTTGTTATGGGGTCAGTGAGACACGATTTATTTTTTTTGTAAAATAATTTTGATATTCATTACATAACAGGATCATCAATAACGGATTTGGTAATGATACAATCAAAATCTATTTCGTTACCAAACGACAATGTATAGTGTCGTTGCTAATTGACAATTTTTGTTGCTCTCGAAAAATAATCAGCATCGAATATTATCGTTGCTAATTGATCATAATTATCGATAATAAAACCAACAACAACGAATAATTTTGTTGCAAATTAATATATGACCGATTTATTATGCACATTTAGCGACGAAAATCGTTGCCAAAAAGTATACAATTAGCAACGATAAATAAGTATTACTAGTTAAGGTAATAATTTTCATATTGTTTAACAACGATAAATATCGTTGGCAAATGTGTATCAAACACAACAAATTTCATTTTTCATTGAAAAAAACAGATTATTTTCGTTGCCAATTAAACAGATTTTGCAACGAAAGTTGCTTTTCAGTAACAATTTCTTGATAAATTTACGACAAAATATTTCGTTGTGAAATGATCTATGATTTTACACGAAAAGAAACTTTCGTTGCGAAATATCTCATTTTCTACAACAACAACAAAAATTTGTTGCTAGATAATTAGCAACGCTTATTGTGTAACGAATGGTCCAACGACCGAAAAATCGTTGCAGATGACCTTTGGCAACGAAATTTCGCACCTTTAACAACGAAAACTGTTTGTTGCAAAATCACCATTTTTTGTAGTGCCAAGTCAAGAATCGCAGGCTTCTTTCGAAATCGTGGAGTCTGCAAGTCATCTCAAATAAAGATCGTAGTCAGTCAAGCGCTTTTAAAACTAAAGCAGAATCGTAGAGTATACTACGATTCCCATCAATTAAGAAATCTAGAATGAATCGCTTACAACCACTCACCAACACACAAGGATCGTAGTGAGAAGACAACGATCACAGTGCTCTTCAGTTAGCATCAGAAGTGTAAAGATTCGCCTATCTGATGAAAGAGGATGTTTAACAGTAAAGACTGACATATAAATGTTGGCATTTCAAAAATCTCAATGCTCTCACAAATATCCTTAGTTTAAATCTAAGAAACAAGGGAAAAGAAAAGGTAACTTCCAACTGGTCTGCTGAAAGAAACTTTTCAGGTGTTAGGTGCGAAAGCAGTCTGCAGTGTCAGGCAAGTCAGAAAGGAGTGAACCATAATCCCATAACGTCAACATCAAGTGCTCAGAACGTCTGAAGCATTAAATGCTCAAATGGAAGCTTTTCAACGGGAAGAATTTAAAGACTCCTACATATGACAAACAGATTGAAGATTTCAAATTAAGCAAGACCGCACAAATCACAAGAACATCTGTCAAAGTCAAACTCTACGATCCTAACGAAATATCTTGCTTCGCTACTCAGTTCTTCAGAACTTATGCTTAAGGCAACTGAGTAGCACCACAACGAACAAACTCTCATCACAGAGCAACCTAGTCTGATGGGCTTGAAGAGTTCTCAGTGAACTAGTATTCCAAGTCTGTTGGGCTTGAAGTGTTCTTAGTGAAATAGAGTTCCAAGGCTGCTGGTCTTGAAGGAATCTTAGTGATTCAAATCTGTACATATATCATTAGTGGATTTTCTACTCGTGGATTAGAAGTCTTAAGTACTCTGAACAACTTAAACAACTGTGTCATTTATATTCTATTATTTACTAACTGCCATATCTTTCATATCTATTATAACTGTTATTTGAACTATAATCTTGGTTTTATCTTAAGGGGAATAATTAAATCATATATTCTGATGTGGTTAATTAATTATTTAATTAACAAATCTGTTAGTAAAAGTCTTAAAATATCGATTCAACCCCCCATTCTAGATAACTATTGTACCTCCGGGAACTAACAGAAGGAATGAATTGTACGGTAACTATTTACTCACTTGTTCTTTTATGATTAATATTGAAACCTATATTATCTAGAAAGTCGTTGATCGCTAAGGGGGCTTATTGTTATCGTAGAATAAATGTTATTTATATAAATGAATTATTAGTTTAATTTATTTATTTAAATAAGATTAGAATTGTTCTAATTGATTTATTCACAACCGGTTTAATATGGAGAACTTAAAGGATCAAACCATAAAAGGAAGAATATTTATTAAAGAAGCTAATGACATAGTCGTAATAATAAGTTAAGTATGTTTAATTTAATCTATGGTGATAGAATAAATTAAATAACTTAATATTTATTATTTAATATTTTGAAAATATTAAATAAAAAGTAATAAAAGAAGTCTTATTATTATTATTACTATTATTATTATATAATTTCTAAAGGAGTGTGGGAATTAATTAATAAGATACTCTCTGTCTCATATATTCCTAATAAGATTAGGAGGCTAATTAATTAAAGGAGTTTAATTATTTCCAATAGGATTGGGAAGCCAAATTAATTAAAAGGTTTAATTAATTAATATGAAACCATATGCCTAAATGGTTTAGGAGGGTTGCCTACATCTATCAATAAGAAAGTCTTATTATGGAACAGGATTACACTACACACTATTCCAATAATTGGGAGAGTATACACATTCTATAAAGATAGAATTAGGGTTTGTCAAACACCCATCTTCTTAGTTCTTCTTCTTCGTTGGTGGATTACCTTCAGAGGTCAAACGCTTGGGTGGCTTGCATTGATCAAAGAAATGAATCAATCTCGTGAATTCAAGTTGGAGTAGAACTTGTACATGTGGAAGCTCGATCTACAAGGGTATGAATGTAACACCTGAGAAATTCAGACGTTTATGTAAATGGATTTTATTTGAGTATTTGAATAAAATCATATTTAATGTTTATTAAAGTGAGTAAGCTATTTCTAGGTTGTTCTATGACCTAGATGAGGTAAATATGGTTAGTATTCTGGCTACGTGCTAGAATTAAATCATATGAATTTATAAGATGAAAATAAAAGATTTCTGGGAATAAAAATATTTATGGAAAAAAGACGAAATAAGCACTATTCATATATAAAACCCTAAGGGTTAGGGTTTGACGCTAAAGGTTAGGGTTTGAGATCCTATACTTTTTTGGGAGTTTGGAATGTTGGAATGACATTCCGTCGAAAGATTTGACAGTATTATATCGTGAAAAGTTAAGTTAGCCGAAAAAAGTTTTCATGGGAGAAAATCACTATTCATCCGTTTCTGCTCGGGAATTATTATTGAAATTTCGAGAAGCGCGTAATGATAGGATTTCAAGACAAATTCGAATGTGACGAACGAGAATTTTATAATTTAATTTAAATATTTATTGAATTAAATAAATATTTTTGATGATTTAATTATTGAGTTAAATAATTTTTTGATAGAATTGTGGTAGATTAATTTAATTATACGTGTTACATTAATTAAATTAATGTGGAGAATTTCTATAGTTCAAAATATGTACTTAATGAGTTTATTCGATTAAATGAATTATTTAAGAAGCATAATATTAATCTAATTAATTTGATAATTAATTAGAGATTTAATGATTTGACATGATTAATAAATGAGAATTTTAATAATGTGATGATATGATTTAATGTGGATTATTATATTTTATTTAATTAAAATTAAATAAGATTATTTGATTAATTAAGTGTGACAATTAAAACTATGTAATAAACATGTAATTAAATTAAATGAAAAGAAGTTAGTAAAGGAGACAACCAAACAAGGCATAAGGATCATAGGAGCAGTTAAGGTCTGATGCGCCTAACTGCTACCCATGACTTCACCGGTTATATTATATACGTAGTTATATAACTTATATACTGTATCATATATTGCATGCATATCAGAGAACCTTAGAGAGAAATTGAGAGAGAATTGAGAATTTAAGAGAGAAAAGTTGGAGAATTAAAGTTCATAGCATCAAACAGAGTTAGCAAAGGTAATCTCTTCATCCCAAGTTCTATACTTTACGTATTGTATTTTTCTCCATTAAAGCATATTTAAGTTCTCTGTAACTAAATTGTATGGATGATTGTTGTAGATATGATTATATATGTGTTAATATATGATTATAACATGTTTTCTATCATCTATAAATGTTTTAAATGATTAAAACCTTATAATTAGGTTAAATTAGAATTTTAAAAGTCACAGAGTATGAAGAACATGAATATAACCCTTACGTACAAATTTTCATGCTTTAGTTGTCTATTAAACGTTAAATTGATAATTGATTATTACTATGTATGTTTAAACGAACAAAACGGACTTTAAACGGACAGATTCGGAGTTATAACGAATCTATGATGTTGAATTTCATGAATTTCCTCAAAACTTTACAAAATACCAAAAACAGAGAAATTATGTGCTTTAATTCGACCAAGTATGTGAATTAAATTGTCAAATGCATTCTATGTATGTTACTACATGTTCTGTGAAGTTTATACTTCATGGGTAACATTAAGAATCGTTGTTTGAACTTAATTTGCATTTATTTGGCTTTTTCCGTGCACTGTTCGCGAACTGTCAGACATTATTGCTACTCGGCGTTGCAGCGCCAGGCAGGCTGTGGCTGACGTAAGCATGGCGCGACAGCGCTGATTTTGAGAAGGAACCCAGCGCTGTAGCGCCAGGTCACAGACTCGAGTGACGTAAATGTAACGAATGAGAATTTTATATATTAATTTTAAATATATATTGAATGAAATAAATATTTTAATTGATTTATTTATTGAGTTAAATAAATAAATTATGTGATTATGTAGAGTAATTTAATTAAGTGTTATATATTAATTAAGTGATTATTTAATATTTAATTTAATTAATGTGTGATGACTTTATGGTATGGTTTTAATTTAATTGAGATAATTAAATTAGATGACGTTTATGTGATGATTGTTGCATGAAATTATAATTAGCGAGTAATTATAATTGTTATGTGGTAATTTTTCTGTGGATAATTGATGTTAGCTTTTATTTAATTAAATTAGAAGGTTGGAATTTAATTAAATAAAGTGTAACATTAAAAATATGTGCTAAAGGATTTATTAACATAAAGAAAGGGGTTTTTAAATTAGTTTTACCAAACAAGGCCCTTAAAACTGTTTTAAAAGATTTTTGCCAAACGACGCCCTTGCACCTATTTTAATCTTGTTTTACCAAACATGGCCTTAACTATTAAAAAGATAGTTTTCAAATATAAAGTTGTTTTGCCAAACAAGCCTTATGGCTTGTTAAATTCAAAATTTATAACTTATGTAATAAAATGTAATTAATATACGTATTAAGTAGATGGCAGTTACATATATTATATAATTATATGTATTATATGTATATCAGTTAGTTTATACTACGTTAGAAGAAATATCAGTGTTAGAAGAAGAAAGAACAGAGAAGAAAGTTAGAGAGAAAAAAGAGAAAGAAAGAAGAACAAGAAGAGGGAAGCTTTGCTAAATAAAAACAAGTCACCATACTTATCTTCTTCCTCTAGAACTAGAAAGGGTATAATCTCTAACCTCATATTGTAGAATTTGGTTTGTATGTTCTTTAAAGTTTAAGTTCTCTGTTAAGCGAGTTCTTATGAAAATTTGTGTAAACATGAAATACTATGTATAAATTGTGTTCTAACATGCTCATATATGATTTGTATGCCTAATTAGTTGTTTAATTCATATAAACATGATGAACATGAAGGATTCATGTTCATCAAAAGCTATAATGATGTATTTTGAAAAAATGTATATAGTTTCTTTTAAAATCAAAAGTTTATGTTTGATCGTTAATTGTTGTTAAATTAATTGTAGATAATGATAGCATATTTAGAAACTAATTGATTATGCTTGAAATTGTGTGAATTGGTTTAAAAATAAATTCACAGTGTTTGATTTCATCAAGAACATTTAACAATGGTTGTTATTCAAAAATCATGAAATTGGAGTTTTGATTATGTGTTTTAATGATTTAATATGTTAAAATATGTTAGAAGTTGTAAATTTTATTTTCTGTGAAGTATTATATGAATTATGTTGGCTAAATTCAGAACTCGATGTAGAGGAATAAGCCAAATTGGCTTTTTCTCTGCACAGTTCGCGAAACAAGTCTGCTGCCGCTGCAGAGGGCCCGCCCCGACGGGCCTACCAAGGCCAAAACACCCGCCCCGGCGGGGGGGGGGGGGGGGTTGCAGAAAAGAAAAAATATTGCTATTTTGTGTACTTTTGTTAGATCATGAAAAGTTAACCTAATGTGATAATGTGATAACATATTAGGCATACATTAAAATGATAAATGAATATTAATAGATTATATTAATAAAATATAATATATGATTATAATTTTGAATAATTATAATTACAAGTAAAGGTTTAAGTCCAATTATAAATTGTTAAATTATACTGAATATAGTCTGATTATTTTTAATCAAAGTATATGTTTAACTTAAATTATAATTTGTTTAAATTATAATTAATATAAGATGTAATTATAATTTGATTAATTATAATTAAACGGAATGTTTAATTTGAATTATAATTTATTTAATTATAATTTAATTAATATGGATACATAATTATGATTTGATTAATTATGTCAGTATATAATGTGAACATGTGATGTGATTAACTATGTGATTATTAATTTAATAATTAGAGAGGAATGAGTTAACCTAATGAGTTAACTAATTATGTGAATTAGTTATATGATAACTAATTTAGATTATTATGGTTAAACATATATGTGTAGGATTTGTTAAGGAACGTGATAGTAATTGTAGCTTACGCTTGAGGCAAGTCTTCTATCCCTAAACTTGTTCATTATATGCAAGTGTTTTAAATTCAAATATATATTGTATTTGAGATTGTCCTTTTATTTCTGCAATGGACAAGTACTTATTTAAAGTCATGGGTTAATTAAATTGACCTTGACTTAATTGTTCAAGTAAGGCCTATCTTATCGTTCGTATGCTTTAAGTTTAAATTCTAAAGCATAAGTTATTTCATAATTCGTTATTATTGAATTATTCTTGATTGTGAGTCAATTCAACTACTCCTTAGTTGATGATAGTTGAAACTCTAAATTTCCTTTTAGCTATCCAAACCAAACTTTCTTTGGTGCGGACTTGGATCAAATACTGAGATAAACAACCCTATTTATTAGGGGAGGTTACTATGCAAAAGCATTAAATGTTTGTGCACAATATATAGTACGAAGGGCTGATCCCCCTAACTACGAGTTGAGAGTCCATAGTCTAAATGACTGTTAAAGGTTTTAAACAGAATTGTTTATAACCTAGGATAAAGTTCAAGGTCTTATGACCCTCAGATGTTTTCAATATTCGAAATTTTAAATATTGATGAAAGAATTATTATTCAATTCTTTATTGTTGATGAAAGTAAAGTTATTCAAATCTTTTGAAGTTATTCAGTTATGTTATATTATTGTTGTATTCCAAGTGAGCTTTTGTTTGCTCACTCTTGCATATTTAATAAATCCCTTGTAGTTAAAGCCGAGAACGTTGACGTACCGTCAACAAGTAAGGGAAAGGCAAGATGAACAAGTGAAGACTTGTTATCTTTTGATTTTGATTGTAATAAGACTTGATGTTTTGATATTTTATTTTTGCATTATTGTTTATGTTAAGGTTAGATAAACCCTGGGATATTTTGGTTTAAGGTTGTAATCCTTTTTATAAGGAAGATTTTTATTTAATTATAAGGTTGTAATTTATTTTGCATTCCTTATTATTGGGTAGATGTATATTTTATTTAGATAGTGAACACAAAATCGTGTGGAAATGAAGTACCCGGATTTGGAGGTGTCACAGGTTGGTATCAGAGCTTTAGGTTATGAACCTTAGGTGGGGGAAAAAACCTTAGGTAGTAGCCTTATAGGAAGATCGAAAAGATAGTGGTGATAGGTAAAGATAATAAATTACCTGATGTGCTATGTGTTTACGTTTAAGTATTCGAAGAGTATCGATCGATATCATGTAATAATTAAACTTTAAAATTTTATTGTCAGGATGACGAACGTTGAAGAGTCCAGTCAGGCTAGAGAGGAGTTACCTCAGATGCCGAGGGACGAGGAGCCCCGAGACATCCATGTGGTCTGGGAGCAGTTGGTTCGGAGAGAGCCATCTCCATTGATCACCATAACTGGTCAGGAGCATGAGTCGATGTCTGACAGAGATGATGAGGACGAAGATGAGTCAGAGGAGGAAGAGGAGGAGGAGGATCCTGAAGAGGAATTCCCACCTCACTCGACTAGTGCTGAGATGTACGAGGAGGTCTACGACCACAACGTGGAGCTACATGGTCGAGTCGGAGAGCTCGAAGTAACCATACAGCAGCAAGACGAGACCATTGAAGAGCTGGACATTGAGGTTGGAAACGTGAAGTGGGATCTAATCCACGCAGAGAGTGATAGAGACGATGCACGGGCTGAACTAGAAAGGCTGAAAAACGACATTCGGGAGGAGTTCGCAAAGCATGCCAGAGCGGAGGAAACAAGCTTGAGGCTACTCAACGTGCCGATCGAGCTAAAGACGAGGCTCATCCAAAGAATGCCAAGCTGAGGGAGACGGAATACGCTTTCCATACGGCTATAGAGAGGGCCCAGGATCGTGACTTTTATTACCCAGCTCAGTTTCAAGGTTTACCATGGTACGTGGTGGATCGTAGAACGGTGTTCCGGGTGATTGAGGAAGAACGCAGAGAGGCTGTGCGATGTCTTAATATGCCTAGATAGTAGAATTATTAACTATGTGTTTCTTTATGTAATAAATAAATTTAAATCCCATAATTGAGATAATAATGGGATAAGATAATGATGTAATCCTGTAACTTGTTCCAGTTCAAGAAAGATGATGTAATAGCAGAGATGCTATCTATTCTATGTTTTTAAAACTACAAATGAATTAATAAAGAAGTTTATTGACGTGCTATGTGTTCCTTGTGAATGAAATTATTTAAATGTTTAAGTATGAACTTGAATACTTAAGAATTGAGTAAAGGATCTAATAAGAATATTTCTTAACAGAAAATGCCTCCTAAAAGAAGACCTACACGTCAAAAACCCAAGGGTTCGACGAACAACAATAACAACAATAACGATGGGACGAATCCCAATTCAGTTCAACAGTTAGTGAACCTGCTGACGGGAGCACTTGCGAATCAGCTGTAGGTGCGAGGTATGACGTTTAAGGAATTTAAGGCAGTAGTACCGCCGAAATTCCAAGGATCGGTAAACCCGATTGATGCCCAGACGTGGGTAATGGAGATGGAGAAGGTCTTCAAAGTAGCAAGAGTTGGCAAGGACCAGAAGACGGCTTTCGCGACTCTTGAAGTCGGATGCTAGTTTCTGGTGGCAGGCCAATAAGACCAGAGAAGAAGAAGGTGTTATAGTGTGGGACCGTTTCAAAGAGATGTTCTTTGAAATGTACTTTCCCGTTAGCTAGCAAGACCAGATGGAGGTCCAGTTTTTAGAGCTTAAACAGGGAGGGATGACAGTGTCAGAATACGCCGCGAAGTTTACTGAGCTGGCCAGGTTCGCTATATACTAGGTTAGTATTGACGCAAGGAAGGAGAGAAGGTTTGAGCGGGGACTGAAGCCCTGACTCTATAGCAAGGTCTCCATATTTTAGTTGAATGCATTTACAGCTGTACTGGAAAAGGCCATCCTCGCTGAAGGTGGAACCGACGCGGTGACCAAGTTCAATCAGGACAAGAAGAAGAAGAATGAGACAGAGAACAAGGCTGATGGTAGCGGGGCTATCAACTAGAAAAGGAAGTGGAACGATAATATCTCTGCTGGATGTCAACAGGGAAACCAGTAGAATAAGAAGATTAAAGCATGTGTGACATGCGGGAAGAATCACACTGGAGTGTGCATGAAGGGAAGACGGGTGTGCTTCAACTGTGGTCAGGAAGGCCACATTGGGCCGAATTTCCCAAACCCGAAGAAGGGGGCATGCTACACATGTGGATCCAAGGATTATATGGCTAGAAGTTGCCCAAAGAAGCTAGCAGGAGGGTCAACAAGGAATGGAGGAAATGGCAGAGACAGCACTCTGACTATCGCTGGACCACTACAGGCCGTTCGACCCACTGCCCGCACATTTAACATGACGGTGCAGGATGCTGTGCAATCAAAGGATGTGGTGTCAGGTATTATTCTGGTCAATAGCATAAATGTATATGTATTATTTAATTCGGGTGCTACTTGTTCATTCATATCTGATGATTTTACTAAAAGACTTACCTAAAGAGGAATTAGTTTATCCCTTGAACATAGAGATTGTGAATAGGGAGGTTATTCCTGTTAGGTTTGTATACAAGAACTGTAGATTGGACATTCAGGGCCAGGAATTGAGGGTAGATTTGATTCCGATAAAACTTGGGAAATTCGGTGTGATACTGGGTATGGATTGGTTGTTTAACCATGGGGTAGTAATCGACTGTCAGAAGAAGTCGGTAAACTTTACGACTCCGTCGAAGGTAGTATTCTATGGTAGCAAATCACATAGACAAGTGAGTTGTCTGACGATCATGCAAGCCAAGAAACTTTTAACGCAAGGCTGTGTAGGATATCTAGCCTACATAGTAGATACTCGTAAGGAGAGCCCGAAGATAGAAGAGATATTAGTGGTTAGGGAGTTTGTGGATGTATTTTCGAGTGATTTACCAAGACTTTTGCCATATAGAGAGATAGAGTTCGTAATCGAATTAGAGCCGGGAACTGCTCCGATTTCGAAAGCTTCATACAGAATGGCTCCATTCGAGATGATGGTTTAACTACAAGAATTATTGGATAAGAAGTATATTCATCCAAGCGTTTCACCGTGAGGAGAGCCAATTTTTTGTCAAGAAGAAGGATGGATCAATGTGGCTATACATTGATTATAAGGAGTTGAACAAAGTTACGATCAAGAATAGGTATCCTTTACCTAGGATCGATGACTTATTCGATTAACTGAAGGGTGCTAGATACTTCTCGAAAATCAATTTGAGAAGTCGGTATCATCAGTTGAAGGTGAGAAGGGAAGATATACCGAAGACGGCTTTTAGAACTCGGTATGAACATTACGAGTTCTTAGTGATGTCATTTGGTCTAACAAATGCCCCAGCTGCATTTATGGACTTAATGAATAGGGTATTTAAGCCATTCCTAGATAAGTTTGTGGTGGTGTTCATAGATGACATCCTGGTTTATTTCAAAACTGAGGAGGAACACACCGAACATTTGAGACTAACCTTAGAATCGCTGAGACGAGAGAATCTTTATGCGAAGTTCTTGAAGTGTGAATTCTGGTTAGAACGTGTGCAATTTCTTGGCCACATGATTGACAAAGATTGGATTTCGATAGATCCATCGAAGATTGAAGTTGTAATGAATTGGGATAAGCCGAAGACGCCGTCTGAAGTGAGGAGTTTCTTGGGATTAGTAGGTTATTACCGAAGATTCATTCAGGATATTTCTAATATCGCGACTCTGTTGACGAATTTGACTCGTAAAACAGTTAAATTTATATGGACACAAAAGTGTGAGGAAAGTTTTCAAGAGTTGAAGAAAAGGTTGAGTACTGCGCCTGTGTTGTCTTTGCCGGATAGTACGGGGAATTTTGTAGTATACAGTGATGCCTCACATAAGTGATTAGGCTGTGTGCTGATGCAGAATGGCAAAGTCATTGCCTACGCATCAAGTCAGCTTAAGGATTATGAGAAAGGGTATCCGACCCATGATTTAGAATTGGCGGCAGTAGTGTTTGCTCTGAAGATTTAGAGACACTACCTTTATATAGAAAGGTGTGAGATATACACAGATCATAAGTGTTTGAAGTATATCTTTACATAGAAAGACTTGAACATGCGCCAAAGAAGATGGTTGGAACTAATAAAGGACTACGACTGCGAGATACTTTACCATTCGGGTAAAGTTAATGTGGTTGCAGACGATTTAAGCCGGAAGGGCAGGGAGAAGTTGAATATGTTAACTGATCAGGACCAATTAATAGAAGAGATGGCTAGATTGAAACTAGAAGTAAAGTATCCGAAGGAATTGGATGAGAAGTTGTTTCAAGTAACTACTGGTTCTACCTTGGTAGACAAGGTGAAAGAAGCACAACTTCACGATGTGGAATGTTAGAAGATCCGTAAGAGAATAACCGATGGCGAAGAAATCAAGTTCAAGATCGATAACGAAGGACTGTTACAATTTGAGGGAAGAATCTGGGTACCGCCAGTACCGGACGTCAAAGAGGAGATTTTGAGCGAAGCTCACAAATCAAGATATTCGATTCACCCTGAGAGTACGAAGATGTACCAGGATCTCAGACACCATTTCTGGTGGCCGAATATGAAGAGGGACGTTGCTAAATGCATTGCGAGATGCTAAACGTGCCAAAAAGTTAAAGCAGAACACCAGATACCAAGTGGATTGTTGCAACCGTTAGAAATTCCAGAATAGAAGTGGGAACATATCACGATGGACTTTGTGGTTGGTCTTCCAGTGACTCAGAAGGGTTTCGATCTGATATGGGTAATAGTGGATCGACTGACGAAGTCAGCACATTTTCTACCTATCAAGATTAAGTTCAACTTGGATTAGTTAGCAAAACTCTACGTTAAGAAGATTATTTCTCGACACGGTGTTCCGGTGTCGATTGTGTCCTACAGAGATCCGCATTTTAAGTAGAATTTCTGGAAGCCTTTACAAGAATGTCTGGGAACGTAATTGCAAATGAGTACGGCGTACCATCCTCAAACTGATGGCCAGAGCGAACGAATGATTCAGACGCTAGAGGACATGCTGAGAGCTTGCGTTATGGATTTCAAAGGAAGCTGGGATGATCATTTACCATTGGTGGAATTCACCTACAACAATAGTTACCACGCGAGTATTGGCATGCTGCCTTTCGAAGCGTTATACGGCAGGAAATGCAAAACTCCGTTGCGCTGGGACGAAGTCGGTGAACGTCAACTGTTAGGACCAGAATTGGTATAACAAACCGCTGAAATCGTGAAGCTGATCAGAAGCAGATTGGTTGCTGCTCAAGACAGATAGAAGAAGTATGTCGATCAACATCGACAGAACCGAGAGTTTGTAGCAGGAAGCTTTGTTTTTCTGAAGGTATCTCCCTGGAAAGGGAAGATTCGATTTAACAAGAAGGGGAAGCTGAGTCCCCAATTTATTGGACCTTTGGAGGTACTACGAAAGGTGGGCGAAGTGGCTTACGAGGTGGCATTACCTCTGGAGCTAGACAATATACACAAAGTTTTCTATATTTCTGTGTTGCGACCGTACAAACACGACTACAAGCATATAATAGAATACGAGCCTTTATAGTTTGATAAAGACTTAACGTATGAAGAAGTGTCTGTTCAAATAGTTGATAGAAAGGAACAAGTACTTAGTAATAACGTGATACCTTATGTTAAGGTAATCTGGAGGAACCACAGTGCTGAAGAAGCTACGGGGGAACTCGAAGAAGTAATGAAGGAAACATATCCCAATTATTTGCGTAATTATTCATGTAAATTTTTGTATACCGATTCTGGGAACAGAATCTTTTTAAAAGGGGAAGAATGTAACAGATGTAATTTTTTTTTTTTTTTTGTGATTCTGGGGACAGAATCTTTTTAAGGAGGGAAGACTGTAACGAATGAGAATTTTATATATTAATTTTAAATATTTATTGAATGAAATAAATATTTTAATTAATTTATTTATTGAATTAAATAAATAAATTATGTGATTGTGTAGAGTAATTTAATTAAGTGCTATATATTAATTAAGTGAATATTTAATATTTAATTTAATTAATGTAAGAACCGTGAATTTCATGAATAATTTTTTTTTTAGTTTTTTATTTTGATATAATAAGAAAACGAATACGTATTGGAAGATAAATGTGTACGAGTTATGAGATAAGTAATTCGATTATATTAAATTGAATTTATAAATATGGAGAATTACGACGAACTCGTAGAATGCCTTGTGTGGCATGAGAATGGAAATGATGATGATGATTTAATTAATTAAATGATGAAGGAATTAATAAGTGAAGGATTAATTAATATTACATTATCAATTAATCGTCGTAATTAGTAATAGCATATTAATAAGTAATTATTATAATGTGTTATTATGAGTAACAAAACATTTACGAGTAAGTAATTGATGAATATGATTAGAGTTATATTTAATTGATTATTTGTTGAGTGCAATACATGTAATAGTTAATCGTACAATAATATTATTAAGTGTTATTATGAATAATAATCAGTTATAGAGTAAATGAATTATTAAGTGAACAGATAATCTATATTAATTATTAATTATTATTATGAGAAATATAATAATAATCTATTGATTTAGTATGTTTGCAAGTAATGATTGGATACTAAGAAAATGGTTTATAAATATAATAGGATTTATATTGTTGAGGAATGTGATTATTTATCGTATAATAATAATTGATAGAGGTAAATTAATAAAGAAATTACTACGTGAACAATTAATCGATATTAATTGTTATTTACTTTCTATTATGAGAAAATAGAATATTAATAATGATTAATTGATAATGTGTTGATTATTATTATTGCGAATAATATAATAATAATAAGCAACTTGTTTATAAATATAATAAGATTTATATTTATTTTACGTGATAATTAATCATATAAATGTTAGTTAAGTACTATAGAAATTAATAACTTCATTAATTTATGAAGAAGGAATTGATTAATATTTTATTAATTAATTAATTGCCATTATAAAACAAAATAAGTCATTAATATAATGAGATTATATTAATTGTTATGTCCATGTATGCGAAATTAAATATATAGAATATGTGGGATACAAATATATTATATAGTGTAGTGCGACATTCATGTGACTATGCTATATTTAGAAACCACATATTAAGAATTATTAAACTATATTATATGATGCAATGTGATTGTACGTATTGAAACCAGATGTTGTGATTAAATAAATTATATGAGTTACATAATAAAGCTTATGTGACAACATGTGGTATGTGGCTAAATTAAAAGATGTACTTCATATAATATTATCATAAATAAACAAATGTTATGTGACAATATGTATATATGGATACATTAAAGGTGTACTTATGGATTATCAAATTGAACTAAGTATGAGGGGAAACAAATAAATGGATTACCTATTTTAATATTGATGAGGAATTAAAATAATAATTATTTCAATGATTATAAATAATTGAAATAATATGGTTTATGGTAATGTGGAAAGATAATACCCAATTAGATTATATTCGGTATTATAACTGAACATGGATTATATGTGTGCAAGTCACACTTACTACATTATGTGAATTATATTGTGGCATGGATAAAATGTATACAAGATATAACCTAAAAGTACATATAATATATAACATAAGTATATGGTATGTGTATTGTAATACAAGTGTAGCATGTAGTTCATTTGCAAATGCTGAGATTGATATTGCTTGTCCCATAATATAAGGCACTTCTTCTCCTTCACGTGCATAGCCATAAGGCCTAAGCCTACTCTCTACTCCTTAAACTCAGTAAAATCACAGCAATGATGAACAATAATATGGATTTCATGATTGCTTTTGACAACTAATTACCTACCCTCTAACAACCTTCATGCAATCCTTCAATCCATGGGTTTGATTTAGTGGAAAATGGCAATGTCTGTATAATCTTTCTTCTATAAATATGAACTTTTTTCTTCATTTTTAATTTGATGAGAGTTTGCATAAGTGGTGAGTGAAAGAAATATATATATATATATATATATATATATATATATATCAGTAGAAGAAGATTGGATTAGCAACAAGTTCTATTTGAATTCTAGCAGAGGTATAATCCCTCTTTCATTGTTCTTCATTTATGTTCACTGTCAAATTTTCGATTCTTGAATTAAGCATGAACTTCATGATTTTGTAATTTGATAATGTTAATAAGTAGCTATATTAGCTTTTAAGCATATTGGTAATGCAATACTGTTAGTTATAATCAAATTCGTAGGAAATTTTATGATTTGGGCTGGAACCTGCCGAAGCAAGGAACTCACTGGTGCTGGCCGAAGCACGGCGCAACTGCGCCGATTTATAACAGAGGCGCAGCGCAGCTGTGCCGACCTCTAGAGACCGTTCCTTATTCTGTTTGCAATCTGATCAATTCTAGTATACCAATATGACTTGAACATGCATGGAAATAAGTTTAACATGACTATTTAGGTTCCTTGGCATAGCATGAATATGTTGGTTGGTGATTAGTATGCATGTAATAAGGGAAAATATAGTTTTGAAAATAGGCTTTAATGAAAATAATGAACCTTAAGTTCTGATTTTGTTAAACATGCATACATGAGATAGCATACACATGATTGATTTATGAACATGAATAAGCATGAGTTATGACTTATAGTCCTTTGTTCATAATCAAATTGATAGGTATTGAGCTAGCAAAACTTTTCCAAAGAAAAACTTGATATATTCAGACTAATATACATGAACATTACATGATATATGTTCTGACCTTGTGAAGAGGTTAACATGATTTAACTACACATGAAAAGAGCGTTAAGGACGTTTTGTATATGCGAAAGTGGGTTGTTCAAGTTTAAATAAACTTTCACAACAAGCTTGGATGTGTTATAATCTAATAAACATGATGTAGTGTATATTCGGGAGTAGAACATGTGTGATTTATATTTCTTATGTGACCAAACACACTACATACGCATGCTCATTTTTGGATAAACACATTGAAAGTTACTCAAGCATGAGTTAGAGATATTTTGAGGAAATAATTAATACTAAGTATACATACAAACTGATATCATGACTACCTCACATGTATGCATGGCAAACATTATATCCTTTGTGATTTCATGATCTTGATTAGCTTTAGCTCATTTGAAATCATAAGTTAAAAACCATAGCGTATCAAGAATAAGTGTAAGATCGCAATAAAAGTATGCAAGACCCTTTAATATGTTATTATATTATATGTGAATGTTGAGTTCATGACCGGACAGAAACCACAAGGCAACAACTTAGCCTTGGCTTGGCCAGAGGGCTGCGCAGCTGCGCCGGCCCTAGGCTTAGCCATGGCGCAGCTGCGCCAGACTGGAATTAGGATTGAGTCAGTTTATTGATCTGATTTTGGCAGTTAGCTTATATGATTACTTTAACTTGTAGTATACGATCAGTATGCTAAGTAATGTGTTAAAAGGCATGCTAAGTGATAGAATTGAACGTTTGATTATAAACTTCCCAATGATAAGTCTAAAAGGTGTTTGTGAACTATAAAGAAACGATTAGAAACTATGTTGATGACTTCATAATGTCTTATAATCTGATGTCGTGCTACGTGTGTACAAGTACGTAATGACATACTATGAAGATGTTTAAACTTAAGAGATGAAATTCCATAGAGAATAATAACATAATCGGTTAAGCATTATGATTTAATACAATGCTATATGTGGTATACCTATGTAGCAAGGATAAGACTTATGTAAGCATTCCTTATATGAGGTAGTATATGTCGATTAACTGTGTAACTAATGGATATAATTATAAATTATGTTACTTGATTCTGTAATGTCTTATAAACTATTTATGTGTTGAGTGTATGTGTAACTTACATATCGAGCTTGCGTACCGAATGTATTTAGCTAATGAATATTCTATACATGTAAATATGTTATAATAGGATTCGAAAAGTGTTGATAAGCTTTACGTTGGTAAACTACGCATAAGGCAAGTTCTCTAACTTACACTCTTTTAAAGTGCAAGTTTCCTGACTTACACTCATTTATAGTGCAAGTTCCTTAAAACCGTTCTTGTATATTATTTGCAAGTATCTAACTACTCTTTTATTGAGCAAGTATTGGATTCATACTCTTTATTGAACACATATTCAACCTTGTACTAACTTTGGTCGTACGAGTAAATAGGTGCTAGAATAATTCTTACCTTACAAACTTATGTTTCATAGTTTGATTTAAACCACGATTATATTCTTCGAATTATTGTTGCGAGTATTGAACTCATAAATTATTCTTATATACATTGTTGAAATTATCTACGCCATTTAATTCGGCTAGACCAATATCATGAATTAGAAAGCAATCCACACCAATTGCCTTGGTGCGGACTCTTAGAAATTGACTGAGTTAAACAACCCTTGTAAAAAGGGGAACTATATAGTCGGGGTGCCGATAGTGGTGTGGTAGGTTATGCATAACACTAGGTACGATAGGCTGATCCCCTAATTGTACTTGTTTGGGTTACCAAAAATATTTTTGGTGATTCTAGTAGAAGTTCGTGGTTCTTAGCAACCACTCAGTATCCTAGTATTTATTAACTTGAAACTTTGAATTCTTTTGATTCCTTTATTAATCTTTGGTCCACAGCGACACTCAGTGATGTCTATTCATTCACTTGAAATTGTTGAAACTTTCGAAACCTGTAATAAATTCTCGACCCGTAGTGGTCCTTATTCAACTTCACGGAATAGATTTGGAAGTCATTGCTATTTATTTTGTTCACAACATTCTTATTTGAAATCTGAGCGATTAATTACCGTTTCACCATTGAGATTTAGAACTGCATATATTCTTGTTCACATTTATTGGCATATTACTTGCTGAGCCAATTTGTTGCTCACTCTTGCTTCCCATAAACAATTCAGTTAGGGCAGGGCAAGGTGGAACCCCAGGACAGGACAAGTGCGAAGGCAAGGCTATGGAGTAACTGTGCTTTTCTATATTAGGATGTTTCCGTTATATTGTATTAAGACTTATTTAAATGTTATGTATTAAGAAATATTTGGTTTAAGTTATGAAGTGTATTAGTAATAGTTTCGAGACTTGGGACGAGAATATTTATGTTATATCAATGTAAATTATTCTGTTATTCCATTGTTTGAGATTTTAGTTGTTATTAGAATTAGTACGTGATGAACCAAATTCGAGATCAGTGACGGTCTGAATTTGGGGGCGTCACAAGTTGGTATCAAAGCTGTAGGTTATAAACCTTAGGAGCGAGAGTCCTTAGGATATAACCTTAGAAGAATTTAGAGTATAGAAGGAGATAAAACTTATATAGAGTTTTCTTAGAAAGCTAGAAGTGTTATGAAATATATTTTCATTCCATACAATGAAATTATGTTTTATTCGAAGATGATAAAGTTATTGGTTTTGTGATTATGGATGTCAAAGATAGGTAAACCTAGTAGGGTCATGGAGGAGGAACCACGTGATATACATGTGGTGTCCGCAACACCCCTTGAAGTTAAGCCTTTTACAGCAATAACCTTAACCTATGAGGGGATGGAATCGGAATCCAAGCAGAAATCCACGGTGAAAGTTTTCTTTCAGGATTGAGGCATGTGTGAGTTACTTTAAGATGAAGAATAAGATACAATAGTGGAAGGCGAAGTTCTAAAACTTCAGTTAGTAACTAACAGATATAGACATAGTGAAGGTAGTAGGTAAATAGTGGAATAAGTGTCGCGAATGATACGATAAATATTTATAGATGCAAAACAGTGTAATAGATCCCAATTTTAGGGATAATGTGGGAAGTATCTTTCTAACCCCAACTTAAGTAGTACCCGAGAGGGGTATGTATTGAGACTAGCAGAATGTTATACGATGTGATATGTTTTCTTGTGGCATATTTTTATTAAACGTGCGTGTAATAACCAGACTATGTTATATAATAACAAGGGAGAATAGACATAAAACTTATACGTCTTAAGAAGTATTAGATGTTTAACAAATAGATGATAATACCATTTTATTTCTACGCAGAGAAATGTCAATACCTCAAGGAGGAGAGACTCGTCAAGCAACGGAGAATGGAGATAGGGAACTGAATCAAGATCCCTTACAATAATTAGTAGACCTTATAGTAAATGCTTTTGAAGAAGGAATCAATGATTATAAGAAGAGGCAGACGAAAACTTCTAAGGTAGGAAAAGATACTAATTTGACTAAAGAAAGAGAGGCTAATAATTCAAAGAAAGTGAACGAAGGTAGGATGGAAGAGAGTAGTAGTGGTAGCAGTAAGAATTTCAAGAGGAAGTGGAATAAGAATAAGTATGTACGAGGAGAAGGACAACTATGGAAGAAGAAGATAGAAGCCTGTAAGGAATGTGGAAAGAACCACTTGGGAGCGTGTTTGAAAGAAAAACATATATGTTATAAGTGCGGTGAGAAGGGTCACATTTCTCCTAACTGTCCTAGGGAGGAGAAAATCATAGATTGTTTTGCGTATGGATCTGAAAAACGTCAAATATGTTATCGACAGAAGGAAACGAACGAGAAGGGAAACGGAAACAAAAGAAGACGGGACAACAACAACATCAACAACAATCCGAGGGGAAGTCACTAAGAAGGACTCAAGAAAAAGAACAAGGTTTGCCCGAAATGTGGAAAGAGTCATCAAGGAGAGTGCTGGAAGGGACGAGATGTTTGCTATAACTGTGGCCAGGAAGGGCATATTTCCCTGAATTGCCCAAACCTGAAAAAGAGAGGATGCTTTGTTTGTAAGTCAACAGATCATCAGGTTAAGAACTGCCCAAAGAGAGGAAGGAAGGAAGAAGACAGCAACAAAGGAAGCCATAGCCGGAAGCCGGCAATAATCAAACTAGCTCAATCAAGTGAACCAATGCCAAGTACGACTAACGTTATGATATATGATGCAGTGGCGCTCCAAGTCGTGATGTCAGGTGCTGTCTTAATCTATAATATAAATGCGTATATATTATCTAATCCGAGTACTATCTTTCCCTTTTGCATCTGAAGAACTGTGAGACGACTAAGTTACCCCAAGAATGATTAGAAGATCCTTTAAATGTAGAAGTTGCAAATAAAGAAGTAATTTCCGTAGAAATTCGTTTGTCGATATTATTGCGCTTAAATTAGGGAACGTAAGCTAAGCATAGACTGGATTCCGATAAAATTTGAAAAGTGTGATGGGATACTAAAAATGGACTGATTATATAACCATACTATGATAATTGACTGTTAGAAGAAAAATGTGAACCTTTAGACTTCAAACCGGTCTAAGGAAGTGTTTTATGGTAGCTCGTCATTTAGGCAATTGTGTTGCCTTACGATGATGCAGGCCAAGATATTGTTAAGAAAAGTCGGTGTAGATTGTTTCACTTTTATTATAGATACTAAGAGAATGGAAGTAGAAATAAATAATGTATTAGTAAAACCAGAATTTTAAAATATATTCCCAGAAGATCTGCCTGGCCTTCCGCCAGACAGAGAAAATAGGTCGTAATAGATTTAGTACCGGAGACTGCACTGATTTTGAAAGCACCTATCTTATGGCGCAGGTAGAAATGAAGAATTGATAATACAATTGCAAGAAATGTTAGATTAAGGAAATATTCAATCGTGTGTGTTTTCCCTTGGGGAGCACCAGTGTTGTATGTCAAGGAGAAGGTTAGTTTAGGGCACGTCAGCTCCGGCATAGTTGAAGGCGGTAAGTAATTGGGAGCAGACGAAGACTACCATTGCGAAATTCTCTATTACCTGGAAGAGGCAAACGTAGTAGCCGATATGCTAAGTAGGAAAAGGGAATGGAGAAATTATTCAAATTGATAACTCGAGAGGAACTAATCAGGAAGATGAAGAGATTGGAAATAGAAGTGAAGGGACCTAGAGAGTCCAAAGGGAAGTTTATAACGGAGGTTTGTCTAGCGTTGTTGGATAGAGTGAAGGGATAACAAGATAAAGACAAAAAGTGCGAGAAGATAAAGTGAAAAAGTTCAGAAGAAATAATAATGGTATCTTGAGAATTGTAGATCGAGCGTGAGAGTCAACTGTAACTAAAATTGCGAGATAAGAGTTTTCATGAGGCATATAGTTGGACATATTTTGTTTACCCAGGAAGCACGAAAACATACCAGGATCTTCGAAGACACTATTGGTGGTCAATATGAGACGAGAAGTTGTAGAATGCATCGACCGATTAAAGAAGACGACGCGCTTTCTACCTATAGGTATTCGATTCAATTTAAATCAGTTAGCAAACTCACACGTAAAGAAAATTGTTTTGCGACACATATTGATGTTAATAATTTCTGATCGAAACCCGCTCTCCACTTCAAAGTTTTGAAAGAGCTTGCGTAATGGATTTCAACGATAAACTTAGAAGATCACTTACCCTTGGTAGAATTCGCTTATAGTAATAATTATACGAATATCGGTAAGCCATCGTACGAAACTCTCCACGAAAGAAAGTGCAAAACACCGCTATGTTGGGATGAGGTCAGAGAACGAAGACTTCAATTGGGATCGAATTTTGTACGACGAATGGCAGACGATGTGAAGACAAAAAGAGCCAGATTAGTAGCAGCTCAAGATCAACATGAGAAATACGCAGATTGGCATCATCATAATCAAGATTTTGAAGATGGTAGTTTTGTATTTCTTAAATGTTTCCCTATGAAGGGAAGATAAGATTACGTAAGAAAGAAGAATTGAGTCTGAGATTCGTGAAACCTTTTGAAGTATTGAAGAGAGTAGACAAAGTGGCGTACGAGGTAGTCTTACCTCTTGAACTGGAACATATTCATAGTATGTTTCATGTTTCTGTCTTACGATCATATAAGCCTAATTATAAGCGTGTGATACCCTATGAGCCCATTCAAATAGAGGAGAATCTGACATACGAGGAATTCCTGTCCAAATACTAGATAGGAAAGAACATATATTAAAAAAATAAAATTATATCTTCTGTGATAGTGCTTTGGCAAAACTACGATGTCAAGGAAGCCACGTGGGAATTAGAAGATAGGATGATGAGGATCTATCCCCATCTATTCGTGTAACCTTGTGCCAATTCCGAGGACGGAATTTTTATAAGGGGGGAAGGATGTAAGAACCGAGAATTTCATGAATAATTTTTTTTATTTTTTATTATATTATTTATTTTGATATAATAAGAAAACGAATACGTATTGGAAGATAAATGTGTACGAGTTATGAGATAAGTAATTCGATTATATTAAATTGAATTTATAAATATGGAGAATTGCGACGAACTCGTAGATTGCCTTGTGTGGCATGAGAATGGAAATGATGATGATGATTTAATTAATTAAATGATGAAGGAATTAATAAGTGAAGGATTAATTAATATTACATTATTAATTAATCGTCGTAATTAGTAATAGCATATTAATAAGTAATTATTATAATGTGTTATTATGAGTAACAAAACATTTACGAGTAAGTAATTGATGAATATGATTAGAGTTATATTTAATTGATTATTTGTTGAGTGCAATACATGTGATAGTTAATCGTACAATAATGTTATTAAGTGTTATTATGAATAATAATCAGTTATAGAGTAAATGAATTATTAAGTGAACAGATAATCTATATTAATTGTTAATTATTATTATGAGAAATATAATAATAATCTATTGATTTAGTATGTTTGCAAGTAATGATTGGATACTAAGAAAATGGTTTATAAATATAATAGGATTTATATTGTTGAGGAATGTGATTATTTATCGTATAATAATAATTGATAGAGGTAAATTAATAAAGAAATTACTACGTGAACAATTAATCGATATTAATTGTTATTTACTTTCTATTATGAGAAAATAGAATATTAATAATGACTAATTGATAATGTGTTGATTATTATTATTGCGAATAATATAATAATAATAAGCAACTTGTTTATAAATATAATAAGATTTATATTTATTTTACGTGATAATTAATCATATAAATGTTAGTTAATTACTATAGAAATTAATAACTTCATTAATTTATGAGGAAGGAATTGATTAATATTTTATTAATTAATTAATTGTCATTATAAAACAAATAAGTAAGTCATTAATATAATGAGATTATATTAATTGTTATGTGCATGTATGCGAAATTAAATATATATAATATATGGGATACAAATATATTATATAGTGTAGTGCGACATTCATGTGACTATGCTATATATAGAAACCACATATTAAGAATTATTAAACTATATTATATGAGGCAATGGGATTGTACATATTGAAACCAGATGTTGTGATTAAATAAATTATATGAGTTACATAATAAAGCTTATGTGACAACATGTGGTATGTGGCTAAATTAAAAGATATACTTCATATAATATTATCATAAATAAACAAATATTATGTGACAATATGTATATGTGGATATATTAAAGGTGTACTTATGGATTATCAAATTGAACTAAGTATGAGGGGAAACAAATAAATGGATTACCTATTTTAATATTGATGAGGAATTAAAAAATTAATTATTTCAATGATTATAAATAATTAAAATAATATGGTTTATGGTAATGTGAAAAGATAATACCCAATTAGATTATATTCGGTATTATGACTGAACATGGATTATATGTGTGCAAGTCACACTTACTACATTATGTGAATTATATTGTGGCATGGATAAAATGTATACAAGATATAACCTAAAAGTACATATAATATAAGACATAAGTATATGGTATGTGTATTGTAATACAAGTGTAGCATGTAGTTCATTTGCAAATGCTGAGATTGATATTGTTTGTCCCATAATATAAGGCACTTCTTCTCCTTCACGTGCATAGCCATAAGGCCTAAGCCTACTCTCTACTCCTCAAACTCAGTAAAATCGCAGCAATGATGAAACAAGGATATGGATTTCATGATTGCTTTTGACAATCCCTCTAACAACCTTCATGCAATCCTTCAATCCATGGGTTTGATTTAGTGGAAAATGGCAATGTCTGTATAATCTTTCTTCTATAAATATGAACTCTTTTCTTCATTTTTAATTTGCTGAGAGTTTGCATAAGTGGTGAGTGAAAGCATAGAGAAGAAGATTGGATTAGCAGCAAGTTCTATTTGAAATTCTAGCAGAGGTATAATCCCTCTTTCATTGTTCTTCATTTATGTTCACTGTCAAATTTTTGATTCTTGAATTAAGCATGAACTTCATGATTTTGTAATTTGATAATGTTAATTAGTAGCTATATTAGCTTTTAAACATATTGGTAATGCAATACTATTAGTTATAATCAAATTAGTAGGAAATTTTGTGATTTGGGCTGGAACCTGCCGAAGCAGGGAACTCACTGGTGCTGGCCGAAGCACGGCGCAGCTATGCCGGTTTATAACTGAGGCACAGCGCAGCTGAGCCAACCTTTGGAGACCGTTCCTTATTCTGTTTGCAATCTGATCAATTCTAGTATACCAATATGACTTGAACATGCATGGAAATAAGTTTAACATGACTATTTAGGTTCCTTGGCATAGCATGAATATGTTGGTTGGTGATTAGTATGCTTGTAATAAGGGAAAAGATAGTTTTGAAAATAGGCTTTAATGAAAATAATGAACCTTAAGTTCTGATTTTGGTAAACATGCATACATGAGATAGTATACACATGATTGATTTCTGAACATGAATAAGCATGAGTTATGACTTATAGTCCTTTGTTCATAATCAAATTGATCGGTATTGAGCTAGCAAAACTTTTCCAAAGAAAATTTTGATATATTCAGACTAATATGCATGAACATTACATGATATATGTTCTGACCTTGTGAAGAGGTTAACATGATTTAACTACACATGAAAAGAGCGTTAAGGACGTTTTGTATATGCGAAAGTGGGTTGTTCAAGTTTAAATAAACTTTCACAACAAGCTTGGATGTGTTATAATCTAATAAACATGATGTAGTGTATATTCGAGAGTAGAACATGTGTGATTTATATTTCTTATGTGACCAAACACACTACATACGCATGCTCATTTTTGGATAAACACATTGAAAGTTACTCAAGCATGAGTTAGAGATATTTTGAGGAAATAATTAATACTAAGTATACATACAAACTGGTCTCATGACTACCTCACATGTATGCATGGCAAACATTATATCCTTTGTGATTTCATGATCTTGATTAGCCTTAGCTCATTTGAAATCATAAGTTAAAAACCATAGCGTATCAAGAATAAGTGTAAGATCGCAATAAAAGTATGCAAGACCCTTTAATATGTTATTATATTATATGTGAATGTTGCGTTCATGACCGGACAGAAACCACAAGGCAACAACTTAGCCTTGGCTTGGCCAGAGGGCTGGAATCAGGATTGAGTAAGTTAATTGATCTGATTTTGGCAGTTAGCTTATATGATTACTTTAACTTGTAGTATACGATCAATATGCTAAGTAATGTGTTAAGAGGCATGCTAAGTGATAGAATTGAACGTTTGATTATAAACTTCCCAATGATAAGTCTAAAAGGTGTTTGTGAACTATAAAGCAACGATTAGAAACTATGTTGATGACTTCATGATGTCTTATAATCTGATGGCGTTCTACGTGTGTACAAGTACGTAATAACATACTATGAAGATGTTTAAACTTAAGAGAGGAAATTCTATAGAGAATAATAACATAATCGGTTAAGCATTATGATTTAATACAATGCTATATGTGGTATACCTATGTAGCAAGGATAAGACTTATGTAAGCATTGCTTATATGAGGTAGTATATGTCGATTAACTGTGTAACTAATGGATATAATTATAAATTATGTTACTTGATTCTGTAATGTCTTATAAACTATTTATGTGTTGAGTGTATGTGTAACTTACATATCGAGTTTGCGTACCGAATGTATTTAGCTAATGAATATTCTATACATGTAAATATGTTATAATAGGATTCGAAAAGTGTTGATAAGCTTTACGTTGGTAAACTACGCATAAGGCAAGTTCTCTAACTTACACTCTTTTAAAGTGCAAGTTTCCTGACTTACACTCATTTATAGTGCAAGTCCCTTAAAACCGTTCTTGTATATTATTTGCAAGTATCTAACTACTCTTTTATTGAGCAAGTATTTGATTCATACTCTTTATTGAACACATATTCAAGCTTGTACTAACTTTGGTCGTACGAGTAAATAGGTGCTAGAATAATTCTTGCCTTACAAACTTATGTTTCATAGTTTGATTTAAATCACGATTATATTCTTCGAATTATTGTTGCGAGTATTGAACTCATAAATTGTTCTTATATACATTGTTGAAATTGTCTACACCATATAATTCGGCTAGACCAATATCATGAATTAGAAAGCAATCCACACCTAATTGCCTTGGTGCGGACTCTTAGAAATTGACTGAGTTGAACAACCCTTGTAAAAAGGGAAACTATATAGTCGGGGTGCCGATAGTGGTGTGGTAGGTTATGCATAACACTAGGTACGATAGGCTGATCCCCTAATTGTACTTGTTTGGGTTACCAAAAATATTTTTGGTGATTCTAGTAGAAGTTCGTGGTTCTTAGCAACCACTCAATATCCAGTATTTATTAACTTGAAACTTTGAATTCTTTTGATTCCTTTATTAATCTTTGATCCACAGCGACACTCAGTGATGTCTATTCATTCACTTGAAATTGTTGAATTTTTCGAAACCTGTAATAACTTCTCGACCCGTTGTGGTCCTTATTCAACTTCACGGAATAGATTTGGAAGTCATTGCCATTTATTTTGTTCACAACATTCTTATTTGAAATCTGAGCGATTAATTACCGTTTCACCCTTGAGATTTAGAACTGCATATATTCCTGTTCACATTTATTGGCATATTACTTGCTGAGCAAATTTATTGCTCACTCTTGCTTTCCATAAACAATTCAGTTAGGGCAGGACAAGGTGGAACCCCAGGACAGGACAAGTGCGAAGGCAAGGCTATGGAGTAGCTGTGCTTTTCTATATTAGGATGTTTCCGTTTTGTTGTATTAAGACTTATTTAAATGTTATGTATTAAGAAATGTTTGGTTTAAGTTATGAAGTGTATTAGTAATAGTTTCGAGACTTGGGACGAGAATATTTATGTTATATCAATGTAAATTATTCTATTATTCCATTGTTTGAGATTTTAGTTGTTATTAGAATTAGTACGTGATGAACCAAATTCGAGATCAATGACGGTCTGAATTTGGGGGCGTCACAATTAATGTGTGATGATTTTACAGTATGGTTTTAATTTAATTGAGATAATTAAATTAGATGACGTTTATGTGATGATTGTTGCATGAAATTATAATTAGCGAGTAATTATAATTGTTATGCGGTAATTTTTCTGTGGATAATTGATGTTAGCTTTTATTTAATTAAATTAGAAGGTTGGAATTTAATTAAATATAGTGTAACATTAAAAATATGTGCTAAAGGATTTATTAAAATAAAGAAAGGGGTTTTTAAATTAGTTTTACCAAACAAGGCCCTTAAAATTATTTTAAAGGGTTCTTGCCAAACGAGGCCCTTGCACCTATTTTAATCTTGTTTTACCAAACATAACCTTAACTATTAAAAAGATAGTTTTCAAATATAAAGTTGTTTTGCCAAACAAGCCTTATGGCTTGTTAAATTCAAAATTTGTAACTTATGTAATAAAATGTAATTAATATACGTATTAAGTAAATGGCATTTACATATATTATATAATTATATGTATTATATGTATATCAGTTAGTTTATACTATGTTAGAAGAAATATCAGTGTTAGAAGAAGAAAGAACAGAGAAGAAAGTTAGAGAGAAAAGAGAGAAAGAAAGAAGAAGAAGAAGAAGAAGAGGTAAGCTTTGCTAAATCAAAACAAGTCACCATACTTTTCTTCTTCCTCTAGAACTAGAAAGGGCATAATCTCTAACCTCATATTTTAGAATTTGGTTTATATGTTCTTTAAAGTTTAAGCTCTCTGTTAAGCGAGTTCTTATGAAAATTTGTGTAAACATGAAATACTATGTATATATTGTGTTCTAGCATGCTCATATATGATTTGTATGCCTAATTAGTTGTTTAATTCATATAAACATGATAAACATGAAGGATTCATGTTCATCAAAAGCTATAATAAAGTATTTTGAAAATATGTATATAGTTTCTTTTAAAATCAAAACTTTATGTTTGATTGTTAATTGTTGTTAAATTAATTGTAGATAATGATAGCATGTTTAGAAACTAATTGACTATGCTTGAAATTGTGTGAATTGGTTTAAAAATAAATTCACAGTGTTTGATTTCATCAAGAACATTTAACAATGGTTGTTATTCAAAAATCATGAAATTGGAGTTTTGATTATGTGTTTTAACGATTTAATATGTTAAAACATGTTAGAAGTTGTAAATTTTATTTTCTGCAAAGTTTTATATAAATTATATTGGCTGAATTCAGAACTCGATGTAGAGGAATAAGCCAAATTGGTTTTTGCTCTATACAGTTCGCGAACCAGTCTGCTACCGCTGTAGAGGGCCCACCCCAGCGGGCCTACCAAGGCCAAAACACCCGCCCCGGCGGGGGGTGCAGAAAAGAAAAAAATATTGCTATTTTGTGTACTTTTGTTAGATTATGAAAAGTTAACCTATTGTGATAATGTGATAACATGTTAGGCATACATTAAAATACTAGATGAATATTAATAGATTATATTAATAAAATATAATATGTGATTATAATTTTAAATAACTATAATTACAAGTAAAGGTTTAAGTTCAATTATAAATTGTTAAATTATAATGAATATAGTTTGATTATTTTTAATCAAAGTATATGTTTAACTTAAATTATAATTTAAACTTTAATCAAAGTATATGTTTAACTTAAATTATAATTTGTTTAAAATTATAATTAATATAAAATGTAGATATAATTTGATTAATTATAATTAAAGTGAATGTTTAATTTAAATTATAATTTGTTTAATTATAATTTAATTAATATGGATACATAATTATGATTTGATTAATTATGTGAGTATATAATGTGAACATGTGATGTGATTAACTATGTGATTATTAATTTAATAATTAAAGATGAATGAGTTAACCTAATGAGTTAACTAATTATGTGAATTAGTTATATGATAACTAATTTAGATTATTATGGTTAAACATATATGTGTAGGATTTGTTAAGGAACGTGATAGTAATTGTAGCTTGCGCTTGAGGCAAGTCTTCTATCCCTAAACTTGTTCATTATATGCAAGTGTTTTAAATTCAAATATATATTGTATTTGAGATTGTCCTTTTATTTCTGCAATGGACAAGTACTTATTTAAAGTCATGATTTACTTAAAGTGACCTTGACTTAATTGTTCAAGTAAGGTCTATCTTATCGTTCGTATGCTTTAAGTTTAAATTCTACAGCATAAGTTATTTCATAATTCGTTATTATTGAATTATTCTTGATTGTGAGTCGATTCAACTACTCCTTAGTTGATGATAGTTGAAACTCCAAATTTTCTTTTAGCTATCCAAACCAAACTTTCTTTGGTGCGGACTTGAATCAAATACTGAGATGATCAACCCTATTTATTAGGGGAGGTTACTATGCGGAAGCGTTAAATATTTGTGCACAATACATGGTACGAAGGGTTGATCCCCCTAAGTATGAGTTGAGAGTCCATAGTCTAAATGACTATTAAAGGTTTTAAGCAGAATTGTTTATAACCTAGGACAAAGTTCAAGGTCTTATGACCCTCAGATGATTTAAATATTCAAAATTCTAAATATTGATGAAAGAATTATTATTCAATTCTTTATTGTTGATGAAAGTAAAGTTATTCAAATCTTTTGAAGTTATTCAGTTATGTTATATTATTGTTGTATTCCAAGTGAGCTTTTGTTTGCTCACTTTTGCATATTTAATAAATCCCTTGCAGTTAAAATCGAGAACATTGACGTACTGTCAACAAGTAAAGGGAAAGGCAAGATGAACAAGTGAAGACTTGTTATCTTTTGATTTTGATTGTAATAAGACTTGTTGTTTTGATATTTTATTTTCGCATTATTTTTTATGTTAAGGTTAGATAAACCCTCGGATATTTTGGTTTAAGGTTGTAATCCTTTTTATAAGGAAGATTTTTATTTAATTATAAGGTTATAATTTATTTTGCACTACTTATTATTGGGTAGATGTATGTTTTATTTAGATAGTGAACACCAAAACGTGTGAAAACGAAGTACCCGAATTTGGGGGTGTCACAGTAAGCATGGCGCGGCAGCGCCGGTTCTGTGAGGGAACCCAGCGCTGCAGCGCCAGGCTAGTAGAATGAAATTTATTAAATTTTTATTAAGTGTTGAAAAGTCAGAAATGTATTTCAAACTTAATGTAATGAACATGATGATATGTTAAGCATATATATTGAGATGTTAAAACAAATTATTAACTTATTTTACGTGATTAATTGATAAGTTAAATACAAGATTTAAACTCGTTATTCGAGAAGTCTTATAACGTGTTCAAGACGAATGTTTGTGACTCGACTTGTATTTTCAGACTTAGAATTAATTATTATTACAAATGTAATGATATGTAGGATTAATTGAGGAACGAGAACTATAATTGTAGCTTGTGCAAGAGGCAAGTTTCCTAAACTTTACTTTCATTGAGCAAGTTTCCTAATCCTTACTTTTAATAAATAAGTTTTTATCCTTGATTCATTATCATGATGCAAGTTCCTTAAACTCTAAGTTATTCATTGAGTAAGTTCTTATTCTTATTTATTCAAGTTGAGATTCCATATGAGATAATTCCTTTAAAGTATTACTTCAGTTATACAATACTTATTCGATTGTATACTCTTTAGATTTATTATTCAATTTGAATATCAATGATATTGTTGAACCTTATAAGACTAGCGAACCCTTATTGATTCAACTAGTCCATAGTTGATGAACGTTCTAAATTCTAGAACTATTATTGAGCTTATCCAAACCAAACTTCCTTTGGTTCAAACTCTGATGTCAAACTGAGATGAACAACCATTTAATAGGGGATTAATTACGCTTTAGCGTTGAGATATTGTGCATAATATGGTACTAAGGGTTGATCTCCCTAAGTACGAATAGTAGAGTCCATATATAGTCTTGTGACTGTTAAAGTTTAAAGTAGAAATACTTGACAGCCTGGGACATAGTTCAAGGTCTTATGACCCTCAGACATACTTTTGATTCTTGTTATTCATTCTTGATTCAAAAGCCGAGCTTTCTATTATTCAGAACTCTTTGACTTATTCTCATGTTATTATATTGTTATATTTGTATACTTATGGGAAATCGTGCTCTCACTTGCATAATAACATTGATGTTCCGACGAGCTTTCTGATAGTAGTGTGCATACAAGCCAATCATGTATGATGACAAAGCACATACTTTGTAAATAATCTTATTTATTTATTAATAAAATATTCATTTAAGGCATATAATTATCTACATGGTGCTGGTTTTAATAATCCCATAGTTTTAAGCAATGCTTTTAGAATCATGATGAGATCATGATAATGAGATCTAAATTCTTAGAAAGCTTAAAAACTAAAATAGTTCCCAATTGTGGGATTACTAAAATGGGGATTAGTAAATCCGGATAGATTGGTACATATGTTGCTTGCTCATTGGATGAGGATGACTGATCTCATGGTCATTTGTGTGGAGACACTAAAGCAAGTATGTAGGTGCTTATTGGAGAATAAGTTCACTGAACGTGACTCGCTATGGAATACCTAATGGAGTTTTACTCGCCTGTCAATAGGAATTCCTAATGTGATAGTAGTACATGTGATCCTTGGACTTGAGATCATCATAGTATCTTGTATGTAACAAATTATACTTTGACTAATTCCTTAAGGCCTTTTAAGGCATATATAGGGTATGCTTGGGTGTAATGAGTTACATATGGAGATAATGAATGATCAATAAAGAATCTACCACCTCTAGTAAAAGAGGAGATATGTCCTATGTGATTCGTTAAATGACAACCCAGGAATCCTTGGCCAAGGTAGAATGAAATTAGAAAGAGGTTTCTAATTTGCATTATTTGGAGTTGTGCATTTTCTAATCGAAATACATATGATTAAATAAATTAAGACTTGACAGTAAATCCATGTCTTATATTTAATTGGGACATTATATGGTGGAAGGATTGAATTGTACGGTAACTATTAACTCACAGGTTCTTTTATGATTAATGTTGAAATCTATATTATCTGGAAAGTCGTTGATCGCTAGGGAGGTTTATCCCTATTGTAGAATAAATGTTATTTATTTAAATAGATTATTAGTTTCATTTGTTTATTTAAATAAGATTAGAATTATTCTAATTGATTTATTCACAACCGGTTTAATATGGAGAACCTAAAGGGTCACACCATAAAAGGAAGAAGAATTATTTAAGAAGAAAAAGGCATGATAGTAATAATGCATTAAGTATAATTAATTTAATCTATGATGATAGAATAAATTAAATAGCTTAATGTTTATTATTTAATATTTTAGAAATATTAAATATAAATTAATAAGAGGAGTCTTATTAATATTATTATTATTTTAATTCTAAAGGAGTTTAGGAATTAATATAACATCAGTACTCTCTCTCAATCCTAATAAAGATTAGGATATAAATTAATTAAAAGTATTTAATTAATTACTTAAATAAAACCCTATTCTAATTGGATTAGGAGGGTTAACCTAATATCTATATAAGAGAGTCTTATATCAGAAATAAGGTACGTGAATTTTTCAAGAGTTGGGAGTACACATATTCTATAGAGATAGAAACAAGGGTTAAGCCAATAACCCATCTTACTGAGTTCTTCATCTTCCTTGGTGGATCACCGTTAGAGGCCAAACATTTGGGTGGTTGACATTGATCAAGGGAAGGAGCCACTACAGAGGAATCAAAGTAATCAAAGGAGTAGAAATTGTACCTGAGGAAGCTTGTATCTTCAAAGGTATAATTCTATTTTTCTCCTTCTTCATTCACTGATAATTGATGCACAAGAATGATCATGGTAATGGGTTTATATAAATTTTGAAAACCTAATTTTTTACGCTTCCGCCCTATTTATGTGATTTGATTGCATGATTGCGTTACGTACAAACCCAACACTTTCCACTAGCAAAGGCAAGGGCAAAGTCAACAAGTGATAAAGACTTGTTGTTTATTTGATAATATTTGTCTAAGACTTATATTGTGATGTTTAAGACTTATGTATTATTATGTCTTCCGCACAAATGATTAAGGTTAGTATGACCTGGGATTGATTTAAGTATTATTCAGATGTTATAACCCCATAAGGGGAGGATTTATTTCTATCTATTACATGGTTTGCATTTATTACGGGTAGACAGATATGATATTTATACAGTGAACACCAAATTCCGTGGAAATTGAAGTACCCGGATTTGGGAGTGTCACGTGGAATATGTAATAATATTTCATTTATGGCTCGCGAAGTTTTCGCTTGCGGACTTAAAAATCGCAAGTATTAGGAAAAGTGAAACCTAACGATAATTATGTAAATATAATAACAAATGATTATTATACGGAATGAATACGAGTATTATACGAGTATAATACAAAGAGGATACGAGAATTAATACGACGTATAATACAAATTTTATACGAAGTAAATACGTTCAATTTGAATTAATTTTCAATAACTAAACCTGTGGGTCAAACCGATGGGTTAAAGGGTGGGTTAAACCCATGGGGCAACCCATGGGCACATGAGATGATAAGGGAGGCTTTTGGGGTGCATGTGCTAGCACATGACTTCACATGGCAAGACATGGAGACTAAGGAGGTTTGGTCCTAATGACCAAACTACCCTAAGTCTTGCTAAGCCTATAAATAGGAGCCTTGGTCTTCATTTGTTGGTTGATCAATTTACCAACATCTATAGAAAGAGAGAGAGAGAGAGAGAGAGAGAGAGAGAGAGAGAGAGAGAGAGAGAGAGTAAGAGAAGCCAACTTGTGTCATTGATAACAATCAAGTAATCAAGAAGCAAGAAGTACTAATCTCTTGAGCAATCAAGAACTAACACAAGAACCACTAAGAACACAAGAAGGTATGCCTATCTAAACCTTAATTCAACTTCATTCAAATATCAAATTTTATAGAGAAGTGAATTGGTGGAGCATGATTAGTGAGAAGTAATAAGGATGGCCTTTTAGTGGACTTAAAACGCTAATAAGCCATGAAGAGATAAAATCATAATAATTGATTAAAGACTTAACAAATAACTCATCAAAACCATGAGAATTGGAATGATAAGCATGTAAAACCATTAAACATAGATGTTTACAATGGTTAGAATCATTAATAATCAACCAATGGATTGATTTCAATTAGTTTGAAGTAAAAATATCGAAGAACGAAGATTCGGAGAAAGTTGTGCGATTAGACGTTAATCGTCAAAATCAAAAATTTTCCCAGAATAGAGGACAAAATATGTGATTCAAAAATGATGGTTTTCGATTACAACACGTGTAATTAGGTAAATAAGACTTGCGGGAGCAAGAATGAACCAATTCAGACTTAAAACGAAGAATTGACCGTCGAACGTTCATGAACGTTCGACGAAAGTGTAAAAATGGACTAATTGGCAAAATTCCAGCCGACGGATTCAAAATGAATTCCAACTTGATGAAATGATAGAACATAACATTTATGAACTATTGGTTTGGAACAAGCAATTTCGAGTTAAAACAATCATGTTACGAACTCGTAGAAATTCTATTTTTTCAGAATCTGGGGGCCGGCGCTACTGTGTTGCCCATACCCTGCTTCCCAGCACTGCAACGCCGAGGCAGGGGAAAAGTTCTGCGAGACAGCGCTGCCTCTAGGCCTTGTGCCGGTGCTGCAGCGCCCTTAACAAAAAAATTCCCGACGTGGTTATTTCTTAACTTGGCTTTCTACATGGTAATTATGGGGCATCTAAATGATGAATATTCATGAAGAGAAATCACTTAAACAACATGTTTAAGAACGATTTTATGAATTAAACGTTGACAAGACGTATTTATTTTTAAAACTCGAAAATCGATAATGTAAACCGTGATTCGTAATCGAGTTATGAGCGTGCCTTAAGGTTATATAACATGTAATAGAGGTACGTGATGCATGAATAACATCAAATAAAGTTAAAACTCAAGTAAATTCCATACGGAGTCCGATGACAGGAATTCGGTGGGAATGTGATTGATGTAACGAACCGATTAGGGTTTTATGGGTCGTTGTGCATAACGATAATCGACAAGAGTCGGCTTGTGATTAATGAATGTGATCAAGTCGTAAAGAATGTTAAATAACTTGAATGAATGTTATTAGCTTAATAATTCAGCTAAGTTATACGAGAAGGAGAAGATAGTTACACAATGTATATCGATTATGATAACCAAATTGGTATGCTATGTGTTTATATCTTGTTGAAGTTGTAAAGACCGATTAAAGAACACTTAAAATGTTTAAAGACGCGAATGCAAGTTTTTTAACCCTTGTATTAACGTTATGTTATGCAAGCTTTCTGAACTCTTGTCTGTACGTAATGTCGGACAAGTTATCAGTATGCATGGTTGCCTATGCATGAACTGTTGTTGAATAGTTGATGCCATTTGCTTCGGCTAAAAGTATATATAAAGTATTTTGATTGATTTCCATAAATCTTTCAAAGTATTCTTGATGTGCTATCCTATGCCAATTGCTTTGGTACGAATTTCGATGTAAACTTGAGTATGAATACACAAAGGTTTTAACTTCGTTAAATCGACGGGCACTTGAAAATGCCAAAAAGCTTAAACATGAAAACGTTTAAGGATGGAGTGTTGATCAACATAGAGTACTACAGGCTGATCACCTGGACTTTCTCGTAAGTTATACCGGGCTTACGGTCTTGTACCGTGTTGTCCTTTTATGAATGGAAATGGAAAAAAAATGTTTATGGTCTTTGACCAGCTCAGATTCTTAAGCGACTATATGTCCTTGAGAATGATTTTAAAGGAATTCAAAACATTATCTTGATTATTCCTATTACTTCATAACTCTTGTATAGTTATGGAAGTTGTAGTCATATGATTCTTGATTGTGGTTGCAAAGTAAAATATTAAACTTGATGAGCTAGTTATGCTCATTCTTGCTTAAAATCATATATTTCAGCTAAGATCTATCGGACCGAAGGATCCGATAAGGACAAGGGCAAATCCAAGATAAATACTTAGCTATCCTTGTAATAGCATAGTACTTTTGTTGTAATGAATGATATTGTGACAACGAACGTATGTAAAGGTTAATAAGAACTTGGGAAGGAAGTATTTTAATGGAATGTTAGTAATCTTATGCATGTGATTGGAGTACTCAATTGAATGTATGAGTAGATAGTAGTACCGTGTAGCACCATATCTAGGGTTTGAAGGTACCCGAATTTTGGGGCGTCACATGTTGGTATCAAAGCTTTAGATTATAAAACTTAAGAGGGGAAAACCTTAAGCTATAGCCTTGAGAAGAGAAATAGAAGTAAATAAAACTCGGGTAGAGTTTTAAAGAGAAAAGTAACCTTAAACATATTAAATGTGATACATATTTATACTATTTTAAATGTTTACTAATCAAGTTCTTTGTGTCTTATTGTAGATGTCAAGAGATATGGCTCTATATAGCGATGAGGAATCTGTCAATATCATAGAGAATGCACCAATGTCAGTAGCAGAGGTGTCAATAGAAACCATAGCAGAGACTGATCCGGAAGAGGAGGATCCATCGGAGGATGCGGATAATTTTGACTATGCCACACTCTTTGATGGTATGTCGGAAAAAGAAGTGGAGGTAGTATCCTTTACTCCGGTGCCACCTACGGAGGTGGAGGTTATGTCGCCAGAGGAGTCTATGAAGGCTTTATTCATGGCAGTCTTGGACAAAAATGTCTAACTGAGTAAGGAGGTTTGTGACCTAAAGCAAGAGGTGCACGACGTCCAAGAGGATAAGGAAGACATGGAGGTCTTCTGGGAAGTTGAGCACGACGAGAGAGTGCTGGAGAAAGACAAAGTCCAGGACCTAAAGTTAGTGGTCTAGGAGTTGAAAGCTGAGCTTCTAAACAAGAAGCAAAAGATCAGTCGAATGTACTATATACATAGGAGTTCACACGAGGATTACCAACACCAGATTGTTGGGTATCCAGTGGAGGAGAGACAAACCCGACATACTATTAGTCAGGATATAGTGGCCAGTATGGCGAATATGGTTATGAGAATGCCGTGAGGCAGATGTAGTCCGGTAGTATGTATAGAAGGAATAGTTTGTAAATAGTGTGTAGGTTGTAGTGACGTAAAACCCTCTTTTGTATAATTAAAGGGTAGTCGTTTGTAAATCCTAATTTTTGGCAAGCAATTGTGGGATAGTATTGTAAATGGCTAAGGTCATGTAATGAAGAACAGTTGTAGTTTTATACTAGAAGAAGAAGTATTTTAATATAAGAAGTTTATTGAAATGCTTGGCAATGTGTTTGTGTTATTATTACTTGTAAATAATAACCAACAGAAAGAAGTAAATAATAATGAAACTTTATTTACGTTAAAAGGAAAATGCCGCCGAAGAGACAACAAAGAACTCGACAAGCAGAGCTACTTAGTGTGGAGGAAGAAAGGTTCCGAATAACCCGATGCAGGAGTTTGTTACCCTTATGACTGCAGCCTTTAAAGAGGCTGGAGGGGGTGTAAGAATAAATCATGGGGTAGTAATTGGTACTACCTTTAAAGATTTTAAAAGCTTAGGTCCTCCGGAGTTCAGAGGAACTACGGATCCTATCGCTCCCAAGCTTGGGTAAAGGAAATCGAAAAGGCATTTGTGATAATAAATGTCAGAGAAGAGCAGAAGATTCCTTTTGCCACTTATATGATGAAACAAGAGGTTAACTTCTGGTGGGAGGCAAACCAAGATAGAGCCGAGTTGGAAAATACTACGTAGGACCAATTCAAGAAGACTTTCTTTGAGAACTATTTCCCCACTAGCATGCAGAGTAAGATGGAGGTCCAGTTTTTGGAATTAAAATAGGGGGATATGATTGTTCCCCGGTACACTGCCAAGTTCAATGAACTGGCAAGATTTGCACTCACCAAGTGGATACCGAGGCAAGGAAGGCGAAAGCGTTTGAGCTAGGTTTGAAAGTTTGGCTCTATAACCAAGTTTCTGTTTTCCAAAGTGAAATATTTGGAGCAGTATTAGAGAAGGCTTTAATAGCCGAGGGTGGTAATGAGGCCTTGAGCCTATACCAAAAGGAAAAGAAAAGTAAGAATAAATTTGACGATGGCGTCAAACAAGAAGGGGCAAAGGGGGGCTTTAGTGCACCAAAGAGAAAAGCGTTTAATGGATGAAATACCGGGGCAAGGTAAGGAGATCCTAAGAGAAGGATTGAGCTATGCAAGACGTGCGGGAAGGCTCATCTTGGAGTCTGTCTCGGGGGCAAAGCGGTATGCTACATTTATGGACAAGAAGGGCACATTGCGCCTTGTTGTCCCAATTCTAAGAAGGGTACGTCATGCTTTACGTGTAGGTCTTCGGACCACTTTGCAAAGAACTGTCCGAAGAAGGGATCGGACAGTGGAAAGGGAGTTAGCGGTGCTAAGCTAGTAATTAGTGGACATGTACAGCAGAGTAGGTCGATGGCCCGTACCTTTAATATGACGGTCCAAGATATCGTGGCATCGAGCGATGTCATAGAAGGTATTATCCCGGTCAACAATAAAAATGCTTATGTGCTGTTTAATTTGGGTGCTACTTGTTCGTTTATAACATGTGAATTTGTTAAACGATTAGGGTTACCCCCTAAAAAACTTGTAATACCTTTGAACATTAATGTAGCAAATGAAGAAATAATTCCGATTGACTTTATTTATAAGAATTATTTTGTGGAAATAAGGGGTAACAAGTTATCGGTAGATCTTATACCGATAAAATTGGGGGAATTCGATGTCATTCTCGGGATGGATTGGTTAGTTAACCATGGGGCAATTATCAATTGCCAAAAGTTCGGATTTCTAAGAAACCCAAGGTAGTGTTCTACGATAGTAAATCACCGGGACGCTCGTGTTGTCTAACCATGACGCAAGCCAGGAAGTTATTGAGGAAAAGAGGTGAAGGTTACCTGTGCCATGTTGTTGATACCCAGCGAGTGGGAGCGACATTGGAGCAGATACCTATAGCCAATGAGTATGAGGATGTATTTTTGAGTGACTTACCAGGTCTTCCACCTAATCGGGAGACCGAGTTTGTTATAGACCTTGCGCCAGGAATGACACCAGTTTCAAAGGCACCGTATCGTATGGAGCCAGTGGAATTGAAGGAATTAATGATTCAGTTGCAAGAACTGTTGGACAAAAAATACATTAAACCGAGTGTTTCTTCATAGAGAGCACCGGTACTGTTTGTAAAGAATAAAGATGGATCGTTGAGGCTTTGTATCGACTACTGAGAGTTGAACAAACTAACGATCAAGAATAAGTACCCATTGCCCAGGATCGATGATCTCTTTGATCAGTTAAAAGCGGAAAAATATTTTTCAAAGATAGATTTGCGGACGGGGTATCACCAGTTGAAGGTTAGAGCGGAGGATGTGCCTAAGACAGCATTTAGGACTCGTTACGACCATTAATGCACCAGCTGTATTCATGGACATGTTGAACAGAGTGTTCAAATAGTATTTGGACAAGTTCGTCGTGGTGCTCATTGATGATATTCTATTTTATTCAAAGACGAAAGAAGATCACGCTGAACATTTAAGATTAGTGCTATAAGCACTACGTAAGGATAAGGTATGCGAAATTCACTAAGTGTGAATTATTGTTAGAGAGAGTGCAGTTTCTGGGTCACGTCATCAACAAGGAAGGGATTTCAATTGATCCAGCGAAGGTGGAATCAGTGATTAACTGGGAACAACCGAGAATGCCAACTGAGGTGCAGAGTTTCCTAGGGTTAGCGGGTTACTATTAGAGGTCATTCAGGACTTCTCGAAGATAGATACGCCATTGACAAATTTAACACGGAAGACCGTGAAGTACGTGTGGACAGAGAAATGTGAAGACAGCTTTCAAGAGCTAAAGAAGAGATTAAGTCAGGCACTGGTATTATCTTTACCAGATGATCAGATGGGGAATTTCGTAGTATATAGCGATGCTTCGCATAAAGGACTGGGTTGCATGCTCATGCAGTATGGCAAGGTCATTGTGTATGCATCTAGGCAAGTTGAAGGAGTATGAGAAAGGTTATCCTACTCATGACCTTGAACTTGCAGCGGTGGTTTTTGCCTTAAAAATTTGGAGGCATTACCTATACACAGAGAAAAATGTGAGATATACACAGATCATAAAAGTTTGAAGTATATCTTCACACTAAAGGAGTTGAATATGAGGCAGCGTAGATGGTTGGAGTTGATAAAGGATTACGAATGTGAAATCCTGTATCACCCATGGAAGGCAAACGTGGTGGCCAACGCTTTGAGTAGAAAGGGTCAGGAAAAGCTGTCGATGTTGACAACTCAGGATGAGTTGATAACAGAGATGGAACGGATGGAGATAGAAGTAAGGGGTCCAACTGAAAAGGGGGAGAAGCTATTTTCAGTGGAGATTCAATCTACCATTTTGGAAAAGGTGAAGGAAGTGCAACTCAGAAATGAGGAGTGCGAACAGATTAAGAAGAAGATTGCGGACAATACGGAGGATAAGTGTAGTCTTGATAACGAGGGGTTATTAAGATTTGAAGGACGAATTTGGGTTCTGTGTGAGCCAAAATTGAAAGAGGAGATAATGGATTAAGCTCATCACTCGAGGTACTCAATTCATCCTAGTAGTACCAAGATTTATCAAGACCTTCGACAGAATTTTTGGTGGCCTAACATGAAGAGAGAGATAGCGGAATATGTCAGTAGGTGCTTAACTTGTCAAAACGTTAAGGTCGAACATCAACGACCCAGTGGTTTGCTACAATCATTGGAGATACCGGAATGGAAGTGGAAGCATATCATGATGGACTTTGTGGTAGGACTTCTGACGATGCAGAAAGGATACGACGCTATTTGGGTGATAGTGGATCGTCTGACGAAGTCGTCTCATTTTTTGCTGATAAGAGTCAAGTATAACCTGGATCAGCTAGCTAAGCTGTATGTCAAAGAGAATGTCTCGAGACATAGAGTGCCAGTTTTGATTGTGTCAGATTATGAGTCGCGATTCACATCGAATTTCTGGAAGAGTTTGCAAGAGCAAATGGGAACACAACTAAGGTTGAGCACGGCATATCATCCATAAATGGATGGACAAAGTAAAAAAACAATTCAAACGCTAGAAGACATTTTAAGGTCTTGCGTTATAGATTTCAAAGGGAGTTGGGACGATCATCTACCGTTAGTAGAGTTCGCCTATAACAACAGCTATCACGCTAGTATAAGAATGCCGCCTTACAAAGCGTTGTATGGACAAAAGTGCAGAAGGCCATTGTGCTGGGATGAGGTAGGAGAGCGTCGAATGTTAGGACCAGAGATGGTGCAACAAACGACGAAAGTAGTTAAGTTGATATGAAAGCGGCTAGTAGCAGCTCAAGACAGACAGAAGAACTATGCAGATCCGCATCAAAAGAATATAGAGTTCGAAGTCGGTTTGTACGCGTTCCTGAAGGTATCACCCTAGAAAGGGAAGATACGCTTCGGTAAGAAAAAAAAGTTAAGTCCTAGGTTTATAGGACCTTTCCAGCTTTTGAGAAGGGTAGGAGAGGTAGCCTATGAGATAGCATTAGCTCCAGAGTTGGGTCATATCCATAACGTGTTTCACGTGTCGGTAATGCGTCCCTATAAGCCCGATTACAAGCACGTAATTGAGTATGAACCTATTCAAGTTGAGAAAGACTTGACATACGAAGAAGTTCCTATTCAAGTGATTGATAGGAAAGAACAAGTCTTGCGAAGTAAAGTAATACCTTCGGTGATGGTGATATGGAGGAACCACAATGCCGAAGAAGCAACGTGGGAACTCAAAGATAAGATGAGAAAGACTTATCCCCATTTATTTGACTGACTTATATTGTAATTCTAGGGACAGAATTCTTGTAAGGGGGGGGGGGGGGGAGAATGTAACGCCCGAGAAATTCAGACATTTATGTAAATGAATTTTATTTGAGTATTTGAATAAAATCATATTTAATGTTTATTAAAGTGAGTAAGCTAATTCTAGGTCGTTCTATGACCTAGATGACGTAAATATGGTTAGTATTCTGGCTACGTGCTAGAATTGAATCATATGAATTTATAAGATAAAAATAAAATATTTTCGAAAATAAAAATATTTTTGGGAAAAAGACGAAATAGGCACTATTCATATATAAAACCCTAAAGGTTAGGGTTTGACCCTAAGAGTTAGGGTTTGAGACCCTAAGCCTTTTTGGGAGTTCGGAATGTAGGAATGACATTTTGTTGAAAGATTTGACGATATTATACCGTGAAAAGTTAAGTTAGCCGAGAAAAGTTTTCTCGGGAGGGAATCAAAATTCATCCGTTTCTGCTTGGGAATTATTATTGAAATTCTGAGAAACGCGTAATGATAGGATTTCAAGACGAGATGGAATATGTAATAATATTTCATTTATGGCTCGCGAAGTTTTCGCTTGCGAACTTAAAAACCGTAAGTGTTAGGGAAAGTGAAACTTAACGATAATTATGTAAGTATAATAAGAAATGATTATTATATGGAATGAATACGAGTATCATACGAATTATTATACGAGTATAATACAAAGAGGATACGAGAATTAATACGACGTATAATATAAATTTTATACGAAGTAAATACGTTCAATTTGAATTAATTTTCAATAACTAAACTCGTGGGTTGAACCGATAGGTTAACGGGTGGGTCAAACCCATGGCCCAACACATGGGGCAACCAATGGGCACATGAGATGATAAGGGAGGCTTGTGGGGTGCATGTGCTAGCACATACTAGCACACGACTTCACATGGCATGACATGGTGACTAAGGAGGTTTGGTCCTAATGACCAAAGTACCCTAAGTCTTGCCAAGCCTATAAATAGGAGCCTTGGTCTTCATTTGTTTGTTGATCAATTCACCAACATCTATAGAGAGAGAGAGAGAGCAAGAGAAGCTAACTTGTGCCATTGATAACAATCAAGCAATCAAGAAGCAAAAAGTACTAATCTCTTGAGAAATCAAAAACCAACACAAGAACCACCAAGAACACAAGAAGGTATACCTATCTAAACCTTAATTTCAACTTCCTTCAAATATTAAATTTGATAGAGAAGTGAATTGGTGGAGCATGATTAGTGAGAAGTAATAAGAATGGCCTTTTAGTGGACTAAAAACACTAATAAGCCATGAAGAGATAAAATCATAATAATTGATTAAAGACTTAACAAATAACTTATCAAAACCATGAGAATTGGAATGATAAGCATGTAAACTCATTAAACATAGATGTTTACAATGGTTAAAATCATTAATAATCAACCAATGGATTGATTCCAATAGGTTTAAAGTAACAATATCAAAGAACGAATTTTCGGCGAAAGTTACGCGATTAGACGTTAATCGTCGAAATCGTAAATTTTTTCAAAATAGAGGTCAAAAGTCGACATGTGATTCAAAAATGATGGTTTTTGATTACAACACGTGTAATTAGGTAAATAAGACTTGCGGGAGCAAGACCAAACCAATTTAAACTTAAAACGAAGAATTGAGCGTCGAACGTTCACGAACGTTCGACGAAAGTGTAAAAATGGACTAATCGGCTAAATTATAGTCGACGGATTCAAAAATGAATTCCAACTTGATGAAATGATAAAACATAACATTTATGAACCATTGGCTTTGGAACGAGCCAATTCTGAGTTAAAACGATCATGTTACGAACTCGTTGAAATTCCATTTTTTTAGAATCTATAGGCCGGCACTGCCGTGCCGCCCAGACCCTATTTCCCAGCGCTGCAGCACCGAGGCAGGGGAAACGTTTTGCGAGACAGTGCTATAGCGCTGTCTCTAGGCCTTGTGTCAACGCTGCAGCGCCCTTAACAAAAAAATGTCCGACATGGTTATTTCTTAACTTGGCTTTCTACATGGTAATTATGCGGCATCTAAATGATGAATATTCATGAAGAGAAATCACTTAAACAACATGTTTAAGAACGATTTTATGAATTAAACGTTGACAAAACATATTTAATTTAAAACTAGAAAACTGATAATGTAAACCATAAATCGTAATCGAGTTGTGAGTGTGCCTTAAGGTTATGTAACATATAATAGAGGTACGTGATGCATGAATAACATCAAATGAAGTTAAAACTCAAGTAAATTTCATACGGAGTCCGGTGACGGGAATCCGGTGGGAATGTGATTGATGTAACGAGCCGATTAGTGTTTCATCGGTCGTTGTGCATAACGATGATCGATGAGAGTCGGCTTATGACTAATAAATGTGATCAAGCCGTAAAGAATTTTAAATAACTTGAACGAATGTTAATAGCTTAACAATTCGGCTAAGTTATACGAGAAGGAGAAGATAGTTACACAATGTATATCGATTATGATAACGTAATTGGTATGCTATGTGTTTATATCTTGTAGAAGTTGTAAAGACCGATTAAAGTACACTTAAAAGGTTTAAAGACGCGAAGGCAAGTTTGTATTAATGTTATATTATGCAAGCTTTCTGAACTCTTGTCTGTACGTAATTTCGGACAAGTTGTCAATATGCATGGTTGCCTATTTATGAACTATTGTTGAATATTCGATGCCATTTGCTTCGTCTAGACGTATATGTAAAGTATTTTGATTGATTTCCATAAATCTTTCATAGTATTCTTGATGTGATATCCTATGCCAATTGCTTTGGTACGGATTTCGATGTAAACCTGAGTATGAATACACAAAGGTTTTAACGTCGAGATTCTGGTTTATCTAGTTCACTTATTCTACTGGATCTTACGGAGCCTATTCATGTACGACATTTAAATACTCGGGCACTTGAAGTTGCCAAAAATCTTAAACGTTAAAACGTTTAAGGATGGAATGTTGATCAACATATAATACTATAGGCTGATCACCTGGACGTGCTCGTAAGTTATATCGAGCTTACGGTCTTGTACCGGGTTGTCCTCTTATGAATGGAAATGGAAAAGAATGTTTATGGTCTTTGACCAGCTCAAATTCTTAAGCGACTATATGTCCTTGAGAATGATTTTAAAGGAATTCAAAACATTATCTTGAGTATTCCTATTATTTCATAACTCTTGTGCAGTTATGGAAGTTAAAGTCATATGATTCTTGATTTTATGGTTGCAAAGTAAAATATTAAACTTGCTGAGCTAGCTATGCTCATTCTTGCTTAAAATTATATGTTTCAGCTAAGAGCTATCGGACCGAAGGATCCGGTAACGACAAGGGCAAATCCAAGATGAAAACTTAGCTATCCTTGTAATAGCATAGTAATTTTGTTGTAATGAATGATATTATGACAACGAACGTATGTAAAGGTTAATAAGAACTTGGGAAGGAAGTATTGTAATGGAATGTTAGTAATCTTATGCAAGTGATTGGAGTATTCAATTGAATGTATGAGTAGACAGTAGTACTATGTAGCACCATATCCAGGGTTTGAAGGTACCCGGATTTGGGGGCGTCACAATGAATCTCATCTTCTTCTCCTTCTTGTATATATTGATAAATAAGCATATAGGATGATCATGGTGAAGGTTTGCATAAAATTTTAAAATTCACTTTTGTTGCGCTTCCGCTTTAATTACGCAATTTGATTTCGTAATCACGCTACGTGCAAACCTAACACTTTATCCGACTCAATTTCGGACCATAATTTACTTCAATACCATTCGTTACGATTTTCTTGATAATTGCATAACACACTTACAAACGTTCATCAATGTCTAAGTCATACAACCAATGTATGCTTAGAACGATCGCTCATCATAAATGCGGTTTCATGTATAACTGAATACAAGGTCCCGCATTCGGTTACGAACTTTGCGTTCACATTTTATTATACTATTTAACTTCCATTATGGTTTTATAACACTTCAATGTCATAAGTTACCATCTTCATACAACATCTAGGTATCACAACCTATGTAAACTCGAGACGTTCGTCCGACATGAATACGATTCACAAGTATCGTTTACATATTTCGCGTTCACATTATTCATATTTTAATCTTTCATTCAACTATTACTTAAGGTTTTAATCACTTTCATTAGTCATCCATTACATGAACACCACATTAATCATCATCTCTTAATGTATAAGTCATACGGTTCATGGTATGCTAAGACCAATCGTCCATCGCAATTACTTTGCGTTTACAGTGTTTATACGATTTACACTTAGCTTTCATTACAACCTCATAACATTGAAATGTTATAAGTCACCGTCTTCGTTCAACGTTCAAGGAATTACAATCATTACAATCCTACACGTTCGTTTAACACGAATACGGTCCCTGAATATCGGTTACGTATTTTGCCTTCATCGTTTTATAACCTTTAATCGACGTTTAATCGTCAAACTCAAGGTTTACTCATCATTCAAGATTTTTCCTTTTATGAATATTACATTCATGCTTGGCCCTTAATTACCATCCAAAAAGTTGGACAATAAAAATCTCCAATCGGAAAATTTTCCAATAAGGGCGATGCGGTGCCGGTTCAAGGGTTAAATGGGGCGCTGCGGCACCTCTTCATAGCAGCTAAAGCCCGAAGCCGGCGCTTCCTTTCAAGGCATATGCGGCGCCACCTTTGTTCCTTTGAAATTTTTTTCAATTTTTCTACCCGTATGAATCACTTACTTTGGAAATTCATAACTTAATCGCTATAACTCGGAACATGGTCGTTCCAAAGTCATTTTCTTCCTTATCTTACATACTACAACTTCCCTTGGACAGAATTTTACTCTAAATCTATTAACACGCCATTCAATTAGCTTACATTTCCACGTTCGTTCATCGAACGTTTTTTGCTCGTTCGTCCGTAACTTACTCATCTGATCTCGAAATGAGTTCGTTCTTAAGTCCACGACTCACGTTTTCTATGTTCTCTTACATTCTTATGAAACCCTACTCATTCGGGTTCATTTAGATACTTTTTATATTCATTCAATTTTTACAAGAATTCGCCATAACTTCTTTATTGGCTAATTTCAATCCGTTCTTTATGAACGTTTCTCTAATTCCTAACCAAGCATATATCAATAATTATATATATGATGGTTTTAAACTTGTCCATCAAAATAACCTCTAATTACATGGTTTTAAATTTGTCTATCAACAACGTTTTTCGCGTTCTTCGTGTTCTTCGTGTTCTTCGTTCGTTCTTCGTTTTTAATCGATATTTTAATTACGATTTTACTTTTTCATGGAATATAGTGTTATAATTCACCAATTCTTCCTTATTACTCTGAATCGTTCATATGATTCATTCGAATCGTCCATTAACATTAAGCAATTCATACTTCATATAAAAGCTTTTAAAAGAAATTTATAAACTAACTTCAAATTCTTACTTCTTTATTTCATTATGATTAAACCATATGGAAATCGTTTCCTCACATCTTTTACTTCCATTTTCATTAAGCTATATGTTTTTACATTGAAGACTTGAAGAAAATTGGATCAAAGGTAAGTTTTAATACCTTTCTTCTTGGTTTTTCTTCCATTTTCTTCTTCCTCATGGTAAAGCTTGTGATTTGCTAACTTTTCTTCTTTCAAGACTTGATAATTCGAGTCCCTCATATCCTCTCTTCATTTGTCCTGAGTTTCCTCTCTTGGTTTTTCAAAAAATAAAGAGATTAAACTTCTTTATATAGATTTTCAAGGCTAGCGGTATTTTGGTCATTTGATGACTTTTTACTATTTTACCCCCACCCCTTACTATTCATGCCTCCTTACTATTCACGAAGCTTCTCTTGGAAGCTTTGTCGTTCTGTCTTTCAGAATTCGTCTGACAGTTTGAAAAACAATGATTCTCCAAATTTAAATATTTTTAGATATTCCGTCTTTCCTCTACCGATTAACTTTTATGCGTTCTTCAAAAATTCAAAAAACTAAAAAACACTTTTTGCTTAATAGTGTTTTCCGTCACGTTTTCCCAAAATGTAGTTAAACGAATAAAAAGTACATAATCATACTTTTCGTCGTTTTTATTTAGTCTGATTTCTGCACGATTTTTGAGAAAAACTTTTACTGGCTAATATGACTTTTCACGACAGATTACTGAAAAATCTTCAAACGAAATGTCATTCCGACATATCGATCTCTCAGAAATGCTTAGGTTAATTAAACCATAAACCCTAAGGTTTCGTTAGTTGAATAGTGCCTATTTCGTCTTTTTTTAAGAAAAGTTTTTATTCCTGAAATTTTTTTATTTTTGTCTTGAAAATTCTTACTCATTCATTCTAGCTCGCAGCCAGAATCCTCCCGTTTTATAATCATCCTATGTCATAGAACGACTGATAAAAACAGAACACAAAATATAATTAATAAAAATCTATTTTATTAATTAATAATTCTTTAAACTTAACTTTCTGGACAATCCGATTATTCGAGTTCTCACATCCATTACGTGAACATTACATTCATTATCATTTCTTAATGTTTAAGTCATACGGTTCATTGTATGATAAGACCGATCGTCCGTTGTAACACTTTGCGTTTATGCGCTTTATATTAACTTTTAAATCTTCTTGTAACATTTAATTAAGGTTTTAATCATCCATTATGATGATACATTAAGTGAATATTAAATTCATAAACATTCACTAAACTTTTCCCAAGTGTCGAGCTTTAAAAAGCTCATCACTAGGCCTTGCCCTGCACCGGAGCTGCAGCGCCTGGTTTCCTCTGTTAAACCGGCACTGCGACGCAACTCTGTAGTGTTTGGCTCCCGGATCAGGTGCTGCAGCGTTGCCATTCAAGGCATAAGTGGCGCTGCGGTGCCGTCCCTACTCTTTTGAATTTTTTTTTGCAGTTTTCTGCAAAAATTTTCCTACGATTCAGACGCTACTTTGCAATCCTATAACTTGTTCGTTATAACTCGGAACGAGGTCGTTCCAAAGCCATTTTTTTACTTTCATTACATACTTTGATTTCCCCCGAAAAGAATTTTATTCTGAATCCGTTAACGAGCCTTTCCATAGACTCCAATTTCATCGTTCGTTCATTTTACATTCTTAAAATTCTTTGTTCGTCCGTAATTAGTTCATCCAATGTCCAAATACGTTCGTTCATGAGCCCAAGACTCATGTTTTCAATATTTTCCAACATTATTATGAAACCTCATTAATTAGGAATCATTAACTTACTTTCTATATTTACAAAAATTTCGCCATAACTTCGTTATAGGCTAATTTTAATCCGTTTCAAATGAACATTTCTTTCAATTCTACTTTTCCTAACCAAGCATATATCAACAAATATATATATAGTTATTTTAAACTTGTTCATCAACAACAAGCTCTAATTAGATGATTTTAAATTTGTTCATCAATAACTAGTTCTTCGTGTTCTTCGTGTTCTTTGTTCGTTCTTCATTTTACATCAATATTTTGATTACGATTCACTTGTTTTACATTAAATAACATTATAAATTTGTTAATTCTTCTTCATTCCATTAAATTATTCATAAGATTCAATTGAATCATTCATTAACAACCACTTCATATAACATATAAAGGATTAAAAGAAATAGATGAAAAGAATATTAAATTCTTATTATTTCATTATTCCTTACAATTTCTTATGGTTTAACTATATCATTACCATTTCTTATCATCTTTTACTTCTAGAATCCTATAATTTATGAAAATTTTCATATGAAATCTTAAAGAAAAATGGATTAAAAGCTAGGTCTTGGATTATCTTTCTTCTTTATTCTTCTTCTTCTTGACAAAGCTTGCGATTTTCTAGCTTTTCTATTTCTTCATCTTCTTCAATCCAAGCTATCAAGCTCTTTCTTTTCCTTTCTTTCTCAAATATGAGTTTTCGATTGGATTTTTCAAAAATCCAAGAGAATGAGCTTAGTATATATATATATTTCAAAGCTTGAGGCATTTTGGTCATTTGGCAGCTTTTTACCATTTTACCTTTCCTTCACTATTCACACCTCCTTACTATTCACAAATATCAATCAAGCTTCTCCTGGAAGCTTCGTTGTTCCGTCTTTCGGAATTCGTTCGATAATTGAAAAACTACGGTTCTCCGTTTCTAAATATTTTTGGATATTCCATCTTTCCTCTGCAGATCAACTTTTACTCGTTATTCAAAAATTCAAAAAACTGAAAAATACTTTTTGATTAATAGTTTTTTTCGCGACATTTTCCCAAAACATAGTTAAACAATCGAAAAATACATATAAATATTTTTTGTCGTTTTATTTCGATCGAGTTCTACATGTTTTTCGAGAAAAACTTTTATCGACTAATATGACTTTTCATGACATATTACCGGTAAATCTTAAAACGGAATGTCATTACGACATACCAATCTCTCACAACGACCTAGGTTATTCAAACCCTAAACCCTTATGTTTCAACAGATGAATAGTTCATATTTCGTCTTTTTCTCATAAAAAAATTATTTCCTCATAATTTTTTTATTTCCGTCTTAAAAATTCTTACTGGTTTATTCTAGCACGTAGCCAAAATACTACCGTCTTATAATCATCCTAAGTCATAGAACGATTAATAAACACATAACACAGAATAATATTAATAAAAAATTATTTTATTAATTAATAATTCTTTTTAAACTTATCTGACAAGACAATCCGATTTTTCGGGTTGTCACATATATAGCCCAAAAGTCAGTGTTCACCACTGTTTTAAGGAATTTTCATTTGATTCACTTTCATTTTATCTTGCTTTAAAAGTTGTTTTGGTTCCTCTAATGGACTTAGGAAACCTCATAACATAGATATAAATGTTACTTAGTTCTAATCTTTGGAAAATTATCCATTTTTAAGCTTTGAATTTCGTTTGGGCATTTTTATCGAACATGTTACGTGCGTTATACAATTCTTAGATTTTCATAAAAAAAAAATTTATGGTTTAACTAGGATTTCTCATAGAAATCATCCATCCTTATTTCTTCGCACAACAAACAACTAGGCACCATGTTTCTAAGTTATTTCACAACCAATTTCATTCCTTAAGCAATACATTAGAACTTTCTATTCAATTCATCTACTTTCAATTTCAGTGTTTTAGAATAACATAGAAAAAGAGGAATTGATGGATGGAATTTAAGTTTGATTCTTACCTTGTATTAGTTGTTTGACTCCCTTTAGCTTTCAATTTTAGTTCTTGCTTCTTAATTTGCTTAATGGAGCAAAGCTTGGGATTGTGAGTGATAAAGAGAAAGAAAGGAAATGGACGGGAATGGGAAGGAGGGAGTAGGAGAAGGCTGAGCTCTTTAGCCTGATTAACCTCCCTAGCTTAGCCTAGTGTCATGCCTATTAAGTTAATGGCGTGACACCTGCTGCTTAGAATAATATTGACTTAGCTCTTGGTTTAATTAAACAACTCTCAGCTCATGCTTCTTTTACTTGGTTCAAAGTATGCCCAATACTTATATATTATAACATAGTATTTTGTTCATATATATTATATAAAATGTTTATACATTAACCATATTGTACATAATATATATCACACAAATAAAATAACATTTAGTGTGACAATTTCCTTTTTATTAAAATAATTTTACGTTTATTAAATTATTTTAATATTTTCTTATTTATGTTACCTCATTTTCGATTAAAATAAGATAATATATTAAGGGAGATAATTTTCATATATTAAAACAATTTATCTTCATAAATTATTTTAATATCCTTTAAGGTATACCAAAAAATTTTATATACCCAACCCGCGAACGTATTTTCTATATTCCATTGGTTTCTAATCAAATTATTCACACACAGTAAATATATCATATTATATTTACTTTTAACACAGATATTTATGCCACATTACCCAAATACAAAATAAATAATATCAAAAAAAATTATTTAAATGTTTTTTATTTTAATATTAATATGGAAATTCAATGTATTACAGCGGTCGCGTCGTGCTGCAGATTTTGAAGAATATATAGTTTATTTTGTGAAATGAACTTTAGGCAGGTATGCAGAGGTCTAGCATGGTTCAAAACCCTTATAAAAAGTGTCTATATGATGAGTTAGATGTTGGGAGATCTTTAGCAACCCAGAAACTAAGAAAGGTAATAAAAATTATTTTTGTAAAACGTTTTGGAAATAAGAAATTGATGCATGAATATAGGCTTCAAAACAAGTGTACCAGAGTCTCTTATACCATCATAAGAGACTTTTGTGATGCATAGCCCAACTAAAAAGGGTATGAACAAACTAAGCTAAGTTAAAAAGAGAATTTTAAAAAAAATAAAATACTAAATTAATTTTCATAGAGTCCTAACTTGGTTTAAGACCTCCAAGACATGTGGTTGCATGTTGTGTTGATTGTTAATGGTCCTTAGCATGATAATAGAATGACCAGAGGAAGAAATATCCAAGTTTAGATCTCTACAGGAGTTGCACTGTAACACCCCGAACCCGATATAGGCCCGAAGTGCTACACGCCGCAAGCCCAAAGGCCCGTAAGGCAATAATATCAATAACGAGCAACCCAAACAAAATAACTCAACAATAATCTTAACTTAAAACCCAACAATAAATATATTTCAATCCAATTCAAAAGAAATACCAAATTCTTAAAATGGAGACGCAGCTCCCCAAAACTAACAGTTTTATCAAAATCCATCAACAAAAGAAACAATGTCTAAAACTAAACTCCAGTTATTTCAAGCGTATCAAATAAGTGCTCAGCTTTCAACGATGGGACCTGTAAAAATCTGTAAAGGGGTGAGCTATGAAGCCCAGCAAGTAACAATCCTTCCTATCTAGCCGAATCAAGTACAATTTGCAAAACACTTTTTTAAAATAAACTTTTTGTTCAATAACAGTAGTACATAAGCTTTCAAAACTAAAACAATTCAAAAATTGATTTCAATGTATATCATATACCTTTTAATCCATAGTCTTAGCGACTAAGGTTACAATTGCCCTGTAACACGGCCCAAAAATTCGATAACGTTATGATAAGCACCCTACTAAGGTATCTATAAAAATGCACGCTCCTCGAAGGGCATCTAAAGGTGTGCGCCTTAGTAGGTCCTATATTAGCTTCGGAACTAAACGTAATCAATAACGTGTTCTATACATAGTCAGACTGAGGATTGCAAAATATTTTCTCAATATTATCGATATTTTAAACGATACTTTTTCACAGTTCAAAATCATATAATCTAATTTCACAATTCAAAAATAAATACTTGATCCGAATTTTGAAATAGAAGAACATAATAGTTTACTTTAAATGGAAGCCTTAAATAAAACATAACAAATTTTAAAACCATATATTTAGGCATCCGAAGAATTTTTAAGGCATACATAAAAGTAACAATAATCTTAAAAACACTAAATAGTTCGGAAAGTCCACTTACCTCGATATTGCGAAATACGAAAATTAGAAGCGAACAAATCCTAAATATAAAATTAGAATTAATAAAGATTAGGATAATTTATTCTAACTCAAACATATTTTAATTCAAATCTTAGACACATTTATAGTAACTTTTGACTCAATATATAATTAATTTTATTCTAAAAATTATGGGGTCTTTCTATATATTATTACTTTAAAAGCTAAAATTTAAATCAATTAAAGAAAATAGTTAGATTCTTAATTTAACAATAACTATAATATATATTTATATATATAACCCACTAGATATGTTTATTACTATCAACTATATTAAATAAATAAGTAAATAAACAATTACAAACCCACTGCCATAAAATGACAGTGGCCTAAGTAACGTATATATATAATTTAACAATTATATACATACCACAACACCCATACGGATCACGATCGACGAAAAATATTTGATTATTTAGTTTCATTAAACGAATATTTATATGATAATTTAACATATGACCGGTGATTCAGTAAAGTAATCTCTTTCTTTTATTTATAAACATTTGGGAAAGGATTACATTAATCGGGAAATGTTTACAAAGGGGGGCCGAAATCATAAGGGCTTCGACCTTCTTCTAACTAGAGAGAAGGTAGAGAGAAGGGGGAGAGAAGGAGGAGAGACCTTTGTGAGGTTTGTCAAAACAAAACCTAATGAACTCTAACACTTGAGTTCATTTAAATAGAAACTAAAGTTACCGATTTATATTTACCGAAGTAACTTTTATATTTACTTAAAGTTAAAAGTAAAAATATTTAACTAAAGTAAGAAACATATTACTTAAGTTAAAACATTTAACTTATGTTAAAAGTAAATTACTTTTATATTTACTGAAGGTAAAGTAAAAATATTTAACTAAAGTTAAAAATATTTAACTAAAGTTAAAGTAATTACATTACTTTTACTAAAGTAAATTACTTTTACTAAAGTAATTACTTAATTACTAAAGCAACATTTGCTTTTGCTTTCGGCTATTTTTGACTTTGTCGGATGCGTTGATTGCATCTGCTGATGTCTGGAGCATCCGATAACTATGGGACCCTGGGGGCTAGCGTCGTCTGACTTCGTCTGACTGTTGAGATCTGGCTCCTTCCTCGCCGGTGGGTGCTGTTGATCTTCTTCTCAGATAGATCACCATCCCCAGTACTTAAACCCCAAAAAAATCCTTGGATTCAATCCTTATTTTGGTCACCGACTGTTGATTTCAAAAAATTTTATGTAAATTTTTTTTTTAGAAAAACTAATCAGACTGTGTCTGATATAATGGATCACACGGCTAACTCTTGACTAACTGATGAACTCGATGTAAACAGTCTACTTCGTTTTAACTTTGTTCAAAACCTAATCTCTAAATCTGTTGACATTCCACTTAAAGACAGACCAAAGTCGCTTAAGTACATACCCTTCTTACCTTACGTAGACGCATACCCTTGGATCTAGTGATTCCCTTTCGCCTAAATTGCTCACACTCTTGAGACTTACAACGGCTCGACGGGACCTATGGCGATCCGGGGTGTTCTACGGTAAGAGCTTAGGTGACTTAAACTAGGTGCTCTAACGACGGAGCAACAGAAGTCTAAAGAAGAAGTATAAACAAGTTTAAACTCAGACCTCATTGTTTGACCGGAGAACAAACAGTGACACCAAGAGACAACACCGCATGGCTCTGATACAATTTAAGAGCGGCGAAAAGTTTAAATAAAACTTTAAACTTAAAACAATTTTGAAACTTAAAGAAGATGACCGGTGATTCGGTAAAGTAATCTCTTTCTTTTATTTATAAACATTTGGGAAAGGATTACATTAATCTGGAAATGTTTACTAAGGGAAGCCGAAATCATAAGGGCTTCGACCTTCTTCTAACTAGAGAGAAGGTAGAGAGAAAGGGGAGAGAAGGAGGAGAGATCTCTGTGAGGTTTGTTAAAACAAAACCTAATGAACTCTAACACTCGAGTTCATTTAAATAGAAACTAAAGTTATCGGTATATATTTACCGAAGTAACTTTTACATTTACTTAAAGTTAAAAGTAAAAACATTTAACTAAAGTAAGAAACATATTACTTAGGTTAAAACATTTAACTTAGGTTAAAAGTAAATTACTTTTATATTTACTGAAGGTAAAGTAAAAATATTTAACTAAAGTTAAAAACGTTTAACTAAAGTTAAAGTAATTACATTTACTTTTACTAAAGTAAATTACTTTTACTAAAGTAATTACTTAATTATTAAAGCAGCATCTACTTTTACTTTCGGCGGCTTTTGACTTTGTCGAATGCGTTTATTGCGTCTGATGATGCCTGGAGCATCCGATGACTGTGGGACCCTGGGGGGCCAGCGTCGTCTGACTGTTGAGGTCTGGCTCCTTCCTCGCTGGTGGGAGCTGTTGATCTTCTTCTCAGATAGATCACTATCCCCTTTACTTCGAACCCAAAAAAAAATTCAGGGATTCAATTCTTTTTCCCCCAAAAAACTATGTTTAATTTTAAGAAAGGAGAAAAAAATTCACCAAAATTTTGGTCACCGTGTCTGGAGCATCCGATGACTGCGGGACCCTGGGGGCTAGCGTCGTCTGACTTCTTTAAATAAAACTTAAAACTTAAAACAATTTTGAAACTTAAAATGATAACTTGTGATTCCGTAAAGTAATCTCTTTCTTTTATTTATAAACATTTGAAAAAGAATTACATTAATTTGGAAATGTTTACTAAGGTAGGTCGAAACCATAAGGGCTTCGACCTTCTTCTAACTAGAGAGAAGGTAGAGAGAAGGAGGAGAGACCTCTGTGAGGTTTGTCAAAACAAAACCTAATGAACTCTAACACTTGAGTTCATTTAAATAGAAACTAAAGTTATCGATTTATATTTACCGAAGTAACTTTTATATTTACTTAAAGTTAAAAGTAAAAATATTTAACTAAAGTAAGAAACATATTACTTAAGTTAAAACATTTAACTTATGTTAAAAGTAAATTACTTTTATATTTACTGAAGGTAAAGTAAAAATATTTAACTAAAGTTAAAAATATTTAACTAAAGTTAAAGTAATTACATTACTTTTACTAAAGTAAATTACTTTTACTAAAGTAATTACTTAATTACTAAAGCAACATTTGCTTTTGCTTTCGGCTATTTTTGACTTTGTCGGATGCGTTGATTGCATCTGCTGATGTCTGGAGCATCCGATAACTATGGGACCCTGGGGGCTAGCGTCGTCTGACTTCGTCTGACTGTTGAGATCTGGCTCCTTCCTCGCCGGTGGGTGCTGTTGATCTTCTTCTCAGATAGATCACCATCCCCAGTACTTAAACCCCAAAAAAATCCTGGGATTCAATCCTTATTTTGGTCACCGACTGTTGATTTCAAAAAAATATATGTAAATTTTTTTTTTAGAAAAACTAATCAGACTGTGTCTGATATAATGGATCACACGGCTGACTCTTGACTAACTGATGAACTCGATGTAAACAGTCTACTTCGTTTTAACTTTGTTCAAAACCTAATCTCTAAATCTGTTGACATTCCACTTAAAGACAGACCAAAGTCGCTTAAGTACATACCCTTCTTACCTTACGTAGACGCATACCCTTGGATCTAGTGATTCCCTTTCGCCTAAATTGCTCACACTCTTGAGACTTACAACGGCTCGACGGGACCTATGGCGATCCGGGGTGTTCTACGGTAAGAGCTTAGGTGACTTAAACTAGGTGCTCTAACGACGGAGCAACAGAAGTCTAAAGAAGAAGTATAAACAAGTTTAAACTCAGACCTCATTGTTTGACCGGAGAACAAACAGTGACACCAAGAGACAACACCGCATGGCACTGATACAATTTAAGAGCGGCGAAAAGTTTAAATAAAACTTTAAACTTAAAATAATTTTGAAACTTAAAAAAGATGACCGGTGATTCAGTAAATTACTTTTACTAAAGTAATTACTTAATTACTAAAGCAACATCTACTTTTACTTTCGGCTGCTTTTGACTTTGTCGGATGCGTTGATTGCGTATGATAATGTCTGGAGCATCCGATGACTGTGGGACCCTGGGGGCCCAGCATCGTCTGACTTCGTCTTATTGTTGAGGTCCGGCTTCATACTCGCCAGTGGGTGTTGTTGATCTTCTTCTCAGATAGATCACCATCCCCTATATTTCACCGAAATTTTGGTCACCGACTATTGATTTCAAAAAAATTTATGTAAATTTTATTTTATAAAAACTAATCAGACTGTGTCTGATACAATGGATCACACAGCTGACTCTTGACTAACTGATGAACTCGATCAAAACAGTCTACTTCGTTTTAACTTTGTTCAAAACCTAATCTCTAAATCTGTTGACATTCCACTTAAAGACAGACCAAAGTCGCTTAAGTACATAACCTTCTTACCTTACGCAGCCGCATACCCTTGGATCTAGTGATTCCCTTTCGTCTAAACTGCTCACACTCTTGAGACTTACAACTGCTCGACGGGACCTATGGCGATCCGGGGTGTTCTACGGTAAGAGCATAGGTGACTTAAACTAGGTGCTCTAAGGACAGAGCAACAGAAGTTTAAAGAAGAAATATAAACAAGTTTAAGAAGGGACCTCTGTGTTTGACCGGAAAACAAACTGTGACACCAAGAGACAATACCGCATGGCTCTGATCCCTTTTAACAGCGGACGAAAAGTTTAAATAAAACTTTAAACCAAAAATAATTTTAAAACTTAAAGAAGATGACCGATGATTTGGCAAAGTAATCTCTTTCTTTTATTTATAAACATTTGGGAAAGGATTACATTAATCGGGAAATGTTTACTAAGGGGGGCCGAAACCATAAGGGCTTCGACCTTCTTTTAACTAGAGAGAAGTAGAGAGAAGGGGGAGAGAAGGAGGAGAGTCCTCTATGAGGTTTGTCAAAACAAAACCTAATGAACTCTAACACTTGAGTTCATTTAAACAGAAACTAAAGTTACCGATTTATATTTACCGAAGTAATTTTTACATTTACTTAAAGTTAAAAGTAAAAATATTTAACTAAAGTAAGAAACATATTACTTAAGTTAAAACATTTAACTTAGGTTAAAAGTAAATTACTTTTCTATTTACTAAAGGTAATCTAAAAATATTTAACTGAAGTTAAAAATATTTAACTAAAGTTAAAGTAATTACATTTACTTTTACTAAAGTAAATTACTTTTATTAAAGTAATTACTTAATTACTAAAGCAACATTTGCTTTTGCTTTCGGCTGCTTTTGACTTTGTCGGATGCATTGATTTCGTCTGATGATGTTTGGAGCATCCGATGACTGTGGGACTCTGGGGGGCTAGAGTCATCTGACTTCGTCTGACTGTTGAGGTCTGGCTCCTTCCTCGCTGGTGGGTGCTGTTAATCTTCTTCTCAAATAGATCACCATCCCAATACTTCGACCCCAAAAAAAATCCAGGGATTCAATCCCTATTTTGGTCACCGACTGTTGATTTCAAAAAATTTTATGTAGATTTTTTTTTTATAAAAACTAATCAGACATTGTCTGATATAATGGATCACACGGCTGACTCTTGACTAACTGATGAGCTCGATGTAAACAGTCTACTTCGTTTCAACTTTGTTCAAAACCTAATCTCTAAATCTGTTGACATTCCACTTAAAGACAGACCAAAGTTGCTTAAGTACATACCCTTCTTACCTTACGTAGACGCATACCCTTGGATCTAGTGATTCCCTTTCGCCTAAACTGCTCACACTCTTGAGACTTACAACGGCTCGACAGGACCTATGGCGATCCGGTGTGTTCTACGGTAAGAGCTTAGGTGACGTAAACTAGGTGCTCTAAGGACGGAGCAACAAAAGTCTAAAGAATAAGTATAAACAAGTTTAAACTCAGACCTCATTGTTTGACCGGAGAACAAACATTGTCTCCAAGTGACAACACCGCATGGCTCTGATACCATTTAACAGCGGACGAAAAGTTTAAATAAAACTTTAAACTTAAAATAATTTTGAAACTTAAAAAAGATGACCGGTGATTCGGTAAAGTAATCTCTTTCTTTTATTTATAAACATTTGGAAAAGGATTACATTAATCTGGAAATGTTTACTACGGGAGGCCGAAACCATAAGGGCTTCGACCTTCTTCTAACTAGAGAGAAAGTTGAGAGAAAGGGGAGAGAAGGCGGAAAGACCTCTATGAGGTTTGTCAAAACAAAACCTAATGAACTCTAACACTTGAGTTCATTTAAATAGAAACTAAAATTATCAATTTATATTTACCGAAGTAACTTTTACATTTACTTAAAGTTAAAAGTAAAAACATTTAACTAAAGTAAGAAACATATTACTTAAGTTAAAACAATTAACTTAGGTTAAAAGTAAATTATTTTTACATTTACTTAAGGTAAAGTAAAAATATTTAACTAAAGTTAAAAATATTTAACAAAAGTTAATGTAATTACATTTACTTTTACTAAAGTAAATTACTTTTACTAAAGTAATTACTTAATTACTAAAGCAGAATCTACTTTTCCTTTCGGCTGCTTTTGACTTTGTCAAATGCGTTGATTGCGTCTGATGATGTCTAGAGCATCCGATGACTGTGGGACACTGGGGGGCCAGCGTCGTCTGACTTCGTCTGACTGTTGAGGTCCAGCTCCTTCCTCGCCGGTGGGTGCTGTTGATCTTCTTCTCAGATAGATCACCATCCCCTATACTTCGACCCCAAAAAAAAATCCAGGGATTCAATCCATTTCCCCCAAAAAAATATGTTTAATTTTAAGAAAGGAGAAAAAATTTCACCAGAATTTTGGTCACCGTGTCTGGATCATCTGATGACTGTGGAACCCTGGGGGGCCAGCGTCGTCTGACTTCTTTAAATAAAACTTTAAACTTAAAATAATTTTGAAACTTAAAGATGATGACCTGTGATTCGGTAAAGTAATCTCTTTCTTTTATTTATAAACATTTGGGAAAGGATAACATTAATCTGAAAATATTTACTAAGGCAGGCCGAAACCATAAGGGCTTCGGCGTTCTTCTAACTAGAGAGAAGGTAGAGAGAAGGGGGAGAAAAGGAGGAGAGACCTCTGTGAGGTTTGTCAAAACAAAACCTAATAAACACTAACACTTGAGTTCATTTAAATAGAAACTAAAGTTACCTCTTTATATTTACCGAAGTAACTTTTATATTTACTTAAAGTTAAAAGTAAAAATATTTAACTAAAGTAAGAAACATATTACTTAAGTTAAAACATTTAACTTAGGTTAAAAGAAAATTACTTTTATATTTACTGAAGGTAAAGTAAAAATATTTAACTGAAGTTAAAAAAATTTAACTAAAGTTAAAGTAATTACATTTACTTTTACTAAAGTAAATTACTTTTACTAAAATAATTACTTAATTACTAAAGCAACATTTGCTTTTGCTTTCGGCTGCTTTTGATTATGTCGGATGCGTTGATTGCGTCTAATGAAGTCTAGAGCATCCGATGACTGTGGGGCCCTGGGGGCTAGCATCGTCTGACTTGGTCTGATTGTTGAGGTATGTCTCCTTCCTCGCTGATGGGTGCTGTTGATCTTCTTCTCAGATAGATCACCATCCCCAATACTTCGACCCCAAAAAAAATTTAGGGATTCAATCCTTATTTTGGTCACCGACTATTGATTTCAAAAAATTTTATGTAAATTTTTTTTATATAAAAACTAATCAGACATTATCTGATACAATGGATCACACGGCTGACTCTTGACTAACTGATGAGCTCGATGTAAACAGTCTACTTCGTTTTAACTTTGTTCAAAACCTAATCTCTAAATCTGTTGACATTCCACTTAAAGACAGACCAAAGTCGCTTAAGTACATAACCTTCTTACCTTACGCAGCCGCATACCCTTGGATCTAGTGATTCCCTTTCGTCCAAACTACTCACACTCTTGAGACTTACAACTGCTCGACGGGACCTATAGCGATCCGGGGTGTTCTACGGTAAGAGCATAGGTGACTTAAACTAGGTGCTCTAAGGACAGAGCAACAGAAGTCTAAAGAATAAGTATAAACAAGTTTAAACTCAGACCTCTGTATTTGACCAGAGAACAAACATTGTCACCAAGTGACAACACCGCATGGCTCTGATACCATTTAACAGCGGACGAAAAGTTTAAATAAAACTTTAAACTTAAAATATTTTTGAAACTTAAAGAAGATGACCGGTGATTCGGTAAAGTAATCTCTTTCTTTTACTTATAAACATTTGGAAAAGGATTACATTAATCTGGAAATGTTTACTAAAGTTAAAAGTAAAAACATTTAACTAAAGTAAGAAACATATTACTTAAGTTAAAACATTTAACTTAGGTTAAAAGTAAATTACTTTTACATTTACTTGAGGTAAAGTAAAAATATTTAACTAAAGTTAAAGTAATTACATTTACTTTTACTAAAGTAAATTACTTTTACTAAAGTAATTACTTAATTACTAAAGCAGAATCTGCTTTTCCTTTCGGCTGCTTTTGACTTTGACGGATGCGTTGATTGCGTCTGATGATGTCTATAGCATCCGATGACTGTAGGACACTGGGGGGAAAGCATCGTCTGACTTCGTCTGACTGTTGAGGTCCGGCTCCTTCATGGCCGGTGGGTACTGTTGATCTTCTTCTCAGATAGATCACCATCCCCTATACTTCAACCCCAAAAAAATCCAGGGATTCAATCCTTTTTCCCCCAAAAAAATATGTTTAATTTTAAGAAAGGAGAAAAAAATTCACAGAAATTTTGGTCACCGTGTCTGGAGCATCTGATGACTATGGAACCCTAGGGGGCCCGCGTCATCTCACTTCTTTAAATAAAACTTAAAACTTAAAACAATTTTGAAACTTAAAGATGATGACATGTGATTCGGTAAAGTAATCTCTTTCTTTTATTTATAAACATTTGGGAAAGGATCACATTAATCTGAAAATATTTACTATAGGAGGCCGAAACCATAAGGGCTTCGGCGTTCTTCTAACTAGATAGAAGGTAGAGAGAAGGGGGAGAGAAGGAGGAGAGACCTCTGTGAGGTTTGTCAAAATAAAACCTAATGAACTCTAACACTTGAGTTCATTTAAATAGAAACTAAAGTTACCTCTTTATATTTATCGAAGTAACTTTTATATTTACTTAAAGTTAAAAGTAAAAACATTTAACTAAAGTAAGAAACATATTACTTAAGTTAAAACATTTAACTTAGGTTAAAAGTAAATTACTTTTACATTTACTGAAGGTAAAGTAAAAATATTTAACTGAAATTAAAAACATTTAACTAAAGTTAAAGTAATTACATTTACTTTTACTAAAGTAAATTACTTTTACTAAAGTAATTACATAATTACTAAAGCAGGATCTACTTTTGCTTTAAGCTGCTTTTAACTTTGTCGTATGTGTTGATTGCGTCTGATGATGTCTGGAGCATCCGATGACTGTGGGACCCTGTGGGGCCAGCATCGTCTGACTTCGTCTGACTGTTGAGGTCCGGCTCCTTCCTCGCCAGTGGGTGCTATTAATCTTCTTCTCAGATAGATCACCATCCCCTATATTTCACCGAAATTTTGGTCACCGACAGTTGATTTCAAAAAAAATTATGTAAAATTTTTTTATTATAAAAACTAATCAGACTGTGTCTGATACAATGGATCCCAAGGCTGACTCTTAACTAACTAATGACCTCGATCTAAACAGTCTACTTCGTTTTAACTTTGTTCAAAACCTAATCTCTAAATCTGTTAACATTTTACTTAATGACAGACCAAAGTCGCTTAAGTACATACCCTTCTTACCTTACGTAGACGCATACCCTTGGATCTAGTGATTCCCTTTAGCCTAAATTACTCACACTCTTGAGACTTACAACGGCTCGACGGGACCTTTGGCGATCCGGGGTATTCTACGGTAAGAGCTTAGTTGACTTAAACTAGGTGCTCTAAGGACGGAGCAACAAAAGTCTAAAGAAGAAGTAGAAACAAGTTTAAGAAGGGACCTCTGTGTTTGACCGGAGACCAAACAGTGACACCAAGAGACAACACCGCATGGCTCTGATACCATTTAACAGCGGATAAAAAGTTTAAATAAAACTTTAAACTTAAAATAATTTTGAAACTTAAAAAAGATGACCGGTGATTCGATAAAGTAATCTCTTTCTTTTATTTATAAACATTTAGGAAATGATTACATTAATCTGAAAATATTTACTAAGGGAGGCCGAAACCATAAGGGCTTCGACCTTCTTCTAACTAGAGAGAAGGTAGAGAGAAAGGGGAGAGAAGGAGGAGAGTCCTCTGTGAGGTTTGTTAAAACAAAACCAAATAAACACTAACACTTGAGTTCATTTAAATAAAAACTAAAGTTACCAATTTATATTTACCGAAGTAACTTTTACATTTACTTAAAGTTAAAAGTAAAAATATTTAACTAAAGTAAGAAACATATTACTTAAGTTAAAACGTTTAACTTAGGTTAAAAGTAAATTACTTTTACATTTACTAAAGGTAAAGTAAAAATATTTAACTAAAGTTAAAAACATTTAACAAAAGTTAAAGTAATTACATTTACTTTTACTAAAGTAAATTACTTTTACTAAAGTAATTACTTAATTACTAAAGCATCATATGCTTTTGCTTTCGGCTGCTTTTGACTTTGTCGGATGCGTTGATTGCGTCTGATGATGTCTGGAGCATCCGATGACTGTGGGACCCTAGGGGGGCCAGTGTCATCTGACTTCGTCTGACTGTTGAGGTCCGACTCCTTCCTCGTCGGTGGGTGCTGTTGATCTTCCTCTCAGATAGATCACCATCCCCTATATTTCACAAAAATTTTGGTCACCGACTGTTGATTTCAAAAAAATTTACGTAATTTTTGTTTTATAAAAACGAATCAGACTGTGTCTGATACAATGGATCACACGGCTGACACTTGACTAACTGATGAACTCGATCTAAATAGTCTATTTCATTTTAACTTTGTTCAAAACCTAATCTCTAAATCTGTTGACATTCCACTTAAAGACAGACCAAAGTCGCTTAAGTACATACCCTTCTTACCTTACGCAGACGCATACCCTTGGATCTAGTGATTCCCTTTCTCCTAAACTGCTCACACTCTTGAGACTTACAACGGCTTAACGGGACCTATGGTGATACGGGGTGTTCTACAGTAAGAGCTTAGGTGACTTAAACTAGGTGCTCTAAGGACGGAGCAACAGAAGTCTAAAGAATAAGTATAAACAAGTTTAAGAAGGGACCTCTGTGCTTGATCGAAGAACAAACAGTGACACCAAGAGACAACACCGCATGGCACTGATACCATTTAACTGCGGATGAAAAGTTTAAATAAAACTTTAAACATAAAATAATTTTGAAACTTAAAGGACATAACTGGTGATTTGGTAAAGTAATCTCTTTCTTTTATTTATAAACATTTAGAAAAAGATTACATTAATCTGGAAATGTTTACTAAGGGATGCCGAAACCATAAGGGCTTCGACCTTCTTCTAACTAGAGAGAAGGTAGAGAGAAGGGGGAGAGAAAGAGGAGAGACCTCTGTGAGGTTTGCCAAAACAAAACCTAATGAACTCTAACACTTGAGTTCATTTAAATAGAAACTAAAGTTACCGGTTTATATTTAACGAAGTAACTTTTACATTTACTTAAAGTTAAAAGTAAAAACAATTAACTAAAGTAAGAAACATATTACTTAAGTTAAAACATTTAACTTAGGTTAAAAGTAAATTACTTTTACATTTACTGAAGGTAAAGTAAAAATATTTAAATGAACTTAAAAATATTTAACTAAAGTTAAAGTAATTACATTTACTTTTACTAAAGTAAATTACTTTTACTAAAGTAATTACCTAATTACTAAAACAGCATCTGCTTTTGCTTTCAGCTACTTTTGACTTTGTCGAATGCGTTGATTGCGTCTGATGATGTCTGGAGCATCCGATGACTGTGGGACCCTAGGAGACCAGCGTCGTCTGACTTCGTCTGACTGTTGAGGTCCGGCTCCTTCCTCACCGATGGGTGCTGTTGATCTTCTTCTCAGATAGATCACCATCCCTTATACTTCGACCCCAAAATAAATCCAGGGATTCAATCCTTTTTCCCCCAAAAAATTATGTTTAATTTTAAGAAAGGAGAAAAAAAAATCAATGAAATTTTTGTAACCGACTATTGATTTCAAAAATTTTAAGTAAAGTTTTTTAAAAAAAAAACGAATCAGACTGTGTCTGATACAATGGATCACACGGCTGACTCTTGACTAACTGATGAGCTCAATCTAAACAGTCTACTTCGTTTTAACTTTGTTCAAAACCTAATCTCTAAATTTGTTGACATTCCACTTAAACACAAACCAAAGTCGCTTAAGTTCATACCCTTCTTACCTTACGCAGACGCATACCCTTGGATCTAGTGATTCCCTTTCGCCTAAACTGCTCACATTCTTGGACTTACAACGGCTCGACGGGACCTATGGCGATCCGGTGTGTTCTACGGTAAGAGCTTAGGTTATTTAAACTAGGTGCTCTAAGGACGGAGCAACAAAAGTCTAAAGAATAAGTATAAACAAGTTTAAACTCAGACCTTTGTGTTTGACTGGAGAACAAATAGTGACACCAAGAGACAACACCGCATGGCTCTGGTACCATTTAACAGCGGACAAAAAGTTTAAATAAAACTTAAAACTTAAAATAATTTTAAAACTCAAAGAAGATGACCGGTGATTCGGTAAAGTAATCTCTTTCTTTTAATTATAAACATTTGGGAAAGGATTACATTAATCTGGAAATGTTTACAAGGGGAGGCCGAAACCATAAGGGCTTCGACCTTCTTCTAACTAGAGAGAAGGGGAGAGAAGGAGGAGAGACCCTGTGAGGTTTGTCAAAACAAAACCTAATGAACACTTACACTTGAGTTCATTTAAATAGAAACTAAAGTTACCAGTTTATATTTACCGAAGTAACTTTTACATTTACTTAAAGTAAAAAGTAAAAATATTTAACTAAAGTAAGAAACATATTACTTAAGTTAAAACCTTTAACTTAGGTTAAAAGTAAATTACTTTTTCATTTACTGAAGGTAAAGCAAAATATTTAACTGAAGTTAAAGATATTTAACTAAAGTTAAAGTAATTACATTTACTTTTACTAAAGTAATTACTTAATTACTAAAACAGCATCCGCTTTTGCTTTCGGCTGCTTTTGACTTTGTCGAATGTGTTGATTGCGTCTGATGATGTCTGGAGCATCCGATGACTGTGGGACCCTGGGGGGCCAGCGTCGTCTGACTTCGTCTGACTGTTGAGGTCCGGCTCCTTCCTCGCCGATGGGTGCTGTTGATCTTCTTCTCAGATAGATCACCATCCCCTATACTTCGACCCCAAAATAAATCCAGGGATTCAATCCTTTTCCCCCCAAAAAATTATGTTTAATTTTAAGAAAGGAGAAAAAAAATTCAATGAAATTTTTATCACCGACTATTGATTTCAAAAAAAATTATGTAAATTTTTTTTAAAAAAAACTAATCAGACTGTGTCTGATACAATGGATCACACGGCTGACTCTTGACTAACTGATGAACTCAATCTAAACAGTCTACTTTGTTTTAACTTTGTTCAAAACCTAATCTCTAAATCTGTTGACATTCCACTTAAAGACAGACCAAAGTTGCTTAAGTGCATACCCTTTTTACCTTACGCAGACGCATACCCTTGGATCTAGTGATTCCCTTTCGCCTAAACTGCTCACATTCTTGAGACTTACAACGGCTCGACGGGACCTATGGCGATCCGGTGTGTTCTACGGTAAGAGCTTAGGTGATTTAAACTAGGTGCTCTAAGGGCGGAGCAACAGAAGTCTAAAGAAGAAGTATAAACAAGTTTAAACTCAGACCTTTGTGTTTGACCGGAGAACAAATAGTGACACCAAGACATAACACCACATGGCTCTGATACCATTTAACAGCGGAACAAAAAGTTTAAATAAAACTTAAAACAATTTTGAAACTTAAAGAAGATGACCGGTGATTCAGTAAAGTAATCTCTTTCTTTTATTTATAAACATTTGGGAAAGGATTACATTAATCTGGAAATGTTTACTAAGGGAAGCCGAAATCATAAGGGCTTCGACCTTCTTCTAACTAGAGAGAAGGGGAGAGAAGGAGGAGAGACCTCTTTGAGGTTTATCAAAACAAAACCTAATGAACTCTAACACTTGAGTTCATTTAAATAGAAACTAAACTTACCGGTTTATATTTATCGAAGTAACTTTTACATTTACTTAAAGTAAAAAGTAAAAATATTTAACTAAAGTAAGAAACATATTACTTAAGTTAAAACCTTTAACTTAGGTTAAAACTAAATTACTTTTTCATTTACTAAAGGTAAAGTAAAAATATTTAACTGAAGTTAAAAATATTTAACTAAAGTTAAAGTAGTTACATTTACTTTTACTAAAGTAAATTACTTTTACTAAAGTAACTACTTAATTACTAAAGCAGCATCTGCTTTTGCTTTCGGCTGCTTTTGACTTTGTCGGATGCGTTGATTGCGTCTGATGATGTCTGGAGCATTCGATGACTGTGGGACCCTGGGGGGCCAGCGTCGTCTGACTTCGTCTGACTATTGTATAGGGGATGGTGATCTATCTAAGAAGAAGATCAACAGCACCCACTGGCGAGGAAGGAGTCGGACCTCAACAGTCATACGAAGTCAGACGACGCTGGCCCCCCAGGGTCCCACAGTAATCATATGCTCCAAACATCATCAGACGCAATCAACGCATCCGACAAAGTCAAAAGCAGCCGAAAGTAAAAGTAGATGCTGCTTTAGTAATCAAGTAATTACTTTAGTAAAAGTATTTTACTTTAGTAAAAGTAAATGTAAAAACATTTAACTGAAGTTAAAAACATTTAACTAAAGTTAAAGTAATTACAATTACTTTTACTAAAGTAAATTACTTTTACTAAAGTAATTACTTAATTACTAAAGCAGCATCTGCTTTTGCTTTCGGTTGCTTTTGACATTGTCGGATGCGTTGATTGCGTCTGATGATGTCTGGAGCATTCAATGACAATGGGACCTTGGTGGGCCAGCGTCGTCTGACTTCATCTGACTGTTGAAGTCCGGCTCCATCCTCGCCGATGGGTGATGTTGATCTTCTTCTCAGATAGATCACAATCCCCTATACTTCGACCCCAAAAAAATCCAAGGATTCAAACACAGAGGTCAGAGTTTAAAGAAGTATAGGGGATGGTGATCTATCTGAGAAGAAGATCAACAGCACCCACCGGCAAGGAAGGAGCCGGACCTCAACAGTCAGACGAAGTCAGACGACGCTAGTCCCCCCGGGTCCCACAGTCATCTGAAGCTCCAGACATCATCAGATGCAATTAATGCATCCGACAAAGTCAAAAGCAGCCGAAAGCAAAAGCAGATGCTGCTTTTGTAATTAAGTAATTACTTTAGTAAAAGTAATTTAATTTAGTAAAAGTAAATATAAAAATATTTAACTAAAGTTAAAAACATTTAACTAAAGTTAAAGTAATTACATTTACTTTTACTAAAGTAAATTACTTTTACTAAAGTAATTACTTCATTACTAAAGTAGCATCTGCTTTTGCTTTCGGCTGCTTTTGACTTTGTAGGATACGTTGATTGCGTCTGATGATGTCTGGAGCATCCGATGACTATGGGACCCCAGGGGGCCAGCGTCATCTGACTTCGTCTGACTGTTGAGGTCCGGCTCCTTCCTCGCCGGTGGGTGCTGTTGATCTTCTTCTCAGATAGATCACCATCCCTTATACTTCGACTCCAAAAAGAAATCCAAGGATTCAATCCTTTTTCCTCACCGGTGGGTGCTGTTGATCTTCTTCTCAGATAGATCACCATGTTCGCCCCGGTCTTTTGCCCTTTGTAAGTCTCAGTGTGGAGCAATGTCGGGTGTTTGACCTAGGACATAGGTATGCGTCTGCTTAAGGAAAGAAGGGTATGTATGGAAGAACATAGAATTATTAAAAAATTTAAAAAAAATTAAAAATGAGTAGATTTTTCAGGTCTAGTATTTCAGTCAGTAATCGATCAGCCCTACCTCCGGTTCCAGACATAGTCAACCAGGAAGAACATAGTTACGAAAACATCAGTCAAACCCTAAGTAATTGGAACATACCTAGTGTATCTCCTAAAGAGATTTATCAGTCAACGTTTATTGATAATTTTAAAACTGATTATAATGTTAAAAAGGTTGAACGTGTCTATGCGATCAACAAAGAATATAAAAATTATAATATTCTTTCTTCTAATGTTATTAATAAACATAGAAAGAAATGTTATAATTTTATTCATATTGGTTTAGTTTAGGTCGCGGTCAAGCCTTTAACTATTAAAGAAATAAACTCAAGCATCTTTTTGTGTCTTAGAGATGCACGATATCTTAATTATGCTCCTAGCATTATTGGTATCATGAAATCGAGTTTGCATGATGGACCTATCCATTTCAATTGCTTTCCCGATCTCCCTCTAAGTTTGAGTGATGTTAACTTATTAAAAGCATTAACTCTGAATATTAACACTGCAGGTGATATAACTCAGATGATTGAGGGTTCACAACCTTTAGCCCTAATTTACAGAATTTATTATAAAGTTATGAAAACCAACTTAAACATTCCTGCTCTTAATAAAAGCCCAAAAGATCACACTGTTTTAATCCAAAGCAGTACTAGTAATGCTAATATCCAAACTCCAAGGACTATTCTTTAGAAGGATATTACTCTGCCTAGTCAATGGATTCTGCCTCAAGAAATTTCACAAAAACCAGTTATTAATAATTTGTTGAATTTAGAAAATATTAAACAATTTTCTGATGGTACTGTCAGAGTTAGTTTTGAACGTACCAGAAGACCTTTGATTATTAAAGAATTTACTAATTCCTCAGTCCCTTCGGTTGTTACCCGAAGAGATACTGAAGTTTTAAGTAATTTTTCTATTCCTGATTTTAAAATGAAAGGAGTTTTGAATCAGGGTCAAACCAGTCATCCTTGTTACACTTCTACTACTCAAGTAGAAGATTAGCAAGATGATGTCTCTCCTACAGTTTCTATAGGACCGACCCCTTCAGATTTTGAAGCCCCTATTAATCATCAGTTAAGAGTCCTTAATAAAGAATTTGTTTTTGATTGGAATAATCTGATTAAATATTTTAATTCCAAGTCTAATAAAGATAAAAGACATGTTTTTCGTAATAAATACGATAAGCATGACAGAGATAAAATTGTTAATAAATGGAAAAAATTTATTAGTAAAGAAAAAAAGAACATTACTTTTTATGATTGGTATGAAACATATCATTCACAATGTAAGGTTCTTACTAAAAGTCAGTGGACAAAAGAGGATGAATCAAAAATTTTAGCAAGTCATTCTCCTTTAGAAACTGTTCTTATACATGTTAAAAATACTTCAGTTGTTGCCAGTCCATTTAAAGTTGTTGATAGAAAAATTGATGAAAAGAAAATTATTGAACAAAATAATTTTACTAATCAGTATTTGGCTACAATTGGTAAACAGTTAGATAAAATTGAAGAAAAAATTTAATCATTCTATAGTTAAAAATCCTGATAAAAAATTAGATCAGCCTTTATTAACTCTCCCAGAAAAAAGAGAAGAAATGGGATTGCCTAATAAAGATTCTGACCTAGTTAAAACTATAGATAAGTTACTTAAAAAGATTGGTTCAAGTTCTGGTGAATCCAGTGGAACTATTGCTATCATCGATCAAATTGAAGAATCTGATGATGAAAGTATTAGTCAATCAGATATTAAATCTGAAACTGCCTCTATCCCATATCTTAATGAACAGTTAAACAAATTAACCTTTAATAACGCTAGTATTACAAAAAATTGGTATTCTAGACCCACTCCTCCTGACCTTCAGTATGAGGAAAAGAATCTAGATAATCAATTTTCAGTTTCTTCTAATAAAATTTATGAGTGGAATATTGATGGTTTTAGTGAACATCAAATTCTTACCGAAATGAACCATTTGTCTATGGTTGCCAATAGTTATGTTACAGCTTTCGGCAGTTTAACACAACCTGAAATATTTGAAATATTAACTAATGGTTTTACTGGTGTCCATCGTTCTTGGTGGGAAAAACACCTTGATGAAGATGCAAGGAATTCTATAATTCATGCTATCCAGTTAGATGACAATGGTCAGCCTATCTTCAGAGAAGATGTTGGTTTTGGTATTCCAGATGGTATTAGCACATTGATTTTCACTATAATAAAATATTTTATTGGAACCCCTAGTAATATCACGGAAAGAATTCATGATCAGTTAAGTAATCTCACTTGTCCCACTCTAAGTGATTTTAGATGGTACAAAGATGTTTTTATTTCTCCAGTCATGATGCGTAGTGATAGTAATAAACCTTTCTGAAAAGAGAAATTTGTTAATGGTCTTCCTAATTTGTTTGCCCACAAAGTTAGGGAAGAACTTAGCAAAACTCTTGGATATATTGATTATGATAACCTAACTTATGGTGACATAATTAGTTATATCCAAAAGATTGGGTTAAAAATGTATATTGCTTTCAAACTTGCTAAACAAGGTAGTAAAGATAAGAAAAAGGCTAAATATGAGCTTGGCATATTTTGCGAACAATATGGTTTGCCTCCTGTTGCTCCCTCCAGATGGAAGCATAGGAAAAAATAAATTAAAAAATGCAAAACTAGCAAGCATCAGAAAAAACGGTCCAGTCAGTCTAAAAATTAAGACAATTATTATGAAAAATCCAAGTCACGAAAGAAATCACATAGTAAAAAATCTACTTCTACGTCTCAAGATAAGAGTAAAATTACTTGTTATAATTGTGGTAAAAAGGGTCATTACAAGAGTGAGTGTAAAATTAAACAGAAATTAAGTCAGTTACATATTTCGGTCGAAGACACTATTAAGATATTAGAATTAATAAGGATAGAGAATGATGTTGATAGTAACAATTATTCTGATATTCCTTATTCCTCTAGTAATGACGAAGATAATCAAACACATAGTGAAGAAAACGAAGTCACTCTTTGTACTGATAATTGCATGTCTGATTGCTATAAAACCATTAATGTTCTTAGCAAAGATGACCAAGAAAGGTCTTTGTTAATTGAGTTAATTAGTAAAATTACTGACGAATAGTTAAAATTGCAGTACATGAAACAGTTAAAGGAATTATTCTCTAAGAACAATTCTGGAAAGAGTAAGGTTATTAAGGGTAAAGATAAACCTGTTATTAGCCTTAATAAAACCTTAGAGAGATTTAAAACCCCCGATAGAGAAGTCACCCTTTCCGAATTAAACAAAGAAGTCAATAAACTTAAGAAGGAAATTTCGGGTCTTAAGACTGAGATTTCTAAGTTATGCAAAGAAATGGCTACTTTGGCGACTAAAAGTTCAGAGCTTCACATATCTGATTCGTCAGAAAATGATGAAAAAGCTGAATCTTCTAATGTCAAAGAAGATGAGTCAATTCTTATGGTTTAAGAAAATTCATTAAAAAGGTTAAAAGACATTACCATTCAAAAATGGTATATTATTGTTCGACTAGTTATTAATGGAACTTTTGCAATTCAACTTCCTGCTCTAATTGATACTTGTGCAGATCTTAATTGCATTCAAGAAGGTTTGATACCTACTAAGTTCTATAAAAAAACTAGTGAACGATTAAACTCTGCTAATGGTAGTATAATGGAAATAAAATATAAACTTCCTAAAGTTCATATTTGCCAAGATAATATGTGTTTTAAAACTTCTTTTGTTTTAATTCGCAACTTGACAGATAAGATTATTTTAGGACTTTCGTTTATATATTTATTATATTCATTTACTACTAGTAATAATGGTTTAACGACTGAACATTTGGGTCAGAAAGTAGTGTTTGAATTCATTACTCAACCCAAAGAAAGAGATTTGAAATTTATTCAAGATGAATCTATTTCAAAATCATTAAATCTGTTAAGCTGTAAAACTTCACAGTTAAAATACTTAAAACAAGAAAATAAATATAAACAGGTTGAAGATCTTCTCCTTCTTGAAAAGGTTTAAGATAAGATCGAAGAACTTCGAGTGTTTATGATTAAAAACCTTTGTACTGATTCTCCTAATGCCTTCTGGCACAGAAGAAAACATGTTGTTAGATTACTTTATGCTAAGGAATTTCAGGAACACTTAATTCCTACTAAGGCCAGACCTATTCAAATGAGTCACCAGCAAATGGAGCTTTCTAAGCATGAAATTAATTATTTGCTTGCAAAGGGTTTAATTAAACATAGTAAATCTCCTTGGTCCTGTCCAGCTTTTTATGTTAACAATGAAGCTGAAAAAGAGAGAGGAGTCCCCAGATTAGTTATTAATTACAAGCCCCTTAATAAGGTCTTAGAGTGGATTAGGTACCCCTTGCCTAACAAAGAAGACCTCCTTAGTCGACTCAATAATGCTACCATTTTTATTAAATTTAACCTTAAGTCGAGATTTTGGCAAGTTAGTATACACCCCAGTGACAGGTATAAAACTACTTTTACCACTCCCTTTGGTCATTATGAATGGGTCGTTCAAGCATTTGGTCTTAAGAATGCCCCTAGTGAATTCCAAAATATTCTTAATGAAATTTTGAATCCATTCAGTCATTTCATCATTATTTACATTGATGATATCTTGGTTTTCTCCCAGTCAATTGACTAACACTTCAAACATTTGAATTCGTTCTTCAAGGCAATAAAAGTAAATGGTTTGGTTCTATCTCCTACAAAATGTAGTTTGTTCCAAACAAGAGTCAAATTCTTAGGTCATGATATTTATCGTGGTCTAGTCCATCCTATTCAACGAGTCATTTAGTTTGCTGATAAATTTCTAGATAAAATCATTGATAAAACTCAACTTCAGCGATTTTTAGGATCCCTGAATTATGTTGGTAAATTTTATCAAAATCTTAGAAAAATCTATAACCTTTGTTTCTTAGTTTACAGAAAAATCCTCCTCCCTGGACCGATGAGCATACTTTCATCGTCCAACAAGTTAAAAAATATGTTAAGATTTTGCCTTGTCTTGGCATTTCCATTGAATCTGCTTTTAAAATCGTTGAAACCGATGCCTCTGATATTAGTTTCGGTGGCATTCTGAAGTAGAAATTAACTCCTGCTTCCTCTGAACAAATTATTCGATTTCACTCTGGTGCGTGGAATCAGGCTCAAATTAATTATAGTACAATTAAAAAAAATTAGCTTTAGTTTTATGCATTAGTAAATTTCAAAATAATTTATTAAATCAAAAAATTTTGGTTCGAATTGATTGTAAGTTAGCTAAATATATTTTAGAAAAAGATGTTAAAAACATTGTTGCTAAGCATATTTTTGCCAGATGGCAATCTCTGTTAAGCATTTTTGATTTTGATATTGAATATATTAAAGGAAGTCAAAATTCTGTTCCTGATTTTCTTACAAGAGAATTTATTAATTCAGGTACTCAAGAGAAATGAGTGTGAGAGGTGGAAACAATGCAGTTCGGCCCCCTCCTGGCCCAAGTCAAAGGCCCAAAGGAGCCGTAATCCCTCACCCAGTCATCCCAGTTACTCCTATTGATGTAGCTAATAGGTTTACTATTCTTGGTTCTATTCCAAAGCCTTACAATATGATTTTGGCCTAGTCACCAAAGCCCATTGATCCTTTTGCTTCATCTTTTTCTAGTAACCCTAACCCTAGTCAACTGCATTCGCAGTATGTCCCAATTTATTCAGTCAATTTATTTCATATTAAACCCCATATGAAATCCATTGATGATCCAGTTAAATTAGCTATCCAGTTCTTCCCAACTGGTTGGCACTTCCTTCCACTTGCTCCTTATAAATTCCTTGCGTTTTATAAGGATATTCTTTTTCAAACACAGTCAATTCTTATCAAACCTATCTATGATAGGAATGATAGTTCCAAATTTATATATCATTCATTCTATATTAAACAGATTACTTCCATGTCTGACTGGGGTAATCATCCGTCTGATCTCAAATAGTTAGATAATCATAATAACCAGTTTTGTTATTATGATTATATGGAAGCTTGGAACAGGGTCTTCCTATTTCAGAATCCTTCTTTCAGTCATTCGTGGTTCATCCAATTTGACCACAAATTTAAAAGTCAAATTCCTCATTGGTTCATTCTCTGGTGGCAAAGATTTGGTCTCATCCATGCTATCTTGCCTCTAGAGCTTCAGTCAGTTCTTAGTCATTTTTGTTGTAGAAGTCCTAACAATCCAAAAAATAATTGTATTCCGGTTCTTCTCCAGTTTATTAGTAAATATAAAATCCCTTGGATTCTCAAATGGCAATATGAGCTTTATACTCCTATTGTTGAGATTGATCTTGAGTCATCCAAAGATAAATCAGTTATCACTCGCAACCAAGTGAGTGAGTTAACTTATGTTTCCCGTTCTTTTTCAGTTAAATGGTGGGATAAATTTGATATTTATCGTATCATTGGTCAAGTCCATAAAGAATTTTCAGTAAACCCTATCCCTATTAAATCTATTCCTCCCAAGGAATCTTCTCTAGTAAATCCAAAAAATCTTTAAAGTTAGATTTTACGGATATTGATCATTGTTCTAATGCTGAGTTAAAACAATTAGCTCGGCTCATTCAAAATCAAGTTGATAAGCTCAGTGAGGATATTGTTCATTCAATCTGCTCATCATCTTCGTCAAAATCCAGTCAAGAAGCAACTAGTCCAAAAGATCCATATGGCAGCATCAATCTACAGGATGCTCAAGATCCTTTTGCCTAGGATGCCCACAGTCACATGAGCGTACAGGCAGCAGATAGAGACTGTTGCTTTCAAAAGTCATCATCAACGCGTGCTACTTTTTCAAAAGCAGCCGAAAGTTAAAGTAAAGTCAGTTTGTATTTTAGCTAAGTCATATTTTCACTGTCGGCCATTTGGTCGTCTTAGTCAAAAGTTGTAATAATGCATCTGTATTTAGTCAAAAAGTTGTAATAATGCGTCTATATTTAGTCAAAAGTTTACGCGTCTGTATTATTTTACTCTTGTAAAAGTTATTCGTCATTATTGAGTCTGTACTATTTCATCCTCTCCTTTCTCTATATAAGGAAGGGATTGTCATTTGTAAGAGGCATGATTAGAAATTAGAAATCCAATAGAGAGTTTAGAAAGACTCAGATTCCCATCTGACTTATCTTTAACCCTTTTGCCTCTTCTTAGTTATACCATGTTAGGTTTTCTATAATCGAGTCTACTTGTAAGTTACCTTCAGTTATCTGTTTGTAAATCTTTTTATTCAATAAAAGTTTATTTTATTCAAACTGTTATTAATTCATATGAACACCGGTCACCTAAGCTCTTTCTGTAGAACACCGTGTTCGCCCCGGTCTTTTTACCCTTTGTAAGTCTCAGTGTGGAGCAGTGTCGGGTGTTTGACCTAGGACATAGGTATACGTCTGCTTAAGGAAAGAAGGGTATGTATGGAAGAACATAGTATTATTAAAAAATTTAAAAAATTTTAAAAAATGAGTAGATTATTCAGGTCTAGTTCTTCAGTTAGTAATCGATCAGCCCTACCTCCGGTTCCAGACATAGTCAACCAGGAAGAACATAGTTACAAAAACATCAGTCAAACCCTAAGTAATTGGAACATACCTAGTGTATCTCCTAAAGAGATTTATCAGTCAACCTTTATTGATAATTTTAAAACTGATTATAATGTTAAAACGGTTGAACGTGTCTATGTAATCAACAAATAATATAAAAATTATAATCTTCTTTCTTCTGATGTTATTAATAAACATAGAAAGAAAGGTTATAATTAAATTCATATTGGTTTAGTTCAGGTCGTAGTCAAGCCTTTAACTATTAAAGGAATAAACTCAAGCATCTTTTTGTGTCTTAGAGATGCACGATATCTTAATTATGCTCCTAGCATTATTGGTATCATGAAATCGAGTTTGCATGATGGACCTATCCATTTCAATTGCTTTCCCGATTTCCCTCTAAGTTTGAGTGATGTTAACTTATTAAAAGCATTAACTCTGAATATTAAGACTGCAGGTGAGATAACTCAGATGATTGAGGGTTCACAACCTATAGCCTTAATTTACAGAATTTATTATAAAGTTATGAAAACCAACTTAAACATTCATGCTCTTAATAAAAGCCCAAAAGATTACACTGTTTTAATCCAAAGCAGTACTAGTAATGCTAATATCCAAACTCCAAGGACTATTCTTTGGAAGGATATTACTCTGCCTAGTCAATGGATTCTACCTCAAGAAATTTCACAAAAACCAGTTATTAATAATTTGTTGAATTTAGAAAATATTAAACAATTTTCTGATGGTACTGTCAGAGTTAGTTTTGAACGTACCAGAAGACCTTTGATTATTAAAGAATTTACTAATTCCTCAGTCCCTTCGGTTGTTACCCGAAGAGATACTGAAGTTTTAAGTGATTTTTCTATTCCTGATATTAAAATGAAAGGAGTTTTGAACCAGGGTCAAACCAGTCATCCTTGTTACACTTCTACTACTCAAGTAGAAGATGAGCAAGATGATGTTTCTCCTACAATTTTTATAGGACCGACCCCTTCAGATTTTGAAGCCCCTATTAATCATCAGTTAAGGGTCTTTAATAAAGAATTTGTTTTTGATTGGAATAATCTGGTTGAAGATTTTAATTCCAAGTCTAATAAAGATAAAAGACATGTTTTTCGTAATAAATACGATAAGTATGACAGAGATAAAATTGTTAATAAATGGAAAAAATTTATTAGTAAAGAACAAAAGAACATTACTTTTTATGATTGGTATGAAACATATCATTCACAATGTAAGGTTCTTACTAAAAGTCAGTAGACAAAAAAGGATAAATCAAAAATTTTAGCAAGTCATCCTCCTTTAGAAACTGTTCTTTTACATGTTAAAAATACTTCAGTTGTGGCCAGTCCATTTAAAGTTGCTGATGGAAAAACTGATGAAAAGAAAATTTTTGAATAAAATAATTTTACTAATCAGTATTTGGCTACAATTGGTAAACAGTTAGATAAAATTGAAGAAAAATTTGATCATTCTATGGTTAAAAATCCTGATAAAAAATTAGATCAGCCTTTATTAACTCTTTTAGAAAAAAGGGAAGGAATGGAATTGCCTAATAAAGATTCTGACCTAGTTAAAACTATAGATAAGTTACTTAAAAAGATTGGTTCAAGTTCTGGTGAAGTCAGTGGAACTATTGCTATCATCGATCAGATTGAAGAATCTGATGATGAAAGTATTAGTCAATTAGATATTAAATCTCAAACTGCCTCTATCCCAGATCTTAATGAACAGCTAAACAAATTAACCTTTAATAACGCCAGTATTACAACAAATTGGTATTCTAAACCCACTCCTCCTGACCTTTAGTATGAGAAAAAGAATCTAGATAATCAATTTTTTGTTTCTTCTAATAAAATTTATGAATGGAATATTGATGGTTTTAGTGAACATCAAATTCTTACCAAAATGAACCATTTGTCTATGGTTGCCAATAGTTATATTACAGCTTTCAGCAGTTTAACACAACCTGAAATAGTTAAAATATTAACTAATGGTTTTACTGGTGTCCTTCACTCTTGTTGGAAAAAACTGTAATGATTGAGATTTTATATAATAATTTTTAATATTTATTGAGTTAAATAAATATTTTATGTGAATTATTTATTGAGTTAAATAAAGAAATTATGTAATTTATGGAGTGATTTAATTAAGTGTTATATATTAATTAAATGAATGTGTAATATTTATTTAATTAATGTATATTAATTTTATATTATAGTTCTGATTTAATTGAGAGAATTAAATTAGATGATTTATGTGTTCGTGTTACATGAATTATAATTAGCGAGTAATTATAATTATGTGGTAAATCTTATGTGATTTATTGATGTTAGATTTTAATTGATTAAATTAGTTATTTAATATTTAATTGATTAAAATATGACATTAAAGTATGTGTTAAAATGATTTGTTAAAATAAAGAAAAAAGGATTTTAAAATTATTTTGCCAAACAAGGCCTTTGTATTCGTTTTAAACTTAATTTACCAAACATGGCCTTAGTGACTAAAATCGGTTTTTAAATTAAAGAGGTTTGGCCAAACAAAGCCTTAAGGCTTTTTGAATTTTGAAACTTATGTAAATTATAATTTAATTAGTGTATTAAGTATAGTTAGTACGCGTATTATATTATATTATGTCAGTTTTATTCTACGTTAGTATAGTCTATACTACGTGAATTATCCTAAGCCTAAGTCTAAGAGCTAAGAAGAAAGGAGAAAGCAGAGAAGAGTTGGAGAAGAAGAGAAAGGAGGAAGAAGAGTTCCTAGAATCAAACACATATTATCTTCTTCGTCAACCCATTAACAAGAAGGTATCATCTATAATTTCTAATGATTATGGAACTCCGTTATATATTTTTGTGTGTTCATCCTCTGTTAAAAATAAGTTTTCATGAAATTATGTAAACATGGATTATATATATAATTGTATTCATGTGTTGTTCATAGTAGGTTAATTGCTATCAATGGTTTTCAGAAAAACAAATTGGTGATTTAATATGTTTTAATAAAAATTTATGTTCTTATGTGTCCATACGGTTTTGACCAATTTTAGAATGAAAAATAACGAAATTGATATATGTTAATATGCTTATTAGGAATTCATTTGATGTTATCTTCAATTTTGATGCATGTATATAAAGTTGAATTGTTTGAGAAATTTTATTACAGTAGATTATTTTATGAAAAATATGAGTTTTGAGAAAATAGCCAAATTTGATTTCTAAAGCTCTTGATTCTTGTGGTTTAGATGACTTTTGTGTTTTAGAAACATGTTATATATATGTATTATTGCATAGGTATGATTTACAATGTTTAAGTTACTGTGAATTGTCATTTGTTGGCTTGTTTGGGTTAATCGGTGAAGCAGAGTATCGTGGTTGTCTGTCTCTGTCTGTGCTCCAGCACAGCTGCACCGGTAGTACAGCCAAAAGCAGCGCAGCTGCGCCACTTGCCTTTTCCAGATTCGACCCCTGCGCAGCTGCGCCGGTACCAAGGCTACTGGCTGCGCAGCTGCGCCGTGTCCTGTGCAGAGGCAGTGAGTTTTAATCAAATGTGTAGTTTATTTTTATGCCTAAGTTACAATGTTGCTAGAATAATGATCATGTATTTAAGTTGCAATAGCATGTTGATAACATGAATTTGACAATTTGGTAATTGTAAAAGAAAAGAGGTTTTTGAAAACCTTAAAGTATTATTTGAATTAATGTTTAATTGTGAATTGGTTAATATGATATGTAATTATAATTTGTATAATTATAATTAAGAGTAAGTATTTGATTTAAATTATAATTCTATGAAATTATAATGTATAGAAGTTGATTTATTTTAATCAATTAGATGTTAATTTAAATTATAATTTATACATGATTATTATAGATTATAATTGATAAATACATGATTAATTATAAATTATGTAATTATAATGCATGATGTAGTTTAATTAATTTTAAATTATAATTGTTTATAATTTAAGATATAATTATAATTTAAGTAATTATAATTAGATTAAGTGCTTAAATTATAATTGGTTAATTATAATTTAGTTAAATACATAATTGATTTAATTATGTGAGCATGCCTATGTGATGTAATTAACTATGTGATGGTTAATTATTATTTAGTTATTTAACTGGAATGAGTTAACCATGAGAGTTAACCAATTATGTGAATTAGTTATGTGTTAACTAATTTAGGTTATTGTGATTAAATATATATGTGTAGGAAGTATTAAAGTACGTGAATTGAGTTAAGTAGCTTGCGCTTGAGGCAAGTCTTCTAACCCTAAACTTGTTAATTCTATATAATTTCTTGAGTTCATATATTCATTGTTGAGAATGTCCTTTCCATTTCTGTATTGGACAATTGTTTATTTAATTGAAAAGATCTTAACTTATTGTTCAAGTAAGATCCAGTTATTATTTTAAATGCTTTAAGTTTACTTCTAAAGCATATGTTAGTTCATAATTCCTTTTACTTATGAATTATTGAAAGGCGATTCAACTAATCCTTAGTTGATGAACGTGAATTCTAAATTACCCTTGTAAGCTTATCCAAACCCAACTTTCTTGGGTGCGAACTTGAATTCAAATTACTGAGTTGAACAACCCTAATTATTAGGGGAGATTATTAGCATAGCGTTAAGATGTTTGTGCACAATACATGGTACGAAGGGCTGAGCCCCCTAAGTACGAGCTAAGGTCATAGTCTTGTTGACTGTTAAAGGTTTAAATAGAAATATATATAACCTAGGACAAAAGTTCAAATGTCTTATGACCCTCAAATAAATTCTATATTCGAATTTTTATGTTGATAAAGAATTATTATTCAATTCTTTATTGTTGAAGTAAGCTAAGTTATTCAGATCTTTTTTAAAGATATCCTTTCATGTATTTATTATTGTTAAACTCCAGTGAGCTGTTGTTTACTCACTCTTGCATTAAATAACAATTGCAGTTAAGGTTGATAACGTTGATGCCTCGTCCACAAGTAAAGGCAAGGAAAAGATGAACAAGTGAAGACTTGTTAAATTATTTTGAAATACCCGGATTTGGGGATGTCACAGGTTGGTATCAGAGCTGTAGGTTATGAAACCTTAGGTGGGAAAAAACCTTAGGTAGTAGCCTTATAGGTAAGATCGAAAAGATAGGTGTGATAGGTAAAGATAATAAACTACCTTATTTACTATGTGTTTACGTTTTAGTATTCAAAGAGTGTCGATTCGATGCCACGTAATAATGAACTTTTAAATTCTTTTGTCAAGATGTCGAACGTTGGAGAACCTAGTCAGGCTAGAGAGGATGTACCTCAGGTGCCTATAGAGGAGGAGCCCCGTGACATACATATTGTCTGGGAGCAGCTGGTTAGGAGAAAGCCATCTCCAGTGATCACCGTAGCTGGTCAGGAGCATGAGCTGACACCTATTCTAGAAGAAGAGGATGAGGACGAGTCTGAAAAGGAAGAGGAGGAGGAAGAGGATCCCGAAGAAGAATTCCCACCTCACTCTACTAGTGCTGAGATGTACGAGGCAGTCTACGATAGCAACGTGGAGCATCATGGACGAGTAGGAGATCTCGAGGAAACTATCCAGCAACGAGACGAGACGATCTAGGAAATGGCAAGTGACCTAGGAGATGCACAGTGGAACCTGATACATATGGAGGTTGATAGAGATGCTGCTCGATTTGAACTGGCAAAGCTGAAGCAAGACATCCAGAAGGAGTCGAGGAAGCGTGCCAGAGCTGAAGAGTCAAGCTTGAGAGCTAATCAACGAGCTGATCGAGCTGAAGGTGAAGCTGAAGCCAAGAGGGCCAAGCTGAGGGAAACAGAGTATGCTTTTCATATAGCTATAGAAAGAGCTCAGGACCGTGTTTTCTACTACCCAGCTCAGTTCCAAGGTTTACCGTGGTATGTGGTGGACCGAAGAACGGCGTTTCAGGTAATAGAAAAGGAACGCAGAGAGGCTGTGCAACGTATTAATATGCCTAGGCAGTAGTAGTAGCTGTAGTAGTAGTAGTAGTAGTAGCAGTAGTAGTAGAGCTTTTGTTTATGTGTTGTTTTTTGTAGTAAATAAAGTAAATCCCATAATTTGAGATATTAATTGGATAAGTTAATAATGTAATCCTGCAACTTTTCCAGTTCAGGAAGGATGATGTAAATGGCAGAAATGCTATCTGATTGATGTTTTTAAACTACGACTAATGAATAAAAGAAGTTTATTGACGTGTTATGTGTTCTATGTGAACTGAATTGTTTAAAATGTTTAAGTATGAACTTGAATATTTAAAAATTGAATAAAGGGTCTAATAATAATATTTTCTTAACAGAAAATGCCTCCTAGAAGAAGAACAACACGTCAAAACCCTGAGGGTGCGACGAACAACAACAATAACGATGGGACGAATCCCAACTCGGTTCAGCAGTTGGTTAACCTGTTGACAGGAGCTCTTGCGAATCAACTGCAAATGCAGGGAACTACGTTCAAGGAATTCAAAGCAGTAGGACCGCCTGAATTCAAAGGATCGACCAACCCTATTAAGGCTCAGACGTGGGTTATGGAAACGGAGAAGGTATTCGACGTAGCCAGAGTAGGTGAAGACCAGAAGACAGCATTCGCGGCTTTCATGTTGAAGTCGGATGCTAGCTTCTGGTGGCAGGCTAATAAGACCCGGGAGGGAGAAGGAGTCATAATGTGGGAACGTTTCAAGGAAATGTTCTACGAAATGTACTTCCTAGTGAGTTCCCAGGACCAGATGGAGGTCCAGTTTCTAGAGCTTAAGCAAGGAGGGATGACGGTGTCCGAGTATGCTGCTAAGTTCAACGAGTTGGCCAGGTTCACTACATACCAGGTCAGCACTGACGCTAGGAAAGCAAGAAGGTTTGAGTGGGGACTGAAGCCCTGGCTCTACAGCAAGGTTTCCATGTTCCAGCTGAGCACATTTGCAGCTGTGCTAGACAAGTCTATACTTGCTGAGGGAGGAAGCGTAGCGGTGACGAAGTTCAACCAAGATAAGAAGAAGAAGAATGAGGTAGAAACCAAGATTGGGGGTAGCAGCGCTGTGAACCAGAAGAGGAAGTGGTCTGATAATACCTCTGCTAGGAGTCAGCAAGGAAGCCAGCAGAAGAGGAAGTTCGAAGTATGTGCTACATGCAGTAAGAATCACACTGGCGTCTGCATGAAGGGGAAGCGGGTGTGCTTTAACTGTAGTCAGGAAGGCCACATTGCACCTAATTACCCAATCCTGAAGAAGGGAGCTTGCTTTACATGTGGATCCAAGCATCACATGGCTCGCAACTGCCCTAAGAAGCTGACGGCAGGGTCAATAGGGAGCGGAGGGGATGGAAGCGACAGTACCGTTACTATCGTTGCACCATTGCAAGCTGTTCGACCCACTGCACGGACATTCAATATGACGGTGCAGGATGCTGTGCAATTAAAAGATGTGGTGTTAGGTATTATTCCGGTCAATAGTATAAATGCATATGTATTATTTGATTCGGGTGCTACTTGTTCATTCATATCTGATTATTTTGCTAAAACCCTAGACTTACCTGTAGAAGAGTTAGTTTACCCCTTGAACATAGAGATTGCGAATAGGGAAGTTATTTCTGTTAGGTGTGTTTATAAGAACTATAGATTGGACATTAAGGGTCAGGAGCTTAGAGTAGATTTGATTTCGATAAAACTTGGGGAATTTGATGTCATACTGGGTATGGATTGGTTGTTCAACCATGGGGCGATAATCGACTGTCAGAAGAAGTCAGTAAGCCTTACGACTCCGTCAAAGTTAGTGTTCTATGGTAGCAAATCGCCTAGACAAACGAGTTTTCTGACGGTTATGCAAGCCAAGAAACTTCTGACGCAAGGCTGTGTGGGATATCTAGCCTACATAGTAGATACGCGTAAGGAAAGCCCGAAGGTGGAGGAGATATCGGTAGTTATGGAGTTTGTGGATGTTTTTCCAAGCGATTTGCCAGGACTTCCGCCAGATAGGGAGATAGAGTTCGTTATCGATCTAGCACCGGGAACTGCTCTGATTTTGAAGGCTTCGTATAGAATGGCTCCAGTTAAGATGAAGGAACTGATGGTTCAACTACAAGAATTGCTAGACAAGAAGTATATTCAACCAAGCGTTTCACCGTGGGGAGCGCCGTTTTATTTATGAAGAAGAAGGATGGATCGATGAGTCTTTGCATTGATTATAGGGAGTTGAATAAAGTTACGATCAAGAATAGGTATCCTTTACCTAGGATCGATGACTTATTTGATCAGTTGAAGGGTGCGAAGTACTTCTCGAAAATCGATTTGAGAAGCGGGTATCATCAGTTGAAGGTGAGGAAGGAAGATATACCGAAAACGGCTTTTAGAACTTGATATGGTCATTACGAGTTCTTAGTGATGTCATTTGGTCTCACAAATGCCCCAGCTGCATTTATGGACTTAATGAACAGGGTGTTAAAGCCATTTCTGGACAAGTTCATGGTAGTGTTCATAGATGACATCCTGGTTTATTCCAAGACCGAGGAGGAACATGCTGAACACTTACGACTAACCTTAGAAGCCCTGAGAAAAGAGAAGCTTTACGCTAAATTCTCGAAGTGCGAATTCTGGTTGGAACGGGTGCAATTTCTTGGCCACGTGATCGACAAGGATGGTATTTTGGTAGATCCGTCGAAGGTTGAAGCTGTTATGAATTGGGATCAGCCGAAGATGTCGTCTGAAGTGAGGAGTTTCTTGGGATTGGCAGGTTATTACCGTAGAATTATCCAAGACTTTTCTAGAATTGCAACTCCGTTGACGAATTTGACACGTAAAATGGTTAAATTTGTTTGGACGGAGAAATGTGAGGAAAGTTTTCAAGAGTTGAAGAAGACTGAGCCTGTATTGTCTTTACAGGATAGTTCGGGAAATTTTATAGTATATAGCGATGCCTCACATAAAGGATTAGGTTGTGTGTTGCTGCAGAGTGGCAAAGTCATTGCCTATGCGTCACGTCAGCTAAAGGATTATGAGAAGGGGTATCCGACCCATGATCTAGAATTGGCGGCAGTAGTGTTTGCCCTAAAGATTTGGAGGCACTACTTATATGGAGAAAAGTGTGAAATATACACAGATCACAAGAGTCTGAAGTATATATTTACCCAGAAGGATTTGAACATGCGCCAAAGAAGATGGTTGGAACTGATTAAAGACTACGATTGCGAGATACTTTACCGTCCGGGTAAAGCTAACGTTGTCGTCGAAGCTTTGAGCAGGAAAGGTCAGGAAAAGCTGAACGTGTTAACAGATCAGGATCGGTTAATAGAACAGATGGCTAGATTGGAGTTGGAGGTGAAGCTTCTGAAGGAATCGGATGAGATGTTATTTCAAGTAACCACTGGTTCTACTCTAGTAGACAAAGTGAAAGAAGCACAACTTCACGATGAAGAATGTGAGAAGATTCGGAGGAAGATAACCGATGGCGAAGAGTTCAAGTTCAAGATCGATAATGAAGGTCTGTTACGGTTTGAAGGTAGAATCTGGGTACCGCCAGTACCTGAGGTCAAAGAGGAGATTCTAAGCGAAGCTCACTGTTCTAGATATTCTATTCACCCCAGAAGTACGAAGATGTACCAGGATCTTAGGCATCATTTTTGGTGGCCGAATATGAAGAAGAAGGTTGCGGAATGCGTTGCGAAATGCTTTACGTGCCAGAAAGTTAAAGCAGAACACCAGAGACCGAGTGGTTTGCTACAGCCGTTAGAAATTCCAGAGTGAAAGTGGGAGCACATCACGATGGATTTTGTGGTAGGTCTTCCAATGACTCATAAGGGATTTGATGCGATATGGGTTATAGTGGATCGACTGACGAAGTCAGCCCACTTTTTGCCGATCAGGGTTAAGTACAACCTGGATAAGCTAGCGAAGCTATACGTGAAGGAAGTTATTTGTAGACACGGTGTTCTGGTGTCAATTGTGTCCGACAGAGATCCACGTTTTACGTCTAATTTCTAGATGCGATTGCAAGAATGTCTGGGAAACCAATTGCGAATGAGTACAGCGTATCATCCTCAGACTGATGGACAAAGCGAGAGAACAATTCAGACGCTTAAGGATATGCTGAGAGCTTGTGTGATGGACTTCAAAGGAAGCTGGGAGGATCATCTACCGTTGGTGGAGTTCGCCTACAACAATAGTCATCATGCGAGTATTGGCATGCCGCCTTACGAAGCGTTATACGGCAGAAAATGCAGAACTCCTTTGTGCTGGGATGAAGTCGGTGAACGTCAATTGTTGGGACCAGAATTGGTACAACAAACCGTCGAAATTGTGAAGCTGATCAGAACAAGATTAGTTGCTGCTCAAGACAGACAGAAGAAGTATGCCGATCTTCATCGACAAAACCGAGAATTCTTACCAGGAAGTTTCGTGTTCTTGAAAGTATCTCCCTGGAAGGGGAAGATTCGATTTGGTAAGAAGGGAAAGCTGGTTCCCAGATTTATTGGACCTTTTGAGGTGTTACGAAAAGTTGGCGAGGTAGCTTACGAGATTGCATTACCCCCGGAGCTCGAGAATATACATAATGTCTTCCATATTTCTATGTTAAGACCTTACAAGCATGATTATAAACATGTAATAGAATATGAACCTTTACCATTTGATAAAGACTTAACATATGAAGAAGTGCCTGTTCAAATAGTTGATAGAAAGGAACAAGTACTTAGGAATAAAGTGATACCTTATGTTAAGGTAATCTGGAGGAACCACAGTACTAAAGAAGCTACGTGGGAACTTGAAGATGTTATGATGAAATCTTATCCGCAGTTATTTGCTTAACTTTTGTGTGTAACCCCTTATGTACCGATTCTGGGGACAGAATTCTTTTAAGGGGGGAAGAATGTAATAGACGAGAATTTTTTATGTGTGATTCTAGGGACAAAATCCTTTTAAGGAGGGAAGATTGTAACGATTGAGATTTTATATAATAATTTTTAATATTTATTGAGTTAAATAAATATTTTATGTGAATTATTTATTGAGTTAAATAAAGAAATTATGTGATTTATGGAGTGATTTAATTAAGTGTTATATATTAATTAAATGAATATGTAATATTTATTTAATTAATGTATATTAATTTTATATTATAGTTCTGATTTAATTGAGAGAATTAAATTAGATGATTTATTTGTTAGTGTTACATGAATTATAATTAGTGAGTAATTATAATTATGTGGTAAATCTTATGTGATTTATTGATGTTAGATTTTAATTGATTAAATTAGTTGTTTAATATTTAATTGATTAAAATATGACATTAAAGTATGTGTTAAAATAATTTGTTAAAATAAAGAAAAAAGGATTTTAAAATTGTTTTGCCAAATAAGGCCCTTGTATTCGTTTTAAACTTAATTTACCAAACATGGCCTTAGTGACTAAAATCTGTTTTTTAAATTAAAGAGGTTTGGCCAAACAAAGCCTTAAGGCTTTTTGAATTTTGAAACTTATGTAAATGATAATTTAATTAGTGTATTAAGTATAGTTAGTATGCGTATTATATTATATTATGTCAGTTTTATTCTACGTTAGTCTAGTCTATACTACGTGAATTATCCTAAGCCTAAGTCTAAGAGCTAAGAAGAAAGGAGAAAGCAGAGAAGAGTTGGAGAAGAAGAGAAAGGAGGAAGAAGAGTTCCTAGAATCAAACACATATTATCTTCTTCGTCAACCCATTAGCAAGAAGGTATCATCTATAATTTCTAATGATTATGGAACTCCGTTATATATTTTTGTGTGTTCATCCTCTGTTAAAAATAAGTTTTCATGAAATTATGTAAACATGGATTATATATATAATTGTATTCATGTGTTGTTCATAGTAGGTTAATTGCTATCAATGGTTTTCAGAAAAACAAATTGGTGATTTAATATGTTTTAATAAGAATGTATGTTCTTATGTGTCCATACGGTTTTGACCAATTTTAGAATAGAAAATAACGAAATTGATATATGTTAATATGCTTATTAGGAATTCGTTTGATGTTATCTTCAATTTTGTATATAATGCATGTATATAAAGTTGAATTGTTTGAGAAATTTTAATACAGTAGATTATTTAATAAAAAAATATGAGTTTTGAGAAAATAGAAAAATTTGATTTCTAAAGCTCTTGATTCTTGTGGTTTAGATGACTTGTGTTTTAGAAACATGTTATATATATGTATTATTGCATAGGTATGATTTACAATGTTTAAGTTACTGTGAATTGTCGTTTGTTGGCTTGTTTGGGTTAATCGGTGAAGCAGAGTATCGGGCTGTCTGCCTCTGTCTGTGCTCCAGCGCAGCTGCGCCGGTAGTACAACCAAAAGCAGCGCAGCTGCGCCGCTTACCTTTCCCAGATTCGACCCCTGCGCAGCTGCGCCGGTACCAAGGCTGCTGGCTGCATAGCTGCGCCGTGTCCTGTGCAGAGGCAGTGAGTTTTAATCAAGTGTGCAGTTTATTTTTATGCCTAAGTTACATTATTGCTAGAATAATGATCATGTATTTAAGTTGCAATAGCATGTTGATAACATAAATTTGACAATTTGGTAATTGTAAAAGAAAAGAGGTTTTTGAAAACCTTAAAGTATTATTTGAATTATTGTTTAATTGTGAATTGGTTAATATGATATGTAATTATAATTTGTATAATTATAATTAAGAGTAAATATTTAATTTAAATTATAATTTTGTGAAATTATAATGTATAGAAGTTGATTTATTTTAATTAATTAGGTGTGAATTTAAATTATAATTTATGCATGATTATTATAGATTATAATTGATAAATACATGATTAGTTGTAAATTGTGTAATTATAATGCATGATGTAGTTTAATTGATTTTAAATTATAATTGTTTATAATTTAAGAGATAATTATAATTTAAGTAATTATAATTAGATTAAGTGTTTAAATTATAATTGTTTAATTATAATTTAGTTAAATACATAATTGATTTAATTATGTGAGCATGCCTATGTGATGTAATTAACTATGTGATGGTTAATTATTATTTAGTTATTTAACTGGAATGAGTTAACCATGAGAGTTAACCAATTATGTGAATTAGTTATGTGTTAACTAATTTAGGTTATTGTAATCAAATATATATGTGTAGGAAGTATTAAAGTACGTGAATTGAGTTAAGTAGCTTGCGCTTGAGGCAAGTCTTCTAACCCTAAACTTGTTAATTCTATACAATTTCTTGAGTTCATATATTCATTGTTGAGAATGTCCTTTCCATTTCTGTATTGGACAATTATTTATTTAATTGAACAGATCTTGACTTATTGTTCAAGTAAGATCCAGTTATTATTTTAAATGCTTTAAGTTTACTTCTAAAGCATATGTTAGTTCATAATTCCTTTTACTTATGAATTATTGAAAGGCGATTCAACTAATCCTTAGTTGATGAACGTGAATTCTAAATTACCCTTGTAAACTTATGCAAACCAAACTTTCTTGAGTGCGGACTTGAATTCAAATTATTGAGTTGAATAACCCTAATTATTAGGGGAGATTATTACGCATAGCGTTAAGATATTTGTGCACAATACATGGTACGAAGGGCTGATCCCCCTAAGTACGAGTTAAGGTTCATAGTCTTGTTGACTGTTAAAGGTTTAAATAGAAATATTTATAACCTAGGACAAGAGTTTAAAGGTCTTGTGACCCTCAGATAAATTCTATATTCGAATTTTTATATTGATAAAGAATTATTATTCAATTCTTTATTGTTGAAGTAAGCTAAGTTATTCAGATCTTTTTTAAAGATATCCTTTCATGTATTTATTATTGTTAAACTCCAGTGAGCTGTTGTTTGCTCACTCTTGCCATAAATAACAATTGCAGTTAAGGTTGATAACGTTGATGCCCCGTCTACAAGTAAAGGCAATGGAAAGATGAACAAGTGAAGACTTGTTAAATTATTTTGAAATGATTGTAATAAGACTTTTATGTCATGTTTTTATTCTGCACTTTATTGTTTATGTCAAGGTTAGAGTAACCCTGGGATTGTTTTTTTTAAGGTTGTAACCCTTGTTTTAAAGGAGATTTTATATTAAGATTGTAATTTATTTTGAGATATATTGGGTAGATGTTTGTTATGGTTAGAAAGTGAACACCAAATCACGTGGAAACGAAGTACCCGGATTTGGGGGTGTCACAAAAATACCTTGATGAAGATGCAAGGAATTCTATAATTCATGCTTGCCAGTTAGATGATAATGGTCAGCCTATCTTCAGAGAAGATGTTGGTTTTGGTATTCCAGATGGTATTAACACATTGATTTTCACTATAATAAAATATTTTATTGGAACCCCTAGTAATATCACGGAAAGAATTCATGATCAGTTAAGTAATCTCACTTGTCCCACTCTTAGTGATTTTAGATGGTACAAAGATGTTTTTATTTCTCGAGTCATGATGCGTAGTGATTGTAACAAACCTTTCTAAAAAGAGAAATTTGTTAATGGTCTTCCTAATTTGTTTGCCCACAAAGTTAGGGAAGAATTTAGCAAAACTCTTGGATATATTGATTATGATAACCTAACTTATGGTGACATAATTAGTTATATCCAAAAGATTGGGTTAAAAATGTATATTGCTTTCAAACTTGCTAAACAAGCTAGTAAAGATAAGAAAAAGGCTAAATATGAGCTTGGCATATTTTGCGAACAATATGGTTTGCCTCCTGTTGCTCCCTACAGATGGAAGCATAGGAAAAAACAAATTGAAAAATGCAAAACTAGCAAGCATCAGAAAAAACGGTCTAGTCAGTCTAAAAATTAAGACAATTATTATGAAAAATCCAAGTCACGAAAGAAATCACATAGTAAAAAATCTACTTCTACGTCTCAAGATAAGAGTAAAATTACTTGTTATAATTGTGGTAAAAAGGGTCATTACAAGAGTGAGTGTAAAATTAAACAGAAATTAAGTCAGTTAAATATTTCTGTCGAAGACACTATTAAGATATTAGAATTAATAAGGATAGAGAATGATGTTGATAGTAACAATTATTCTGATATTCCTTATTCCTCTAGTAATGATGAAGATAATCAAACACATAGTGAAGAAAACGAAGTCACTCTTTGTACTGATAATTGCAGGTCTGATTGCTGTAAAACCATTAATGTTCTTAGCAAAGATGACCAAGAAAGCTCTTTGTTAATTGAGTTAATTAGTAAAATTACTAACGAAGAGTTAAAATTGCAGTACATGAAACAGTTAAAGGAATTATTCTCTAAGAACAATTCTGGAAAGAGTAAGGTTATTAAGGGTAAAGATAAACCTGTTATTAGCCTTAATAAAACCTTAAAAAGATTTAAGACCCCAGATAGAGAAGTCACCCTTCCCGAATTAAACAAAGAAGTCAATAAACTTAAGAAGAAAATTTCAGGTCTTAAGACTGAGATTTCTGAGTTAGGCAAAGAAATGGCTACTTTGGCGACTAAAAGTTCAGAGCTTCACATATCTGATTCGTCAGAAAATGATGAAGAAGCTGAATCTTCTAATGTCAAAGAAGATGAGTCAATTCTTATGGTTCAAGGAAATTCATTAAAAAGGTTAAAAGACATTACCATTTAAAAATGGTATATTATAGTTCGACTAGTTTTTGATGGAACTTTTGCAATTCAACTTCCTGCTCTAATTGATACTGGTGCAGATCTTAATTGCATTCAAGAAGGTTTGATACCTACTAAGTTCTATAAAAAAACTAGTAAACGATTAAACTCTGCTAATGGTAGTATGATGAAAATAAAATATAAACTTCCTAAAGTTCATATTTGCCAAGATAATATGTGTTTTAAAACTTCTTTTATTTTAATTCGCAACTTAACAGATAAGATTATTTTAGGACTTCCGTTTATATATTTATTATATCCATTTACTACTAGTAATAATGGTTTAACGACTGAACATTTGGGTCAGAAAGTAGTGTTTGAATTCATTACTCAACCCAAAGAAAGAGATTTGAAATTTATTCAAGATGAATCTATTTCAAAATTATTAAATCTGTTAAGCTGTAAAACTTCACAGTTAAAATACTTAAAACAAGAAATTAAATATAAATAGGTTGAAGATCTTCTCCTTCTTGAAAAGGTTCAAGATATGATCAAAGAACTTCGAGTGTTTATGACTAAAAACCTTTGTGCTGATTCTCCTAATGCCTTCTGGCACAGAAGAAAACATGTTGTTAGATTACCTTATGCTAAGGAATTTAAGGAACACTTAATTTCTACTAAGGCCATACCTATTCAAATGAGTCATCAACAAATGGAGCTTTGTAAGCATGAAATTAATTATTTGCTTGCAGAGGGTTTAATTAAACATAGTAAATCTCCTTGGTCCTGTCCAGCTTTTTATGTTAACAATGAAGCTGAAAAAGAGAGAGGAGTCCCCAGATTAGTTATTAATTACAAGCCCCTTAATAAGGTCTTAGAGTGGATTAGGTACCCCTTGCCTAACAAAGAAGACCTCCTTAGTCGACTCAATAATGCTACCGTTTTTATTAAATTTGACCTTAAGTCGAGATTTTGGCAAGTTAGTATACACCCCAGTGACAGGTATAAAACTGCTTTTACCACTCCCTTTGGTCATTATGAATGGGTCGTTCAAGCCTTTGGTCTTAAGAATGCCCCTAGTGAATTTCAAAATATTCTTAATGAAATTTTAAATCCATTCAGTCATTTCATCATTATTTACATTGATGATATCTTGGTTTTCTCCAAGTCAATTGACGAACACTTCAAACATTTGAATTCGTTCTTCAAGGCAATCAAAGTAAATGGTTTGGTTCTATCTCCTACAAAATGTAGTCTGTTCTAAACAAGAGTCAAATTCCTAGGTCATGATATTTATCGTGGTCTAGTCCGTCCTATTCAACGAATCATTCAGTTTGCTGATAAATTTCCAAATAAAATCATTGATAAAACTCAACTTCAGCGATTTTTAGGATCCCTGAATTATGTTGGTAAATTTTATCAAAATCATAGAAAAATCTGTAAACCTTTGCTTTTTCGTTTACAGAAGAATCCTCCTCCCTGGACCGATGAGCATACTTTCATCGTCCAACAAGTTAAAAAATATGTTAAGATTTTGCCTTGTCTTGGCATTTCTAATGAATCTGCTTTTAAAATTGTTGAAACCGATGCCTCTGATATTGGTTTCGATGGTATTCTGAAGCAAAAATTAACTCATGCTTCCTCTGAACAAATTGTTCGATTTCACTCTGGTGCGTGGAATCAGGCTCAAATTAATTAGAGTACAGTTAAAAAAGAAATTTTAGCTTTAGTTTTATGCATTAGTAAATTTCAAAATGATTTATTAAATCAAAAATTTTTGGTTCGAATTGATTGCAATTTAGCTAAATATATTTTAGAAAAAGATGTTAAAAACATTACTGCTAAGCATATTTTTGCCAGATGGCAATCTCTATTAAGCATTTTTGATTTTGATATTGAATATATTAAAGGAAGTCAAAATTCTGTTCCTGATTTTCTTACAAGAGAATTTATTAATTCAGGTACTCAAGAGAAATGAGTGTGAAAGGTGGGAACAATGCAGTTCGGCCCCCTCCTGGCCCAAGTCAAAGGTCCCAAAGGAGCCGTAATCCTTCACCCAATCGTCCCAGTTACTCCTGTTGATGTAGGTAATAGGTTTACTATTCTTGGTTCTATTCCAAAGCCTTACAATACAGTTTTGGCCCAGTCACCAAAGCCCATTGATCATTTTGCTTCATCTTCTTCTAGTAACCCTAACCCTAGTCAACTGCATTTGCAGTATGTCCCAGTTTATTCAGTCAATTTATTTCATATTGAACCCCATATGAAATTCTTTGATGATCCAGTTAAATTAGCTACCCAGTTCTTCCCAGCTGGATGGCTCTTCCTTCCACTTGCTCCTTATAAATCTCTTGCGTATTATAAGGATATTTCTTTTTCAAACACAGTCAATTCTTATCAAACCTATCTATGATAGGAATGATAGTTCCAAAGTTATCTATCATTCATTCTATATTAAACAGATTACTTCCATGTCTGACTGGGGTAATCATCCGTCTGATCTCAGATAGTTAGATAATCATAATAGCCAGTTTTGTTATTATGATTATATGGAAGCTTGGAATAGGGTCTTCCTATTTCAGAATCCTTCTTTCAGTCATTCGTGGTTCATCCAATTTGACCACAAATTTAAAAGTCAAATTTCTCATTGGTTTGTTCTCTGGTGGCAAAGATTTGGTCTCATCCATGCTATCTTGCCTCTAGAGTTTCAGTCAGTTCTTAGTCATTTTTGCTGTAGAAGCCCTAACAATCCAAAAAATGATTTTATTCCGGTTCTTCTCCAGTTTATTAGTAAATATAAAATCCCTTTGATTCTCAAATGGAAATATGAGCTTTATACTCTTATTGTTGAGATTGATCTTGAGTCATCCAAATATAAATCAGTTATCACTCGCAACCAAGTGAGTGAGTTAACTTATGTTTCCCGTTCTTTTTCAGTTAAATGGTGGGATAAATTTGATATTTATCGTATCATTGGTCAAGTCCAGAAAGAATTTCCAGTAAACCCTATCCCTATTAAATTTGTTCCTCCTAAGGAATCTTCTTCTAGTAAATCCAAAAAATCATCAAAGTTAGATTTTGCTGATATTGATCACTGTTCTAATATTGAGTTAAAACTATTAGCTCGGATCATTCAAAATCGAGTTGATAAGCTCAGTGAGGATATTGTTCCTTCAATCTGCTCATCATCTTTGTCAAAATCCAGTCAAGAAGCAACCAGTCCAGAAGATCCATATGGCAGCATCAATCTACAGGATGCTCAAGATCCTTTTGCCTAGGATGCCCTCAGTCACATGAGCGTACAGGCAGCAGATAGAGACTGTTGCTTTCAAAAGTCATCATCAACGCGTGCTACTTTTTCAAAAGCAACCGAAAGTTAAAGTAAAGTCAGTTTGTATTTTAGCTGAGTCATGTTTTCACTGTCGGCCATTTGGTCGTCTTAGTCAAAAGTTGTAATAATACTTTTATATTTAGTCAAAAAGTTATAATAATGCGTCTATATTTAGTCAAAAGTTTACGCGTCTATATTATTTTACTTTTGTAAAAGTTATTCGTCATTATTAAGTCTGTACTCTTTCATCCTCTCTTTTCTCTATATAAGGAAGGGATTGTCATTTGTAAGAGGCAGGATTAGAAATTAGAAATCCAATAGAGAGTTTAGAAATACTCAGATTCCCATCTGACTAATCTTTAACCCTCTTGCCTCTTCTTAGTTATACCATGTTAGGTTTTCTATAATCAAGTCTACTTGTAAGTTACCTTCAGTTATCTGTTTGTAAATCTTTTTATTCAATAAAAGTTTATTTTATTCAAACTGTTATTAATTCATATGAAATACTGTTATCATTTCTTATAGTTATACTATAGTTGTGATTCAGATTGCATGCGCCTCTCTTCATCCGCCTTCCGCCTTCTATATATATATAATTATCTTTTTGAAAATCTCTTTTTATTTTACATACGTATTACTAATTTTAGAACTTTATTAGAATACTAAAAATTGAAATTTTAAAATTTAATCATATATGTATAATAGAGGATCATCGCAATTGAAAAGAAGGGTTTAAGTTTTACCTTTTTGATTTTTCTTCTTCTTTTCTTCTTTTCTTCTTTTCTTCTTCTCTGTTTTGCAGTACTCCAAAGCCAGATAATTTTTATGTTCTTTTCTTTGTATCTCTCGTTATTTAAATATATGTAATTCCTTTGCAAAATAGGTTACCAGGTAAAAGAGTCCTTTTTAAAATTAAAAGTTTGTTACAACTTAAATGACTTTTTCTTATCATTATAGGTTTTAGATATGTATAAATAATTATTAGTTACACTTCTATTATCTAATTATATTATTTTATTATCTTTTCTCTTTTTTTTTAAAGTCGTGTATTACATTCTACCCACCTTAAAAGAATTTGGTCCTCCAAATTCCCAAATCACAATTCTAAAGGAAACATAAATATTACATGATCAAGAAAATTTATTATTTAACTAAATAGCACAATTTACAAAAGAGCTACATACCTTAATTCTGGGTGCCTGAAAGCTAAAACACACGTCCTCGATTTGGTCCTAAGCTTGCCAAGGTTATTTCCTCCTCTTTCCCATCTCTTTTTGGTGGAGGGTTCTTGGGACATTGTGCAATCCTATGGCCGAAATCTCCACAATGAAAACACTCTCGTATTCCAACGACATTCCATTGTCTAGGTGGTTCCTACCACACCTCGAACACTTCAGCTTGGTCTCTTGATCCTATTGATTTCCTTTAAATTTAGTGGTTTGCGTATTCAACTTCTTTGTAGGTCCTCCATGGCTCGAATCTTCCCCAGATGGTTCTTCCCTCTTATTGTTCTTCCCTTTCTCCATTTCTGCTAAGCCCTTCTCGATCACTAACGCCTTATTGAGCACAGCATCATATGTGGGCAGCTCAAAAGAAGCCACACCATGTCATATATCGGCTCGTAACCCATCCGCCAACCTACGCGCTTTTGTTTCCTCATCTGCTACCAAGGTCGGTTTGGCGAGCTTCGCAAATTCTGCTTCATATTGAGCAACTGTCTTACTCCCTTGTTCAAGCCTAATAAATTCTCTCTCCTTTTATGCCCAAATCGTTCTAGGAAAGTACTTGTTGGTAAACGCCTCCTTGAATATAGTCCAAGTGTAAGGTTCGGGATTCCCTTCATGCTTTCTTTTCTCCATGAGCTACCAATCATAAGCTCCACCCTGAAGTTGGTAAACCGCCAACGTCACCTTATTAGCCTCACTACTTCCTAGCAAGTCAAATGCCTTCTCTATTTCTTGAATACACTTCTCAACGATGGCAGGGTCCGTAGCCCCTTCAAAGATTGGCAGGTTTAATCGCTTGAATTCCGCTAATATGCCACGTTGCCCAGGTTGTTGGTTCTGCACTAGCTGAGCTAAAGTAGTAGCCAGCTGAGTCAGACCATTAGCGCTAAAATTGGAGTTAATAGGGTTGCTTCTTCTAGGCGGTATTTTCCTACACAAAAAGTAATCCCCACTCAACAACACTATACAAATCTTGTAACAAAAATGGATCACGCAAAAAGCACACACATAATTGCAATTCAAAAACTCACAATTAGTCTCGAGTACCAAACGTCAAATAATATATAGATTTCTTACTTTATTCTCTATTAAATCTCAAAATTCTTAAATTTAGTCAAAACTATTACCCACAACTAACTCCCAAAATCACTTCCCAGGGAATATGTAGGTTTTTCAACCTAACACATTGCGAGGGGCCACTGCTTTGATACCACCTCTGTAACACCCCGAACACGATATAGGCCCGAAGTGCTACACGCCGCAAGCCCAAAGGCCCGCAAGGCAATAATATCAATAACGCGCAGCCCAAACAAAATAACTCAACAATAATCTTAACTTAAAACCCAATAATAAATATATTTCAACCCAATTCAAAAGAAATACCAAATTCCTAAAATGGAGACGCAGCTCCCCGAAACTAACAGTTTTATCAAAATCCATCAACAAAAGAAACAATGTCTAAAACTAAACTCTAGTTATTCCAAGCGTATCAAATAAGTGCTCAGCTTTCAACGATGGGACCTGTAAAAATCTGTAAAGGGGTGAGCTATGAAGCCCAGCAAGTAACAATCCTCCTTATCTAGCCGAATCAAGTACAATTTGCAAAACACTTTTTCGAAATAAACTTTTTATTCAATAATAGTAGTACATAAGCTTTCAAAATTAAAATAATTCAAAAATTGATTTCAATGTATATCATATATCTTTTAATCCATAGCCTTAGCGACTAAGGTTACAATAGCCCTGTAACACGGCCCAAAAGTTCGATAACGTTATGATACGCACCCTACTAAGGTATCTATAAAAATGCATGCTCCCCGAAGGGCATCTAAAGGTGTGCGCCTTAGTAGGTCCTATATTAGCTCCGGAACTAAACGTAATCAATAACGGGTTCTATACATAGTCAGACTGAGGATTTCAAAATATTTTCTCAATATTATCGATATTCTAAACAATACTTTTTCACAGTTCAAAATCATATAATCTAATTTCACAATTCAAAAATAAATACTTGATCCGAATTTTGAAATAGAAGAACATAACAGTTTACTTTAAATGGAAGCCTTAAATAAAACATAACAAATTTTAAAAATATATATTTAGGCATCCGAAGAATTTTTAAGGCATACATAAAAGTAACGATAATCTTAAAAATACTAAATAGTTCGAAAAGCCACTTACCTCGATATTGCTAAATACGAAAAATTAGAAGCGAACAAATCCTAAATATAAAATTAGAATTAATAAAGATTAGGATAATTTATTCTAACTCAAACATATTTTAATTCAAATCTTAGACACATTTATAGTAACTTTTGACTCAAAATATAATTAATTTTATTCTAAAAATTATGGGGTCTTTCTACGTATTATTACTTTAAAAGCTAAAATTTAAATCAATTAAAGAAAATAGTTAGATTCTTAATTTAACAATAACTATAATATATATTTATATATATAACCCACTAGATATGTTTATTACTATCAACTTTATTAAATAAATAAGTAAATAAACAATTACAAACCCACTGCCATGAAATGGCAGTGGCCTAACTAACGTATATATATAACGTGACCATACATGGAGCCACCCTACTCAGATATATATACATACCACAACACCCATACGGATCACGATCGACGAAAAATATTTGATTATTTAGTTTCATTAAACGAATATTTACATGATAATTTAACATATTAAACCCACAATGTATATATATATATATATATATATATATATATAATTATCTTTTTCAAAATCTCTTTTTATTTTACATACATATTACTAATTTTAGAACTTTATTAGAATACTAAAAATTGAAATTTTAAAATTTAATCATACATGTATAATAGAGGATCATCGCAATTGAAAAGAAGGGTTTAAGTTTTACCTTTTTTGATTTTTCTTCTTCTTTTCATCTTTTCTTCTTTCTTTTCTTCTTCTCTGTTTTGCAGTACTCCAAAGCCAAATAGTTTTTACGTTCTTTTATTTCTATCTCTCGTTATTTAAATATATGTAATTCCTTTGCAAAATAGGTTACCAGGTAAAAGAGTTCTTTTTAAAATTAAAAGTTTGTTACAACTTAAATGACTTTTTCTTATCATTATAGGTTTTAGATATGTATAAATAATTATTAGTTACACTTCTATTATCTAATTATATTATTTTATTATCTTTTATCTTTTCTTTTTTTTAAAGTCGGGTATTACATGCGCGGCCGAGCCACTCCAGGGCTAAAATGCAGCGTGGCCACGCCGTGTTGCAAAGTTTTCAAGATTAGTTTGTTTAAAGTCTGAACTTATGGGGATGTTTATATGAGCCTTTTAAGTAAGGATGTATAAAGAATAGCTTGAACATGTAAGTAATGACTAGCTCACATGAGAATTTACAAAAAAGCTATAAATAGAATGAATCTATATAAAAGATAATGAAAGTGGAGATCTTGAATCAAGATCTTAGAAACATATGTTCATTTATAAACTATGCAAAAAAAAGTTAAAGGTTATCAAAATGGAACCAACGAATGAAATAGAATTAATTTAAACTATATTTACATGGAATGTGATTGACTGATGAATGGTATATATGTATACTTAAATTGTGTAGGTGAAAGTAGTATGCACACAAGCCAACTATGTTTGATGATAAAGCATATACTTTGTAACAATCTTATTCATTTATTAATAAAAGAGTTAATTAATTAAAGACACTTAATTATCTACATGATGTGGTTATAATAAAATGTGATAAACCCATAGTTTTAAGCAATACTTTTAGAATCATGATGATGATCATGCTAATGAGATCTAAATTCTTAGATAGCTTAAAACTAAAACAGTTCCCAATCGTTAGATTACTAAAAAAGGGATTAGTGAATCCGGATATATTGGCACATACGTTGCTCGCTCATTGGATGAGGATGATCGATCTCATGATTATTTGTGTGGAGACACTAAAGCAAGTATGTAGGTGTTTATTGGAGAATAAGTTCACTGAACGTGACTCGCTGAGGAATACCTAATGGAGTTTTATTTGCCCTATTAATAGGAATTCCTCAAGTGATAGTAGTATAAGTGATCCTTAGACTTGAGATCATCGTAGTATCTTGTGTATGATAAGTTATACTTTGACATGTCCCTTAAGACCTTAGGGTATATCAAAGGGTATGCTTGGGTGTAATAAGTTATATGTGGAGATAATGAATAATCAATAAAGAATCTACCGCTTCTAGTAAAAGAAGAGAATGTCCTATGTGATTCGATAAATGACAATCCAGAATCATTGGCCAAGGTAGAATAAAATTAGAAAGGAGTTTTTAATTTGCACTATTTGGTGTTGTGCATTTAGGATCGAAATACATATAATTAAATAAAATAAGACTTGATAGTAATTTAATGTCTTATATTTTATTGGGACATTGTATGGTGGAAGGATTGAATTGTACGGTAACTATTAATTCAAAGGTTCTTTTATGATTAATGTTGAAATCTATATTATCTGAAAAGTCGTTGTCGTTAATCGCTAATAGGGCTTACTCTTATTGTAGAATAAATGTTATTTATATTAATAAATTAAATAGTTTAATTTATTTATTTAAATAAGATTAGAATTGTTCTAATTCATTTATTCACAACCGGTTTAATATGGAGAACCTAAAGGGTCACACCATAAAAGGAAGAATATTTATTTAAGAAGTAAATGGCATAATCGTAATAATAAGTTAAATGTATTTAATTTAATCTATAGTAATAGAATAAATTACTTAGCTTAATATTTATTATTTAATATTTTGGAAATATTAAATATAAATTAATAAGAGGAGTCTTATTATTATTACTATTATTATTTTTATTTAATTCCTAAAGGAGTTTGGGAATTAATTAATAAGATACTCTCTCATATATATATATATATATATATATATATATATATATATATATATATATATATTTCTAATAAGATTAGGAGTCTAATTAATTAAAGAGTTTAATTAGTTATTCCCAATAAGATTGGGAGTCCTAATTAATTAAAGGAGTTTAATTAACTAATATGAAACCCTAATCCTAAATTGTTTAGGAGGGTTGCCTACATCTATAAATAAGATGAGTCATATTTTGATTTGGGGTTAATGATCTTTCCTAGAGTTGGGAGAGTACACATAATTCTATAGAGATAGAAACTAGGGTTTAGTCAAAAACCCTTCTTCTTGAATTCTTATTCTTTCTTGGTGGATCACCTCTAGAGGCCAAAATCTTGGGTGGCAAATGTTGATCAAAGGAATGAATCAACCCGGTGGATTCAAGTTGAACGTGAAAAGGAATTGGAGTTGAACTCGTACCAGAGAAAGCTAGTTTATATGAGAGTATGAATCTAATCTCTATTTATTTCGTTTTAATTAATAATTGTGCATCAAGAATGATCCGGGTATATGTTTTGTAAAATTTTAAAACTCTGATTTACCATGCTTCCGCTATTTTAATGCAATTTGATTGTGTTCACAAATTTTACAAACCTAATAGTGGCATCAGAGCCAAACTTTTATGCAAGTTATTAATTGTTCAGATTTGATATGTATATTGATATGTGTTTATAACATTTTTTTGGCATAATTATTGGCATAGAATCATATTTTTGGAGAAAAACTGCATAATACGCGATCTGAAAAAATAGTTTCTGGACACTAGCGCCGCGGCGCCGAATTACAGTGAAATTCGGGCGCTGCAGCGCCGGTCCGGGTTTTCAAATGGGTGACCCGGCGTCGCAGCGCCGGTTTGCAGTATTAAATGAGGCGTCGCAGCGCCCGAATCCTGTTCATTCGAGACGTCGCAGCGCCGATACCGAGAATTGAATAAAATTTTATTTTAATTAATAATTTTATTTTTTATTTAAATAAAATGTTTATTTAAATTAAAAATTAAATTCCATATTTTCCAGTAATTCTAAATTTAAATAAAGTAGTTTGTTTTTATTTGGAATTGGATTAAAATAAAGATGTTTATTTTAATTAGAATTTAATTTTATGCTAACTAATTAGAATTAGAATTGAATTCCATGATAACTAATTGGAGATGAAATTAAATTTCTTATTTCCTAAAAATAAATGAGTTTATTTGTGAATTAGTAAAAGGGATTCCATGTGATAACCCGAATACTTATAAGATAGTGAATTATGAAGTATATGAATTATACGAGTAGAGTATATAGTAATGATCCTTAGAAAGGAAATGAACGAGTTTAAGAATATATAATATTTCATATATGATTGTGTTTAATTGAAGGTTATGTAATAAAATCTAAAAATTGTTGAAGAAATGAATCGAGGAAGATATATATAAATGTTGTTAAGTTAACGTGTTGAAGTTATTCAACAATAAAATTATGAAAGAGATTTTTTGAAAACCGAGTAAGGGAGGTTTCGTTGATTCCGAGGACGGAATCCTTATAAGGAGGGAAGGATGTGACATCCCGAATTTTTTAAGAATTTAATAAATAAAATTCTTATTATCTGATGTTTTGAGTTTGAGTATGTGTATACGTGTCATATATTGTGAAATACATGAATTGATGTGAAGAGAATTTTAAATATTAATTTTAATATTTATTGAATTAAAATAAATATTTTAATTGAATTATTTATTAAGTTAAATAAATAATTATGTGATTAATATGGAGTAATGTAATTAAGTGTATTATATTAATTAAATTATTATTTAATATTTAATTTAATTAATATGTAATAATTTTATGTTATAGTTCTAATTTAATTGAGATAATTAAATTAGATGTAGTGATGTGGTAATTGTTACATGAAGTTATAATTAGCGAGTAATTATAATGTGATAATTTTATGTGATTAATTGATGTTAAACTTTTAATTAATTAAATTAATGTTAAGATTTAATTAATTAAAGGATAACATTAAAAAGATGTGTTAAAGAATTTATTAAAAGAATAAAAAGAGTTTGTAAAACCGTTTTCCCAAACAAGGCCCTTGCATTGTTTTAAATCTGTTTTGCCAAACGAGGCCTTAACTACTAAAAATCTATTTTTAAAATAACTTGTTTTGCCAAACAAGCCTTAGGGCTTTTTAAATTCCAAACTTTGTAACTCATGTATTAAATATAATTAATATATTTATTATATGGGTTAATTAATTAGCAGTTATATTATATTAGTATACGTATTATTAGTTATATGAGTTTACGCTAAGTTATTCTAAGCCTAAACTAAAAGAAGCAAAGAGAAAGGGAGAAACAGAGAAGAGAGTTTAGAGAAAGTTGAGAAGCGAAGAAATTCTCTAAGGAGTTGAGAAGATTTTTGAGAATCAAGGAGGAAGAAGAAGATTGTTAATCAAAGTTATTAATCATCTTCTATTCTAAGAATTGAAGGTAATAATCTAGCCCTAGAAACTCTAGTTTATTATTTCTTGAATTCTTCATAAAAATAGATTTTTATGATTTATTTGTTAAGGAATCTATAATATAGGTTCGTGAGTATGAATAATTTGGTCTATGTGTGATAAGTACATAATATTCGATGATTATTATTCTTTTATATTTAGTTTATTACATGTTTTATAGTGTATATGGACTTATTAAGATATTTATTGTTTTCAGGTGGAATTAGAGCTAAAGGGCTGAAGGGATGAGAAAAAGAATAAGTTTGTGGACTTTTTAAACCTAATTGGAAAATTGCATGCAAATATGGGCTGACCCAATACGTCAATTGGTCACACAAGTTGAGCAGCTTACGGATTCAGTAACATAATATCACAAGTCAAGTAGCAGCTCACGTGGGGGAAGGAGATTAGCCAATTAAAGGTTTGTTAGCCCACATGATTTTGGGTAATTCCAATTGGAAAAGAGAAAAGCAAGCAGCTCATATACAAAGGGACTAAAGCAGGTCACGTCCGGAATTACACTAACAACCAATTAAATATTGCATGTGGGCCACGGTTTCAAGCACCTCACAAGGCCAAGCACGTCCAATTGAATTAGCAGCAATCATCTTATTAAACAAGTGGGCCACACTAGCAAGAAGATAATTTATCAAGTGGGTTCATTCTCTTATTTCCAATTGGAGGTTGGGTTTAGGCAGCAACGGTTCAGCCCACACGAGATAGCTTAAGGATTCCATTGAAGCAGCTCACGGTTTTAAGGCCAAATTGGAAAAGGAATGCAACAAGGATTCAATGCAATAAAAGGAATTAGCAGCTCACTAAAGGAGTCACAAAGTCCTAGCAGGTAACGAAATTAGCAGCTTGCAATTTAATGTTAGGCCCACGGATTTGATAATTAGAAGCAGCTCATGTCCTAGTGGGTCATTGCAATTAACGAAATTGCTAGCAGCTTATGGATTCAAATGGGCCCACGAAATACAAGCACCACACGGATTGGATAAGTCTAATTGCAGAAGTCTTTGGACATATTAATAATTGGAAAAGGAAGCTTATCATGTGGGGGCCACGCACATGCTTGCAAAAGGAGAGCATATGTTGATCTTAGTAGGCCCACGATTTTAACATGTTCACTTGCAATTACAAATTGGAAGGAGTCACGAAATTAGCATGGGCCAGGGATTGATGAATGGGCAGCTCACGAATCAGCATGTAAAATAGAACACATGGACATGCAAAGGGATTTTAGCCGGTTGGGCAGTAGGTGGTCCTGCTGGGGCAGGGATTCATTAAGGACTCCTCCCGCTGGGGCGGGGCGCTATGCGGGTCAGCTGCTGATTCTTTTCCTACACGGATTTGGATGCTAGTGAAGGGAAGATTATGGCTGCAATCTTAATATTATAAAAGGAGATCCATTCCCTTGTATTTTAATATTCTTAATTTTTCTTTCATATTAGAGTTAGGTTTATTTGGAGTCATGAGATAATTCTTTCAATTCAGTTCAGAAGGGATGTTGAACCTTATTCATAATTAATGGTTTGATCAAGTTTATTTTATTTATTCCTTCTTGCATGAGATTTATTCTGATAATCTACTTTAACTTCTTGTATGCTATTCAATTTACTAACGTGATTCTGCAGGATTAAATTAGTGAATTGGTGTCATATGCTAGATCAAGGAATAGTATTACGTGTAATTGATATTGTTCCTAATCACAAGTAGCAATTAGTAATACTTGATTGTGGACAAGCTTTTGAGTATTGCTATGATTATCAGAAGACAAGTTAAACAATCCGAGCTTATGTGTTTGTTGCTTGGAATAGTCTAATTCCCTAGTTCTTAATGCCGCTGTTATATTAAATCTAGAGAGCTTGTTCTAGGTTATATAATGGTTAGAATCTTGTGAAGAGCTTGTTTCATTGAGTGACAATCTAAGGGGAGTTTCGGGTAGCAGAGCTTGTTGTTACCTAGGGCTATTAATTTCATTGAAGGATAAATAATGTTAAACTTGATTACTCCATAATTATGAAAAGGTGATACTGAACTGAAGAACTGAAGCTTTTTATTAATTGTTAATTCTTATTAGTTTATTCTTGTTAATTTAGTTAATCAATTCAAAACCCCTTTTTATTAGAAATCATAGGATAAATATAAAATAAATCACTCTCTGTGGGATCGATCCTTGCTTACTACTGTGCTAATTATTTAAATTCGAGAAGTGAAAGTGAGGTTAATTTAGGAGTGTAAACGACAGCTCCCAATGTGGTTATAAGTGAGTTTTCAGTAATCAAATCCATGGAAACAAGTTTTACATGAAGAATTGTGTTCTTATGAGTTTTTATTATATTCGTTAATTTTAGAATGAAAATTGATGATGTAGTATGTATTAATATGCAAAATTGAAAGATGTTCATGATACTATCTTCAATAACGAAAATAATGCATGAATTATGAATGGAATCGGTTGAGAATTAAAATTTTGGTGAATTATTTTGTTAAAAGTATAAGTTTTATGAAAATAGCAATTTACAATGAACTAACTTGAAAATTAGTTTCTTAAATATCAAAATTAGTGTTTGGTTGTGATATGTTATGTAAATTGATCATAGATTATAATAATATATCAAGAAACGAACAAAACATGATTTGAATGATGTGATTTGGGTTAAAAACGAACTCACATTGTTAATTTTCGTTAAGAACGCTTAAAAATGGTGTTTTCTTCATAATCATGAAATTAGGTATTTTGATTATGTGTTGTGGTGTTATTGTATGTTAAAATCATGTTAGAAGTGTAAAATTTTGTTTATATAAAATTTTATGTACATTGTGTTAGTTAAAATCGGACTTTGGTACGAAAAAATAAGCCAAATTAGCTTATTTCTCTACACGTTCGCTAGCCAGGGAACCCAACAGTAGAGGGCCCTCCCCAGCGGGGCTTTTGGCCTAGGAACTCCCGCCCCAGCGGCGCTACAAGCTGTCCGGAGTGATTTAAGTAGTGTAATGCAAAACTACTTTGACCTCTTGTAGTAAAACAGCCATAACTTTTTCATACGAACTTCGATTGAGGAGATTCAAGATGATCCGGAACGAGCACGAGTAGACCTACAACTTTTGTTCTTTAACTTTTTCGATTTGAGGTTGTTAGCAGGGGTCAAAATGGTCATATTTGTGACTGATGCGTATTCAGAGGCAATCGGAGGGCGTCAGACATGCACATACGCAAGTATAGTGCTGTCGATGATAATAGATGTTGTTCTAAGTTATAAAACATGAATGTTAGTAAATATAATGATGCTTAACATTAATAAATGATGTATTAGATAAGTTATATAAGCACACTAAGCATACAAAAGATAGACGAATCGGGCGTGTGACGAATGAACGTCGAAACGCCGTGACAAGTGTTAATGTACGTAAAAAGTGTTTCAATTCAACTGAAATGAACACTATAAGATATGAAAGGGGGTTAATATAAAACCAATAAGGAGTCTTAGCAAGACTTAAAACACTTGAATGAACTTCGAGTATTACTAATAAGAAATATAGTGAGATATAAGTCGAAAGTTAACACAATCTAATTGAACATTATGTATTAATTAACAGGAAGGATTATGAGATGTAGAGTAAAATTACATTACAACTTCTATGCGTTGCTATGTGACTAATAGTTGATGTGCATGATTATATAATTGTGTAGGGCACGTGAAGTGCGGATAGCTGTAAGCTGTTAAACTGTTATTGGTAAACAACAATCAAGACAAGTCTTTCTGTTTCTATTTTCTACGTGAACTTGATGATGAACTATTTAAATTATTTTGCAAAGAGCATGATATGTTATATATGTTACAAGGATGAAATGTTAAAGTCAATTTATGACTACATTGATTGATTAAAGAATGTTGATTGAGTAAGAAACTCAATCTTTATATTTGTTATGTGAATTAAAGCATGTATGCCATGTTACTTTGATGATTATGAGATGTAGGTTGAGCATGTTATTATGTGCTATGTGATGCATGAAAACTGTTAGGTCTTGCTGAGCTGTCGAGCTCACTCTTGCAAATAACTACTTTTGCAGGTCAAGGATGCAAGGTAATGATGCGTGCTAATTGAATGTTAAGATCAATAGCGATGCAAGAAATTATTTATTCTAGATGAGTAATGTGTTTGTTTTGAATGTATTATACTTGTTAAAGTTGTAAAGTTGAGCTATCCGATGTATAGTGGATATTGCTTGTGATGTAATACTTTGTATAGTAACTTAGAGAAAGCGATTCATGTAATAGAATTGAATTAAATATTTGTAATATAAAGGCTGCGATTCATGGCAATAAACAAAGATTATATAAAAAATTTAAATATTCTGCATTTTTAGTGATTTTAATATCGAATAAAGATGTAAAGATAGATTAAAGTTGTATTATTAACGATCGAGAATGAGAATTATATTATAAGAACTTTGGGATCGTTACATTCCATGTTTCCTTAAATAAAGGGGTTTATTTAGATATAAAATAGGATTTCATATTTATCAAAATAAAGGAGTTTATTTTGATAAGGAATTGGATTCCACATATTTATTTTTCCATAACAGTTTTAAAAGTTAAAATAAAGTAGTTTATTTTGAATTGGAATTGGATTCCATGTTAATTAAAATAAAGGAGTTTATTTTGATTAAATAATTTGATTAAAAATAAAGGAGTTTATTTTATTCAAAAATGGATAAATTAAAATAAAAGTTTTTTTATTTAAATTTGGATTAAAATAAAAGAGTTTATTTTGATTCAAAGTTGAATTTTATGCTAACTAAAATTGCCCATTAAATTGATATCAATGTATATATTGAATGTTTATTATTCATGAGATGAATGTTTTATTTATTGATGCATATGTTGATGTGTATGATAATAAATGGGGTTGATTATGGACTATTGACCAATATGATTTGATTTTATTTTAGTTGGATGCATGAATGTATGTGTTTTATTAAATGGGTTTTGCGTACCTCGTCTTCTCTAATTTTTCTTGATGTAAATTCTATATCCCTCCTATGTACTTCCCCTTGACTGCTGATCAAGATTTCTATTTATTGTAAATAGTTTATGTAATAGGATTAGTTATAATTACTTGAAGAATTGGAGATCAAGGAGTAAGGAGCGCATGAAGACCCGTTTGTAATGGAGCCCGAGATTTAAATGTAATAGTTATATTTAAATTTAATTTTTGCACTCCTAGGTTTGACCTTTTGGTTCACTTGATGGCTCTAGTGAACCAAACTAGAATAAAGTCCATAATTAATCCGGGTAGAATATAGTATTCTATATGTGCATGTTTATTATATATATTATAAAACATGTTTCGCATGTTAATTAATATGAGGCGTATTTTGTAAGACCCCAACTTTTATGAATAAAGATTTAATTTCCTCTATATATTATTTTGAAATAGGAAGGTGTTAATTTGATAAATGTGGTAAGTTATGGGTGGAATGTGCAAATTTTACAAAGTAAGCAAGTGGTCATAAAATATTCGTTGTGTCAGGAAATATTCTTTTATCGGAGAATATTCGTACGACGACGCAATCATTGGTGGACCCCACAACGAAATAATTTTCGGATATAGAAAGCGACAGAAATAATATTTTCACGGCAAAACTTTTACCGTTAAACTGTTAAAATGCCCGGTGATAAAAATACAGTGTGTTGTTTCATAGTAGTACACTGTATTGCACAGTATTTTGAATTATTGGTTCTTACTTAAGAAGTCACTCAATATTTAATAATTGCTATAGTAGTTGCTGCATAGTATCTCATATTATTGATTTAATTATTGTCACAGTATCATCTGCACAATACTTTAAAATATTAAATCAATAATTGACACAACACAGTTACTCATATTATTATTATTAGCAATATTGACAATGTCTAGAAAGTTCTGTCGAAGAAAGGGGTTAGATTATTTAATTGCGCGCCAGTAAGGAAAAATCTTTATCGAAAAGCCCCCTCTTTCCTGAGAACGATCTGGTTGTCAATATTGTGAATTATAATGATGAATGGTTGATAAAAATATTTTCAATGTGTTGGGAATATTAATGTTAGTGGAATTCGACATTTATTTCGATAATAGTTGATTTTCGGATATTAAATTGACCAAACGGAGAATTAATCAGATAAATGAGCAATTAATGGGTGGTTAACATGTGGGACCCACTTATTGGTGGATAATAAATAGTTAGTGGGTGGTTGCAGGGGTGGAGGTGCAAGATTTATAAATTTGAGGGACTAAATTAAAAATTAAGACAAAGATGGAGGTATTAAAATGTAATTAACCAATCTTTTTCTAGCCTATAAATAGCAAGCTAATTTCATTCATTTCTCACCATTCTTGAAGAGCAAAGTTATAATAGTGAGAGGAATTATAGAGAGAGAAAGAAGAAGAGTATTCTGCTACTACACTATTCCAGTATCCAATCTTCTATTGAGGTAAGGGGTATTATATTTTTTGTATTCATAAAAAATGCTATTTTCTTTCAATACTCGTAAGGGTTGTTACTCTATTCTTTATTGATCTGTGGGAGTAACCTGTCTACGCGGACTACCGCGTGCATAGTGAATAACCCTTCGTATTCATTCTTTATTGATCTGTGGGAGTAACCTGTCTACGCGGTCTACCGCATGCCTGGTGAAAACCTTTTGTATTCATTCTATTCCTTAATAATCTGTGGGAATAACCTGTCTACGCGGACTACCGCATGCGTGGTAAATCACCTTTCGTATTCATTTCTATTAAATTGTGAAAATGATCTGCCTACGCGGATTACCGCATGACGGATGAAAATCCAATTATAGTTTCGTATATTCATTCATACTCGTACAAATTATTATTTCACTGGAATATTGGTTTGAATTTTTTATGAAATTTTCATCTTTTCATGACAAGTTACTATTCACGAGTTACTATTCAGGGTAAAAAAAATATTTTTTATTATCTTTGATTGGATCCAAGTTTTGAACTTCATTCTTGAATTTTGCTCCACAATTGATTATTACGGAGTATTCTTGAACTTGGATAAACTAAATTACGAATCCCTAATCTTTGTCCTTTATCTCACTGGATTCGTTTTTTATATTATTTTTCATCATCCTCAGTCTTAAATGATGATACAAATAAATATCTTTGGCCTGTAGTGCAAAGATGAATGATTATTTGATGAATATCTTTGGCCTGTAGTGCAAAGATGATTACCTGATGAATATCTTTGGCCCGTAGTGCAAAGATGAACAGGTGTTGAGATGAACATGACCACTGGTGATACAAATAAATATCTTTGGCCCGTAGTGCAAAGATGAATATTTAATTCGAGATATATATTGATTGATGTTACAGGGATAAAATATTGATGATGGACTTTTAAATCATTCTCTACTTAGCTCTTCTAATGAATTGTTATTTTCGCTGCAATTGTTGATCTAAAACTTGTTGTCCATAATATTTTATCTGATTTATTGAAGACTAACGATAATTTATTCTTCATTATCTTAGTCATAATATTCTTTACTGGGCTAGTTGAGCTCACCCTTTTCTTCCATTGTTCTCTTCAGGAAATGAGAATATCGCGGGTACTAGTTGGAGAATGGAGTGATGGTCCGAGTTAGAGCTGTAGAAGTCCTCACTATTTTTTTGTAAAATAGTGTGATAATAAATGTAATGAGGACATAGTTTGAATGTTTATATTTTTTACATGTCTGTATTGACACTCACAGTTGTGTGGTCGTATTTTGCACGACCGTTTGATATAAAAGATTGTATTTGGATTTTGTTGAGTGTATTTGGCTACTCAGAATGGGTTGGGTTGATTGGACCAATTCTGGTGACGTCACATATTTTATATATATATGTGCATTCGCGCTAAACAAGATGAGATAAATAATAACAAACCCCTCAAAGAATATATATATTAAGTCCTAAGCATTCAAAAGATATTTGGAATATCGAATGTCGCCTTCTAGTATGATAAATTTAATAGAGTATTAAATATTTAATATGAGTTTGTTGAGTCACGACAAGGCAAGTATTAAATATTTAAGATGTTGATTTATCACATTTGATGTTTATAACGAAATTGAACAATACTGTTTTGTTGTGTCACCACAAGGATGGTATTTTTCTATTTGAATATATGTAAGTGCTATGTTGGACTTACCTTAGATAATTTTGGTTCGGATGTGTCACCACTTGATCAAAATAATCTAAGAGGCAAAAGGAGTTACATAATAATGTAATTGAATAGAGTTGTCTACTTATTTATTTATATATAGTTTGTTGTGTCACCACAAGGCTATATACATTTGAAATGAGATCTTTATTCTCACTAGCAGATCTTTAATTAGATATTGCCGAACTATATAAGTGAGGGTAATATAGTTTGAAGAAAATAGTGGGAGATACCAATTTAAAATAAGACCTAATTTATTTTGATAATTAATAATAGAATGTATGCTATAATGTTGTTAATTACAAATTTATTTACAGAATTTTACAATGTCTAAATTATTATCACTGCGTACCATATTAGATGTTATTTAACCGAACCGAATTAAACGGATTGGTTAAGGAATTTGAGAATAGTTCTCAAGGATGAAAAGTTATCTTATGTCCTTAATACGCTTATCCCTACAATGGTTGCAGACAATGCCTCTGAGGACGAGATTGCTACTTTTAAAACATAGCAAAATGATGCATAGTTGGCTCAATGCATCATGCTAGCATCCATGAGTATCGAGCTTCAGCGTCAGCATGAAACTATGGATGCTCCTACTATATTCCCACACTTCAAAGGGTTGAATGGTGAAGAAAGTAGGACTAATAGATATCAGATATCTAAGGAGCTCTTCCGATATAGAATGACCGATGGTACTACAGTGAAGACACATGTCCTTAAGATGATTAATTTGATTGAACAAATAGGACAACTAGGTTTTGTCATGGATGGAAAAATTGAGCTTAGATTTGATCTAGCAATCACTCTCGGACTACTTCTCACAATTGTTGTGAATTTTCAGATGTACAAGCTAGATGTCAGCCTCGCTGATGTGCTTAAACATGTTGAAAAACTGTTGAGAGTCACTTTCCAACCAAGAAAGACCAAGTCTTACTGGTAGGGGCCAAAGGATCTTCTGAAAAGAAGAACGATTCAAAGAAAGTAAATAAAAAGGCAAATACAAAGGATATTAAGAATAAAACTGATACAAAGGAGTTTTCTTCCACTGCAATAAGCCTGGAAACTGGAATAGAAACTGCGAGAAGTATCTTGCAGAGGCTAACCAGAAGAAGCTTAGTGAAGCTTCGATTACATATACAGGTTTGTCAATGATTGAAATAAATCTTTCAGTAATTAAGTTTCTACTTGAGTATTAGATACCGGCTATGGTTCTCATAAATACAGATTTATGAAGGGACCAAGCAATAGTAGAAAGCCAAACAAGGGGAAGTCTTCCTGCGTGGGATGGTCCATTAACTTCATGAACTTATTGTTTAGCGCCGCCTACGGGCAAGTCCTTTAGTTTAAATAATTAATAATTTACTGAATGGACTTTACAGACTTAACTTACATGAAAAATAATTTTAAATTGAATAAACTAGTAAAAGAAAAGGAGATGATCATTCAAAGAGTTGAATATTTATATTTGGTAAAATACAAGTCTGAATCATTTGAAAGGTTCAAAGAATTCAGAAGTAAAACTAATTGGCAAGGTATTATGATTCTTCGATTGGATCGAGGAATAAATATTTGTGTAATAAGTTTTAAGATCATCTTAAATGGTTTTCTCACAATTGACGCTTTTTGATACACAATAATTGATTGGTGTCTCTAAAAGGAAAAATCGTACCTTGTTGGACATAGTGATGTCCATAATGATTTTTACCGACATTCCAGTATCCTTCTGGGTTAATAACCTGGAAACGACTGCATATCTACAAAATAAGGTGACCTCAAAATCCGTCCCCAAAACTTCATAAGAGTTATGGACAGGGAGGATTCCTAATCTTAAGTATGTTAAGATAAAGGGTTATCCAGCTTATGTGAAAAGGTTTCAAAAGGATAAGCTTGTGATAATATTTGACAAATACAGATTTGTGGGACATCCTAAAGTAAGTTTAGGGTAAATGTTCTATAATCCTACTTAGCAAAAGGTGTTTGTTGTAAAACACGCTGCCTTCTAAGATAAAGGTGTTTATCATTGAAGGGCTAGTGGGAGGATAATATATCTTGAAGGAGTTCAAAAACCACAAATCACTATTAGTCAAAAGGATGAACCTGTAGATAGAACTATTGTACCACAACCGAATCGTGAATCTGGAATAGTGCTAAAGATACCTGGGAGGTATGGATTAATCATAGATGATGATGATGAGGTACACATCATAGAGGATGATGATTCAGTAATACACGATAAAGTTGAGAGTTATAGACACTCAAAGAAATGGTAGATGGCCATAAAATTCGAAATGGATCCTTAAAGCAGATGGCAAGGTGCAGACCTATAAGGCCAAACCGTTTTGGAAAAGGTTTTCAAATAAATTCAAGGAGTTGACTGTAATAAAACCTTTATTTTTGGTATTAATGCTCAAGTCCATTTGGATTTTACTTGCGATTGTAGCTTAATATTACTAGATTTGGAAAATGGACGTGGAGATGCCCTTCCTCAACTATATATTGTTGGGAATTGCATATTCAAATTAGATGTTGAAAGTAAATAAATGTGCATGTATTATCCAATGTTGTAAAGTCCTTTTTAGAACATATGTACAATGACTTAGAATGAAGATCAAAATTGTTAAGTTGATCTGAGCTGAACGTTTATCATTCTGTAATAGAATGTATAGTAGAAAGATCAAGCTTGTTAGGTTGATCTCTTGAATTATAATAGTTGGGCCTTAACAGATTCTAGTCTGTCGAGCCAGCCAAGAGTTTGCAGAAGCCAAGGCAAAATCGTAGTGTGACGAGGAAGACTCTCTCGGATTCGTAGTCTGTCAAGGAAGCCACTTTAAGAATCGTAGAGACAGTCCGCCGAGCGCCTGTCGAGCCAAGTCAAGAATTGCAGTCTTCTCTTGGAATCGTGGAATCTGTAAGTTGTCGCAAGTAAAGATCGTAGTCAGTCAAGTCCTTCGAAGCTAAAGCAGAATCGTAGAGTACTCTGCGATCCAGACTGAATCGCTTATAAGCACTCCAACACACTGAAAGTAGTATGCATACAAGCCAATCATGTATGATGATAAAGCATATACTTTGGAAACGATCTTATTTATTTATTAATAAAAGTATTCATTTATTAAAGGCATTTAATTATCTACATGATGATGTTTTTATAATATGTAAATAACCCATAGTTTTAAAGCAATGCTTTTAGAATCATGAGGTTGATCATGCTAATGAGATCTAAATTCTTAGAAAGCTTAAAACTAAAATAGTTCCCAATCATGGAATTACTAAAAAGGGGATTAGTAAATCCAGATAGATTGGTACATATATTGCTTGCTCATTGGATGAGGATGATTGATCTCATGATCATTTGTGTGGAGTAACTAAAGCAAGTATGTAGGTGCTTATTGGAGAATAAGTTCACTGAACGTGACTCGCTATGGAATACCTTATGGAGTTTTACTTGCCTGTCAAAAGAAATTCCTAATGTGATAGTAGTACAAGTGATCCTTGGACTTGAGATCATCTTAGTATTTTGTATGTAATGAATTATACTTTAACTTATTCCTTAAGACCCTTACGGTATATCAAAGTGTATGCTTGGGTATAATGACTTATATATGGAGATAATAAATGGTCAATAAAGAATCTACCACTTCTAGTAAAAGAAGAGATATGTCTTATGTGATTCGTTAAATGACAACTCAGTAGTCCTTGGCCAAGGCAGAATGAAATTAGAAAGGAGTTTCTAATTTACATTATTTGGAGTTGTGCATTTTCTAATCAAAATACATATAATTAAATAAAATAAGACTTGACAGTAATTCAATGTCTTATATTTAATTGGGACATTGTATGGTGGAAAGATTGAATTGTACGATAACTATTTACTCACAGATTTTTTTATGATTAATGTTAAAATATATATTATCTGAAAAGTCGTTGATCGCTACGGAAACTTATCCCTATTGTAGAATAAATATTATTTATTTTAATAGATTATTATTTTAATTTATTTATTTAAATAAGATTAGATTTGTTCTAATTGATTTATTCACAACCGGTTTAATATGGAGAACCTAAAGGGTCACACCATAAAAGAAAGAATAATTATTTAAGAAGTTAATGGCATAATCGTAATAATGCATTAAGTGTAATTAATTTAATTTATGGTGATAGAATAAATTAAATAGCTTAATATTTATTATTTAATATTTTAGAAATATTAAATATAAATTACTAAGAGGAGTCTTATTAATATTATTATTACAATTATTATTATTTTAATTTCTAAAGGAGTTTAGGAATTAATTTAATATTAGTACTCTCATTTATTCCTAATAAGATTAGGAGACAAATTAATTAAAGGTGTTTAATTAATTAAATGAAACCCTATGTCTAATAGGATTAGAAGGGTTGACCAATATTATATAAGAGGAGTCTTATGTTAGATATCAGTTGATGCAATTCTAATTGTTGGAGAGTATTCATTTTCTATAGAGGATAGAAAACTAGGGTTTAGCCAACCACCCTCCTTCTTGAATAATTCATATTTCCTGGTGGATCACCTCTAGAGGCCAAACACTTGGGTGGCTAACGTTGATCAAAGGAAGAAATCAATCCTGGATATTCAAGGATTTGCAAAGAACAAGGAGTTGAATTTATACCTGTGAAAGCTTCGTTCTACAAGGGTATGAATTCCATAACTTCTTATTTATCGTTTTAAATTAATAATATGCATAAAGATGATCTGGGTAATTGTGTTTGTAGAAAATTTTAAACTCTAATTTTATCATGTTTCCTTTAATTTTTGCAATTTGATTGCACCATGATTTCATACAAATCCAACAGTGGCATCAGAGCCAAACCTTTATGAAATTATTAATTGTTTTGATTCCATATATGTATGGGTATATATTTAGAATAATTTATTGGACATAATTAATTGTATAAAATTATTATTTTTATGAAAAAAAACGATAACCGAAATAAATTCGCAAAATCACGTTTTATAGCTGTGTGAATTCGGTGGAAGCTGAATTGATTTCAAAAAGGTCTGCGTCACTTTATATTCAAGTCTGGATTCACATTACATATATATATATATATATATATAATATTCTTAATAATTTTATAATTAAAATAAAGAGTTTATTTTAATCTTGATATTGGATTTCATGCAATTTAAAATTGCCCATTAAATGATACTCATATATATATGGAATATTTTAATTCATGAGATGAATGTTTATTTATTGATGCATATGGTGATATGTATGATAATAAATGGGATTGATTATGGACTATTGACCAATGTGATTGGATTTATTTTAGTTGGATGCATGAATGTATGGGTTTTATTAAATGGGGTCTGCATACATCGTCTTCTCTAATTTATTCTCGATGTAAATTCTATCTCCTTCTTATGTACTTCCCCTTGACTGTTGATCAAGGTTTTTATTTAATTTTAAAATAGTTTATGTAATAGAATTAGTTAGAATTATCTTGAAGAACTGGAGATCAAGGAGCAAGGAGCGTTTGAAGACCCGTTTGTATGGAGCCCGGGTTTAAATGTAATAGTTACGTTTAAATTTAAATTCTTTCACTCCTAGGTTTGACCTTTTGGTTCACTTAATGGCTCTAGTGAACCAAACTAGAATAAAAGTTCATAATCAGTCCGGGTAGAATATAGTATTCTATATGTGCATGCTAAGTATTATATATATTATATTTTATGCAAACATATTTTGCATGTTTTAATAAAATGACGCGTATTTTATATATATATATATATATAGTGTGTGTGTGTGTGTGTGTGTGCATGCGCGCTAAACAAGATGAGACAAATAATAACAAACCCGTCAAAGAAATTATATTAAGTCTAAAGCGCTCAAAGATATTTGGAATATCGAACGTCGCCTTCTAGCATGATAAAATTAATAGATTATTAAATATTTAATATGAGTTTGTTGTGCTATCCACAAGGCAAGTATTAAGTATTTAAGATGTTAATTTAATCACATTTGATGCTTATAAAGAAAATTGAACAATATTATTTTGTTGTACTATCCACAAGGACAATATTTTTCTTTTTTGAATATATGGAAGTGCTAGGTTGGACTTAACTTAAATCATTTTAGTTCGGATGTTCACACATTTGACCATTATGATCTAAGAGGCAAAATAAAAAGGAGTTACATGTTAATGTAATTGACAAAGAGTTGTCTACCTATTTATTTATATATGGTTTGTTGTGCTATTCACAAGGCTATATACATTTGAAATAGGATCCTTATTCTCACTAGCAAATCTTTAATTAGATGTTGCCGAACTATATAAGTGAAGGTAATATAGTTTGAAAAAAATAGTGGGAGATACCAATTTAAAATAAGACCTAATTTATTTGGTATATAAAATTAATTAAATGAATGTTTGTAAAAATATTGCCTTTTCACATGTAGAAATTTAAAAATGTTAAAATCACTAATCTCACTGCGTAGCATACTTGATGCTAACAAACTGATCGGACCGAATTACACGGACTGGTTAAGAAATCTGAGAATAGTTTTCACTGCTGAAAAGATTTCTTATGTCCTAAATTCACCTAGTCCCTGGAACTGTTCCAGAATCAGTCTTTAAGGAAGAGATTGCTACTATTGTTAAGTAATGATGCATCTATGGCTCAATGCATCATGCTCGCATCCATGAATAACGAGCTTCAGTGTCAGCATGAAAACATGGATGCTCCTACTATGTTGCTTCACCTCAAGAAGTTGCATGGTGAACAAAGTAGGACTGCTAGATATGAGATATCTAAGGAGCTCTTCTGATCTAGGATGACCGAGGGCACTTCCGTCCAGAGTCATGTCCTAAGGGTGATCAATCTGGTTGAACGCCTTGGACAGCTTGGGTTCGTCATGGATGGGGATTTAAGTCAAGACTTAGTCTTGCAGTCACTCCATATGATCTTCTCGCAGTTCGTTGTAAATTTTCACATGAATAAGTTAGATGTCAGCTTGCCTAAATCACTTAACATGTTGAAAACTACAGAAGGTCACTTCCCATCCAAGAAGAACCATGTCTTAATGATGGATGATTCTTCCAAGAAAAGGAAGAGGCCCAAGGTATCTTCTGAAAAGAAGAAATCTAAGAAGGCTAAGGGCAAGGTGAACAAAAAGGATCAAAAGAAACCTGATCTAGCTAGCAAAGGAATGTGCTTCCATTGCAATGAGCTGGGTCATTGAAAGAGGAACTGCAAGAAGTTTATGGCAAAGAAGAAGTTTTGACTTCCAATTAAGGTTTGTCCATGATTGAAAATAATTTTTCTGAAAGTCAAAATTCTACTTGGGTATTGGATACCAGCTGTGGTTCTCACATATGTAATACTGTGCAGAAATTGGTCAGAAGTAGAAAGCTGGACAAGGATGAGGTTATCCTACGAGTGGAAAATGGAGCAAAGGTTGTTGCACTAGCTGTAGGCACTTATTATTTAGCACTGTTTACAGGCAAGTCTATTTATTTAAATAATTATTATTTTGTTCCGAATTTCATTAGAAACATTATTTCTATTTCTGTATTAGATATGGATGGATTTGACATTATAATAAAGAACAACAGTTGTTCTATTTATAAAAACAATGTTTTATATGGTGTTGGTTATTTGCGAAATGGACTTTATATACTTGACTTGCATGAAAATATATTTCAAATTGAAAAAACTAAGAAAAAAAAAAGAGATGATGTTAATTATACCTATATGTGGCACTGTAGACTCGGTCATATCAATAAAACAAGATTATCCAAGTTGTATAAGGATGGGCTCTTAGAACTATCCGATTATGAATCATATCCAACTTATGAATCTTGTCGCATGGGTAAAATGACTAAATCTCCTTTTAGTGGAAAAGGAGAAAGAGTTACAGAGTTGTTAGCGTTGGTTCACACAGACGTTTGTGGACCTATAACAACGAATGCACGGGGCGGGTATTCTTATTTTATTACTTTCAGTGATGATCACTCAAGATTTGGATATGTGTTTAATGAAATACAAATCTGAATCATATGAAAAGTTCAAAGAGTTCAGAAGTGAAATAGAGAAATAAATACGCAAGAGTATTAAGATTCTTTGATCAGATCGAGGTGGAGAATACTTAAGCGGTGAGTTTCTCAATTATCTCAAAGATAATGGTATAATCTCACAATAGACTCCACCAGGTACACCATAGTTAAATAGAGTATCTAAAAAGAGAAATCGAATATTATTGGACATGGTTCGTACCATGATGAGTTTTACCGATCTTCCAATTTCATTCTGGGGTTATGCCCTAGAAACGGCTGCATACCTACTTAACAAGGTGCCTACCAAATCCGCCCCAAAGACTCCATATGAGACATAGAAAGGGAGAAAACCAAATCTTAAGCATGTTAAGACTTGGGGTTGTCCAGCTTATATCAAAAAGTTTGAAAATGATAAGCTACATACTAAATCCGATAAGTGTAGATTTGTAGGATACCATAAAGAAACTTTAGGGTATTATTTTTATCATCCAACTGATTAAAAGGTGTTTGTTGCGAAACATGCCTGTTTCCTTCTTGGAAAAGGGGTTTATCCATGAAGGGGTCAGTGGGAGAAAAATATATCTTGAAGAAGTTCAAGAACCACAAATTACTACGGATCAAAGTCAGGTACCTAACCAAGTGGATGAACCTACTGTACCACACCGTATTCGTAAATCTGGAAGAGTACCAAAGATACCTGATAGGTATGGATTTGTCATAGAGGATGACGATGAGGTACGCATCATGAATGATGATGATCCACTGAATTACTAATAGTATGCGTAATAAAGACTCAAGAAAATGGCTTGAAGCTATAAAATCTGAGATGGACTCCATGGATGAGAACCAAGTATGGACTTTAGTTTATCCACCTGAAGGCATAAAGCCTATTGGGTGTAAATGGGTCTTTAAAAGAAAGACTGGAGCGGACGGCAAGGTAGAGACCTATAATGCTCGACTGGTTACAAAAGGTTTCAAAAAAAGACAAGGAGTTGACTGTGAAGAAACGTTCTCACCAGTAGCAATGCTCAAGTCCATTTGGATTTTACTTGCGATTGCATCTTATTACGACTATGAGATCTAACAGATGGACGTGAAAACGACCTTCCTTAATGGAAAACTTGAGAAGGATGTGTATATGACACAGCCAAAGAGATTTATTTCAAAGGTTGGAACAAATCAAGTCTGTAAGCTGTAACGATCCATTTATGGATTGAAGCAAGCTTCTCGTAGATGGAACATCCGTTTTGATGGGACAATCAAAGAGTTTGATTTTATTAAAAACGAGGATGAACCTTGTGTGTACAAGAAGGTTAGTGGGAGCGCTGTTTCATTCCTTGTATTATATGTTGATGATATATTACTGATAAGGAATGATATTCCTATGCAACAATTGATTAAAATCTAGTTATCTAAACACTTCTCCATGAAGGACTTGGGAGAAGCATCCTATATTTTGGGGATAAATATCTATAGACATAGATCTAAAAGGATGTTTGTCTTATCCCAAGGAACGTACATTGACACGATGTTAAAGAGGTTTAGCATGAAAGATTCCAAAAGAGGTCTCATGCCGATAAGCCATGGAATACATCTCTCCAAGAAACAGGCCCCAAAGACACCTGAGGAGAGAGACCATATGAGTAAGATTCCTTATGCTTTAGCAATAGGATCTATCATGTACGGTATGAAATGTGCTAGACCGGATGTCGCTCATACACTTAGTGTAACAAGCAAATATCAGTCGAATCCAAGAGAAGAACACTGGAAGGTAGTGAAAAATATCATAAAGTACTTACGAAGAACTACGGATATATTTCTTGTCTATGGTGGGTCTGAATTAAAACTCGAGGGCTTCACGGACTCAAGTTTTCAAATAGACCAAGATGACAGTAAATCTGTTTCGGGGTATATGTTTACCTTGAACGGAGGCGCAGTGAGTTGAAAGAATTCCAAGCAGCAAACAGTAGCTGATTCAGTGACAGAGGCAGAATACATAGCTGCAAGTGACGCTGCAAAGGAGGCTATTTGGATGAAGAAGCTCATAACAGAATTGGTGTGGTTCCTAACATTTGAGGAGCAGTCCCCTTATACTGTGACAACACCGGAGCGGTTGCACAGGCTAAGGAACCCAGGTCTCATTAGAAATCCAAACACGTGTTGCGGCGATTTCACTTGATCAGGTAGATCATTGAAAAAGGAGACGTCACCTTGAAGCGTGTAGACTCTCTAAACAACATTGCAGATCCATTTACTAAAGCTTTAACACAACAACAGTTTGATCGTCACTTAGAGAAGATGTGTATGAGATACCATGGAGATTGGCTTTAGTGCAAGTGGGAGATTGAAAGTAGTATGCATACAAGCCAATCATGTATGATGATAAAGCATATACTTTGGAAACGATCTTATTTATTTATTAATAAAAGTATTTATTTATTAAAGGCATTTAATTATCTACATGATGCTGTTTTTATAATATATAAATAACCCATAGTTTTAAAGCAATGCTTTTAGAATCATGATGTTGATCATGCTAATGAGATCTAAATTCTTAGAAAGCTTAAAACTAAAATAGTTCCCAATCATGGAATTACTAAAAAGGAGATTAGTAAATCCAGATAGATTGGTACATATATTGCTTGTTCATTGGATGAGGATGATTGATCTCATGATCATTTATGTGGAGACACTAAAGCAAGTATGTAGGTTCTTATTGGAGAATAAGTTCACTGAACGTGACTCGCTATGGAATACCTAATGGAGTTTTACTCGCCTGTTAATAGGAATTCCTAATGTGATAGTAGTACAAGTGATCCTTGGACTTGAGATCATCATAGTATCTTGTATGTAATGAATTATACTTTGACTTATTCCTTAAGACCCTTAGGGTATATCAAAGAGTATGCTTGGGTATAATGAGTTACATTTGGAGATAATAAATGGTCAATAAAGAATCTACCACTTCTAGTAAAAGAAGAGATATGTCCTATGTAATTCGTTAAATGACAGTAGTCCTTGGCCAAGGCAGAATAAAATTAAAAAGGAGTTTCTAATTTGTATTATTTGGAGTTGTGCATTTTCTAATCAAAATACATATAATTAAATAAAATAAGACTTGATAGTAATTCCATGTCTTACATTTAATTGAGACATTGTATGGTGGAAGGATTGAATTGTACGGTAGTCACCTTTATTTCTCATTTCTGATTCTTTAATTTGAATCTACAGGAGTTGTCCTTTTGCATCGATGCTCTCAATTAGCTATTCCGTGTCCTTTTGCATCGATGCTCTCAATTAGGAGATCTAACTGCTTCATGATTAGATTCACCCTTGTCAGCAGAATGGCTACTCTGAGGATTAGCCATAGGACTTGTATATTCTTCTTCATCACCAGACTTGCTCCTTGAAGATTCATCCTTGGACCTCTCAGTTCCCATCTCATCTTTTGACTCTACATTTTTTTCTTCAGTAGATATACTTCTTTGAGGAACTGACTTTTGCTTTTTCACCATTTTGGCTTTCTTCTTCAAAGGCTTTACAAACTTGGGCTCTGAATCTTCAGAGTGTGATAGTTCTTCTTCTTTCATGGCACTTGCCTTTCTCTTCTTTGAAGTACTCTTGTTGCTGCTGCCATGTGTTAGCTATTTGTTCTCCATTGGGTTCTTCTTCCAGTTTGCAAACAGCTGTGTAGTTATTGTCTTATGGCTGTTAAGAACTTGACCTTCATCATCTTTAATTTTGTTCTTCAACCTCTTCTTCAGAATAATACTCAATAGCCTTCCATGGAAAACCTTTGTGAGTGGTTTCCCTGTTAACCTCTTCTTCTCTGCTCTATCCAGCCATTTGGACATTTGGTCAATCAGAATAACTCCAAAGTTGATAAGCTTCTTCAGGACTATCGCAGACATGATCTTCAGTTGTTGATCACTCACAGTTTTATGTGCAGTGTCCTTGCATAGTATACATTTGCCTACAATCTCTGCGAGGAACTCAAATTCTTTAGGAAGCCCCTTTTTCTTCATGTCCTTCAGACTAGGGTTTTTTCTGTACCTCATAATCTTCTTGGCTTCTTCAGTGTTGACTTCATCAAGATCTTTCAGACCTAGGTCAGGAAAACCTAAGCACTGATTGATGTCAGAAGATTTCAGCTTCAGAATCTGACCTTTTACTTTGGTAGAAAGGGTTTCAGAGTTTGTAGTCATGTTGGACTAGAACTCTTTAACCAAGTCAACATAAATTGGAGTATTTGACTCAAGGCATTCTGAGAATCCAACTTTCTTCACAAGTTCAAGAATATCTCTGAACTTCTTCTCAGATTTCTCAAATGTCTTAGTCCAGAGCTGAATGCCAGTGATTACTCGCCAATATGCCATTTGAAGAGTTAGGGTTTTTTGGGTTTATGGCTTTGTGAGGATCTTGTGAGGTAGCAGGAAGCGATTGTAGAAAGGATATCTGTTTGAGAAGGTTTGACTATTGGGAAAGTGTTTAGGTTTTGGTTTGAGAGGATGAATGTATGGTTTTGAAAGATTTACAGCTTTTGATGAACCCGCTAAAATGAAACTGCCAATTATTTGAATTTCCCTTTTGTAACTATTCCTTCCACATTTCTTAGTGGGACAGTTGTAAGACGTTAATAGGTCACAATCTGTAACTCTTCCATCGTGTCAGATATCCAGATTTGACTTTTCCTCTGTTGACTATTGACTTCTTTAATCCGTGGAGTGACTTATGTCTTAGCTCAGTACTCCACGATTCCCAGACTGATTTACACTCTCTGCATCTTCTTCGATGATCGTAGTCTGTGGTCATGCTTCAATAGATAACTTCTTCATTGTACTCTGAGGGATTGGCAATTCTCTTTTGCAGCTAGTAATCTTCTGATGAAATGCTTCTTGCTTCAGCAAAGATTCTCATGATGCATTTCATATTAGCATTCCTTCTAAACTAAAGTAGCTCAGGAAGGGCCAACCTCTTAGCTCAACGCTAAGGATCTGGTTTGTCCCTGAGGCACTTATCAGATGAAAAGCTTTAGACAAGATTAGTATTGACATCACATTTTACCTTTCTGCTGAGGAGTTCATTCACCAACTCTAGATATTCATTGGTGTTGGTTTTCGTATGGGTTGTAATCCTGGTGTCCTCCTACTCTTTTGCTAAGATCAGATGGTTGATCATAGGCACTCCACGATTTTGAGGTGGGTGGTTGATAAGGTTATCAGTAGCATGTTTTGGGATATTACTACTGACTATGATGGATATTCATTTGGTTCATCAGTCACAGAATTTTGGGACTCTGTAACTAAGAATCTTTTTATTTTTGGGTTAGCTTCTATTCTCTATGAACTCGACAGAAGTGATCATGGTGTGGTCGACAAACATGCACCATGATTGACTTATCTTCTGAGCTTATCTCAGATCTTCTGGCAAGAATTCCATTTCTTCATGTTGTCTTCAGAGCTTCACCATCTCCATATCTTCAGATAATCTTCTACACTCTTCACCACCTTCAAACTGTTCTTTCTCAGCAGCATCACTTGGTTCTTGCATTCCTTTTTCATCATTGATCATGGTCTTATCAGGTGCAGTAGTATGCTCTGCATAGTCTGATCACTTCCTGGTCATCTTCTATGACTCTGGTCTCTTCTTTGACTTGGATACAGCCTTGGTACTTTCTTCAGATTCAGCCCTGACCATTTATTCAGGCTGAGAGGCTGTTGCAGCTTCTCCGTCTGCAGTAGTAATTTGTCTGGACTCTACGATTGGTGATGACTCCACAATCATAGTGAGTAAGGACTTCTTTATTCTGTGACTGCTTTTCTTCTTCTTCTGAAGTTCACAGCTTCCTTCAGCTTCATCTTCATTTGTCACTTAAAACTTTATCATCAGAGATTGGAAGATCTGAAGGGTTTGTTTCATAGTGCACCTCTGACACTCTTAATGCTGCTGTTCTTAGCAGATCACTGCTCCCCCATAGTTGATACTACCTTCTCAGAAAAGTATGAGTTCTTCTTCTTCATATGCATCAGAAGGCAGCTTTGCATATCTCCTTTTGACTGGAATCATCACTATCATGTAAACCTCCTTGCATCATAGAGAGAGATATATCTTCAGAACTGATTACTCCATGATTGTTGACAGAACTACCAACGTAGTCTTCTTTATCTGACACCTGAACAGGTGTTTACAGCAGGCTTGTAGTCCTTCCTTAGTTTCTTCAGTATACACTAGGGATGAATAAAGAATCATTTGGGATTATCAATTCGTCAACATTTATCAGCCTTTCTTCAGTTGGTTGCCCTTCCTCCTTTATCAGAACTACGGACTTTGATGCTGACTGGAGGGACACTACGATTGTGGTCATTGTACCATAATCGTTGTCTGTTGGCTGTTGGGTTTGTACGTGGCATGATCATGCAATCAAATCACATAAATAAGGGCGGAAGCGCAAAAATTAGGTTTTCAAAAATTTATACAAACCCATAACCATGATCATTCTTGTGCATCAATTATCAATGAATATAGAAGGAGAAAAACAGAATTATACCTTTGAAGATCCAAGCTTCCTCAAGTACTAGTTCTACTCCTTTGCTTCCTTTGATTCCTCTATAGTGGCTCTTTCTCTTGATCAATGTCAGCCACCAAAATGTTTGGCCTCTAATGGTGATCCACAAAGGAAGATGAAGAACTCAGGAAGATTGGTTATTGGCTTAACCCTTATTTCTATCTCTATAGAATATGTGTACTCCCAACTCTTGGAAAAACTCACGTCCCTTATTTCTTATATAAGACTCTCTTATATAGATATTACCCTCCTAATCCAATTAGAATAGGGTTTTATTTAATTAATTAATTAAATACTTTTAATTAATTTATATCCTAATCTTATTAGGATTGAGAGAGAGTACTGATATTATATTAATTCCTAAACTCCTTTAGAATTAAAATAATAATAATAATAATAATATTAATAAGACTCCTCTTATTAATTTATATTTAATATTTCTAAAATATTAAATAATAAAAATTAAGCTATTTAATTTATTCTATCACCATAGATTAAATTAATTACACTTAATGCATTATTACTATCATGCCATTTTCTTCTTAAATAATTCCTCTTCCTTTTATGGTGTGACCCTTTAGATTCTCCATATTAAACCGGTTGTGAATAAATCAATTAGAACAATTCTAATCTTATTTAAATAAATAAATTAAAAAAATAATCTATTTAAATAAATAACATTTATTCTACAATAGGGACAAGCCTCCCTAGCGATCAACGACTTTCCAGATAATATAGATTTCAACATTAATCATAAAAGAACCTGTGAGTTAATAGTTACCGTACAATTCAATCCTTCCACCATACAATGTTCCAATTAAATATAAGACATGGATTTACTGTCAAGTCTTAATTTATTTAATCATATGTATTTCGATTAGAAAATGCACAACTCCAAATAATGCAAATTAGAAACCTCTTTCTAATTTCATTCCACCTTGGCCAAGGATTCCTGGGTTGTCATTTAACGAATCACATAGGACATATCTCCTATTTTACTAGAGGTGATAGATTCTTTATTGATCATACATTATCTCCATATGTAACTCATTATACCCAAGCATACCCTATATATGCCTTAAAAGGCCTTAAGGAATAAGTCAAAGTATAATTTGTTACATACAAGATACTATGATGATCTTAAGTTCAAGGATCACTTGTACTACTATCACATTAGGAATTCCTATTGATAGGCGAGTAAAACTCCATTAGGTATTCCATAGCGAGTCACGTTCAGTGAACTTATTCTCCAATAAGCACCTACATACTTGCTTTAGTGTCTCCACACAAATGACCATGAGATCAGTCATCCTCATCCAATGAGCAAGCAACATATGTACCAATCTATCCGAATTTACTATTCCCCATTTTAGTAATCCCACGATTGGGAACTATTTTAATTTTTAAGCTTTCTAAGAATTTAGATCTCATTAGCATGATCTCATCATGATTTTAAAAGCATTGCTTAAAACTATGGGTTATTTACATATTATAAAAACAGCACCATGTAGATAATTAAATGCCTTAAATAAATATTTTATTAATAAATAAATAATATTGTTTACAAAGTATGTGCTTTATCATCATACATGATTAGCTTGTATGCACACTACTATCAATCTCCCACTTGCACTAAAGCCAATCGCCATGGTATCTCATACCCATCTTCTCTAAGTGACGATCAAACTGTTGTTGTGTTAGAGCTTTAGTAAATGGATCTGCAATGTTGTCTGGAGAGTCCACACGCTCCAAGGTGATGTCTCCTCTTTCAATGATCTCCATGATCAAGTGAAATCGCCACAACACGTGTTTGGATTTCTAATGAGACCTGGGTTCCTGAGCCTATGCAACCGCTCCGGTGTTGTCACTGTATACGGGAACTGCTTCTCCAATGCTAGGAACCACACCAAGTTCAGTTATGAACTTCTTCATCTAAACTAGCTTCCTTTGCAGCTTCACTTGCAGCTATATACTCTGCCTCTGTCACTGAATCAGCAACTGTTTGCTGCTTGGAACTCTTCCAACTCACTGCGCCTCCGTTCAAGGTAAACACATACCCCGAAATAGATTTAATGTCATCTTGGTCTGTTTGAAAACTTGAATCCGTGAAACCCTCGAGTTTTAATTCAGACCCACCGTAGACAAGAAAAATATCTTTAGTCCTTTTCAAGTACTTTAAGATATTCTGACCTGCCATCCAGTGCTCTTCTCCTGGATTTGACTGGTATCTGCTCGTTACACTAAGTGTATGAGCAACATCCGGTCTAGTACATTTCATACCGTACATGATAGATCCTATTGCAAAAGCATAAGGGATCTTACTCATACGGTCTCTCTCCTCAGGTGTCTTTAGGGCCTATTTCTTGGAGAGATGTATTCCATGGCTCATCAGCATGAGACCTCTTTTGGAGTCTTCCATGCTAAACCTCTTTAGCATCGTATCAATGTACATTCCTTGGGATAAGCCAAGCATCCTTTTAGATCTATCTCTATAAATCCTTATCCCCAAAATATAGGATGCTTCACCCAAGTCCTTCATAGAGAAGTTTTTAGATAACCAGATTTTAATTGATTGTAACATAGGAATGTCATTCCCTATCAATAATATATCATCAATATATAATACAAGGAATGATACTGCGCTCCCACTAACCTTCTTGTATACACATGGTTCATCCTCGTTTTTGATAAAATCAAACTCTTTGATTGTCTCATCAAAATGAATGTTCCATCTTCGAGAAGCTTGTTTCAATCCATAAATGGATCGTTGTAGCATACAGACTTGATTTGTTCCAACCTTTAAAACAAATCCCTCTAGCTTTGTCATTTACACATCCTCCTCAAGTTTCCCATTAAGGAAGGTCGTTTTCACGTCCATCTGCCAGATCTCATAGTCGTTATAAGCTGCAATCGAAAGCAAAATCCGAATGGACTTGAGCATAGCTACTGGTGAGAAGGTTTCATCATAGTCAACTCCTTATCTTTGTTTGAAACCTTTTGCAACCAGTCGGGCCTTATAGGTCTCTACCTTGCCATCCGCTCCCGTCTTTCTTTTAAAGACCCATTTACACCCAATAGGCTTAATGCCTTCCGGTGGTGAAACCAAAGTCCATACTTTGTTTTCATACATGGAGTCCATTTCGGATTTCATGGCTTCAAGCCATTTCCCTAAGTCTTTATTACTCATAGCTTGTTCGTAATTCAATGGATCATCATCATTCATAATGTGTACCTCAACGTCATCCTCTATGACGAATTCATACCTCTCAGGTATCTTCGGTACTCTTCCAGATTTACGAATAGGGTGTGATATAGTAGGTTCTTCCACTTGGTCAGGTACCTGACTCTGATCCGTAATAATTTATGGTTCTTGAACTTCTTCAAGATATATCGTACTCCCACTGACCCCCTCATGGATAAACTCCCTTTCCAAGAAGGCAGCATGTTTCGCAACAAACACCTTTTGATCAATTGGATGATAGAAATAATACCCTACAGTTTCTTTAAGGTATCCCGCAAATCTACACTTATCAGATTTAGTCTGTAGCTTATCATGTTCAAACTTTTTGACATAAGCTGGACAACCCCAAGTATTAACATGCTTAAAATTTGGTTTCCTCCCCTTCCACATCTCATATGGAGTCTTTGGGGCGGATTTGGTAGGTACCTTGTTAAGTAGGTATGCAGCCATTTCTAGGTATAACCCCAGAAGGAAATGGGAAGGTCGGTAAAACTCATCATGGATCGAACCATGTCCAACAGTGTTCGATTTCTCCTTTCAGATACTCCATTTAACTGTGGTGTACCTGGAGGAGTCCATTGTGATATTATACCATTTTCTTTGAGACAATTGAGAAACTCACTGCTTAAGTATTCTCCACCTCGATCTGATCGAAGTATCTTAATACTCTTGCCCGTTTGTTTCTCTACTTCACTTCTGAACTCTTTGAACTTTTCAAATGATTCTGATTTGTATTTCATTAAATACATATATCCAAATCTTGAGTGATCATCAGTGAAAGTAATAAAATAAGAATATCCACCCCGTGCACTTGTTGTCATAGGTCCACAAACGTCTGTGTGAATCAATGCCAACAACTCTGTAACTCTTTCTCCTTTTCCACTAAAAGGAGATTTAGTCATTTTTTCCCATGAGACAAGATTCACAAGTTGGATATGATTCATAATCAGATAGCTCTAGGAGCCCATCTTTATGTAACTTGGATAATCTTGTTTCATTGATATGACCGAGTCTACAGTGCCACATGTAGGTATAATTAATATCATCTCTTTTCCTTTTCTTATTTTGTTCAATTTGAAATATATTTTCTTGTAAGTCAAGTACATAAAGTCCATTTCGTAAATTTCCAATACCATATAAATCACCGTCTTTATAAATAGAACAACCATTGTTCTTTATAATAACGTCAAATCCTTCCATATCCAATACAGAAATTGAAATAATGTTTTTAATAATATTCGGAACGTAATAACAATTATTAAGATAAATGGATTTGCCCAAAGGCATTGCTAAACAATATGTTCCTACAGCTAATGCAGCAACCTTTTCTCCATTCCCCACTCGTAGGATCACCTCATCATTGTTCAGCTTTCTACTTCTGACCAGTCCCTGCATAGTGTTACATATGTGAGACCCAAAACCAGTATCCAATACCCAAGTAGAATTATGACTTTCAGAAAAATTAATTTCAATAATAAACAAACCTTGATTGGAAGTCAAAGCTTCTCCAAGCTTCTTCTCTGCTAGAAACTTCTTGCAGTTCCTCTTCCAATGTCCCGGCTCGTTGCAATGAAAGTACATTCCTTTAGATGGTTCAGGTTTCTTTTGCTCCTTTTCTTTCCCCTTTCCCTTAGCCTTCTTGGATTTCTTCTTTTCAGAAGATACCTTGGGTCTCTTCCTTTTATTGGAAGAATCCACATTACGACATGGTTCTTCTTGGATGGGAAGTGACCTTCTGCAATTTTCAGCATGTTAAGCAGCTCAGGCAAGCTAACATCTAGCTTATTTATGTGAACATTAACCACAAACTACGAGAAGGTCTCAGGGAGTGACTGCAAGACCAAGTTTTGACTCAAATCTCCATCCATGACGAACCCAAGCTGTCCAAGGCGTTCAATCAAATTGATCACCTTTAGGACATGAGTCTCTACGGCAGTACCCTCGGTCATCCGAGATCGAAAGAGCTCCTTAGATATCTCATATCTAGCAGTCCTACTTTGTTCACCATACAACTCCTTGAGGTGAAGCAGCATAGCAGGAGCATCCATGTTTACGTGCTGACGCTGAAGCTCGTTATTCATGGATGCGAGCATGATGCATTGAGCCACAGATACATCGTCTTGCCACTTATTGAAAGTGGCAATCTCTTCCTCAGAGGCTGTATCCGAAACAGATTCAGGGACAGTTGAATTTAGGATATAAGAAATCTTTTCAGCAGTCTTAGCCAGTCCTCATAATTCGGCCCGGTAAGCTTATTTGCATCAAGTATGCTTCGTAGTGAGATTAGTGATTTAGACATTTTTTAAAATTCTGCATATGAAAAAGATAACATTTTAGCAAACATTCATTTGCATACCAAAATAAATTTAGGTCTTTATTGGTATCTCCCACTATTTTCATCAAACTATATTACCCTCACTTATATAGTTCGGCAACATCTAATTAAAGATTTGCTAGTGAGAATAAAGATCCCATTTCAAATGTATATAAGCTGGTGGATAGCACAACAAGTGATATACAAATAAATGGGTAGACAACTCTTGTCAATTACATCACCGTGTAACTCCTTTTAGTTTGCCTCTGAAATCATAATGGTCATGTGTGTGCACATCCGAACTAAAATGATTTAAGTTAAGTCCACCCTAGCACTTCCATAAATTCAAAAAAAAATGTTCGTCCTTGTGGATAGCACAACAAGACTAGATCGTTCAATTTTATTGATAAGCATCAAATGTGATTAATTAACATCTTAAATACTCAATACTCGCCTTGTGGATTGCACAACAAACTCATATTAAATATTTAATACTCTATTATTTAATCATGCTAGAAGGTGACGTTCGATATTCCAAATATCATTTGAACGCTTCGGACTTAATATTATTTTTTTGAGGGGTTTCTTATTATTTGTCTCATCTTGTTTAGCGCGCATGCACATATATATATAAAATACACGTCATTTTATTAAACATGTGAAGCATGTTAGCATAAAATATAATATATATAATATTCAGCATGCATTATAGAATACTATATTCTACCCGGATTGATTATGGACTTTTATTTTAGTTTGGTTCACTAGAGCCACCAAGTGAACCAAAAGGTCTAACCTAGGAGTGCAAGAATTTAAATTTAAACGTAACTATTACATTTAAATTCGGGCTCCATATAAATGGCTCTTCAAGCGCTCCTTGCTCCTTGATCTCCGGTTCTTAAAAAATTCTAACTAATCCTATTACAAAAACTATTTTATTTAAATAGAAACCTTGATCAACAGTCAAGGGGAAGTACATAGAAGAGAGATAGAATTTACAACAAGAAGAAAACCAGAAAAGACGAGGTACGCATACCCCATTTTATAAAACCCATACATTCAGGCATTCATCCAAAATAAAATCCAATCACATTGGTCATAGTCTATAATCAATCCCTTTTATTAACATACATATCATCATATATATCAATAAAACATCATTCATCTCATAAAATTAAAATCATTTCATATATGTATTAACATCAGTTAATGGAAAAAAGTTTGCTAAACTTTATTTTTGAAAAATAAACTCTTTTACTTTAATCAAAAACAAATCCAAATTAAACTCTTTAATTTTAGCAACTCTTAAATCTCATTTCATATAAAATAAACATCTTTATTTTAAACCTTTATTAATTAAATAAACCATTCATTTAATTAATCATAACAAAAAAAATCAGTTCATGTCTAGTAACGCAGCTGCGCCAGGAATGTATAGGGAACCGGCGCAGCTGCGCAGCGCGATAACCAGGAATAGACACCGGCACAGCTGCGCAACAAGAAGGGCTTGTACTGGAGTAGCTGCGCAGCTTCGCAGAATCAAAAAAAAAAATTTGTTGCCCAAGCACTCGATCTAATCGCATATCATACATGTATGGAATCACATAGACTGATAATTAGCACAAGATTGGCTCTGATACCACTGTTGGGTTTGTACGTGGCGCGATTATGCAATCAAATCACATAAATAAGGGCGGAAGCGCAAAAATTAGGTTTTCAAAAATTTATACAAATCCATAACCATGATCATTCTTGTGCATCAATTATCAGTGAATATAGAAGAGAAAAATAGAATTATACCTTTGAAGATCCAAGCTTCCTCAAGTACTAGTTCTACTCCTTTGCTTCCTTTGATTCCTCTGTAGTGGCTCCTTCTCTTGATCAATGTCAGCCACCCAAATGTTTGGCTTCTAATGGTGATCCACCAAGGAAGATGAAGAACTCAAGAAGATGGGTTATTAGCTTAACCCTTATTTCTATCTCTATAGAATATGTGTACTCCCAACTCTTGGAAAAACTCACGTCCCTTATTTCTGATATAAGACTCTCTTATATAGATATTAGGTTAACCCTCCTAATCCAATTAGAATAGGGTTTTATTTAATTAATTAATTAAACACTTTTAATTAATTTATATCCTAATCTTATTAGGATTGAGAGAGAGTACTGTTATTATATTAATTCCTAAACTCCTTTAGAATTAAAATAATAATAATAATAATAATAATAATAAGACTCCTCTTATTAATTTATATTTAATATTTCTAAAATATTAAATAATAAACATTAAGCTATTTAATTTATTCTATCACCATAGATTAAATTAATTACACTTAATGCATTATTACTATCATGCCATTTTCTTCTTAAATAATTCCTCTTCCTTTTATGGTGTGACCCTTTAGGTTCTCCATATTAAACCGGTTGTGAATAAATCAATTAGAACAATTCTAATCTTATTTAAATAAATAAATTAAATAATAATCTATTTAAATAAATAATATTTATTCTATAATAAGGATAAGTCTCCCTACCGACCAACGACTTTCTAGATAATATAGATTTCAACATTAATCATAAAAGAACCTGTGAGTTAATAGTTATTGTACAATTCAATCCTTCCACCATACAATGTCCTAATTAAATATAAGACATGTATTTACTGTCAAGTCTTAATTTATTTAATCATATGTATTTCGATTAGAAAATGCACAACTCCAAATAATGCAAATTAGAATCTTCTTTCTAATTTCATTCCACATTGGCCAAGGATTCCTGGGTTGTCATTTAACGAATCACATAGGACATATCTCCTCTTTTACTAGAGGTGGTAGATTCGTTATTGATCATACATTATCTCCATATGTAACTCATTATACCCAAGCATACCCTATATATGTCTTAAAAGGCCTTAAGGAATAAGTCAAAGTATAATTTGTTACATACAAGATACTATGATGATCTCAAGTCCAAGGATCACTTGTACTACTATCACATTAGGAATTTCTATTGACAGGCGAGTAAAACTCCATTAGGTATTCCATAGCGAGTCACGTTCAGTGAACTTATTCTCCAATAAGCACCTACATACTTGATTTAGTGTCTCCACACAAATGACCATGAGATCAGTCATCCTCATCCAATGAGCAAGCAACATATGTACCAATCTATCCGGATTTACTAATCCTCATTTTAGTAATCCCACGATTGGGAACTATTTTAGTTTTTAAGCATTTTAAGAATTTAGATCTCATTATCATGATCTCATCATGATTCTAAAAGCATTGCTTAAAACTATGAGTTATTTATATATTATAAAAACAGCACCATGTAGATAATTAAATGCCTTAAATGAATATTTTATTAATAAATAAATAAGATTGTTTACAAAGTATGTGCTTTATCATCATACATGATTGGCTTGTATGCACACTACTATCATTGGCTTGCACAGGCTTGACTCAGTCTTGACCGTAGAGAATACTACGATTTTCTTTAAGCTCTTTGATAGACCGCACTCGTGGAGTTCTACTTTTTTGATGCATTCTTCATGATCAATACTTGATAATCCTTTCATGTGAACTTCTTTGATATTCCCTCTGAGTTGATACGCTTTATATGAATAAGCATTGAGGATCTTGGCATGAATGGTTAGCTACCATTTGAAGATCAACAATCAGGTGAGCTTTATTCATGTGGCCTCAGCACATCTTTAGAAACCGGCTTTGGCATAAGATGCGTTTTGACGAAAACATTGCTGAAATGTCATGAGCCTCCAGCTGGTTGAATCTCTGTGACTTAAGCCATTTGCTTCAGCATTTCTTAGTGTGGTCAGATAGACCAAGTACCTGCAGGTTAGATAAATTTCTATTCTTGGTACCCATGGTTAAATGGGTCCTGCTAGGTTAGTTTCCTCAAAATCCCTATTCATCATATACTTAAATTTATATCATATTTAGCATCAGCAATCATATTCAAGCATATATCAGATTTAGATATGATATTTAAAATGCATGATTGTGAGTGTGTGTAAGATTAATCATTTTAATAAGACACTCTTCTTTTTGAAGGTTTCACCCTTGGTTTGGTTATGTTCGCAGATTTTGAATGTTCATAGAGTAGGAATCAACTCTATTACTTATTTGTATCTGGTTGTTTCATGGAGATGATCAGTTTCTAAGAATCTTCAAGATACTCCTCTAGAACTGATCATACTCTACATATTATCAAAAACTTAGAACATGGGTTTGTACATACATACCAGCCCTTTAGCAAGGATTACTCCACGTAAGCTTAATTAAATCCTGATATGCTTATGACCTATTTCAGACTTCTTTCAAGATGTTATCTTCAACCTAAAAGTTGGATGGAGAGAAAGTTCGTTAACAATTAAGTTTCCAACCTTAGTGTACTTTCTCTCTTCCCCTTTTTAGGAAGAGTATGGTCTCTTGATAGAATACTGTTATAGTGCATAAGGTGATGCAACATGATATTCATATAAGTATAAATAAGGAACTATACCTTTACACTGTCAATTTCTTAACAGTCACTTTCTTGCTATAATGATGTTAGGCATTGATGTGCATATGTTTGCATTTAATGCTGACAGCTTGTTGCTCTATTTGACCTTTGATCAATCATATAGTCTTGGAGATATAAGCTAGGAAGGTCTTGACAGCTTTAACTCTTTGACAACCTTGAACCTCAGGGTTCACATCCAACTGCTGGTTAGCCAAATACATATTGGAGAATTTCTTCTTTCTCCTCTGGATAAGCATTTCTTTGCTGGTATGGCTTTTCATCTTTTAAAATGAAGGATGCTTGATTCTTTGCTGTTGATGCCTCTTGACTTCCAATCTCTGGTCTTCAGACTACAAAATTTGACTATGAACAAGGATTGGTCTTGTTGCTATAGCATTCAAGAACATGGACTAATCTGAGCAGCTTCAGGTGTATATACACATTTACCTGTACATATTATTTTCAATGTGTGAGCTCATCTGCATTTACAAGTGACTTACTACTAAACTAGGTTTAGAACAATATTTGTGCCTAGGATCAGACTCAAAGCGATTAGCTTTTGAATATAGCATGAGAACCTGCTCTGATACCAATTGTTAGGTCCTAGTAGGCACACAATAGATCTAGAAGGGGGGTTGAATAGATCCTTTGTGTTTTTACACTCTTTTCCATTTTATTTTGTATTGCTAAGAAGTTAGCATATGACAAACATAAGAATCATTTCAAGCACAACGGAATAAGTTAAATGCCCCCTTCATTAATATATTGATAAACATTGATACATTATTCTTGGAGTTAGTTTAGTTGTAAGTAGTTAATACAAACATAGTAGTTATAGCAGTTAAGAACATAATGTAAATGACATAATGTAAAAGACACAAGGGGTTTTAAGTGGTTCAGAGACTCAAGCTCCTAATCCACTCTCCTGCACTCTCATAGGAAATCCACTAAAGATGGGCAGCACCGTGAATCACTAAGATTCCTTCAAGGCTAGCAGCCTTGGAACTTCAGTTCACTAAGAACTCTTCAAGCCCAGCAAGCTTGGAACTCCTCTAGTTCACTAAGAACTCTTCAAGGCCAGCAGTCTTGGAACTCATTTAGTCCCTCCGAACAAGGACCCCTCAAGCCCTGGCTACTCGTTGTTGTAGTTGTTGTTGTTATTGTTGTTGCTTTGCTGCTAAGATGACTTGAAGCTTTATCGTCTCTTATTCTTAGCATCTTGGCTTGGTCCTCAGCATTCTGCTTCGAGTTTGGACCTCTTCTTCTCAGGTGCAGCTGATCTTCATTCTGTTCAGCTCATCTTCTTCTGATGTCAGCTGTGCACCATCACCATATAGGACTGCTAGGGATTTTCATTGTGGGTCTTCTTCTTCTGGTCCTTAGCAGCCCTTGAACCCTTCTTGATAGATAAGCAGACATAGTTCTGCATCTTTTCCTTTTTAGCTTCTGGTTCTTCATGGTGATCTGTAGAGCGGTTGTTCTGATCTTCTTTATGCTCAGCCACTTTCCTGAATGCTATCTTCTTGGCCTTCTCGGCTCTCATCTTAGCTGCCATCTTTAATGGCATTCTCATCCTTATTGAGAGAAGCTTTAGTCTGTTCAAGTCCTTCTTCAAATCTGCAACTCGTAGAGTCAACAATATAGCATTCCAACAACTCAACGATTCTTCAACTCAGCCACACTTTCATCTTTGAAGCTTCAGCTATTAAATACCCTTCCAGGATCTTCCCGTTGGAAAATAGCCGTTGGAAGCTATTTGAATTGCTTCGCAGATCTCGAGTTATTTGGTGCAGACTGCTGATGTGATATGACAGCTCCTTTTTGACTTTACTGACACAGCAGTCTGCTACTTCACCTACCGCCTCAGAGATGTCACTATTCTGTGTCAGGCTGGTAGTCACCTTTATTTATCCTTTCTGATTCTTTGATTTGAATCTACAGGACTTGCCCTTTTGCATCGATGCTCTCAATTAGCAACGTTCGGATGTCAGTCTTTAGATTAAACCGTTGCCAATGCTTCAATCTTCAGATGACCGAACTCTAAGATTCAGATGCAGATGTTCTTAGACCTTGATCGTTGTGTGTCTTGTTGAATGTTGCTCTTTGACTGGTTGAGACAACACTACGATTCTTAAGAGTGTTCTTTAGATATGCAATGTAGACAACTCTTGTTTCTCTTGTGCAGTGCTTAAACACTTCTGCTTGCCTTGACTGATCTCATGAACTGATAGCTTGATTCCTTATTTTGGCCTCCTTTTGAATAGTAAGACACATCAAATTTGTGGTATACCCAGCTCTCTTTCCCCTAGTGAACTCCCGTTCACCTATCAACAATGGTCTGACCCATGCTTAATCACTTCTATCTTGTTCTTCATAAGCTGGCCAGTATCTCTATGTAAACTACATCAGTTCCTACTCGTTTGGCGAATGTGTTAATCCCAAGATCGTTGTCTTCTGTTCACTTGACAGCTACTGCACTTGCTGACTTTCTCTAGTCAGTCACTTTATCTGAAGTCTTCTTCTGATCGGCTTGTGGAAGACTTCATCTTGAATGGCTTCACAACTCAACTTGGATGACGATTGAGTTGGTGCTTAGATCTTCCGTTAGCTTGCATGCCATTCGTTGAGTGCTCTCTGGTTTCCTTTAGGTGGAATGTATCTTTGCAGCTCAGACCAGAGGCTTCATGCTTTGGATATTCTGGGAGTTCTCATCTGTTGAGAATCGTGTTGACACTACGATTCTGCCTCGGCATTGTGAGCGACCTCTGTAGAAGCCTTGGTCCTGCAGACTACAATTTAGCCTTGTTTCTGCAGACACTACGACTCCGAGATCAGATCTTGACAGACTACGATTTCAGCCTTCATGCTTGTTGTCCTTGTCTGATCTGGCTGGACTATGATCTCTGCCTCTGATATGATCAGTAGACTCCATTACTATAAGTGTGATCTATAATTCTTGACTTAGCTCTGGCAGATGCTCGGTCGGCTCATAAACAAGCTGTCTCTACAATTCTGATCATAACTTCCTCAGCAGACTATGGCTCTGAGAAAGTTCTTCCCGACACACTACGATCCTTTCTCGTCTCTCCTGGCAGACTACGATCTCCGAGATCTACTATCCTTGCAGACTACGATTCCGCCTTGATAGTTCTCGAGTCTTCCTTGTCTCTTTTAGCAGACTACGATGCTGGATGCAGTGCTCGATGATCAGACAAGCCTATCTATTACATTGTATAAGATCAACTTAACAAGCTTGATCTTTCTATATTTATAGTCCTTGTACATCTTTTCTTTTTAAGGACTTTACAAAGCTGTTTTGCTTATGTAGGATCAACCTAACATATTTGATCATTTCAGTCTAAGTCCTTGTACATAATTCCTATTATTTATCAAAGGACTTTATAGCTTTTCTCAATGCAAGCGTACTTACATATTCATTCATTTATATCATAATCAAATCATATAAAATAGGAATAACATTCTCATGTATATTCCCAACAATCTCCCCCTATTTGATTATGACAAAAACAATCAGTGCATATGCATGAGATGAATGAATCTTATATACAGTGAGCAGCTATATTTCTAAAGCAGATAATCATGAATGCCATTGATGAATAATATGGAATTACATAAACTATGACACTCTACATCCTGGATCCAGAACATACCTAAATAGATAGAGATGTACCTTTTCTGCTCCATGTATGTCTCCAGGATGTCTGTTGATTATCTATTCAGCTACTCATCTTTCTTTTTTCTTTTCCTTCTTTCCTTCTGCTCCCCCTCAGATGCATGCTCCACTTCTTTTTCTTGATCAGGCTCTGGTTCAGTTGTATGCTCTCCTTTGTCTGCCTCCCCCTCAGATTCTGTGTTCATGGGGTCATCATCTTTTGGCTCCCCCTTAGATGATGACTCTGCTTCTGCTACTGCTTTCTTCTTCTTCTTCTGCTCCTTTGCCTTTCTGCTCTTGTTCTTCTTTTCTTCCTTCATTCTTCTCTCCTTGCTCTTTCTTGAATGCCGCTTTCTATATCTCTTTTGATGTATCTTTTTCTCCCCTTTTTTGTTATTAATCACTTGAGACAGCTGCTCCACATTTGACACAAGCTGCTCCATCAGGTGAGATGAGTTACCAACCTCAATTTTGAGTTCTTGTTGGCTTAGCTCAAGTTGGAGGGAGAGAGACTATTTCAGATCGTCAATCTTGTCAGAGAGAGAAAGGATTTGGTCTTCATTAGCCTTCTGAGCTCGTAGAGCTTCTATCTTCTGATCACTCATAGCCTTCAGAAAATCTTGATCCTTTAGTTAAAGCTTGAGGGACATGTCTGAAATTCTGGCTTGAAGCCTTTTGGACAACGAATTGTGTTCTCCTGTTGACAGGTCCTTTACTTCTGTAGCCATAAGAGAGATTTCCTCAACCAAATCTTCCAAGGACTTCTGAAGCTCTTGCTCTTGAGGAGGTCTGGCATTATGTTGTTCATCCTCTTTCTAAGCAGCTGGTTGATCAGCCTCCTGCTGAGTATCAGGGTGAACTCTACGATTTTCACTTTTGGATAGACTCTCAAAGGTAGTGAGAATTTGGTAAATTGTTGAGTTCCATGCTGCTTGGGCAGAGTATAGCTTCTCAATTTCATCTTGATCATATTCAAGGTTAGAGTAAGAAGACTCTACGATTGTAGACTTGAACAGAATCCTTCTACCATCTGAATCTGCTCGACAATCATAGGGGATGTAATGATTTTCAGCATGTCGATAGACCTTGAAATGAGATTGGTCTTTGATTAGCAGAGTTGCAAATTTCTTGACCCTTGGAAAGTTCTGTGCCACAATCTCTAGGTTGGGAAGATAGGAGAAGCACCATGTGAGATATCCACTGTCTCCGATGAGGGATACCTTTACCCATGGCATGTGAGGATGAAACCATCTTATAGAATGATCCTTGATTTCAGTATCATAAATCAAGGTTGAAGAGTCTAGCTTTATAGTTTCACGATGGTTGAGTAGATGTGCTGCAGTCATTTTCACCACATGCAGCCTTTCATTCCCATGATTAATCCATTTCTTTGGAAGTGCATCTAGTGGTTCTTCATCAATTTCTACCACTATTCTTCTCTTGCGTTGAACAGGACAAGGGATGTGAAAATCTTTGGCACGTCATCCTCAGGATTGGAGTCTCCCTCACTTTCATCATAATTTGAGATGGAGTTAGACCTGTGTAAACTTCCTTCAACTGACTCATCAGTTTGTTTCTTCATTTGATCATCATTCTTCTTATCAGAGCTAGTCTTTGCAGACTCACTAGCCTCATCTAGCTCTGTAGTCTTGAGCCTTTTACTGCTAGTCTTTTCTGATATTGTCTTTGGAAATAATTCTCCTCTTTTAGAAACTATTTTAGCAATCAGTCTGTTGCTCTTCCTTCTTCTTGGGGATTCAGCTACAAAAGACTCAGATTTCTCTTCATCTTCAGTCTTTGAAGTCTCTGATTCATCAGACAGACTTCCTTGAGATCCAACAGCAGGAGTGATAGATACTTCTTCTTTAGACCGTTCGTCTTTTGACCCATCAAATGGACTCCATGGTACTTCAGACTAGGAGATCTAACTCCTTCATGATTAGATTCTCCCTTGTCAGCAGAATGGCTACTCCGAGGATTAGCCATAGGACTTGCATATTCTTCTTCATCACCAGACGTGCTCCTTGAATATTCATCCTTGGACCTCTCAGTTCCCATCTCATCTTCTGACTACACATTTTCTTCTTCAGTAGATATACTTCTTTGAGGAACTGACTTTTGCTTTTTCACCATTTTGGCTTTCTTCTTCGAAGGCTTTACAAACTTGGGCTCTGAATCTTCAGAGTTTGACAGTTCTTCTTCTTTCATGGCACTTGCCTTTCTCTTCTTTGAAGTACTCTTGTTGCTGCTGCCATGTGTTAGCCGTTTGTTCTCCATTGGGTTCTTCTTCCAGTTTCCAGACAGCTGTGTAGTCATTGTCTTATGGCTGTTAAGAACTTGACCTTCATCATCTTTAATTTTGTTCTTCAACCTCTTCTTCAGAATAATACTCAATAGCCTTCCATGGAAAACCTTTGTGAGTGGTTTCCCTGTTAACCTCTTCTTCTCTGCTCTATCCAGCCATTTGGACATTTGGTCAATCAGAATAACTCCAAAGTTGATACGCTTCTTCAGGACTATCGCAGACATGATCTTCAGCTGTTGATCACTCACAGTGTCATGTGCAATGTCCTTGCATAGTATACATTTGCCTACAATCTCTACGAGGAACTCAAATTCTTCAGGAAGCCCCTTTTTCTTCATGTCCTTCAGACTAGGGTTTTTTCTGTACCTCATAATCTTCTTGGCTTCTTCAGTGTTGACTTCATCAAGATCTTTCAGACCTAGGTCAGGAAAACCTAAGCACTGATTGATGTCAGAAGATTTCAGCTTCAGAATCTGACCTTTTACTTTGGTAGAAAGGGTTTCAGAGTTTGTAGTCATGTTGGACTAGAACACTTTAACCAAGTCAACATAAATTGGAGTATTTGACTCAAGGCATTCTGAGAATCCAGTTTTCTTCACAAGTTCAAGAATATCTCTGAACTTCTTCTCAGATTTCTCAAATGTCTTAGTCCCGAGTTGAATGCCAGTGATTACTCGCCAATGTGCCATTTGAAGAGTTAGGGTTTTCTGCGTTTATGGCTTTGTGAGGATATTCTAAGGTAGCAGGAAGCGATTGTAGAAAGGATATCTGTTTGAGAAGGTTTGATTGTTTGGAAGTGTTTAGGTTTTGGTTTGACAGGATGAATGTATGGTGTTGACAGATTTACAGCTTTTGATGAACCCGCTAAAATGAAACTGCCAATTATTTGAATTTCCCTTTTGTAACTATTCCTTCCACGTTTCTTAGTGGGACAGTTGTAAGATGTTAATAGGTCACAAACTGTAACTCTTCCATCGTGTCAGATATCTAGATTTGACTTTTCCTCTGTTGACTATTGACTTCTTTAATCCATGGAGTGACTTATGTCTTAGCTCAGTACACCACGATTCCCAGACTGATTTACACTCTCTGCATCTTCTTCGATGATCGTAGTTTGTGGTCATGCTTTAATAGACAACTTCTTCATTGTACTCTGAGGGATTGGCAATTCTCTTTTGCAGCTAGTAATCTTCTGATGAAATGCTGCTTGCTTCAGCAAAGATTCTCGTGATGCATTACATATTAGCATTCCTTCTAAAATAAGGTAGCTCAGGAAGAGCCAACCTCTTAGCTCAACGTTAAGGATCAGGTTTGTCCCTGAGGCACTTATCAGATGAAAAGCTTTAGACAAGGTTAGTATTGACATCACATTTTACCTTTCTGCTGAGGAGTTCATTCACCAACTCTAGATATTCATTGGTGTTGGTTTTCGTATGGGTTGTAATCGTGGTGTCCTCCTGCTCTTTTTTGCTATGATTAGATGGTTGATTATAGGCACTCCACGATTTTGAGGTGGGTGGCTGATATGGTTATCAGTAGCATATTTTGGGATATTACTACTGACTATGATGGATATTCATTTGGTTCATCAGTCACAGAATTTTGGGACTCTGTAACTGGAATCTTTTTGTTTTTAGGTTAGCTCCTATTCTCTATGAACTCGACAGAAGTGATCATGGTGTAGTTGACAGACATGCACCATGATTGACCTATCTTCTGAGCTTATCTCAGATCTTCTGGCAAGAATTCCATTTCTTCATTTTGTCTTCAGAGCTTCACCATCTCTATATCTTCAGATAATCTTCTACACTCTTCACCACCTTCAAACTGTTCTTTCTCAGCAGCATCACTTGGTTCTTGCATTCCTTTTTCAACATTGATCATGGTCTGATCAGGTGCAGTAGTATGCTCTGCATGACTAATCACTTCCTGATCATCTTCTATGACTCTGGTCTCTTCTTTGACTTGGATACAGCCTTGGCACTTTCTTCAGATTCAGCCCTGACCATTTATTCAGGCTGAGAGGCTGTTGCAGCTTCTTCGTCTGCAGTAGTAATTTGTCTGGACTCTACGATTGGTGATGACTCCACAATCATAGTGAGTGAGGACTTCTTTGTTCTGTGACTGCTTTTCTTCTTCTTCTGAAGTTCACAACTTCCTTCAGCTTCATCTTCATTTGTCACTTAAAACTTTATCATCAGGGATTGGAAGATCTGAAGGGTTTGTTTCATAGTGCACCTCTGACACTTTTGGTGCTGCTATTCTTAGCAGATCACTGCTCCCCCATAGTTGATACTACCTTCTCAGAAAAGTATGAGTTCTTCTTCTTCATATGAATCAGAAGGCAGCTTTGTATATCTCCTTCTGACTGGAATCATCACTATCATGTAAACCTCCTTGCATCATAGAGAGAGATATCTTCAGAACTGATTACTCTATGACAGAACTACCAACGTAGTCTTCTTTATCTGACACCTGAACAGGCGTTTACAACAGGCTTGTAGTCCTTCCTTAGTTTCTTCAGTATACACTAGGGATGAATAAAGAATCATTTGGGATTATCAATTCATCAACATTTATCAGCCTTTCTTCAGTTGGTTGCCCTTCCTCCTTTATCAGAACTACGGACTTTGATGCTGACTGGAGGGACACTACGATTGTGGTCATTGTACCATAATCGTTGTGTGTTGGCTTGCACAGGCTTGACTCAGTCTTGACCGTAGAGAACACTACGATTTTCTTTAAGCTCTTTGATAGACCGCACTCGTGGAGTTCTACTTCTATGATGCATTCTTAATGATCAATACTTGATGATCCTTTGCTGTGAACTTCTTTGATATTCCCTCTGAGTTGATATGCTTTATATGAATAAGCATAGAGGATCTTGGCATGAATGGTCAGCTACCATTTGAAGATCAGCAATCAGGTGAACTTTATTCATGTAGGCTCAGCATATCTTTAGAAATCGGCTTTGGCATAAGATGAGTTTTGACAAAAACATTGCTGAAATGTCTTGAGCCTCCAACTGGTTGAATCTCTGTGACTGAAGCCATTTGCTTCAGCATTTCTTAGTGTGGTCAGATAGACCAAATACCTGCAGGTTAGATAAATTTCTATTCTTGGTACCATGGTTAAATGGGTCCTGCTAGGTTAGTTTCCTAAAAATCCCTATTCCTCATATACTTGAATTTATATCATATTTAGCATCAGCAATTATATTCATGCATATATCAGATTTAGATATGACATTTAAAATGCATGATTGTGAGTGTGTGTAAGATTAATCATTTTAATAAGACACTCTTCTTTTTGAAGGTTTCACCCTTTGCTTGGTTATGTTCGCAGATTTTGAATGTTCATAGAGTAGGAATCAACTCTATTACTTATTTGTATCTGGTTGTTTCATGGAGATGATCAGTTTCTAAGAATCTTCAAGATACTCCTCTAGAACTGATCATACTCTACATATTATCAAAAACTTAGAACATGGGTTTGTACATACATACCAGCCCTTTAGCAAGGATTACTCCAGTTAAGCTTAATTAAATCCTGATAGGCTTATGACCTATTTCAGACTTCTTTTAAGATGTTATCTTCAACCTAAAAGTTGGATGGAGAGAAAGTTCGTTAACAATTAAGTTTCCAACCTTAGTGTACTTTCTCTCTTCCCCTTTTTAGGAAGAGTATGGTCCCTTGATAGAATACTGTTATAGTGCATAAGGTGATGCAACATGATATTCATATAAGTATAAATGAGGAACTGTACCTTTACACTGTCAGTTTCTTGACAGTCACTTTCTTGCTATAATGATGTTAGGCATTTATGTGCATATGTTTGCATTTAATGCTGACTGGTTATTGCTCCATTTGACCTTTGATCAATCATATAGTCTTGGAGATATAAGCTAGGAAGGTCTTGACAGCTTTAACTCTTTGACATCCTTGAACCTCAGGGTTCACATCCAACTGCTGGTTAGCCAAATACATATTGGAGAATTTCTTCTTTCTCCTCTGGATACGCATTTCTTTGCTTGTATGGCTTTTCATCTTTCAAAATGAAGGATGCTTGATTCTTTGTTGTTGATGCCTCTTGACTTCTAATCTCTGGTGTTCAGACTACAAGATTGACTGTGAACAAGGATTGGTCTTGTTGCTATAGCATTCAAGAACATGGACCAATCTGAGCAGCTTCAGGTGTATATACACATTTACCTATACATATTATTTTCAACGTGTGAGCTCATCTACTTACAAGTGACTTACTACTAAACTAGGTTTAGAACAATGTTTGTGCCTTGGATCAGACTCAAAGCGATTAGCTTTTGAATATAGCATGAGAACCTGCTCTGATACCAATTGTTAGTTCCTAGTAGGCACACAATAGATCTAGAAGGGGGGTTGAATAGATCCTTTGCGTTTTTACGCTCTTTTCTATTTTTTTTGTATTGCTAAGAAGATAGCATATGAAAAACATAAGAATCATTTCAAGCACAGCAGAATAAGTTAAATGTCCCCTTCATTGATATATTGATAAACATTGATACATTGTTCTTGGAGTTAGTTTAGTTGTAAGTAGTTAATACAAACATAGTAGTTATAGCAATTAATAACATAATATAAATGACAAAATAAAAAAGACACAAGGGATTTAAAGTGGTTCAGAGACTCAAGCTCCTAATCCACTCTTCTGCACTCTCGCAGGAAATCCACTAAGGAAGGGCAGCACCCTGAATCACTAAGATTCTTTCAAGGCCAGCAGCCTTGGAACTTCAGTTCACTAAGAACTCTTCAAGCCCAGCAGGCTTGGAACTCCTCTAGTTCACTAAGAACTCTTCAAGGCCAGCAGCCTTGGAACTCATTTAGTCCCTCCGGACAAGGACCCCTCAGGCCCTGGCTACTCGTTGTTGTAGTTGTTGTTGTTGTTGTTGCTTTGCTGCTAAGATGACTTGAAGCTTTATCATCTCTTGTTCTTAGCAGCTTAGCTTGGTCCTCAGCATTCTGCTTTGAGTTTGGACCTCTTTTTCTCAGGTGCAGCTGATCTTCATTCTGTTCAGCTCATCTTCTTCTAATGTCAGCTGTGCACCATCACCACATAGGACTACTAGGGCTTTTCATTGTGGGTCATCTTCTTCTGGTCCTTAGCAGCCCTTGAACCCTTCTTGATAGATAAGCAGACATGGTTCTGCATCTTTTTATTTTCAGCTTCTGGTTCTTCATGGTGATTCTGTAGAGTGGCTCTTCTGATCTTCTTTATGCTCAGCCACTTTCCTCAATGCTATCTTCTTGGCCTTCTTGGCTCTCAGCTTAGCTGCCATCTTCAATGGCATTCTCATCCTTATTGAGTGAAGCTTTAGTCCGTTCAAGTCCTTCTTCAAATGTGCTTCACTTCCACCTTCATAGTCTCACTGCCACTGAGACTTGTTATGTTCAGCTCTGGTGGAATTCGTAGAGTCAACAATGTAGCATTCCAACAACTCAACGATTCTTCAACTCAGCCACACTTTCATCTTTGAAGCTTCAGCTGTTAAATACCCTTCCAGGATCTTCCCGTTGGAAAATAGTCGTTGGAAGCTATTTGAATTGCTTCGCAGATCTCGAGTTATTTGGTGCAAACTGCTGATGTGACATGATAGCTCCTTTTTGACTTTACTGACACAGCAGTCTGCTACTTCACCTACCGCCTCAGAGACGTCACTATTCCGTGTCAGGCTGGTAGTCACCATTATATCTCCTTTCTGATTCTTTGATTCGAATCTACAGGAGTTGTCCTTTTGCATCGATATTCTCAATTAGCAACGTTCGGATGTCAGTCTTCAGATTAAACCGTTGCCAATGCTTCAATCTTCAGATGACCGAACTCTACGATTCTGATACAGATGTTCTTGGACCTTGATCGTAGTGTGTCTTGTTGAATGTTACTCTTTGACTGGTTGAGACAACACTAAGATTCTGAAGAGTGTTCTTTAGAAATGCAATGTAGAACACCTCTTCCTTCTCTTGTGCTGTGCTTAAACACTTCTGCTTGCCTGGACTGATCTTAGGAACTGATAGCTTGATTCCATGTTCTAGCCTCCTTCTGAATAGTAAGACACATCATATTTATGGCATACCTAGCTCTCTTTCTCCTAGTGATCTCCCGTTCACCTATCAACAATGGTCTGACCCATGCTTAATCACTTCTGTCTTGTTCTTCATAAGCTAGCCAGTATCTCTGTGTAAACTGCATCAATTCCTGCTCGTTTGGCAAACACTACAATCCTGGTTAATCCCAAGATCGTTGTCTTCTATTCTCTTGACAGCTACTGCACTTGCTGACTTTATCTAGTCAGTCACTTTATCTGAAGTCTTCTTCTGATCAGCTTGTGGAAGACTTCATCTTGAATGGCTTCACAACTCAACCTGGATGACAATTGAGTTGGTGCTTAGATCTTCCGTTAGCTTGCATGCCATTCGTTGAGTGCTCTTGGTTTCCTTCAAGTGGAATGTATCTTTACAGCTCAGACCAAAGGCTTCATGCTTTGGATATTCTGGGAGTGCTCATCTGTTAAGAATCGTGTTGACACTACGATTCTGCCTCGGCATTGCGAGTGACCTTTGTAGAAGCCTTGGTCCTGCAGACTACGATTTAGCCTTGTTTCTGTAGACACTACGACTCCAAGATCAGATCTTGACAGACTACGATTTCAGCCTTCATGCTTGTTGTCCTTGTCTGATCTAGCTCGACTACGATCTCTGCCTCTGATATGATCAGTAGACTCCACTACTACAAGTGTGATCTACGATTCTTAACTTAGCTCTGGCAGATGCTCGGTCGGCTCATAGACAGGCTGTCTCTACGATTTTGATCATGACTTCCTCGGCAGACTACGCCTATGAGAAAGTTCTTCCCGACACACTACGATCCTTTCTTGTCTCTCCTGGCAGACTACGACCTCCGAGATCACTATCCTTGCAAACTACGATTCCGCCTTGATAGTTCTTGAGTCTTCCTTGTCTCTTCTGGCAGACTACGATGTTGGTGCAGTGCTCGACGATCAGACAAACCTATCTATTACATTGTATAAGATCAACCTAACAAGCTTAATCTTTTTATATTTATAGTCCTTGTACATATTTTCTTTTTAAGGACTTTACAAAGCTGTTTTGCTTATGTAAGATCAACCTAACATATTTGATCATTTCAGTCTAAGTCCTTGTACGTATATTCCTATTATTTATCAAAGGACTTTACAGCTTTTCCCAATGCAAGCATACTTGCATATTCATTCATTTTTATCATAATCAAATCATATAAAATAGGAATAACATTCTCATGTATATTCCCAACAAAAGAGGATGTCTAACATTGAAGAATGACATATGAACGTTGACATTTCGAGAATCCCAATGCTCAAACATATATCCTTAGTTTGAATCAAAGAAATGTGAGGAAAAGAAAAGGTGACTACCAACTGTCTGCTGAAAGCAACTTTTTAGGTGTTGGATGAGAAAGTAGTTTGCAGTGTCAGGCGAGTCAGAAATGAGTGCACCATATTCCCAGGAAGTCAGCATCAAGTGCTCAGAACGTCTGGAACATTAAATGCTCAAACGAAAGCCTTTCAACGGGAAGATTTTAAAGGCTCCTACATAAGGCAAACAGATTGAAGATTTTAGATTAAGCATGAACGCGCAAATCTCAAGAGCATCTCAAAGCCAAACTCTACCATCCAAAAAGAAACATCTTTCTTCGCTACTCAGTTCTTCAAAACTTATGCTTAAAGGCAACTGAGTAGCACCATAACGAACTAAACTCTCGTTACAGTGTATTCCAAGTCTGCTGGGCTTGAAGAGTTCTTAGTGAACTAAAAGTTCCAAATCTGCTGGACTTAAAGAGTTCTTAGTGAACTAGAAGTTCCAAGGCTGCTAGTCTTGAAGGAATCTTAGTGATTCAAAGTTGTATCAATATCCTTAGTGGATTTCCTATTCGTAGAAGAGTAGATTAGGAGTCTTGAGTGCTCTGAACCACTTAAAACAACTGTGTCATTTACATTCTGTTATTCACTAACTGTCATATATGCCATAACTGCTATAACTGCTATTCTAACTATAAACTTGATTTTATCTTAAGGGGAACAACCAAATCATATATTTCGTTGTGGTTAATTAATTATTTAATTAACAAATCTGATAAGTTATTTTGAAAAGCAAAAGTTTTAAAATATCTATCCAACCCCCCTTCTAGATAACTATTGTGCCTCCGGGAACTAACAATTGGTATCAAAGCAGGTTCTCTCAACTAAAGCCTACAAAGCTTGAGTAGATCAATGGCACACATTATAAGCGAGTCCAAGCTTGGTGGAGGCAGCAACCCACCAATGTGCAACAAAGATAAATTTTCCAACTGGAAAGTTCGAATGCAAGCTTATATGGATTCAATAGATGATGATCTATTTGAAACTGTAATGAGTGGGCCCTACATTCCTACAAAGCTTGCACCAACTCCTGAAGATCTAAACAGAATACAGGTCAAGATCAAATCAGAATGGACTGACAATGAGAGGAAAGCTGTCCAGCTGGACAAGAAGGCCAAGAACATTCTATTCCAGTCCTTAGAAGATGATTTGTTCGAGAACGTGGTCAACAGCAAAACTGCAAAGGAAGTCTGGGAAGCATTACTCATCATGTATGAAGGAATTGAGGAAGTTAGAGAGAACAAGCAATCTCTACTTACTCAACAGTATGAAATGTTCACTCACGTTCCATGAGAGAACATTACTTCAACTTATGAAAGATTCAATATACTGCTCAACTCTCTCCGAGCCTTTGGAAAGATCTATCCAAACAAAAATCTTATCATCAAGTTCATGAGGGCTCTACCAAGGAAGTGGGATGTAAACACCACTGCCATTAGAGAATCAAAGAACCTTCATGAGATGACAGTACAACAACTTTATGGGAACCTTCTCACCTATGAACTGGAGCTGACTCAACGAGCAGAAACTCTATCAAAAGGAAGAAAGAAGGACAAATGAGTTTCTCTCAAGGCAACAGAATCCACCTCTGAAGCTCAAGTTGAGGATGAATCTGACTCTGAAGAAGAAGATGATGAAAATATTGTTATGCTTGTTAGAAGACTCAAAAGGTTTATGTGTAAAGGCAGAAGCAGCAGACCTAAAAGATTCAACAACAGCAGCAGTTAGGAGCAGAACAACGACCTATACTACAACTACAAGAAGCCAGGCCACTTCATTGCAAACTGCAACAGACCTCTTAGAGAAGAGCTGAAGAGGAAATCAAACCCAAAGAAAGAATTTAAAGGCTACAAGAAGTTTCAGAAGAAAGACAAAGGACTTGTAGCTGGAGGATCATGGAGTGACTCAGACAACGACACAACCTCTAAGTCAGGAGAAGATGAAGAACCTCAAGTAGCCAATCTATGTTTGATGGCCAAAGAAGTCAAAAACAAGAAGAGCACTGACCATCATGAAGTAAGTATTGATGAGGTATTTGATTTCAACTCTCATGATATAGATATTGATGATTTAAGAACTGCATTACATGATATAACTTCTGATCAGCATCATTACATAAAATGGTTCAGGGTTCTGTCAAAAGATTATTCTCTTCTTCAAAAAGAGAAAGAGAAAGTTCAAGTAGAACTAGAGACAGCTCTACTCAGCACTTCCTCTCTCTCTGATCTTGAAGCTGAAAATAAAAGCTTAAGATAAACCAATGAACTTAATGCACAAAGAGAGTTAAATCTAACTTCTAAGATTGAGGAGCTAGAAAAGACAATCCTAATGTGGAACAGGTCTTCTTCATCCATGGACTCCCTGATCTCTAGTCAGAGAATTTCATCTAAAAAATCATGTCTAGGTTTTGGGGATTCTACCTCTGAACCATGTGTGGAAAAATCATTGGAAACTAACACTAGTAGTGCTTCAAATTTAAATAGAAGCATTACATTTATGAAATCCACACAAAGTGATGAGCCAATCCATCCTTGTTCTTCTGATCCAAGTCATGTCCCTAGACTTAACGGATCTCATGCTGGCCTGGGATTTAGAAAAATGAAGAGTAAATCAACTACTACTTTCCAACCTCGAAGGATAGTGGAGTCAAATAAAACCAGCTCCACGAACCAACCAGGAAAGAATCGCAGAGTTGAGGTTCACTCTACAAAATTCCTGAATCATAAAGTAGCATGGAAAAAGAAGAATCAGCATAAAAAAAGAGCTACCAAGTATCCACATATGTCCAAATGCAGAAAGAATCCACACACACACACAAGCATACATCATACTAGATGTTTTGTATGTAATAGATATGGTCACAAGGCTGTAGCATGTTATTACAACCCTTTGTACTATAGACCTAAAGTCAAACAGATTTGGATCCCCAAGGGAACTAACAGAATAGGACCCATGCAAGTCTGGGTACCAAAATGAAAGCTAATTCTTACTGCGGGAACAGAGCTCCACTGTAACAACCTGGTACCTAGATAGTGGATGCTCACGGCACATGACTGGAAATAAAGCTCTTCTGTCTAACTTCAAAGAAAAGGAGGGTCCTACAGTCATCTTTGGAGTTAATGGATCTTGCAAGACTAGAGGATATGGCTCAGCTTGAAATGGTGCAGTGTCCTTCATCAAAGTAGATTATGTGGAAGGACTGAAGCACAATCTCCTGAGCAGCGCCAACTGTGCAACAAAGGTCATCAAGTCACCTTCCTCAACAATCAATGTTAAGTCAGAGATCTGAAGACCTCTTCTCTAAAGCTACGTTCACGTTCAAAGCTTATACTTTGTTAGTATAGTTCATCAATAAGGTCTATCATGTTCATGCTTCCTTATGAAACCTACATATGTAAGTTAAGGCTTCATTCATATATTTCAAAGTTATCTAAACATGCTCATATCATCAAAATGACTATATAGCATTTACATGATCATATCCACCTTCAAACTTCTATTCTTGTTAGGAATGAGCACTAGTTAGGTTCACATGTTCATATTTTATTATGGAACCAATATAGATAAGCTAACATGCACTTCATGTGTCTCTAGGTGGTACTAACGTGCTTGCAAGGTCAGTATGTAAATATGCTTCATATATGTTAACGTCGTTTATGAAACTTTAAATTCGTTTCCAAACTATGTGTCGTTTGGTTAACCATGCATGCTAATACACTAAAACATGCTTACATTGCCTCATTAGGTTTATATATATGTATTAATCATGCTTCCATGCTTGTTTAAACAAAAATCAAACAATTGGTACATAACAGTTTTGTTGCAGAATGCAGAAAACTGAACACAGAGGCTGGCGCTGCGGCGCGGCACTACTGGCGCTGCGGCGCGTGCGGCGCTGTGGCGCGGGCTGCGGCGCGTGTGGCGCTGCGGCCGGCTGCGGCGCTGCGGCGTCGAGGCAGTTTTCCGGTTCAGACGGCAGCGAAAAACGACCCAAAACCTCCCATTTCATCGATTTCAACATACCATGCCCAGATATTAGACTTGTTTAACTTACTAACACATACATATATGCTTATATAACAGCCAATAGCAATTATCAATTCCCAATTTCATGAACTCTAACTAATTTACGAATTTCATGTATTTACAGAAATTGAAGAGGAACAATGGAAATGAAAGACTATTCAGTGGTTCCATCATGTGTGTATGTTCATATAACAACAATATAAGGGTTCTACAACCCAATCATGAACCAATTTGGCATAATCAAGAATTTCAACAAAACTCAAAGAACAACAAAGGAGTTCTTTTGACAGAAAATGAAAATGAAGACACGAAGGGGATTTACACCTCTGTTATGGAGTAAGCTTGCTGATGCTACTATAGAAATTCCTTCTGAACTAAATAGACAATCACAGTATACTCTCTTCTCTTAGAAATATTTCAGCAATGAAATGAAGGTGCATGGAGTTCCTTTATATAGAAGAATGAATACACAGTCCAAGCTTCTAACTCCCAAATCAAACTAACGGATTGACAAATTGCATGAAGGTTATAGAATGGTAGGTATTTAGTTGTTAAAATCCATCATTAAAACCACTCCCTTGCTCATCATTGCTACAAGGCTATGGAAATTTACTGAGTTTAAGGAGAAGCAATAGGCTTAGGCCATAATGGCTGTGCACGTGAATGAGGGAAAAGAGAGTGACTATTATATTGGGACAAGCTAAGCAAATCTCAGCATTCTTACAAATGGACTATATGCTACACTTATGTTATATATTATATGTACTCTTAGGTTATAATTACAATGTTCTCCCCATAATGTAATAAATGCAATTTGAATATATATAATCTATGTACATTTTATCTTACCGATATAATACAATCGGATACTACCACATTACATTATATCATATATTATTAAATTGTATTACTCAACAATTATTTATAATAGATCCATGATACATTATTTTAATGTATATCCACACATCATTTGTCACCTACACATATCATAACATATAGTTACTATACATTTAATTCGCATGCTTGCACATATAATTTCTCATCTTATAAATTGAATATTAATTAATAATATACACATATCCTACATCAATCAATATAATTGTTAACCTCCATAACAATTTAATTAACCTTTATATGATTAACTATCACTTTGATATAAATCTTATTATATTTATAAACACGTTGCTCATTATTATTATGTTTCTTGCAATAATAATAATCACATATTATTAATCAATCCTCATTAGTATTTTATAACAGTTAATTAATATTCTTCGATTAACAATTAATATAGATTAATTGTTCGCTTAAATTAATATAATCATTCTTATATTACGCCACTGTGCCACACAAGGCAATCAACGAGTTTATCACAAACTCCACCAATTTCTCAATTATTATAATTATTCAATTATATATAATTGAATTAATTCATCTCATAACACAAAATCATTTATATTCAAATAAATTCTCATTTCTATTAATATATTTATTTAATAATATATGGAAATTCTCGGGTATTACATCCTCCCCCCCTTATAAAAATTCTGTCCCGAAATTGCTACAAGGTTACACAAATAGATGGGGATAGTCCCTCATCATCCTATCTTCTAACTCCCACGTTGCCTCCTCGACATCGTGGTTACGCCAAAGTACTTTTACAGATGAAATAACTTTATTTCTCAAAGTTTGTTCTTTCCTATCTAATATTTGGACAGGAATTTCTTCATATGCCAAGTTCTTCTCCACTTGAATGGGCTCGTAAGAAATCACGTGCTTGTAGTCGGTCTTGTACGGTCGCAACACGAAAATGTGGAACACGTTGTGGATATGCTCTAACTCGGGTGGTAACGCAACTTTGTATGCCACTTCGCCCACTCGCTTCAGTATCTCGAACGGTCCTATGAATCTTGGACTCAATTTTCCTTTCTTGCCGAAACGGATTTTTCCCTTCCATGGAGATACCTTCAAGAATACGAAACTGCTGACTTTGAAGTCTCGGTCCTGCCGATGCAAATCTGCGTATTTCTTCTGGCGATCTTGAGCTGCTACAAGTCTGGCTCTTATCACTGTCACCACGTCTGCGGTTTGTTGAACTAACTCTGGTCCGAGTATTCGTCGTTCTCCGACTTCGTCCCAACATAACGGCGTTCTGCACTTTCTCCCGTAAAGAGCTTCGTACGGTGGCATGCCAATACTCGCATGGTAGCTATTATTATATGCGAATTCTACTAAGGGTAGGTGGTCGTCCCAATTTCCCTTAAAATCCATCACGCAAGTCCTAAGCATGTCTTCTAGCGTTTGTATTGTTCGCTCACTTTGTCCGTCTGTTTGAGGATGATAAGCTGTACTCAACCTCAACTGCGTTCCCATTCTTTCCTGCAAACTCTTCCAAAAATTGGACGTGAAGCGCGGATCTCGATCAGAGACAATTGACACCGGCACTCCATGTCGTGAAATAATTTCTTTTACATATAGGCTTGCTAATTGGTTCAAACTGTAGCGGATCTTGATTGGTAGAAAGTGTGCGGTCTTCGTTAGTCGATCCACAATAACCCAAATAGCATCATAACCTTTCTGTGTAACTGGAAGTCCTACCACGAAGTCCATGGTAATATGCTCCCATTTCCACTCTGGTATTTCTAACGGTTGTAGTAAACCACTTGGCCGCTGATGCTCTGCTTTAACGCGTTGGCAAGTCAAGCATTTACTGACGCACTCTGCGACTTCCCGTTTCAAATTAGGCCACCAAAAATGTTGCCTTAGATCTCGGTACATCTTTGTGCCTCCCGGATGAACGGAATATGTCGTATTGTGTGCCTCGTGCAAAATCTCTTCCCTCAACTCAGTTACCGCTGGTACCCACACTCTCCCTTCAAATCTCAAAATACCGTCTTTATCCATTCGAAATTTTTCTTCCTCACTTTCTGTGATCCTCTTTCTGATTTTCTCACACTCTTCATCCTTTTCCTGAGCTTCCTTTACTCTATTCAACAACGTCGGACAAGCTTCCATTACAATTAACTTCTCACCAGACTTTTCTGGTCCTTTTACTTATATCTCCAATTTCTCCATCTCTCTTATCAACTTTTCCTGAGTCGTCAAATTAAACAACTTCTCCCTTACTTTCCTGCTCAGAGCGTCGGCAACCACATTTGCCTTTCCTGGGTGATAAAGAATATCGCAGTCATAGTCTTTGATTAATTCTAACCACCTTCTCTGCCGCATGTTTAACTCCTTCTGTGTGAAGATATATTTCAGACTTTTGTGGTCCGTGTATATCTCACATTTTTCTCCGTATAGATAATGTCTCCATATCTTTAACGCAAAAACTACTGCCGCTAACTCTAAGTCATGAGTAGGGTATCGTTTTTCGTAATCCTTCAATTATCGTGACGCATATGCAATAACCTTGCCATGTTGCATGAGCACACAGCCAAGCCCCTTGTGCGATGCATCACTATACACCACAAAATTTCCCGCATCATCTGGTAATGATAACACAGGTGTTTCGCTCAATCTCCTTTTCAGTTCTTGAAAACTTTCTTCGCATTTGTCGGTCCATACAAATTTCACCGTCTTTCTAGTCAAATTGGTCAACGGGGTTGCTATCTTAGAAAAATCTTGGATGAATCTTCGATAGTACCCAGCTAACCCTAGAAAGCTTCTCACCTCCGTCGGTGTTCTCGGTTGTTCCCAATTACTTACTGCTTCAACCTTCGCAGGGTCTACAGAGATTCCATTCTTATCCACCACGTGGCCTAAGAATTGAACCTTCTCCATCCAAAATTCGTACTTAGAAAATTTTGAATACATCTTCTCCTTCCTTAGTGCCTCCAAAATAATCTTTAGATGTTTGGCGTGTTCTTCCTCTGTCTTTGAGTAGATCAAAATGTCGTCGATAAAAACCACTACAAATTTATCCAAGTATGGCTTGAAAACTCGGTTCATCAAGTCCATAAATGCTGCCGGAGCATTAGTCAATCCGAATGACATTACCAAAAACTCGTAGTGTCCATAACGGGTTCGAAACGCAGTCTTTGGTATGTCCTCATCCCGTACCTTCAGTTGATGATATCCTGTTCGTAGGTCGATCTTTGAGAAACACTTTGCTCCCTTCAGTTGATCAAATAAGTCGTCTATCCTCGGTAGCGGATACCGGTTCTTGATCGTTACTCTATTCAATTCTCGATAATCGATACAGAGCCTCATCGATCCGTCCTTCTTCTTAATGAATAGTACTGGTGCTCCCCAAGGAGAAACACTCGGTCGAATGTAACCCTTATCCAATAATTCTTGCAATTGTATCATCAATTCCTTCATTTCTACTGGCGCCATACGATATGGAGCTTTCGAAATCGGTGCCGTTCCCGGTGCTAAGTCTATTACGAATTCGATTTCTCTGTCTGGCGGAAGACCAGGCAGATCGTCCGGAAACACGTCTTGAAATTCATTAACTACGGATATATCCTTAATTTCTACTCCCTTCTTCCGAGTATCAACGATGTAAATATCCTCCACATCCTTTCCTTAACAATTTCTTGGCCTGCATCATCGTAACGCAACACGATTGCTTAAGCGATGAGCTACCATAAAACACTACCTTAGACTTACTCGGAGTCTGAAGGTTCACATATTTGTTCTGACAGTCAATTATCGCAGCATGGTTATACAACCAATCCATTCCCAGTATTACGTCAAATTCTCCCAGTCTAATAGGAATCAAGTCTACGCTCAGTTCATGTTTACTAATATTTGCGCGACAATTTCGATAAACGTATTCTACAGGGATCACTTCCTTATTAGCAACTTCTATGATCAAAGGATTTTCTAATAGTTCTCGAGGTGTACTAAGTCTACTAGCAAATTCTTCAGATACAAAAGAACAGGTGGCACCCGAATCAAATAATACATAAGCATTTATATCATTGATTGGGATTATACTTGACACCACATCCTTCGCAGCCACTGCGTCTTGGACGGTTATGTTAAAGGTTCTGGCGGTTGGGCGGTTGGATTGTGTCGGTCCACCGATCATCAGCTTGTTGCCTCCTTGCTGATTACTACCCCCGCCACTTCCCTTCTTTGGGCAGTCCTTAATTCGGTGCTCCGTCGAGCCACACGCAAAGCATCCTTGTATCTTTTTCGGTTTCAAACAGTTGGGCGAGATGTACCCTTCCTGTCCGCAGTTGTAGCAAGTGCCACGTCCCTTCCAGCACTCGCCCTGGTGATTCTTCCCACACTTCGGGCATCCTTCAGCCCTCTTCTTGAAACCTCCACGAAAATTACCTGATTGATTATTATTGTTGTTTTTGTTGTTGTTGTTGTTCTCTCACTTTCTCTTTCCCAAGTTGCTTCCTCCACTGCTGCTTCCTCCGGTACGATTCTCTCCTCCAGCATTCTTTCCTTTCTTCTCTTTGTTATACAGGCTTAAGGCCTCACTGCCACCTTCCGTAATGATTGCCTTTTCCAGTAATGTTGCAAAGGAATCAATTTGAAGAACTGATACCTTATTGAACAGCCACGGCTTCAACCCTTGTTCGAAGCGTCTAGCCTTTCTTTCTTCATCACCAACTTGGTGCTCCGCAAATCGCGCTAGTTCGTTAAACCTAGCCGCGTATTGCGCCACCGTCATCTCACCTTGTTTTAACTCTAGGAATTTCACCTCCATCCTATTCTTCATACTTTTCGGAAAGTAATTCTCGAAGAACAGTGTCTTAAACTTATCCCAAGCTATTATCCCTTCTCCAGCTCTTTGTTGATTAGCCTCCCACCAGTAGTTCGCTTCTCCCCTCATCATGTACGTGGCAAACACCGTCTTCTGATCTTCGCCTACGCTAGCTATAGTGAAAGCTTTTTCGATCTCTTTGATCCACGTTTGTACGACGATTGGGTCGGTAGTTCCCTCGAACTCCGGGGGTCCTACACTCTTAAAGTCTTTAAAGGTTGTTACTGGCACAGTTTGAGGGTTCGGGCGAACGGGTTCATTGTTCCTTCCCCTTAAGGCTTCTCCTAACAAGTCTACCAGTTTCTGGATCGGGTCTACTTGTTCTCTCTCATTGTTAACGGATTCTTCGGGTGCAGTCAATCTACGTCTGGGCGGCATTATCTGCATCATAATTTTTCATTTTATTATTATTCAAGTATATTACTTAAGTATTTCTTTTAATACTAAAAGAATAAATTTATAACACGTTTCTAAAATCAACTCCATTTATATTCATATGCCATTTCATTTTCATTACATGATTTCCTAGCATACTGCTATAAATGTCATCACATATATCCCCTAATATCACAAAAGACGGGGAATATACCAACCTACTACCATACTACCCCTCTAACAAAAGCTAACTCGGGGTTTACATCATCATCCCACATCTTACACAAAAGATCGAAATTACAACATAGTATATACAATACATAAAGACACAACTAGTACTACCACTAGACTGACTAAGGAAATCTCATCCCATCATCCCGCGTTCCACTGCACTCTTGTACTCCAACTGTGCTATATACGCAAACAGCTCTCGGCTCAAGGTATGTAGAGTCTGTCCCTGTTCTGCCGGGTAGTGGTACACACCATCAATCACCCTTTCAAAAGCTGAACGGAACACATACCCCATCTTGTTCATCTTTCTCTTTTTGCACCTGACCTCATCCTCAAGGTCGTCAGCTCTCTCATTGGACGCTTCCCACTTCTCCTCGAAGTGTAACCTATCCATCACCTCCAACTCTAGCTGAGTACGGAGTGCCTCTTTCTCAGTCTTCTCACTCAGCTCCCTCTGCTCAACCTCTTCTAGCTTCTCTGCCAAATCTGCATTCCTAGCCACTGACCTGTGAAACAGAGTCCCCATCTGGATCCCTGCCTCCCTACGGTAGGCAATCTCCACCTCTAACTCTTGCATAGCCAGCTTCCTCTGGTGGTCCTCGTCCCTCAGCTTCTGGAACTCAGACTCTCTCTCGTGGGCCTCTGCCTCCAGCTCCTGAACTCTACAGTCTAACTCTAGGATCCGCTCCTCATACTCTCCTAGCATCTGCTCCTCTATAGTAGCCTCATCAGAGTCCTCTACTGGCTCATCCTCCATCGGCTCCTCCTCTGGATCAGTCTCTATCTCAATCTCGTCCTCGTCGTCGGACTCGATCGGTGCAACAGCCTGCACTGGTGTAGCCTCTAGAGGTGCCTCGTACACTACATGTATATCCCTGGGCTCCTCCTCGGTCACTCTACTAGTTACACCTGTGTCTGTCATCCTACAAACACAAGGCAAACAAACAGCAACTCCATTAGAATGTTAAATAAAACATAAGTTCATTGTATAGAATGAAGTTACATTTCATAACAGACTAAGTCTCTCAAGGAAAACTCTATATGAGTTTTATCTCCTTCCTAACTTCTAAGTTCACCTAAGTTATAGTCTAAGGACACTCGTTCCTAAGGTTTATAACTACGGCTCTGATACCAACCTGTGACGCCCCCAAATTCCAGGACCGCCACTTGGTCTCTCGAATTCGGTTCATCACGTGCTCATGGTAATACATCACAATAATAATAATAATTAAATATCACACGATCACAGCGGAAAATCTATTCTAGAATAATTTACAATGATTTATTATAATTATTCCCCCAAGTCTCGCAACCTACAGTACTTAATAGATTACATAATAATATCAGTTAACGACTTATTACATAATCTAACTTAAGCTTAAACATAATCAAATCCAGTCTTACTACATCATCTTCATACAATATTAATATATTTAAAACATAACAGACATAAGCTAGTTGGTAGCTTTGCCCTTGCCCTTATCAACGCCCGAAGGTTCACCATGCTCTGCCTTAACTGAAATATTTTAGGGAAAGCAAGAATGAGCACAAATTGCCCAGCAAGTAATATACAATAAGGGTGAGTAATAAGATTCTCAATTCTCGAAAGGGTATAACAAGATTTGATAGTTCAAGAATAACAAGAATATCAATAGTTCTCAATATCAGTCGCTAAGGACAGGATAATATCAATATAATTCAATAATAAGTCAATTCAAGATTTCAAATAATTGAATACTGAGTAGTCACTACGGACTATGAACTTCTACTAGAATTGACAGTAATAAACTGAAAATCCAACAAAAACAGGTACAACAGGTGATCAGCCTAAAGTACCCTTGTTATGCATAACAATCAACCATACTCAAGTGTGCACGTCGGTTCTCCGACAATTATATATTCCCCCAGAGAAGGAAATATCTACGTTGTCAATCTTGTTGAACTGAGTTCTGATGAGACAATATGTTTTCTTGCTAAAGCCTCTGAAGAAATGAGCTGGATTATCTCATCTCAACTTCAAAAGCATGTCGAAACTAGCCTCCAAAGATCTGGTAGCAGGCTTACCTAAACTCAACTTCGTCAAAGAAATACCATGCAACGCTTGTCAACTAGGAAAGCAGACAAGGAGCTCATTCAAAGGCAAAGCATTCAACTCAAATGATAAGCCTCTACGGTTACTTCACATGGATCTTTTCGGGCCTATTCCAACTGTAAGCCTTGGAGGGAAGAGATACTCACTAGTAGTAATGGATGGCTACACCATATTCACATGGGTATTCTTTATAAGTTCAAAGGATGAAATGAGCTCCTAACTTATCAAGATGTTCAAGCTAGTGATGAATGAGAAAGGAGAGAAGATTAAGGCCATTAGAAGTGATCATGGAAGAGAATTCGACTTCTTTGAGATGGATCAGTTTTGTTCAGACAATGGCATTAGTCACAACTTCTCAGATCCTAGAACTCCTCAGTAAAACGAAGTAGCTAAAAGAAAGAATAGAACCCTAATTGAAGCAAGAAGAACTCTACTAGCAGCAGCTCATCTACCTGAATACTTCTAGGCAGAAGCCATCAACACTGCTTTCTACAGTCAGAACAGGTCTCTTGTTCACTCCACACTTAAGAAGACTCCCTACGAGCTGTGGAAAGGAAGAAAGACAAACGTTAGTTATTTCCATATTTTTGGTTGTGCTTGCTACATTCTCAATAATGGAAAACAATATCTGGCTTAGTTCCAACCGAAGTCAGATGAAGGAATCTTTCTTGGATACGCCACAGACAGCAAAGCCTACAAAGTGTTCAACAAGAAGACCCTAAGTGTTGAAGTCTCTATTCACATCATTTTTGATGAAACAAACTCAAACAAGTCTATACCACTCAACACTGCGATCGTCGAGCCAGACACTACGATTGAAGTGGCCGATCCCAACACCACGATCGCAGTCCTAGAAAATGAAATCGTAGAGCAAGAAGAAGAGATCGTGGAAGGCACTACACCAGACAATGAACCTCTGCAACAAGAAGCAGAAGTCAATCTTGAAGTGTTAAGACAAGAAGGCACCAGAATATATGTTCCAACAGGAAGCAGATGGGCAAGAGATCACACCCAAGACTTGATTATCGGAGATCCAAATGCAAGAATCAAGACAAGATCTTCAACCCAAAATGAGTGTTTTTATCTGAGCTTTCTGTCCCAAATGGAACCTAAGAAGATAGAGGATGCCTTGGAAGACTCGAGCTGGATAGAAGCTATGCAAGAGGAGCTGAATTAGTTTGAAAGAAGCAAAGTCTGGAGATTAGTTCCTAGACCAAAGAATCACCCAGTCATCGGCACCAAATGGGTTTTCAGAAATAAGATGGATGAAGATGGGGTGATCACAAGGAATAAAGCAAGACGGGTGGCCAAAGGTTACTCTCAAGAAGAAGGCATCGACTATGATGAGACCTTTGCACCTGTTGCCAGACTAGAAGCAATCAGAATATTCCTTACTTTTGTTGCCCACATGAAGTTCAAAGTCTTTCAAATGGATGTCAAAAAGTGCATTCCTAAATGGAGAACTTCAAGAAGAAGTCTATGTGGAACAACCTCCAGGTTTTATCAATCCAACTCTCTCTAATTATGTCTATAGATTAGATAAAGCCTTATATGGACTTAAACAAGCACCTGGAGTATGGTATGAAACTCTAACAAACTTTCTTATTGAAAAAGGTTCACTAGAGGTAAAGTAGACACCACATTATTCCTTAGAAAGCACAAAGATAAAGTTCTGTTGGTACAAATATATGTAGATGACATTAGCTTTAGTTCTACTGATGAAAATCTATGTAAGAGATTTACCAGGCTTATGTAGAGTAAGTTCAAAATGGGCATGATGGGTGAGCTGAATTTCTTCCTTGGACTTCAAGTAAAGCAGACTAATGAAGGTATCTTCATTAACCAAGCCAAGTACATCAAAGACTTACTTCAAAAGTATGTTATGGAATCTGCTTCCCCCATGAAAACTCCAATTGCTCCAGCAACTAAGCTTGACAAAGATGAGAAAGGTAACTGTATTGATATTACTCAATACAGAGGTATGATAGGATCTCTCCTGTACTTAACTGCCAGTAAACCAGACATTATGTTTGCTACATGTATATGTGCTAGATTTCAAGCTAACCCTAAGGAATCACACTTAACAACTGTAAAAAGGATTTTCAGGTATCTCAAAGGCACACGTCACTTGGGACTTTGGTATCCCAAGGAGTCCTCCTTTAAATTGATAGGATATTCAAATGCTGATTTTGTAAGTTACAAAATTGATAGAAAAAGTACTAGTGGCACTTGTCAACTACTAGGAAATAGACTTGTGTCTTGGATTAGCAAGAAGCAAAACTCAGTATCAACCTCAACAGTAGAAGCTGAATACATTGCAACTGGCAGCTATTGTGCTCAAATCCTATGGATGAAAAATCAGCTAGCAAACTATGGGTTTGATTTCAAATCTAAACATGTTCATTGTGATAACACAAGTGCTATAGCAATAACTCATAATCCTGTCATGCATTCTAGGACAAAGCATATAGAAATAAGATATCATTTCATTAGGGACCATGTTCAAAATGGAACTACATCTTTACAATATATACCAACTAAAAATCAACTTGTTGATGTCTTCACAAAACCTTTATATGAATCCAAATTTAATAAGCTGATAAGTGAGTTAGGAATGCTAAATTTACAACCATAAATCTATGCTCTAGTTGGTAGTAACTATGCGGATAAAAGGCTATGTCAAAATCGTAGAGATGACAGAGTGAGACAACGATCGTGGAGTAGTCTCAACAAGGAGGAGTGATACAACGATCATGGAGTAGTCTCAATAAGGCAGAGTGAGACAACAATAGTGGAGTTGTTTCAACAATCATAGTCATCAAGAGGGAAATACCAGCTTAGGGGGAGCTAAGAGCAACTTAGTCTTTTTCTTTCTTTCAAAAATCGTGGAGCCTTTCAGAACAAGACACGTGCCCCACTCTGCAAAAAGTGAAGAGGGAAGTTACAAATACTTTTGAAAAGTCATTTTGTTATTTTCACCTCAGAATTTCAAAAGCTTTCTCTCCCTCTCTCTCTCAAAAGAACCCTAGACTGAGAAATCAAGCCCACTCAGTTAATCTTGTTCGTTCCAAGAAAATCAAAAAGCAATGGCATCTTCAACAGTAGTCTCTGGCTATCAACTGTGCTTCGACGAGTTCAAAACTGTCGACCCACAGTTTCACAAGATCTTATCTCTGCTGAAGAAAGCAGGACTTTAGGAAGCTCTCAGCACCAGCACGAAGATCTATCCAAAGCAAGTGAAGGAGTTCTACAACAATGGAGTCTATGAAACAATTTCCTTACAACGAAGGTCAAGAACGTTCAGATTCGGCTCGAAGCTGCAGATATAAACCTGGCTTTAGGGTTTAAATATAAGGGCCTTACATCTCTAGGCTTCATCGACTTCTATGAAGGATTGAAGAAGATGCATCATAAGAAGAATCAAAACGTCAAGGGCTATAAGAAGAAAGAGTTTCCCCAGAAGTATGAATTTCTGACTGACATTATTGGGAAGTGCATCTGTTGCAAGAGCTCTGGTCATGACTCAATCAACGAAGTTCAACTGAAGATCATGACAGCAATCTATTTCAAATATCAACTAAACTATAGGGCTTTTCTCATGGGATGGATTGGGAAATGGATTCTCTGCTCTAAGAAGGAAAAGAGCACAAGTAAGAAGCTCTATGGAAGATTCATCAGCATCATTCTCCAATCTGCTCTGGGAGACAAAATTGGGGCTCAGGAAGGTGAAACCATCAACTATAATAGGAGGATGACCCAGCAACTCTTCGAGAACTAGAAAAGGAATCCTGCAAAGAATGTGAAGATGATGCTATCTGAGTCCAGTGAAAGAACTGGAGATGTGAAAAAATATTGTCTACAGGGAAACCTGTCTGTGGTGAAGGAAGTTGAAGAAGAAGAAGTATATCAAGAACCCTCTACTCTAGTCAGAAAGAGTAAGGGGAAGAAAAAACTAAAGGAGATTGTTCAGATGGCAGAAGAACCTCAAGGGTCAATGACTGATGTACCCCAAGGGTCTTATACTGAAGTTCTTGGTCACTCCTCACAAATGGAACTCTCCCTGGAAGTGATCGTATCTCCAAAACAAGTCTTGAAGAAGAAGAAGCAACTTGAAGACAAAGTTGAAGAAATAATTATGCTTCAGAAAAGGAAACGCAGTCAACGAGTAAAGAAGTCTTCACTCACTGCGATCGTGGAGTCCTCAAACTCACCGATCGTAGAGTCTAGACTTTTCATCAATCCAGAAGAGAATGCTACAACAGCTTCATAGCCTGAACTGACAATCAATGCTGAAGCTGAAGAGACTGCTGAGCCTGAGCCTAAAAGTATAAGGAGAAGGCTAGTCAAGAAGGCTGACCTTAAGCTTAAAGAAGCTATGCTGAAGATTAAGGAAGAAGAAAGAAGAAATGCAGCTGAACAGAGAACCTAGTCTCCAAACTCTGGTTCTCACAATGAGTCCTTAGATCAGACCAGGATCATTAAAGAAGTAATAACTAACCCCAACAATGCAGTAAGTCATACTGCATCTGATCAAGCCAATGTCCACACTGAGGAAGAGCTGCCAGAAGCTAATGAGGAAAGTCTAGCTCATATTGAGGGGGAGATTTCCAAAGTCCCTGAGCCAGTTAGTTCTCCAGCTGAGGGGGAGTAATTAGAAGATGTTCATGAAGCCCCCTCAGACCCTCAAGAAATCAAAGAAATTGGAGATGCAAAAATGGAAGGTGTTGAAGGTGAAAGGGAAGATGCTGAAATGGTGGATGTGGTGGAGATTTCTAATGAAGGTGATGAAGAAGGTGAAAGAGAATAAGAGGAAGAAGAAGTTGAGATTATTGCAGAGTTCAGGAGTGAAGAAAGGTGTGTCAACTACAATCAACTTTTCTCCTACCTGCCCATGATGTCCTTTTATAGAGCTCTAATTATCAACACTTAAGATCACATGTTCTGGGCATTCAAAGTATATCCAACAATATCTGTGCTAGCCCAGGGATTCCCAAGAAACCTCAAGTTTGCTCGAAAGCTGATCACAAACCATTCATCTTCAAAGACTGAGCAAGAGGTACACTTCATTCCTATTTTTTTCAAGGTTAATCACTCCCCTCTACCAAATTTCTACCAGTTTGATGAACTACCAAGGTGGATGGAAGTTGTTCTTAACCCACTAAATCAATTTCCAATTACAGAGTCCCAAAACTCTGTAACTGATGAACCAAATGACCAACCTTCTGTCATAGTAATATTTTGCTTCGACCCTGTGAATGCCTCCACGGTCGTCAAGCAACATAACACTACGACCAGCGATCCACCTACGCAAATCGCAGAGCCAAACATCCAAAACACTGAAATAGCCTCCTCTCCCATACACCAAACCCCAGCACCACTCACTCAATCTGACATTCCCTCATCCTCAAACCATGAATACTTTGATATGGCTCTTGCTCTCTCAAGCATGCCAAGTGATCATCAGAAAATCATTGATCATCTCTCTTCCCTTCCCACCAAAGATGAGCTTTTGAAGTCTCAAAGAGGGTGGTTCAAGAGACAGAAGAGTACCTTAAAGCTCATTCCATTATAATTCATCAACCCTTCAATAATATGATCGAGTCTGCCAACACTTTGCCTGGCAACCTGGGGTCTGAGCTCTCTAAGAGACTGAGTGAGTTCATAAAGAAGATGGTCAAAAGTTTGAAGTAAAGGGATCAACTTCACTTTCAATCTTCCAACAAGCACAAGGAAGCAGTCCTCCTTCTTCAGAAGACTCGGGAATCTTAGAATAAGATTATTGTTGACCAAATCCAGAACCTGAGTTCCTCCCTACGTGAGTTCAAAGAGTATTCCTTGACTCAGATAAGGTAGACAGATAATGCCTTGGCTATGATGCATCAACAGAGAGTAGATACTAATGCTATAGGTACAAGAGAATCAAAATGATATTGCCTAATTGCACTCTCAAATTCACGAACTGGTGCAAGAAGTGAATCATCTGTCTCATGACATTCGAACCCTGGATGCTGACATAAAGGGGGAGAATACAGGGGAAGGGGAGAAAAGCAAAGAGAAAAGCAGCAAAGGGAAACAAGCAGCACAATCTTCTAGGAGAAATCCTCAAAATTATCCTCCTCCAAGACAGCCTCACAATCAGCCTCAACGAACAGAGCAGCGCCAACCAATTATAATGGCAACCCCTCAGAGGAGCCAAGGCCCAACATCTTTTAGCTCACAAGGAGTATCTCACACTAGCTTAAACATGCCCAATGGAGATCCTGCCTTTATGAATAGACATGATCAGAATGAAAATCTTGGTCTAAGTGAGCTAGAAGAGATTGCAAGGTGAGATGAAGCAAGCAGGAGAATGAGAGCTGAAGAATATGCTAATCCTCCAAAGAGAAAGAGGCCAAGAAGATAGAAGATAAGTTTCCATTATTTTTTATTGATGTAACTGTTATGAATTGTAATACCCATTTAAAAACATCAATAAAATCATGCTTATTCTCTAGAATTTCAGTTGCTCACTGAAACATTAAGTCATATTTATCTTCTAGCATCATGCATTAGAATTTGATGATATGATGCAAATCTGCTTGGTTATGTCAACATCAAATAGGGGGAGATTATTGGGAATTGCATATTCAAATTTGATGTTGAAAGTAAATAAACGTGCATGTATTATCCAATGCTGTAAAGTCCTTTTTAGAACATATGTACAAGGACTTAGATTGAAGATCAAAATTGTTAAGTTGATCTGAGCTGAACGTTTACCATTCTGTAATAGAATGTATAGTAGAAAGATCAAGCTTGTTAGGTTGATCTCTTAAATTGTAATAATTAGGCCTAAACAGATTCTAGTCTATCGAACCAGCCAAGAGTTTGCAGAAGCTAAGGCAAAATCGTAATGTAACGAGGAAGACTCTCTCAGATTCGTAGTCTGTCAAGGAAGCCACTTTAGAAATCGTAGAGACAGTCCGCCGAGCGCCTGCCGAGCCAAGTCAAGAATCGCAATCTTCTCTCGGAATCGTGGAGTCTGCAAGTTATCGCAAGTAAAGATTGTAGTTAGTCAAGTCCTTCAAAGATAAAACAGAATCGTAGAGTACTCTACGATCCAGACTGAATCGCTTACAAGCACTCCAACACACAACGATCATAGTGAGAAGACAACGATCGTAGTACTTCTTCATATAGCATCAAAAGTATCAAGATTTGCCTATCTGATGAAAGAGGATGTCTAACATTAAATAATAACATATGAACGTTGACATTTCCAGAATCCCAATGCTCAAACATATATCCTTAGTTTGAATCAAAGAAACGTTTGGAAAAGAAAAGGTAACTACCAACTGTCTGCTGAAAGTAACTTTTCAGTTGTTAGGTGAGAAAGCCAGTCTGCAGTATCAGGCGAGTCAGAAAGGAGTGCACCATATTCCCAGGAAGTCAACATCAAGTACTCAGAACGTCTGGAACATTGAATGCTCAAACGGAAGCCTTTCAACTGAAAGATTTCAAAGGCTCCTACATAAGGCAAACAGATTAAAGATTTTAGATTAAGCAAGAATGCACAAATCTCAAGAACATCTCAAAGCCAAACTCTACGATCCAAAAAGAAACATCTTGCTTCGCTACTTAGTTCTTCAGAACTTATGCTTAAAGGCAACTGAGTAGCACCACAACGAACTAAACTCTCATTACAGTGTATTCCAAGTCTGATGGGCTTGAACAGTTCTTAATGAACTAAAAGTTTCAAGTCTGCTGGACTTGAAGAGTTCTTAGTGAACTAGAAGTTCCAAGGCGGCTGATCTTGAAGGAATCTTAGTGATTCAAGTTGTATCGATATCCTTAGTGAATTTTCTACTCGTGGAGTAGAAGAGTGGATTAGGAGTCTTGAGTGCTCTGAACCATTTAAAGCAACTGTTTCATTTACATTCTGTTATTCACTAGCTGTCATATCTGCTATAACTTGCTATAACTGCTATTCGAACTATAAACTTGATTTTATCTTAAGGGGAACAACCAAATCATATATTCGCTGTGGTTAATTAATTATTTAATTAATAAATCTGATAAGTTATTTTTGAAAAGCAAAAGTTTTAAAATATCTATTCAACCCCCCCCCCTCTTTCTAGATAACTATTGTGCCTCCGGGAACTAACATATATTATTATAGGATAATGTATGTATGATACAGCAGATGGATTTGTTTCAATGGTTGAAGCAAATCATTTATATGAGCTACAACATTCCATTTATGGATTGAAGCAAGCTCCTCAAAGATGGAACATTCATTTTGATGAGACAATCAAAAGAGTTTAATTTTATCAAAAACGAGAATAACATAGTGTGTACAAAAGGGTCAGTGGGAGCGCTATGACATTCCTAGTATTATATGTTGATATATACTACTGATAAAGAATGATATACCAATGCTATATCAGTAAAGATAAAGTTATCTAAACATTCCTCCATGAATGATTTGGGTAGGACATCCTAAATTGGGGATATAAATCTATATAGATAGATTTAAAAGGATGCTCGGCTTAACCCAAGGAACGTATATTCATTTGATGCTATAGACGTTTAGCATGACAAACTCCAAGAGATGTCTCGTGACGATGAGCTATGGAGTGTATCTCTCTAAAATTATCCTCAATAAAAGAGAGATCGCATGAGTTACTATCATGTATGCAATGAAATGTACGAGACTTGATGTTAATCAGTCATATTCTGGAAATATCTTAAAGTACTTAACCGACACTAAGGATGTAATCATGATTCATGATGGGTCTGAATTAAAACTAGAGGACTAAACAGACTCAAGTTTTTCAGACTGACCAAGACGACATCAAAGCCACTTTAGGGTAATATGTTACCTTAAAAGGTGGTGCAATGAATTGGAAAGGTTCCAAACAGCAAAAAGTTGCTGGTTTCGTGATAAAGACAAAGTATATAGCTGTAAATGAAGCTGCAAGTTAATGTTTCGGATGAAAAGTTCATTACAGAACTAGAAATAGTTCCTAAGTCTCATCTTGGATCCAAACATGTGTTGTGGCACTTTCATTTGATTAAATGAATCATTGAAAGAGGAGAAGTCACTATAGAGATAGTGAACTCTCAAGAACAACATTACATATCCATTTACTGAAACTTATCCAATAGCAGGATAATCGTCACTTAGCGTAGAAGGGTATTAGATACCATGGCGATTGGCTTTAGTGCAAGTGGGAGATTAAAGATAGTATACACACAAGTCAATCATGTTTGATGATAAAACATATATACTTTATAACAATCTTATTCATTTATCAATAAAAGAGCTATTTAATTAAAGGCATTTAATTGTCACTACAAGAAAAGAGGCTATCAGCGATCGCAAAATCCGGTCGCTAGTAGTGGAATCAGCGACCGCCTTTGGCGACCATCATGAAATCTGGTCGCTAATTTATATCTGCGACTGCATGCGGTGGCTATCCGGTCGCAGATGTGTTTTTGCCGCCTAAAAATTGGCGTGAATTGCTCGCGGGCTTTTCTTCAGCGACCAAGGAGTTACAGCGACCGCATGCGGTCGCTGATATATCCACGTCATTAAAAACTAGCGACCGCATGCTGTCGCTGAAAGCGGTCGCTGATTCTTTTAAATGTTCTCAGCAGCAGGCCTGGACAACAGACGCGAAACAGAAAGAAAAAGAGGGAGACAAAGAAGGCGAGAAGAGGGAGAAGGGGGAGAAGAATAGGGAGAAAAGGAGGGTTTCTGCCGCCCATTGCTACCGCCTCACCGCCACCGCCTGCTGCTATCGTCGCCGACACTTAGGTATATATTAGTTATACTATGAATGATTTTGTTATACAATGAATGATTAATTTGGGTAATGTATACATATATGCATTGATATGTTGCTATGAATATATATATATATATATATATACATATATACATGTTATTATATTGATTTGTTGCTATGAATATGTATATATATATACATAAATTTGATTAATGTGGTGTATGTATACTCTATGTTTAAGAACCCTTAATTAGGTTTAATTTAGATAATTAGATTTAATTTGGGTAATTAGGTTTAATTTGGGTAATGTATACTATATATATATTCTTTGTAACATTACTAAGTTACCATTTACTTAGTTTTCAACTAATAAATAAATAAAAATTTGTGATCACATATGTATTTAGTGATCATTTTGGATGATAAACAATTTCCATGGAATGAAAATAAAAATTCATTCAATTCTCTTAATTTTTATTCCGTTTGAAAAATTGTGGAATGAAATTCATACTAATAGCTAGTATAATGGATGTATATGATCACACACACAACGACTAATATATGTAAACATGAGATATGCTTAAATCATTCCGTTCTATTTTCAATCCATCCTCAGCATAAATGAATTTATAATAAATTTAGCCGATAGAAATATATATATATATTACTATCCGACTACTCCCTCCCGTTTGCAAAAAGGCTATTATAACTTTATAATTGTAATAGCCAACCCAACCCAACCCAATATAGAGTACTGATTTTCCAAGATGCAAACTTAGATGCTATATTATGAATTAGGTATTAGGAATCCCAAATAATTTTAAACAAGTCTACCATAAATAAAAAGGCACAGCCTTTACTTGGCTTACCCACCCAATATCAATGAATCTTCTCTTTTTCTTAGTATCTTATTTTTCTTAGTTAAAAAAAACAAATTATAAGTCAACAAACTCTACCACCAACGGCAACAAGAAATATTACTTCTTGACACATTCAAATGGAAAAGGTATGGTTTCAATAAAATAGTGTAATAATAAGTTAAAAAACTAATACTATAAGTAAGCAAATTCACTAAATTTTCCCTCAATTTAAAAATATAAAAAAATATTATGAACTTTAAAGTCAGTTTTTAAAATATATATTAATTCATTTAAACTTTGAAAAAAATTTCTTTGATTGACTTGACAAGTCAAAATATATCTCTACTGTTGGATGGATGAGAATTTATTTACGACCAACGAATAGGAGGCATACAACCCACATATATAATCACATACAGTTTACTTAGTTTGCATAACAGAACAGCTAGAAAATAGTGCCTAATACTTTTAGGTACAAAACACAATCTTAATATAACCTACTACAAACTTGCTTCAAAAAAGAATAAGAAAATGACTGACATCCAAAAGAATAGAGCATCGCGGATGAACTGCCTTGCCGAGTCTTCTCTATGTAAGCTCCTCTTCTTCACATATAAAGCATAGACTATTAGTATCAAATATAAAGGGTTATCTAGGAAGTAAAATTAATTAAACACTAAACAAAAAGAACAAGAATAAAATTGATCTAGTTGGACTGTTATAATGGGAAGATGTTATAGGTTCAAGGGGCTTAGGTTATGTTAACAAGAATAATCTATGATCCTATAGAAGAACTATGACTAATCAAGTTAGGATTCTACACCTATATCATAAATCCAGCCAGGACGAAAGTATTCAGACAAGAGAATTCAATGCGTCGCCAATCAACTAGTTTCCTTTGAAGCTTGAAGATGGGAGAAGTATGGTTTGAACATGTATGGTTGGAGCTGTGTTGTTGTTTGAACACCCTCAAATAATAACAGCTTACATGTATGTTGAAATGTTAATCATATACGTGTATATGCTCAAGTCATATGTTTATAATTATGCTTAAATGTTAATCATATGCTTACAAGTATGCTCAAGTCATATGCTTACAAGTATGCTTAACTCATATGCTTACAAGTATGCTCAAGTCATATGCTTACATAAAGATACATCTATATGTATTTATATGCATCATAAATGACATTGGGCTGAATTGTAAATATCTAACAAGGGGATACAATAATTCTTGTTTGCAATAGGTACCGTGGTATCATGGACCTTTATTCAGACCGTAGTTGGATGAGAAAACGAAAGTCAAGTTCCCAAATAGGTGCTACAACTGAATTTAGAACTGGTTGTCAAGTGTTTCTGGATTATGCATATAGTCATTCGGAATGTGTGAATGGTCAGAACAAGATAAGATGCCCTTGTTTGAAGTGTAAAAATCAAAATTATATGGACAGAGACATAGTAAACTATCATTTACTTGTTTCTGGGTTCATAAGAAATTATGAAGAATGCTGGTGGGCACATGGGCAGAGAAGAGATAGTGGCTATGCACAAGTACACACTCCGGCAGAATTTCAGGTATTTTTTTTTAATTATGACAGATAATATAATATTTTAAGGATAATTGTTTAGTAGTGTTGGATTATATGTTAAAAGTATCATTTTAATATTATTATTGTTGTTTTATTTGCAGAAAAGGTATAGATGGGAAGACGCGCAGACTTCAGTGATATAGACACTATTCTAGCAGAAGTGCGCCGCCCGCACCAAAGAAAATTTGAACAAAGAACGACAAAAAGCCCTTCACAATGCATCGATCGACCATCCAGGCCAGGGAGAGGATTACATACACGAGCATAGCCCCTGGTGGTGCACCCAGTCCATATGGGCTGAGATGTGTGCCCAATGGAGAGATGAGACCTGGGTCAAAAGACGCAAGACTGCCGCCACTAACAGATCCTCGGGTGTACCTGATGGCGAAAAGGCTAAAAGAACCTACAGAGGCGGCAGTATTTCACAGTTGCAGCATATCACTGCCAGGGTATGTATGAATAGTTTTAATATGTTTGCAATTATAAATTGTAGAATATCACATGTTTACTTAGTAATATTGGAATATATTTTGTATAGGAGTCTCAGTCTCAAGGTTAGCCTATCCATTGGCTGGATGTGTACGTGGCCACCCGTGATGGTCTGCCTGATGCTGTTCACATAGCGGTAATAAGTTTTAACAACTTGATCTTGTTTATCAAGTTTTACGTCATTCTTTAGAATTTTACCAATTTATTTTTAACTATTTAATTGTTAACATGATGACAGGATACTTATAAGCGTTTATTGAATGAGCGCTATCCTGAAGGCACCCCATGTCCGCCAATTGATCAAGAATTGTGGGAGAGGACATCTGTTGTGAAGAAGAACTACGTCAAAGGTCAAGGACAACGACGACGCCCATCCTTCAGTGGCTCAGGCAGCTCTGCTACCCAGTCTTCATAGTCATCGAGTCATCCAGCTATTCATACTCCTGCTGACTGTGTGAGAGCTATATGTCGAGATCGCAATCTTCTAAAGATACTGGGCGGGCATTTGGCGGCTCTGAGTGCTGATGAGTTAGCTGATGCAGTGGCGGCAGCAGCAGCATCACAACATGGGGATGGCGACGAGGTAATCAATCTTATTTATTACAATCAAAGTAGTGACTTATATATATATATATATATATATATATATATATATATATATATATATATTGTTGTGTTTAAAAATAACTGTATATTGTCGTAACACCAGTATCAACATATATACTATATTATATGTAATTTGTTTTATTTTTTTGTTAATTACAGGGTGATCAAGATCAAGGAGAAACTAATTTGGACAATGATGCTTGACGACTGATTTAGTATTGTTTTGTAGTTATTTGAGAATCTTATACTTTTATATTCATTCTTTGGATGTCTGTATGTTGCTTAAAGATTATATTTGTTTATATTTATTCAATTTATATCGGTTTTTAAAGGTTTATATAGTTTATATACTAGTTTGGTGTATGTGCCGGTAAATGGACAATGGATGTTATATTGTTGTGCATGTTTATGTGTTGGGATAAAGCAGGTACAAAACAGGTATATAAACTGTACCTGTACAAAACAGGTACAGTTTTTTGGGAATTCTACAAAACAGCAAAATTCTGGGTTCCAGGTTTTTTTACATCAGCGACCGCATGCGGTCGCTGATAAGTATTAGCACTCGCTAATCATATGGGGATTTCAGCGACCGCGTACGATCGCTGATTGTAGTCGCTGACACGTGGCACACGTCAGCCTGTGGCCCTGAACCATGCTGACTCATCTTAGCGACCAAAATGACAATAACGGTCGCTAATATCGGTTGCAGATAAATCGGTCGCTGATGTGCATTCTAGCGACCAGATTTTATGCAACGCTTATCAGCGGTCGCTGATAAGCGGTCGCAGATAGGCTTTTTTCTTGTAGTGTATCTACATGATGCTGTTATAATAAAATGTGATAAACTCATAGTTTTAAGCAATGATTTAAGAATCATGATGATGATCATGCTAATGAGATCTAAATTCTTAAATAGCTTAAAAAACTAAAATAGTTCCCAATCGTTGGCGTACTAAAAAGGGGATTAGTGACTCCGGATAGATTGATACATACGTTGCTCGCTCATTGGATGAGGATGATTGATCTCATCATCATTTTTGTGGAGACACTAAAGCAGGTATGTAGGTGTTTATTGGAGAATAAGTTCACTGAATGTGGCTAGTTGAGGAATACCTAATGGAGTTTTACTTGTCTATCAATAGGAATTCCTCAAGTGATAGTAGTATAAGTGATCCTTAGACTTGAGATCATCATAGTATCTTGTGTATGATAAGTTATACTTTGACATATCCCTTAAGACCTTAGGGTATATCAAAGGGTATGCTTGGGTGTAATAAGTTATATATGGAGATAATGAATGATCAATAAAGAATCTACCGCTTCTAGTAAAAGAAGAGAATGTCCTATGTGATTCGATAAATGACAACCTAAATGTAGAATGAAATTAGAAAGGAGTTTCTAATTTGTATTATTTGGTGTTGTGCATTTAGGATATAAATACATATAATTAAATAAAATAAGACTTAATAGTAATTTCATGTCTTATATTTAATTGGGACATTGTATGATGGAAGGATTGAATTGTACGATAACTATTAACTCAAAGATTCTTTTATGAATAATGTTGAAATCTATATTATCTGGAAAGTCGTTGATCGATAAGGGGGCTTACCCTTATTGTAGAATAAATGTTATTTATATAAATGAATTAAATAGTTTAATTTATTTATTTAAATAAGATTATAAGTGTTCTAATTCATTTATTCACAACCGGTTTAATATGGAGAACCTAAAGGGTCACACCATAAAAAGAAGAATATTTATTTAAGAAGCAAATGACATAATCGTAATAATAAGTTAAGTGTATTTAATTTAATATATGGTGATAGAATAAATTAAATAGCTTAATATTTATTATTTAATATTTTAAAAATATTAAATATAAATTAATAAGAGGAGTCTTATTATTATTACTATTATCATTATTATTTAATTCCTAAAGGAGTTTGAAAATTAATTAATAAGATATTCTCTCATATATATTCCTAATAAGATTAGGAGGCTAATTAATTAAAGAGTTTAATTAGTTATTCCCAATAGGATTGGGAAGCCTAATTAATTAAAAGAGTTTAATTAATTAATATAAAATTCTAATCCTAAATTATTTAGAAGAGTTGCCTACATCTACAACTAAAAGGAGTCTTATTTTAATTTGGGGTTAATGATCTTTTCTAGAGTTGGGAGAGTACACATAATTCTATAGAGATAGAAACTAGGGTTTAGTCAAACACCCTTATTCTTGAATTCTTATTCTTTCTTGGTCGATCACCTCTAGAGGCCAAATACTTGGGTGACTAACGTTAATCAAAGGAATAAATCAACGTTGAAAGCGAAAAGGCACTACTACAAAATAATAAATAGATGACACTTAATAGACAACGCTTTTATAAAAAATGTTGTGATTTATTTTTTTCACAACGTTTTTTTAAAAAAATATTGTGATTTGATATACAAAAACGTTGTGTGTTTGGTAGGGTTAATTTTTTGTTTTAAAGGGATAACATTTTTTAAACAAAACGTCGTCTTTTAAAAAAACACGGAGGTTTCGTCTTTCTTTTTTTTCTCTCTGCTCTTGTTCCCTCACCGGTCACCCCTCTCTCAATCCCTTAGACCACCAATCGAATACTCAGACCTCATTCTCTCTCTCAATCAAACTGCCAAACCTCTCAATTGAAGCCCTAGCGTGATTTCATACCTCTCAATCGAAGCCCTAGCGTGATTTCATACCTTTCAATCGAAGCCCTAGCCCTCTAGGTCCATCAATTTCTTCTCAGATCTTGTTTATTTTTATTTCATTTCAGATCTTGACGATTTCATTTCAGAGTCTTCATTTCATTTACAAAACCCTACAATTGTACTCCAATCATTCAGTGAAAAACCCAGAAGATGGGCGAGCAAGAAAACTGCGTTCATACCACCCGGGTATCCAAAAAACGAGCATTTGCCTCAGTCTACACCTTCAATCAACAACAAATTCCGGCCACGAAGAATAGAGTCGTGTTGGGCGAGCTCACTAACTTGGTTAATGTTGGTTCCGATTTTGCTGATAAGACTTAAACTCCCGAACCCAAATTGAAAAAGACAGTGAAAAAGGCTATTGTTCAGAAGCCGGGTCAGCCCGATACAGTGGTGGGTTCCGAGGATGGCTCAAAGAAATATTTTTCTCCGTCTCTTTTCTATCAGCATCTTCATTCCTTGGAGGTATGAAGATGATTCCCCCCCCCCCCCCCCTCCCCTCTTTAAGGTTGCCTAATTATAGATTCATTAGAATTTATTGTTCTTATTCTGTTTTGGGTAGGTTTGTTGTGTTAATAATAATGAATTACTGTACTCAATTTATGGCTTTCAATTATAGTGGATTTTGTTTTTGTTTGTTTGGGTATAATTTGGAGTAGAATTTATGGGATTGGATATGTTACTTCTGGTGCACTTTAATGTTTCTAGGTTGTTTATATGAATGAAGATTGAAGAGGTTTATGTTTTATTTGATGCTTATTATTCTTTCTAGTCATATGATGTAAGAATTGTTTATAAATTAGGAAATCACTTGCAGGAGAGAAAGGATATGGTTACAAAGGATGCTCCTTCCACCGTATCATTAAAGATTTCATGATCCAGGGAGGTGATTTCACGGAAGGAAATGTGAGCACCTCTCTCTCCACACACACACACATATATATATAGAATAATGTTGCAAATTTTGGGAGCCAAACCTAGATGCTTGTGCAAATAGATAACTTTTTTCTGCTGGTGATAGTCGTAGTGTTTACTGATTGCAGGGTACAGGAGGAATCAGTATCTACGGTTCTATTTTGAAGATGAGAGCTTTGCATGTAAGTGTTTTGCCTGATTATGAATGAGAGAGCTTTAGTTACAACTTACATAGTACCGAGCATTACAAATTCCATTCATTTTGTTACTCTTGTCCATTCATTTTGTTACTCTTGTCATGATCTTTGGCATGTACATTTTGTGTAATATCTTACAGATAATATTTTAAGTTTAATTATTTGCAGTGACGCATGTTGGGCCGGGAGTGTTGAGCATGGCCAATGCAGGTCCTAACACCAATGGGAGCCAGTTTTTCATTTGCACAGTGAAGGTGCTCAAACCTATTATTTCTTCTTGTTAGTATACGTGCACTACATTTTGAGGCCAAATTTGGTGCTTTCTTTGCACAAATGTTTCAAATGCTAATCTTTTAAGTTACATAGAGCCTCTGCAGGGCTTAAATATCATACCTGAAACCACGTGCCAGTGGGAGTGATCCTTTACCTCTAGGTCAAACCATGGGTACATCATGCCCCACCTAAATTAGATAAAAGCATGACATTGCTGATGGCAATTACTTGGTATATATCCTTTGTTCATAAGATTCTAGCATTGGACCAATTTGTTACTTTGTATATGTGGTTGCAAGGGGGAAAAAGATGATCATATCTAATGGTTTGTCATAATTTCAAACAATAGATAAATCTATAACAAGAATAATCACTTTGTGAACAAGATGTGAAATGAGTAGAGAGTTACAGCCCAGTATTGAAAGTAGCATTGAGATCGAGTAATCGAGAACTTTTCAAGTTATGTTAAGTTGTTAACCTTCATTCTTTTTCTTTCTTTCTTTATTTCTTTCTTTTTGTTTTTTTTTCTTACAACTAGTTATGTTGTCCATAAAATGTACAAACAGCAATAAATATCAGTGCAAAAAGGACTTCTCCTAGAAGTCCGTTTTCACATTCTTCCACAAGTCCCATATCTGTACACAGTTACCACAACTCTAATGGATGAACTGTGACATTCTAAAGGAAGATTAAAAGGGAGAACAAAGCATAAAAAAGATTAATTGCTAAAAGAAAAACTTAGACCAGAAATGGGATAGAGGGAGTACATATATCTTTATCCCTTCGTTCCATATGTAACCTCAAATTCTGGATAGAATACAGCAAGGCTCCTTTAACAGGAAATAGAGGAAAATGCAACAGAGTTTCACCTTCAATGCTATGGACAACAGTCAACATTAGGGTCTATTGGTTTATACCCTACTTGTGCAGGACATTCACCTTATGGGTCAATTAACAATAACATCAATCCATTTGGTAGATGTAAAGGGGTTTAAGCCCACATGCCTAAAATGCAAAAACTGAACAGTCTGATGCATGTAATTACTGAAAATTTCATCCTTGATTAGCAGCATTCCTTGTTTCTAACGATCTTGAATAACCCTTTTTGCTTTCATAAGAAACTTGTACTAGGAAAATTTCTTGGTTCACATTCTTTGGAATTGACAAGTGCAATCTTTTTTTGCAGACCCCATGGTTGGATGAAAGACATGTTGTTTTTGGACATGTCATTGATGGGATGGACGTTGTTCGGAAGCTTGAATCACAGCATTATGTAATTGATTAACAGCATCTGCTTGTAAAAGGCTTGGCTCTTGCTCATTCATTAAGTAAATGACCCAAATTCGAATTCAATTCACAAGCTTGTTTAGTAAATGTGAACCTGAACAAGGGCGATCTTGGTCTCAGCTTGGTTCATTTGCAGCGAAAATGGGTGCTAATTTTTTATTTTTTTTGGTTTTTAAATTTTGTGTCCAGTAAAATCACTCTAGCGTAGGTCAATGTTATGTTTGATGCTAATCTTCAGAAACTATATAAAAAGAAATTTTCGTACTGCTATTTCTTGCCATAGCTGCGGTCGAATTTGTTCTATTTAGGGGAAGAGTTCCATTATATAAATATTAGATTTTGTCATTTAGAGTTATGTTATATTTTGTTTATTATGTTCTTGTAGATTTATGGGGACCCAGAACCAGCAGATATAGTGTTCACCTCTGGGGCTAATGTTGAAGTTGAATAAACATAACAACGCAAGTCAAATTTACAGGTGCTAGTCCACTTCTCATCTTTTATTTTTTCATAGATCTAATCTTATTTTACAGTTTAATGTGAAAACCATGTTTCTGAAACAAATTATTTATAAACTATGTTTTCTGGAAAAAAAATTGTTTATTGATCTAGACGATGGTCTGGCTGAATTAAGTAAGTCTGTAGGAAGACATGCTAAATTTGTGTCTGATATGTGCAAATTTACCGAGACTAGCATGTGAAGTCTGATGGCGTATTACGTATATGGTAACTCCTCTTTATAACTTGGACGGTCCTACAATTACCTGTTTAGTTTTTTATGAATTGCCTTCAATATTTCATTTCACTGAAATAGGTTCTGTGATGTTTGGTAAATTCAGGAATTTTCCTTCATGACCCAGTAAGTTTTATGGCTCTAGTTAGGCCTGATCTGTTTACATACAAGAAGGGGGTTGTGAGGGTCGAGACACAAGGCATCTGTATAGGCCATTCGTTAATGGACCAAGGAATAAAAAGGTATGTGCTACTAGAGGCTTTGTAATGTTTCTGTGCTGTGCTGCATATTTTTTTAAAAAAAAATTAAAGTTGTGATAATCTGATACAGATGGAACTCAAGTAATCCAGCTATTCCCCTGTTTCTGTTGCATGGACAGATAATGTGGATGAGGTTCTTGCTTGCATCATGAAATGATGGGAGAAGGTTGATAATGATGGTATACTTGTATTTTGGGAGAAGGTTGTTTTGCACATGATTAGGTAGTGCACGACATCTTAATTTTATGGATAGTTTGGTATATTTTGTGGATGTAGTCAAATTTGTAATTCAATGTACGTATTAGTAATTATATTGAAAAGTGAATTTGAAACTGTAATTGTATGGTATTATTGGGATGTATGGTATTTTGAAACATAGAATGCTTATATTTTGGCTTTAAATATTGTGGATTGTGTTTTTTAAATAGACAACGCTTTTAGAAAAAACGTTATCTAATGTGTCAAATAGACAACGCTTTTTAGAAAAAATTGTTGTCTAATGTGTATAATAGACGACGCTTTAAAAAAAAACGTTGTCTAATGTGTCAAATAGACAACGCTTTTTAAAAAAAGCGTTGTCTAATATGTGCAGTAGACAACGTTTCTTTGAAAAAGCGTTGTCTAATGTGTCATAAGACAACGTTTTTTAAATGTTGTCTATTTGTGTCTAATAACGTTCTCTATTTGCCAAATAGACAACGCTTTTTTGAAAAAATGTTGTCTAATGTGTTAAAAGACAACATTTTTTAAACGTTGTCTATTTGTGTCTAAAAAGCGTTGTCTATTTGACAAATAGACAACACTTTTTTGAAAAAACGTTGTATAATGTGTCAAAAGACAACGTTTGAAAAAACGTTATTTATTTGTGTCTAATAGATGACACTGTTAATCACGACACTTTTGGGGGACTTATTACAACGCCTTTTAAACGTTGTCTATTTACTTTTTTCTACTAGTGAGGAATTAAAGTTGAACTCGTACCTGAGGAAGTTAGTTTCTACGAGGGTATGAATCTAATATTTATCTATTTCGTTTTAATTAATAAATGTGCATAAAGGATGATCCGGGTATATGGTTTGTAAAATTTTAAAACTCTGATTTACCATGCTTCTGATATTTTAATACAATTTGATTATGTTCACGAATCTTACAAACCTAACAGTAGGCGCATCGCAAGAGCAGGTAGATATATGTTGTGTTCAACGTACCAGGTTAGACGTTTTTCAATTTCTCTGTGTTGTATGAACTTGACATGATTATCTGAATTATAGATTATACCTGTTGAATTTTGGAAGTCAACTTATGACAAAAACAGATTGAGTTTCGGAATTCAGTCTGGATGTGATATGTGATATGCTAAATCTATAAATTGTATTTTGAAGTTATAATGCATGCCTAATATTACTATGAACTGAGCATGAAAATGAAAGTATGTGTTATGTGATGCATGAAAACTGTTAATTTTGCTGGGATGTCGAGCTCAATCTTGCAAAAATAAACCTTTTGCAGGTTAGGGTCACAATGCAATACTACATGTTATCTGGATGATAAGGATCAGTAGACATGCAAGGAAACAAATTTTCTTTAGCTAGAAATATTGTTTTGATCCATGCTTAAAGTTTTTAATGTCTGTAGTTAACAGTTTGTGATGTGTGATGTAATGTCAGGTTGTAAATATATTGAATTATTCGACATATAAGGATATTGTAATATGACGTGTATTCTTATATAATAACTCTGATATATTGATCGTGAAATAAATGCGATTATGAAATATAGGGAATCGTAAAGGTTGCGATTCAGGGAATAAAAGAAAGAAGACATAAAATTTTAATTATTCCGTATTTTTATTACTTATAACATCGAATAATATTGAAAAACTAGTGCCAGATAGTTTCCAACACACAAGATCGGGATTGAAGAATAATTATGATTTTGGGGTCGTTACACAAACATAAGTTGTGGCACTTTTATTTGATTAGAGAGAAGAAGTCACTATATAGATAGTGGACTCATTAAGAACAACATTGCATATCCATTTACTGAAATTTATCCAACTGCAAGATGATCGTCACTTAAAGAATATGATTATTAGATACCATGATGATTGACTTTAGTGTAAGTGAGAGATTGAAAGGAGTATGCACGTAAGTCGATGTGAAATAAATTTAGTACATCTTTTTCAAGTGAAGTAAACTAGTAGAAAAAAATGAATAGATAATATTTAAAAAACGTTGTAATAAGTCCCCAAAAAATATCATGGTTAGCAGTATCATCTATTAGACACAAATAAACAACGTTTTTAAAACGTTGTCTTTTGACACATTAGACAACGTTTTAAAAAAAACGTTGTCTATTTGACACATTACACAACGTTTTTTTTCTAAAAAATGTTGTCTATTTGACACAATCCATAACGTTTTTCTTAAAAAAACGTTATTTATTTGACACATTACATAACATTTTTTTTAAAAAAAGTTGTCTATTTGACACAATCCATAATATTTTTTTTAAAAAAAACGTTGTGTATTTGACACATTACACAACGTTTTTTTCTAAAAAACGTTGTCTATTTGACACAATCCACAATGTTTTTCCTAAAAAATATATTTGACACAATACACAACATTTTTTTTAAAAATGTTGTCTATTTGACACATTACGCAACATAAGATGAATTACTCACAATTAGTGAATGATTTAGAACTTGTATTTTCAAACATCAATCATAAGGAGAATAATATTACAAAAAGAAAAAAGAATCATTTTGAATCGAATATAGTAAAATCTATTATTACAAAAAGAATGTGGAAATGTTACAATAATTTCTTTTCAACTTTAGATCTTGAAATGATCCACTAAAAAGTAAAGCAAAAAAGAATAAACTATATTTGAGGTAGTCAGAGAAAATCACTTAAAGCATTGAAGACTTCAGATCCATACTTTGTCTGACCGGAAGGTGTTATCCTTCATTCAGGTTGATATTTTAGTGTGGTTGTCACGAGTTCTAAGAAATTTGCTCTCGCTATCCTCCTCTTCGCTGTTCATGATAGCAGGAAAAGTAGCTGTTGGTGTTGGGAGGCGTCGGTAACTCCATGGCTCTGATGACTTTGAATCCAAAGATTTCTCAAGAGTTGACAAAATATCCAATGAAGCAGTAGCAATTGCATGTGTTGAGACTGTAAGAATATAATCAAGGTTGCGAATTACCTCACGAATATTAGCTTGGGATCTGAAACACAAAGATACAGCTATATATAGCTTGGGATCTGAAACACAAAGATACAGCTAGCAAATAACAGAAGTAAATAATAGAAGACATGTTCATAATTGCAACTCTGCAGCTTTCTTGTATATTTTGGCTCCCAAAGAACGGAGATATATGGCGAACGGAGATAATACATAAGCTGATGCATACAAGCTCAAAAGGCCGGAGTTTAAGAGGTTAGCTCAAAGGGTTCTCAATTCAATGAAAGACCTATACTTTAGTTGTTTTAATTATTTTTAAAGTTTGGATATGTGCACTTCTTTTCCTAAAATTTCCCTGCAGTTTCTCTACAAAACACATCTCAGCAATACCTCAATAACATACCAAAGAAAAGTAAAACCCATACAGATTTACCAGTCATTTTCACATATCAGAATAGAGAACAGCAAGATTATCAATTTTTTCAGTTTATCTAAACCCTCCTCCAACCTGCATCAACCACATTTTGTCAAAATCCAACTCTGGTTAGAACCAAGATAAACAACCCGGGCAGACAATTTCTGCTGGCAATCTATTAAGTAATAACATCACCCAAACTAAAAGGTGCAAGTGTTATTGAAGTAATCAAGCATCTAAAATAGTTAAGCAGGTAACACCCCCTCCCCCCAACCCAAACCAGAGAGAGAAGAAGAAGCAAAAAAATCACAATAAACCAGAAGATCAATCAAGAAAGAAAATTAATAGAACATACATCAAGATAACTAACTAGTATCACACACACACACACACAACAGAATACCTGAGAGCATAAGAGAACATATTGCTGCAAAGCCACGGAATGCAAAAGGGGTTCTGTTTCTGCATATCCTCTTGTAAAATTTGAGCCAATACCAAATGGGTGAAAGTTAACTCGATCTGAAGGACTCTGTTGTCCTGCAGCTGAAAATATAAGCATCAAGGACATAACAAAACTAGTTAGTGTAAGAGATGCTAAGTACTTAATTGCTTCAGGGTCTTGGCCCAATCTTTACCCACATCCCTTGTGTAACAAGAGGGTGGGGTTTCAAACCTTGGCAGTGGGAAAGGTTAAGTGTGTGTGTTTAAATAATGTCTTAAACTAGCAAACAAAAAAAATACTTGCTTCAGGAAATGGATAATGGAAACCATCCCCAACTATTTTAAGTTAGTGTACCTTCCTCTTCATTACAAAAAGTTTCATCAACATGTGGTGAGGTCCCATCAAGACATTGCTCCCTTTCACTTAATTCAGCAGAACTTTGGCAGCTATGTGTGCCATGATCTTCTTCTTCGACATCAGACATTACAAGTTGCTTATCAACAATCGTACTTAATCTATGTATCAATATGGATACTCCTCCCTGATCAACTTGTCTTCTGTTATTTAATTATAACAGAAAAATGGAAAGTTGATAAAGGTTGGGCAAAAAAATACTACTGACCTGCCAAAATGAGTAGCAACCATCGACTAATTTATTTGTTCGCCCTTGAAATCCTCCCTCCACTCCTTGTCTAAATACCACCCAGTCCTAATATAACAAATGTATGAACGACATAAATTTAAAGGATATCATCACTAGAAATCATCACAACAAGGATTACATCGAATAAACTAAACACTCGCACTCGACAGCTTTCTGTGCCTACGATATTTAGTTGGCAATTCCCACTTTAGCTCTAGTCTGATATTCATTTTATGTGCTTCATAGTGTTTTAGGCTTTAGCTTCTATTATTTGATTCCACATTAATATTTGTATTTATATTTACTCGATGAAAAACCACACTGATAAAATTTATACTTCATCGATGAAAAACCTCAATTAAGCATCAGTAATTCAGTACAGATCTGCAATCCTCACCTTTAAGTACTCCAACTCTGACATGCTTTCAGAAATGAGTGTATACAGTGACCTTAATCCTGCAATAGCAATAAATAAGGTTAAATACCTTGCCGGAAAAGAAAAAAAGGATTAAGCTTTGATACACCATAAAGCAACTTATATGGATCTTAATTAAACCATGAGATAGTTTGGTCAAGGAAGAAAAAAGAGATTTCCGGTAGAAATCTTTACAATAATTAATTAGGAAAAATAATGCACCTTAAAATGTTAAAACCCATGGTCTAAGTTTTGTTTGCTGAAAACTCGTTTCCATTGGCAAACAAATGGCAGATGCCACCTAACTGGTGGTCTCTAATCAACTCCACTTTAACATTTAAAACTTACTTCTTTATCGTAATTTGTCAGAACTTAAAGTTCATGAAAGAAAATGAAGAGATTTACCTAAAATGGCAAATAGATTTGAAGAGAAAACAATGAAAGGATCTCGTGTAACACCAAAAACTGCTGGTATAGAGTCTACCTAAAAAAAGAGAACCAAAATTAACAGTAAGCAGAATACCAAGAACTGTTTGATAATGTATGCCTGATATAGACCAGGGACGAGGAAAACCTATCGCAAATGCAATATCACTGAGTTCAATAACTGCTACTATGAGAAGTAAAGGGGTATCCTGCCCAAAATGTTTGACGCCTGTTAGAGATCAAGTGACAAAAAAATTAAGACAAATTAATCACTTTTTAATTCTAATGAGCTGATAGATGGCATAGGCTGGTTAACAGAAAATAATTCAACACTTTTAGTGCATTTAAAATTTAACCATGTTTACATATCTAAGTATGGCTATGCCTAATACATGGTGCAGCAGTATCACTGGCGCCAGATTACCATGTTCAAACATAGGACCTTAAGCTCAGAAGCAAAGGATTTCCATCAGGCCCAGCTAAGTCATTAAGCAAGACATCAGGAAATAAGTTTGTCCCAACATAGTACCTTAACAGAAATGAGTAGTGAGGAACAAGCAACTAGTAACAAAAATATAATAACTTTTGATTCAAACTATAAAACTTGGCACAACCAATCCCAATCAAGGGATTCATCATCATTGCTAACCACCAGAGAGGATTAGTGATAAATCCAGAGGCATGAAAGAAGACCATTGAATTTTTTACTTATTTTTGTTGAGAACGGTTAAGTAGTGATGTATGTGCAGTTGAGTTTGAAGGAGAACAACTGGAAAGCAACTTAACTAAAAATTCATAAAGTTCCTATCTCTTTGCATTTGTTATAGAAGATTGGAAGACATGACCACACATTTTCAAGCTGCGTTACAAGGTCAGATAGATATCATTAGTAAGTAAAAAAGTAAGGGTGAACATAAACTAAAACAATGAAACAGAAGTAAAACTAAGGGGACTTCAAGAAGTGAATATGACAAAATGTATGGTGAGCAATTCAGAGCAAAAGAGGAAAGAAGTCTATTGCCAGATAATGAGATAAAGATAGTTGAAACGAATAAGATGTTCTGAAGGGGACATGAACATGAGAAAGGATCATGAACAGTTCATTGTCTGTTTCATAAAAGCTATTATATATTTCATAAAAAAGGCCATTTATAGAAAAAGTTGGCACAACCAATCATGAGAATGCAGGTTTCAATAAGTGGAGTAAAACTAAAGTGGCTACTATCAGTTTATTGTCTATTTTATTTTTCATATGTAATTTTTGGCCCCAAGTATTGGGCTAACAGTTCATTCTTCCCAGAACACCATATTTGAGAGGTCATTATTGAAATATCCTTTTCTAAAGTCAATAGTCCAAAATAAGAAAAAAATAAAATTAGAAGAGTGCCCAAGCCTACATGTAGGTTACAAAGGATAAATTCTGACATCAACTTAGTGGACATATTTGCGCACGTACATAATCCTGGCGGTCTAAGCATAGACGAACCTGCAATGTTTGTATTTGATGTGCCAACATTATCATCCATATAATCCTGGATACTAAAGAAGAACTTGGAATAAAAGAAATAGAAAAGATCACATACTTGTTCAAGAATGAAAGCTATTTTTTCGGTCTTTGCCATTGCACCAAATGTTTCAATCCGTCAGTCAAAACCATTACATGACGGAGTTACTGGAATAGTTAAACCACTCTATGCATATTTACAATAATACCAAAAAATTAAAATATGAGAAATCATGAAGACAATATCATCATACACTGACCGCAATTTCTTGCATCAAATCTGCAGCCTCAGCTATATTCCCTTGTTGTTCCTTAATTTTTGCAAGTATCTTGATCAACCTTGCCCTCTCTATCTCAACATAAATCTACCACAAACAAGTGTCATCAAGAAAGGAAAGATATTTAAATTCGTAATAAAAATTCACCTTGCCCAGCAGATACACTGTTAAGTGTTTTAATCAGCTCTGTCTTAGCTTCAACATCTGGTGTTTCGTCAATATATTGCATTTCTTGCTGGACCATTGCAGTGACAGCCTGTTTGAACAGCATTCTCAAAAGGAACATTAGAAAGTTATTCAGAAAAAGAAAAAAGCTTTACAAAGAAAACCATCAGCATATTGTACAACAAACCAATCATATTCACAAAGAAATATAATTAAACAAATATAACACTAGATCTTAGTGAAAATCCTCACAAAATCCCCTTAAATAAATGAGGGAAAAACATGTTGTAGATCATTATCCAGCAATCAAAAGGAAATAAGACTAATTAGAGGTAAAATGTTACTGAATTAGTGGTTCTACCACACACACATCATGTCAATTCTTCCTAGCATCAAAGCACATGTCTATACATAAGACGGTATCTAATTAGATGTCTGGTACTGTTAATTACATTCATTATTCCTTAAAACACAATAAAATAGGCAGAATTATCTGAACTCAATAAGGAAGAGACGGTGCCTCACCTCGTTCTGCTTGCAGTATTCCACATCTGTCCAGCAATCCTCACTCTTAACAACGTCCGCTGGCCAGTAACGGCTGGGAACAATGGCCGAAATGGATGAGGTGAGAACAACGTGCTGAACACCAAGCTCCTTTGCCGCAGTGAACACATTGATTGTGCCCTTAATTGCTGGTGCTAATAGCTCCTTCTGAAACACTGAGTATTAAACATAGAGCATATATATCTACATAATACTCTTTCCATTCCCATAAAAGAGTCACCTTTGAGTTTGATCAAAGTAACATTGAGAAATTTATTTAAAATTTTGAAATAATACTTCTTGTTTAAGTAATACTTCTAATTAAATTAAGTAAGTAATACTAACTATTGGATTCATCAAAATCAAATAAATTCAAGCCAATTTGAAATTTTAGGATTTCGCAAATTCACTACTAAGAATACTCTTTTTGTGTTGTGTATAAACTATATACATATATGTAGAGGAGAGAAAAGGACGGAGGACCTCGGGATCAAGGACTCTGTCGACTATGCAGGGAGAAGCGAGATGAAAGACACCGGTGGTGCCATTAACGGCGGCGACAATGGAGTCGTACTCGAGGAGAACGATTTGGAAGAGACGAAGACGCGATTGTTCGTCTGTTCCGTGCTCTAAGGCTTGGAGATGCTTTGTTTCTCTCTCGTCATCCTCTCTTGCACAAAACAAGCTCTCGATTAATCTTCAGAAAATGAAATTGAAGACGAATATATATATATATATATAGAGAGAGAGAGAGAGAGAGTGGGGAAGAGAGTACTGAGATCTTTGACGGTGGCGTGGACGGTGTAGCCACGATCGAGTACGAGACGAACCAGCCACGAACCAATGAAGCCGCTACCTCCTGTTTCCCACTTCCTGCTCTTTCTTCACATTAGTCCGGCGAGTTGAAATCGCCGCCTTTCTCCGGCTAGTTGGTACAACAGTGGGCATTTCAGGTACCTCACTTTCCTTCGATTGGACCGGGACTGTCTTTCTGGTGCTACGAACAGCAGGGGCTTCATTCCCATCAAGAGAAGGAAGGATCGGCAGTCTGGGTGGCCTGAGAAGGCATAAAACCCTCTTTTTCTCTTCTATTATTCTCTAACAGCCACAACCCTCTTTCTCCCAACCGTGTCCCTCTCTCTCCTCTGCCTCTATTTCAGCCAAGCACGAGGCCTCCGTGTTTTTTAATAGCCTCCGTGTTTTTTTTACAAAAATAACGTTTTCTTTAAAAAAAAACGTTAGTTTTAAACCAAAAATTACAATATTTTGTAATCAGAAAGTTTTTACATATCCAATCACAATATTTTGTCAAAAAAACGTTGTAAACAAAAAAATCACAACATTTTTTATAAAAAAATTGTTGTTTAAGTATTATTTTTTAATTATTTTGTAGTAGTAACTTATTAAGATTTACAGATTTATTTTTTGTATGGCGTATGTGAAATTAGTATATTTCTCTGGTGCGCGGTTTCTCTAAAGCTGCAAGTGACTTTATCACGTGAAGATGGCTTCACTAAATTTTCTAAACTTGTAGAGGTAGTGACCTCCAATTTCTGCTCTCATGAAACTAACTTCTACTTTATGCCAGTCCCTTTGAGCTTTGACCTAATCTTGAATTTATCCTTAATAAACTCATGCTAACTTACACATCTTTACATGTTTAATCCTACTTTATTGTCACATTCTCTTTAGTTTATAAAAATTCTAAATAAAATGAGATGTATTTATAGTTATATATGCATATAACTATTAATTAATATAACAATACCTACAATCTCCCAACCTCACTGCAGTACCAATCTTACACCAACAACTCTTCAACAGTCTTCTCTTTCCCTTACCTACACTATGGCCTGCAGATTGCTCACCTTCTATGTGTCTCTGGTTTCACTTTTAACCCAATTCAGTACTCCGGCAGTAAGTCAATGGCTAGAAAAGTTACTTGGAAATCAAGGGGAATGGCAGCTCTTACATGCCAGTATCGGTATATCCGCCATGCATATGCAACTTTTACGTAACAACAAAGTAGTTATGTTTGATAGGACTGATTTTGGTTCTTCTAATCTTTCTCTTCCTAGCGGCCACTGCCGGATTGATTCCTCGGAAGTCATCCTCAAAAGAGACTGTTCCGCTCACTCTATAATGTACGATATCGGAACTAACACGTTCCGAGCTTTGATGGTCCAAACCGACACGTGGTGCTCCTCCGGCGCTGTCCTTCAAAATGGAACCCTAGTTCAAACTGGTGGATATAATGATGGTGATCACGTTGTTCGGACGATAGTCCCGTGTAATGATGGAAGTTGCGATTGGGTTGAGTTCCCTGGGTATTTGTCCGAACGTAGATGGTATGCCTCAAACCAAATACTTCCGGATGGACGTATTATTATCATAGGTGGGCGGAGACAATTCAACTATGAGTTTTATCCTAAAAGCGCCCAAGGTTTACCTCATTTTTATTGGCTCAATTTTCTTAGAGAAACAAGTGATGAAAGCGAAAACAACTTGTATCCATTTGTGCACTTATTACCTGATGGCAACTTATTTATTTTCGCAAACACTAGATCAATAGTGTTAGACTACAAAAAAAATCGTATCATGAGAGAATTCCCTTCCATTATTGGAGATGATCCTCGGAACTACCCTAGCTCGGGCTCATCTGTCTTGCTCCCAATAGATGAAAATGAAAATGGACCAATCGTAATTGAGGTAATGATATGCGGTGGCGCACCCCACAATGGGTTTCCAAGTGCAATCCTTGGGACGTTTATAAGGGCAAGTTCTACTTGTGGACGGTTGAGGATTAGTGATGAAAACCCTAATTGGGTAATGGAAACCATGCCGTTAGGTCGCGTAATGGGAGATATGTTACTTCTTCCGAACGGCGATGTAATTATTGTCAATGGTGCAGGATCTGGTACCGCTGGCTGGGAAAATGCACGAAATCCGGTGACAAGGCCAGTGATTTACCATCCAAAGGGTACGGAAAATAGCCGGTTCTGGGTAATGAAAGCGGCTAGTAGGCCACGACTTTACCATTCAACGGCGATTTTACTAACAGATGGACGGGTTCTAGTTGGAGGAAGCAATCCACATGTCTTTTACAACTTTTCTGGCGTACAGTACCCTACTGATCTCAGCTTGGAGGCCTTTTTGCCACCTTATTTAGCGGAGGGATATGACCAGATACGCCCTACAATTGTGCATATAGACGAGGTTTTGGGATACAATCAATCATTTAATGTGATTTTCAGAGTGCCCACGTTTCTTAAGATGGGGATTGTATCGGCTAGAATCATTGCACCATCCTTCACAACGCATTCGTTTGCGATGAATCAGAGGATGGTGGTGTTGAAGCTAGTTGAGCTTTCGCCTACTAAATTCGATGTTATTAGATTATCAGTCGTTGGCCCATCAACACCTGAAATTGCGCCACCTGGGTACTACTTGTTGTTTGTGGTGCATGCAGGTATACCTAGTTCTGCTATGTGGGTCAAGATTCAGTAATTAATAGATATGCTTGTGTACTTTATTTTAATAAATGCATGTAGTCCGAGTGTTGCTACCAATAATCACCTTAGACTGTAATGTAATGTAGTGTAACAGTACTGTTTATATTAACTACTCCCTCCGTGTCAAATTAATTGCTCAATTTTGACTTTTTTTAGTCAAATTGACTATTTTTTAAAACTATTTTGTGTACCATTTTTGACAAAATATAGGTGAAGAGGTTATAACAAAAAAAAGTATATATAATTTACTACTAATACCAATTTTTATAATGTTAAAAATATATTTATACATGCTTAATTATTAATTTTAAAAATAGTCAATTTGACTAAAAAAAGTCAAAACTGAGCAATTAATTTGGGACGGAGGGAGTACTTCTTAACTAAGCAAATCTAGCATATTGTATAATAGCCACAATGTTTTCTTTCTTCTCAACCCCGACCCCCACCTGAAGACGAATTATGTGTTCGGTCCCCAAAAACGTTGTAATAGGTTCTAAAAATGTCGTGGTTAGCAGTGTTATCTATTAGACACAAATAGACAATGTTTTTAAAACGTTGTCTTTTGACACATTAGATAACGTTTTTTCTAAAAAACGTTGTCTATTTGACAAATTATGTAAGACCCAACTTTTATGAATAAAGATTTAATTTTTTATATATATTATTTCAAAATAAGCAAGTGATTATAAAATATTCATTGTTGTCGGGGAATATTCGTTTGGTCGTTGAATATTCTTGTTGTCGGGGAATATCTGTACGACGACGCAGCTATTTGTGGGCCCCACAACGGAATAACTGTCGAATAATGAAAGCGACAAAAATAACGTTTTTATAAATAACGGTAAAACTGTTACGGTTAAACTGTTGAAATACCCGGTGATAAAAATACAGTAATACGCGTTGTGCACAGTAGCACACGGTATTGCACAGTATTTCGAATTATTAGTTCTTACGTAAGAAGTCACTTACTCAATAATTGTTACAGTAATTACTGTTCAATATTTTATATTATTGATTCAATAATTGCATGATATTTTATTGGTTCAATAATTGCTATGTTGCTATTTTATATGATTGATTCAATAATTGCTACGTTGATATTTTATATCAATAATTGCTACGTTGCTATTTTATATGATTGATTTAATAATTGCTACCGTTGATATTTTGTATTATTGATTCAATAATTGTTACTGCACAGTATTTCACATTATCAAATCAATAATTCATATTATTTGAATAATATTATTATATAGCATTATTGACAATGTCTAAGAAAGTTCTGTCTAGGAGGGGTTATTTAATTGCGCGCCAGTAAGGAGAAATCCTTATCGGAAGGCCCCCTCTTTCTTGGGAATGACCTGGTTGTCAATATTGTAGCTCTGTAATATTATTTGCGAATAATTAATTATTGATTTATATGATAAGGAAATATTTATTTTGTGGATATAAAAGAAGGAATTAGTGCTGATGTGTTTTTATCAGTATTTTGGTGTGGAAAATCATCCGTTTGTGGATTTCGGCCATTTTCGGTTGGGAATTTGAAAAAACTTTCTTCTACAAAATTGTAGAGAATTAAATTTCCCATGAAAAGGACATATAATTTGTATTTTTCTGATAAAATGGTTATTTATTATGAATTATTGAAGTTGCAAAAATAAATATTTTTTTAAATAAAATGGTGGGCCCCACTTTTGTCATTTGTTGGTTAAATGTTGATTCTTTTTCAAAATCCCACGAGTGTGCTGAGGAGAAGCAGACGGGCGCAAAAGTCTACTTTGACATCCTAAGTTTTTCCTATAAATAGGGTGCTTAGGTTAGAATTGAAAATCACACCAGAATCAGAAGTTTTCTCTCTCTATAATATCGAGCGTATTTTTGTGAGTATTTAGATACTTTGAGTGTTACTATTCAGTACAAGTTTCCTTCGGTATTATATCTGATATTCTAGCTAGAAGTACTATTCTTTTGAGGTAAGGGATGTTATTTTCTTTCGTAAATGCTGTTATTCTTTTCAATATCATTATACCAAATTATTGGCATGAATTTTATTATGAAATTCTTACTTTTTCCGTTGGGGTTACTATTAACGAAAAAAAATTAAATTTTCTTCTATTTGTCCAAGTTGCTTGTTAAGGTTCTTATCTTTGATTGGATCTAAGTTTTGAGCTTTATTCTTGAATTTTGCTCCACAATTGATTATTACGAAGTATTTTTGAATTGGATAAACTAAAATACGAATCCTTAATCTTTGTCCTTTATCTCACTAGATTCGTTTTTAAAAATATTTTTCATCATCCTCAGTTCTAAATGGTGATATAACTGAATATCTTTGGCCTGTAGAGCAAAGATGAATGATTACCTGATGAATATCTTTGGCCCATAGTGCAAAGATGAACAGGTGTTGAGATGAGCATGACCACTGGTGATACAAATGAATATCTTTGGCCCGTAGTGCAAAGATGAATATTTGATTTGAGATATATATTGATTGATGTTACAGGAATAAAATATCGATGATGAACTTTTAAGTCATAGAAGATATTAGACTTCATTCTCTACTTAACTCTTCTAATAATTTGTTATTTCCGCTGCGAATATTGATCTAAAACTTGTTGTCAATAATATTTTATCTGAATTGTTGAAGACTAACGTTGATTTATTTTTCATTATCTTAGTCGTAATATTCTTTACTGGGCTAGTTGAGCTCACTCTTTTCATCTATTGTCCCCTTTAGGAAGTGAGAATGTCGCAGGAACTAGTCGGGGGACAGAGTGATGGTCCGAGTTAGAGCAGTAGTAGTCCTCACAATTTCTAATAAATAGTGTGATAATAATTGTAATGAGGACTTAGTTTGAATGTTAATATTTTTTACATATTTGTATTGACACTCACAGTTGTGTGGTCGTATTTTGCACGACCGTATGATATAAAAGATTGTATTTGAATTCTGTACCATGTATTTGGTGACTCAGAATGGGTTGGGTTGACTGGACCTATTCTGGGGGCGTCACAGTTGATATCAGAGCTTAGGGATATGATCTTTGGTGGAGATCGGAGAATAGAACTAGAAGGGGAGAGACGAGTAAATCCTTCACTAGTATGTCCTACCTAAGCTTATGTGGTATTTAATTGGTTAGTCGGAGCATAGGGTTATTATGTAATATGTTAATTTGTTTAATTAACCCTTATTTTATGGCAGTATTTGAGAATGGCAGCTGAGAATGTTAACAATGAAGTGAATGAGACCGTGGAGACACCTTTAATCACCAACCAGGAGAACGTGCAACAAGAAGGCAATGTTCATCCTGAAAACAACACTGATCAGACGATAAACGATGAGATGTTTAGAAGCTTTTTGCAGTTCATGCAAAACCAGAAGAGGGAAACTCGTGTGCACAATACAGGTGGAGATAATAACAACACGTGAATTGTCACTGCCAAGCAGTTCAAAGAATTGGGACCACCAGAGTTTTTAGGCAAGCCGGATCCAATCAAGGCAGAGACGTGGGTTAAGCAAATTACCAAGATATTTGATGTCTTGGGATGCACGGAGGAACAGAAGGTTCCATTCGCCACATTTATGTTCCGCGGAGAGGCAGATTACTGGTGGGAATCCGTGAAGCGTACCAAGCCTGCCGCACTCAAGATGTCTTGGGAGGAATTTCAGAAACTGTTCAATGACAAGTACTTTTCAGAAAGTATTCGTCATATGAAGGAAGTAGAATTTATCAGACCCGAACAAAACAACATGACTGTGTCCCAGTACGAGGCTAAGTTCGCGGAGTTGTCCAGGTTTGCACCTCATTTGGTAGAGAATGAAGAACGTATGACGCGGATGTTTCTGAGAGGTTTGAAACCAGAAATACGTCAATACCTCATTTCTCACAAATTTTCTCTATATTCGGATGTAGTGAACAGGGCCCAATTGTTAGAACGAGATAGTGATTATATTCAACCAAGGGACAACAACCAAGGTTGTACCAGTGGCAGCAGTCATCGAAGCAATGACAACCAGCGGGGAGGAAAGTATGACAGAAGCGGTAACCACTCCGGTGGTAATTGTGGCCATGATAGTAGAAAAAGCGAATCGGGGGGAGATTTCAAGAAGAGAAGGTATAACAATGAGAACGTGAAGACGTCGACATCAGCACCAGCATTAACTGTTTCTAGGGGAGGAGAACGACCATCAGTCGTATGCTATAAATGCGGGAAAGAGGGACACATCAGCCCAAACTGCCCACAACAATTCAAAGCATGCTATAACTGTGGAAAAGAAGGACATATAGCTCGAGATTGTCCTGTTGCGAAACCAAGTCCAGCGGGGGTGGTGATTCCCAAGGCGGTTTCGGACAAGTCAAAGTCGGTGATTCCTGGAAGAGCGTTTGTCGTGACAGCCCAAAACGCGAGAAATCCACACGAGGTGATTACGGGTAAGCTAATCATAAACTCTTGCGAAGTTTACACCTTGTTAGACACCGGTGCTTCCCATTCTTTTATTTCACCTGCTTGTGCTCAACGTTTGAACTTGACTTCTGATAAATTAGACTTTGACTTATCTGTTGCAACTCCGTTGGGAGAAACCTTTGTTACATCCACTGTAACGACCTTGAATTTTTAAACTCAATTATTAACTTAATATGTGATTTTAAATTTTTATGAGTTAGTTTTGTGAACTTATTTAAACCTTATGTGGTGGTGAGAATTTGTGAAATGATTAAAGGAAGTCACTAATGAGTTATTTAACTTAGTGGACTAGCCCTGAGATTTTAATATCAGAAAATTGATAAGATTATTAATAATTAAATATTCAACTTATTTGAATATCGTGGCAGGATTTGAACGTGTTTGATGAATTTCAATTATGAGTAATTAATTGATAACGTGTTGATTAATAATTATTATGAATGAATAATAATTAATGAGTAAGGGATTAATGAATATAATAATATTATATTTACTTGGTTAATTATTTTATATAAGCATGTGATAAGTAAACCTTGCAATATATGGTAGTTAACTATATATTATATATTGTACAAGGTGACGCATTAATACGTCTATATATTATATATGTAGACTATATAGTATGATTAATTAGTATGTAAACAATTGTTAACTGATAATGATTTCAATAAGTTATTATAATTATAATAATAACAGTTATGGTAATGAGTAATGATAATACCCAATTAAATTATAGTTGGTATTAAGGAAAATGTGCATGGATTATATGTGGTGTACCCCTATTTGATACATTGTGTTATTAATTGAAATGACATTGTAACCAATTAAATGTATAGACTAAGAATAGTCTAAGTGTATATATTATGTGTATATATGATATAACCCAAGTGTGGTATTTGCAAATGCTGAGTTTGGTCTTGTCCCTAATTGAGAGTCACACCTCAAATTCTTCTCACGTGAAAACAAAAGGCTAGCTAGCTACTCTTCTCCTCAAATTCTTCACAAGACTAGCATATGATCATGGGGGGGAGTGGGGATAATGATGGATTCACCCACCTCCTACCTAATCTACATAAATCAATAGACCCTTGCTCAATCCATTGATTTAATTTAGAAGGTAATTGCATTGTATGGATATTCAATCCTCTATAAATTGAACCCTCCTCTCTTCATTTGATCTTGTTAAGTTAATTGCTAGTTGCTATAAAAAGAGTGTTGTGAGTATATAATCTGATTTTGGTAGCAAGCTCAAGCAAATTGTAATTCAAGAGGTATAATCAATTGCATTCAAGTTCTTCATTCTCTGTAAAATTCCATTCATGCTCTACATTGTCAAATTTCTTAATATGTTGAGATAGATGTTAATTGAACTATTGAATATGTTGGTTAAGTGTTATATGATGATATAAGCTTGTTGGAACTATTTTATGGCTGGAACATGATTAAATTTCGTAATTAATTTGTGAGATGGGTTAGTAACTGCCGAGCCGAAAGCAGCCTGTTCTTGAACTGGTCGGACACCGGCGCAGTTGCGCCGGATTTATACCTGGTGCCCGCGCAGTTGCGCAAGTTCCTGTGGCCAGTTTTGCTTTCTGCTTCTGTTAAGCTGCTGTGATATACTAACATGTGATATACCATTGAAACAAGTATGTGAACATGATTAAACTATAAATATTAGTACAATGACATGGTATAAGTATGTATTCGTTGATGCTACACGTATATGCCATGACCATATATTTTTAAAAGGGAAACTTGTAATTTCAAAAGTAAACCTTGTCATGGACGTATCACGTGAACATTCTGATTTTGTAAACACAATAGTGTGGTTTATATTGTCATGAAATACGAGTCTAAAGTGTGTTCACACACTAGCATACGTGATTGCAAGATTCGGACGATTTCGAAATGAGAAACTTAAGACTTTTGAAAACAAACTTGACCAAGACTTAATGTCTTTTAGATTCTGACCATTTGAGAACGTATATGTGGTTTATATATGAGTTCTAAGACATACGAGTTATGAGCACAAGGCACTTAACAATGTATTAGAAAACTTAGAATGTGAAAGCTAACAACATTAATTACCATGTGGATTACGTATTGATTATACAAGCATGTACATTAGAGTTCGTTATGCCTATAAGTATATTAACATGGACCTCATTTGGTTAAAGTATGGATTTCACATATGCACGTATTCATAGGAAATTAATTTCTAAGGCATGAAATAGGTGGATTAAAGTATACATGTATAGTTTACGCATGAGCGTGCATGTTATATATTGTTTAGCCTTGTTAGGTGATAACATGACCATAGTAACCGATCTTGAAGCATGAACATGTATTAGTTAAAGTATATGAATTAACGGCATGAAAATATGACTTCGAATTGAATATAGAAAGAGCATGCTAGTTTCGAATAAGAAATTATAACTCGATAAGCATGTGTATTGGTTTAATGTTAGTAGTTGCATGCTAGAGTTACGCCGGGACACTTTCAGACCCGAACAATTTGCTTAAATCTGATTTTAACAGTTAGCATATTATGATGCTATAAATAGTATGTTTGATATTGAACGTGATTTTATGTGATAAACTTATACGATAAGTGGATTATTATAAGTATAGACTTATATTAGTTTATAATACTAATTGAAAGGCCGACTTATTAATGTTAGGTTGTTTCGACACAAGTTAATTAAAGCTAAAACTTATTTTTAGCTGAGCAAACAGGCAAGTTTCCTAACTTCATTTAATTGTTATATTGAATGCAAGTATTCTAAATTCTTGCACTACCTTATTCAATGAATTGTGTAAGCTAGTTTCTTAACTTCACTTGATTTGAATGCAAGTTCCCTTACACTCTTTATTGTGCAAGTTCCTATCCTTCTCATATTATATTGAGCAGGTTATTATCGTATTGACAATTAATTATTTAAAGCTTGAACTTTATTTCCAAGTATGCTATTAGGTGGTTTAATTACTTTACAATTATTCCACATCGATTTTATTGATATTCGCACTTGGTGCACTTGAGTTCGTACAATCTTGGACTTGTACCTTATTTAAAAGTTCTATAATTCATGTACTGCGTCAGATAGAGTCTGAACCCTTGTTTGGTCAGACAATTGTATGAAGTTTTATAAAAGCTATCCAGACCAATTGATGGTATGGATTCTTAGACTGAAAAGAACACCCCTTATATATAGGGGAGTACCCCAGGTATCTATTATAAGATACAAATAGTAGAGTTGAATGTTATGCATATACATAGTGTACGCGCGGCTGATCCCCTCAAGTACTTATTCTGTAGCCAGTAACCAAAGGGTCAATCAGCTATTGGTTCCGTAGGAGTTTTATAGTTCAAAAGTCTACTTGACTATCAGTTATTCTAAAAGCAATTATTATTCTGCTTCCGATATTCATATTGTTGAATTCATTGTTAGATATATTCTTGTCATCATGATATATCCTTTATTGTTGTATTTAAACTTGCTGAGCAAACTTGTTGCTCACTCTTGCTATATCATGACTTATATTGTAGTTAAGCCCGAGACTTCAGGGAAGGACAAGGGTAAAGGGAAGATGTAGGATTAGTTTGCAAGGAGCAGACTTTATCTTTATGTTTAATTAAATTACTGTTATGTAATATGAACCCTAATAACTATTCTAGGGTATGTTTGTATTTAGGTTATCTAATCTTGGGACTAGTAATACCTTTTGAATGAACGACATACATTTATTATATTCTGCATTTAGTTATTGTATGTTGTTTAGAGGTGGATATTTGTATTGTTTCGTGACGACTGAACCGGGGTCAGAGGACCCAGATTCGGGGGTGTCAGATCCACAATTTACAAATCTTGCTTGATTCAGATTGGTACCCTTATCTTACCTGTTGATCTTATATTTTTAAAAATACTTGCATTTGACGTAATTTTAGGAATTGACTGGTTAACCACTTACCATGCCAAAATTGATTGTTTTCGTAAGGTTGTTAGTTTTCATATTCCTAATCAACCTGTTGTGCGAATCCAAACCACCAAACCACTAAAATCAGTCAATATCATTTCAAGTCACAAAGCTATTCGTTTATTGAAAAATGGATGTCAAGCTTTCTTAGCTCATGTCACTGATCTAAACCAAAATACGTCAGATCTGAATAATATTTCCGTTGTTAATGAGTTTTCTGATGTATTTTCCGAAGAACTTCCCGGTCTACCCCCAGAACGTGAAGTTAAATTCTTTATTGACCTTGAGCCCGATACAAAACCCATTTTTAAAACTCCATATCGAATGGCTCTTATTGAACTTCAGGAGTTAAAGGTCCAATTACAGGAATTGTTAGACATCGGTTTTATTCGTCCTAGTACATCTCCTTGGGGTGCTCCTGTTTTATTCGTAAAGAAGAAAGATGGGAGTATGCGACTTTGTATTGACTATCGGGAGTTAAACCATGTCACCATCAAGAATAGGTATCCGCTACCTCGTATTGATGACCTGTTCGACCAGTTGCAAGGAGCACAATTCTTTTCAAAGATCGATATTCGTTCTAGATATCATCAGTTGAAGATTAAAACTGAGGATATTCCAAAGACTGCTTTCAGAACTCGGTACGGGCATTATGAGTTCTTAGTCATGTCTTTTGGATTGACTAATGCTCCTGCTGTTTTCATGGATATGATGAACCGTGTATTTAAGGAATATTTGGATCAGTTCGTTGTTGTCTTTATTGATGACATCCTCATCTATTCTAAAAGCCGTGAAGATCATGAGCACCATTTGAAGTTGGTACTTCAAAAGCTTCGTGAGAACAGGCTATATGCCAAGATGAAGAAATGCGAGTTTTGGCTTGAGAAAGTAGCATTCCTTGGGCACGTAGTATCAAAACATGGAATATCTGTTGACCCAGCGAAGATTGAAGCAATACAAAGTTGGGAGCACCCTAAGTCGGTGACCGAAGTACGAAGCTTTTTGGGCTTAGCTGGTTATTATCGAAGGTTCGTAGAGGAATTTTCTCAAATCACTACTCCATTAACTCAGTTGACTCTGAAAAATACAAAATTTGTTTGGAACGAGGAATGTGAGAAGAGCTTCCAAGAGTTCAAGAGAAGACTTATCTCGGCACCTGTTCTGACAATACCATCTGGTTCGGATGGATTTGTTATTTACAGCGATGCTTCGGGCAAAGGGTTAGGATGTGTTCTCATGCAACATGGGAAAGTTATAGCCTATGCCTCACGATAACTCAAAGAATATGAGAGGAATTATCCTACTCATGATCTAGAGTTGGCAGCAGTCGTTTTTGCGTTGAAGATCTGGAGACACTACCTGTACGGGGAGAAAGTGGAGATTTATACGGATCATAAGAGCCTTAAATATTTTTTCACTCAAATGGAACTCAACATGCGGCAACGACGTTGGCTTGAGCTGTTGAAAGATTACCATCCTGGAAAAGCGAACGTGGTAGTTGATGCGTTGAGTAGAAGATCATATGCGGGAACGAGTGCGATGATGTCAAGTATACGCGTAGAACCAGCTTTGATTGATAAAGTTAAAGTTGCTCAAGCTACGGATATGGAGCTGATGAAGATGAAGAAGAAGGTGCAATTCCAGAAGCAAGAATCGATGAAGAGGGAATACTTCGAGTCAACTCCAGACTTTGTGTTCCTAACGATTCCGACTTGAAGCATAGAATTATGATGGAGGCACACAACACACCGTTTGCAATCCATCCTGGGAGTATCAAAATGTATCGTGATCTTCGACATATATTTTGGTGGAGCAATATGAAAAGAGAGATCGCGGAGTTTATTTCGAGATGTTTAACGTGTCAACGTGTAAAGGCGGAGCATCAAGTGCCGAAGGGTCCATTGCAACCACTGGAGATTCCGAAATGGAAGTGGAAACACACTACGATGGATTTCATTACGGGTCTTCCCAAGGTTTCTCAAGGCATAGATGCGATTTGGGTTATTGTTGATAGATTAACCAAGTCTGCTCATTTCTTGCCGATACGAGAGACTTATTCCCTTGAACGTCTTGCTCATATGTACGTGAATGAGATTGTGAGATTGCATGGCATGCCAGTATCCATAGTTTCGGATTGTGACCCCAGATTTACTTCACGATTTTGGATCAGTTTGCAGAAAGCTATGGGCATGGAGTTACGATTCAGTTCGGCATATCATCCTCAAACGGACGGACAATCGGAAAGGACTATTCAAACTCTTGAAGATCTATTGAGACTCTGTGTTCTAGACTTCAAAGGGAGTTGGGATAAGTACTTACCATTGGTGGAATTCTCCTACAACAACAGTTATCAGACAAGTATAGGCGTGGCTCCATTCGAAGCGTTGTATGGATGAAGGTGTTGCTCTCCAGTATGCTGGAATGAGGTGGGTGAAGCAACATTGTTGGGACCGGAGTTAGTACGTATGACTACGGAAAAGATTCAAATGATCCGGCAATGGATACAAACAGCACAAGATCGACAAAAGAGTTATGCGGATCTTCATCGAAAGGACGTGGAATTTAATGTTGGGGATCATGTATTGTTACATGTTGCTCCATGGAAAGGAGTTACGAGATTCGGGAAGAGAGGAAAGCTCAACCCACGATTCATTGGTCCATTTGAGATCCTTGACCGAGTAGAAAATGTGGCCTATTGACTCGCTTTACCTCCAAGCATGTCTCATGTTCATAACGTTTTTCACATATCCGTACTTCGCAAATATGTGAAAGACCCAAACCACATTATTGAGTTAGAACTGGATGAGATAGCTGAAGATTTAACGTATGAGGAGGTACCTGTCAAGATCTTGGATAGGAAGGAGCATGTCCTACGCTCGAAAATTATACCTCAAGTTAAAGTTTTGTGGAGAAACCATGAAACTGAGGAAATGACCTGGGAGTTGGAATCAGAAATGAAAGCGAGGTATCCTCACCTTTTCGACATATCAGGTACGTACGTCAATTTCGAGGACGAAATTTCATAAGGAGGGGAGGTTGTAAGACCCCAACATTTATAAATAAAGATTTAATTTTCTTTATATATTATTTCGAAATAGTAAGGTGTTGATTTGATAAATGTGAAAAGTTATGGGTGAAATGTGCAAATATTTCAAAATAAGCAAGTGGTTATAAAATATTCATTGTTGTCAGGGAATATTCATTTAGTCGTAGAATATTCTTGTTGTCGGGGAATATTCGTACGACGGCGCAGCTATTTGTGGGCCCCACAACGGAATAACTGTCGGATATAGAAAGCGACAGAAATAACCTTTTTATAAATAACGGTAAAACTGTTACGGTTAAACTGTTGAAATACCTGGTGATAAAAATACAGTAATACGCGTTGTGCACAGTAGCACACGGTATTGCACAGTATTTTTGAATTATTGGTTCTTACGTAAGAAATCACTTACTCAATAATTGTTACAGTAATTACTGTTCAATATTTTATATTATTGATTCAATAATTGCATGATATTTTATTGGTTCAATAATTGCTACGTTGCTATTTTATATGATTGATTCAATAATTGCTACGTTGATATTTTATATCAATAATTACTACGTTGCTATTTTATATGATTGATTCAATAATTGCTACCGTTGATATTTTGTATTATTGATTCAATAATTGTCACTGCACAGTATTTCACATTATCAAATCAATAATTCATATTATTTGAATAATATTATTATATAGTATTATTGACAATGTCTAAGGAACTTCTGTCTAGGAGGGGTTATTTAATTGCGCGCCAGTAAGGAGAAATCCTTATCGGAAGGCCCCCTCTTTCTTGGGAATGACCTGGTTGTCAATATTGTAGCTCTGTAATATTATTTGCGAATAATTAATTATTGATTTATATGATAAGGAAATATTTATTTTGTGGATATAAAAGAAGGAATTAGTGCTGATGTGTTTTTATCAGTATTTTGGTGTGGAAAATCATCCGTTTGTGGATTTCGGCCATTTTCGGTTGGGAGTTTGAAAAAACTTTCTTCTACAAAATTGTAGAGAATTAAATTTCCCATGAAAAGGACATATAATTTGTATTTTTCTGATAAAATGGTTATTTATTATGAATTATTGAAGTTGCAAAAATAAATATTTTTTTAAATAAAATGGTGGGCCCCACTTTTGTCATTTGTTGGTTGAATGTTGATTTTTTTTCAAAATCCCACGAGTGTGCTGAGGAGAAGCCGACGGGCGCAAAAGTCTACTTTGACATCCTAAGTTTTTCCTATAAATAGGGTGCTTAGGTTAGAATTGAAAATCACACCAGAATCAGAAGTTTTCTCTCTCTATAATATCGAGCGTATTTTTGTGAGTATTTAGATACTTTGAGTGTTACTATTCAGTACAAGTTTCCTTCGGTATTATATCCGATATTCTAGCTAGAAGTACTATTCTTTTGAGGTAAGGGATGTTATTTTCTTTCGTAAATGCTGTTATTCTTTTCAATATCATTATACCAAAATATTGGCATGAATTTTATTATGAAATTCTTACTTTTTCCTTTGGGGTTACTATTCACGTATACGGCACTATTCACGGAAAAATTAAATTTTCTTCTATTTGTCCAAGTTGCTTGTTAAGGTTCCTATCTTTGATTGGATCTAAGTTTTGAGCTTTATTCTTGAATTTTGCTCCATAATTGATTATTACAAAGTATTTTTGAATTGGATAAACTAAAATACGAATCCTTAATCTTTATTTTTTATCTCACTGGATTCGTTCTTTAAAATATTTTTCATCATTCTCAGTTCTAAATGGTGATATAACTGAATATCTTTGGCCTGTAGAGCAAAGATGAATGATTACCTGATGAATATCTTTGGCCCGTAGTGCAAAGATGAACAGGTGTTGAGATGAGCATGACCACTGGTGATACAAATGAATATCTTTGGCCCGTAGTGCAAAGATGAATATTTGATTTGAGATATATATTGATTGATGTTATAGGGATAAAATATCGATGATGGACTTTTAAGTCATAGAAGATAGTAGACTTCATTCTCTACTTAACTCTTCTAATAATTTGTTATTTCCGTTGCGAATATTGATCTAAAACTTGTTGTCAATAATATTTTATCTGAATTGTTGAAGACTAACGATGATTTATTTTTCATTATCTTAGTCGTAATATTCTTTACTGGGCTAGTTGTGTGACGAACGAGAATTTTGTAAAGATATTTGAATATTTATTGAAATAAATAAATATTTTTAATGATTTAATTATTGAATTAAATAATTAATTTATGAATTTGTGATAAATTAATTTAATTATATGTGTGACATTAATTAAATTAATATATAGTAATTTAATAGTTCAAAAAATATATTTAATTGAGTTTATTTGATTAATTAAATAAGCATATGTTACTTTAGTTAATTTAATAATTAATTAATGAATTAATGAATTGATATAATTAATAAATAAAAATATTAATTATGTGACAATGTGATTTAATGTGAATTATATTATTTTATTTAATTAATTTAAATAAAATTAATTAATCAATAAGTAAGGTGACAATTAACTATATAGTAAATTAGTTTATTAAAATAAATGGGGAAAGAAAAGAAGAGGAAGGCAAACAAGGCCTTAAGAGAGGTTAATCCGTTTATTATACAACGGTATAATGTATATATATATATATATATATATATATATATACGTATATGATTGTCAGACATAAGTTATTTTCAAAGTCACAAAAAAAAATTAGAAAAGTTCAGAGAAGAAAATAGAGAGATCGGGAAGAAGAAATTGAGAGTGAAAGGGAGAAAGAGATTTGAGAAAATCTTAAGTGTTGTCTTTGATTATCTTCATACTAACAAAGGGTAATCTTCTTTCAAAGTTTTTAAAATTATATTTTCTAAAGTTTTCATATACGAGTTTAGAGTTTTCTGTGAAATTGGGTTTCCCAATTGGGTTACGATATGGCTTTATCTATATGGGTATGGAATCATAACGTGTTTTTCTAACGTATAAACATGTTTTAAAGTAATCAATTTGATTTAATTGGCCTTAATTGGGTTGTTAAGGATTTACAGAGTTTTCATGTACGTGTTTTGTAAAAGTCCTCTGTGAATGGAGAAAGTTGACAATTGATTGATTTCATGGATATATATATAGTAACATATGTCCATGATATAATTTAGGCTATCCATTCATGATTCACAGTGATCACACCAAGTAATTTTGTTAATAATTGGGTTTATGAAATTACAGAGTATTGAATATGGGTGAATAACCCATATGGGTTAAATTAATGATTAAATCATATGTTTATATTTAAATTGATACATGAATATGATTGTATATGTTAAAACAAAGGAAATGAAATTGAAATGAATGGATTTGGTGTAGTAACAAATCCGTAAGGAGATTTGTTTTATATTTTTCATTAAACTCTTGAAAGTTTTGAAGAACAGTGAAAATTAATATTTTGATTTGTGTAATTACATGACTTGGAATGTTAAGAACATGTTATAAGTGATATATAATGTTCATGTGAAGTTTATACTTCATGGATAACATTATAAATCAGTGTAATGATGTGAATTGGGAGAAAATCTGTGTTCGTTCGCGAACTTCAGATTATGAAATTCCAAGGCAAAATGGCGCGCGGCCGCGCCTGTCCAAAAATTTTGAAAAAAATTTGCTAAGTGTTGGAAATTTTTGAAATGTGTTTTGAGTCTAATGAACATAAACACATGTTGTATAAATATGATAAAATATTGATATGAGTTTAATAATTTATGTTATGTGATTAATTAATAAATTAATTACGTGACTTAAACTATTATTTATAAAGGTTAAATAATGTGATATATTTATGAAGATATTATTTTAAGTCTAATAAATATGAAGGAATGTGATGTAAGTAATAAATTATTAATACAAGTTAATAACTTAAGTTATGTGATTAATTAACAAGTTAATTAATCAACGCAAATCATTATTTGAAAAAAAATCTAATAATGAGTTTGAAGAATATAATTGTAAATCAATAATCATATCGAACCTGTGATTAATTGATATTGTAAATGTGTGATAGGTAAGAGTAATTAAAGAAGTGAGTAATAACTGTAGCTTGCGCACGAGGCAAGTTTTCTATCCCTAACTTACTATTATTGTTGGGCAAGTTTCCTAAACTAAACTCTTTAAATTAAGCAATTGCTATGCTTAATTACTATTGTTGAGCAAATTCTTACTCTTGAATATCCAAGTTTAGAATTTCACATGAGATGCCATGATTCTTTTAAAAGTATCATTTAAGTGTACAATACTTATTCGATTGTATACCTTGAGAAGTTAATATTCAATTTGAATATCATTTATTGAGTTATCCAAACCAACTTTATTTGGTGTGGATTCTGATGTCAAACTGAGATGAACAACCCTAATATAGGGAATTAATGAAGATGCTTAAAGCGTTAAGATAGTGTGCACAGTATCAGTACGAAGGGCTGATCTCCCTAAGTACGAGAAGTAAAGTCTATAGTCTTATGACTGTTAAAGGTTGGAAAGGTTAATATACTTGACAACCTAAGACTCGGTTCAAGGTCTTAATGACCCTCAGAAGTAATTTGACTCTTGATTAATATTCTTGATTCAAAAGTTGAGAAGTAATTTGACTATTGATTAATATTCTTGATTCAAATGTTGAGCTTTCTGTTATTCAAAATTCTTTCACTCGCATGTTATTATTCTGTCATATTTTTTTATACTTGCGGGCATTCGTGCTCACTCTTGCATAATATCATTGCAGCTAATAATGAACGAAGTGATGTACCTTCTAGTAGCAAGGGCAAAGGAAAAGCTAACAAGTGATGAAGACTTGTGTTGTCATGAACAATGTTAAAGTTTAAGATTTATGTGTGATGATTTAAGACTTATTTATTTACGTTTTCGCAACAGAGATTTAAGGTTAAGTATAACCTGGGATTTATGATGTATTTTATTTCAGATGATGTAAGATGATGATTTATTTATCTAATAAATGAATTTCATTATTTATGGGTAGATAGTTGTATGATATTGGAACAGTGAACACCAAATCCTGTGAAATTAAGATACCGGATTTGGGGGTGTCACAAGTTGGTATCAAAGCCGTAGGTTATGAACCTTAGGTGGGGGAAAAACCTTAGGATAGTAGCCTTCGTAAAGATAGTAATGACAACTCTGATTGAGTTCTAAGAAAGATAATAAAATTACCTTATGTGCTATGTGTTTATGTGTTCATACTTGTTAGAGTATTGATTAACATCACGTAAAAACTAAGACTTAAAACTTATTTTGTCAGGATGTCAGATACTGTAGGAGCTAGTCAACCCAGGGATGTTGTACCCCTAGAGACTAGAGATGAGGAGCCCCGGGACATACATACTGTCTGGGAGCAGTTAGTACAGCCAGAGCCATCTCCTGTGATTCCAGATTTTGGTCAGGAGCATGAGCCAGAGATTGACTCAGAGGAGGACCCTGAGGAGGTTGAGATCCCGGCTGAGGCAGCCGAGGAGGAGGAAGACCCTGAAGAGGAAGAGGAAGAGGAAGAGGAGGAGGAAGACCTTGAGGAGTTTCCACCGAACTCTGTCAGTCCTGATATGTATGATTTATTGTATGATCGCAATGTACAGTTACGAGATACAATTCAGGAGTTGAGGGAGCAATTTGTTGCTCAGGGTGGTGAGATCGAGACACTCCACACCCGTCTTGGCAATGTGGAGTGGGATTTGGTTCATGAGAAGGGCCAAACTGAGCAGAAGACAGAGGAGATAGACAAGTTAAAGAATGAGTTGAAAGAGAAATCTGAAAGACTCGCCATAGTGGAAGAAGCTTGGGTGAGAAATGCACGAAGTGCAGATCTGGCAGAGGATGATGCACGTGCGAAGAGAGTTAAGGTTGCAGAGACGTGCTACACATTTCTGAGGGCAATGGATGAGGCCCAGGACCGAGTTATGAGATATCCAATTCAATTCGAGGGACTGCCTGGGTATATGTTAGATCGCAGGACTATGTCCCGCATTATAGAGGAGGAACGTAGTGAAGCTGTCCGACGCCTTAGTAGGTCGTGATAGGATAATATGATATTGTTAATGTTTAAATAATCGTAAATAATATAAATTCCGATGTGATTATAAACAAAGGAAAATTGTGATAATGTAAATCCTGTAGAAACTTTATTTCAGGATAGTTGATGTAAATGGCAGAAATGCTATCGTATTGTATTAAAAGCTTTTGGTTTTAATAAAATAATAAAGTTGTTTAAGATGATATGGGTTAAGTGAGTATGTTAAAGTATTTAACATTATGTGATACTCTTTGGAGTAGTTAATGTAAATTCCGATGTGATTAAAAATAAATGAATATTTTGAGAAACTAAATTCTGAAGATTCTTTATCTTGGGATAGTTGAAGTAAATGGCAGATATGCTATAGTACTATGTTTAAAACTTTTGATTTAAATAAAATATCAAAGGTTATTTGAAAAGAAAAGAGTTAAAGTAGTTATGTTAAATATTTGAGTTAAGTCTTAAATATTTAAGAGATTTAATAAAGATCTAATGAGCATATATTCTTAACAGAAATATGCCGCCAAGAAGGAGACAAAATCGTCGACAAGCCCAAGAGGTGTCAACCAATAACAACAATGATGCCAATGCGAACCCCGTTCAGCAGTTGGTAAATCTGTTGGCTGGAGCGATGAACAATCAGCCTCAAGCTCCACCAAACACCTCATTTAAAGACTTTAAGGCAGTGGGACCGCCAGATTTTAAGGGTTCCACGAACCCGATAGAAGCTCAGACTTGGGTTATGGAAATGGAGAAAATTTTTGAGGTCGCCCGAGTTAGGGAAGACCAGAAGACCGCCTACGCGACATTTATGTTAAAATCAGAAGCCAGCTACTGGTGGCAGGTAAATAAAATCAGGGGAGGAGAAGGTGTAATAACCTGGGAAAGGTTTAAAGAAATGTTTTTCGAGATGTATTTCCCGACCAGCTCCCAGAATCAAATGGAGGTGCAATTTCTGGAGTTGAAGCAGGGGAATATGTCTGTGCCCGACTACGCGGCAAAGTTTAACGAATTGTCTAGGTTTGCCCAATATCAGGTGCATACTGACGAAACAAAGGCTAGGCGTTTTGAACAGGGACTGAAACCCTGGTTGTATAGCAAGGTGTCGATGTTTCAATTGAACACTTTTGCTGGAGTTCTGGAGAAGGAAATTCTCGCTGAAGGTGGAAGCGAAGCGGTGTCTAAGTACAATCAGGATCAAAAGAAGAAGAAGAATGATAGTGAAGGAAATAATAATGCTAGTGGCAATCACACAGGGGGAACTAATAATCATAAACGAAAATGGAATGACAACCCGTCGTCTGTAAGTCAGCAAGGTAGTCAGAAGAAAAAGTTAGAACCATGCCCAACCTGTGAGAAGACTCACTTGGGAGTCTGCATGAAAGGAAAAAGAGTTTGCTACAATTGTGGTCAGGAAGGCCACATAGCACCTAACTGCCCTAACCCTAAGAAGGGCGCCTGCTACACATGTGGGTCAAAGGATCACTTGGCTAGAGACTGTCCAAAGAAGGCATCTGGAGGGGCAGGGTCAGGTGGACATAAGGGAAATAATAGTGGAAATCCTCTTACCATTACCGGACCGACTTCGACAAACCGACCAACTGCAAGGACATTTAACATGACCGTACAAGACGCTGTGCAGTCTCGTGATGTGGTGTCAGGTATCATTCCGATCAATAAAGTCAATGCTTATGTTTTATTTGATTCGGGTACTACTTGTTCATTTATATCCGATGACTTTGCAAAGAATTTAGAATTACTTAAAGACGAATTAGAAATCCCTATGAACATAGATTGCGAACAAGGAAGTAATTCCTGTTAAGTATATACACAAGAATTGTAGAGTGGACATTAAGGGTAACGTTATGAATGTAGATCTTATCCCGATTAAACTTGGGAAATTTGACGTTATCCTGGGAATGGATTGTTTATTCAATTATGGAGCAGTAATTGATTGCCAGAAGAAATGTATTAACCTTATGACTCCGTCAAAGGTTGTGTTTTATGGCAGCAAGTCGCCTAGACAAGCGAGTTGTCTGACGATGATGCAGGCTAGGAAGTTATTAAGACAAGGCTGTGTGGGGTATTTAGCCTACATAGTCGATAGTCGTAAAGAGAACCCAAAGTTAGAAGAAATACCAATCGTAAGAGACTTCGTGGATGTTTTCCCAGATGCTCTGCCAGGACTTCCGCCTGACAGGGAAGTAGATTTTGTTATCGATTTGGTGCCAGGAACGGCTCTAATATCGAAAGCACCATACCGGATGGCTTCGGTAGAAATGAAGGAATTAATGGTACAGCTACAAGAGCTGTTGGACAAGAAATATATTCAACCGAGCCTATCACCGTGGGGAGCGCCGATATTATTTGTTAAGAAGAAGGATGGTACAATGCGACTCTGCATTGACTATAGAGAATTGAACAAGGTTACCATTAAGAATAGGTATCCGTTGCCAAGGATTGATGATCTGTTTGATCAATTAAAAGGAGCGAGATATTTCTTGAAGATAGACCTGAGAAGTGGTTATCATCAGTTAAAGGTAAGACCAGAAGATGTCCCAAAGACAACATTTAGGACACGATATGGTCACTACGAATTTTTGGTTATGTCATTTGGTCTAACAAATGCGCCTGCAGCATTTATGGGCCTAATGAATGGAGTGTTCAAGCCGTTTCTGGACAAATTCGTAGTGGTTTTTATTGATGATATATTGGTCTATTCTAAGACCAAGGAAGAACATGTTGAGCATTTGAAGTTGACGTTAGAAGTATTAAGAAGAGAGAAGTTGTATGCCAAATTCTCAAAGTGTGAATTCTGGATTGAAAGGGTGCAATTTCTCGGACATGTGATTGATAAGGACAGAATTTCGGTGGATCCCTCCAAAGTCGAAGCGGTGATGAATTGGGATCAGCCAAAAACACCGTCGGAAGTAAGAAGTTTTCTTGGATTAGCTGGTTACTATAGAAGATTTATTCAGGATTTTTCCAAGATCGCCACTCCGTTAACGAATTTGACTAGGAAAGTTGTGAAATTCGTTTGGACGGAGAAATGTGAGGAAAGTTTTCAAGAACTTAAGAGAAGGTTAAGTACAGCACCTGTGTTGTCCCTTCCGGATGACACAGGAAATTTTGTGGTATATAGTGATGCATCGCATAAAGGGCTAGGTTGTGTGCTTATGCAAAACGGCAGAGTCATTGCGTATGCGTCACGACAACTAAAAGATTACGAGAAGGGATATCCAACCCATGATTTGGAATTGGCTGCGGTGGTATTCGCTTTAAAGATTTGGAGACACTATCTCTATGGTGAGAAGTGTGAAATATATACAGACCATAAGAGTCTGAAGTATATTTTCACACAGAAAGACTTGAATATGCGCCAAAGAAGGTGGCTGGAGTTAATAAAGGATTATGATTGTGATATCTTATACCACCCAGGAAAAGCGAATGTTGTAGTCGACGCCTTAAGCAGAAAGGGTCGAGAAAAGTTGATGATGCTGACAGCACAGGAAGAATTGATTTCAACAATGGAAAAGCTGGAATTGGAAGTAGGATGTCCAATGGAGACTGAAGAGAAACTATTCCAGATGCAAGCTGGTACAACTTTATTGGATAAGATTAAGGAAGCACAAATCCTGGATAACGAATGTGAGGAAGTAAAGAAAAAGATATCTGAAGGGACTGAACTTAGATTTAAAATAGACAGCGAAGGATTGTTGAGATTTGAAAGTAGGGTTTGGGTACCGCCAATACCAGAAATCAAGGAGGACATTCTAAGCGAGGCTCATAGTTCGAGGTATTCCATTCACCCCGGAAGTACCAAGATGTATCAGGATTTACGACAACACTTTTGGTGGCCAAATATGAAGAAAGACGTTGCCGATTGTGTTGTCAAGTGTCTGACTTGCCAAAGGGTCAAGGCAGAACACCAAAGACCAAGTGGTTTGTTACAACCTTTAGAAATCCCAGAATGGAAATGGGAACATATTACAATGGAATTTTGTTGTTGGCCTTCCGACGACCCAAAAAGGCTATGACGCAGTATGGGTTATCGTCGATCAATTAATGAAATCCGCACACTTTCTTTCGATCAAAATCAGATTTAACCTAGAACAATTGGCGAAGTTATATGTAAAAGAGATTGTTTCGAGGCACGGGGTGCCAGTGTCAATTATTTTTGACCGTGATCCGCGCTTCACATCGAATTTTTGGAAGCGACTGCAAGAATGCATGGGAACACAGTTGAGGATGAGCACCGCTTATCACCCTCAGACTGACGGGCAAAGTGAAAGAACGATCCAAACATTAGAGGATATGCTTAGAGCATGCATAATGGATTTTAAAGGCAATTGGGATGATCATTTGCTGCTTGTAGAGTTTGGTTATAATAATAGTTACCACGCTAGTATTGGTATGCCGCCTTACGAAGCGTTGTACGGTAGAAAGTGCAGAACTCCACTGTACTGGGATGAAGTTGGTGAAAGACAATTGCTAGGACCAGAGTTAGTCCAACAAACGGCATAAATAGTTAAAGTGATTTGGACAAGATTAGTAACGGCTCAGGATAGGCAGAAGAAATACGCCGATCCACACCGCAAGAATGTAGAGTTTGAATCGGGTAGTTTTGTATTTTTGAAGGTCTCTCCTTGGAAGGGAAAGATCAGATTTGGTAAGAAGGGAAAATTGAGCCCGAGGTTCATTGGACCCTTTGAGGTACTCCGAAGAATTGGAGAAGTAGCCTATGAGGTAGCTTTACCTCCGGCACTGGAGCATGTCCACAACGTTTTCCATGTGTCGGTATTATGACATTATAAACCCAATTACAAACATGTGATAGAATATGAACCCCTACAATTTGAGAAAGATTTATCATATGAAGAAGTTCCTGTTCAGATTGTTGACAGGAAAGAGCAAGTTCTCAGGAACAAAGTAATACCTTCTGTTAAGGTAATTTGGAGGAACCACAACGCTGAAGAAGCTACGTGGGAACTCAAAGAGAATATGATGAAGAATTATCCACAATTATTTTCTTGAATAGATGAACGTGATTCTGGGGACAGAATCCTTTTAAGGGGAGAAAGATGTGACAAACGAGAGTTTTGCAAAGTTAGTTGTTTGAATATTTATTGAAATAAATAAATATTGAGAATTTTGCAAAGTTGTTTTGAATATTTATTGAAATAAATAAATATTTTGGTTATGAGAATGTGATGGGACGTAATTATTAATCGAACCGCGATTCTGAGGACAGAATCCTTTTAAGGGGGGAAAGATGTCACGAACGAGAATTTTGTAAAGATATTTGAATATTTATTGAAATAAATAAATATTTTTAATGATTTAATTATTGAATTAAATAATTAATTTATGAATTTAGTGATAAATTAATTTAATTATATGTGCGACATTAATTAAATTAATATGTAGTAATTTAATAGTTCAAAAAATATATTTAATTGAGTTTATTTGATTAATTAAATAAGCATATGTTACTTTAGTTAATTTAATAATTAATTAATGAATTGACATAATTAATAAATAAAAATATTAATTATGTGACAATGTGATTTAATGTGAATTATCTTATTTTATTTAATTAATTTAAATAAAATTAATTAATCAATAAGTAAGGTGACAATTAGCTATATAGTAAATTAGTTTATTAAAATAAATGGGGAAAGAAAAGAAGAGGAAGGCAAACAAGGCCTTAAGAGAGGTTAATCCGTTTATTATATAACGGTATAATATATATATATATATATATATATATATATATATATATATATATATACGTATATGATTGTCAGACATAAGTTATTTTCAAAGTCAGAAAAAAAAAATTAGAAAAGTTCAGAGAAGAAAATAGAGAGATCGGGAAGAAGAAATTGAGAGTGAAAGGGAGAAAGAGATTTGAGAAAATCTTAAGTATTGTCTTTGATTATCTTCATACTAACAAAGGGTAATCTTCTTTCAAAGTTTTTAAAATTATATTTTCTAAAGTTTTATTATACGAGTTTAGAGTTTTCTGTGAAATTGGGTTTCCCAATTGGGTTACGATATGGCTTTATCTATATGGGTATGGAATCATAACGTGTTTTTCTAACGTATAAACATGTTTTAAAGTAATCAATTTGATTTAATTGGCCTTAATTGGGTTGTTAAGGATTTACAGAGTTTTCATGTACGTGTTTTGTAAAAGTCCTCTGTGAATGGAGAAAGTTGACAATTGATTGATTTCATGGATATATATATAGTAACATATGTCCATGATATAATTTAGGCTATCCATTCATGATTCACAGTGATCACACCAAGTAATTTTGTTAATAATTGGGTTTATGAAATTACAGAGTATTGAATATGGGTGAATAACCCATATGGGTTAAATTAATGATTAAATCATATGTTTATATTTAAATTGATACATGAATATGATTGTATATGTTAAAACAAAGGAAATGAAATTGAAATGAATGGATTTGGTGTAGTAACAAATCCGTAAGGAGATTTTTTTTATATTTTTCATTAAACTCTTGAAAGTTTTGAAGAACAGTGAAAATTAATATTTTGATTTGTGTAATTACATGACTTGGAATGTTAAGAACATGTTATAAGTGATATATAATGTTCATGTGAAGTTTATACTTCATGGATAACATTATAAATCAGTGTAATGATGTGAATTGGGAGAAAATCTGTGTTCGTTCGCGAACTTCAGATTATGAAATTCCAAGGCAAAATGGCGCGCGGCCGCGCCTGTCCAAAAATTTTGAAAAAAATTTGCTAAGTGTTGGAAATTTTTGAAATGTGTTTTGAGTCTAATGAACATAAACACATGTTGTATAAATATGATAAAATATTGATATGAGTTTAATAATTTATGTTATGTGATTAATTAATAAATTAATTACGTGACTTAAACTATTATTTATAAAGGTTAAATAATGTGATATATTTATGAAGATATTATTTTAAGTCTAATAAATATGAAGGAATGTGATGTAAGTAATAAATTATTAATACAAGTTAATAACTTAAGTTATGTGATTAATTAACAAGTTAATTAATCAACGCAAATCATTATTTGAAAAAAAATCTAATAATGAGTTTGAAGAATATAATTGTAAATCAATAATCATATCGAACCTGTGATTAATTGATATTGTAAATGTGTGATAGGTAAGAGTAATTAAAGAAGTGAGTAATAACTGTAGCTTGCGCACGAGGCAAGTTTTCTATCCCTAACTTACTATTATTGTTGGGCAAGTTTCCTAAACTAAACTCTTTAAATTAAGCAATTGCTATGCTTAATTACTATTGTTGAGCAAATTCTTACTCTTGAATATCCAAGTTTAGAATTTCACATGAGATGCCATGATTCTTTTAAAAGTATCATTTAAGTGTACAATACTTATTCGATTGTATACCTTGAGAAGTTAATATTCAATTTGAATATCATTTATTGAGTTATCCAAACCAACTTTATTTGGTGTGGATTCTGATGTCAAACTGAGATGAACAACCCTAATATAGAGAATTAATGAAGATGCTTAAAGCGTTAAGATAGTGTGCACAGTATCAGTACGAAGGGCTGATCTCCCTAAGTACGAGAAGTAAAGTCTATAGTCTTATGACTGTTAAAGGTTGGAAAGGTTAATATACTTGACAACCTAAGACTCGGTTCAAGGTCTTAATGACCCTCAGAAGTAATTTGACTCTTGATTAATATTCTTGATTCAAAAGTTGAGAAGTAATTTGACTATTGATTAATATTCTTGATTCAAATGTTGAGCTTTCTGTTATTCAAAATTCTTTCACTCGCATGTTATTATTCTGTCATATTTTTTTATACTTGCGGGCATTCGTGCTCACTCTTGCATAATATCATTGCAGCTAATAATGAACGAAGTGATGTACCTTCTAGTAGCAAGGGCAAAGGAAAAGCTAACAAGTGATGAAGACTTGTGTTGTCATGAACAATGTTAAAGTTTAAGATTTATGTGTGATGATTTAAGACTTATTTATTTACGTTTTCGCAACAGAGATTTAAGGTTAAGTATAACCTGGGATTTATGATGTATTTTATTTCAGATGATGTAAGATGATGATTTATTTATCTAATAAATGAATTTCATTATTTATGGGTAGATAGTTGTATGATATTGGAACAGTGAACACCAAATCCTGTGGAAATTAAGATACCGGATTTGGGGGTGTCACAAGTTGAGCTCACCCTTTTCATCTATTGTCCTCTTCAGGAAGTGAGAATGTCGCAGGAACTAGTCGGGGGACAGAGTGATGGTCCGAGTTAGAGCAGTAGCAGTCCTCACTATTTCTAATAAATAGTGTGATAATAATTGTAATGAGGACTTAATTTGAATGTTAATATTTTCTACATATTTGTATTGACACTCACAGTTGTGTGGTCGTATTTTGCACGACCGTATGATATAAAAGATTGTATTTGAATTCTGTACCATGTATTTGGCGACTCAGAATGGGTTGGGTTGACTGGACCTATTCTGGGGGCGTCACACATTAGACAATATTTTTTCTAAAAAGCTTTGTCTATTTGAAACAATCTACAACTTTTCTTTTCTAAAAAACGTTGTCTATTTGACACATTAGACAACGTTTTTTCTAAAAAGCGTTGTCTATTTGAAACAATCCACAATGATTTTTTCTAAAAAACGTTGTGTATTTGACACATTAGACAACGTTTTTTCTAAAAATCGTTTTCTATTTGACACAATTCACAGCGTTTTTTTCTAAATAAACGTTATGTATTTTACACATCCACAACGTTTTTTAGAAAAAAAACGTTGTCTATTTAATACAATCCACAACGTTTTTTTTAAAAAAACGTTGCATATTTTACACATTCCACAACTATTTTTTTCTAAAAATCGTTGTCTATTTAAAAAACACAATCCTCAACATTTAAAGCCAAAATGTAAGCATTCTATGTTTCAAAATACCATACATCCCAATAATATCATACGTTTACAGTTTCAAATTCACTTTTTAATATAATTACTACTATGTACATTGAATTGCGAATTTGACTACATCCACAAAATATACCAAACTATCCATAAAATTAAGATGTGGTGCACTACCTAATCATGTGCAAAATAACATTCTCCCAAAATACAAGTGTAACCCTGTACATCTACCGTTAACTCGAGGCTCTACATGTACCTGCTCACGTAAGTTGCCCACTCACCACGTACTTCGTCAATTTGTTCTTGTGTGTACGTCAGGATTAATTTATGAAGAAGTGAAGCTATATCTTCCCGGTTGGCAATCGAGAGAGAGAGAGAGAGAGTTCCGGACTTGATTTTGGTGAAGTGAAATGAATACTATCACCTCTTTATTTGGTAGAATATAACCATTGAGCTTAGCCGAGCTGAAAAATTCTGAATGACTCACATCAACCTCTTCATGACTGCAAATGTCATATACAAAGAAAGTAAATTACCCTCAAGATAAATTTTGTTTAAATAATAGTTAACATTCAACAGTAATGGTATGCAGAAATAGAAAAAGAAGGAAACTTTCTTTTTTTAATCAGCAAGTTCGTGAAAGATGAATTTACAGTCAAATCAGAACTACCAGAAAAATCAATAAAATAGTACTAGGTGCTAGGTGCTAGAGAATTTTTTCCACATAATAACAATTAGAAAAAATAAATTAGACAAAGGTGAACTATTATGCTTATATATATGTTGTACTGTACAGGACAACACATCTATTTAGAAGACGGAATTTGGTTAATATATATTATGTATGTCACCAGATATGTGCGAAAGAAATGGATATTTCAATCATCAAATTAGATTAGAATTTGGGAAATGTGGGCAACAATTACTTGTGTACTAGCAATCCAACACATAACACTCTCCACTGCTTGAAGCAGCAGCTCAAAATTAGGGAGGCAACCATCAGGATCATGGGTCAGTAAAATCTTCCTTATCAAGTACCATGCCAATATCTCTGCCCTTTTCACCTGTATCACGTCTTATTCTCCTTGCCAGGCTGACATCAGCATCTGCACTAAAAATGTCAAATTGTGATGACCAACAGACTAACAGCCCACCTAACTATAATGAAGTCACCAAAAGATAACAGTTAAAGATAGTAGCGAAAAACTCAAAAAACTGTGACAGGCAATGCGTTAATGCATGTAAAATTTTAGAGGATGCATGGAAAAGCCTGATCCGGAATATTAAAAGATTATTTATGTATAATGTATTGTTGTATTCATGTTTAATGTAATGTTCCTGTTATCTTTTCCACTAGCTAGTTTAATGCATGTAATGTTTTATTTATATCTCAAGTCCAAATGATTATCAGGAAAATTAAATCGTATTGGAAGCTTAATGATTCTAGTTATATGAAATTATAACATCATGTTGTAAGCATTAGGGCTACGACCTTATGCCCACTTATTATCTTTACGGAGAAATTCAACTACTGTTATGGTTATAATTATGGAAGTTTACAAATTAGTTCAAATAGTATTATTTTATTTAATGTCATTATGTTTTAAGGTATACTTTATGTAAATATTTTGTAACTAATTTCTATTCATAATTGTATATCTTAGTTTAATATTCTATAATATGATATGATATATTATTAGGGTTTTTTAAGTTGTTACATGTAAACTATAAATAATGTTAATTTTCAAACTTGATTAATATGTTTAAAGACAATTGAGTTTGATCATAATAATTTACATGTATGCGTGACTCTTTTATTGTTAAAATTAATAATCAGCCTAGCGGAGGATTATTAATTGAAACAATTAAAGATTACGAAAAGTCACATAATGTTACATTTAATAAATAAAGATTTTAATTTTACCCAATGGAAAATTAGAATTAGAATTTATTAAATAGAATTTTATTGTATAAGTAACATGTTTATCTCGTTTCTGCCCAACGGTGATGCGTGGATAAATGTGTTGTGCATTATTTTATGGGGATGTTATTAGCATATTATTAATTGGACCAACGAAAGATTGATAATTATGCACCAACATCTCATTAAAATCTATTTTTGGGTGTTGTAAATAGATTTTATGTAACTAACTGCTTGCCCTACAGTTGGTTTTATTATGATTAATGATTAATTATTGTTGTACATTGTGGATTTTTTTTAGTTTTTTGTAAGCATGATTATGAGCTTGATTATGTTTCAGCATTGACTCCAACTAGTATTTCTGCTTATGTTGCTCATTTGACTACCACTAGATCTCATAAGAAGAAGACTCATAAAAATGGCAAAGGTTTTAAGAATAAGAATAAGCTAATTTCTACTAAAACAAATAAGGTAAATTATTCGGGTAATAACTCTGAGGCATGTCCTAAATGTCACTTCTGTAAGAAGTAATGACATATTAAGAAAGAATGCTTTAAATTCAGAGAATGGCTTGAAAAGAAAGGTATATCGTCATTTAATTATGTAACTTATGAATCCTTTCTAATTGATGTTTCTTCTAATACATGGTGGCTTGACACTGGTGCTATGGTTCACATTACTAATTCATTGCAAGGATTCTTTTCAAAGAAAACACTCCAAAAGGGGGAAAGAACCATTAAAGTTGGTAATGGAGAGTCTATACAAGTTGAAGCTGTAGGAACTCTCCCTTTAGTTTAGGAGAGTGGTTTCACCTTGTATTTATATGATACTCTTTATGTTCCCAGTATGACACAGAATTTAATTTCTGTATCTAAACTTGACGTTGATGGATTTTCGTTTAAGTTTGGGAATAATAAAATAAATATTTATCATTACTCTCATGTTATTGGTTCTGGCTCTTTAGAGTGAAACCTCTATAAGATAAATTTGGATAATTTCTTTGCTGAATCCTTATTAACAATGAATGTGACAGAAAATACCTTTAAAAGTGGAAATAAGAGAAAACTAGATAATGAGAATTCTTCAAAATTGTGGCATAAACGCTTAGGCCATATTTCAAAAGACAGAATGCAACGTCTTATAAAGGATGGAATTCTTCATTCACTAGATTTTTCTGATTTTGACCATTGTATTGAATGTATAAAAGGAAAATTTGTGAAAAGTAATAAGAAAGGAGCCACTAGAAGTGGTGCACTGCTTGAGGTGATTCACACTGTGTTGGGAATTGCATATTCAGATTTGATATTGAAAGTAAATATAAATACTTAAGTGTACAGTCCTTAAGAGAATCATTGTACAAGGACTTAGATGATAGATCAAACGTGTTAGGTTGATCTGAGCCTTAATGTTTATCATTTTTGTAAATAAATGTATATAAGAAAAGATCAAACTTGTTAGGTTGGTCTATTTGAGTTGTAAAAGTTAAAGTCTTGACAGAATCGTAGTTTGTCAAAGATAGCATTCGAAAGACAGGGCAGAATCATGGAGCTTAAGCAAAGATATCGGAATCATAGCCTGCCAAGAGATTCAAGCCTACAGAAGTTAAGTCAGAAAACGTGGAGCTTGAGTGAAGATATACAAACTAGAAATCTGCAGAAGAATCGAGTCTGCAGAGGCCAAGGAAAGAATCGTCGAGCTCAAGTGAAAGCATTAAAGAATCGTAGTTTACCTCAGAAGCCACACTGAGAGTCATAAAAGTTTGAAAAGCATCTGCCGAGCCAATTTAGGAATCGCAGAGTGCTATCAGAAGTGTGAAGTCTGCAAGACAAGCAAGCAAGGAATCGTAGTCTACCGAGAGCTTAAGAGAAATCGTAGTGTGCTCTACGAAGAAATCTGAATCACGCTGTGCAAAGCCAACACACAACGATTTTGTCACAATGACCATAATCATAGTGTTCTTCCAGTCAACATCAAAGATTAAAGATCTAATGAAGAGAGGAAGAGCAACAAATGAAGAAAGGCTTATAGCCATTGACGAAGTGATTGTCCCAATACTTCCATATTCATCCTTAGTCCAAATCAAAGAAGCGTATTGTAGAAGCTAAGGATAGGACTAAAGTAGCCTGCAGAAAACACCTTTTCAGGTGTTAGGTGAAAGATACAGTCTGCTGTGTCAGTGAGCCAGGCGGCAGAGCAGCAGAAAAGCAGGACGTCAACATCACTGCACAGAAAACGTCTGGAGCATTAAATGAAGCAACGGGAGCATTCAAAACGGCTATTTTTTGAATGGCTCTTTTATAAGAAAATCAGACAAGGATTCAGACTAAGTAAGCAAGACTCATAAAGAAAGAATACATTGAAAAAAGCTCAAGAACACTCAACGAGCAACACTACGATACTGAAGAAAGCTTGCTTCGCTACTCAGTCCTTTGAAAGACAGAAGCTGAACTGCAACTGAGTAGCACACCTCAACTATCAACTGCCGATCCAAGTGAGGTACCAAGTCAGAGGACTTGAAGAGTTCAGAAGTGAACTAAGTGAAGATCCAAGTCAAAGGACTTGAAGAATTCAGAAGTGAACTAAGAGCTGATCCAAGTCAAAGGACTTGAAGAGTTCAAAAGTGAACTAAGTGAAGTTCCAGGGCTGCTGGCCTTGAAGGGATCTAAGTGATCCAGTTGTAAAAAGATATCCTTAGGTGGATTTCTTACTCGTGGAGTAGAAGAGTGGATTAGGAGTCGTGTTGGCTCTGAACCACTTAAAACCCTGTGTCTCATTGTCTCTCATTAACTGCTATAACTGCTATATCTGTTATAACTGCTATAACTGCTTATTTAACCTTAACTGCATTATCTTGAAGGGGAACAAAACATATATTCCGCTGCAGTCAGTATCATCAATACTAACTAAGTATTTTAGATCTAAGAAATTTTAAAATATCTATTCAACCCCCCTTCTAGATAACTAACGTGCCTTTGGGAACTAACAATTGGTATCAGAACAGGTTCTCATAACTAAGCATACAATCTTGAGAAGATCCTATGGCACAACTGATAAGCGAAACCAAGACAGGTGGAGGAAGCAAACCACCAATGTGCAATAAAGATAAATTTGCAAACTGGAAAGTTCGGATACAGGCGTACATGAATTCAATAGATGATGATCTACTTGAAACTGTTCTGAACGGGCCCTATATTCCAAGAAGGCTTGCACCAACTCCAGAAAATCCAGACAACATGGTGGTCAAGGTCAAATCTGAATGGACTGAAAATGAAAAGAAAGATGTTCAGCTTGACAAGAAGGCTAAGAACATCTTGTTTCAGTCTTTAGAAGACAGTCTGTTCGAAAACGTGGTTAACTGCAAAACTGTAAAGGAAGTCTGGGAAGCATTACTCATCATGCATGAAGGAACAGAAGAAGTCAGAGAAAACAAACAATCTCTATTGACTCAACAGTATGAGATGTTTGCTCATGTCTCAAGAGAGAATGTCACTTCCACTTATGAAAGATTCACTACACTGCTCAACTCTCTCAGAGCCTATGGAAAGACCTATCCAAACAAAGATCTAGTCATCAAGTTCATGAGGTCATTGCCAAGCAGATGGGATGCTAAGACCGATCAGAGAGTCAAAGAATCTGCATGAAATGACAGTTCAACAGCTTTACGAAAACCTTCTTACATACGAGCTTGAACTGACTCAACGAGTAGAAACTCTATCAGAAGGAAGAAGGAAGAACAAAGGAGTTGCTCTCAAAGCAAAAGAAGAGATCTCCAGGGCACAGGTGGAAGATGAGTCTGACTCTGATGAAGAGGATGACATTGATGATGATGAAGCTGCAATGCTGGCCAGAAGATTCAAAAGACTTATGCTCAAAGGCAGAAGCAGCAAACCTAAGAAGTTCAACAACAGCAGCAGTCAGGAGTAGGTCAATGACCTATGCTATAACTGCAAAAAGCTTGGGCATTTCATTGCCAACTACAACAAGCCTATCAGGGAAGAGCTGAAGAGAAAGTCAAATCAAAAGAAGGAGCTCAAAGGCTACTGAAAGAATAAGAAGAAAGACAAAGGGCTTGTAGCTGGAAGTTCATGGAGTGATTCAAACAATGACACTAACACTGAGTCTGAAGATGATGAAGCACCTCAGAAAGCCAACCTATGTCTGATGGCCAAAAATGCACTAAGCAGGAAAGATGCTGAAGCAGTCATAGACAAGGTATTTGACTTTAACTCTCCTGATATAGACATTGATGATTTAAGACTGGCATTCGTGATATGTCAACTGATCTATATAAATATATGAAGTGGCTAAAAGTTCTATCTAAAGATTATACTGACCTTCAAAAGGAGAAAGAAAAGGTTCAGAAAGAGCTGGAAGTAGCTCTACTAAATTCTAACTCTCTCTCTAAACTTGAAGATGAGAATAAAATCTTAAGAGAGACAAATGAACTGACCATACAGAGAGAGTCAGATCTAACCTCTAAGATTGAGGAGCTAGAAAAGACTATCTCTACATGGAATAGATCTTCTTCATCCATGGACTCCCTGATATCCAATCATAGAAGTGTCTCTGATAGAACAGGCTTAGGGTTTGGGGAATCAACCTCAGAACCCTGTGTGGGAAAGACTAAAGAGATTAATGTAAGTAATGCTTCTAACTTAAATAGAAGTATTACATTCGTTAAGTCCACACAAAAGGATGAACCAGTGCAACCTTGCTCTTCTGAACCAAGACGTGTTCCTAAACACTACGAATCCCATGCTGGCCTAGGGTTCAGAAAAGTGAAGAGTAATTCAGTCACCACTGTCCAACCTCGACGAATCATAGAGTCAAGTAAAACTGACTCCACCGATCAACTTGGAAGGAATCGTGGTGTCGAGACTCACTCAGCACAGAACATAAACTCCAGGGATACATGGAAAAGGAAGATGCAATTTAAGGGTAAAGACAACAAATATCCACACAAATCCAATTGGAGAAAGTATCCACACACACACACAAATATAAATTATGTTGGATGTTTTGTATGTGGAAGGTTTGGTCATAAAATTGCATCATGCTTTCATAATACTGTGCATAGAAGACCCAAAGTCAAGCAGATTTGGGTTCCTAAGGGTACTAACATTGCAGGACCCATGCTAGTCTGGGTACCAAAATGAAAGCTGAATATGTTTGCAGGAAATGAGCACCACGACTACCACATGGTATCTGGACAGTGGTTGCTCAAGGCATATGATCAGAAATAAAGCCCTCCTTTCAAATTATACAGAGAAGGAGGAACCAACAGTAATCTTTGGAGATAACAGCTCTGGCAAGACAAGAAGCTATGGTTTAGTTGGAAATGGTGCAGTGTCCTTCAGCAAAGTGACTTATGTTGATGGTCTAAAGCACAATCTTCTTAGCATCAGCCAACTCTGCGATAAAGGCCATCTAGTTACCTTCCTCAACAATCAATGTCAAGTCAGAGATTTGGAGACATCCTCTATCAAGCTGACAGGAACAAGAGAAGAAAATGTATACATTGTCAATCTTGCTCAGCTCAGTACTGATGAGACAGTATGCTTCCTTGCTAAAGCCACTGAAGAAATAAGTTGGCTTTGGCATAGAAGATTATCTCATCTCAACTTCAAGAGTATGTCTAAACTGGCCTCCAAAGATCTGGTAGCAGGATTACCCAAGTTCAACTTCATCAAAGAAAGACCATGCAATGCATGTCAGCTTGGAAAGCAAACAAGGAGCTCATTCAAAGGCAAAGCAGTCAACTCAATTGACAGGCCCCTACAGTTACTTCACATGGATCTCTTTGGGCCAATTCCAACTGTGAGCTTAGGAGGGAAGAGATACTCACTAGTCGTGGTGGATGACTACACCAGATACACATGGGTTTTCTTTCTCAACTCAAAAGATGAGACAAGCTCCCAACTGATAAAAATGTTCAAGCTGGTGATGAATGAAAAAGGAGAGACTATCAAGGCAATAAGGAGTGATCATGGCAGAGAGTTTGACTTCTCAGAAATGGAACAGTTCTGCGCAGACAATGGCACCAGTCACAACTTCTCAGCACCACGAACTCCTCAGCAAAATGGAGTAGTTGAAAGAAAGAACAGAACACTTATAGAAGCCGGAAGAACTCTACTTGCAGCAGCTCATCTGCTTGAATATTTTTGGGCAGAAGTCATCAACACTGCGTGCTACACACAGAACAGATCTCTTGTACACTCTACGTTAAAGAAGACTCCCTATGAGCTGTGGAAAGGAAGAAAGCCAAATGTCAGTTACTTCCATGTGTTTGGCTGTTCATGCTACATTCTCAACAATGGAAAGCAATATCTGACTAAGTTCCAACCTAAGTCAGATGAAGGAATCTTCCTTGGTTATGCCACAGACAGCAAAGCCTATAGAGTGTTTAATAAAAAGACACTAAGTGTTGAAGTCTCAATCCACGTCATCTTCGATGAAATAGACTCGGATAAGTCTGCACCACCAGACACTACGATTGACGATACTGACACTACGAATGAAGTGATCGAACCCAACACTACGACAGCAGTTCCTGAAGAAAGAATCGTAGTGTCTGAAGAAGAAATCGTAGAGAGAGCTGAACCAAATGATGATTCTGAACATCAAGATCCAGAAGTCAATCATGAGGAGTTCAGACAAGAAGGCACCAGAACTGATGTTCCAACAGGGAATAGGTGGGCAAAAGATCACACTCAAGATTTAATTATTGGTGATCCAACTGCCAGAATAAGAACAAGATCTGGAACTCAGAATGAATGCTTCTATTTGAGTTTTCTATCTCAAATAGAACCCAAGAAGATTGAAGATGCCATGCTAGACGCAAGTTGGATTGAAGCCATGCAAGAGGAACTTAATCAATTTAAAAGAAGCAAAGTCTGGAGATTAGTTCAAAGACCAAAGAGTCACCCAGTCATTGACACCAAATGGGTCTTCCGAAACAAAATGGATGAAGATGGGGTGATCACTAGAAACAAAGCAAGACTGGTGGCCAAAGGTTATTCTCAAGAAGAAGGCATAGACTACGATGAGACCTTTGCACCAGTGGCCAGACTTGAAGCTATCAGAATGTTCCTTGCATTTGCTACTCACAAGAAGTTCAAAGTATTCCAGATGGATGTCAAGAGTGCATTCTTAAATGGTGAACTTCAAGAAGAAGTCTACGTGGAGCAACTCCCAGGTTTTGTCAATCCAACCCTCTCTGATTATGTCTATAGATTAGATAAAGCCTTATATGGACTTAAACAAGCACCTAGAGCATGGTATGAAACATTAACAAACTTTCTTATTGAAAAAGGATTCACTAGAGGTAGAGTAGACACTACACTATTCCTTAGAAAACACAAAGATAAAGTCTTACTAGTTCAAATATATGTAGATGATATTATCTTTGGTTCTACTGATGAAAATTTGTGCAAGAGATTTGCCAAGCTTATGCAGAGCAAGTTTGAAATGAACATGATGGGTGAGCTGAACTTCTTTCTTGGACTACAAGTAAAACAAACTGATGAAGGAATTTTCATAAGCCAAGCCAAGTACATTAAAGACTTACTCAAGAAATATGGCATGGAATCAGCTACTCCCATGAAAACACCAATTGCTCCAGCAACTAAGCTTGACAAAGATGAGAAAGGTAAAGGAATTGATATTACTCAATACAGGGGTATGATAGGTTCCCTTCTCTACTTAACTGCCAGTAGACCAGATATAATGTTTGCAACATGTATATTTGCTAGATTTTAAGCTAATCCTAAGGAATCACACTTAACTGCTGTAAAAAGGATTTTCAGGTATCTTAAAGGTACACCCTATTTGGGTCTATGGTATCACAAAGAGTCCTCATTTGAACTGACAGGATATTCAGATGCTGACTTTGCAGGATGCAAAATAGATAAAAAAGGTACCAATGGCACTTGTTAACTACTAGGCAATAGACTAGTGTCCTGGTTCAGCAAGAAGTAAAACTCAGTATTAACTTCAACAGTAGAAGCTGAATATATTGCTGCTGGTAGCTGTTGTGCTCAAATCCTATGGATGAAGAATCAGCTAGCAGATTATGGGTTTGATTTCAAATCTATACCCATACACTGTGATAACACAAGTGCTATAGAAATAACAAATAATCCTTTCATGCATTCTAGGACCAAGCATATAGAAATAAGATATCATTTTATTAGGGATCATGTTCAAAATGGGACAATATCCTTGCAATACACTCCTACTGAAAATCAATTTGCTGATGTGTTTACAAAACCCTTAGATGAATTCAGATTTAATAAACTAATAAGTGAGTTAGGTATGTTAAATTTACAATCATAAATTATATGCTCTAGATGGTGCTAACCTTGCAGATGTAAAGGCTAAGTCAAAATCATAGAGATGACTAAGAGGAACTACGATCGTGGAGTGATTTAGTTAAGACATAAAGGCTCACTGTGATAGCAACAACAAGCCAAGCAACCCTTTTGATAAGCGTCTCAGGGACAAACCTGATCCTTAGTGTCAAGCTAAGAGGTTAGCCCTTCCTGAGCAACCTTAACCTAGAAGGCTTGCCATTTCAGAAGGCATCACAGAAAGCCGTAGAGTCAATGATCAAGAAGCTAGCAAAGGATTGAACTTAACAATCGTGGAGTGGATCTAGACATTCGTAGTCTTCTCACAAGGGCACTCCAGCTCAGGGGGAGCTAAGGGCAGAACATAGATTTCCACATGGATTAAAATCGTGGAGTTCTACAAAATTCGACACGTGTCCCACGACGCTGAATATATGGAGGGAAGTGTTTAAAACTATTTTAAACTGTCATATGTCAGTTCATCTTTGAATTTCAAAAGACTATCTCTCTCTCTCTCAAATGAAACCCTAAGTTTCAGAAAACTAAGCCAAGTTCATTCATTTCAGGAAAATTAATTTAAATCAATGGCTGCTTCCAGAATTGTCTCGGGTTTTCAGCTATGCTTTGACGAATTTGAAGATGCTAGTCCAGAAATGCACAAAATTCTTTCCCTGCTAAATAATGCTGGACTCAAGGATGCTCTAAATACCGACACACTTGTATTCACAAAGCTGGTGAAAGAGTTCTATACAAATGGAATTGTTGAAGGAAACTTCATCCTCACCAAAGTCAAGTGCGAGCAGATTTGACTCAACTCAGAAAGCATAAACCTTGCCCTAAGGTTCATCAATGAAGGTCTTCCATCACTGGACCGAATCGATTTTCATGAAGGCCTAAGAAGATGAAACACAACAAAACTAAAGGAAAGAGTGGCTACAGGAAGAAAGAGTTTCCCCAAGAATATGAGTTTCTTGCTGAAATTGTTGGAAAATGCATATGCTGCAAGAGCTCTGGCCACGATACTATCAATGAAAAACAACTGAAGCTCATGACAGCTATCAGGTACAGAGTTCAACTCAACTATGGAGCTCTTCTAATGGAATGGTGTGGAAAATGGATGGAAAGCTCCAAGAAGACCAAGAGTACTGTAAAAATGCCTTATGGGAGATTTATCAGCATGATACTAGAAGCTACACTGGGCGACAAGATTAAAGATGAAGAAGGCGTCTCCATTGTCCCCAACCAGAAGATAACCCAGCAATTATTTCAAAATTGGAAGAAAAACCCGACAGAAAATGTAAAGATAAAATCTAAAATTCTATCTGCTGCAAGGGAGGAAGCCTGGGAGGTAGAAGAAGAAGGAGTAACTGAAGAAAATGCTGAAGCATTGATCAGAAGGAGGAAAGGAAAGAAGAAGATGAATGAAGATGTATCAATGGCTGAGGAACCCCAAGATCCAACCACTGATGTACTTCAAGCATGCCCTAATGCTGAAATGGAGTTTAGTGGCTTAATGACTGAAAGAGCTATTACTCCTGAGGCAGCTCAAGCATCAGAGGAGACTCTGAAAGAGAAAGAGAAGAAGAAGAAGAGGGAATCAAGTGAGGACATGGCTGAAAGAAGTGTTGAAGCTCAAAAGAAGAAGAAACGCAGTCACAAACCAAGGAAGCTTACACTTACTATGATTGAGGAGTCTTCACCAATCGTAGAGTCCAGGCAGGCTGCAAGTATTGAAGAAGATTCTGCAACAGTCTCTCAGCCCGAACAGACAAACAGGGCTAAAGCTGAAGAAAGTTCTGAAGATGCAGTCAAGCCCAAGAGAAAGAGGACATTGGTCAAGAATTACATTCTTATCAATGGGGAAGTATTGAGGGAAGAGGACAAAAAAAGAGCTGATGAGAAGGATAAACTAGATTACTGAGTCGCAGGAAGAAGAAACTCAAGAAGCTCAGAATCAAGAGAATGCTACAACTGAGGGGGAGCCAAAAAATGCAGAAATTGAGGGGGAGCTACCAGAGAATCTAAATGAAGTAATGCTAAATCAGTTTCCAGTTATAGAGTCCCAAAACTCTGTGACTGATGAACCACATAACCAACTCATCTTCGTCAAGCGACCCGTTAACCATCCAATAATGATTAAGCACATCACACGAGTTGTCAAGGAAATGCTTGCAAACTCAATCAGTGAAACACCAACCTTAGATGACACACTACAATTCGGGCATACTGATCAATCCTAAGAAGAAATTGTAGAGTGTCCAGAATAGCTCAAAGAGACACAAACACATACATCTGAGCCAAACATTACGCCTATCCAGCAAACTCCTAACCCTCTAACCCAAGCAGACATTCCATCATCCTCCAACAATGAATAGTTCGACATAACTCTTGCTCTCAGAAGTTTGTCAAGGAAAGATGAACACACTACAGCTACTCCTCCTCCTCCTCCTCCAGAAACACAACAAATTCTAGATCAATTGGCTCTCATGCCAATAAAGGAGGAGCTGACCGCCACACTGAGTTAAGTAGGGTCAGAATCTAAAAAGGTCCTTGAAGAACATTCTCTTGCTCTTCACCATAGATTTGACAACATTCTCAACTCAGTCAAGACTCTGCCAGGACATTTGGGAACGGAAGTGACTAAATCATTAAGGGCAATCTTCAGAGAAATGGCTGAAAGCATCAAGGCAAGAGATGCTATTCATTTTGTCGAGGTCAAGAAGCAGAAAGAAGCCTTGCTGCTAATGCAAAAGAATCAGCAAACTCAAAATGAGTTGATGGCGGAACAGATTTTAGCACTGCGTATTGCTTTGAACCAATTCCAAGAATGCAGTGCTTCTCAAATCCCCCAGAACAACGATGTCGTGAAAATGCTTCAGCAACAAAGAAGGGTCACTGAGGCTTTGGTTGCTGAACAAACCAGTGACATTTCTCAACAAAGAACTCAAATGCATGCCCTGGTAGACGAAATCAGACGGCTCTCAGACGATATTCGAACCCTTGATGATGACATAAAGGGGGAGAAGATTGGGCAAGGAGATAAAGGCAGAGGTGGAAGACCGAGGCAGACGCACATTCAACCACCACCTCTGCAGCAGGAAAGGCAAAGGCAAACTCGTACTGGTCAATCGTCGGGTGGTGACTTCAGGAGTCCAAATGTTCAACCTCCATAATCTAATCAGTATCTGCAGTAGCCTCCAGTGGGAATACCTCTTCAAAGACATCAAGGTCAAGCGTCTGGCTCACAAGGCATGACTTCTGCACAGTCCAGATATGAACTAGAAGACATTGAATGGAGAGATGAGCAAACCAAAAGGATGAGAGCTGTTGAGTCTTCGAAGAGCAAGAGACAAAGAAAATAGAGATAAGCCTAAACTTAATTTTGTATTGATGTTTTTATGATTAAATGTAATATCTCTTCAAACATCAATAAATTCATGCTTATTCTCTAGAAATTTTAGTTGCTCACTGAAACACTAAGCCATATTTACTTTCTAGCATTTTACATTTAGAAAATGATGCTATGATCTAAATCTCGTTGATTATGTCAACATCAAATAGGGGGAGATTGTTGGGAATTGCATATTCAGATTTGATATTGAAAGTAAATATAAATGCTTAAGTGTACAGTCTTTAAGAGAATCATTGTACAAGGACTTAGATGATAGATCAAACGTGTTAGGTTGATCTGAGCCTTAATGTTTATCATTTTTGTAAATGAATGTATATAAGAAAAGATCAAAGTTGTTAGGTTGGTCTATTTGAGCTGTAAAACTTAAAGTCTTGACAGAATCGTAGTCTGTCAAAGATAGCATTCGAAAGACAGGGCAGAATCATGGAGCTTAAGCAAAGATATCGGAATCATAGCCTGCCAAGAGATTCAAGCCTACAGAAGTTAACTCAGAAAATGTGGAGCTTGAGTGAAGATATACAAACTAGAAGTCTGCAGAAGAATCAAGTCTGCAGAGGCCAAGGCAAGAATCGTCGAGCTCAAGTGAAAGCATCAAAGAATCGTAGTTTACCTCAGAAGCCACACTGAGAGTCATAAAAGTTTGAAAAGCATCTGCCGAGCCAATTTAGGAATCGCAGAGTGCTATCAGAAGTGTGAAGTCTGCAAGACAAGCAAGCAAGGAATCGTAGTCTACCGAGAGCTTAAGAGAAATCGTAGTGTGCTCTACGAAGAAATCTGAATCACGCTGTGCAAAGCCAACACATAACGATTGTGTCACAATGACCATAATCATAGTGTTCTTCCAGTCAACATCAAAGATTAAAGATCTAATGAAGAGAGGAAGAGCAACAAATGAAGAAAGGCTTATAGCCGTTGACAAAGTGATTGTCCCAATACTTCCATATTCATCCTTAGTCCAAATCAAAGAAGCGTATTGTAGAAGCAGCCTGCAGAAAACACCTTTTCAGGTGTTAGGTGAAAGATACAGTCTGCTGTGTCAGTGAGCCAGGCGGCAGAGCAGCAGAAAAGCAGGACGTCAACATCACTGCATAGAAAACGTCTGGAGCATTAAATGAAGCAACGGGAGCATTCAAAACGGCTATTTTTTGAATGGCTCTTTTATAAGAAAATCAAACAAGGATTCAGACTAAGTAAGCAAGACTCATAAAGAAATAATACATTGAAAAAAGCTCAAGAACACTCAACGAGCAACACTACGATACTGAAGAAAGCTTGCTTCGCTACTCAGTCCTTTGAAAGACAGAAGCTGAACTGCAACTGAGTAGCACACCTCAACTATCAACTGCCGATCCAAGTGAGGTACCAAGTCAGAGGACTTGAAGAGTTCAGAAGTGAACTAAGTGAAGATCCAAGTCAAAGGACTTGAAGAGTTCAGAAGTGAACTAAGAGCTGATCCAAGTCAAAGGACTTGAAGAGTTCAAAAGTGAACTAAGTGAAGTTCCAGGGCTGCTGGCCTTGAAGGGATCTAAGTGATCCAGTTGTAAGAAGATATCCTTAGTGGATTTCTTACTCGTGGAGTAGAAGACTGGATTAGGAGTCGTGTTGGCTCTGAACCACTTAAAACCCTGTGTCTCATTGTCTCTCATTAACTGCTATAACTGCTATATCTGTTTTAACTGCTATAACTGCTTATCTAACCTTAACTGCATTATCTTGAAGGGGAACAAAACATATATTCCGCTGCAGTCAGTATCATCAATACTGACTAAGTATTTTAGACCTAATTTTTTTTAAAATATCTATTCAACCCCCCTTCTAGATAACTAACATGCCTTTGGGAACTAACACACTGATATATGTGGACTGTGACATCCCAAATTTTTTAAGAATTTATAAATGAGAATTTAATAAATAAAATTCTTATTTTAAGATGTTTGAGTTTGAATATGTGTATACATGTTATATATTGTGAAATATATGAATTTATGTGAAGAGAATTTAAATGTTAATTTTAATATTTATTGGTGTAAATAAATATTTTAATTAATTATTTATTGAGTTAAATAAATAATTATGTGATTATTATAGAGTAATATAATTAAGTGTAATATATTATTAAATAAATCTTTAATATTTAATTTAATTGACGTAATAATTTTATGTTATAATTCTAATTTAATTGGAATAATTAAATTAAATGTAGTTATGTGTTGAGTGTTACATGAAATTATAATTAGCAAGTAATTATAATTATGTGACAATTTTATGTGATTAATTGATGTTAGACTTTTAATTAATTAAATTAGTTAAGATTTAATTAGTTAAAGGATAACATTACAAAGTATGTGTTAAAAGAATTTATTAAAAGAGTTAAAAGAGTTTTTAAAATTGTTTTCCCAAACAAGGCCATTGCACCGTTTTAAATCAGTTTTGCCAAACGGGGCCTTAACTATTAAAACCTGTTTTTAAGATAACTTGTTTTGCCAAACAAGTTTTAGGACTTTTAAAATTCAAATTGTAACTTCTTTGTATTTATTGCTATTATGGTATTAATGGGTGATTTAATCATTGGGAGTTAAATATATATTATATAGTTATACATATAATATATATGATGTCAGTTTATGTTTTGTAAAATTACGTCAGTTTAGAAGGGTTAGCCTGTTAGAGAAAACAAAAGGTTAAACAAAGAAGAAATACAGAGAAAGGATAGAGAGAAAAGGAAGAAGAAAAGAGAAGAAGAAAGAAAGATAGAGGAAGGAGTTTTGTGAGAAAACAAAACTATAAGTCTCATCATCATCTTCCTCACTAAGTCAATGTTATAATCTCAATTCCTTATTTTAATTATGTTTTTATGTTCTTCATAATATTATTCTCTGTAAATATGAGTTTTTCATGGAATTGAAGAACATGATGTATATGTATATAAGTTGTATTCATAACATGCCTATATATGAATTTTATGCATAAGTTCGTAGTTTAAATTGGTATGCCTATGAAGAACATGAAGAATTAAAAAGTCACAGTGAAAGTATTTTAAAAATATATATATAGTTTCTTTGAAAACTAAAATTTCATGGTTGATGGTTAGTTGTTGCTTAAATTGATGTTAGATTATGTTAATATTGTTATCAACGAATTCAAACATATTTTGAATTGTGTATTTTGTTTTGAAAATAAACTACAGTGTTCAATTTTATCAAGAACACTTGTCAATGGTTTTTCTTCAAAAATCATGGAATTGATTGTTGTAAACTATGTGTTTTAAGGATTAAATGGGTTGAAACATGTTAGGAGTTTAGAAATTATGTTTTCCATTAAAGTTGTTATGAATTGTATTGACTGAAAGTGAAATTTGGTGTGGAGAAATAAGCTAAATTGATTTTTTCTCTACACAGTTTGCGAGCAAAACTTGAACCCCTGGAGGGGTCCTGCCCCGACGGGCATTGTTAGTCTTAATACCCCCGCCCCGACGGGGGGTATGCAGGGAAAAATAAAGCTTTAATTTTTGGTGTATTTTGAAAAGCTTAGTTTATGTAACGATTTGATGACATGTTAGCATACCTTAAAATGCTAAATAATAGTTATGAGATATATTAATAATATATGGTGTAATTAGAAATAAGTATAATTATAGTAAGGGTTTAATTTAAATTATAATTATTAAATTATAATGAATAAAATTTGATTAATTTTAAATCAAAGTAAATGTTTAACTTGAAGTATGATTTGTTTAATTTAAATTATAGATTGTTTATTTATAATTTGATTTACATGAGATGTAATTATAATTTGATTAATTATAATTAAAGTGGATGTTTAAATTATAATTTGTTTAATTATAATTAATATGAGTATGTAATTATTAGTTGATTAATTATGTGAGAAGTTATATGGATACGTAATGTGATTATGTGATATGAGTAACTATTAACTTAATAGTTAAAGAGGATTGAGTTAACCTAAGTTGGTTAACTAACTATGAGAAGTAGTAATGTGATAATTAACTGATATTGTTCACTATATATATGATTTGACAGTGAGTGTCAAACGAGTAAATAGAAGAGAATTAGAAAGTATAAAGTAGAATTTACTTAGACGTTTGATAAGCGTTTCTAGGTGATTAATAATTGATGCGTATAGTAATACATGTGTAGGATTGATGAAGTAGATTATTATAAGCTGTTTTTCGATAATTGATAATTTACGAGCCAGACAAGTCTTTTGGTTCCTATTTTCTACGTGGACTTGATGAACTGTTTTAAATTACATGATATGTTATATGTGTTGTAAGCGAGCATGATATGTTATACATGTTGTAATCATAAAATGTTAAAGTCAATTTATGACTACATTATTTTGGTTAAATAATGATAATTGAGTAAGGAACTCAATCTTTATATTTGCTATGTGAATTAAAGTATGTATGTCATGTTACTTTAATTATTATGATATGTATGTTGAGCATATTATTATGTGCTATGTGATGCATGAAAACTGTTAGAACTTGCTGAGCTGTCGAGCTCACTCTTACAAATAATAATTTTTGCAGGTCAAGATTTCAAGGTAAGGATATGTGCTAAGTGAATTATAGAGATCCATATTCACGAAGATTACTTATGTTTTATGAGAAATATATTTAATATTTTGAATGTAACATGTTGTCGAATTGTAAGTTGAGCTATCCGGTGTATATGGATATTGATTTATGATGTAAGACTTTGTATAGTTATTTTGTTGTAACGATTCATGATATAAATTTGAATCGAAGAGATGTAATGTAAAGGTTGCGATTTAGGGCAATACAGAAGGAAATGTACAAAAGTTTTATATATTCTGCATTTTTAGTGAGTTTTAATATCGAATAATGATGTAATGAGAGATTAAAGTTGTATTGTTAACGATCGAGAAGTGGAATATTATTGTATGAATTTTTGGGGTCGTTACGTGGACCATTTTCTCAAGGAATTGGGGGACATAAATCTTTCATTACGTTCATTGATAACTATTCTTGTTATACTTATGTCTACCTAATTAATGAAAAAAATCTAAATCACTAAATATATTTAAAATTTTCAAGGCTGAAGTTGGAAATCAACTTGACCAAAAATTAAAGTAGTGAGATCAGATATAAACGGAGAGTATTATGGTAAACACTCCGATACAGGTCATAGTCCTGGCCCATTTGCCTTATTTTGTCAAGAAAATAGAATCGTCACTCAGTATACAATGCCTGGTACACCGCAGCAGAATGGTGTAGCTGAGAGGCGAAATCGTACCCTTATGGATATGGTACGTAGTATGTTATGTAATTTTAACTTACCGATATTTTTGTGGACTGAGGCATTAACGACAGCTGTTCATATTTTAAATCGAATTCCTAGCAAATCTGTCCCTAACACTCCTTATGAAATTTGGATAGGTAAAAAACCTAGTTTAAAATACTCACGGGTGTGGGGCTGTCCAGCCGAGACTAAGATTTTTTATCCACAAATAAAGAAACTTGACTCTAAAACCATTAGTTGTAATTTTTTTGGATATCCTGAGAGATCTAAGGGTTTTCGATTTTATTGCCCCTCTCATACCACTAGAATTATTGAGACTAGGCATGCAGAGTTTTTAGAGAATGGTGATTTAAGTGAGAGTGGTGAGCCAAGAAAAATTGATCTTGAAAAAAACATGTTTTATGTTCCTAATCTTGTAATTCAAGAGGGAGAGGCACAACAACCTCTTATTGAGGCGAATGATGCCCCTGAGATAGCTGAGCCACCACCTAATGTTGAACCCCACATTATTGAAAATCATATTCCTGAAATTGTGCAGCCTTTACGTAGGTCCGAAAGACCTAGAAAGCCTGTTAATTTTGATAATTTTATAACCTATCTTAATGAGATTGACTATAATTCAAGTAAGATTAATGATCCTCTCTCTTTTAAAGAGGCCATTACGAGTGCTCAATCAACTCAATGGCTTGAAGCCATAAATGATGAGTTAAAATCAATGGAGCTTAATAACGTTTGAGATCTTGAAGATTTACCAATAGGTATTAAACATGTTGGTTGAAAGTGGGTCTATAAGACCAAATTAGATCCTAAAGGAAACGTTGAAAGGTATAAAGCCCGATTGGTTATTAAGGGTTCCACTCAAAAGGAAAGTGTGGATTATAATAAAAACTTTCTCTCCAGTATTCAGGAAAGATTCATTTAGAATAGTTATGGTTTTAGTAGCTCATTATGATTTAGAGTTATATCAGATGGATGCTAAAACTGCATTCCTTAATGGTAACTTGCTAAGAATGTCTATATGGCACAACCAGAAGATTTTTGATTAAAGGCAATGAACATATGTTATGTAGACTTAAGAAGTCCATATATGGGTTAAAACAGGCTTCTCGACAATGGTATCTTAAGTTTCACGAGGTGATGAGTAATTTTGATAGTGGATCAATGCATATACTTGAAGGTCAGTGGGAGTAAATTTGTTATTCTTGTTTTGTATGTTGATGATATACTACTTGCAAGTAATTACTTAGACATGTTGCATGAGACCAAACGTTTCCTTTCTGGAAATTTTAATATGAAGGATCTCGGTGAAGCCTCTTATGTTATAGGTATTGAAATTCATCAAGATAGGTCTCGCGGGATATTTGGATTGTCCCAAAGTGCTTATATTAACAAAGTTCTTAACAAATACAACATGAAAAATTCTCCCCTACTGTCGCCCCTGTTGTCAAGGGTGACAAATTTGGCTCATATCAATGCCCTAAGAATAAACTTGAACGTGATCAAATGAATCTTATTCCATATGCTTCTGTGGTTGGGAGTCTTATATATGCTCAAGTTTGTACACGTCCATATATAGCATATGTAACTGGCATGCTTAAACGTTACCAGTAATATCCAGGTTTGGATCACTGGAAAGCAGCCAAAAAGGTTTTACGCTACTTACAGGGCACTAAGAATTTTATGCTTATATTCAGAAAAAAAAAAACAGATAACCTTGAAGTTGTTAGTTAATCTGATTCTGATTCTGATTTTGCTAAGTGTAAAGACGAAAAGAAATCTACATCAGGATACATCTTTATGTTTTCAGGAGGCCCTATTTCGTGGAGAAATCATAAGCAGAAGTTAACTACCACTTCCTCGATGATGGCATAATATGTTGCTTGTTATCATGCTACTCGTCACGCCGTATTATTGAGGAATCTTATTTCATGACTTAAAGTTATAGATTCCATTTCAAGACCATTGAAAGTATTTTGTGATAATGATTCTGCTATTAGTTTTTTCAACAGCACCAGTTCGAATGGTGCTGGACTGTACCTCGACACTAAGTACTTATTTGTCAGGGAAAGAGTTGAAGTTCAAACTGTTGTCATTAAGTATATTAGTACGTATGATATGTTAGCGGATCCACTTACGAAAGACTTACCACCCAAGCTCTTTTTAGAGCATAATGCCGGCATGGGTTTAACTGGTAGTCTTAATTAGTGAGTTATTTTGATGTAAGACAACAATTTTGAGCTCGTTGTTTTGAACTTCACATTATGTTTATGGTTTGCTATTCTCTTTATTGTGCACACTTGAGAATTTATGAGCAAACAGAACGATTATGTTTTGGACCATATGAATGAGTTTGATCTATTACCACTTATATAAACTCTATTCATACCTGTTATGCTTAATGTTAATCTTTGTTCTAATAAAAATACTAATTGTGTAACTAATGGGGATCTTTTGTTAGTAGTGACACAAAGATTGTATTAATTCGCATTGGTATTTTTATTTGAACAGGATGTAGATATTAAATTAATACTTGGCCAAATTAATGATTGTAAGCGTTATGTTTGTATATAAATAGTATTTTGGCCAAGTGGGAGAATGTTAGAATATTTTATTCCTTTATGTGGCCTCTACTATTTATGTAATTATTGGGCTTACATATTGTATTAATTTATTACTTTATTTATGGATTTGGTAATTAATTGTGTGGCCCATAAATATTATTACTAATATTAAGTTGGCATAATGGGCCCTAGGGTTTCATAATCTTGATGGACAATTTTGACCCTTAGCTATCTAATAAATAAAACAGTTAGGGTTTGGTCCCAGTTGCCGTCTCAAGAACTTTATACACACACATATACATCCATCATAAGATTGAGAGAGGCAATCGAAGACCTTAAGCGCAGCGGAAGCGTAATACATACAAGATGACTTCTCCCAATTCATGTAAGTACTTAATTGTTATGATTATTAATGTTATTTTATTCTATGCAATAGCACGTTCCAATATAACTATTCAACAGGGATGTCCAGTAGAAATTAGAAAAGAACATCAAGTTATGATATTTCCTGAGTAGCTTGAAGCCTTGAACAAAAATAATGTCCTTCTAAAACACTCACATATCGCAAGCAGGTGGTAACTATTAAAGTCCACTTACTATGTGATTCTATATTTATACAAACAGAGATGGCAAGAAAAATGGCCACAGAACATTAAGGCGGTTAAGCCCTAAAATGGTAATGAAGTGCTATGATTTCACCATTATTTTAAGTGAAACTTCTGCCTTCAAGTTCACCCATAGCTGAGGTACAACCATACAAGACTAATGGCCTAGAAAGTCGTTGTATTTTAGTATCAAATGTTAAAACATCCACCATGGTAGAATACTCACTATTACAGTGACGCAGAAATTGATATGCTTAGTATATTTAACAATGTGTTCAAATTACTCGGTTGATTTAAACCCTTTCAGGTTCCAAATATTTGTCCATCGTTATATACTATATGAACAATCACAACATAACACGAGTATGACAAATTCATTTGACTATTATAGTGCAAGATGGTGAGCTGCAGTAAATTTCATGGAGCTACTTTATGCAGATGAAACTACTTGTTTACTTTATAATATTATATGTATAATTGGACTAAAAATATATATGCAAAGGAACACGTCAAATTATCAAACACTGATCTTATCTCAAAATGCCGCTCTCTATAAATGATATACACTGAGACTTACTGGATCGATCCACTACTTTCAAATAGAAATCATTGACCTCCTATAGTTTCCAAAGAAAGGATTTTCATATGATCAGAGCAAAAAAACATTTTTCACAACACTTCACATGTATAAAGGTTTTGAATACTTTAATAATATTTTATACCCATGTACCTAGTACAGTTTACCAGAACATGGAAATCAAATATCCTAAACACTTTCCTACTACAGTTCCATGAAGAATAAATATTTAAATTACAGTTTCAACAAAAGAAATAAATAAATAAGAAAATCACTTCATGTTCTTAATTTTGAGAGTCAAGAGAATACACCAACAGAATGTAGACTTGCCAGTCCAATAAACTTAAAAAGGCTTCAAATTAAAGGACATGAAGGAAAAGAACCTGTAAGAGAATCATTTTCTATGTTTGCCATGGTCGTTTTGAAGTGAATGTGGGCAATCCCAATGGACTAGCAATAAACTCTAGCGAATTGGCAAGTTAATTATCTACAGCACTCTAACTAGAAGAAAATCCTTGCAATTTCACGAATACAACTGATCTTTTTTAAATGACAAAAATTAATCAAATCTTCCTGTACAGTGATCAACTGAAGCTTTCACCTGTAATTTTCATATGAGCACTTAGCTAACTAGCAGCATTCTTGTAGCCTGCAAAGTTTTGCACATCTCCCAGGTATAAAATTAATGATACCAACCCAAATCAAGTTTATACGAGCATAGAGGACACAGATTTGGTCAATGAATTCTAGCATTCAATACTCAAATTAACTAAGCCAATTATAATAAAATTAAAGAACAGTTGACAAAAGTAAAGGCTTACTTGTGCTGCCAGACCGACAGCCACTATCTTTGGGCTACATCTAACCATATACACAGCTGACCGGAATCTCAAACACATGAACATAACTGTGAGATCTTAATGAGTAAAAACGGACGGCTGGATATTACTCTACATGTAAAAGGTCAGCATTATATTTACTGGCCGTCTTACATATTACTCTGCAATTTTGGCAGGGCTAGCAAATACAAACTTGCTTTTGGTTCTCTGGGTCATGAACGGACTGATCATTGTATAAAACACCAGATACCACCAAGGGACATTAATGAACACCTTATTAAATCCAAAAAAACACAATATTATATCAGAGCAGGCAACGAGATCCACTCAAATGGCATACACAACTGAACTACTAGCATGTAAATTAAAATTTACACAATAATGGAAAGGAACAGTTTCAGAATATCAACAAAATCCTGCAAAATACATCCAAGTCACAACTTACAAGCAACAACATTAAAGTATAAGCCTTCTGGACAAAATGAGAGTCCATCTTCTAATAAATATGAATTTGCAAAAAAGTCATCAATTTCCCATTTAACCTCATACTCATTTTAAATAATAACAATGATTTGTAGAAAAGTAATCAATTTCCAACATAATGCCTTTTTTTAGTCCATTTCTAAAAGGGTAATCTTCTGTTATGCAGGGGAAAACAAAAGGGACCCATTTTGGGACAAATATAGTAACTACATAATAAAACTTATGAAAAAAAGTATACCTGCTTTGCAACAAATTCAGGATAATTGTCCTGGAGCAATTGTAGAGTAATGGTATACAGAAATAGAAAAAGAAGGAAACTTTCTTTCTTTAATCAGTAAGTTTGTGAAAGATGAATTTACAGTCAAATCAGAACTACCAGAAAAATCAATAAAATAGTACTAGGTGCTAGGTGCTAGAGAATTTTTTCCACATAATAATAATTAAAAAAATTAAATTAGACAAAGGTGAACTATAACTTATATCATATGTAGCAGTAATATGTATACACAAATCAAATATTGATTCTAGTACCTGTTCGATCAAGAGAAAAAGAGACCTTTTTCGGTTGGGAACACTTTTTCACAAACAATGCAGTCCCGACATATTTTGTATCTGAAAGAGACCACCATACATTATAGTTTCCAAGTGGTGCACTCAAGATGGCACACATCAGAATCTACATGGTTTAGAAAGATGGACCAGTTGAGAGAAACACCATTTTCATAATAAGCCATTACACAATCCTCTATCACTCACAAAGAAATTTAAGATCTGAAAGCAAGCTTACTTCAAGAATGAAGTGACTTGCACACATGCAATGAAGGTTTAAATTTACATAAACAATTCAAACATATCCTAGAGAAGTTAAAATTCACAGCATAATTTCCAGTTACAAATTTAATCAATATGCACATGATTTTTTTCCTTGCCTTACTTTTTTTGGTAGTTATATATTTTTCCTTGTCATCTCTCCATTGGATAGTAGTATAGGTAAATGGCTTATTTACCCTAAATATAGGCACTACCATAAATATAGGCACTACCACAAATATCACAACTAAAGCCCAAACAAGAAAGATGGAAGAGTGGAGTTTTCCTAGTCAGTCAGCTCACTAATGATACCCATATCAAGATGCCTGCAGAATTAGAACACAAAAGAATTGAAATAACAGGTCCATTCGTAAGATAATCAATGAATTTTGTGCATCTATTGATAAACTTTGCACATCCCAAATTTTGTTATTTTATTCGAACTAACAACAAAATAACTGGAATTCTATATAATGTTGTTAAGTTTATCAATTTTTCCACAATAATTCAATACTTTTATCTAAGCAACCAAACATCAAAATTACCAGATTCCATTTTTTTTAAAACAAATAAATAATCAAAACCCCACAAATCCAAGAACCCACAAAAATCCAAACATGAGAAAGAATATGCAACAAGTGAACTAAAGAACACTAACTAGGCCTCTTTGAACACCATCAGGCTTAATCATGATGAAGGTCTGTTCCATCACAAGTGATTGTGCTTAATCATGCTTCGATGAGTCGATTGTGCTTAGAGAAGAAGAAGATGAGACTGACTTGGCCTTAGATTTGCCCTTAGGTAACACGGTTGGATCCGGAACCAATGTTCTAAAAGGCGCTAGGCGGGCGGCCGGGAGGGGCCTAGTGCCTAGGGGGCCTAGGCGGGATTTTTTATTTTAAGCTAATTTTAATATTTTATCTTACATTTATCCAAACAAAACAATAATATAAAGCAATATAATTTATAATAAAGATAATAAAGGCCTTTGCTTAAAGTTCAAACACATATCCATATTGCCAATGTCAAAATTCAAACACAAACATGCAATTGTTCAAAGTTCAAACATATCTTTAACGTATTAGTTTTATTCATAAACAAGATTGCTATTAAATAATAAAATTTAAAATTTTAAGAATTCAATTAAATATTAAAACTTAAGAAACTAAACATAAATTTAACAATTATATTGAATTAAACTAAATATTATAAATGTATCATCATTTATATAATTTGAAGTTAGTACAAGTTCAAAAAATTATAACTATAATAAAATTATCCATTTTTGACTTGATCTTGTTCACTTCTTGTTGTGTTTTGATATGCTACAACTTGCATTATGAATATGGTAAATCATTAGAAAAATAAATATATCAAGATCTGGTTTGGCTAGTTATTAAAATAAAAAAACCTCTCCGCCTAAGCCCTGCCTAATTTCTTGTAAGGATTTTTTTGTCACCTTGGGCCTAGGAGAGGCACCAGGAGGGCCTAGTGCCTAGGGGGGCATAGCGCCCAGGCGGGGCCTAGGCGGGGATTTTTAGAACATTGTCCGAAACAAATTTTACTTTCCATGCTTGGTTTAATTCCACCTAGCAATTCAAATTAACATTAAAATCATCATTCAAATGAAACTAAGCGGAGAATTCAGAGGACCGACAGAGATTAATACCAGAAGACGAGTCACATCATCTGTGATGAAACAGAAAACCAATAAAAACTTATCAAAAACACTTTGAATCATAAGATTCAAATTTGGTGAAGCAAATGAATAATTCAAGTATTTGAAACTAAAATCTCACCGTAAAGGAGCTTGACTTTTCGTTCATATACTATTACTACACCACCTGATCACAACGTCAGCCAAACGCATCAGCTGCTCAAATCGAAATACTACTTGCACAGATTATGAGTGAAATTAATGAATGTTAGTTTACAGAGTTAGTTTTTTACCCATGAGAATCCCAGAAAGTCTTAAAGCCATTGGAACCGATGGATTTAAGATCTCTTCGCTGTAAACATATATATACAGCAGAACATCATTGAAAATTATATTCAATTTTACGGCAAATAGTATCAAACAGTTCAAAACTAAATTCAGAGAACTTCCAGTTCAAAATCAAATCATACTACAATCATAATTAACGAATAGAAACGTAATTTCAAAAATCAATGAACTCTCAGAATAAACCCAGTATAGTTGAATCCAAATGTCAAAATCTACAATAATATGAATTTAAATTTGCAGAAATAGAGAGATTACAGATAAATAACAAGCAATATAACCTTTAAAAAACTATAATAAACAAATCATAATGAAATTATGGATGGATAGAAGGAGCTATTACCATATCTGGCCGAGAGGAGATTTTCGAGCAAGGAGTTGGTGAGAATAGAACATTTTTGAGTGAATATGAGAAAGAGTTCAAAATTGAAACTGAATGATTGTGGTGAGGTCTATATAGAGAAGGTTTGTTAATGGCGGTTTTAAAGTTTACCTGCATCACACACGCGTGACAAAGGCTAGAGCAGCAGCTGCTGAGGTAGAGGAGGTAGCGCCGCCGAGGAATGAGAGAAATTCGGCGTTGGCTGGCTCGTGATCGTCCAAAAATAGATTCTCCGGAACCCTAAATGTGATGTGCGTCCACATCTGACGAGTGAACAATCAAAGGGCAGAGATGAGAAGCGATCGAGTGAGAAATGGTAACGGGCGAGTGAGAAATGCTAACGAGCGGCGAGGATGGCAACGAGAACCAGAAGAGAGAGGGCTGATCGAGTGAATGTTGATTTGATTTGGGGGGAAAAAATTATTGATATATGATGGTTAAGTCTCAGAATGGGGATCGAGTGATTGAGAAGAGAGCGCAGGCACCTCCGTGTTTTTTTAATACACAATATTTTCTTTAAAAAAAAATTATACTACCTCCGTCCCATAATAAATGCTTTTTTAGCTTAAATCACACATACCAATATACAAGCTAAAATAACAAAAATACCCTTAATATACTTTTTTTATTTTGTTTGAGACTTTTTTTTATTGCCTTTTGGTCTCTCTTTCTCTTTCTTCAACCTTTCAACTTCCCAATAAATAGGCAATAAATACCATTGATTGCATAAAGGCATATATGGGAAAATATTATAAAAATTGTATTGGAATTCCAACACATCACTTATTTTGAAAAAAAATATTAAGCCTAAAAAATCACTTATTATAGGACGGAGGTAGTAACTTTAAAATCAAAAATTAGTCCAAATAAATCCACAATATTTTTACATATCTAGTTATAACGTTTTGTCAAAAAAGCGTTGTGTAAATAAAAATTACAACGTTTTTTTTATAAAAACGTTGTCTATTAAGTGTTATCTTTTTACTATTTTGGAGTAGCTCAAAATTTTGTTTTCCTGTTAATAACCATACAGGAGGGCAAAAACGACTTTTTCCATTCTGGAGAACAATCCCAGAGGATTACAACATCAAATCAAATCCCAAACACAGCCCCGTGATATATCAAATCAACCACGGAGACGACCCCAAGGAAAGACAGAGATAATAGCAGTCGAATCTCGAAGATAACCCTGAGAAAGGCATCTGCAATTACGTCAAGCCCGGAACCAACCCGGAAAAGCAAAAGAGTAATTTTGTTAACTCAACATTAAGTCAAGTCAAATAACTGCAAGGAAGGTCAGGCAGACTCATAACCTCAATCCCGAGTGAAAACAGCACAAGACAGCTCAACGGACTGACTGCAAAGACTTGAAGATCCAGTCATGGACCAATTTTTCCATATTCAGAAAAGGTCAAGTCTTATGTCATTGCGTAGCTCTCGGAATGAGCTTTACGGATTGATATGGCACGTCTCCATAGGACTCACGGTTCAAAAGTTATGAAGGTTCAAGCAGACTGCGCGTTGGTCAGAGTTCACGTAATTCGAGACAACGGGTCCCACCAGGCGAGACCCACCAGAAACAGCCGCAGGTAGACCCGCGGTTGATCGGGTCTATAAATAAGACCCCACATCAGCTAAAAAAGAGAGAAAAACAGGAAATTTCACCCATTTCAGCTCTTAACCCTACCTACAGTGCTCCAAACTTCAATTTTACTCTTCCAAAACACTTATATAATATATATACTAACATATCAAGTTTTAACCAGTGAAAATAGAGTTTTCAAGCCTACCAAGTGGTTTAAAGCCTATAGCGCTGTACATTGTAAGATTTCTTGTGATATGAAGTGATCGGTCTTTAAACTAATCAGTTTATTTTGATGATAACAAACTTAGTAAATAGGATTAAACTAAAATAGGTAGAATCTTCTTTATAGGATTATTATATAATTTATTTTAAATATCCTATTTTATTTCTATCAAAAATATTTTTTATCCTAAAATTGAATTTATTTTTCTTGACCTTGATAAATTAATTATCAAGTGTTAATTAAATTAATTCAAAAATTAATATTTTTTAAGGCAATGAGATTCCTATTCTTTTCAAAAAGACTTTCTGAAACAAACTATTTTAGGCAAAAAGAAAAATTCCAAGTTATATATATATATATATATATATATATATATAAAGGAATGATCCATAATATCTATTTACTATCGATAAAAAAATGACATATAGCATCTTAATCATCCATTCTATAAATGAAGGATTGAGATTCAAATCCGGAACAAGCCGTCCGCTATTAGTTCTAGCGGATGTGGTTAATATAAATTTTGGACTTTTTTGCCCCCATTCCGCTAGCAGTACTAGCGGACGCATTTGATTGGGGAAAAGGGATCAAAGGTAAAACACTCTGCTGCAGTGGGAGCACAGGTAAAACACGCTGCTGCAGTGCCAAATTCGTTCCATTATGCTCTGCGATAGATCCATAGAAGCAATGGAATGCAAATCGGATGCATCTTAACTCAGAATATTGGGGAAAAGGTAGCAAAGGTAAAACACGCTGACGCTGCAGTGCCAAATTCGTTCCATTATGCTCTGCGATAGAACCCTAGAAGCAATGGAATGCAAATTGGTCCACGCACTGTCGAAATGATCTGCAAATCGGAGTCAAGTTATCAAAATTAGTTACTTATCATCGTCCGGACAGATTTAATCGGTAAATGTAATTCTACATTAATTCTCTTGAACCCTAGTTTCATCCTGTTTATTTTCCATGATTTTTTACGTTTTTTTCCTATTTTTTTTTCGTTTATTTTTCTCTAAAGGACCAAGTATGTACACCTTCTACTCTGTCGAAACTATATTATGAAACTCTGATGCTATTTTGGTTTGGCTATAGCCTATAGAAGGTCAGGAGCTTCAAGAAACTAAATTGTAGCTGTAATTGGCATTGAAACTTCAATAAAGCAGTAATAAATAGGAAAGTCACATCAAATCAGAGGTATGTTAGGAGTTTTTTTTGAGATTTTCATAAAATTGGTGGGTTACTAGAATTTTAGAGTTATAGTTGCACTATACTTGGACGGTTCGAGAAATCAAAATAAGAGGATCGAACCATCTCTTCTAACTTTTTTCAAATTCGATAAATGTTGGTTGATCGTTATGATTCAGAGTATCCTTTCCTATTTGATACTGAAAATTAATTATTAAGCGTCTACTGACTTAATATTTTCCTTGCAGTTCAATTCAATTGTACATGCATACATACAAAGAAAGCAGAAAATATAGTTAGACATTTTTATTCTAGGTATTTGGTATGCATTTCTTATGCAAATTTTCTTTGAATGTTACGAAACTTGGGTCATGCGTAATTAAAAGGTTGATATGGCTACAATCAGAGTTGTAATTTTGACCATCTGGGTTATGTTCTTTAAATGAAAACAGTTAAGAGTATTATTTGGAAAAGACGAAAACTTACTTCAGATGGTCCTAATGTCAGTCCAAGATTGCAAATTTTGTCTCATATTTTATTTTTGCTTATATTCTGTTTCTAGACACTCTTTAATTATTAACATAATGATGGCCAATACTTTGCTAAAGGCTCTTAAATGGTTTCCCACTAAATGACTAAAGGACTTAAAATTTGAATGCATGATATTACTGTTGTGTGTGATATAATTTTCTTTCAAACCATTAGTTCAATATTATGGGCAGCAACAAATGGATAACAGTATCACTTAAGGACACTTGGGGTCTCTTCAGTCTTCATCATTTGCTTGTCTGAAACATGAAATGATTTTCCATGTCTGGAGTTAAATTTTAAATTATTTAGCAACTTGCCTACATTTGGTTTAAATTGTTCTTGGATCTCAAGAATTCTGTTCATATTTCTGGAAGGATAATCATATGTATGTATCAGGGTACTGGACAACCTGAAAGATTACATTGTACGAGCCCTTGTCAATGCAGTTGATCACCTGGGCACTGTCGCTTACAAATTGAGTGATCTCCTTGACCAGCAAAAGTTAGATGTCTCAACAGTGGAGCTGATGGTTTCGTGTTTAAATCAGGTATTGTTGATGTAGTGGTTATTGAGATTTATTATTAGGTATAATATGATATCCTATTTTTATGTGTGCTGGTCTAAAGGTTTTCATTAAGGTTAGGATAAATGCATGTGCCATCACACACACACTTTAAGCATGGTTTTGTTGTGTTCTTTGGCAGGTTCTTCCTGCCTGGTTAAGCTGTTTACCGATAAAAGGTGATCTGATTGAGGCCAAAGTTGTTAATGACCAACTTTGTTCAATGGTTGAAAGGTATAAGGCATTCAAGCCCTCTTCAATGAAGAACGATTTATTGGATTTCAACCTGTTAAAGAGTAGAATTTCAACCTGGTTATTGGATGTAAGAATTGAAGCATCCTGTGTTATATATGTGAACTAACTTTCAACTGTTGTTGCTATTTTTAATTTAAGCTTTCATGCATATAGTACAATCATGGTTTTAGATTTTTTGTAATGTGCACAGCACCGATGAACTCCACCTTTTGGGGTCAGTGGCAGTTTTAATTTTTTCTGGGACCGCATTAACATGAATTAAGGGAACTGAACACATATAGCTTGGATGGTGTTATCTGATTTTGTGAATGAGGACCATAAATGAGCACAAATTAACATATGCAAAAATGCTAAGAAACTTAAGATTGTGCTCTTATTAGTCCCTAAAATAAGTATGATCAAGGTTTTGTTCCAAAAATTAATAACTATCAGTCTCATAACTTAGAATATTGCTACATTTTTCCTTTTAAATGGCTTTGGAAGTTATCTGTTATATGAAACTACGGAATACTTATTTGACTATAATCATAGTTGATTTTGTTGACATTTTTTTTACTCTTGATGGTGTCAATGAACAGTGTATTTACATTTTAGCTTTAAAATGCAGCACAGATCAAGTATATCAAGGAATCTGAAGAGATACGCCGTGCCATGGAACCTATGGAACTGATAAAAAGGGTGAGTTTAATAGTGTTATCAATTTATTGAATATGATGTATTTGACTTAGAATAGGAACTAGAATTATGTGCAGATTGAATTTTATTTTAAATTAATTTGTTGTATTTGAGTTAAATTAATTTGTTGTATTTGATGTGGAATAGGATTTGTTGTATTTGATGTGGAATAGGATTTGTTGTATTTGATTTGGAATTGGATTTATTTGATTTGGAATTTTTTATTTTCTGTTTGCATGTTACTAGTATAACATAGGAAGATCTTTTATCCATACCGAATCCAAATTAGGATGTTTTGGATTTGTAATTTGTATTTATATTTGTTGCTGTGTTATGGATAGTTTAGGATTTGAAATTTCATGTTTCTTGTTGCTGTGATTTGGATTTGAAATTGGAATTGGATTTGGAAAGATTGTGCACACTGTGTTTGGGTCGATTTGATTTATGTGGCTGTGTTGTTCTGCAAGGGTCTTATTTTGGCTTGTGATGTTGATGTGTTTGTTACAGCTTATGTAACCTGTTGTTGTGATTTAATTTACTTGTGATGTTGCTCAACCGTTACTGTGATTTGATTGTTGAAATCAGGGACGTTGCACTGTGAATTGGTTAATATAAAGATGTTGTTCAACTGTTGCTGTGATTTGATTGTTGAAATCAGGGACGTTGCATTGTGAATTGGTTAATATAAAGCTGGTGATGTTGCTTCAATGTTACAGTGTCATGTTGTATAAAGCTGCTGATGTTGCTTAAATGCTTGCCGTGTTCCAATAGGAAGTTGTATTTGACTTGAATTGGTGTAGTACTTGAATTCGTGTTGTAATAGGACTGTTACAGGAAGGATGTTTAATTTACATATTACTGTTCGCTAGTAAGTCTAGTGGACGATGAAATTTTTCCTAGACCTGCTATGAATAAGGCTAAGTGGGGGCAAAAAAGTCCAAAATTTATATCAGCGGACGACATGTTCCTGATTTCAATCTCAACCCTTCATTTATGGAATGGATGGTTAAAATGCTATATGCCACTTTTTGATCTATAGCAAATAGATGCTATGGATCATTCCTCATATATATATATATATACATACACGGTAGAAGTATATATATGTATATAATATAAATATGTTATTTGTGCATGAGCCGTGTTTGTGTGTGTGTGCAAATGTGAAAGCGTGAGTATGCAAATGATGTGCATGTTCTGGAGGCTTTGCATGTTATAAAAAAAAGGCTTGCCAAGTCTTTGAATTTTTGACCAAGCCTTATCAGCATTTGAAAATTAAAACTACACACATACTGACATTTATGTTAGCAACATTCCTGCATAAACAAAGTTGGCCAATCCGTGTGCCCAAGTTGAAATTTAGACCTTTCATTTACATCCATGCAATCCGGACCATTGGTTCAAAATCAAATTTTCAAAAAGACTATTTTGCCCTTAACTTCAAAATCTTATAATTAGAAAGTTTTTTCTTCATTCTAAACTTACCAATTTAGAAAGCAAAGAAAATTTATATCTCCTTGCATACATTTTCTCTGCAAAATCTTTCTCTTTATCTTCTAATTCAAAGTTTTATTTCTTGAAAGAAGATAAAATTGGTCAAAGTAGTTGAGATAAGTCATTAAATTACCGTATTTACATTATCTCATATCTGCTTATATATATAGATATATTAAAGATAAATTGTTATACACATTTATATATATTTATATTTAATCTATCAAATATTATATAAAAAGTCTGTACTTATATACCGATATAATTCGGAAGTAATTTCTCTTTCGGACGGTCTTTAAAATTTTAAGTGGCTTTTTATTAATATAGATACATTATATAAATATTAAAAAATATTTATATAATTATCAGATTGTGAAACAAACAATTTGGTCAGTACTTAGATACCGATATAATTCGGATGTTATTTCTCTGAAATTCTCCGAAACGGTCTTTAAATTATTAGTGGCCAAATTTTCACAACATAGATCAAATATAATATAATATATATACGTGAGTGAAACAAAAATTTATCATACTTACTTGTTATACACATTTATATATATTTATATTTAATCTATCAAATATTATATAAAAAATCTGTACTTAGATACCGATATAATTCGGAAGTAATTTCTCTTCCGGACGGTCTTTAAAATCCTAAGTGGCTTTTTATTAATATAGATACATTATATAAATATTGAAAAATATTTATATAATTATCAGATTGTGAAACAAATAATTTGGTTAGTACATAGATACCGATATAATTCGGATGTTGTTTCTCTGAAATTCTCTTTAGATCCTGAGTGGCCAAATTTTCACAACATAGATCAAATATAATACAATATATATATGTGGGTGAAACAAATTTCATCAAGTATTATTTAATTGATAAATTTGTTATATTTGATAACTTTCATAACAAGTATCTTACTCATAAACTTATTTATTCTCAAAAATACTTGTTGCATTATAAGTGATTTTATATGGTTATCTAAACTCAAAGATTATTTGTTCAAACTATAGAAACACACTCTTTATAAAGAATTTTTTTTTCTAGAATTGTTTAAACCATAGAAACACATTCTTTATTAAAAGAAAAGAAAATCTTTATAAAACTGCATCAATTTACATATTTGCTTATCTGAAGCATTTTCATAAAAGTCTAGAACTTTTATTTAATATTCGATCTTAATTTACATATTTGCTTATCTGAAGCATTTCACATAAAAGTCTTGTACTTTTATTTGATATTCGACCTTAAATTATATATCTGCTTATCTGAGAAGTATCAACTATAAAAATTATTTAAACTTTTATAAACTTGTACTAAACTTTATCTGCTTACTTTATGAGCAAATTCAAAACTACCTTTTTGTAAAAGGGAAGAGAGTAAAGTCAATTTATTTTATGTATCTGTAAGAAACACAAATTCTTTGACCAAGACCAGAGTCTTAGAGAGGTCAGCTGAAGTTGGGTCTCTAGTATACTTGTGAGGTGAGGAAGGGATTGTTGTTTCAAGGCCAAATTATAGAATAGTTCTGAACTCAAAAGAAGATACAACTAAGTTTGAGGAAGGAGCTGGGAGTTCATTGTCCAAGATAGTTAGTTGTGAATAGTTGTAAGTTTATCTATAAAACTTTGTAAAGGTTTCTCCACCTATTGAAGGAGTATTTATTACTGGGAGTAATAGGATCTCAAGTCCTGGAGAGGAGCTTGAGACTGGACGTAGCAATATACCCAAGCTGTATATTGTGAACCAGATAAATCTCTGTGCATTGTGTGATTGAATTTTTCTAAATCCTGCATATTAATTTTTGATACTATAAATTAATTTGCTAAATATTCAAAAAGGCCTAATAAAATTTTTAAACAGTAATAATCTATTCAACCCCCCTTTAGATTATTATTGGACTTTCAATTCATATCAAAGCGGTGCTCTTTAACTTGTTTGTTAAGTGAAAACAGGCATATCTAAGGGTAGATGTGACGCCCCCATAATAGGTCCAATCAACCCAACCCATTCTGAGTCGCCAAATATATGGTACAGAATTCAAATACAATCTTTTATAACAAAAGGTCGTGAGAAATACGACCATACAAGTTGTGAGCTTCAATATATATCGTATATAATACGAAATATAAATGCTCAACTTCAGTCCTCGACAGTACAATTATTACCACACTATTATACAAAAATAGTGAGGACTACTACTGCTCTAACTCTGCCCATCACTCTGTTCCACGACTAGTCTCTGTTCCATTCTCATTTCCTGAAGAGGACAATTGATGAAAAGGGTGAGTTTATCTAGCCAGTAAAGAATATTATGACTAAGATAATAAAAAATAAATTATCGTTAGTATTCAATAAATCAGATAAAATATGATGGACAACAAGTTTTAGATCAACAACTGCAGCGGAAATAACAATTCATCAAAAGAGATAAGTAAAAAATGATGTCTACTATCTTCTAGGATTTAAAAGTCCATCATCGATATTTTATCCATGTCAATCAATATATATCTCAAATCAGATATTCATCTTTGCACTACGGGCCAAATATATTCATTTGTATCACCAGTGGTCATGTTCATCTCAACACTTGTCCATCTTTGCACTACGGGCCAAAGATATTCCTCATGTAATCATTCATCTTTGTACTACAGGCCAAAGATATTCATCAAATAATCGTTCATCTTTGCATTACAGGCCAAAGATATTCATCAAATAATCGTTCATCTTTGCATTACAGGCTAAATATATTCTTTATATCATCATTTAGGACCGGAGATGATGAAAAACAATATAAATAACGAATCCAATGAGATAAAGGATAAAGATTAGGGATTCGTAATTTAGTTTATCCAAGTTCAAGAATACTCCATAATAATCAATTGTGGAGCAAAATTCAAGAATGAAGTTCAAAATATGGATCCAATCAAAGATAGAAACCATAACAGACAACTTGGACAAAGAAAAGAAAATTTAATTTTTCTGTGAATAGTACCGTATTCGTGAATAGTGTCGTATACGTAAATAGTTCCGTATACGTGAATAGTAACCCTGACATGAAAAGATAAAAATTTCATAAGAAAAATCATACTTCGTGAATAGTACTGTATTCGTGAATAGTACTGTATTCGTGAATAGTGTCGTATACGTAAATAGTGCCGTATACGTGAATAGTAACCCCGACATGAAAAGGTAAAAATTTCATAATAAAATTCATACCAATATTTCGGTGTAATGATATTGAAAGAAATAATATCATTTACGAAAAAAATAACATCCTTTACCTCAAAAAAAAGTACTTCTGGCTGAAATAACGAATATAATGCTGAAGAAAACTTGCTTGCACTGCTTAACAACACTTAAAGTATCTAAATACTCACAAAAATACGCTCGATATTATAGAGAAAGAAACTTTTAATTCTGGTGTGATTTTCAATTCTAACTAAGCACCCTATTTATAGGAAAATGCTTAGAACACCAAAGCAAAAAAATTAATTTAATAATAATATTATTTTCCTACGCCTTCTCAACTTGACTTTTCATTTTTTCAGCATTTTACACAAGTGGGGTCCACACATTCTAGAAACTCCACCACCAAAAATCAATTTAGACCCAATATTCTGGAACTTCAATAATTCATAATAAATAGCCCTTTTATCAAAAAAATACGAACTTTATGTCCATTTCATATGAAATTTAATTTTTTACAACTTTGTAAAAAAAAGTTTTTCCAAATTTCGAACGAAAAATAACCCGAATTTACATGCGGATGATTTTTCCACACCTCCATTCTGACAAAATACATATACTGATAATTCTTCCGCATACCATCGTAGGAACAAATTTTTTAGCACATCTCAAAGGACAAGGCCACATATTTCTCACGTTTAAGGTCCCATAGACATGTTTTTAATGTTTTTTGCAACAAAAATAATCCAGACCCAATTTACTTTCTTTCTCCTCATTTTATTCACATATCGTGGACTTATTGTAAAAATATCATCATTATTATATTATTATATTATAACGTTATATACTTATAATATAATATTATAATAATATATTTGAATGAATTATTTTATCAGAAAAGATAAAATATTAATTCTCAATAATTATCTCTTTTGCTAAAAAATTCATCCATTTATATCCACATTGAATAAATATTTTCATATCATTTTTATCAATAATTAATTATTCACAAATAATATTACAGAACCACAATATTGACAACCAGGTCGTTCCCAGGAAAGTGGGGGCCTTCCGATAAGGATTTCTCCCTACTGGCGCGCAATTAAGCAACCCCTTTCCTAGACAGAACTTCCTTAGACATTGCCAATAATGCTATCTAATAATATTATTCAAATAATATGAATTATTGATTTGATAATATGAAATACTGTGCAGTAACAATTATTGAATCAACAATAATGTAAAATACTGTGCAATACTGTGCAACAACTCGTATTACTTTACTTTACCCACCGGGTATTCCAACAGTTTTAACGGTAACCGTTACGTCGTTATTTTTAAAAAACTCCTTCGTGTCGCTTTCTTTATCCGACAGTTTTCCGTTATGAGGCCCACAAATGACTGCGTCGTCGTACGAATATTCCCCGACAACAAGAATATTCCACGACCAAACGAATATTCCTTGACAACAATGAATATTTTATAACCACTTGCTTATCTTGTAAACTTTGCACATATTACCCATAATTTTTCACATTTATTAAATCAACCCCTTACTATTTCAAAATAATATATAGAGGAAATTCAATTTTATTCATAAAAAGTTGGGGTCTTACAACCTCCCCTCCTTATGAAATTTTATCCTCGAAATTGACGTGCGTACCTGGTATTTCAAAAAGGTGAGGATACCTCGTTTTTATTTCTGATTTTAACTCTTAGGTCATTTCTTCGATTCCAACTGTGACTCTCATGGTGCTTCAACCGTAGTACCTCACAATGGTACCTATCAGTTTGCCACCGCACAAAATGGCATCCTCTACGGAGTCTGGCTTCGATGCATCCCACACAGGAAGTCACCAGCGAGAAGCTCGGGGCTTTTCACACCTTATGGCTCTTGATGCTCCGCCTTGACACGTTGACACGTTAAACACCTCGAGATAAACTTCGCGATTTCTCTCTTCATATTGCTCCACCAAAATGTATGTCGAAGATCACGATACATTTTGATACTTCCAAGATGGATTGCGAACGGTGTGTTGTGTGCTTCCATCATAATTCTATACCTCAAATCAGAGTCGTTAGGAACACAAGGTCTGGAGTTGACTCGAAGTATTCTCTCTTCATCGATTCTTGCTTCTTGAATAGCATCTTCTTGCATTTTCTTCTTCATCTTCATCAGCTCCGGATCTGTAGCTTGAGCAGCTTTAACTTTATCAATTAAAGCTGGTTCTACGCATATATTTGACATCATCACGTGGGTCCCCGGAGTCTTGAACTCTATCTCTATCCTTTGTAAGTCATACAAAATAGGCCTTTGTGTTGACAGCATCGCACCTTTCCCGCATATGATCTTCTACTCAACGCGTCAGCTACCACGTTCGCTTTACCAGGATGGTATTGGATGATATGGTCATAATCTTTCAACAGCTCAAGCCAACGTCGTTGCCGTATGTTGAGTTCCTTTTGAGTGAAAAAATATTTAAGGCTTTTATGATCCGTATAGATCTCCACTTTCTCTCTATACAGGTAATGTCTCCAGATCTTCAACGCGAAAACTACTGTTGCCAACTCGAGATCATGAGTAGGTTAATTCCTCTCATAATCATTGAGTTGTCGCGAGGCATAGGCTATGACTTTTCCATGTTGCATGAGAACACATCCTAACCCTTTGCCCGAAGCATCGCTGTAGATAACAAATCCATCCGAACTAGATGTTATTGTCAGAACAGGTACCGAGATAAGTTTCCTCTTGAGCTTTTAGAAGCTCTTCTCGCATTCCTCGCTCCATACGAATTTTTTATCTTTCCGAGTCAGCTGAGTTAATGGAGTAGCGATTCGAGAAAATCCTTCCACGAATCTCCGATAATAACCAACTAAGCCTAGAAAACTACGTACTTCGGTCACCGACTTCGGTTGTCACCGACTTCGGTTGCTCCCAACTTTGTATTGCTTCAATATTCGTCGGGTCAACAGATACTCCATGTTTTGACACTACGTGCCTAAGGAATGCTACCTCCCCAAGCCAGAACTCGCATTTCTTCAACTTGGCATATAGCTTGTTATCATGAAGCCTTTGAAGTACCAGCTTCAAATGGTGCTCATGATCTTCATGGCTTTTGGAATAGATGAGGATGTCATCAATAAAGACAACAACGAACTGATCCAAATATTCCTTGAACACACGGTTCATCATATCCATGAAAACAGCAGGAGCATTAGTCAATCCAAAAGACATGACTAAGAATGCATAATGCCCGTACCGAGTTCAGAAGGCAGACTTCGGAATATCCTCAGTTTTAATCTTCAGCTGATGATATCCAGAACGAAGATCGATCTTTGAAAAGAATTGTGCACCTTGCAACTGGTCGAACAGGTCATCAATATAAGATAGTGGATACCTATTCTTGATGGTGATATGGTTCAACTCCCGATAGTCAATACAAAGTCGCATACTCCCGTCTTTCTTCTTTATGAATAAAATAGGAGCACTCCAAAGAGACGTACTAGGACGAATAAAACCGATGTCTAATAACTCCTGTAGTTGGACCTTTAACTCCTGAAGTTCAATAGGAGCCATTCGATATGGGGTTTTAGAAATAGGTTTTGTACCGGGTTCAAGGTCAATAAAGAATTCAACTTCACGTTCTGGGGGTAGACCAGGAAGTTCTTCGGGAAATACATTAGAAAACTCATTAACAATAGAAATATTATTCAAATCTGACGTATTCTGATTTAGATCAGTGACATGGGTTAAGAAAGCTTGACATCCGTTTTTCAATAAACGAATAGCTTTATGACTTGAAATGACATTGATTGATTTTAGTTGTTTGGATTCGCACAACAGGTTGGTTAGGAATATGAAAACTAACAACCTTACGAAAATAATTAATTTTGGCATGATAAGTGGTTAACCAGTCAATTCCTAAAATCACGTCAAATGCAAGTATTTTCAAAGATATAAGATCAACAGGTAGGGTGAGGGTACCAATTTGAATCAAGCAGGATTTGTAAACTGTAGATGTAATAAAGGTTTCTCCCAACAGAGTTTCAACAGATAAGTCAAGGTCTAATTTCTCAGATGTCAAGTTCAAATGTTGAGCACAAGCAGGTGAAATAAAAGAATAAGTAGCACCGGTATCTAATAAGGTATAAACTTCGCAAGAGCTTATGATTAGCTTACCCGTAATCACCTCATTTGGGTTCTTCGTATTTTGGGCAGTCACGACAAACGCTCTTTCAGGAACCACCGACTTCGATTTGTCCGGGACAGCCTTTGGAGGCACCATCCCCGTTGGACTTGGTTTCGCTACAAGACACTCCCGAGCTATATGACTTTCCTTTCCATAGTTATAGCACACGTTGAATTATTGTGGACAGTTTGGGCTGATGTGTCCCTCTTTCCAGCATTTATAACTAACAACCGGTGGTCGTTCTCCTCCCCTGGAAACAGTTGATGCTAGTGCTGACGTCTTCACGTTGTCATTGTTGTACTTCTCTTTTTGAAATCTCCCCCTGACTCACTTCTTCTATTATCATGGCCACGATTACCACCAGAGTGGTTACCGCTTCTGTCATGATACTTTCCTCTCCGCTGGTTGTCATTGCTCCGATGACTGCTGCCACCGGTACGACCCTGGTTATGGTCCCTCGGTTGAACAGACTCATTATCCCGCTCTAATAATTGAGCCCTGTTCATAACATCGGAATATAGAGAAAATTTGTGAGAAATAAGGTATTGACAAATTTTGGGTTTCAAACCTCTCAGAAATATCCGCGTATACGTTCCTCATTTTCCACCAAATGAGATGCAAACCGGGAGAACTCCGCGAACTTAGCCTCGTACTGGGACACAGTCATGTTGTTCTATTCCAGTCTGATAAACTCTACCTCTTTTATATGACGAATACTTTTAGAAAAGTACTTATCATTGAATAGTTTCTGGAACGCTACCCAAGACATCTTGAGTGCGGCAGGCTGGGTACGCTTCACAGATTCCCACCAGTAATCTGCCTCTCCACGGAACATAAAGGTGGCGAATGGAACCTTCTGTTCCTCCGTGCATCCCAAGACATCAAATATCTTGATAATTTGTTTAACCCACGTTTCCGCCTTGATCGGATCCGGCTTTCCCAAAAACTCTGGTGGTCCCAACTCTTTGAACTGCTTGGCAGTGATAAGCGGCGAGTTGTTATTATATCCACCCGCATTTTGAACACGTCTCTCCCTTGTCTAGTTTTGCATGAACTGCAAAAAGCTCCTAAACATCCCATCGTTTGATCGGTGGTGTCGTTTACAGGAGGAATATTGCCTTCCTATTGCACGTTCTCCTGGTTAGTGATTAAAGGTGTCTCAACGGTCTCATTCACTCCATTGTTAACATTTTCAGCTGCCATTCTCAAATACTGCCATAAAACAAGGGTTAATCAAACAAATTAAAATATCACATATTAACCCTATGTTCCGATCGACCAATTAAATACCAAATAAGCTTAGGTAGGACACACTAGTGAAGGATTTACTCGTCTCTCCCCTCCTAGTTCTATTTCCCGATCTCCGCCAGAGATCATATCCCTAAGCTCTGATACCAAATGTGACGCCTCCATAATAGGTCCAATCAACCCAACCCATTCTGAGTCGCCAAATACATGGTACGGAATTCAAATACAATCTTTTATAACAAAAGGTCGTGAGAAATACGACCATACAAGTTGTGAGCTTCAATACATATCGTATATAATACGAAATATAAATGCTCAACTTCAGTCCTCGACAGTACAATTATTATCACACTATTATACAAAAATAGTGAGGACTACTACTGCTCTAACTCTGCCCATTACTCTGTTCCACGACTAGTCCCTGTTCCATTCTCATTTCCTGAAGAGGACAATAGATGAAGAGGGTGAGCTTATCTAGCCCAGTAAAGAATATTATGACTAAGATAATGAACAATAAATTATCGTTAGTCTTCAACAAATCAGATAAAATATGATGGACAACAAGTTTTAGATCAACAACTGCAGCGGAAATAACAATTCATCAGAAGAGATAAGTAGAAAATGATGTCTACTATCTTCTAGGATTTAAAAGTCCATCATCGATATTTTATCCATGTCAATCAATATATATCTCAAATCAGATATTCATCATTGCACTACGGGCCAAAGATATTCATTTGTATCACCAGTGATTATGTTCATCTCAACACTTGTCCATCTTTGCACTACGGGCCAAAGATATTCCTCATGTAATCATTCATCTTTGCACTACAGGCCAAAGATATTCATCAAATAATCGTTCATCTTTGCACTACAGGCCAAAGATATTCATCAAATAATTGTTCATCTTTGCATTACAGGCCAAATATATTCTTTATATCATCATTTAGGACCGGAGATGATGAAAAATAATATAAATAACGAATCCAATGAGATAAAGGACAAAGATTAGGGATTCGTAATTTAGTTTATCCAAGTTCAAGAATACTCCATAATAATCAATTGTGGAGCAAAATTCAAGCATGAAGTTCAAAACATGGATCCAATCAAAGATAGAAACCATAACAGACAACTTGGACAAAGGAAAGAAAATTTAATTTTTCTGTGAATAGTACCGTATTCGTGAATAGTGCCGTATACGTGAATAGTTTCGTATACATGAATAGTAACCCCGACATGAAAAGATATAAATTTCATAAGAAAAATCATACTTCGTGAGTAGTACTCGTGAATAGTACCGTATTCGTGAATAATGCCGTATACGTGAATAGTGTCGTATACGTGAATAGTAACCCCGACATGAAAAGGTAAAAATTTTATAATAAAATTCATACCAATATTTCAGTGTAATGATATTGAAAGAAATAACATCATTTACGAAAAAAATAACATCCCTTACCTCAAAAAAAAAGTACTTTTGACTGGAATAACGGATATAAAGCTGAAGAAAACTTGCACTGCTTAACAACACTCAAAGTATCTAAATACTCACAAAAATACGCTAGATATTATAGAGAAAGAAACTTCGGATTTTGGTGTGATTTTCAATTCTAACTAAGCACCCTATTTATAGGAAAATACTTCGAACACCAAAGTAGAAAAACTAATTTAATAATAATATTATTTTCGTACGCCTTCTCACCTTTACTTTTTATTTTTTCAGCATTTTACACAAGTGGGGCCCACACATTCTAGAAACTCCACCACCAAAAATCAATTCAGACCCAATATTTTGGAACTTCAATAATTCATAATAAATAGCCCTTTTATCAGAAAAATACAAACTTTGTGTCCATTCCATATGAAATTTAATTCTCTACAACTTTGTAGAAAAAAGTTTTTCCAAATTCCGAACAAAAAATGACTCGAATTTACATGCGGATGATTTTTTCACACCTCCATTCTGACAAAATACATATGCTGAAAATTCTTCAGCATACCATCGTAGGAACAAAATTTTCAGCACATCTCAAAGGACAAGGCCACATATTTTTCACCTTTAAGGTCCCACAGACATGTTTTTAATGTTTTTTGTAACAAAAATAATCCAGACCCAATTTACTCTCTTTCTTCTCATTTTATTCACATATCGTGGACTTATTGTAAAAATATCATCATTATTATATTATTATATTATCACGTTATACACTTATAATATAATATTATAATAATATATTTGAATGATTTATTTTATCAGAAAAGATAAAATATTAATTCTCAATAATTATCTCTTTTGCTAAAAAATTCATCCATTTATATCCACATTGAATAAATATTTTCATATTATTTTTATCAATAATTAATTATTCACAAATAATATTACAGAACCACAATATTGACAACCAGGTCATTCCCAGGAAAGAGGGGGCCTTCTGATAAGGATTTCTCCCTACTGGCGCGCAATTAAGCAACCCCTTTCCTAGACAGAACTTCCTTAGACATTGCCAATAATGCTATCTAATAATATTATTCAAATAATATGAATTATTGATTTGATAATATGAAATATTGTGCAGTAACAATTATTGAATCAACAATAATGTAAAATACTGTGCAATACTGTGTGCTAATGTGCAACAACTCGTATTACTTTACTTTACCCACCGGGTATTCCAACAGTTTTAACGGTAATCGTTACGCCGTTATTTTAAAAAAAATTCTTTCGTGTCGTTTTTTTCATCCGATAGTTTTTCATTATGGGGCCCACAAATGACTGCGTCGTTGTACGAATATTCTCCGACAACAAGAATATTCCACGACCAAACGAATATTCCCCGACAACAATGAATATTTTATAACCACTTGCTTATCTTGTAAACATTGCGCATATTACCCATAACTTTTCACATTTATTAAATCAACCCCTTATTATTTCAAAATAATATATAAAGGAAATTTAATTTTATTCATAAAAAGTTGGGGTCTTACAGTAGATCCATCTATGGCCTACAATGTTACCGGTTGCGGAGAAGGACTGTTAATTTCTAGACCTCCACTATTTGATGACACAAACTTTGCCACCTGGAAGAATAGATTCAAAATCTATGTCAAGTCACAAGGAATCAAAATCTGGCTAGCAGTAGAACGAGGTGTAAAAATCCCATAAAAATTGAAGGTGAAAAGATCATTGAGAAAGATGCTAATGAATTCACCACTGAAGATGAGGAAACTATGAATATAGCCGCCAAAGTCGAACAAGTGCTTACTAGTGCTCTTATAGAAAAAGAATATAAAAGAGTTAGCAATTACAAGAATGCTAAAAAAATCTGGGAAAAATTGATTGTAACCTATGAAGGAACCAATCACATCAAAGAAATCAGAAAAGATGCTCTAATCCAAGAGTATGAGAGCTTCAATTTAGAAGAAGGTGAAAAAATCATTAATATGGAAACACGTTTTTCCAGAATCATTGATGAACTGGAACAACTGGGAAAAGCTTACACAACAAATGAGAAAAACAGAAGAATTCTCAAAGCCATTCATCTGTATGGAAAATGAAGGTTACAACCATCAAAAAAATGCAAGATCTAACTGCATATCCTCTTGATAGCCTTATTGAAAATCTTCGTGCCCACGAAGTTGACATGCTAATCGAAGAAGCAGGATCAGACATAGATCTCAAAAAGAAAGGAATCGCTTTCAAAGCTCTACTAGTTGATCAAGAAAGCGATGATGAGAAGTTAAATGAAGAACTTCTGAGTTTAGATAATAACGAATTTGCGTTGTTATCAAGACAACTCAGGAGAGTAATCTAAAGTAAAACAAGAAGATATGGTAAAGGCTTTATGAAAAAAAAACAACAACTTCAACAACATATAATGATAAGGATGAAATATGTTATATTTTATTCCCTTAATACTTAATCTTTTATATCTATTTTGTACCTAAGTACATTCATTTATTTTATATTTATATTTTAGGTACAATTGATCCAAGGAATCAAAATGGGCTAAAAAGAAACAAAGAGAAGGCCACGAAATTGAAGCTCATGGCGAAATGGGATTGAGCAGCTTGCAAACTAATTAAGTGGCTCATGTGCATGCATATTGGAAAAGGAATTGGACAAGCAGCTTAAGAATTCCTAGTTCACGAAATTAAAGCATGCAAAGAAGGTCCATGTCAATTGAAGCAGCTAGCTTATGGTTTTTTTAATTACGTAATCCATGCATGCAAGGAGTCCATCATATTCATCATGCCAGCTTGCGTGACTTTAGCAGCTGACAAAAGGAGAGAAAAAGAGCAGCTAACGGATTGTTATTCTAACATGGGCCCACGAATTGGGAAGTAGCCCAGCCTTTTTAAGCTATTCAATTAAAGGAATAATGATGTGGGCCACGAAATTTGCAAAAGAAAGGAATGTAATAGCTTGGGCCAGCACATTCACGGGTTGGGTCTTGAAATGAAGTAGGCAGCTTTGCTAAATATATGAAATCACATTATCATGCTTGCCTAGTCATATGTGGGGGCCACGTCTAATTCTCCTATCAAGTCACGAATTTCTAAAGCAATATGGCAATTAATATATATCAGATGCAATTATCTTCATTGCCAAGCATGTGGGTCACGGAATTGATGATTCCTAATTGGAGAAGGAAATTCCATCATGCAGTCCTATTCCAAATTGGAGGAGCTCAAGTTCCCAGTTTAAAACATCATCATCATCACGTGCCTAACAGCTTCGGGGGAGGCGCGAATAAAAAAATTGCCGAACTCCTTTTAGGAATTGGTTTTGCTGTAATATTAGGGCATAATTAGGCTGCTAGTTTAATGTTATAAATAGAGACTTAAGCAAACATAGGGAGATACCTGGTATCTTGTATTCAGAAAATACTTTTTCTCTCTATTCCTTTGGTGATTTTCATAGTCATGTGTAGCTAATTTATTGTTCTTGGATTAAGGAGACGGAAGCCTTGGATTAAATACACTGTGAGATCTAATTGATTTTAATTGTTCAATTAATATTTGAGTATTGATTATTTTTCTATACTTGAATTATATGATTGATTTGATTAATTGCTAGGATGCATACTAGTTTATTATTCATTGAAATCTACTGCTAAATTCGATATCGAATCCGTAATTGTTTGGTCACTCTAATTTGCGAAGCAACTAAGATTAATAATTAACTGCAGATCACGAGATTATTATATCTTAGGAAAAATATTCAACTAAATTAAATGCAACCGCTTGTGCTTGTGTTGTTTAGCTTCATCGGTTTTTCTAATTCTTAAAGCTTCTACTAGATTAAACTTTTAGCACTTGTCTAAGGTTGTTTAGTAGTTAGGGTTATTTAGATCGCTTGTTTCTATCTAACTAAAATTAAGGAAAGACATGGAATTAATTCTAATGATGAATATTCAAGATATTAATTGTGTATGCTTGAGTCAATGATCAGTGTATGTTTCTAAGGTGGAAGTTGTCTTAACCCAAGGTTTATTCTCTTGATTTAATTCGTTATAATATTTTACACATTAGTTTATTTTAATAACAATCAAAAATCCCCTCTTTTGGAATACAAAGTATATAAAAATAGATTAATCAGTCTCTGTGGGATCGACTCTTACTTGCACTACTACATAATTATTTTTCGCAGTAAGGTTTATTTTTGGTTGTCTGCGACAGCACACCAAATTTTGGCGCCGTTGCCGGGGACTGATTTTAGTTTATATTTATATTTTTGTAATCCTTATTTTATCTTTATCTTTATTTTTATTTTTATTTTTATTTTTATTTTTTTTTGATTTTTTTTGATAAATTGAATTTCCTTGATTGTTTATGCCTGAAACTCGATCTACTAATCAAGGTGATTTAAAGTTTGATCCAGAGATAGAAAGAACTTGTCGCAGATTAAGAAAAGAAGCTCGGGAAAATCGTGCAGAACAGGAAGCTATGGCAGCAAATCGAACGCTGAAAGAGCTTTCGGCTCCTGATTTGAACCAACAACCCTTATGCATAACTTTTCCTAATCTTGATACTAATACTCACTTTGAATTGAAATCTGGGTTAATACATCTTCTACCTTCTTTTCATAGTTTGGCAGGTGAAGATCCCCACAAACACTTGAAGGAATTCCATGTGGTATGCACGAGTATGAAATCGACCGGAGTAACTGAAGAACAGATCAAACTAAGAGCCTTTCCATTCTCTCTAAAAGATTCAGCTAAGGATTGGCTTTACTATCTACCCTCCGGAAGTATCACCACATGGGAAGAGATTAAAAGACTCTTCTTAGAGAAATATTTTCCAGCTTCAAGGGCGGCCAACATTAGGAAGTCAATTTGTGGTGTGAGGCAGAACAGCGGAGAATCCCTACATGAGTATTGGGAACGTTTCAAGATATTATGTGCTAGTTGTCCTCATCACCAGATCAGTGATCAGCTGCTCATCCAATATTTTTATGAAGGTCTCAGTTGCACCGAGAGAAGCATGATTGACGCTGCTAGTGGCGGAGCTCTGGTGGATAAGACTCCCGATGCCGCCAGAAACTTAATCGCAAATATGGCAGCCAACTCTCAACAATTTGGCACTAGGCTGGGTTCTGCACCTAGGAATTCTAGTGAGGTACAGATTTCTTCTATTGAACAATAAATTGCGAGTTTAACTTCTCTTGTTCGTCAACTGGGTGCAGGTAACACACAGCAGGTAAAAGCTTGCGGGATTTGTGCGGTAGTAGGACATCCGACAGATGCATGTCCAACTCTTCAAGAGGAATCCGTTGAACAGGCAAATGCAGCAGGAGGGTTTCCGGGGCAACCTCAAAGGAAATATGATCCCTTTTCAAATACATATAATCCTGGATAGAGGGATCATCCTAACTTTAGCTACGGGAACCAACAAGCAAGTCAACCAGCACACCAAAATTTTCCAAATCATCAGCAGCATTACCAATCGACGTACCCCAATAGACAACAACAGGGCCAATCTTCCAACCCTAGTATGTCTTTAGAAGATATTGTTAAAACGCTTGCCACTAACACTTTAAATTTTCAACAGGAAACGAGGGCAAGTATTCACAATTTGGGTACACAAGTGGGACAAATGGCAACTGCAATTACTCGATTGGAGGCACAAAGTTCAGGAAAATTACCCTCCCAAACAGTGGTGAACCCAAAAGAAAATGTAAGTGCAATCACGTTAAGGAATGGTAAAAAGATAGCAATTCCAGAGAAGACAGTGCTTACACCACAAAATCAAGACAATGCAGATAAGAAAAAAGAAGAAACAGACAGCAGTGTTCTGAATGACAAGGGTGAACCAAAGCGTAAATTTCCTCCTCTCTCTGAATATAAACTGGTACCTCCTTTCCCTCTTGCTTTAACAGAAAATAGAAAATACGAGAAAAATTCAGATTTATATGAAACTTTCCGTAAATACGAGGTAAATATTCCATTGTTAGATGCTATTAAACAAGTGCCACGTTATGCTAAATTTCTGAAAGAATTGTGCACACATAAGAGGAAACAGGAAATGAAAAAATATGAAAAGGTGAGGGTAGGAGAAAATGTTTCCGCAGTCATTCAAAGAAAGCTACCTACTAAGTGTCCAGATCCGGGTATGTTCACTATTTCGTGCACGATAGGTAGCGCTAAAATTGAAAAAGCCATGTTAGATTTAGGAGCCTCGATAAATGTCATGCCATACTCTATATATGCTAATCTATCACTGGAACCTTTAAATAAAACTGGAGTTGTAATACAGCTGGCTGACAGATCTAATGTCTTTCCCAAAGGTGTAATTGAGGATGTTCTTGTGCAAGTCAATAATTTGATCTTTCCTACTGATTTTTATGTGCTTGATATGGAAAACGGTGACCAAAATGCTCCTATTTTGTTAGGAAGACCATTTTTAAAGACATCAAAGACTAAAATAGATGTTCATAGTGGTACACTTTCAATGGAATTTGATGGCGAAATTGTTAAATTCAATATTTATGATGCCATGCAATACCCCACTGATGATAAATCTGTTTATTCAGTTGATGTGATTGACCCTTTAGCGCAGGAAATTCTTGAACTTGATGGTAAGGATAAATTGGAAAGTGCAAATATGACATTGAACACCAAGTTGCAAGCAACTGTAACAACTGTGGCTGACGATCCAAAATCAGGTAACAACTTTTATGCTAAATTGTCGAATTCTAACGCGAAGTCTTTACCCTCTGTTTTGCAGGCACCAATTCCGAATTTGATTCCTCTTCCTAGTCGACTGCATATCTTTATAAGGGTTTCTGCGAGAAGAAAATGGAGAAGGTGGATCTTAAAGGATCCGGTCTACAAGAGTTCACTCAAAGGAAATGTTGGGTCGAGCCAACGACCATAAACAAAGGCGCTGCATGGGAGGCAACCCATAGGGGAGTATCTCTCTACTTTTCTTTGCATTTTACTTTACATTAGGGACAATGTAAATTTAAGTGTGGGGGGAAGCATTTAGATATTTTCAAAATTTTTTATTTTTTTATTATATTTATTTTGAATTTTGTGGGTACATTCACTGCAAACCCTCACGAGACAAAACTCGTCCACTTGGGCTAACCTTGGGGTTTAAAGGCTTGTTGCACATGCTAAGTGCAATCGTGTTTCCTACGAAAATGGAGTAGTTTTAGGATTTGTCACTTGAGAAATAAGTTAATTTGGACTTTGATTTTTGACCAATGATAAAAATCTTGATTTCTTTGAAATAACTTATGGGAGGACTGATAGACATTGGGTAATCTAAATTTGATTTTCTTTGTTGATCACTACTTTATTTGAGACCCTTCACTATTAAGCACATATCCATTTGTTTGACCTAGTTTTGACTTGGAAAAAACTTTATCTGGTTGAATGTCTAGGGAAGAAACTTTGAACTCTCTCAATTGTTTGATCACCACTTGAAGTTGATAGGAGGTATTGTTTAAGAAAAGGGAAATGATTTAGGCAAAAATTTTACAAGATTGAAAGAAAAAAAATATATTAAAAGAAAAAGAAAGGATTCATGTGGTGGGATGAGATGGAGCGTAAAACGCACTCACTCATAAACACGTGACATGCGAGATGGAGCGTAAAACGCACTCGCAGGTAAGATGGAGCATAAAATGCACTTACCAAATAAAAGAAAAAAAAAGAAAAGAAAAGAAAAAATAAGTCAAAGAAAAGCCTTTTGATCCTTTGAGTTTATCTGCTGGTGTTAACTGAGATTTGTGGAAAAACAAGTGTTAGAGTTCTTCTTTCTCCTTTAAGGCTTCGATTTCATAAGTTTTTTTGTAGTCTAATTAGTTTGATACATGTGGATTCACACACGCACAATGGGTTGAGAATAAAGTAAGATTGGTAAGTAAAGTTGGGTTGGATAATACATTATTTTGAAGTTTCCCAGAATTATTGTTTTGAATCTTTGAGGTCAATGTTGGAGTTCATATTGTTTTGTGTTATAGTTTATTTTTATTTTGCCGAGGACAAGCAAAAGATAAGTGTGGGGGAATTTGATAAGGATGAAATATGTTATATTTTATTCCCTTAATACTTAATCTTTTATATCTATTTTGTACCTAAGTACATTCATTTATTTTATATTTATATTTTAGGTACAATTGATCCAAGGAATCAAAATGGGCTAAAAAGAAACAAAGAGAAGGCCACGAAATTGAAGCTCATGGCGAAATGGGATTGAGCAGCTTGCAAACTAATTAAGTGGCTCATGTGCATGCATATTGGAAAAGGAATTGGACAAGCAGCTTAAGAATTCCTAGTTCACGAAATTAAAGCATGCAAAGAAGGTCCATGTCAATTGAAGCAGCTAGCTTATGGTTTTTTTAATTACGTAATCCATGCATGCAAGGAGTCCATCATATTCATCGTGCCAGCTTGCGTGACTTTAGCAGCTAACAAAAGGAGAGAAAAAGAGCAGTTAACGGATTGTTATTCTAACATGGGCCCACGAATTGGGAAGTAGCCCAGCCTTTTTAAGCTATTCAATTAAAGGAATAATGATGTGGGCCACGAAATTTGCAAAAGAAAGGAATGTAATAGCTTGGGCCAGCACATTCACGGGTTGGGTCTTGAAATGAAGTAGGCAGCTTTGCTAAATATATGAAATCACATTATCATGCTTGCCTAGTCATATGTGGGGGCCACGTCTAATTCTCCTATCAAGTCACGAATTTCTAAAGCAATATGGCAATTAATATATATCAGATGCAATTATCTTCATTGCCAAGCATGTGGGTCACGGAATTGATGATTCCTAATTGGAGAAGGAAATTCCATCATGCAGTCCTATTCCAAATTGGAGGAGCTCAAGTTCCCAGTTTAAAACATCATCATCATCACGTGCCTAACAGCTTGGGGGAGGCGCGAATAAAAAAATTGCCGAACTCCTTTTAGGAATTGGTTTTGCTGTAATATTAGGGCATAATTAGGCTGCTAGTTTAATGTTATAAATAGAGACTTAAGCAAACATAGGGAGATACCTGGTATCTTGTATTCAGAAAATACTTTTTCTCTCTATTCCTTTGGTGATTTTCATAGTCATGTGTAGCTAATTTATTGTTCTTGGATTAAGGAGAGGGAAGCCTTGGATTAAATACACTGTGAGATCTAATTGATTTTAATTGTTCAATTAACATTTGAGTATTGATTATTTTTCTGTACTTGAATTATATGATTGATTTGATTAATTGCTAGGATGCATACTAGTTTATTATTCATTGAAATCTACTGCTAAATTAGATATCGAATCCGTAATTGTTTGGTCACTCTAATTTGCGAAGCAACTAAGATTAATAATTAACTGCAGATCACGAGATTATTATATCTTAGGAAAAATATTCAACTAAATTAAATGCAACCGCTTGTGCTTGTGTTGTTTAGCTTCATCGGTTTTTCTAATTCTTAAAGCTTCTACTAGATTAAACTTTTAGCACTTGTCTAAGGTTGTTTAGTAGTTAGGGTTATTTAGATCGCTTGTTTCTATCTAACTAAAATTAAGGAAAGACATGGAATTAATTCTAATGATGAATATTCAAGATATTAATTGTGTATGCTTGAGTCAATGATCAGTGTATGTTTCTAAGGTGGAAGTTGTCTTAACCCAAGGTTTATTCTCTTGATTTAATTCGTTATAATATTTTACACATTAGTTTATTTTAATAACAATCAAAAATCCCCTCTTTTGGAATACAAAGTATATAAAAATAGATTAATCAGTCTCTGTGGGATCGACTCTTACTTGCACTACTACATAATTATTTTTCGCAGTAAGGTTTATTTTTGGTTGTCTGTGTCAGCACACCAATAAACAAGAGGGCCTTCAAACCAAAAGCACAAGGAGAAAACTTCAAAGCAAACAACAATAATTTAAGAATTGTTAGCTCAAATGAAAATTCAAATATATGCTTCGAATGCAATCAGCCTGGACACTTCAAAAAGGACTATCCTAAACTAGTAAACAATAAAGTACTAGTAGCTGAAGATGGTTGGGATCTAAGTGATGAAGAAAGAACTTGCTGAACAAACCGAGAAAATCGCAAATCTATGTCTAATGGCAGACAATGAATCATCACCAAAATCTGAGATAAATTCAGAACATCAATTACCTAGTACTTCATTTGTCACACTTAGTTTAGATAATATAAATGAAGGACATCATGAACTACAAGAAGAATGCAATTGTCTTTATGAAGATAATAAAATCATTAAAGAAGATTTTATTAAACTAAAAATTTCATTAGAAAAATTAATTAAGACTAATAGAAATCTAAAAATAGAAAATTCAAATTTAATCATAATTAATAAAACTTTAAAAGAAGAAAATGAGAAACTAGAAAATGGCTTTTCAGAAAATCTTGTATTAAAAAAAGAACTAGAGAAATTAAAAAATAAAAAAAAATCTTAAAATAGAAAATTCAACATTTATTATTTCTATCGAAAACTTTGAAGTTGAAAATTCAACTCTTGTTGTACTTATTGAAGATTCTCAAACATTAAATCAAGAGTTAAGTAAAGAAATTGAAACAGTAAAGGAGGAAAATTCTTCTCAACAAATAGAAGAGAAAAATGAAGAATCCACTCTAATAAATCAAACTAGAATGTTGTCTATAGAACGTAATGATTTAAACTCAACATTCATTAAATTTATAAAAAGAAAAGAAAATCTTGATGTTATGATCAGTCAACAAAGATGTGGTTTTAATAAAGAGGGATTAGGATATATCGGAGAATCTAGTAAGACAAAAGATAAAGGACTTTACCATGTTAAAAGCAAAGAAAAAGAAGGTCATGCATCTCCTTTTACTAAATGTTCTTACTGTAATAGGAATGGTCATTCTATTTACTCGTGTAATTCCAAAAATGAAAACTATAAAGGGTAAATGATTTGGGTACCAAAAGGAACTTACACTACACCTATTATCACAACAAAAGAATCTAATTTTCATGAAAGATCATCTAAAAACTTTCATCAAAATCTTTCAAGAGACAATAATAGAGCATATCATGCATTTTATAAACCTGCTACCCATAGAACACTTGTGTCTACTAAAACCTATTATCCTGTATCAAATTTTGTAAAGAAAAATACAAATGATCCTTATACAAAATAAAAAACTTACCCAAAGGACCCTTTTCATTAAAGGGTACCAGTTTATGAACTTAATATATGTTGCAGGTATGTCTCACAGCTGACTCTAGTAAAAATAAATGGTACCTTGATAGCGGTTGTTCAAGACACATGACAGGCGACAAAACAAAACTGAACAATCTACATGCTATAGACTGTGGTGAGGTAACATTTGGAGACAGCAACAAAGGTAAAGTCGTTGGAATTGGAAGTGTTGGCAATAAACACATAACAATCTCTAATGTTCAATTAGTCACAGGACTCAGGTACAATCTTTTATCAATTAGTCAATTATGTGATAGTGGTTTTAAAATAACTTTCAGTCCTCATAATTGTTCAATATTTGATCAATCTGGTAAATTGATTTTATTATGTCCTAGAAGTCAAAATGTGTACACGTGTGACCTAGATACATACTCACACCTGGACAATGTGTGTCTCTTGTATCTGCCAATGACTATCCATGGCTTTGGCATCGTAGGTTAGGACACATTAACATTAAATTAATAAATAACATATCTTCTAAGGAACATGTCCGTGGTCTTCCAAAATTAAAATTCCTAAAAGACCATATCTGTGAAACCTGTGAATTAGAAAAACAAATACATGCATCTCATAAATCTAAACTCACAGTGTCAACCTCTCGATCATTAGAACTCTTGCATATGGATTTGGTGGGTCCTATCCCTAAATACAGCATGGGTGGTGCTGTTTATATTGTAGTCTTAGTTAATGACTATTCACGATTCACATGGGTTGATTATCTAAAATTCAAAAATGAAGCGATAAACTCCTTCTCTGCATTATGCAAGAAAATCCAAAATCAACAGGGAAGCTCTATTGTTCATATTCGGTCTGATCATGGAAGAGAATTTGACAATTCTGATTTCATAATGTTCTGTGATGAGCACGGTATAAGCCATAACTTTTTTGCTCCATACACACCACACTCAAATGGTGTGGTAGAAAAGAAAAATCGTACTTTACAAGAAATGGCCAACACTATGCTAAATGAATATCGTTTTCCTAAATACTTTTGGGCTGAAACAATTGCAACATCTTGTTATATCTTAAATCGAGTTTTACTAAGACCAATGTTGTTGAAAACTCCTTATGAGCTTTATTATAAAAGAACTCCAAAAATAAATTACTTTCGTATTTTTGGGAGTAAATGTTATATTTTAAACACTAAACAATATTTGGTGAAATTCGATCCCAAATCCTATGAAGGAATATTTTTGGGATATTCACTTAATAGTAACGCTTATAGAGTATTTAATAAAAGAACTCTAGTTGTTGAGGAGTCAATGAATGTAACTTTTGATGAATCTGAACCTCCTTCTAAATATAAAGAGTTAGTAGATAATGATGTTGTCATTGAAGACATTCTCATAAATATGGAATAACTAAAAATAGACAATACATCTCCACCTGTCAATATTAATCCTCTTGAAAATCTCAATCCGCAGTTAAATGACTTACCCAAAGAAACACCTGTCATTAGAAATCATCCTATAGAAAATGTAATTGGTGATATCGATAAAGGGATTCTCACGAGATAAGAAGCTCAAAATATTGCCGGACATTTATCTTTCTTATCTCAAATAGAGCCTAAAAACGTAAAAGATGCATTGCTTGACGAAAATTGGATTATAGCTATGCAAGATGAACTTGAACAATTCACAAGAAATAAAGTTTGGGAATTAGTTCAAAAACTTGAGGAAACTTCTATTATTGGTACTCGATGGATTTTTCGTAATAAATTAGATGAAAATGGAACTGTCATACGTAATAAGGCAAGACTAGTTGCACAAGGGTATAATCAACTTGAAGGAATTGATTACGATGAAACGTATACTCCTGTTGCTAGAATTAAATCTATACGAATGTTACTAGCCTTTGCATGCCATAAAGATTTTAAACTATTTCAAATGGATGTCAAATCTGCCTTTGTAAATTGTGTTATTGGGGAGGAAGTATATGTTAAACAACCTCCTGGCTTTGAAGATACTAATTATCCTGATTATGTGTATAAACTGCATAAAGCTTTATATGGTTTAAAACAGGCCCCCAGAGCGTGGTATGAACGATTAAGTAAATTCTTATTAGAAGATGGATTTAAAAGGGGTACCGTCGATACTACTTTATTCACTAAATATAAAAATGATGATATCCTTATTTTACAGATCTATGTTGATGATATTATTTTTGGTTCTACTAATATTTTTATGTGCAATGATTTCTCCAAAAGCATGAGTAAGGAATTTGAAATGAGCATGATGGGAGAATTAAATTTCTTCCTAGGATTGCAAATCAAGTAAGGAGAAAAAGGTATTCATATCTCTCAATCTAAATATTGCAAAGAAATGATTAAGAAATTTGGATTAGAATCTGTAAAACCTCTTAACACTCCTATGTCAACCACCAATAAATTAACTACTGATGAAAATGGAAAAAGTATTGACACAAAAAAGTATAGAGGAATGATTGGTAGTCTTCTATATATCACAACTAGTAGACCTGACATTATGTTCAGTGTCTGTAAATGTGATAGATTCCAATCAAACCCTAAGGAATCACATTTGGTTGCAGTAAAAAGAATATTTCGTTACCACAAGGGAACTACAGATATAGGCCTATGGTATCCTAAAGGTTAACCATCTGATCTTGTTTGTTTCTCAGACTCTGACTATGCCGGTCATCATGTTGATCGAAAAAGTACAAATGACACATGTCAGTTTCTGGGTGGATGTTTAGTTTCTTGGTTTTCTAAGAAATAAAACTTAATGTCCATTTCAACCACCGAAGCAGAATATATAGCTGTTGCACGATGTTGTGCACATATATTATAGATGAAACAAACCCTGGCTGATTACAATAAAAAGTTTAACTGTTTCTCAATCCTATATGATAATACAAGTGCAATAAATCTGAGTAAAAATATTGTATTACTTGCTAGATCAAAACATATAGATGTCAAACATCATTTTTTACGTTATCATGTAAACAGTGGCATTATCAAGTTAGAACATATCGACACTTAATTAAACATTGCAGATATATTTACTAAACCTTTAAGTTATGTAAGATTTTGCAAACTGCGTTTGGATTTAGGTATGTTAGATATCTCATCATAATTATTATTACATTTAAAATAATTTTTTTTCTATTATCACTTATAATTAGTTAATACTTTTATTTTAAAAAAAGGTGGAATTTATTATTAATTTTTTTATTATTTAATGTATAATTAAATCACTATCTAGTATAAAAGTGCAGTATCAATATACATTTTAAATTTCTCCTCCTATTAATACAATTATATAATTATAAATATATAAATATTTTCATATTTTATCGTTAAAATTATTAATATATATAGTTTACATAAGTCTCTCTTTACATTTTAAAATTCTCTTCATATTTTATAATTAATTATCATATTTCTACATTTATAACTATATATGTAATATATATATCTTGTTAATATTTTTTACTATCAAAAAAAATTAATTAATATTTTTTTTTGCATATTAATACAAATATTTCTATTATTAGTATAATTATATTCTTATATATTTTTAATTAAAGTTTTTTTTCATTTAAAATTTTGAATTATCTCTCTTTATCTCATAAAAATTAATTATTTATATACTTAATAATCAAATTTTTATATTTTTATATGTGTAAATATACCTTTGACTATTAATCTATTTATTCTTATTTAATATATATTTATATATGTATTTATATAAATATATCAAGAGAAAATCTAGGCTGTTGATTTAAGGGTTTCATCTAACGGTCAAAATAAACTTCAATCCGTGGCTACTCGTTTGGACCAATCAGGAGCCACCTAACAGAAAGCACAGTTTGATCTCAACGTGTTCGATCAAGTCTGATTGATTAGATCAAAAGTTTAAAACACAGGTTCAATCCTGATCGTCGATCAATTCTGAGATTAACTATCAGCCATTTGATCAGCCTAATTAACCTAAATATAAATATTAAAAATTCTATTTTTTATTCATTTCTCACTCTTCTCTCTCTCTCCTCTATCGATTTCTCTGTCTTCTTCACCGTCTCTCTCTCTCTCTCTCTCTCTCTCACACACACACACAAACCCTAATCGATTTCTACCAAAAAATGTCTGATCTTCAGTTCAAATTCGAGAAATCTGAACCGATAAATCGATTCTACACCATCGATTTAGTCCATCTACCGATCAATCTTCCATTTTTTTATTTTTGTTTCAAATATCGTTTACTGTCATTTTTTTTCTAATTTTGTTTCTTAGTTTGATTAACAAAGATCTTCTTCTTAGATTCCAAACCCTATTTTTCTATCTGGTGAGTAATTTTCGTTACAGTTTTTATCCAATGGATCTGATATTTTTTTAATATATATATATATATATAAATTTTAAAAAAATTCAGATTTTCATACTAAATCTGAAATTTCTCTCTTACAAAAATTTTCAATTGGTAGCCTTTTTACCGATTTTTGTGTCACAGATCTTCGTTTTCATTTTTATTTTTTGTTGGTATATTTCGTTTAATCTGTAAATGGCTTTCCAAAATAAGTGTCTATTTGTTATTATTTCAAAACACTAATTTTGTTTACAAAATTTCTTTCTTAGAGTTTAGGTTTTGTCTGATTTTTTTTTCTTTTACAAAACTTAAATCTCAAAGTTTGGGTTTTCTCTGAATTTTTTCAAAACTTTCAATCTTTGAAAAATCATAATTTTTTTTACCCTAATATACTTTACTGATTAAAATCTTATCTTTTACTTGCATGCATCTTTATATGTATTTTGACAATATATTTCAAGTATGTATAAATTGCTTTGACTGCTGAGTTTGAAAGAAATGAGCAGTGAACACATTTGTGTTCTGGAACGAGCTTGCGGGTAATCTTTTTCTCTCTCTTTCTATACATAGAAATACACGTTATGCATTATGAGGGCATTAAATAAGATCTCTCCTTCACTCTCTATTTCTTTGGCTGTTTTGATGGGATATAAGCATATGTCAAATCATTTCTTAAATTTTTCTTCCGATTATATCGATACTGAATTGGGATATATGACATGTTTACTGTTATGGGTTAAAACCTCTAGGTTTGAACCTCTGTATTGGGTTAAACTTTCATTTTTTTTTCTAAAATAGTATGCGGGTTGCTCTGTTTTTCTGACTGTACTGGATTTTATGATGAGTATCTGCATTTCTCATATGAATAATTATCTGACAAAATTGTGCTATAGTTATGAATTGTTCTTTCTGTGATACAACATGCTCAACTACTCTTTGTTTTTGCAAAAATTATTTTCGACATGAGGTCACCATAACAAATGTTGAGCTGCTTGGACTAAATTTTTTTTTGACTTCGTTGACTCTCTGATTTATGAAGTAAATATTAAATAGATTAGACAGTTTCTTTTTGCCAAACTTGATTATACTCTATGTGGTTCAAATAAGTCATATTTATACTTTATCTGCCATGTATGTCTATGTCTGATAACTGAGTACCTACCACTATATGCATTAAACACTTGAAACTTTCACTTATCTACCACTTCTATAATTGACAAATACACAACCTCACTGCATATGTCCTTCATCTCTTTGTGTCTGTCTTTATCTATCTGCATCTTCATCCAATTCTTTACTCTGTCTGTCCTTTTCAAAATGGATGAAGTCCATTCCTCAAAACGAAAGAAGTTACCTTTTCTTTCTGAATTGCATTCTAATATTTTTGCACCACAGTTACTCATTATATCTGCACAAGTCAAATATAGGCACTTAAGACACAACCTCATTCCTGGAATGACTACCTCTTTTAACAGTTTTTCTGACTTACTGGAGAAAATAAAAAATATTAGTTGGGATTGTTTAGTCATTTTTACAAGTAGGCAAATTTACACTGCACTCATTGCAGATTTTTATTCCCATATGACCTTTGTTAGAAACTCATCTGGTCTCTTAACTGCTATCTCTACATGCATACAAGGTCAGGAATATATCATTGATGAACAACTAATTTTAAATGCATTACATCTAAGCAACAATATGTTAGAACTTTCAAGAATCAATGATTATGCTCATCCGATAAGCATCTCTACCAGTAAGTGCATGACATTTAAACACAATTTGGCTACTGTTACTGATCAATTAGTACCTGCTCAATTATTTGATCGACCATGAAAAGTAAGTTCTGAGTTTTTCACTCCACAATATCAATTTCTTGCTCGAATTTTTAGATATAATCTCATGTCTGTCAGGGAAAACAGACTGTTCCATCCCTTTAATTTAGCACAGATGAAATGTGTTTTGAATCAGCATATGCCTTATAATTTCCCATACTTTCTGCTGAGTTCTTTTGAGCATTGTTATCATCATAACTGTCTTGGATTTGGTCTTGTTCTCACTCCTATATTTCATTATCTTGGTATAAATGTGCTTAATCATCAAACACAGTATGTGAAAAGTAGCAATATTGTCACACACCTCAATCTGTGACGCCCCTAAATTCGGACCACTCACGTCACGAATTCGGTTCGTCACGTTCTAAATAATCAATGACTAAGTAACATCTCGCGCAACGAAAATACACATATGAATAGATTACATTTATTTAATATCACCATTCATGTCCCAAGGTTTCGTAACTTAAACATCTCTTACATCTTAAATATAGCTTAAGCATACTTAATCTTAACTAATATAATAAAATCTTATTACATCAACATAAAAGTTCTACATAAATAACAAGCTACTCCGTAGCCTTGCCCTTGCCCTTATCAGTGCCCGAAGGTCCGCCTTGCTCTGTCTTAACTGATTTTTTTTAGGGAAAAGCAAGAATGAGCAACAAGTTTGCTCAGCAAGTAATGTAGCAATAAGGGGTCAATATAGATTTTAGTTTCTCAAAGGTACAACAATATGTGATAGTTCAAGAATAACAAGAATATCGATAATTCTCAATAACAGTCGCTAAGGACATAAAAATATCAATAAGATTCAATGATTAATCATTTCAAGATTTCAAAATAATGAATACTGAGCAGTCACTAAGGACTATGAACTTCTACTAGAATTAACAGTAATATGCTGATAATCCAATAAAACAAGTACAACAGCTGATCAGCCTAAAGTACTCTACGTTATGCATATCGTTTAATCGTACTCAAGTGCGCACGTCGGTCTCTTGACAAATATAATTTCCCCTTCAAAAAGGTTGTTCATCTCAGTCAATTACAAGATTCCGCACTAATCAATTGGTTTGGATAGCTTTCTAACATAAGATATTAGTCTAGCCGAATCAATTGGCTTAGACATTTTTGTAATGTATTTAGGAACGATAAGTTCAACTGCTTGCAACAACATCCAAATATAAAGTTGATGTTTGAATAATAACGAATATTAGTTGGCATGGGGATTTATATACTATGTAAAGTGAAAAGAGTTAAGGAACTTGCTTAATAAAAGTAAGGTTCGAATACCTGCATAATATTCAACATCAAATGAATTTTAGAAAACTTGCACAATATACGAGGTTGTGTAAGTTAAGGAACTTGCCTTAAGCGTAGTTTATCAACCTTTAGCTTATCAATACTTCGAATTCCTATCGTAATATAGTTACATATATATGCATCTCATTAGTTACATAAGTTGAATACATATACTTAATATGAACGTTAAGCACATGCATACGATCCTATCTTAGTTGTATGATCCTACACGTATGTCATTACGTACCTTACATACACTTAACACAGAATTAGTTTGCAAGACGTTATGAAATCAAATAACATAGTTCGTAATCATCTTTTGACTTAACGTTTGAAAGTTTGTAACCATTTATCAAATCTATGATTCTACCGTTAGCATGCTTATTAACCTTTGGACATACCACTAAACATGTATCGCAGATTAGGGTAGCAACTCAAGCATGCATAGATTTCAAATTACAGTTAACATGTTCTATCAATTTCCAACCAACGAGGCTTAACGTGTTAGATTAATAAGATTCTTACGTTTAGCCAATATACACATACAATTAGGTCAATAAGTCTTAACTACACATGCTCATGCCATCTTAGTTATGTATTTCATGTTACATGGTTTTACTTCTTAAAAACTCATTCTATATCATGCTCAACTAGTTTACAATGCATATGACTAGTTAGGCATACATTACAATCATGTCTAGAGGCATATGAGACCCTATCAAGATGGTCATGAATTTTAGAATACATGCAAGGTGTTTACCGACCAAACTAGTTTTTCGATTCTTAAGTTCTCGTAGAATTCTCACGTTAACTTAATCATGCAACGTAGCTTCACATATTATATGGAATGCTCATGTATATACATAATCATACTACCTAAGCATGCTCACAAGTTTCAAAACTAAAAGGGCATATAGTTTATCATGTTCGTATTTGAAATTCTACGTTTTCTCTTAGAAGGTTATCAAAATCATTTAGGCTTGCAAAGTAAACCTACCATGTTTCATGCTCATGTACATATGTAATCAGACCATAATAGCATGTTTTCAAGTTCAGAATTTAAAGTATACATGGCTCATTGAGTTTGCACTTTGAAAACTCAAGTTCCCTTTGGAAACCAAGCTATGGTAAGTGGTTACATGCAAGGCCCCTTAAACTAGCATGTCAGGGACTTATATAGGTCTAATGACATTATACTAGCATGCTCCATAAGTCAGATTGCATAAAAAAATCATTATCTGGTTCTGCAGAAGGGCGCGGCCGCGTCCTGTTTGTACTAGGGAGTGGCGCGGCCGCGCCACTCCGGTTCCAGCCAGGAAGCTTTTCTGTTAAGCAGAGCTTCAAGATAACATTCAATATTTTCATGAAACATGCTTACAAACTATCACATTGCATATATAATATACTTATATACTTTACTAATCATGCTAGCACCTCATCATATATTAATTTCAACTATTTCATGCTAATTTCTATGAATCATTGAACTAGAAACTAAGAACACAAGGTAAGGTTTATACCTCTTGAGCTTTGAATTGGACAACACTCTCCCTCAATATCAGATTATGCTCTCAACTCTCTCTATAGTAACTTAGTAAATAATCTCAGCAACATGAAATGAGAAGAGGGATGCTTAATTTATAGAGTCTTGAATATCCATGCCAAAACTTTGCACCATGAATCAAACCAATGGAAGGAAGATGAATACATTGGGCAAGGAAGATTTGGTAGCATAGTGTCCCAACCACCACCTTAACCCACTCCCTTTGTTATCATTTGATTGCTAGCTAGAATGCTGAGTTTGAAGATGGAGAGTAGCATAGGCCATTGGCCTTTTACGTGTAGGAAGAAATGGGACAACAAAATTATGGGACAAGTTTTAAAGCTCAGCACTTGGCAAAAAATGAAATAACACTAATGCTAATGTTTATTATACATGTACACATATATACACTTTAAGTTAAATACACATATATGCATACTTAGGTTTTAAATCCAATTGGTGCACACGTGAATTTTAATGATATAACATTATTACATAATAGCAAGCTGGGGGTATATATCTTATACACATAATATAATCCATGTACATTATGATAATGCCAAATTTTGATTTAATTGAGTGTTATCTATCCACATTATCATAAGCTGCTATTATTTCAATTGTATTAAATTATTAAAATAATCATTAAGTAACAATTGCTTATTTAGTTTATTATAATATTCATGAGGTACACATACATATTGTCACATAAGCATTATTTACTTAACTCACACAATTCATTGAATATAGTTCTTATATATTATATAGTCACATTTAAGTGTCACACCACACTTCCCTTTTTTTTATTGAATGTATGTGCTATATATTATACAATTAATTATCACATAATATTGCACACAATAATTAATTGAATAAATATAAATCTTATTATTAATTAATCATTTACTCATTAATATTCTTTTACTCACAATATCAATTAATTAACAATATAGTATTAATTAATTATTCACTTATTAATTTCTTCATCCTTTAATTAATTAAATCATCATCATTTCCATTCTCGTGCCACACAATGCATTTTACGAGTTCATTGTAATTTCCACATTTCCTCAAGTATTATAAATTCAATTTGAATTAATTGAATTACTCATCTCATAACACACAAACATTTATATTCAAATAAATATTCATTTTCTTATTATATCAATATTAATATTTATTCATGAAATTCACGGTTCTTACATCCTCCCCCTTATAAAAATTCCGTCCTCGAAATTGTTACAAGGTTAGACAAATAGATGGGGATAGTCCTTCATCATCCTATCTTCTAATTTTCACGTGGCCTCCTCGACATCGTGGTTTCGCCAAAGTACTTTTACAGAAGATATAACTTTGTTTCTTAATATCTGCTCTTTCCTATCAAATATCTGGACAGGAATTTCTTCATACGCCAGGTTCTTCTATACTTGAATGGGCTCATAAGAAATCACGTGCTTGTAGTCGGCCTTGTACGGAAGCAACACGGAGATATGAAACACGTTGTGGATGTGCTCCAACTCAGGTGGTAATGCTACTTTGTATGCCACTTCGCCCACTCGCTTCAATATCTCGAACGGTCCTATGAATCTCGGACTCAATTTTCCCTTCTTGCCGAATCGTATTTTTTCTTTCCAGGGAGATACCTTTAAGAAAACGAAACTACCGACTTTAAAGTCCCGGTCTTGTCGATGCAAGTTTGCATGCTTTTTCTGGCGATCTTGAGCTGCTACCAGTCTGGCTCTTATTACTGTCACCACGTCTGCGGTTTTTTGTACTAATTCTGGCCCCAACATTCGTCGTTCTCCGACTTCGTCCCAACATAATGACGTTCTGCACTTTCTTCCGTAAAGAGATTCGTAAGGTGGCATGCCGATACTCGTATGGTAACTATTGTTATATACAAATTCTACTAAGGGTAGGTGGTCGTCCCAATTTCCCTTGAAGTCCATCACGCAAGTCCTAACCATGTCCTCCAGCGTTTGTATTGTTCGCTCACTCTGTCCGTCTGTCTGAGGAGGATACGCAGTACTCAACCTCAATTGTGTTCCCATCCTTTCTTGCAAGCTTTTCCAAAAGTTTGACGTGAAGCGCGGATCTCGATCAGAGACAATGGACACCGACACTCCATGTCGTGAAACAATCTCCTTTACGTATAGGCTTGCTAACTGATTCAAACTATATCAGATCTTAATCGATAGAAAATGTGCGATCTTTGTTAGTCGATCCACGATAAACCAAATGGCATTATATCCCTTTTGTGTGAGTGAAAGTCCCACCACGAAGTCCATCGTGATGTGCTCCCATTTCCATTCTGGTATTTCCAACAGTTGTAGTAAACCACTCGTCCTCTGATGCTCTGCTTTGACCCGTTGGCAAGTAAGACATCTATTGACGCACTCTGCTACTTCCCATTTCAGATTGGGCCACCAAAAATGTTGCCTTAGATCTCGGTACATTTTTGTGCCTCCCGGATGAACGAAATACGTCGTATTGTGAGCCTCGTGCAAAATTTCTTCTCTTAATTCGGCTACTGCTGGCACCCACACTCTCCCTTCGAATCTCAAGATACCGTCTTTATCCATTATGAATCTTTCCTCTTCATTCTTTGTGATCCTTGTTCTGATTTTCTCGCACTCTTCATCATTTTCTTGTGATTCCTTCACTCTATCCAACAAGGTTGGATGAGCTTCCATTACAAATAATTTTTCCTCAGACCTCCTTGGTCCCTTTACCTCTATTTCCAATTTCTCCATTTCTCTTACTAACTCCTCCTGAGTTGTCAGTTGAAACAATTTCTCCCTTCCTTTCCTGCTCAGAGCGTCATCTACTACATTAGCTTTCCCCGGGTGATAAAGAATATCGCAGTCATAGTCCTTGATCAATTCTAACCACCTCCTTTGACGCATGTTCATCTCTTTCTGTGTGAAGATATATTTCAAACTCTTGTGGTCCGTGTATATCTCACATTTCTCTCCGTACAAATAATGTCTCCAAATTTTTAACGCAAAAACTACTGCCGCTAACTCTAAATCATGAGTAGGGTATCGTTTTTCGTAATCTTTCAATTATCGTGATGCATACGCAATGACCTTGCCATGTTGCATGAGAACACAACCAAGTCCCTTGTACGATGCATCACTATACACCACAAAATCTCCCGCATCGTCTGGTATTGATAATACAGGCGCTTCGCTTAATCTCTTCTTCAACTCCTGAAAACTTTTCTCACATTTGTCCGTCCATACAAACTTTACCGTCTTCCTCGTCAGATTGGTCAACGGGGTCGCTATCTTAGAAAAATCCTGGATAAATTTTCGATAGTACCCAGCTAACCCTAAGAAACTCCTTATCTCTACTGGTGTTTTCGGCTGCTCCTAATTACTTACTGCTTCTACCTTCTCAGGGTTTACTGAGATTCCATTCTTATCCACCACGTGTCTTAAGAATTGAACCTTCTCCATCCAAAATTCACACTTAAAAAACTTTGCATACATCTTCTCCCTCCTTAGCGCCTCCAAAACCATTTTCAGATGTTCAACGTGCTCTTCTTCCGTCTTTGAGTAGATTAAGATGTCGTCGATGAAAACTACCACGAACTTACCTAAGTATGTCTTAAAGACTCGGTTCATCAAGTCCGTGAATGCTGCCGGAGCATTAGTCAATCCGAATGACATTACCAAAAACTCATAATGTCCATAACGGGTTTGAAACGCAGTCTTTGGTATGTCTTCCTCCCGTACCTTCAGTTGGCGATAACCTGTCCGTAGGTCTATCTTCAAGAAATACTTTTCTTCATTTAATTGATCAAAAAGGTTGTCTATCCTTGGTAGTGGATATCTATTCTTGATCGTTACTCTGTTCAATTCTCGATAATCGATACAGAGCCTCATCGATCCGTCCTTCTTTTTAACAAACAACACTGGTGCTCCCCAAGGAGACACACTTGGTCTTATGTAACCCTTATCTAATAACTCTTGCAGTTGTATCATCAACTCTTTCATTTCTACTGGCGCCATACGATATGGAGCCTTCGAAATTGGTGCCGTTCCCGGTGCTAAGTCTATTACGAATTCGATTTCTCTGTCTGGCGGAAGACCAGGCAGATCGTCCGAAAATACATCTTGGAATTCTCTTACTACGGATATATCCTTAATTTCTACTCCCTTTTTCGGAGTATCTACTATATAAGCTAGGTAACCTACACATCCTTTCCTTAACAATTTCTTGGCCTGCATCATCGTAAGACAACACGATTGCTTAAGCGATGAGCTACCATAAAACACTACCTTAGACTTACTCAGAGTATGAAGGTTCACACTTTTATTCTGACAGTCAATTATTGTAGCATGGTTATACAACCAATCCATTCCCAATATTGTTGGGTATTTTCTACGCGCAACACGCAAGTGTACGTGATCAACAAGTAATAAAGTGATAAATCAAGTATCGTACCCACAGAGACCATAATTATGTTCAATCAAACAATTACCAATTTTGTAATATTTCAGCTTTATCAAACTATCGGTAAAAAGATGGTTTCTTTTATATCTAAATTAATACTGAAAGCAATCGCACACTAAATCGAGACTTTAACAAGATTGAGAGAATTAAGCCTACAACTTCACTGATTATTTCACTTCAGATAATATCCTTTTTCCTAGTTTATTTCAATTATCCCAGATTATTAATCAAGAACACTAAAACAGATAAAACCACCTCTCGATGCATAATATCCATACTCACTTACATCTACAGATGATAGATTTAAGCAAGACACCCTAATTAACTAATTCACTATATCTCTATGTGAATTATAATTAAAGAGAGTTTAATATCAAGTTCTCTATAAGATTACATATGGCGTAAAGGCATATCTCTACCCTAAACACGAATCATGAATTCCATCTACGCAGAAATCACGAACATATGCCACTATGGCTAGTTCTAATCCTATATGTCTTTTCTCAAATTCATAAAGGATAATAGATAATTGTTGATCAGACAATTATATAGATTATGCACACACATAGCAAATAATCTGGGAATAACATCCATAACCTGAATTTACGAATATTTAATTATTCATTACATAATAAGATCTGTCATAGGCTTAAAAAGATAATTAGTTCATAACGAATGAAATAAAATCCATAATCCACAGAGTATTAATCATAACGAATACAAAGTAAAATGAATAGAGAAAGATAGGAATATGAAAATCATGTCGTTGCTCGTCTCCAAGTTGCTTCACGTTCATATAAATATGCTCCACTTCAATTCTCCTTTTCAAGTTAGATCCACACCTAGACTTTTTACGGTGGCTAGGTATATTTTTCTTTATAAGAGTCCTCCTCTTTTTATATGTTCATACGAATCCCTTTTATATCATAACCCTCCAGCCCTTCATCAGACCTCATCATAAACTTGCGCCGCGTCTAACTCAAAGTAGGAACTACTCCTTGCTTTCGCGCCTCCCCGCCCCAGCGGGGAGTTCTGGCCTATGTGCCCCGCCCCGGTGGGATAATGTTCTGTCCAGCTCTCTTATTTTACTTTAAATTCATGATGTCTTGCATTCCATTACTTTCGTGCAGCTACTAAATAATTCGCTGGCCCATCTTACCTTCTAAACGCATTGCACGTGGCCCACTTCGCCCACAAGCATGGATGTTGGTGAATCCATAGCTGCTATGTCCACAAATTTGTCCCATATAATTTGATTCTTTCATTTGCAAGCTGTCACACCACATTAGCTATTATCCCATAATAAGATGCTGACCCACTTGCTTTGGTCCATGAATTGTTAAATTGACTTTGAAGTATAACCCAAACTGTGATCCCCACATAAAACTTTGCATGCATGACTTCATGTGTAACTCTAGCAAACATGGGCTGCTCCAATTCTTTTGCCAGCTGATTCTTTTAAGTTAGGAATACATAAGGCGTGGCCCACATATGTGCTAATGCTAGAATTCTTGTGCTGCTTGGAAGTTTGCATGGATCGGTTGCTTCCTTAAGCTGCTATATCGCATAATCAAATAGAATCCCTCCTAAAGTCATGTGCGTGGCCCACATACATATGCTGATTGCTAATTTCTTTTCAGGTCCAAGAGTAGTTTGGGCTCTTTCGAATATATATGCTGCATATCTTGGTCCTTGTACGATGACAATGACTCTTTTATGCTACTTTACAAATATTTTGCTTCTTGCACACAGTAACATAAATCCGAGTAAAATGATAATAAAAATACTTAAAAACGCTAAAACTCAAGCTATAAGTACCAATTCGTAGGTTCTAAACCCACTTATCAAGTATTACATCAAATTCTTCCAATCTAATTGGAATCAAGTCTACGCTCAGTTCGTGATCTCTAATATTTGCGCGATAATTTTGGTATATAAATTCTACAGGGATTACTTCTTTATTTCTGACTTCTATGTTCAAAGGATTTCCTAATCGTTCTCAGGGTAAATTAAGTCGACTAGCAAATTCTTCAGATACAAAAGAACAGGTGGCACTCGAATTAAATAATACATATGCATTTATATCATTGATTGGGATAATACCTGACACTGCGTCCTTCGCAGCCACTGCGTCCTGAACGGTCATATTAAAGGTTTTGGCGGTTGGGCGGTTAGATTGTGTCAGTCCGCCGATCATTAACTTGCTGCCTACCCCTTGTTGGCCACTTCCTCCGCCGCTTCCCTTCTTCGGGCAATCCTTGATCCGCTGCTCAGTTGAGCCGCAAGTGAAACACCCCTGGATCTTCTTTGGCTTCAGGCAGTTGGGCGAAATGTGTCCCTCCTGGCCGCAATTATAGCAAGTACTGCGCCCTTTCCAGCACTCGCCCTGGTGATTCTTCCCACACTTCGGGCATCCCTCAACCCTCTTCTTAAAACCTCCATGAAAATTTCTCGACTGATTGTTTTTTGTTGTTGTTGATGTTATTTTCCCATTTCCTCTTTCCTAAGTTACTTCCTCTTTCCTAAGTTACTTCCTCCTCCACGGCTTTCTCCTCCCGTATTCTTACCCTTCTTTTCTTTGTTATACAGACTTAAGGCTTCACTGCCACCTTCCGCAATGATCGCCTTTTCCAGCAATGTCGCAAAGGAATCAATTTGAAGAACTGACACCTTATTAAACAACCAAGACTTCAGTCCTTGCTCAAAATGTCTACCTTTCCTCTCTTCATCCCCTACCTGGTGTTCTGCAAACCGCGCTAGTTCATTGAACTTAGCCGCGTATTGCGCCACTGTCATATCTCCTTGCTTCAGTTCTAAAAACTTCATCTCTATTCTATTCTTCATGCTTTTCGGGAAGTAATTCTCAAAAAATAGAATCTTGAATCTCTCCCATGCTATTATCCCTTCTCTTGCTCTTTGCTGATTTGCCTCCCACCAGTAGTTTGCTTTGCCTCTCATTATGTAGGTAACAAACACCGTCTTCTGATCCTCGCCCACGCAAGCAATGTTGAAAGCCTTCTCAATCTCCTTGATCCACGTTTGCACAATGATAGGATCTGTAGTACCCTCAAACTCTAGGGGTCCTATGCTCCTAAAGTCTTTGAAGTTCGTGACTGGAGCTGCTTGGGGATTGGGGCGAACGGGTTCATTGTTCCTTCCTCTAAGAGCTTCCCCTAGCAAATCAACTAGTTTCTGAATGGGATCTACTTGCTCTCTCTCGTTGTTCACTGATTCCTCAGGTGCGGTTAATCTACGTCTGGGCGGCATTTTTTGCATCACAAAATTTTCAGTTTTATTATTCAATTATATTACTTAAGTATTTCTCAAATGAAAAAGGAATAAAATTTTATAACGCGTTTCTGAAATAAGGTTCATTTATATTCATATGCCACATCATTACATCAAAATGATCATCCCTAGCATACTTCTATAAATGTCAACATATATCCCCTAATATCACAAAAGACGGGGAAATCACTAACATACTACCCCTCTAACATAAGCCTACTCGGGGTTTACATAACTATCCCATATCTTACACAAAAGATTGGGATTACATCCATATATACATCACTTAAAGAACTATTACTACTACTACTAGACTACTGGGTCTCATCCCAACATTCCGTGCTCCACAGCGCTTTTGTACTCTATCTGCGGTATGTACGCCATCAACTCTCTGCTCATAGTATGTCGGGTCTGTCTCTGCTCTGCCGGATAGTGTCTCACCTCATCTTCTAGGTCGTCCGTTCTCTCATTAGCTGTTTCCCACTTCTCCTCGAAGTGGATCCTATCCATCACCTCCAACTCTAGCTGAGTATGGAGAGCCTCCTTTTCCGTCTTCTCGCTCAACTCTCTCTGCTCGACCTCTTCCAGCTTCCCAGCCAAATCTACATTCTGAGACACCGACCTGTGAAACAAAGTCCCCATCTGAATCCCTGCCTCACTACGGTAACCAATCTGTACCTCTAACTCCTGCATCGCTAACTTCCTCTGGTGGTCCTCGTCCCTTAGCTTCTGGAACTCGGACTCCCTCTCCTGAGCTTCAGCCTCCAGCTCCTGCACTCTACAGTCTAGCTCTAGAATCCGTTCCTCGTACTCTCCCAACATCTGCTCCTCTATAGTAGCCTCGTCAGAGTCCTCCATAGGCTCATCCTCCATGGGCTCCTCCTCTGGATCAGACTCCACCTCAATCTCGTCCTCGTCGTCAAACTTGGATGGTGCAACTGCCTGCACTGGCTCAGCCTCCAACGGTGCCTCATATTCGACATGTATATCACGGGGCTCCTCTTCGGCCACTCTACTAGGTCCTCCCATGTTTGTCATCCTACAATCACAAACACAAGACAAACAAACAACAACTCCATTAGAATGTTAAACAAAATATAAGTTCATTGTATAGAATGAAATTATATTTCATAACACACTAAGTCTCTCTAGGAAAACTTTACATGAGTTTCATCCATTTATATCTTCTAAGTTCTCCTAAGTTATAATCTAAGGACTCTCGCTCCTAAGGTTTATAACTACAGCTCTGATACCAACCTGTGACGCTCCCAAATTCGGACCACTCGCGTCACGAATTCGGTTTGTCACGTTCTAAATAATCAACGACTAAGTAACATCTCGCGCAATGGAAATACATATACAAATAGATTACATTTATTTAATATAACCATTCATGTCCTAAGGTTTCGTAACTTAAACATCTCTTACATCTTAAACATAGCTTAAGCATACTTAGGTTGTGTTTGATAAATCTGGCGATTAAGATCTGAATGATTATGATGTCTTAATAAATTAGATCATCTGAATGGTTATGAGGTCTGAATCTAAAAAACTGTTTGATAACTAAAAAGTAAGTTGTCTCTTAATGACACTATTTTACTATTTTAAAGGGTAAATTTTTATTTAATAATTTTAAATATTCAATTTAATAAAAATGAGTGAATAATATTGTTGAATATATTTATATAAAAAAAAATTATCAAAAAAATTTCATTAAGAGGTACCTCTTAATTATTAAGATTTTATTTTCTGTCTTACCGATTAAGAGGCATTCAGAGGTAACAAAAAAAAAACAAACAGCATCATACCTCTTAGCGAATAAGAGGCAGTCCATTAAGAGGCAATCAGATGTAAACAAACAGCATCTTAATCTTAACTAATATAATAAAATCTTATTACATCAACATAAAAGTTCTATATAAATAACAAGCTACTCCGTAGCCTTGCCCTTGCCTTTATCAGTGCCCGAAGGTCCGCCTTGCTCTGTCTTAACTGAAATATTTTTAGAAAAAAGCAAGAATGAGCAACAAGTTTGCTCAGTAAGTAATGTAGCAATAAGGGGTCAATATAGATTTCAGTTTCTCAAAGGTACAACAATATGTGATAGTTCAAGAATAGCAAGAATATCGATAATTCTCAATAACAGTCGCTAAGGACAGAAAAATATCAATAAGATTCAATGATTAATCATTTTGAGATTTCAAAACAATTAATAATGAGCAGTCACTAAGGACTATGAACTTTTACTAGAATTAACAGTAATATGCTGATAATCCAATAAAACAAGTACAACAGGTGATCAGCCTAAAGTACTCTATATTATGCATATCATTTAATCGTACTCAAGTGCGCACGTCGGTCTCCCCACAAATATAGTTTCCCTTTCAAAAGGGTTGTTCATCTCAGTCAATTATAAGATTCCGCACCAATCAATTGATTTGGATAACTTTCTAACATAAGATATTAGTCTAGTCGAATCAATTGGCTTAGACACTTTTGTAATGCATTTAGAAACGATAAGTTCAACTGCTTGCAACAACATCCAAATATAAAGTTGATGTTTGAATAATAACGAATATTAGTTGGCATGACAATAATTCAGATTTATACACTATGTAAAGTGAAAAGATTTAAGAAACTTGCTCAATAAAATTAAGGTCCAAATACTTGCACAATATTCAACATCAAATGAAGTTTAGGAAACTTGCACAATATACGAGATTGTGTAAGTTAGGGAACTTGCCTTAAGCGTAGTTTATCAACCTTTAGCTTATCAATACTTCGAATTCCTATCGTAATATAGTTATGTATATATGCATCTCATTAGTTACATAAGTCGAATACATATACTTGATATGAACGTTAAGCATATACATACGATCCTATCTTAGTCGTATGGTCCTACACGTATGTCATTACGTACCTTACATACACTTAACACAGAATCAATTTGTAAGACGCTATGAAATCAAATAACATAATTCGTAATCATCTTTTGACTTAACGTTTGAAAGTTTGTAACCATTTATCAAATCTATAATTCTACCGTTAGCATGCTTATTAACCTTTGGACATATCACTAAACATGTATCGCAGATTAGGGTAGCAACTCAAGCATGCATAGATTTTAAATTTATAGTTAACATGTTTATTGTAAGTATTTTTACGATCAGGAAGTTCCTACTACTTCATTGTGCATTTATACACGCGCACGTAATGTTTCATCTTCTGGTTTTGCCCGTAACTCAGTTCCGTGGCCGTTTTTGCGTACATTTTAGTACATATATATATATTTTTTGCATTTGCACAGCCCGGATAGACGATCTGCGACTTTTACTCGCTTTTATGTATATATATATATATATATATATATACATATATGTACTAATTTTCATGGCCTGGATCGCTAATTCGTGGCGTTTCTGACTTTTTTATGTATATATATAGCTATATATATACTATCTTTTCATTCTGTCAAGCCCGGATGTCAAATCCGTGACAGTTTACTTCTTTTATATATATGACTATATATATATATATAATTTTTTCTGACTTATTTGGGCCAGAATTTCTATTTCGTGGCCTTTTATTGCTTTAATATATATATATAGTAACTATATATATATATATATATATATATATATATATTAACATTTACATTCAAGTTTGTCCTGGATCATTTCGTGGCCTTTTTATGACTTTTATAAATATATATATATATATATATATATATATATATTTACATTCTGTCGAGCCTGGATTATTTCGTGGCTCATTTCCAGCTTATATATATATATATTTACATTCAGTTGAACCTGGATTAATTCGTGGCTCCTTTACAGCTTTTATATATATATATATATATATATATATATATATATTTCCATTCCATTCCGGGCATAGGATTTGAAATCCGTCGCCCTTTACTGATTTTATACATATATATATATATATATATTTATAGTTTGTCAAGCCTGGAATACTCCGTGGCTTTTTACAGCTTTTATAAATATATATATATATATATATTTACATTCCAGTACGGGCCTGAGAGTGCAAACCCATCGCCCTTTACAACTTTCGTATATATACAGTTATATATATATATATATTCTTTATTCATTGTGATTAAATTCTTACTGTAAGTATTCATTTGATATGAATCGGCGCTGACATCTATTTGGGAGAACAAGATTTCTTTAATTATCGCTAATTCCATCTTTCAAACGGTTCAAAATAGGTCCAACCGAAACCGGGAAGCTAGAATGGCTAAGATTTCTTTAAATCTAGTTTTCTTTCTAGCTTTATTCATTATGAAAGCAACCTGGCGACCCTTAGATCGCTATCCAGTGGGAACGAGACATTTTGGCTATGCGCAAGCCAAGATTTGACTGATGAATCCTTGGTTTTTGCGACGTTTAGATGTAAATATACATTTTCTGTAAATATTTGAGCTGTGCAGGTTTTCTTGGCCTCCCTCTGTGAGCCTAGGAATCGTGGGATTCATGATCAAACTGATCAGAATCTGATTCCCACGATGGACAAACTCCACATTACAAATGTACCCTGCCAGTTTTTCTGTAAAAATGTACATTCGAAAGACCTTAAAATGGTTATTCGGGTTTAAGGTCTCAAACATAATGAAATAATGGTTTGTCATGCTAGAGTCACTCCGATGGCTGTCATGCCCATGAGAAGACCGACACTTGTATATATTTTTGTAGTCGGGGATGCTTCGCAGCCCGACAATCACCATTCAAATTGAGCCAAAACTCTGAAAAGATAAAATAAAAGTATCAAACTACTTCAATTCATATGTGAGCCTAAGGGTTTGAAAATATGCTTTCAAAACATCATTTTAATATCTTGTCTAAAAGGACTTTTGCAAATCAAATCAAACCCTTCGTATATAGGTTCAACAAAGCAGTAACAATACTTCCAAAACAAACGTGGGCCCAATTTCTTCCAGCATTCACACACACATTGCAAATAAAAAAGGGAAATATTGAAAAGATGCGGTACCATGTTTCACGGGAGTTGTGGGGTGCCTAACACCTTCCCCACACTTAACCAAGACCCCGAACTTAGAACTTTGCTTTCAAAGATTCAGTTTGGATAGTGTGCAGCAATTGGGCCTACTTTCAAACAAAAAACTCGGTTGAGTTGGTACAATCATATCAAATCTACCAACTGGCGACTCTGTAACCCGTTCAAATCGTCGACATGATACATGTTGGCCTTTTCCTAAAAAACTCCACCCTTTTCATAAAACAGACAAGATAAAATAAGGGTAGAAAACAAGACTTAGGAAAAGAGAAAGATTCGGATCCAACTCGACCTGTATTTTTTCCCGACGTCGATAGGTGGCGACTCTGCTGGGAATTTTGGAGGGCTTATGCCACGTTCAAAATCTTTTCAAAATTTCTTTTTATATCTGCGTGTGTGAGAAATGCTGTGTCTTGACATTGAATGGATGTGAATGAATGCTTTCCTATTTTATATTAGTGCTTCGCACAATGTCATCATTTCATACGGTGAGACGCGATGTATGTGAATATATGTTGTGTGATTCCTCCACAAGGGGGTGAACCCGTCGGTGTTTGAGTACTGGACTCAAAGAAGACTAATTCTGTGAGGCTTAGGAAAGGCACCACTCAGATCCGCTCTAATTGAAAGATCGGATTAATTTCTCCTCTAGTAGATTGCGATGATCTGGGAACCTTCATGCCTAAAAGCCGCTAGAGTAGCCTAAGATAGGTTAGCCTCTGATTAACCAAATCCCAAGGAAAGCTTCTTTATGCCTTCCAATTTCAATTCAATGTCAATTTACCAATTTCATAATGTAAATATACATTCCATGTCTTGTAAATCTTGCCATACTATCCTGTCATCAAAACCACTAACCTCTGTTTTGCAGGATAAGATTTAAAAAACCCCCAAACCTGACACATTGCATAACATGTATATGGTTAGTGTCTATCAAGACTAAAATACCTACTCGTCTTGTAGGTAAGAGTGGTCTCATTACTAGATCATAATCTAAAAAGGCACAAAGCCTATCCACCGACATGGCTGAAAGTGGCCAACACGAATCAGGTTTCGTATCTCGAAAAGAGTTTGAGGGACTTAAGAATCGAATAGCAGAATTGGCTATCCTCCTAAAAGAACAAAGTAAAAGCACTCAGGGCCAGGCAATGCCCACTCAAATAGAGTCCTCATCACAGGGTGGCAATCAAAGTGCTGACAAAAAGGGGGAAATGCAGATCCCTGAATCTCGATATAGTGAAAGAACCAATAAAACCCCTGAAATCACAAATCTAAGGGAAGATCGGGAAACTAGCAATATCCGAAGGAAGGTCCAACAAATGGAAGAACCCATCCTGGCAATTAAAGGGACTGGAAACCTTGGAAGTGTCACCTATTTAGATTTTTGCATATTCCTAGGGGCTAGATATCCTGACAAATTCCAAGTCCCAGAGTTTGAGAAGTACAATGGGGCAGGCGATCCCTATACGCACTTGAAAGTATACATTGGCGAGCTAGGGTCTTATGCTGAAGATGAAAGCCTCAGAATGCAGCTTTTCCAAAAGAGTCTCACTGGAGAGGCTAGGACATGGTATGCCCAACTTGACAATGCCAAAATTCACAGCTGGGAAGAGTTGGCCCACACCTTCTTAAATCAGTACAGTTTGCAGTCTCAGATGGCTCCAGATCTATATTAAGGGACCAAGATCAAAAAGCAAAGCTATGAGTTTTTCCGTGAGTATGCCCAAAGATGGAGACGTCTGGCAGCACAAGTCAGCCCGCCTATGACAGAAACTGAAATGGTGATGACTTTCATAGACATCCAAGAGGCACCTTACTATGAGAGGATTCTAGCTGGGATAGGAAAGCCATTCTCAGAGATGATCAAACACGGCGAAATGACAGAGATGAGCCTGAAAACAGGCAAGATTAAAGATCTCACGGTCTTGAAAGTAGTCGCTGAGCATATACAGTCTGGCAACTATGCGAGTGATCCCATAAGGATACCCAGGAAAAGAGATGAAGATGTATCCCTCATTGTACAGGGGTAGTCTAGGAGACCCAACTGTAGTCCCCCCATTTGGAAGAAGGAAGACAATCTGTCATTTCAACAACAGGCCATATTAAACCAATGCCAGGACAGAAAGAGAAGATTTGAAAGAACAGAAAATCGGGTGCTCACTCCACTTGGCGATTCCCTTGGAAATGTATTGGTGATGTTAATAGATCACAAGAAAATTACCAAAATGGCTCCACCTCTGGATCCAAGAAGCAAAAGATAAAATCTAATCCAGAGATGTGCTTACCATTCAGGGTCTTTGGGACACGATACACGAGACTGTTGGTCTTTAAAAAATAAAATCCAAAATCTGATCGAATGCGACGAAGTTGTGGCCCAACAACCTGACCATCCAACTGCCAACACCAACCTTCTGTTGCAACATGATATGGAGGGAGGAAACATAATCGGGTCAGAAAGCGATGAAATGCATCCAAATCATAAATACATATGAAGGAGGGAGGAATACCCCCAAAGGAACAGAACAAATGTCCTAGAGGTAGAAAATTCAGAGGAGGGTATGACAGTGATGCAAAAATTGGATACGATCTAACATCAAGTAACTCTGTTGGCTAATCTGATAGTGCGCCAACATCAAGATACAAGGCAGCTTTTCACTCAACTATCAGAAAGCCAAGAGAAAAAGGAGGTTATTCAAAATGTAAGCCTATCTCCTTCCAAGATCAGCTAGCTAAATGAAGAAGATCAAAACATGCTGAATAGACGAGAAAGGTGGAATGATAAAGTTACTAGAAGATCTTGCCAAAGGAAAAATCGTCCGGAGGAATGCGAATTCCCAAATAGGAAATGTCAAGCAACATTCCAAACACTGGCCAAACCTCAAAATCCTACGGCATTGAGAGTCAGGGAGAGTAGGCGGAGAAGAGTATTCACGCCTTTGGAAGACTCATTAGAAAATGTGTTAGCATTATTGGTGGCGCAGAAAAAGATTACTGAGTTGCTGCCTCCTGCCAAGCCCGAGATGAAAATTTATGATGCCACCAAGATATGTCTCTACCATTCTAACTCACCTGGACATACAACTGAGGAATGCTGGTCTCTAAAGCACAAAATCCAGGATCTCATTGAAAATAGAGAACTGAAGATAGAAGTCCCCATGACCAGAAAAGGTGAAAAGGAAATAAGGACCACTCGAAGCAGGCAGTTCAAAGGATGTGACGGCTATGAGCACCAATCCTGGCAGAACACAAGGTGGACTGATCTTAATGCCAGGAGTGACAGAGGAGACAAGAGAGTCCTCTAAGGAAATTCATCCGCCACCATCAAATATCTTGTTGCCCAAAGCCAGCAACCACATTCCTGATTTTACCCTCCTGGATGATGAAGAGGAAATACTGATCCTTCCCAGTATGGAAAAAGCCAAAAAGGAAAGTTCCTTGCGAGAAATACAACAACAGTGCGAGAGGGATTTCATATTCAAATCCTCTCAAGCCTATGAGAAAGGTGAAGGAACAGATAAAGGAAAAAGTGGTGAAGTTGTCAGGGAAGCCAACCCATCGAGGAATCTAGAGTTCATCCCTTTCTATGACGAGTCCAGTTTGAGCCTCCTTAAGTGATATGCTGATTCAGGAGGCGATCAAGTTATGGCCGTGATTGAAGATATTCATGAGCAGGAGGTAACCTATGCCACAAGCCTCGAAGGCAACATAACCATTGACAACTAGACTATCGAGCCTCAGCTAGCAAGGAGGACGTAGATCCAGAGGAAAGTTGAGAGTTCCAGGAGATGTTGGGACGTTATCACTTTCTTAGCGATATGCCTTTTATTTTCCATGCATATAAATATTGAATAAAAAATCAAAAAAATCAAAAAATTAAAAAAAATCAAAAAATCAAAAAATCAAAAAATCAAGCCTTTCAGGAAAAAAAACTCGAACTACGAATGACCTGATCTCCCTTCACCTGGGAGTACGTAGGCAGCCATTCCTGGTGCGGTCAAACTAAATTTTTTTTTCAAAAACCTTTCAAACCAAACAAAAAGTTCAAAAACCCTTCAAACCAAAACAAAAATTTCAAAAAACCCATCAAACCAAACTCAAACCTAAAAGAGACACTTCTCAAACCTCTCACACAAAACTCGAACTACGAATGACCTGATCTCCCTCCACCCGGGAGTATGTAGGCAGCCATTCATGGTGCGGTCTGACCTTCAAGAAAAAAAATCAATAAAGAACCAGTACCAAAACATCGAAACCCTATAAAAACCAAATCCTATCATGCCTTCCTGGTCAACAGGCCCTACTGAGGTACTCTTCGACATCTCAATGTTAATCCATCAAAGAGAAGCTCATGACACATCAAAACAGCAAGTCATGAAAAAAGTGGTAATCACTCAGCAATGATAATACATATCCAACAGGGAAGTGAATCAAAATATTTTTCTCTGCTATATAATACTGTTTGATATATACACTGTATCATGTACATGACAAAAATGGCTGATCTAGTATGTGTAGGAAAATGAAAGCTAGTCTATGAACCCGTGGATAAATGGGATAGCAGTGACAACATGGCATCCCTCTCAGAAGAAAGAGAAGCAGCTGCAAACTCATGACCTTCAGTCTCCATACGAGCAAGAACATCCACAACCATCTGTATGGTACTACTGTGACCATCTATGAAAGTGCTCATATCTGCCACCAGGCTGTGTGTATACGATCTAAGTGCCGTGCTGTCCGCAATATAAACATCCCAGGTAGCTATGGCCTCATCCCTTTAGCATAAGCGGCATCCCGGACAACTAAAGCCTCCTTAATCTCCTCAAAAGCTGCATCTCAAGTAGATCGAGCCTCATCTCTCTCCTCAAGAACCGCATCTCTGGTAGATAGAGCCTCGTCTCTCTCAACAATTGCCGCATCCCGAGTGGCTCGAGCCTCGTCTCTATCAGCAAAAGCTGTATCTCTGCTAGAACAGGCTGTCAACATCAACGCCCTAGCTTGATCTCTCTCAAAAGTTATCCAACCTAATGAATCAATAATAGCTGGATCTGTCCCGACAGGGATGCTCGGAGGGTCACTAACTAAGGCCGTCGTCAAACCGGTAAACAAGTCATCCTCCTTGGGAGAATCAGGATCCTCCTCATCTGAATCTATACTCAGAGCTGGCTAGATAGGTGTAGCCAATGCAATATCAGAATCCAACCATGTCGAATACTCTAGAGAACGATCTGGATGGCTAGTAGAGAAATCAACACTCTCCTTGTGAGTCCAACACTCGTAAATCTTGATCAGGTCAGCTGGTGACAAAGATGAAGCTGATACCCGTTGATCCATAGCCCCCTCAAACTGGTGGAGGCTCTAAAACTGATCAAACTGACCCATGACTGCTAGCGGATGGTAGGTGGTCACCCCTCTCAAACCTGCCAGGGGCAGATAATCCATGCCAACTGCATGAGTGATAAAGCTGTAGGGGGAACTCAGCCCTAAGCATGGCAAGATCGAAAAGGGATGCTCGATCTTCGACAAAAAGGCCGACCATGATGCCGTATCTGAACACTCCGCTGGCCAGAAGGAGTAAGACATAGCTATCTCATGGGTAAAGCAATACCCATGATGTCGAAAAGTGCCAATAGGGTTCAAATGTGTCATGAACCACACATACAGCAGAATAGCGCTGCCTCTAAAAAATCCCCCCTGGATGGGTACTGCAGAAAGTAGCCGACCTCAGAGTCTCGGCTAATATCATCGACAAAATCGTACAACCCTGTCGGAGGGTACGAACCACTACCATTAATCCAGTATCTAAGTGGTCCATATACAGGGGCATGTACAGATAAGCAGTGATGCACATCAACAGAACATCCACTCGTGTAAACTACCACTCATCTGCCGAAATAATAAAATCCCCAGAGAAACGTTCGTAGCTGTCCAACCTACAAAAGCGATCAATCAAAATGTCCATGGACACTACATGTCTGGTAGTAACCTCCTCAGTGATGACTCTGCGTCTCAGACCAGTCATGGTCATGAACGGTTGTCCCATATCACTAATGACTGTCCTGGCACATGGCAGATCTAATGCCAAACCCATGAGGCACTCATACTCCTCTAGCGTAGGAGTCAACTCATGAAGGCCAAACCTGAAAAGCCTACATCCAAGAAAGACACTCAAGATCAATGACATATGTTGAGAGGACCCAACGGCACCTCAATGTTGTTCCATCAAATTCAAAGCAAGTCTCAAAAGGAAGAGACATCGATACATCAAGACGACCAGTCACAGGGATGAAATGGAAATCATCATAGGATGCAACCTGTCAGCAACTCATCACTCTTGATGTGCGAGAAGACTTGATCTCCTTTGACCCACAAAAGCACATGGGCTACCGTCGTGGAAAAGTCTATCTCATACCCGACGATCTATTCCCTGAGCAAAAGGCCATGGATTAAACCTCACAGATCAAGCCAAATCTGATTAAAGCCATCACACCCCCAACCAAGCTGAGCTCTTAGGTCCAATTCATTGGAGTCTGAAGGCATCTCGACATCAATCATTAAAGTTGAAACAACAACACAGCGATATATCAAGCGTAATCATCAGCAAGGACCTTCGAAGAGCTAACATCCTCAATCTGAAACCTTCATCAAATCAGAAGAAAGGTCATCAAAGATAATTGCTCCTACAAATCAAAAACAATGACTGGGGCATCCAAGTATTAAAGCCAAAATCCACTACCTTTTCACAATGGGGGTCATGCGGTAAAAAACTCTTGTGATCTCGACATCTTATCAGCCCATCGGTTAAACATACAACAAAGAAATTACCCCATATGACAAGCAAGACTGGGACAAGTTCAGAATCAACGATAACCCGATGTGGGAACCCTCACAACAAGACTGGGGCAATTTTGGAAACAACAATAACTCAGCACTGGGGCATTCACCGCCCATCCTAAAAAAGGAAAATGCACAAGTTAGCACCCTCAGCATGGTTTGTCATCATAGGGACCCTCATATCACTTCACTCGTGATCCGGTATGATCTTTCGGTCTTTCTAAATCATAATTTTAGAATACTGCGATCCACTGATAAGGTATGACTCTTTCATCTCTTAATGTGCTTTTAACTTCCAGTTACATGCATTGGCAATGGTATACATGTTAAGTATAGATAAATCTTGCGTTAGAATCTTGGAAAAAGGTTTTAAAAAGAGAATATTTTTGCTTAACTTGTTATGAATTGGATTAATTCCGATAAGCATCCGTGGAGCAACAATCCCAGGAATGATTAGAGAATTAAGACAACTCAACCTTTTGATTAGGCACGACATCCTAGTTTAAAGCGCTTTTTGGAACAAACTTGACCTCATATGCATGTCTGCACTTTGTGATCACCCTAACTCTTAGTTATAGAGTATAAAACTATGGCGACAAGGATGGCAATTAGTAGCCAGCCTAATGTCTCGAATCGTGGTCTGGGTTACTCGAGTTATTAAGCCTGAGGGGTGTCTTTACACCTGGTGCCCTAAAGCCATCTGGTTTCGGAGTCACCGGCCCAACACTCGCTACATGGGTAACTCAATGCCTAAGAAATTGAGCATTACAAGAAGAAAAAGGAAAAACCTGAGCAGATCCGAATCGTGGCCTAGGTTACTCGAGTAATTAAGCCCGAGGGGTGTCTCTACACCAGGTGCCCTAAAGCCATCTGGTTTGGGAGTCACTGGCCTAATACTCGCTACACGTGTAATTTAGAGCCTACGAAAATGAATCTTGTACAAGCTCAAGCGAGGATCAAATAGAGTAGACAGCCTGACTTATCTCGAAGTGTGACCTTTGTTACTCGAGCCAGTAAACCCGAAGGGGTGTCTTAACACCTAGTGCTCTAAAGCCGTCTGGTTTAGGAGTCATTGGTCCAAAACTCGTTACATGGGTAACCCTGAATAGCCTAAGAAAACGAGACAAAGTTAGGCGAGGAAAGCAGAAAAATTTTGAAAGACAAAAATGAGATCATCTAAAGTCATAGAAGAGAAACCCCTGCTAAGGGTTGCGTCACTCATAATGCACATGTCATATGATGTTAATTCTGTGAAGAGCGATGTCTAGAGTGAAGATGAGGTGTCAATGATAAAGGGAGATAAGTCTTTTGAATTTGATCCTACCCATGAAAAATAACCATGGATGTTTAAAAGTTTTCTTGCGATTTCATAACTTGTCAAATGAAAATTTTGATTTCCTTAGGAAAAGTTCATTTTCATACTCAATTTCAAGATTTTAGTGATAAGGTAAAAGCTTAGTGAATACAAGAATTCAATTTCATAAACTTTAACTTCAAATGCCTTATTCACAAGATCATACTAATCCTGATAGCCCGAGCCATCAAGCTTTTGGCACATATTGTTATTTGTCTGAATGTGCAGGATATTGCTCACCATGGATATGGTCAACAAAGCGAGTTTCTTCTGTAAACCCCAGTAATAACATGCGAAAGGGCTGGGGCATTTTGCCATTCAATGAAATGGAAGGAGTCTATGGCGAGACCAAGCTCCTCGTCAAAAGAAAAGGGAGAAAGAACTCCTAAAAGAAATCACAGCAACATAAGCTTGACCCGACAAAAGAAAGGAAAAATTCTCAAGAAAGTCCTTAAATATAAAAAAACAGATGCCCGATGACAAAAGGTCTGGCAAATGAAATCTACATCATCAAAACATGTGCCGAGTCCCCACAAGTCGAGGCCTCTACACCGAAGTTTAAATTTGGGCAATGAAAGAACGGGCTACATCCTCCAGGACGTCAGCATCACCCGGGTCATCAGCCAAGCTAGGTTTAATCCAGCAGGGTCGCAAAGTAAAGAGCTCACCCATTTTCATAATCAATGAGCAAACCATTGGCGTCAATCCAGGGTAGCATCGGAGAAGGATTCGATGATGTAAGCCGTTGAATACTGTTAGAGTTTATGCCTTAGAGGCCAATTCTTTGATGTAATTGCTTAACATTTTTGATATTATATTTGATTGAATAAATGAATTATTTTATTATAGTTTTATTTATTGCGTTATATAAATGTTAACATAATAAAAGTCCTTAGAATAGTGATACAAATTATATGGCTTCAAGTATGTGACTTGAACATGAGACCATATAATTACAATTAGTATCATTACCCTTAAATGTCCCTAGTCGAGTGTCATTGTTAATGGGACAACAATGATATATTGAGACTAGTATGTGGATTGACTGATGGCCAAATCTCATTGGTCATAAATATATGAGATATTGAGTCAATGCATAGGTACATATTAGAGAACAATGTATTGGACAGACCCACCATGAGAATTCTACGTGGAGCATTATGCAAAGTGTCATAAGCAATTCTCATAGTGACAATGATGTAATGATCCTCCGACTTGAAATCACTATATTACTACACGGGAATTTATGTACTTTGATATCATCAAAGGTCACCTTTAATAGGGTGGATAATAAAGGTGATTATTGGGTACATCATGAATCGTGTGAGGAATATGAGTGATCTAGATGGAATTTAACCCTCCTATATATTAGGGGTGATATCCATAGGCCTCTGATTGAGTAGGACTATGAAATGCATGACCATTCTCAAATAGTGATTTGTTTCATATAGTCTACTCATCGATCAAGAAAACTCAGATTAAATTATGAAGAGGATGACACATTCCATGCCTCGAGTTTAATCTAGGATGTCAAGGTTAAAAGGATTAAATTACATTGAAACATTGGTCACGAAAAGGTTGTATCGAATCACCGATCTTATTATTATTTGGGTAGCAGTGATGCATTATTAGATGCCGCTCACTGTTTATAATTTTATAATATAATTTTAAAATTATTGCCAACATAATAATAACCTATAGGGTCACACACTTAGAATGTAATTAAAAGGGAATTAATTTAAATTATAAGGATTTAAATATATCAATATGATTGATAGTATTTAAATTACAAATTTAAATTAATAGGATAATTTTTATATATATATATATTATGTATATTAATTAAGTAAGACTTAATTAAGATAATATATATATATATACATATATATATATATATATATATAAATTTGGATTTTATTTTTTTAATTGGATTAGGTTTTGGTTAATACCTTTAACTGCTATATATATATATATGATATATCGGCCGTTTTTAGGGTATTCATTATAAACCAAAACCCTAGCTGCTCTTAGAGAGAGACTAGAGAGAAAAACTTTGAAAGTCTAGATCCTTGGCGGCTAGTACCATAGTTTTCCTTGCTGCAGATCGTGTGACGATTCGCTGGACGTTCGTGTGGATACCGTAGAGACGCAGTTCCTTTAGATTGCGTTGAAGATTCGAAGCTGTTCCAGAATCTCCATCGTCTCCGTTCAGGCTTAAATAATCGGTAAAACAAATCTAAACCTCTGAATTAATATGTTTTCGCATGAATCCTGTTTTAGAGTTTCAGAAAATTTTTAATTTTCGCTGCGTTTATGTGCCGAAATCACTACAAACACTACTTCAGCGAAGATAGCGGGATATCTTCTAGTAAAGCCATCAGTGTCTGAACCTATAGAGGGACCAGCACCAGGTTTAGATTTAGAAAGAAAAATAGCAGCCTCTGCTAGATTCCCACCAAGACGACATATAAAAGGGTAACATCTGAATCTGCTCTGCGAATGATAAAAGGAGCCATACGAGAGTTGGAGTTGATAGGCCTATCAAAATCTATGCCTAAAAAGAAACTACAAATCACCTCAGAAATGGGGAGGTATGGTTCTAGATCAATTCAATTAAGCATATGCATCAACCTAGGGAAAATTAAGATCATCATATCATGCCTGGTCTGCACATGTGCAACAAGCGCTATATCAGTGCACGTCTCCATTAAAAAATTAAGCATGCATACCCATGTAGAGTTAAATATGCATACACATTAAATACCCAGACTCGAAAAAAAATTCTGTTGTTGAAAACTACCGTTCTAGTAGGCATCGAGACAGTTCGGTGAGATAAAACTTTGAAAACTACCATTCGAGTAGGCATCGAGATAGTCCGGTGATCAACCGTTGTTAACTACCATCAGGGTAGGCACCGTTGTCAACTACCAGCAGGGTAGGCTTCGCTGTTAGACAACCAGCAGGGTAGGCAGCATTGTAAACTACCAATGTAAACATTGGCAAGATCAGATGATTTCAGAACATCAACCCAAACAAAAATATGGAAAATATGTCAGTTTATCCTCATCAAACAAGCATCGGCAACATCGATGGAAATCAAACCGTTGGAGTCAACACCAGCATAGACATCAGCATCACTGATAAAAGTCAACCGCGGATATCAGCCCCCAACACAGGCACCGTTAAGGGTAAGCGATTTTCGATGCGATATGTGATTTGCGATGCGATTTGCGATACGATATGCGATTTGCGAAGTGTGAAATGCGATTTACGAAAACATTTTAACATTCATTGCATTGCAATTTGCATCATTAAATATATATCTTGTCATATTTCAAGTGTCTAGTAAATCTTTATTATGTTCATTGTACTACATTACATAAACATGATAAAGAGAGGCATCTGTAGACACTCAAAATTTTATTTTCTTGTTACTAACCCCGTAGGAGGGCAAAATCATCTTTTAACCCCGGCAACAATAGGATGTCAAGTGAAGCCCCGATGACCACCCCGGGATGTCAATCTCAACCCTGGTCACTATACCAAGATGTCAAGTCAAACCCCGACAACACCGGGATGTCAAGTGAAGCCCCGATCACTATATCGAGATGTCAAGTCAAACCCTAGCAACACCGGGTTATCAAGTGAAGCCCCGGTCACAACCCGAGAGGTACAACAACCCTGACGACAACACCAGGAGTTCCAGTTCAGCCGCGATCTCAACACATGAGATGCAATCAACCTCAGAGATGACCTTGAGGACAAACAGAATTGACTGGGTTCAAACCTCGGAGCCAATCCCGAGAAAACTATCGAAGACCATGCCAACACAGTAAACAACCCTTGGAGGGGAAAAATGGTCATTTTACCAACTTGAATCCAATCCAGTCAGAATCAAGCCGAATTGATGCCATCAAGGTCAGAAAGAACTATAACATTGATCCCGAGTGAAAATAGCACAAGACAGCTCAACGGACAAACTGCGAAGAAACGAATTCCCGATTATGAACCCATCTTCTTGGACTCAAAAAAGGTTTATTCCTATGTCATTGTGACGCTCTCGGTGAGTGCTTTTCGAAAAGGTATAGCACGCCTCAAACAGACGCTTCAATCAAAAGTTAGAAAGTTTTGAATCTGACCACGCGTTGCTTGGATTGCACATACTTTGAGGCGACGGGACCCACGTGGCAGTGCAGGTAGACCCGTGGCTGTCGCGGGTAGACCCGTTTCCATCGGGTCTTTAAATAAAAGTGCATCCCCAAGCCAAAAAGAAGAAAAAAGCAGAAAAGGCTCTTAAACTCCGCCCGTTTCATTCCTTAGCCCTACCTCTTGTACCCTAAATCTCGTTTTTATTACTCTAACACGTATATATACTCATATACTACAACATACCAAAAATTAACCGGTGGAAATACTCGTTTGAAGCCTATGAAGTGGTAAAAAGACCGTATAGCATTCCATTGTAAGTATTTTTATGATCAGGAAGTTCCTATTACTTCATTGCGCATTTATTCACGTGCACGTAAAGTTTCATCTTCTAGTTTTGCCCAGAACTCAGTTCTGTGGCCGTTTTTGCGTACTGTTTAGTATATTTTAGTACATATATACTTTTTTTCTCATTTGCACAGCCCGAATAGACGATCCGCGACTTTTACTCGCTTTTACGCATATATGTACTATCTTTCACGGCCTGGATTGCTGATTCGTGGCCTTTCTGACTTTTTTATGTATATATTTAACTATATATATACTAACTTTTCATTCTGTCAAGCCTGGATGTCAAATCTATGGCAGTTTACTACTTTTATGTATATGACTATATATATATATAAATTTTTCTGAATTATTTGGGCATAAATTTCTACTTTGTGGCCTTTTATTACTTTAATATATATATAGTAACTATATATATATATATATATATATATATATATATATATTAACATTTACATTCCAGTTTGGCCTAGATAATTTCGTGGCCTTTTCACCGCTTTTATAAATATATATATATATATATATATATTTATATTCTGTCGAGCCTGTATTATCCCGTGGCTCATTTATAACTTATATATATATATATATATTTACATTTAGTTGAGCCTGGATTAATTCGTGGCTCCTTTACAGCTTATATATATATATATATATATATATATATATATATTTCAATTCTGTCCAGCTTGGATTACTCCGTGGCTTTTTACAGCTTATATATATATATATGTATATATATATATATATATATATATATATATATGTATATATATTTTCAATCCAGTCCGGGCATAGGATTTGAAATCCGTCCCTTTACTGCTTTTATACATATATATATATATATATATATATATTTATATTATGTCAAGCCTGGATTACTCCGTGGCTTTTTATATCTTTTATAAATAAATATATATACGTATATATATATATATATATATATATATATATATATATATATATATATACATTCTAGTACGGGTTTGAGAGTGCAAACCCATCGCCCTTTACAGCTATCGTATATATATAATTATATATATATATATTCTTTATTCATTGTGATTAAATTTCTACTGTAATATTCATTTGATATGAATCGGCGTTGACATTTATTTGGGCGAACCAAATTTCTTTAAATCTCACCAATTCCATCTTTCAAACATTTTAAAATAGGTCCAACCGGAACCGATAAGCTAAAATGGCTAAGATTTCTTTAAAATCTAGTTTTCTTTCTAGCTTTATTCATTATGAAAGCAACCTGGCGGCTCTTAGATCGCTATCTAGTGGGAACGAGACGCTTTGGCTACGCGCAAGCCAGGATTTGACTGATGAATCCTTGGTTTTTGTGACGTTTAGATGTAAATATACATTTTCTGTAAATATTTGAGCTGTGAAGGTTTTCTTGGCCTCCCTCTGCGGGCCTAGGAATCGTGGGATTCATGGTCAAACTGATCAGAATCTGATTCCCACGATGGACAAACTCCACATTTCAAATGTATCCTGCTTGTTTTTTTGTAAAAATGTACATCCAAAAGACTTTAAAACGGTTATCCGGGTTTAAGGTCTCAAACATAATGAAATAATGGTTTGTCATGCTAGAGTCACTCCGATGGCTATCATGCCCATGAGAAGATCGACACTTGTATATATTTTTGTGGTCGAGGATGCTTCGCAGCCCGACAATCACCATTCAAATTGAGCCAAAAGCTTGAAAAGATAAAACGAAAGTATCAAACTACTTTAATTCCTATGTGAGCGTAAGGGTTTGAAAATCTGCTTTCAAAATATCATTTTAATATCTTGTCTAAAAGGACTTTTGCAAATCAAATCAAACCCTTCGTATATAGGTTCAATGAAGCAGTAACAATACTTTCAAAACAAGCGTAGGCCCAATTTCTTCCAGCATTCACACACACATTGCAAATAAAAAAGGAAAATATTGAAAAGATGCGGTACCATGTTTCACGGGAGTTATGGGGTGCCTAACACCTTCCCCACACTTAACCAAGACCCCGAACTTAGAACTTCGATTTCAGAGATTCAGTTTTGACAGTGTCCAGTAATTGGGCCTACTTTCAAACAAAAAACTTGGTTGAGTTGGTACGACTATTTCAAATCTACCAACTGGCGACTCTATAAGCCGTTCAAATCATTGACTTGATACTTGTTGGCCTTTTCCTAAAAAATTCCACCCTTTTCATAAAATAGATAAGATAAAATAACGGTAGAAAACAAGACTTAGGAAAAAAAAAAGATTCGGATCCAACTCGACTTGTATTTTTTCCCGACGTCGACAATATATACATGAGTGAAACAAAAATTTATCATACTTACTTGTTATACACATTTCTATATATCTATATTTAATCTATCAAATATTATATAAAAAGTCTGTACTTAGATACCGATATAATTCGGAAGTAATTTCTCTTCCGAATAGTCTTTAAAATCCTAAGTGGCTTTTTTTTAATATATATACATTATATAAATATTGAAAAATATTTATATAATTATCAGATTGTGAAGCAAATAATTTGGTCAGTACTTAGATACCAATATAATTCGGATGTTATTTATCTAAAATTCTCTAAAACGGTCTTTTAATCTTGAGTGGCCAAATTTTCACAACATAGATCAAAGATAATACAATATATATAAGTGGGTGAAACAAATTTCATCAAGTATTATTTAATTGATAAATCTGTTATATTTGATAACTTTCATAACAAGTATCTTACTCATAAACTTACTTATTCACAAAAATATTTGTTGCATTATAAGTGATTTTATATGGTTATCTAAACTCAAATATTATCTGTTCAAACTATAGAAACACACTCTTTATAAAGAAAAACCTTTTCAAGAATTACTTAAACCATAGAAACACATTCTTTATTAAAAGAAAAGAAAATTTTTATAAAACTGCATCAATTTACATATCTGCTTCTCTGAAGCATTTCACATAAAAATCTAGAACTTTTAGTTAATATTCGATCTTAATTTACATATCTGCTTATCTGAAGCATTTCACATAAAATTCTTGTACTTTTATTTGATATTCGACCTTAAATTATATGTCTGCTTATCTGAGAAGTATCAACTATAAAAGTTATTTAAACTTTTATAAACTTGTACTAAACTTTATCTGCTTACTTTAGAAGCAAATTCAAAACTATCTTTTTGGAAAAGGGAAGAGAATAGAGTCAGTTTATTTTATGTATCTATGAAAAAGACAAAAATTCTTTGACCAAGACCAGAGTCTTAGAGAGGTCAGCTAGGAGTTGGGTCTCTACTGTACTTGTGAGGTGAGGAAGAGATTGTTGTTTCAAGATCAGATTATTTAATAGTTCTGAACTCAAAAGAAGATACAACTAAGCTTGAGGAAAGAGTTGGGAGTTCGCTGTCCAAGAGAGTTAGTTGTGAATAGTTGTAATTTTATCTATAAAACTTTGTAAAGGTTTATCCACCTATTGAAGGAGCATTTATTATTGGGAGTAATAGGATCTCAAGTCTTGGAGAGGAGCTTGAGACTGGACGTAGCAATATACCCAAGCTGTATATTATGAACAGATAAATCTATGTGCATTGTGTGATTGAATTTTTCTAAATCCTGCATATTAATTTTTGATATTATAAATTAATTTGCTAAAAATTCAAAAAGACCTAAGATAATTTTTAAACAGTAATAATCTATTCAACCTCCCCCTTTTAGATTATTATTAGAATTTCATGAAGCTTTTTACTGCTTATATATATGAGCATATATATATATTTATAGCTTCTAGTTTCGCCTGAATTTCAAATCCGTGGCCTTCCTGGCTTCAATCTATGTATATAAAAGTATATATATACATTTTTAAGTGCTATTTCAGCATGGATTTCAAATCTGTGACTTTTATCGCTTATATATATATATATAAGTAAATATATATATATATATATATATATATATTTATAAGTGTTATTTAGTCTAGATTGTTAATCTGTGGTATTTATATATATAACTATATATATATATTTACATTAATTTAGTCGTGCCTGAATTATAAATATGTGGCTTTTTTTACTTTAATATATTTAACTATATATATATATATATATATATATATATATATACACACACATTGATATGTCACGCCTGGATTGTAAATCTATGGCTCTTTCTAGCTTTAATATATATATAAGTAATATATATATTATTTATTCAATGTGATTAAATATCTGTTTTAACTGTTCATTTGATGTAAATTTGTTCTAATGTAGAGTTTATTGATTAGATTTATCTAAATCTAGCAATATCTCACTTTTAACCGATTCAAAATTTGTCAAACTAGAACTGTTGAGCTAGAATGACTAAGATTTATTTAAATCTAGTTTTCTTTCTAGTTTTGTAAATATTAAAGCAACTACGCGACCCTAGATCCGTATCTAGAGGGAACGGGAAGCTTTGGCTACGCGCATGCAAGGATTTAACTGATGAATCTTTTGTCTTGCGATGTCTAGATTTTAATTTGCATTTTATTTCAAAATCGCTATTGTGCAAGCTTTTGATGATATTTTGTGAACCTAGGAATCATGGGATCTACGATCAATCACATGGATCTAGATCCGATTCTCAGGATGAACAAATTTGCACGGTTAATACAGCTTGCAAGCCTTTTTGTAAATGTAAATAAGAGGGATCTTAAAACGGTTATCAAAATTTAAGGTCTCAATATAGTAAATTGTGGTTTGTAGTGCTCGGGTCACTTCGATGGATTTCATGCCCAAAAGGAGCCCGACACTGATGTATATATTATTTGGTCGAGGATGCTTCGCATCCCGGCAATAAAATCCAAATCAAGTTGAATACAGAATAAAAATGGAAGTATTAAAAGGCTTCAATTCCTAAGTTAGTGAAAGGGTTTGAAAACATATTTCAAAATATCACTTTCATATTTTGTCTAAAAATGAACTTTTCATTAAATCAAACCCTTCGTATATAGGTCCAACAAAGCACATTGCTACTTTCAAATAAAGCACTTAGGCTCAATTACTCCAAGCACACACACTGCAAATAAAATAGGGAAATTGAAAAGACGCTGCAACCGTGTTTCACGGAAGTCGAAGGGTGCCTAATACCTTCCCCCCCGCTTAATCAAGCCCCCGAACTCTACGAATCTCGATTTCTAGGACCAATCAAACATAGTCCAGTAATTGGGCCATATTATAAAAATCTTTAAAAACTCGATTGAGTTGTTACAACCATTTCAAACATACCAACTGGCGACTCTGTAAAATCAAATCTTTCAAAATCTTCGACATTATATATCGGCGTTTTCCTGAAAACTCACCCTTCAGATCAAACAAAGCTAAATAGAAAACATAAAGGGTAGAAACACATAGGAAAAGGGGATCGCCAAAGATTTTTCCCGACGTCGACAAGTGGCGACTCTGCTGGGGACAGTAGAGGGCTTAACAATCTTTTCAAAAAATCCCTTTTTATCTGCATATGTGTGGATGTTGTGTTTACATTGCATGGATGTAAATAAATGTTTTACTGCTTCAAATATTAGTGCTTCACACAATGTCATCATTTCATACGGTGAGGCACGTTGTATGTGAATGTATGTTGTGTGATTCCTCCACCAGAAGCCGAACCTGTCAGTGTTTGATTACTGAACATAAAGGAGACTAATACAGCGAGGCTCAGGAAAGGTGCCACTCAGATCCGCTCCAATTGAAAGAATGGATTAATTTCTCATCTAGTAAATTGCGATGATCTGGGGACCTTCATGCCGAAAAGCCACGAGAGTAGCCTAAGATAGGTCAGCCTCTAATAAACCAAACACGAAGGGGAGTCTCTTCATACCTTTCCCTTTCAATTCCATGTAAAGTTCGATTCAATGTAAATTATGATTCCATGTAAATGTAAAGAAGATAAAAAGAAAAGAAATGTAAATGTACATTATATTTCCTATTAATTTTTTACATTACCCTGCTGATCTCAGCTTGGAGGCCTTTTTTCCACCTTTCTTAGCAGAGGGATATGACCAGATACGCCCTACAATTGTGCATATAGACGAAGTTTTGCGATACAATTAATCATTTAATGTTATTTTTAGAGTACCCACTTTTCTTAAGATGGGGATTGTATCGGCTAGATTTATTGCACCATCCTGCACAACGCATTCGTTTGCGATGAATCAGAGGATGGTGGTGCTGAAGCTAGTTGAGCTTTCGCCTATTAAATTTGATGTTATTAGATTATCAGTCGTTGGCCCATCAACACCTGAAATTGCACCACATGGGTACTACTTGTTGTTTGTGGTGCATGCATGTATACCTAGTTTTGCTATGTGGGTCAAGATTTAGTAATTAATATATATGTTTGTGTACTTTATTTGAATAAAAGCATGTAGTCCGAGTGTTACTACCAATAATCACCCAAGACTGTAACGTAATGTAAAAGTACTATTTATATTAACTACTTCTTAACTAAGCAAATCTAGCATATTATATAATAGCCGCAATATTTTCTTTCTTCTCAACCCCGACCCCCACCTGAAGACGAATTTCGTGTTCGGTTTCAAGGCTATTTTTATATAGGAGGCTTACTGTAGATACTCGAAATTTTGTTTTACTGTTAATAACCATATATGAGGGCAAAAATGTCTTTTTCCACTCTGGAGAACAACCTTGGAGGATTGCAGCATCAAATCAAACCCCAAACACAGCCCCGCGGCAAATCAAATCAACCACAAAGACGACCTCGAGGAAAGACAGAGATAATAGAAGTCGAATCTCGGAGATAACCCCTAGAAAGACAGCTACAATCACGCCAAACGCGGAACCAACCCGAAAGGGAAAAAGAGTAATTTTGCAAACTCAACATTAAATCAAGTCAAATAACTGCAAGGAAGGTCATGCAGACTCATAACCTCAATCCCGAGTGAAAATAGTACAAGACAGCTCAACGGACTAACTGTGAAGACTTGAAGATTCGGTTATAGACCAATTTTTTCAGATTCGAAAATGGTCAAGTCCTATTTCATTGTATCGCTCTCAGAAAGAGCTTCCCGGAATGATATGGAACGTCTCCATAGGACTCCCGAATCAAAAGTTATGAAGGTTCAAGCAAACTGTGCTTTGGTCGGAGTGCACGTACTTCGAGACAGCGGGGTGTTGGCTTGTTTCGGTGTTAACAAAACAGTCACACACACGCAAGTGCACGTGGTCCACAAGTAATATATGTTAAGTAAAGTATCGTTCCCATGAAGAAAAGTAATTATTTCTAATTTAACATGCAACAACTTTGTAATTATTTTTGTCTGCTTAAACGAGTGAATAAGATGTGAATTAACTACTATAATGATTATCAACTAATAAACTAATTAACAAGCGACTGATTAAAAATAGGAAGATATGGGATTCTAACTTTACTTAATGCATCATTCAAATTATACACCTCTTGTTAAGCTTAATCGAATATTTCGGATTGCTAGTCGAGAGCACAAAGGTGAAACATGACTATCTCTCAATATACCATGCCCATATCACATAACATTCACAAAAGAGATAGAATATATATGAAGATCCAATATTACTTAACTCACTATATTTTTATGTGATTTACGAGTAATATACATTTAAGTGCAAGCTCTCTCGAATGACTACACGAGGTAAGCCGGTATATGTCTATCCGGATTACTAATCATGAAATCTATCACATGTAAAATTCATGAACACATGCTAATATGGCTAAATCTAAATTTGTACTTCCTTTTTCAATTTCATATAAATTAATACGGTAAATGGTGATCAAGCATCTAAACAATTAAAACAACCATATTAGGCAATCCATGCATAATCAATCAAGTCCAACACAGAGGCATAAAAATCTGAACTAAGCAAAAAGTTCTAGTAGAAGCCCATAATGGTGATTAGTTCATCACTACAGTAATAGCCATTATGGGAATTTGTTCAAGCATTGAAAGAATAATATGAAAGCAAAGAGAACCAAGAGAGTAGGAAAATGCAAATCTGATAATTCTGCGTCCAAAGTAAACCTTCAAAGTCAAGTTCAAATCCACAATCAACCAAATCAAAATCCTAAATATGAAACCCTAACAAAGAATCAAGAGAGAAGCCAAAAAGGTAGAAGAATAGCTAAGAACTCTCCGTGACTCTATATCACCCTAGAATAGTAATAAAAACGATTAAAAGATAAGTCTCGTAACTTCCAATTTCACCCTTATATGGAAAAATAAGTAAACATGATTTTAAGTAAAAATCAATCTGCCGTTGACCAGACTGGCGCGGCTGAACTGCCCCATAAGCCAATTGGGGCACTGGCGTGCTGGCATCTGATCTGTTTCTGGTGTATCGCGGGCGCGCTGAGTTTATGCTTCCTACTGGCGCGGCTGCGCTGTTGGGATTTTCTGTCGATTTTCTTAGCTTCTTGCTGTTGTGCTTTTGTTGAGCTTTTGCTGCCTTCTTCTTCTTTCTTCTTTGACTTGCCACTAGTTAGAGGTCATTTCCAAATGCAGGTTCCATCTTCAATCCACCACAAGCCCGCCATCTTGCCATCATGTCATTTCCATGCCAATTGCTCACAATATAGTTTCCTTCATGTAAACCACAAAATAAAGATAAAATGCATCAAAAATAACTAAAACACTTGAGATTAAGCTCTAGTTATAGCAATTGATAACCAATAAGTAGGTATAAAACCTACTTATCAAATACCCCCAAACTTGAACTATTGCTTGCCCTTAAGCAACAAACACAAATGCAAACTACATACTATGTAAACTACGCTACTATGAATATGAATCCCAATTTGCAGTCAAATTATGAATTCCAATAAGATGTGCCTCAGAAAAATCATAAGATCTATGAACAACGGATCAAGACAAGCTACAGTCATAAAGACATACAATCTAAAAATTCAAACCTGTTGACAATGATGTAGTGTGTGTGTGCTATATCCACAAATAAGCTTGATACAGGTAAAAATTCCACATACTATGCTTTAAAGGAGGAAAAATAAGGTTTTAAGTCAAGAAAACTGAGACATATGAAATAACAACCAATCCAACACATCAATCCAAACTAAGGGTCAACAAAGGGCTTATTCTGCTTTTATTCATTCATGAGGGCGATATTCGCACTTTCCCGTGGTTACACCCGACTGTGCAAGGCCAAGCCCTCTTAGTCTTTTCAATGATATCCATTTAACGAGCTTTCGACCAACGAGTCCCAAACCAAAAGGATTTAGGGTGCTGGGTGTAGAGACAATCCCTTAGGGCGTACTTGCTCGAATATCAAAGGCCACAGGACTTAGCTAGTCAAGGTGTTTATTCTATTTTTTTCTTTTTCTTCTTTTATTTTATTTTATTTTATTTTTCTTTTTTTAGCATGCATACCGAATGTTTTCCCCCAAACTTGAATTTCTGTGTCATTATGGTCATTACTCGTTTTCTACAAGATTCTATTTTTAAAAACAAATTTTTCTCCTCAGAAGACAAACATGTACTAATCTAAACCACAAGAAAATAATAACAGAACCGTGCTATCCGGTAACATCAAAGCAACAGGTAAAAATTACATCATGTATGATCTTATGACTAAGCTTAAGCTATCAACAGAGTTCAAAAATCTAAACAATTCCAATATCATCATCGGCCAAAATGGAATTCAACAGACTAAAACATGGGATCATGCAATGCAATGCAACTAAATACACACTAAGTAAACAATCAAAAGAAAACTGAAAAAAATTTCATGCAAAATTAACTACTAAGTAATAAAATGCAAACTACTATGCAACCTAAACATGCATTACTATTATATGCAACTAACTACAATGCACTCTACTAACTACAACCCAATACCCCAAACTTAATATAGACATTACCCTCAATGGAGATAAAGGGTTAGAAAATTCCCCTAGGTACCGGCATGGCCACCCGACTGTGACTCGGGTGGAGAATCTGGCGGCGGATAAGGCATGGCGGAGCCGAACACTGGCCACTCCACAATCGTCCCCTGCAGAGCAAAAGCCTCACCTAGGGCACGAGATAATCCATCTGCATAGGCCGTGAAATTGCAATGTAGAGCATCCATCCTCGCCTGCAGGTCCCTTATCTGGCGATCCTATCTCGCTGTACTGGCTTGAGGAGGGTCGGCTGCCTTTGATAGCTGTGGTGGAGCCACTGGTGGAGGAGTAGGTAGTATGAACCCTTTGCCTCTAGGATGTGCCGTGTCACCACCCCACTCTGCAAATTTCTTAATCGTGGCATAAGTGATGTCCTGGCTTGGCATCTACACTTGTTCGTCATCCCATTCAACGCCTGCCTGTGCACACAGATGCGTCACCACTGAGGCATGCGGAATCCTACCGGTGGTACTGCCACGCATGTAACGCAGCATGGACTGATGTAGCAAATGTCCAACATCGATATACTTTCCCGTGATGATCCCCCACAGAATAATGGCTCTCTCAGCCGTGATATCATGCCGGTGAGTGGAAGGCATCAGATTGGATCATATGAAAAGATTCCACGCCTTTGCATATCGATTCAGTGCTGAGCTGGGGAAGTTGGTGTGCGTATCTGTGCCCGACTTATAATTCCACTTGGTGCCTGGCACGCATAAATCTGTGATCACTATATCCAAGTCGATCTCAAATCGCTCAGCTTCAACCCAGTTCACTTGACCAGCCGGGATAGTAGGCAAATGAAACACTTCACGGATCGCCGACGGAAGATAATTGACTTGTACGCCTCGAACGAATCTCCCTGGCATTTGCATAGAATTCCCGCACTATAGCCGACGGTGTAGCCTGCTGGTGTTTCCATAACCCCAAACCAAGATCTTTCTCTGATCATGTCTAACATCTGCCCAGTCTGCTTTGGCCGGCTTCAGACCCCTTTCCTGCACAAATGACTTTGGGATCGTCTTGTAGTACTGAGTCTGCACCGTGATGTGTCCAATATATCCTCACATTGAATACTGCTGGAGGATGCAGATGGAGTAACGGATCTAGCCCTCTTTGGTCCCATGAGGCTCTGTAGAAATTTTCAATGGCAAACCCTAACTTATAAGTTTGAACAATCCCCAAAACTTTGCCTTTGAACTCTGGTGCACAAATTTAACTGATGAAGAACCCTCAAATTGCCTCTGAAATTCCTTCTTACAAACCCTAACTCTGTAGAAATTGAGAATGGAATAATGGTATGGTAGTGGCTAGGTTTTATAGGGAATTATATGTGAAGAAACAATGGGGAGGTGATTTTGAATGTAGCGAGAATAATGGATGGGAGAGAAGGAGCATGGGGATGTGATGAGGTATTGTAGGAGAGAACGTGGGTATATGGAGATGAAGTATGGTGTGATTTAAATATGCTTAGGTTAGGGTTTGGAGAAGAAGAGGGAATTGAATGATGAGTCTCAAAAATTTTGTGATATTCTGATAAGTGGTCGTCCCAAACACATATAGGAAATAAGGTCTAGGGTCAAATTTTTAAACATTTAAGACCGACAGTTTCTGTATATTGGCGCAGGCGCGCTATGATATAAGCATGAAGAGGCGCGACCGCGCTTGGACTTAGAATTCTCTGGATATTGGCTCGGGCGCGCCGAGTTTGGCCTTGAGGAGGGTGCGGCCGCGCTGCCCTGGTGCTGACCCTAAATTTTTTTAGCAACATGGATCTGTGCAGCGAACTAGTAATTGCCTCAATTCTTGCAATAAGAGGCATTCAAAAATGAGATATAGTATTATTCCAAACCCAAAATTGGACTCTGTATCTATGCACACCAATGCTATATTTTAAATGTGTCTATTTTATATGCACATGTATTCATCTCAAAATTTGCAGAATGTTCATGATTTTCAGAATTAAACATGGGGGGGGGGGGGGAAAGATAGATAAGTAACAAGAATTAAACGAGAGGGAGAAGAGAATGGATGGGTTGCCTCCCATCGAGCGCTTATTTATAGTCAATTAGCTCGACTTTCTCAGATATCTCATATAGTAGAAAGGGTCATGGAGGCTTTCTGTCGGTCGACGTCGCCCCTAAAATAGTGCTTCAACCTTTGCCCGTTAACCTTGAACGGCTTGTCTGAGTCTTGACCGATGATCTCAATTGCACCGTGTGGATACACGGTTTTCACCGTGAAAGGACCCGACCATCTCGACTTGAGTTTGCCCGGGAAAAGTCTTAGACGTGAGTTGAACAACAACACAGCTTGACCCGACTCAAACTTCCTATCCATGATTTTTCGGTCGTGCCACTTCTTCACCTTTTCCTTGTATATTTTTGAATTTTCATAAGCCTGCAGTCGAAATTCATCAAGCTCATTTAATTGGAGAAGTCGCTTCTCCCCTGCGCCTTTGAGATTGAAGTTCACCTTTTTAATGGCCTAGTAGGCCTTGTTCTCAAGTTCCATGGGAAGATGGCATGCTTTCCCATATACTAGCTGATACGGTGACATCCCCAGCTGTGTCTTGTACGCAGTCCTGTATGCCCACACTGCATCATCGAGTTTGAGGGACCAATCTTTCCTCGCAGGATTGATAATTTTCTCTAAGATCCTTTTTATCTCACCATTAGAGACCTCAGCTTCGCCGTTCGTTTAGGGATGGTAAGCCGTGGCGATATGGTGGTTTACCCCATACTTAGCCAATAATGACATAAACTGTCTATTGCAGAAGTGAGTGCCTTTGTCACTGATGATAGCCCTAGGTGTCCCAAATCATGTGAATATACTCTTCTGTAGAAACCTCAAGACTACCTTAGCATCATTCGTTGGCAAGGCTGCCACTTCAACCCACTTGGATACATAGTCCACTGCCAGCAAAATATACAGATTCCCGCAAGACTAAACAAACGGCCCCATGAAGTCTATACCCCAAACGTCGAATATCTCAACCTCTAAGAACATATTCAAGGGCATCTCATTTCTTTTGGAGATATTTCCTACCCACTGGCATCAGTCACATTTCTGCACAAAGTTGTAAGCATCTTTGAAAAGAGTTGGCCAATAAAATCCTGCTTGAAGCACCTTGGCTGCTATCCTCTCTCCCCCATAGTGTCCCCCGTAGACTGATGCATGGCAACCCTGGAGTATGCTCTCCGTCTCACTGTCTGGGATACACCGCCTGATCATTCTGCCTGCGCACTACTTAAACAGATAGGGCTCGTCCCACATGTACCATTTGACATTATGTAAAAACTTTTTCTTTTGGGGTCTTGTCAAATCAGGAGGTAGAATTTTGCTCACCAAAAAGTTCGCAAAATTAGCAAACCATGGCATTTCTCCTTGTACCACAAACAGCAGTTCGTCCAGGAAGGACTCATTAATCATCACTCCATTGTCCATGTCCTTTCCCGGACTATCTAATCGGGACAAGTGATCCGCCACTGGTTTTCAGTACCCTTTCTATCTTTTATTTTCAAATCAAACTCTTGCAAAAGAAGAATCCATCGAATGAGATGGGGCTTGGCATCTTTCTTAGAAATCAAATACCGGATGGCAGCTTGATCGGTATACACGACTACTCTTGTGCCAATCAGGTATAAACGGAATTTGTCGAATGCATATACCACTGCTAATAGCTCTTTCTCTGTGGTAGTGTAATTTAGTTGAGCATTCGTCAGGGTCTTATTGGCATAGTAGATGACATAAAAAATCTTTTTCGTGCGTTGCCCCAAAATAACCCCCACAATGAAGTCACTCGCATCACACATTAGTTCAAAAGGTAGAGACCAGTCGGGCGCTGTGATAATCGGTGTTGTAGTCAATCTTTTCTTTAAGTGTTCAAAAGCTACCAAACACTCCTCGTCGAACTTAAACGGGACATCTTTCTCAAGCAAACTGCATAGTGGCTTTATGATCTTTGAGAAGTCCTTTATGAATCGACGATAGAACCCCGCATGCCCAAGGAAAATGTGGACCCCCTTAACTGAAGTCGGTGGCGGTAAGCTCTCAATAGTCTTCAGCGTTGCTATGTCAACCTCCAATCCTTTCCCTGAAACCTTGTGCCCGAGGATAATTCCTTCTTGTACCATGAAATGGCACTTTTCCCAATTCAGTACTAAGTTGGTCTCAACACACCTCTTCAATACCATAACCAAATTCTCCAAGCATATGTCAAATGAGTCCCCAAAGACTGAAAAGTTGTCCATGAAGACTTCCACATTCTGCTCAACCATGTCGGAGAATATCGCCATCATACATCTCTGAAATGTGGCCGGGCCGTTGCACAAGCCAAAAGACATCCTCCTGAGCGCAAAAGTTCCATAGGGGCACGTGAAGGTAGTCTTTTCCTGATCTTCTGGGGCTATAACTATCTGGTTGTACCCTGAATATCCATCTAGAAGGCAGTAGTAGTCATGTCCCGCCAACCTATCCAACATCTGGTCAATAAAAGGGAGAGGGAAATGGTCCTTTCTGGTCGCCTTGTTCAGTTTGCGATAATCCATACAGACTCTCCATCCTGTGACTGTTCTGGTAGGTATTAATTCATTATTTTCGTTGGACACTACAGTCATGCCCCCTTCTTTGGAACATATTACACCGGACTCACCCATGAGCTGTCTGATATTGGGTATATGATTCTGCCATCTAACCATTTTAGGATTTCTTTCTTGACGACCTCTTTCATTATGGGATTTAATCTCCTCTGTTGCTCTACTGTCGGCTTACTGTCATCCTCAAGAAGTATCTTATGCATGCAGAATGAGGGGCTGATCCCCTTGATATTCACTATGGTCCACCCAATAGCAGATTTGAATTCCCGTAACACTCGCAGCAGCTTAATTTCCTGACAAGATGTTAGTGCAGAAGCAATTATAACAGACAACTTTGATAATTCACCCAAAAATGCGTACCTTAGATGATTCAGAAGAGGTTTAAGGTCAAGATCAGGAGGCATCTCAAGAGAAGGTTTAAGATGCTCAGATGTCTCCCCTGTGTGTCCTAGTGGTTCAACCAAAATCTTGAATTTTCTCATTTATGGCACTGTGTTCAGAATTTGTATATACTCAATAACATCTGTATCCTCCATGTCAACATCCCCCAGTAAGGCACTCTCTAAAGGATCAATGCACATCCCTTGCTTAGCCTCTTCATTCAGTACTCTGTCAACTGCATCAGTCCGGAAACACTCTTCTTTATCAGTGGGAAATTTCACAACTTTGAATACATTGAACGTAACCTCTTGGTCCTGAACTCTCATTGTAAGTTCTCCCTTCTGTACGTTGATGAGAGTTCATCCAGTAGCTAGGAAAGGTCTCCCAAGAATGATCGGGATGTCCTTGTCCTCTTCATAGTCCAGAATAATGAAGTCGGTAGGGAAGATAAACTTGTCCACTTTCACTAGGACATCTTCTACAATACCCCTCAGATATGTGATGGACCTATCGGCAAGCTGTAATGATATGTTTATCGGCTTAGGAGTTGGCAATCCCAACTGTGTAAACACCGATAGGGGCATCAAATTGATGCTCGCCCCCAAGTCACATAAGCATTTATTGAAAGATAATCTTCCAAGGGAGTAAAGTATCATGAAACTGCCTGGATCTTTGAGTTTCGGAGGTAGTTTCTGTTGCAACACTTCACTGCATTCTTTTGTTAAGGAAACTATTTCATAGTATTCCAGTTTCTTCTTCCTTGACAGAATACCTTTCATAAACTTTGCATAGCTTGGCATTTGTTCCAACGCTTCTGCGAAAGGTATGTTAATCTGCAGCTTCTTAAACACCTCCAAGAACTTAGCAAATTATTTATCTAGTTTCTGCTTCTGGAGTCTCTGAGGATATGGCACAGGAGGGTAGACAACTGGTGGTGTGGTACATGGTTTTTCAGCTTTTTCTTGCTTCTCTGCCTCTACTACATGCTTCCCATCATGTCCTTCATTCAAAACTGGATGATTTATAAAGGATATGATGGGAAGCATGTAGTAGAGGCAGAGAAGCAAGAAAAAGCTGAAAAACCATGTACCACAAGTAAAGTATCGTTCCCACGGAGAAAAGTAATTATTTCTAATCTAACATGCAACAAATTTGTAATTATTTCTATCTGCTTAAACGAGTGAATAAGATGTGAATTAACTACTATAATGATTATTAACTAATAAACTAATTAACAAGCGACTAATTCAAAATAGGAAGATATGGGATTCTAACTTCACTTAATGCATCATTCAGATTATACACCTCTTGTTAAGCCTAATAGAATATTTCGGATTGCTACTCGAGTGCACAAAGGTAAAACATGGCTATCTCTCAATATACCATGCCCATATCACATAACATCCACAAAAGAGATAGAATATGTATGAACATCCAGTATTACTTAACTCACTATATTTCTATGTGATTGACGAGTACTATAGATTTAAGTGCAAGCTCTCTCGAATGACTACACGAGGTAAGCCGGTATATGTCTATCCGGATTACGAATCATGAAATCTATCACATGTAAAATTCATGAACACAAGCTAATATGGCTAAATCTGAATTTGTACTTCCCTTTTCAATTTCATACAAATTAATACGGTAGATGGTGATCAAGCATCTAAACAATTAAAACAACCATATTAAGCAATCCATGCATAATCAATCAAGTCCAACAAAGAGGCATAAAAATCTGAACTAAGCAAAAAGTTCCATTAGAATCCCATAATAGTGATTAGTTCATCACTGAAGCAATAATCCTTAAGGGAATTTGTTCAAGCATTGGAAGAATAATATGAAAGCAAAGAGAACCAAGAGAGTAGGAAAATGCAAATCTGATAATTCTACGTCCAAAGTAAACCTTCAAAGTCAAGTTCAAATCCACAATCAACCAAATTAAAATCCTAAATATGAAACCCTAACAAAGAATCAAGAGAGAAGCCAAAAAGGTAGAAGAAGAGCTAAGAACTCTCTGTGACTCTATATCACCCTAGAATAGTAATAAAAACGATTAAAAGATAAGTCTCGTAACTTCCAATTACACCCTTATATGGAAAAACACGTAAACAAGATTTTAAGTAAAAGTTAATCTGCCGTTGACCAGAATGGCTCGGCCGCACTGCCCCGTAAGCCAATTGAGGCGCGGGCGCGCTGACATCTGATCTGCTTCTGGTGTGGCACGATCGCGCTGAGTTTATGCTTCCTGCTGGCGCGGCCGCGCTGCTGGGAGTTTCTACAGATTTTTTTAGCTTCCTACTGTTGTGCTTTTGTTGAGCTCTTGCTGCCTTCTTCTTCTTTCTTATTTGACTTGCCACTGGTCAGAGGTCATTTCCACATGCAGGTTCCATCTTCAATCCACCACAAGCCCGCCATCTTGCCATCATGCCATATCCATGCCAATTGCTCACAATTGAGTTTCCTTCATGCAAACCACAAAATAAAGATAAAATGCATGAAAAATAACTAAAACACTTGAGATTAAGCTCTAGTTATAGCAAGTTGATAGCCAATAAGTAGGTATAAAACCTACTTATCACGGGCCCCCCAGGCGGGATCGACCAAAAATAGCCGCAGATAGACCCGCGGCTGCCGCAGGTAGACCCGTTGCTGATCGGGTCTATAAATAAGACCCCATCAGCCAAAAAAGAAAAGAAAAAGGAGAAAAAGAGAGGAAATTCCTCCCATTTCAGCTCTTAACCCTACATACAGTGCTCCAAACTTTAATTTTACTCTTCCAAAACACTTGTATACATATATATACTAACATATCAAGTTTTAACCGGTGGAAACGATGTTTGCAAGCCTACCAAGTGGTTTAAAACCAATAAAGCTATACATTGTAAGATTTCTTGTGATCTAAAGCTTTTTCGTGCTTTAATATATATATATATATATATATATATATATATATATATATATATATAGCTTCTAGTTTTTCCTGGATTTCAAATCCGTGGCCTTTCTGGCATCAATCTATGTATATATAAGTATATATATACATTTTTAAATGTTATTTCAGCCTGGATTTCAAATCTGTGGCTTTTATCATTTTAATATATATATATATATATATATATATATATATATATATTTATAAGTGTTATTTAGCCTGGATTGTTAATCTGTGGCATTTTCGTCTTTAATATAAATAAATATATATATATATATATATATAACTATATATATATTTACACTATTTCAGTCGTGCCTAGATTATAAATCTGTGGTTTTTTCTGTTTTAATATATATATAACTACATATATATATATATATATATATATATATATATATATTTATACTAACTCCGTTAGCCTGGATTGCTAATCCGTGTCTTTTCTCGCTTTAATATATATATATATATATATATATATATATATATATATTTATGCTAACTTGTTTGGCTTGAATTGCTAATTCGTGGCCTTTTCAGCTTCAATATATATATATATACATTGATCAGTCACGCCTAGATTGTAAATCTGTTGCACTTTTCAGCTTTAATATATATATATATAAGTAATATATATATATATATATATATATATATTATTTATTCAATGTGATTAAATATTTGTTTTAACTGTTCATTTGATGTAAATCTGTTCTAATGTAGAGTTTATTGATTAGATTTATCTAAATCTAGCCATATCTCACTTTTAACCGATTCAAAAGTTGTCAAACTGGAACCGTAGAGCTAGAATGGCTAAGATTTATTTAAATCTAGTTTTCTTTCTAGTTTTGTAAATATTAAAGTAACTACGCGATTCTAGATTCGTATTTAGAGGGAACAGGAAACTTTGGTTACGCACATGCAAGGATTTAACTAATGAATCCTTTGTCTTGCGACGTCTAGATTTTAATTTGCATTTTATTTCAATATCTTTGTTGTGCAAGCTTTTGATGATATTTTGTGAACCTAGGAATCATGGGATCTACAATCAATCACATGGATCTAGATCCGATTCCCACGATGGACAAATTTTCACGATAAATACAGCCTGCAGGCCTTTTTGTAAATGTAAATAAGAGGGACCTTAAAACGGTTATCCGAATTTAAGGTTTCAATATAGTAAATTGTGGTTTGTAGTGCTCAGGTAACTTCGATGGCTTTCATGTCCAAAAGAAGCCCGACACTGATGTATATATTATTTGGTCGAGGATGCTTTGCATCCTGACAATAAAATCCAAATCAAGACGAATACAGAATAAAAATGGAAGTATCAAAAGGCTTCAATTACTATGTTAGCAAAAGGGTTTGAAAAAATATTTCAAAACATCACTTTCATATCTTGTCTAAAAATGGACTTTTCATTAAATCAAAACCTTCGTATATAAGTCCAACGAAGCATAACAATACTTTCAAATAAAGCACTTAGGCCCAATTACTGCAAACACACAGACACACACACTGCAAATAAAATAGGGAAATTAAAATGATGCGGTAACCGTGTTTCACGGAAGTTGGGGGGTGCCTAACACCTTCCCCCTCTTAATCAAGCCCCCAAACTCTACGAATCTCGGTTTCTAAGACCAATTAAACAGAGTCCAGTAATTGGGCCATATTGTAAAAATCTTTCAAAACTCGATTGAGTTGTTACAACCATTTCAAACATACTAACTGACGACTCTATAAAATCAAACCTTTCAAAATCTTCGACATCATATGTCGGCCTTTTCCTGAAAATTCACCCTTTAGATTAAACAAATCCAAATAGAAAACATAAAGGGTAGAAACACATAGGGAAAAGGGATCGCCAAAGATTTTTCTCAACGTCGACAGGTGGCGACTTTGCTATGGACAGTAGAGGGCTTAAGCCGCATTTCAATTTTTCAAAAATTCCCTTTTTATATGCATGTGTGTGGATGCTGTGTTTACATTGAATGGATGTAAATAAATGTTTTACTGCTTTAAATATTAGTGCTTCGCACAATGTCATCATTTCATACGGTAAGACATGTTGTATGTGAATGTATGTTGTGTGATTTCACCATCAGGAGGCGAACCCGTCGACATTTGATTACTGGACTAAAAGGAGACTAATCCTATACAAGGCTCAGGAAAGGCACCACTCAGATCCGTTCTAATTGAAAGAATGGATTAATTTCTCATCTAGTAAATTGCGATGATCTGGGGACCTTCATGCCGAAAAACCGCAAGAGTAGCCTAAGATAGGTCAGCCTCTGATAAACCAAACGCGAAGGGGAGTCTATTCATACCTTTCCCTTTCAATACCATGTAAAGTTCAATTCAATGTAAATTACGATTACATATAAATGTAAAGAAAAGAAAAAGATAAGAAAATGTAAATGTATATTTTATTTCCCATCAATTTTATTATTGTACAAATAACAAATCCTGTCATCCTGCAATCAAAACAACTAGCGTTTGTTTTACATGAAAATATTAAAACCCATAAAAAACTAATACATTGCATCAACGCATGTTATTAATGCTTATCAAGACTAAACAACCTACTCTCCTTGTAGGCAAGATTAGTCCCATTACCAGGTTAAAATCTAAGAAGGCACAAAGCCTATCCACCGACTTGGCTGAAAGTGCCTAACAAGGATCAGGTTCAGTATCTCGAAAGGAGTTTGAGGGACTTAAGAATCAAATAGCAGAGTTGGATATCCTCCTAAAATAACAAAGTAAAAGCACTCAGGGCCAGGCAACGCCCAATCAAACAAAGTCCTCCTCACAGGGTCGCAGCCAAAGTGCTAACAAAATGGGGGAAATGCAGATACATGAACCTCGATCCATTGAAAGAACCAACAAAACCCTTGAAATCACAAATCTCAGGGAAGACTGGGAAACTGGTGATATCCGAAAGAAAGTCCAACAAATGGAAGAAACCATCCGGGAAATCAAAGGGACTAGAAACCTTGGAAGTATCACCAATTTAGATCTATGCATATTCCCAAGGGCTCGATATCCTGACAAATTCCAAGTCCCAGAGTTTGAAAAGTATAATAGGCCAGGCGATCCCTATACGCACGAGAAAGTATACATTGGCGAGCTGGGGTCTTATGTATAGGATGAAAAACTGAGAATGCAATTGTTTCAAAAATGTCTGACCGAAGAGGCCAGAGTCTGGTATGCCAGATTTAATAATGCAAAAATCCACAGCTGGGAAGAATTAGTCCACGCCTTCCTAAATTAGTACAACTTCCAGTCACAAATGGCACCAGATCGATATCAGGAGACCAAAGTTAAAAAACAGAACAATTAATCTCTTCGAGAGTATGCCCAAAGATGGAGGAGTATGGTAGCACAAGTCCGCCTACCTATGACAGAAACTGAAATGGTGATGACTTTCATGGACATCCAAGAGGCACCTTACTATGAGAGGATCCTAGCTGGAATAGCAAAGCCATTCTCAGAGATGATCAAACATGGAGAAATGGCAGAGATGGGCCTGAAAGCAGGCAAGATTAAAGATCTCACTACCTTGGAAGCAGTTGCAGAGCATATACAGTCTGACAACTATGCGAACACTCCCATGAGGGTACCCAAGAAAGGCGATGAAGAAGTATCCCTCATTTTACAGGGGCAAGCTAGGAGACCCAACCATAGTCCCCCCATTTGGAAGAAGGAAGGAAATCTATCATTACAACAACAAACTGCATTCAACCAATGTCAGGACAAAAAGAGAAAATTTGAAAGAACGGAAAATCGGGTGTTCACTCCACTAGGCGATTCCATGAAAAATGTATTGGAGTTATTAATCAAACAGAAGAAAATTACCGAATTGGCTCCACCTCTGGATCCAAAAAGTAAAAGATACATACAATCCAAGACTGAGATGTGCTTACCATTCAGGGTCTCTAGGACACGATACACAAAATTATTGGTCCTTACAGCATAAAATCCAAAATTTTATCTAAAGCGGCGAAGTCGTGGCTCAATAACCTGACCATCCAAATGTTAACACCGACCTTCTTTTATAGCATAATACGGAAGAAGTGAACATGATCGGGTCAGGAAGCGTCGAAATGTGTCCAAATCATAAATACATACGAGGATGGAGGAATACCCACAAAGGAACAGAACAAATGTCCTAGAGTTATATAATTCAGAGGAGGGTATGACAGTGATGCAAAAATTGGATATAATCCAGCATCATGTAACTCTGTTGGCTAATCTGATAGTGCGCCAACATCAAGATACAAGGCAACTTTTCACTCAACTATCAGAAAGCCAAAAGAAAAAGGAGGTTATTCAGAATGTAAGCTTATCCCCCTCCAAGATCAGCCTGCTAAATGAAGAAGATCAAAACATGCTGAATGGACGGGAAAGGTGGAATGATAAAATTACTAGAAGATCTTGCCAAAGGAAAAATCATCTGGAGGAATGCGAATTCCCAAACAGGAAATATCAAGCAACATTCCAAACACTGGCCAACCCTCGAAATCCTACGGCACCGAGAGTCGGGGAGAGTAGGCGGAGAAGGGTATTCACGCCTTTGAGGGACTCGTTGGAAAATGTGTTAGCATTGTTGGTTGCGTAGAAAAAGATTACTGAGTTGCTGCCTCCTGCAAATTCGGAGATAAAAAGTTATGATTCCACCAATATATGTCTATACCATTCTAACTCACTTGGACATGCAACTGAGAAATGCTGGTCTCTAAAGCATAAAATTCAGGATCTCATTAAAAATAGAGAACTGAATATTGAAGTCCCCATGACTAGAAAGGGCGAAAGGGAAATAAAGAGCTTAAGATGTCCACTCGAGACAGGCAGTTCAAAGGAGGTGACGGATGTGAGCACCAATCCTGGCAGAACACAAGATGGACTGATCTTAATGCTGGGAGTGACAGAGGAGACAAGAGAGTCCTCTAAGGAAATTCATCCGCTACCATCAAATATCTTGTTGCCTAAAGCCAGCAACCACATTCTTGATTTTACTCTCCTGGATGATAAGGAGGAAATACTGATCCTTCCCAATGTGGAAAAAGACAAAAAGGAAAATTTCTTGTGAGAAATACAACAACCGTTCGAGAGTGATTACATAGCCAAATCCTCTCAAGCCAATGAAAAAGATAAAGGAATAGATGAAGAAAAAAGTGGTGAAGTTGTCAGGAAGCCAACCCATCGAGGAATCTAGAGTTCATCCCTTTTTGTAACGAGTCCAGTTTGAGCCTCCTTAAGGGATATGCTGATTTAGGAGGTGATCAAGTTATGGTCGTTATTGAAGATATTCATGACCAGGAGGAAACCTTTATCATGAGCCTTGAAGGTAACATAACTACTTACAACTAGACTATCAGGCTTTCGCTAACCAAGAAGATGTAGATCCAGTGGAAAGTTGCGAGTTTCAGGAGATGTTGGGACTTTATCACTTTCTTGTCGTTATGCCTTTTATTTTAATTGCATATAAATATTGAAAAAAAATCAAATCAAAAAAATCAAAAAAATCAAAAAAATCAAAATCAATCAAAAAATCATACCAATCAGATCTTGCCCAAGCTTGAACTACAAATGACCTGATCTCCCCAATCTATGGGAGTACGTAGGCAGTTAGCTATGGTGCGATCAAACCAAACAAAAAAACCCCTCAAACTAAGCTCAAACCCAAATAAACATTTTTCAACAATTCAGGCCAAGCCTGAACTACGAGAGACCTGGTCTCCCATCAGCCACTGGAGTAAATAAGAAACCCAAAAACTCACTCAAACCAAACAAAAACCAAAAATAAAAACCTACTTCTCATACCGTTCAGACCAAATATGAACTACGAATGATCTGATCTCCCCCATCCTCGGGAGTACGTAGGCAGCCATCTATGGTGCGGTCTAACCCTCAAAAGAAATATTTAAACCCAAAATCCAACCCTATATGTAAACCCAAAGACCAGTCTCAAGACACCAAAATCAAACCTGAAAAGCCTACACCCAAGAAAAACCCTCAAGGTTGGCGATCAATGTTGAGAAGACCCAACAGCACCTCAATGTCATTCTATCAAATCTGGCACAAGTCTCGAAAAGGAAGAGGCAGCGATACATCAAGACAACTAGTCACAGGGATGAAATGGCAATCATCATAAGATGCAACCTGTCAGCAACTCATCACTCCTGAAGTGCGAGAAGACTTGATCTCCTTTGACCCACAAAAGCACATGGGCTACCGTCGTGGCAAAGTCTATCCCATACCTGACGACCTGTTCCCTGAGCAAAAGGCTATGGATTAAACCTCACATATCAAACCAAATCCAGTTGAAGTCATCACATCACCAACCAAGCTGAACTCTTAGGTCCAATTCATTGGGTTCTGAAGGCATTTCGACATCAATTATCAAAATTGAAACAATAACACAAAGATATATCAAGCATGATCATCGGCAAGAACCTTCAAAGAGCTGACATCCTCAATCTAAAATAATCATCAAATCAGAAGAAAATCATTAAAGCCAATTACACCCACAAGTTAAAAACAATGACTGGGGCATCCAAGAATCAAGGCCCAAATCCACGACCTGTTCACCATGTGGTTCCGGAGGTAAAAGACTCTTATGATCTCTGCATCTCATCAGCCCATCTGTCAAAGCGACTACCCCAGACAATAAGCAATATTCGGGCAATTTTAGAAGTAACGACAACCCGATATTAGGACCCTTACATCAAACAAGACTGGGGTAATGTCGAAAACTGGGATAACTCGGCACTAGGGCATTCATCGACCATCCTAAAAAGGAAAATGCACCAGTTGGAATCATCAGCAGGGTCCATCATCATCAGAACTTCCCTTATATCATCTCACTGGCAACCCGGTATGATCATTTAGTTTTTTCCAATCATACTTTTCATAGAATACAGTGATCCACAGGCGGGGTACGAGTCTTTTATCTCTTTTTTTTCAGTCTCTACTCACATGCATTAGCAATGATATACATGTTAAGTATATATAAATCTTATGTTAGAATCATAGAAACAGGTTTTAAAAAAAATAAGATTTGTTTGCTTAACTTGTTATGAATTGGATTAATTCCGATAAGTGTCCGTGGAGCAAGAATCACAGGAACAATTAGAGATAAGACAATTCAACCTTTTGATTAGGCACGGCATCCTAGTTTAAAGCGCTTTTTGGAACAGACATGACCTCATATGTATGTCTGCACTTTGCGATTGCCTTAACTCTTAGTTATGGGGTATGAAACTATGGCGACATGGATGAAAATTAGTAGTTAGCCTAATGTCTTGAATCATGGCCTGGGTTACTCGAGTTATTAAACCTAAGGGGTGTCTTTACACCTGGTGCCCTAAAGCCATTTGGTTTCGGAGTCACCGACCCAACGCTTGTTACATGGGTAACTCAGTGCCTAAGAAAATGATCATTACGAAGAAGAAGAAGTCGAGACCTGAGCATATCCGAATCGTGGTCTAAGTTACTCGAGCAATTAAGCTTGAGGGGTGTCTTCACACCTGGTGCCCTAAAGCCGTTTGGTTTGGGAGTCATCGGCCCAACACTCGCTAAATGGGCAATTTAAGCCTAAGAAAACAAATCTTGTACACTCGCTTGACTTGTCTCGAAGTGTGGCCTTTGTTACTCGAGCCAGTAAACTCGAAGGGGTGTCTTAACACCTAGTGCCCTATAGCCGTCTGGTTTAGGAGTCATTGGTCCAAAACTAGTTAAATGGGTAACTCTGAATATTGCCTAAGAAAATGAGACAAGTTAAGCGAGCAAAGCAGAAGAAAGAAAATTTTTGTAAAGTTAAAATGAGATCATCTAAAGTCATAGAAGAGAAACCCTTGCTAAGGGTTGCGTCACTCATAGTGCATATGTCATATGATGTTAATTCTGTGAAGAGCGATGTCTAGAGCTAAGATGAAGTATCTCTGATGAAGGGAAATAAGTTTTTTGAATTTGATCCTACCCATGAACAATGATCATGGATGCTTAAAAGTTTTCTGGCGATTTCATAACTTGTCAAATCAAAATTTTGATTTCCTTAGGAAAAATTCATTTTCATACTTAATTTTAAGATCTTTAACAAAAAGATCAGCATGCAAGCATTCAATTTCATGAACTTTAACTTCTTTAACAAGATTATGCTAATCCTGATGGCCCGAGCCATCAAGCTTTTGTGCATTCTGTTATTTGTCTAATGTGCAAGATTTTTCTCACTCTGGACGTGGTCAACAAAGCAAGTTTCTTATGTGGACCCTGGTAACAACATGCAAAAGGACTGGGGCATTTTGCCATTCAATAAAATAGAAGGAGTCTAAGGCGGGACCAAGCTCTTCATTAAAAGAAAAGGGAGAAATCCTGAAAGAAATCACAGTGACATAAGCTTGCCCCGGCAAAAGAAGGAAAAAATCTGAAGAGAGTCCTTAACTCCAAAAACAGACGCCCGATGACAAAAGGTATAGCAAATGAAATCTACATCGTCAAACATGTCAACCTGCGCCAAGTCCTCACAAGTTGAGGCCTCTATACCGAAGTTCAAATCTAGGCAGTGAAAGAACGAGCCACATCCTACAGAATGTCAGCAACACACGGGTCATCAGTCAAGCCAACAGCTAATGCAGTAAGGTCGCAAGTAAAGAGCTCGCCTCTTTTCATAATCAATAATTAAACTGTTGGCATCAAGCCAGCGCAGCATCGGGAAAGGATCCGGCGATGTAAGCCGTTGAACACTACTTTAGCGAAGATATCAAGATATCTCCTAATAAATCCATCAGTGTCTGGACCGCCAGAGAGACTAGCACCAGATCCACTTCCAGAAAAAATATAGCAGCCTCTGCAAGATCCCCACCAAGACGTCGTATGAAAAGGGAACATCCGAATCTGCCACATGAATGCCAAAGGAAACCATACGGGAGTTAGAGCTGCTAAGCCTATCAAAATCCATGCCTGAAAAGAGAATCCAAATCGCCTCAGAAAGGGTGAGGTATGGTTCTACATCAATTTAATTAAACATATTCATCAACATAGGATAAATTAAGATCATCACATCATGCCTGGTTTGCACATGTGCAACAAGCACTATATCAGCGCCCATCTCCATTAAAAAGTTAAGTATGCATACCTAGTAGAGTTAAATATACAGGCACATTAAATACCCAGACTCAAGGAAAAATTCAGCTGTTGAAAACTACCGTTCGAGTAGGCATCGAGACAGTTTGGTGAGATAAAGCTTTAAAAACTACCGTTCGAGTAGGCATCGAGAAAGTCCGGTGATAAACTGTTGTCTCTACCATCAAGGTAGGCACTGTTGTCAAATACCAGCAGGGTAGGCATTGTTGTCAACTACCATCAGGGTAGGCATCGTTGTTAACTACCAACAGGGTAGGCATCGTTGTCAACTGCCGGCATGGTAGGCACCGTTGTAAACTACCAATGTAAACATCGGGAAGATTCGATGATTTCAAAACATCATCCCCAGTAGAAATCTAGAAAACATTTTAGTTTATCTTCATCAAATAAGCATCGGCAACACCGATAGAAATCAAACTGTTGGAGTCAACACCAGCATAAACATCAGCAACACTGATGAAAGTCAACCATTGAAAACAGCCCCAACACAGGCATCATCTATTGTAATAACCTAATATTTTTATATAATTAAATAAGAAATTTTGAGTATAAATTTTTTTTTCTATCAAAATAAGGGTGGGAATACGTGTAAGGTAAAGAATATGTATATATGTGATAAATATAAATTTATTTATTGCATGAATGATTTTAAATAAATTTTTTCGATAAAGGAATGGTTGATTATTATAAATTATAAATTATATTTTTATAATAAATTAATTTTTATAGTAAAAATATTTTATTATTTATTTTTCATGAAAATATGATTAATATATTATTTAAATAATATAAGAAAGGATTCTTAGAATTATTATAATAATTATTTTATTATATGAATTTATTAAGATTAGTTAAGTTAAATATTTTAACTTAATTAATAATGGTATATAAGGTAAAGTGTGATTATAGATCAAAACCCTAATGTTGATCTATGTTATGAAATTTCATAAATTAATACAATTATTATATAATTGTATTTAAAAGAAAAGTATAATTATGATATGAATAATAAGAAATTATTTTCTTAAGGAATTTGAATATTAAATGTGATTAAGAACTATATTTGTATTCAAATATATGTAAGTATATTAATACAAGTTATGATTATGAATTTTATATATAATTATGATAATTAACATAATTATATGAATATATATTAAGAATTGATTTGTTTTTAGAATTTAAATATTAAACATAATAATTGATTGTGTTGTATTTAAATGAAAGTGTGTATATTAAGTGATTAAGAATAATGATTAGGAAACCCTAATTCATAAATTTGGGAACCCTAATTATAGCAAGAAACCCTAATTTTTACAAAACTCTAATTTTTATTAAAAATCCTAATTTTTTAAATTAGTGTGTTCTAATTACATTTTTATTTAATTCTTAGTTAATTTTTCAAACTCTAGAAATTATTTGGCAAACCCTAAGGGTTAAACCCTAGAATTATACACCATGGACAAGAATGCCCTTAAAAATATTTGTTAGTTTACAAAAATACCATTTTTGGATTTGTTTTATTAGCTAGCTTGCAAATCTTTACAAGATATATGATAGGATTTTATTATATGCTCAAAATCTACTCTATCAGCCATTACATGACACCTAGCAAGCTTAGATTCATTGAATATATGGATTAGGATTGCAACGAAATCAAAAGAAAAAGAAACTTCAATTATTTTTCACCCACACAAGCCAAGACTCTTTCTCTCTCTAAGATCCACAAATTTTCTTCCAAACTCAGTCACAAGTTAAACCCAAAACATTTCATACACTAACAAAGAACAGATCAAGGACCAGAAATTAAAAATTATTCAAGAAAAGGTATAAAACCCTAACCAAGCTAGATCTTGTATGCTTAGATATATTTTGTGTTTAAGTGTTAACATATGTTCTATGATATGTTAATAAGTGATCTGGGTTGAGAAATAACATTTCTATAACATCTAGATGCACGAAAAATAAAATTTTTGAAAACTGCATGAACCCTAAAAAGTTATCTGACAGCCCAAAGTCGGGGCTTATATTTCTCAATCTGTTCATGATATACTGTGTTTAAGTGTTTGTATGTGTACTATGCCATGTTGTTAGTATTCTGAAAGTGGAATCATGAACATAGCATGTGTGGATTGAAAGTTATTCACGATCAAAATGCGTTGACCGAACAAGAAATTGAGTTTTATAGGTAACCCAGAAAACTGAAGAACGTGTTCTGACAGTGACTTTGACCGGCTTTGATTTTGTAACTGACAGACTGTTAGGATGTAAATTGGTATCTAGATTATAGTATGACATAAGGACTACAAGTCCAGAGCACTCTCGAACCTTGGAAAACACCAGATCGGATGTGGTAAATGGTCAAAAGTCGTTGACCGTTAAGGTTGATTTTCTGGGTAACCTAGAAAATCCAAAACAGCGTCTGACCAGTTTTTGTAAATCTTATATCTTGCTAGTTATTGATACCTAGACATTCTAAGTGCTCAAACCACGTACCCTGGTAGTTGTACTGCAAAGCTCGATGTCTAACACACCCAACCCATGATCAGACTGCAAGATCTAAGGTCAACAAGTGCATTGACCGGCATTGACTTTACGTTTCTGGGCTTCTCAGAAAATGAAGAACAGCTCTGACAATTTGTTAAATGGCTTATATCTTCAAGATGTGTTGTAGTTTGACCCAAAAATTGCTATACGCTTGTAGTATTACATCAATACTACATAACCAATACATTGTCATACCCAGAAACATTATGAACAAGAAATTATCGGTGGTCAAAGTAGGTATCTAAGGGCTGTTCTTGAAGGCTCAAGAACACCAACAGTGACAGTTAGTGTCGCTAAAACTCTTTAGCGATGGTTTTAATAAAAATTAATTATATTAATTAAAATAAATAGAAATTAATTATTAAAAATTCATAAAATAATGTTTAAAATTATTTTAAGTTATAAAAATTAACTTTTAATATTTTGACATAAAATTCATAAATATTTTAATTTAATTAAATATTAATGATATTTAATTTATTTAATAATTATATTAAATAAATTAGTTAAAAATGATTTTAATATATTAAAAATCATTTTAAATAATATTAAAGTATTAAAAAAATATTTTAAGTTATAATAAATGACTTTTAATATTTTGAGATAAATTTATTAATAATTTAATATTAATGATAATAAATTCATTTAATAATTATATTAAATAAATTAGTTAAAAATAGTTTTAATATTTTAAAAATCATTTAAAAATAATATTAAAGTATTTTAAGTTATAATAAATAACTTAAAATATTTTGATAAGAATTTTATTAATATTTTAATATTAATGATAATAAAGTTATTTAATAATTGTATTAAATAAATTATTTAAAAATAATTTAAATATTTTATAAATTATTTAAAGGTGAAATAAATATTTTAAAAATATTTTAAGTTATAATAAATAACTTTTAATATTTTGATATGAATAATATTAATATTTTAATATTAATGATAATTATTTAAAAATAATTTTAATATCTTAAAAATTATTTAAAGGTAATATTAAGGCTTTAAAAATATTTTTAAGTTATAATAAATAACTTTTAAAGTGTTGACATGAATTTTATTAATATTTTAAATTATTTAAATATTAATAATAATAATATTAATTGACAATTAAATCATTAGAAATGATATAAGTGTTTGAAAAATCATTATAAATGATTATAAAGTTTGGAAAAATATTATAAATGATAATTAAATTATCTATTATAATATTTAAGTTCTTGAACAAAGTTTCATTAAAAATAAATTCGTTAATTATCCGATAATGCAATCGGAATGCCGAATCGATATCGAACTCAAACCAAACCGACATAGTTTGACTAGGTATACGTTCTTATGTGTTGTAATGACTGACATAAATATGTGACAACATGTTTAAGCAGTATTATATGTTAAGTTGTATTATTCTAATTAAAAGAATAATTCTATTGTTGATAGAACTTCATATTAAAGATAAAAGCGTAAGCTATACTACGTAGCAGTAATCAGCTATCAAGGCAAGTATCTGAACTATTCCCTTTCATTGCGCAAGTTTCTTATCTCAATTTATTATTGAGCATGTATCTCTACTCATTGCATTTACTATATGCGATGGATTTCTGTAAGCGAAAAGCATATTCATGAATAATTATTGTCAATTATTCATATCCATAATAATATCTAGGATAAGTTTACAAAATTATTCTTATATTGTAAAAATGTTATTCAATTCAGTTATTATTTATTAATATCTCATTATTGTTTGTTATCATACAAGTGTCCCCACTTGTAAAAACTATTGTATTCCTGCAAGAACTCTTAAATTTGGAATTTCTTTGATACGACAAATTCTGTTACATACTATTAAACTTCGGTATGTATTTATGGTTTAAAGGCTGTCTAAGCTATTTGACTCGGCTAGACAGAGTTGAATTGTACTGCTAAATATTATTGGTTATGATAAGGTCATCCAACTAAATTGTTTAGTTAGGACTCTAGACTGAGTATAAACAACCCTTAATGAGGAAATTGTTTATGTACCCAAGGCGAACAGAGTGAACGTATTTATCGTTCAAACAGATAGTATTGATCAATACAGGACATAACGGGACTGATCACCCTACATGTCCGTAAGACCAGAGCGGTTTGCAGATGAATTTCTGTTTAAACCTTTTCGAAAATGAAAAATAAAAGTTCATGGTCCATTGACCACTCAGCATTTATAGTCACTACGTCGTTTCAAAATTTTAAACGATTTGACATGTTATTAAGATATGTTTCGAAAGACTTCACAACTATTAATTTATTGTAGAAGTATATCTCAAGAAAAATATTTACTTCTTTCAGCTAAAGTTTATTAACTGCTATTACTTGTTGGGCAATTGAATGCTCATTCTTGCTTTAAATTAAATGTTTTCAGCTAAGCGTGATCAACCACAAGGCTCTGGCATAAACAAAGGAAAAGGAAAGCTGCAAGAATAAGTTTAATGGTATTTTGTGTAATAGTTAGACTTTATTAAGATGATAATATTTATTATCTATCATGTAAGAAAATGCTTTAAAGGTCGTGTACCTAGGATTAGACATCTTTGATATGTATATTAATTTGTTAAATTATATTATTCCGCTCTAAGAAATGATATCGTGTAGCACCAAGTTCAGGTTTCAAGTACCTGGATTTGGGGGCGTCACATCCATGACCGATAAGGGTAAGCGATTTACGATGCAATATGCGATTTGCAATGCGATTTGTGATATGATATGCGATTTGCGAAGTGCAAAATGCGATTTACGAAAACCTTTTAACATTCATTGCATTGCGATTTGCATCATTAAATATATATATTGTCATATTTCAAGTGTCTAGTAAATCTTTATCATGTTCATTCTACTACATTGCATAAACATGATAAAGATGGGCATCTATAGACATTCAAGATTTTGTTTTCCTGTTAATACCCATACAGGAGGGCAAAAATATCTTTTTCCACTCTGGAGAACAACCTCGAAGGATTAAAACATCATATCAAACCCCAGACATAGCCCTGTGGTATATCAAATCAACCACGGAGGCGAACCCGAGGAAAGACAGAGATAATAGCAGTCAAATCTAGAGATAACCCCGAGAAAAGCAGTTGCAATCAAGTCAAGCCCGGAACCAACCCGAAAGGGCAACAAAGTAATTTTGCCAACTCAACATTAAATCAAGTCAAATAACTGCAAGGAAGTTCGTGCAGACTCATAACCTCAATCCCGAGTGAAAACAGCACAAGACAGCTCAACGAACTGATTGCGAAGACTTGAAGATCCGGTCATGGACCACAATTTCTGGATTCAAAAAAATTCAAGTCCCATGTCATTGGGTAGCTCTCGGAAAGAGCTTTCTGGAATGATATGGCACGTCTCCTGTAAGAACCGTGAATTTCATGAATAATTAAATTTTTTTTCTTTTATTTGATATAATAAGAAAATGAATAATACTTGAACATAAATGTTTGTGAGTTACGAGAGAAGTAATTCGATTATATTAAATTGAATTTATAATAATTAAGAAAATATGGAGAATGACGATGAACTCGTAGAATGCCTTGTGTGGCATGAGAACGAAAATGGTGATGATTTAATTAATTCAAGAGGGAAATCAATAAGTAAAGGATTAATTAATATTACATTGTTAATTAATCATTGTGATTAGTAAATAGCCTACTAATAAGTAATTGTTAATAATATGTTTGCGAGTAAGTAATTGATGAATATGATAAGAGTTATATTTAATTGATTATTTGTTGAGTGCAATACATGTGATAGTTAATTGTACAATAATGTTATTAACTGTTATTATGAATAATAATCAGTTAAAGAGTAAATAAATTATTAAGTGAATAATTAATCTATATTAATTGTTATTATGAGAAATATAATAATAATCTATTGATTTAGTATTTTTGCAAGTAATGATTGGATACTAAGAAAATGGTTTATAAATATAATAGGATTTATATTGTTGAGGAATGTGATTATTTATCGTGTAATAATAATCGATAAGGGTAAGTAATGAAGGAATTACTACGTGAATAATTAATTGATATTAATTGTTATTTACTTTCTATTATGAGAAAATAGAATATTAATGATGATTAATTGATAATGTGTTGATTATTATTATTGCGAATAATATAATGATAATAAGCAACTTGTTTATAAATATAGTAAGATTTATATTTATTCAACGTGATAATTAATCATATAAATGTTAGTTAATTACTATGAAAATTAATAACTTCATTGATTTATGGGGAATAAATTGATTAATATTTTATTAATTGATTAATTGCCATTATGAATAATAAAAATAAGTAAGTTATTAATATAATGAGATTATATTAATTACTATGTGCAAGCATGCAAAGTAAATGTATAATATATAATAGCTACATATATGTTATATGAAGTGTAATGCAATGTGACTATACAATTGTATATAAACTACATTACAATGTGACTATATATATAGGACTATATATTATGACTAATTAATTAAGTTGCATGAATATATCATGAGGTTATGTGACATTGTTAAAATAGTACATCACAAATATATTATAAATAACTGTTGATTAATAAAATCTAATAATAAAGGAGACAATGTTATATGATAAAATGTACATGGATTATATATGTACGAATTACATTTACTACATCAAAATGTTACTTATTCATTGAAATACATTGTGACATTACATTATAACCTAGGTATACATTATATAACCTAAGTAGACTTATATATGTAACCTTAGTATGTGAGATTTGCAAAATGCTGAAGATATGTTGCTTTGTCCCAATATGAGAGTCACAATTTTTCCTCACGTGAAATACTCAAAGTCTAAGCCTACTCTTTCTTCTCAATTTCAACAAACTCTCATAGCTTCATAGCTCATGATGGGCAAGGGAGTGGGATTCATGATTTCCTTCACCAACCATCTACTAACTCCTTCTTAACCACCATGTAATCTAACATTGCCATTGGTTTAATTTGAAGAACAAATACATTGTCTGTGTAATTGAAATTCTATAAATGTAGCCTCTTCTCCTTCAATTTGATTTGCTGAGAATTTTCCTAAGTGTAGAAGTGAGAGCAAATTATATATTAGTAATAAGCATTTTGAGAATCGAAGGAATTGTTAGCATCAGAGGTATAATCATATACTATTGTTCTTCATTTTCATTCTCTGTCAAAACTTCCTATTCTTGAATTTTAATTATGCCAAATTGGATTATAATTGGGTTGTAGAACACTTATATAGTTGTTATATGAACTTATATGCATGTTAGGATTGCAATATGGCTGCTTAAAACTATTGTTGTGAAGGAATTTTGAGGTTTGGCCTGAAACCTGCCGAAGCAGGAAAAATTCTGACTTGAACTGCTTACAGCGCAGCTGCGCCGGCATTACACTGCGGCGCAGCTGCGCTACGTCGGTGCCCTGCATCAATTTTTGATTTTTGTTTCTTAATCTGATCAATTCTAGCGTACTGATATGACTTGAAACATGCATGGAAATAAGTTTAACAAGACTATTTAGGTTCCTTGGCATAGCATGAATGAGTAGGTTGGTGTTAGTATGCATGAAAATAGGCTTGAATGAAACTAATGAACTTAAGTTCTAATTTTTGTAAACATGTGTACATAGGATAGCATACGCATGATTTCTAGAAATAAATAAGCATGAGTTGTGGTCCTTTATTCATGACCAAGTGGTTAAGCATTGAGCTAGTGAACTTTTTCAAAGAAAAGAAACTTGACGATATCAAAGCTAATATATATGAATATTACACGATATATGCTCTAACCTTGTAAGCGTGTTTGGGTGGTCTAGATATGCATGAAGATCATGATAACATGTGTATATATGTGTCATGAAGTAGCATGAGTATGTTTGGTTATGTTAGTATATAATTACTAAAGAAAGTATACGTTTTAAAAAAGAGACTTTGACATATAAGTATGATATTCATATTTTAACCATATGAGCATGATAATATACTTATATGACTAATTATGACCATAAGTTAGCATGATTAGTAATACATAGTTTCCTTGCTCGTGTCCAATTGTTTAAACTTAAACTAAATGGTTTTTCAAAGGAAACTTGATATATTTGAAATTAATATCTATGAATTCCATATAAGAGATGTTCTAACCTTGTGAGCATGTAAATTTGACTTAACTACCTATGCAATGTGAATATAAGGTGTTGAGTTTACGCTAGCATACATGATTAAGTCGTAACGATTTCAAAAGCAAAGTTCGGACTTTTTGCAATCTAAGTTTTATGATCATAGTGTAATAACATCGCTAATATATCATGTATGTACACATACTTGTTAAAAACAATGCGAGTTAATCGAGTATGAGGTTGATTAAGTTTTTAAAAACCAATAACGGTGCTAGTTATATATATGTGATGTGAATACTCGTGAGAATGCCTAGCTTGGGTTATATGACTACTGTATATGTCTAAATAGCAAGCATGATAACTTATGTGAATGTTGCGTTCATGACCGGACAGAAACCACAAGGCAACAGATCAGCCTTGGCTTGGCCAGAGGGCTGCGCAGCTGCGCCGGCCCTAGGCTTAGCCATGGCGCAGCTGCGCCAGACTGGAATCAGGATTGAGTCAGTTTGTTGATCTGATTTTTGACAGTTAGCTTATATGATTACTTTAACTTGTAGTATATGACCAGTATGCTAAGTAATGTGTTAAGAGGCATGCTAAGTGATAGAATTGAACGTTTGATTATAAACTTCCCAATGATAAGTCTAAAAGGTGTTTGTGAACTATAAAGCAACGATTAGAAACTATGTTGATGACTTCATAATATTTTATAATCTGATGTCGTGCTACGTGTGTACAAGTACGTAATGACATACTATGAAGATTTTTAAACTTAAGAGAGGAAATTTCATGGAGAATATTAACATAATCGGTTAAGCGTTATGATTTAATACAATGCTATATGTGGTATACCTATGTAGCAAGGATAAGACTTATGTAAGCATTGCTTATATGAGGTAGTATATGTTGATTAACTGTGTAACTAATGGATATAATTATAATTATGTTACTTGATTCTGTAATGTCTTATAAACTAATTATGTGTTAAGTGTATGTGTAACTTACATATCGAGCTTGCGTACCGAATGTATTTAGCTAATGAATATTCTATACATGTAAATATGTTATAATAGGATTTGAAAAGTGTTGATAAGCTTTACGTTGGTAAACTACGCATAAGGCAAGTTCTCTAACTTACACTCTTTTAAAGTGCAAGTTTCTTGACTTACACTCATTTACAGTGCAAGTATCTGAACAATACTTTTATTGTGTTGCAAGTATCCTATCCTTGTGTTTACTTATTCGAGGAACGTCGTAAGCAAGTTCCCTAACTTATACTCTTTCATTGTGAAAGTTTCCTTGAAACCGTTCTTGTATATTAATTGCAAGTATCTGACTACTCTTTTATTGAGCAAGTATTTGATTCATACTCTTTATTGAACCCATATTCGAGCTTGTACTAACTTTGGTCGTACGAGTAAATAGGTGCTAGAATAATTCTTGCCTTACAAACTTATGTTTCATAGTTTGATTTAAATCACGATTATATCCTTCGAATTATTGTTGCGAGTATTGAGCTCATAAATTGTTCTTATATACATTGTTGAAATTGTCTACGCCATTTAATTCGGCTAGACCAATATCATGAATTGGAAAACGATCCACACCAATTGCCTTGGTACGGACTCTTAGAAATTTACTGAGTTGAACAACCCTTGTAAAAAGGGGAAACTATATAGTCGGGGTGCCGACAGTGGCATAGTAGGTTATGCATAACTCCAGGTACGATAGGCTGATCCCCTAATTGTACTTGGTTGGGTTACCAGAAATATTTTTGGTGATTCTAGTAGAAGTTCGTGGTTCTTAGCGACCACTCAGTATCCAGTATTTATTTACTTGAAACTTTGAATTCTTTGGAATCTTTTATAAATCCTTGGTCCACAGCGACACTTAGTGATATCTATTCATTCACTTGAAATTGTTGAAACTTTTGAATCCTTTAATAACTTCTCGACCCGTAGTAGTCCTTATTTAACTTCACAGAATAGATTTGGAAGTCATTGCTATTTATTTTTTTCACAACATTCTTAATTGAAATCCTGAGCAATTAATTATCGTTATACCCTTGAGATTTAGAACTGTGTATATTCCTGTTCACATTTATTGGCATATTACTTGCTGAGCAAATTTGTTGCTCACTCTTGCTTCTCATAAACATTTCAGTTAGGGCAGGGCAAGGTGGCACCCCAGGACAGCACAAGTGTGAAGGCAAGGCTATGGAGTAGCTGTGCTTCTCTATATTAAGATGTTTCCGTTATGTTATATTAAGACTTATTTAATGATTAAGATATGTTTGGTTTAAGTTATGAAGTGTATTAGTAATAGTTTCGAGACTTGGGACGAGAATATTTATGTTATATCAATGTAAATTATTCTGTTATTCCATTGTTTGAGATTTTAGTTGTTATTAGAATTAGTACGCGGTGAACCGAATTCGAGATCAGTGACGGTCTGAATTTGGGGGCGTCACATCTCCATAGGACTCCCAGATCAAAAGTTGTGAAGGTTTAAGCAGACTTCGTGTTGGTCGGAGTGCACATACTTCGAGACAACCGGGCCCACCGGGCGGGACCCACCAGAAACAGTCGCAGATAGACCCACGGCTGATCGGGTCTATAAATAAGACCCCCCATCAGCCAAAAAAGATAAGAAAAAAGAGAAAAAAATAGGAAATTTCGCCCATTTCAGCTCTTAACCCTACATACAGTGCTCCAAACTTCAATTTTACTCTTCCAAAACACTTGTATACATATATATACTAACATATCAGGTTTTAACTGGTGGAAACGGAGTTTTCAAGCCTACCAAGTGGTTTAAAGTTTATAGCGCTATACATTGTAAGATTTCTTGTGATCTGAAGCTTTTTACTGCTTTAACATATATATATATATATATATATATATATATATATATATATATGAGCTTATATATATATATATTTATAGCTTCTAGTTTCGCCTGAATTTCAAATCTGTGGCCTTTTTGGCTTCAATCTATGTATATATAAGTATATATATACATTTTTAAATGCTATTTCAGTCTGGATTTCAAATCTGTGGCTTTTATAGCTTTAATATATATATATATATATTTATAAGTGTTATTTAGCCTGGATTGTTAATCTGTGATATTTTTGGCTTTAATATATATATATATTAAAGCTATAAAAGCCACAGATTTAAAATCCAGACTGAAATATATATATATATATATATATATATATATATTTATACTAACTTGTTTGGCCTGAATTGCTAATCCGTGGCCTTTTCAATTTTAATATATATAAGCATATATATATTTACATTAATCAGTCACGCCTGAATTGTAAATCCGTGGCTCTTTCCAGCTTTAATATATATATATATATATATATATATATTATTTATTCAGTGTGGTTAAATATCTGTTTTAACTGTTCATTTGATGTAATTTTATTATAATGTAGAGTTTATTGATTAGATTTATCTAAATCTAGCCATATCTCACTTTTTAACCGGTTCAAAAGTTGTCAAATTGGAACCGTTGAGCTAGAATGGCTAAAATTTATTTAAATCTAATTTTCTTTCTAGTTTTGTAAATATTAAAGCAACTACGCGACCCTAGATCCGTATCTAGAGGGAACGGGAAGCTTTGGCTACGCGCATGCAATGATTTAACTGATGAATCCTTTGTCTTGCGACGTCTAGATTTTAATTTGTATTTTATTTCAATATCTTTACTGTGCAAGCTTTTGATGATATTTTGTGAACCTAGGAATCATGGGATCTACTATCAATCATATGGATCTAGATCCGATTCCCACGATGGACAAATTTGCACGGTAAATACAGCTTGCAGGCCTTTTTGTAAATGTAAATAAGAGGGACCGTAAAACGGTTATCCGGACTTAAGTTCTCAATATAGTAAATTATGATTTGTAGTGCTCGGGTCACTTCGATGGCTTTCATACCCAAAAGGAGCCTGACACTGATGTATATATTATTTGGTCGAGGATGCTTCGCATCCTGACAATAAAATCCAAATCAAGCCGAATACAGAATAAAAATGAAAGTATCAAAAGTCTTCAATTCCTATGTTAGCGAAAGGGTTTGAAAACCATATTTCAAAACATCACTTTCATATCTTGTCTAAAAAAGGATTTTTCATTAAATCAAACCATTTGTACATAGGTCCAACGAAGCACAACATTACTTTCAAATAAAGCATTTAGGCCCAATTACTGCAAGCACACCCACACACACTACAAATAAAATAGGAAAATTGAAAAGACGCGGTAAACGTGTTTCACGAAAGTCGGGGGGTGTCTAACACCTTCCCCCTGCCTAATCAAACCCCCGAACTCTATAAATCTCGGTTTTCAAGACCAATCAAATAGAGTCCAGTAATTGGGCTATATTGCAAAAATCGTTCAAAACTCGGTTGAGTTGTTACAACCATTTCAAATATACCAACTGGCGACTCTGTAAAATCAAACCTTTCAAAATCGTCGACGTTATATGTCGGCATTTTCCTAAAAATTCACCCTTCAGATCAAACAAAGCCAAATAGAAAACATAAAAGGTAAAAACACATAAGGAAAGGGGATCGCCAAATATTTTTCCCGACGTCAACACTTACTACTTTGTACAGGTAGCTCCTAATTTGAGAGACCCAAATATATTTTAATTAGAGAGAGATGAGAGAGAAGCTATTTCTTGCTACTCCGTTCGTTCCTAAATAAGTGACGTTTTAGAAGAAAAAAATTATTCCAATTTATTTGTCGTTTACAACTTTCTAGGAGAATAAATTATTTACTTTCTTATATCACTCTTACCTTCTCTCATTGTCTCACAAAATTCTCTTCCTTGTATTAATAGTTTTTAACTTTTCATAAAGGAATAGTGTTTGAATTTCACACAAATTTTAATTATTAAATAATAGTATTAAATGATTTTCTTAATTTATGTGCAAAAATCTTAAACGACACTTATTTTAGGAACGGAGGGAGTATTAGATTTCCGGATGATCCTAAATGTAGTACAATGCATGGCTTATATAGCCAAATATAAAAATGTGAACACATACACTTTTTGTCTTCCTAATAGTACAAATTATTGACCAAGTATTCATGCAGCCCAAAAGTATTTATTGCTACTTTGAATAAAAGAGTCCTACATGACTAACTAGCCTATCCTTGGGACTTGATATATGAAGACAACATTACAAATTACAACGTTTGACACCCCCTCTTAATTTGTAATGTCGGCAAAATTTTTGAACTGCTCCAATTTTTTAGAAGGGACTGGCTTTGTAAGTGAATCTGCATATTGCATCACTGTATTCACCAAATTAAGCTCAATCTCTTCATTGTTCATAAAAGACCTTATAAAGTGATGACGAATCTCAATGTGTTTTGTTCTTGCATGAAACACGTGATTTTTTGTCATTGCAATAGTAGACATGTTGTCACAATATAAAGTTATGGGCTGCATCTGTTGCTTTAAATCTACAAAAATTCTTTTAAGCCATATTACTTCACATACAGAATCTGTAGCTGCAATATATCCTGCTTCAGCTGTGGAAAGAACAACTGTCTTTTGTTTTCTTGAAGACTATGAAATTGGTTTTGTGCCCATACAAAACAGATATCCTGATGTACTTTTTCTATCATCAATGGATCTTGCCCAATCACTGTCTGTGTATCCCAAAAGATTGTTATCTTTTTCTTTGACGTATTTGACGCCCAAATTTTTGGTACCTTGCAAATATCGTAATATTCGCTTTGTAGCGGAATAATGAATTTGACTTGGCATGCTCATGAATCCATTACACTAACTAGATGGACAATGTCGGGCCTAGTATTCGTGAGATACATTAAAGAACCAACTAGGTTGCGATACAATGAAGCATCGACTTTCTTTGCTCCATCATTTTGTTGAAGCTTTTCATTTGTCACCATTGGTGTTGTCACAATCTTGCTTTTTGACATGTTAATTTTTTTTAACAAATCTTCAGTGTATTTTTCTTGAGAAATAAATATTTCTCCTTTTGATTGTCGCACTTGGAGGCCAAGAAAATATTTCATGAGGCCCAAATCTGTCATTTCATATTCTTTCATCATAGCCTTTTTAAATTCTTCAAGTATCATGATATTAGTGCCTATATATATCAAATCATCAACGTAAAGGCAAACAATGATAAAATCATTTGTACCTTTGATTTTGACATATATTGATGGCTCTCTCGGACTTCTTCGAAATCCATTTTGAAGAAAATCTTTGTCAATATTACTGTTCCATAGAGAGCTTTACAAAGTCGGTACACCATATTTTCTTTTCCTTGAACTTCATAGTCTTGAGGTTGTTCTACGTAGACTTCTTCTTCAAGTTCACCATTAAAGAAGGCTGATTTAACATCAAGCTGGAAGACTTGCAGTTCCAACTGTGCTGCCAATGCCAAAACTGTTCGTATTGTTTGCATATGAGAAACATGTGTAAATGTTTCATTGAAGTCTATCCCCAGCTGTTGCGAGCATCCTTTTGCCACGAGCCGTGCTTTGTACTTCTGAATTAACCCGTCTTCCTTGAATTTTGTCTTGTAGATCCACTTCAGTCCAACCACGTCCTTTTCTTGAGGATAATCTACAAGTTCCCATGCGTGATTTTTCTTGATTGTTGAAATTTCTTCATCCATTGCTTTTTGCCAAACTTTATCATTTACAACTTCTTCAAAATTGTGTGGTTCACAAGAGAAAAATGCAACGTTGGTTGAATCATAAATATCTCTTAATGAATGTTCCTTTCAGATAGATGACTTTGTATCCGAATCATTTTTCGGGAGTTAAGATTCTGGATTGGCATGTGGATTTGAATCTGTTTGATTTGTTGTTGTAGTTGAGCCAATTAATTTTTCTTCTTTGGATTTTGTATTGTCCCATTCCCAAGCTTTCATTTCGTCAAATTGGACATCTCGTGAAATCACCAATTTGTTAGTTTTTAGATCAAATAGTCGATAGGCCTTTGACTCATCATTGTAGCCGATGAAAATGAACTTCTCTCCTTTTTCATCAAACTTTTCTCTTTGTTGTGATGGAACAAGAGAATATGCAATGCATCCAAAAACTTTGAGGAAATTGACTTCTGGTTTACGTTTGTGCCAAGCTTCAAATGAAGTCATGCTCATGACTGCTTTTGTGGGAGTCCTGTTAAGAATGTAGAATGCAATGTTAATTGCTTCTGCCCAAAAGTTGTTGGGAAGATTTTTTGCTTTCAACATGCTTCGTGCCATCTCGACAATGGTTCAATTTTTTCGTTCTGCTACGCCATTTTGTTGAGGACTGTAGCGAACAGTTAGCTGCCTTTTGATTCCTTCACTCTTACAATGATTCATAAATTCTTTTGAAATAAATTCACCATCGCGGTCAGTCTGGAGCATTTTAAGAAGGGAGCCGCATTGTCTTTTTGCCATCTTCATGAACTCCAAGAATTTTGAAAAAGCTTCAGACTTTTGCTCGAGAAAGTAGACCCACATTATCCTACTATAATCATCAACAAAGAGAAGAAAATATTTTTTGTTTTGAAATGATGATGTTCTTGTTGGTCCACATATATTTGCATGAACAAGTTCAAGAGGGGCAGTTGCTTTCCATGAAATTTTTGGAAATGGCAAACGATGTATTTTTCCATAAATACATCCTTCATAAATTTTATCCTCCATTTTAATATTTGGTAGTCCAACCACCATATTTTTTTGGTTCAACAACTTCAAGCCATTACAATTCAGATGACCATATCTTAGGTGCCATAACTCGGACTCGTCAATTTTGTCTATTTTAGAAAATGTAGAATTGACGATCGTTGGCATTACAAGAGGAAAAACTTTATTTTGTGTCATTTTCAATGTTTGTAAAATTTTGCCTTTTTCACTAATACTGCATTCATCTTTCTCAAAAATAATTGAGTACCCATTTTGAATTAATTGACCAACACTCGGTAAATTTTGAGTTAAGCCAGGAACGTATAAAACGTTATGAATGAGTTTAGTGTTACCTTCCTTTGCTTGTACACCAACTATACCTCGACCTCCAACACTTTGTAATTTTCCATCGCCCAGCTTGACTTGAGATTGAACATAACTATCCAAGTACCATGTATTTTCTGCATCAATTTGTGAGCTCATGAAAGAATAAAATAGTTGTTTGGTACTATTTTATTCAGAGAAATTTGCATTAGAATAATTTGTTGTTTGTTGATTGCTTTGTTGAAACCAGCAATCTCTTTGAGAATGGTTTGACAATTTGCATTTTGTGCATCGAAATCTGCATTCTTTGGAATCATGCCCAGATTTATGACAAATATAACATGTAGAATCAGATTTAAAATTACCACCATTTTTGTGGTTGTAGAAAATTTTCTTTCCTTTTCCACGATTCTGACTCCAGAAATTTCGGCGGCCTCTCCCTTGTTATTGCTGCTGAAACCAGCTGCCTTTTTGATTATTTGGGTTCCTCCTTTCTGAAATGTTGAGTTTTGTCTAGAATGCTTGCTCAATGTTGGTTCCTGCAAATCTGCTAATTCTCTTTTCATGGGCTTCAAGTGAACCCATTAACTCAACAAGAGAAAGTTTAGAGAAATCTTTTGATTCTTCAATTATAGCAACAACATTATCAAATTTTTCTGGCAAGCTTCTCAATATCTTTTCAACAATTTTTTTATCTTCAATAGTATCTCCCAAACTTCTGATTTGATTTTTTATTTCAGAAACTCTTGAAGAAAATCCCTTGACATTTTCATTGTCTTTCATGGCTAGATTATCAAAATCTCACCAAAGGGATTGAAGTTTAATGGAGATTACTTTTTCAGAACCTTGAAACTCATTTTTTAAGAGTCCCCATGCTTCTTTTGAAGCTTTTGCACCCATGATTATAGGAAAAATGAATTTACTTACCCCTGTTGGATGTGAAGTAATGCTTTTGCATTTTTTCTCATATTTTCTTTGTACTCCTTCTGCTTTGCTTGTGTCCACGTGGCTAGCAGTTCTGAACAATTTGCTTCAGAAAAACCATCCTCTATTATTTCCCATTAGTCTTGAGAAATAAAGAGGGTCTTCATTTGGATGCTCCAGTAGTCATAACTTTCTCCATCAAATATTGGCACTAAAGTAGAAAAATAATTGAAAGTTGAGTTGACAGAGGTTGATGCCATGGATTATGTATTTTTGAAATGGGTTGTATATATGGAGTAGAAAGGCAAGGGTTGATGGCTTTGACACCAAAAACATGTTGGGTTTCAAGGCTATTTTTATATAGGAGGTTTACTGCTTCATACAGGTAGCTCCTAATTTGAGAGACCCAAATATATTTTAATTAGAGAGAGTGTGTTGGGTTTGTACGAAACCATGACGCAATCAAATTGCATAAAATAAGCGGAAGCATGGTATATCAGAGTTTTAAAAATTTCTACAAAACCATTACCCGTATCATCCTTTATGCAAATTATTAATTTAAAACGATAAATAAGAAGTTATGAAATCATACCCTTGTAGAACGAAGCTACCACATGTACAAGTTCAACTCCTTGTTCTTCGTAATCTTCTTGAATTTTTGGGTTAGATTCCTTCCTTTGATCAACGTTAGCCACCCAAGTGTTTGGCCTCTAAAGGTGATCCACCAAGGAATATGAATTATTTAAGAAGGAGGGTGGTGGGCTAAACCCTAGTTTTCTATCCTCTATAGAAAAGGGGTATTCTCTAACAATTGAAATTTCATCAACTGATATCTAACATAAAACTCCTCTTATATAGATATTGGTCAACCCTTCTAATCCTATTAGACATGGGGTTTTATTTAATTAATTAAATTCCTTTAATAAATTTAGGCTTCCCACCACATTGGGAATAATTAATTAAATTCATTTAATTAATTTGCATCCTAATCTTATTAGGAATAAATGAGAGTACTAATATTAAATTAATTCCTAAACTCCTTTAGAAATTAAAATAATAATAATTGTAATAATATTAATAAGACTCCTCTTATTAATTTATATTTAATATTTTCAAAATATTAAATAATAAATATTAAGCTATTTAATTTATTCTATCACTATAGATTAAATTAATTACACTTAATGCATTATTACGATTATGCAATTACCTTCTTAAATAATTAATCTTTCTTTTATGGTGTGACCCTTTAGGTTCTCCATATTAAATCGGTTGTGAATAAATCAATTAGAACAATTCTAATCTTATTTAAATAAATAAATTAAACTAATAATCTATTTAAATAAATAATATTTATTATACAATAGGGATAAGCCTCCCTAACGATCAACGACTTTCTAGATAATATAGATTTCAACATTAATCATAAAAGAATCTGTGAGTAAATAGTTACCGTACAATTCAATCCTTCCACCATACAATATCCCAATTAAATATAAGACATGAAATTGCTGTCAAGTCTTATTTTATTTAATTATATGTATTTCGATTAGAAAATGCACAACTCCAAATAATACAAATTAGAAACTCCTTTCTAATTTTATTTTGCCTTGGCCAAGGACTACTGGGTTGTCATTTAACGAATCACATAGGACATATCTTTTCTTTTACTAGAAGTGGTAGATTCTTTATTGATCATTCATTATCTCCATATGTAACTCATTATATCCAAGCATACCCTTTGATATACCCTGAGAGTTTTTAAGGAATAAGTCAAACTATAATTCATTACATACAAGATAATATGATGATCTTAAGTCCAAGGATCACTTGTACTACTATCACATTAGAAATTTTTATTGACAGACAAGTAAAACTCCATTAAGTATTCCATAGCGAGTCACGTTCAGTGAACTTATGCTCCAATAAGCACCTACATACTTGCTTTAGTGTCTCCACACAAATGATCATGAGATCAATCATCCTCATCCAATGAGCAAGCAACATATGTACCAATCTATCCGGATTTACTAATTCCCTTTTTTAGTAATCCAACGATTGGGAACTATTTTAGTTTTAAGCTCTCTAAGAATTTAGATCTCATTAGCATGATCAACATCATGATTCTAAAAGCATTGCGTAAAAATATGGGTTATTTACATATTATAAAAATAGCATCATGCAGATAATTAAATGCCTTTAATAAATGAATTCTTTTATTAATAAATAAATAAGATTGTTTACAAAGTATGTGCTTTATCATCACACATGATTAGCTTGTATGCACACTACTATCAATCTCCCACTTACACTAAAGCCAATCGCCATGGTATCTCATACTCATCTTCTCTGACTGACGATCAAACTGCTATTGTGTTAAGGCTTTAGTAAATAGATCTGCAATGTTGTCTTGAGAGTCTACACGCTCTAACGTGACGTCTCTTCTTTCAATGATTTCTTTAATCAAAATGCTGCAACACATGTTTGAATTCAAGATGAGACTTAGGAACTATTCCTAGTTCTGTAATGAACTTTTCATCCGAAACATCAACTTGCAGCTTCACTTACAGTTATATACTTTGTCTTTGTCACTAAATTAGCAACCTTTTGCTGTTTGGAACCTTTCCAATTCACTGCACCACCTTTCAAAGTAACGACTTACCCTAAAATGGATTCGCTATCGTCTTAGTCAGTCTGAAAACTTGAGTCTATATGGTCCTCTAGTTTAATTCAGACCCATCATGTATCATGATGACATCCTTAGTGTTAGTTACGTACTTTAAGATGTTTATCACTGTCTTACAATGATCTTCTCCAGAATATGACTAATCAATATCAAGTTTCGTATATTTTATTGCATACATGATAGTAATTCATACGATCTCTCTTTTATTGAGGACAACTTTAGAGAGATACACTCCATGGCTCATCATCATGAGACACCTTTTGGAGTTTGCTATGCTAAACGCCTTTAGCATCTAATGAATATACGTTCCTTGGGTTAAGCCGAACATCCTTTTAAATCTATCTATACAGATTTATATCCCCAATGTAGGATGTTCTACCCAAATCATTCATGGAGGAATGTTTAGACAACTTTATTTTGATCGATTGTAACATAGGAATGTCATTCCCTATCAGTAATATATCATCAACATATAATACAAGGAATGAAACAGCGCTCCAACTAACATTCTTGTACACACATGGTTCATCCTTGTTTTTGATAAAATCAAACTCTTTGATTGTCTCATCAAAACGAATGTTCCATCTACGAGAATCTTGCTTCAATCCATAAAATGATTGTTGTAGCTCATGTACATGAATTGCTTCAACCATTGAAATAAATCCATTTGGATGTATCATACATACATTCTCCTCTAATAATTTATATTTGAGGAAATGCGTCTCCACGTCCATTTTTCCAGATTTAGTAATAATAAGCTGCAATCGCAAGTGAAATCCAAATGGTCTTATGCATTACTTCAAAGATTCATTCTAGATTTTATGGTCATATACCATTTCTCTGAGTTTTAATTACTCATAGCCTTTTCGTAATTCAATGGATCATCATTATTTATAACGTGTACCTCATCATCATCCTCTATGACGAATTCATACCTTTCAAGTATATTCGGTACTATTCCAGATTTACGAATAGGGTGTTGTATAGTAGGTGTCTCTACTTGGACAGGTTCACCAATTGATCTGTAGTGGTTTGTGGTTCTTGAATTTCTTCAAGATCTATTTTCCTCCCACTAGCCCCTTCAAGGATAAACTTCTTTTTCAAGAAGGCAGCGTGTTTCGCAACAAACATGCTCAGTAGGATTGTAGAAATAGTATCCCAAACTTTGTTTAGGATATCCCACAAACGTTAACTTATCAGATCTTGTCCCAAGCTTATCATTTTAAAACCTTTTCACACAAGCTGGACAACCCCAAATTTTAACATGCTTAAGACAAGGTTTCCTTCCTGTCCACATCTCATATGGAGTCTTGAAAACAGATTTTTAGGGGACCTTATTTAGTAGATATGTAGCCGATTCTAGGGCATAACCCCAGAAGAAATTGGAAGATTGATAAAACTCATCATGGAATGAACAATGTCCAACAATGTTCGATTTCTCCTTTCAGATACTCAATTCTACTGTGGTGTACCTGGTGGAGTCCATTGTGAGATTATACCATTATCTTTGAGACAATTGAGAAACTCACCTCTTAAGTATTTTTCACCTCGATTTGATCGAAGAATCTTAATACTCTTGTCCATTTGTTTCTCTACTTCACTTATGAACTCATTGAACTTTTCAAATGATTCAAATTTGTAGTTCATTAAATACAAATATCCAAATCTTGAGTGATCATCAGTGAAAGTAATAAAATAAAATATCCTCCCTGTGCATTCGTTGTCATAGGTCCTCAAACGTCTGTGTGAACCAACGCTAACAACTCTATAACTCTTTCTCCTTTTCTACTAAAAGGAGATTTAGTCATTTTACTCATGAGACAAGATTCACAAGTTGGATAAAATTCATAATCAAATAGCTCTAAGAGCCCATCCTTATACAACTTGGATAATCTTGCTTCATTGATATGACTGAATCTACAGTGCCACATATAGGTATAATTAATATCATCTTTTTTCCTTTTTTAGTTTGTTCTCTTTGAAATATATTTTCATGCAAGTCAAGTATGTAAAGTCTATTTCGCAAATTACCAACACCATAAAAAACATTTTTATTATAAATAGAACAACTGTTGTTCTTTATTATAATTTCAAATCCATCCATATCTAATATAGAAATAGAAATAATGTTTCTAATGATATTTGGAATAAAATAACAATTATTTAAATAAATGGACTTGCCCGTAGGCAGTGCTAAACAATAAGTGTCTACAGCTAATGTAGCAACCTTTGCTCCATTTTCCACTCGTAGGACAACGTCATCCTTGTTCAGGTTTCGACTTCTGACCAGTCCCTTCACAGTATTACATATGTGAGAACCACGGCCGGTATCCAATATCCAAGTAGAATTTTGACTTTCAAAAAAATTAATTTCAATCATGAACAAACGTTGATTGGAAGTCGAAGCTTTTCCAAGCTTCTTCTCTGCCAGAAACTTCTTGCAGTTCCTCTTCCAATGACCCGGCTCATTGCACTGGAAGCACATTCCTTTGCTAGCTGGATCAGGTTTCTTTTGATCCTTCACTTTTTCCGTGCCCTTAGCCTTCTTAGATTTCTTCTTTTTAGAAGATACCTTGAGCCTCTTCTTTTTCTTGGAAGAAGCATCCACCATTAAGACATGATTCTTCTTGGAAGGAAAATGGCCTTCTGCAGTTTTTAACATGTTAAGTAATTCAGGCAAACTGACATCTAACTTATTTATGTGAAAATTAACAACGAACTGCGAGAAGGTCTCAGGAAGTGACTGCAAGACTAAGTCTTGACTCAACTCCCCATCCATGACGAACCCAAGCTGTCCAAGGCATTCAATCAGATTGATCACCCTTACAACATGAGTCTCAACGGCTGTGCTCTCGGTCATCCGAGATCGGAAGAGCTCCTTAGATATCTCATATCTAGCAATATTACTTTTTTCACCGTACAACTCCTTGAGGTGAAGCAACATAGTAGGAGCATCTATATTTTTATGCTGACGCTGAAGGTCGTTATTCATGGACATGAGCATGATGCATTGAGCCACATATGCATCATCTTGCCACTTTGTTATGGTGGCAATCTCTTCCTCAGAGGCTGTTTCTAGAACAATTCTAGGGACATATGAATTTAGGACACAAGAAATCTTTTAAGCAGTGAGAACTATTCTCAGATTCCTTAACTAGTTCGTGTAATTCGGCTCGGTTAGTTTATTAGGATCAAGTATGCTACGTAGTGAAATTAATGATTTTGACATTTTTAAATTTCTACATGTGAAAAGTCAATATTTTAGCAAACATTCATTTAATTAATTTTATATACCAAAATAAATTAGGTCTTATTTTAAATTGGTATCTCCTACTATTTTATTCAAACTATATTAGCCTCACTTATATAGTTCGGCTAAATCTAATTAAAGATTTGCTAGTAAGATTAATGATCCCATTTTAAATTTATATAACCTTGTGGATAACACAACAAACGATATATAAATAAATAGGTAAACAACTCTTTGTCAATTACATCAACATATAACTCCTTTTTATTTTATCTCTTAAATCATAATGGTCAAGTGTGTGCACATCCGAACTAAAATAATTTAAGTCCAACTTAACATTTTCATAAATTCAAAAAAGAAAAATATTGTCCTTGTGGATAGCACAACAAAATAATATTGTTCAATTTTCTTGATAAGTATCAAATGTGATTAAGTTAATATCTTAAATACGCAATAGTTGCCTTGTGGATATCACAACAAACTCGTATTAAATATTTAATACTCTATTAATTTATCATGCTAGAAGGCGACGTTCGATATTCCAAATATCTCTGAACGCTTTAGACTTAATATAATTTTTTTGAGGGGTTTGTTATTATTTGTCTCATCTTGTTTAGCACACATGTATATATATATAATACGCGTCATTTTATTAAAACATGCGAAGCATATATGCATATAATATAATATATATAGTATAAGCATGCACATATAGAATACTATATTCTACCCGGATTGATTATAGACTTTTATTCTAGTTTGGTTCACTTGAGCCACCAAGTGAACCAAAAGATTAAACCTAAGAGTGCAATAATTTAAATTTAAACGTAACTATTACATTTAAACCCGGGTTCCATACAAACGGGTCTTCACACGCTCCTTGCTCCTTGGTTTCCAATTTCTTCAAGATAATTCTAACTATCTCTATTATATAAACTATTTAAATTAAATAGAAAACTTGATCAACAGTCATGGGGAAGTACATATGAGGGAGATAAAATTTTACGTCAAGAAAAAATTAGAGAAGACGAGATATGCAGACCCCATTTAATAAAACACATTTATTCAAGCATTCAACTAAAATAAAATCCAATCACATTGGTCAATAATCCATAATCAACCCCATTTATTTTTATACATATCACTATATGCATCAATAAATAAATATTCATCTCATGAATTAAAACCATTCCATATATATATGAGTATCATTTAATGGGCAATTTTAATTTGCATGAAATTCAATTTCAAGATTAAAATAAACTCTTTATTTTAATTATAAAATTATTAAGAATATTATATATATATATATATACTAGATCACTTTTACTTTATAATGAATAAAACTTTCCTGCATAATTCTTATTTTGTAACAATATATATATGCAGCTCACGTCACTTGTTCCCAAACTTTCCTTTTGTAATATGAAATACCTTTTTGCTATCAAGTTATCCACGGGAAAAAAAACAAATTCGAATACCTTTTTTTTAATAGCACGGATGCCAGAAAAAAATTCATTTTCGTGATTTTGTTTCTACCATAAAAAAATAATTTTATACAATTAATTATGCCCAATAAATTATTCTAAATATATACCCATACATATATGAAATCAAAAATAATTAATAATTGTATAAAGGTTTGGCTCTGATGCCACTGTTGAGTTTGTACGAAATCATGGAACAATCAAATTGCAAAAAATAAGCGAAAGCATGTTATATCAGAGTTTTTAAAATTTCTACAAAATCATTACCCGGATCACCCTTTATGCAAATTATTAATTTAAAACGATAAATAAGAAGTTATGAAATCATACCCTGGTAGAACGAATCTTCCACAAGTACGAGTTCAACTCCTTGTTCTTCGTAATCTTCTTGAATTTTCGGGTTAGATTTCTTCCTTTGATCAACGTTAGCCACCCAAGTGTTTGGCCTCTAGAGGTGATCCACAAAGGAATAAGAATTATTTAAGAAGGTGGGTGGTTGGCTAAACTCTAATTTTCTGTCCTCTATAGAAAAGGAGTACTCTCCAACAACTGAAATTTCATCAACTGATATCTAATATAAGACTCCACTTATATAGATATTGGTCAACCTTTCTAATCCTATTAGACATAGGATTTCATTTAATTAATTAAACTCCTTTAATTAATTTAGGCTTCAAACCACATTGGGAATAATTAATTAAATTCATTTAATTAATTTGCCACCTAATCTTATAAGAAATAAATGAGAGTACTAATATTAAATTAATTCCTAAACTCATTTAAAAATTAAAATATTAATAATTGTAATAATATTAATAAGACTCCTCTTATTAATTTATATTTAATATTTTTAAAATATTAAATAATAAATATTAAGCTATTTAATTTATTCTATCACCATAGATTAAATTAATTACACTTAATGTATTATTACGATTATGTCATTACCTTCTTAAATAATTATTCTTCCTTTTATGGTGTGACATTTTAGGTTATCCATATTAAACTGGTTGTGAATAAATCAATTTGAACAATTCTAATCTTATTTAAATAAATAAATTAAACTAATAATCTATTTAAATACATAATATTTATTTTACAATAGGGATAAGCCTCCCTAGCGATCTATGGCTTTCCAGATAATATAGATTTCAACATTAATCATAAAAGAACCTGTGAGTAAATAGTTACCGTATAATTCAATCATTCCACTATACAATGTCCCAATTAAATATAAGACATGAAATTACTGTCAAGTCTTATTTTATTTAATTATATGTATTTCGATTAAAAAAGGTACAACTCCTTTCTAATTTCATTATGTCTTGGCCAAGGACTACTGGGTTGTCATTTAACGAATCACATAGGATATATCTCTTCTTTTACTAGAAGTGGTAGATTCTTTATTGATCATTTATTATCTTCATATGTAACTCATTATATCCAACCATACCCTTTGATATATCCTAAGAGTTTTTAAGGAATAAGTCAAAGTATAATTCATTATATACTAGATAATATGATGATCTCAAGTCCAAGGATCACTTGTACTACTATCACATTAGGAATTCCTATTGACAGACAAGTAAAACTCCATTAAGTATTCCATAGCGAGTCACGTTCAGTGGACTTATGCTCCAATAAGCACCTACGTACTTGCTTTAGTGTCTCCACACAAATGATCATGAGATCAATCATCCTCATCCAATGAGTAAATAGCATATGTACCAATCTATCCGAATTTACTAATTTCCTTTTTTAGAAATCCAACGGTTGAGAACTATTTTAGTTTTAAGCTTTCTAAGAATTTAGATCTTATTAGCATGATCAACATCACGATTCTAAAAGTATTGTTTAAAACTATGGGTTATTTACATATTATAAAAAAAAATATCATATAAATAATTAAATGCCTTTAATAAATAAATTCTTTTATTAATAAATAAATAAGATTGTTTATAAAGTATGTACTTTATCATCACATATAAATGGCTTGTATGCACACTACTATCAGAGAGGAGAGAAAAGTTATTGCTTGCTATTAGATTTTCGGATGATCTTAAATGTAGCACAATGCATGGCTTATATAGCCAAATATAAAAATGTGAACACATACACTTTTTTTCTTCCTAATAGTACAAATTATTGACTAAGTATTCATGCAGCCCAAAAGCATTTACTGCTACTTTGAATAAAAGAGTCATACATGACTAACTAGCCTATCCTTGGGACTTGATACTTGACAAACCCATATGAAGAAAACATTATAAATTATAACGTTTGACATTCCGATTCCATGAAGCGAATAATGCACTAACCATCCGTCATTGCATCAAGAAAAACGCCACGTAGGCAATAACTCTACGGACAATATAGCAGAGAGTGGATATACAAAACATTTAGATCCCAACTAATTCATTTTACGTCAAATTTCAACCATTTCAAGGATAGTACGAAAGCTATCTTTACAAATATAGACTAAATCATTATCAAATCAAAATAAAGTAAACTTAATATACACATAATCAATCATGCATGTATAACAAATTAGTTTTGTTTATTGTGTTTAAATAATTAATGTTAATAATTGGTGGGGGGATTGGGTTAGCTTGACTTTGATCTCCACCTCATTAAGATGGTGAGTCACTTTCCTCAAGGTTCACTACACATTTCTAGAGCAAATGATTAAAGCAAAAACATATATATTAAGCATAAAATATATGACAATAAGTAGCGGTTAAGGAAATATATACGTAAGTGTGTGTATACTAGGGGATGCAAACTCGATGATTGCTCAGTGCAAGAAAAAGGCTCTTCCACATGACTTATTCAAGGCGTGTCAGTAGCTCACAATTGGAAATAGAGGATGATAGCACGGGACATATACATGACAGTTGTTTACTGAGGCCACATGATTATGTTTCTAGGGAGGTTTATGGATTAGGGATAGGTTAATTGGAAGGAGGTTGTTGTATGAAGGTTAGGCCTTCGAATGAGGTTTCTATTTCATGAATCCCTAGGGAGGTTAGGTTCAGGATTCCCAAGGCGAGGTTTCTAAGTGAAGGTTTAGATTCTTTGGGGAGGTTTCTTCTGAGAGGGAGTTTCTATGTATGGGAGGGATTTATTAGTACGATCTTTAGAAGAGGTTTTAGGAAAAGGGTCATGAGTAGCCACGGTTAGATTTGTATATTATGCATATATGCAATTAAATTACACAAATAAAGAGAAAGCGCGATAAAATCAGATTTTAAAATTTATACAAACCATCACCATGATCATACTTTGTGACGCCCCCAATTCCAGGTACCTTCAAACCCTAGATATGATGCTACATGGTACTACTAACTACACATACATTCAACTGAATATTTCATTGAGAAGCATATGTTTACTAATTGTTACATCATAATAAATTCCTTTTCAGGTTCTTGATAACCATTATATACTTCATTTGTCATAGATCCTTCTATCCGTTCGTTATTAGCTGCAATTATATAATTCAAGCAAAGAATGAGCATTAACAAGCTCAGCAAGCTTAATAATTCTACTGCAACAACAAAATAAAGAATCATATAGTTTATCTTCTATAACTGAACAAATAGTTATGTACTATGAATAACAAAATAACACTTTTATTTCCTTTAAAACATTTTCAAATGACAAACGTCATTTAAAATTCTGAGTTAGGTCAACAGAATATAAAAATTCTTTCTTTCATTCTTTGAAAAGGACAACTCGACACTAAGACCGTAAGTCCGTTATCACTTACGAGCACGTCTAGGTGATCAACTAATAGTACTCTATGTTGTACAACACTTCTCCATTAAACATATTTACGTTTAATTTGTGACACCTTGTGTGTCAGTCGATATACGACTCAAAACCTTTGTTTATTCTTACTCAGGCTTACCTTTGAATCCTTACCAAAGAAATTGGTTTAAGGATAACAACAATAATATTTTGAAAGACTTATAAATAAATCAACAAAATACTTTAATCTTCGTCTAGCCAAAACAAATGGCTTCGACTCCTTAACAATTCATACATAACATATCATGAATTTACAAAACTTGCCTAACATAAAGTATAAACAAGAGTTTAGAAAACTTGCCTCAAGAGTCTTCTAGCTTTTAATTCAACTTTAATTTGGTCTTTATATGTTCTATATGATATAATCACATAACACACCAATTAGCTATCAAACAATCTATACACATTGTTTATATTAACTTATTCTTTTATAACTTATCTGAATCGTTAAACTAAGAACGTTCGTTAAGTTATTTAACATTCATTACGGCTTTATAACATTTAAATGTCATAAATTACCATCCTTGTTCAACATCTTGGTACTACAACCTATGTAAACCTAAGATGTTCATCCGACGCGAATAGGATCCACGGATATCGTTTACATATTTTGCGTTCAAATTTTCATAACTTTTAATCAACATTTGATTGTTAAACTTAAGGTTTTAATCATCCTTTAGGATGCTACTTTATGTTTAATTAAAGTTCATTATCAACCTTTAAACTGTTGGGTTTGTACGAAATCATGACATAATCGAATTGCAAAAATTAGCGAAAATATGGTATATCAGAGTTTAAAAATTTCTACAAAACCATTACCCGGATCATCTTTTATGCAAATTATTAATTTAAAACGATAAATAAGAAGTTATGGAATGCATACCCTTGTAGAACGAAGCTTCCACAGGTACAAGTTCAACTCCTTGTTCTTCGTGATCTCCTTGAATTTTCGAGTTTCCTTCCTTTGATCAACATTAGCCACCCAAGTGTTTGGCCTCTAGAGGTGATCCACCAAGGAATAGGAGTTATTCAAGAAGGAAGGTGGTTGGCTAAATCTTAGTTTTCTATCCTCTATAGAAAAGGAGTACTCTCCAACAATTGAAATTACCTAAACTAATATCTAAAATTAGATTTCTCTTATATAGATATTGGTCAACCTTTCTAATCCTATTAGACATAGGGTTTCATTTAATTAATTAAACTTCTTTAATTAAATAGGCTTCTCAATCATATTGAGATTAATTAATTGTGACGAACGAGAATTTTGTAAAGATATTTGAATATTTGTTGAAATAAATAAATATTTTTAATGATTTAATTATTGAATTAAATAATTAATTCATGAATTTGTCGTATATGTGTGACATTAATTAAATTAATATGTAGTAATTTAATAGTTCAAAGAATATATTTAATGGAGTTTATTTGATTAATTGAATTAATTAAATAAGCATATGTTACTTTAATTAATTTAATAATTAATTAAAGAATTAATGAATTGACATAATTAATAAATAAAAATATTAATTATGTGACAATATGATTTAATGTAAAATTTATTATATTATATTTAATTGATTTAAATAAAATTGATTGATTAATAAAAGTGTTACAATTAACTATATACTAAACTAGTTAATTAAAATAAATGAAAAAGGAATTAAGGGTGTAGCCAAACAAGGCCGTAAGGGGAGTTAGTCCGTTTGTGATACAACGGATATATTATATATACGTATATTATTCTGTTAAACGGAATTGTTTTCATTTTGTTCAAAGTCAGAGAAAGAAAGAAAAAACTTAGAAATTTTCAGAGAGAAGAAGAAGAAGAGAGAAAGAGATTTGAGAAATCCTGAGTGTTGTATTAGATTTATCTTCATACTAACAAAGGGTAATCTTCTTTCAAAGTTTTTAAAATTAAGTTTTTTCAAAGTTTTTCATATACGTATTCTAAGTCTGTGAAAATTGGGTTTCCCAATTGGGTTATGATATGACTTTATCTGTATGGGTATGTGATTATAACATGTTTTCTAACGTATAAACATGTTTTAAAGTAATCAATTTTATATAATTTGGCCTTAATTGGTTTTTCGAAAAGTTACAGAGTTTTCTACGATGTTGTAAAATTTCTCTGTCAGTACTTATTTTTGGGAAATTAAGGTGTGAGGTTATTATATATGTGACCGTATATGTTAGTATTATGTGTTGGATCATGTATCCATGATTTACACTGATCACACCAAATAATTTTGTTAATAGATGTGTTTTAAATAAGACAGAGTCTTGAATATGGGTTAGTAACCCATATGGGTGAAATACATGTTGTAATAATATGTTTTAATTAAAATTGACACATGATTATGATTGTATGTGTTAAAATAAAGAAAATAAAATTGGAATGAGTGGATTCGGTGTAGTAACGAATCCGTAATGAGAAATTTTATATTTTTCTTTAAAGTTTGCAAAATGTTGAAAAACAGTGAAATTAAAAGTGTTAGATTGTGTAATTATGTGATTATGATTGTTAAGAACATGATATAAGTGTTGTATAATGTTTTTATGAAGTTTATACTTCATGGGTAACGTTATTAATCAGTGTAATGATGTGAATTGGGAGAAAATGGGAGAAAATATGTGTTTGTTCGCGAATTTTAGATTCTGAAATTCCGCAGCCGCGCCGCGCCGGCTGCAAGGCGCGCCTGTCCGAAAATTTTGAATTTTTTTTTTGCTAAGTGTTGAAAAATTTTGAAATGTGTTTTGAGTCTAATGAACATGAACACATGTTGTATAAATATGATAAAATATTAATATGAGTTTAATAATTTATGTTATGTGATTAATTAATAAATTAATTACGTGACTTAAATTATTATTTGTAAAGGTTAAATAATGTGTTATAAAAATTAAGACATTATTTTAAATCTAATTAACATGATGACATGTTATGTATGTAATGAGTTATTAATACAAGTTAATAACTTAAGTTACGTGATTAATTAACGATTAATTAATCAACGTAAATCATTATTTGAAAACCTAATAATGAGTTTGAAGAATACTATTGTAAATCAATAATCATATCGAACTTGTGATTAATTGATATTGTGAATGTATTGATAGGTAAGAGTAATTAAAGAAGTGAGTAGTAATTGTAGCTTGCGCACGAGGCAAGTTTTCTATCCCTAACTTATTATTATTGTTGGGCAAGTTTTCTAAACTAAACTCTTTAAATTAAGCAATTGCTATGCTTAATTACTATTGTTGAGTAAATTTTTACTCTTGAATATCCAAGTTTAGAATTTTACATGAGATGCCATGATTCTTTTAAAAGTATCATTTAAGTGTACAATACTTATTCGATTGTATACCTCGAGAAGTTAATATTCAATTTGAATATCATTTATTGAGTTATCCAAACCAACTTTATTTGGTGCGGATTCTGATGTCAAACTGAGATGAACAACCCTAATATAGGGGATTAATGAAGATGCTTTAAGCGTTAAGATAATGTGCACAGTATCAGTACGAAGGGCTGATCTCCCTAAGTACGAGAAGTAAAGTCTATAGTCTTATGACTGTTAAAGGTTGGAAAGGTTAATATACTTGACAACCTAGACTCGGTTCAAGGTCTTAATGACCCTCAGAAGTAATTTGACTCTCGATTAATATTCTTGATTCAAAAGTTGAAAAGTAATTTGACTCTTGATTAATATTCTTGATTCAAATGTTGAGCTTTCTGTTATTCAGAATTCTTTCACTCGCATGTTATTATTCTGTTATATTTTTATACTTGCGGGCATTCGTGCTCACTCTTGCAGAATAACATTGCAGCTAATAATGAACGAAGTGATGTACCTTCTAGTAGCAAGGGCAAAGGAAAAGCTAACAAGTGTTGAGGACTTGTGATGATGTTAAGAATGTTAACGTTCAAAATTTATGTGTGATGACTTAAAACTTATTTATTTACGTTTCCGCAACAGAGATTTAAGGTTAAGTCTAACCTGGGATTTATAATGTATTATTATTTCAGATGATGTAAGATGATGATTTATTTATCTAATAAATGAATTTCATTATTTATGGGTAGATAGTTGTATGATATTGGAACAGTGAAAACCAAATCCTGTGGAAATTAAGATACTGAATTTGGGGGTGTCACATTAATTAAACTCCTTTAATTAATTTTCCACCTAATCTTATTAGGAATAAATGAGAGTACTAATATTAAATTAATTCCTAAACTCCTTTAGAAATTAAAATAATAATAATTATAATAATATTAATAAGACTCTTCTTATTAATTTATATTTAATATTTTCAAAATTTTAAATAATAAATATTAAGCTATTTAATTTATTCTATCACTATAGATTAAATTAATTACACTTAATGCATTATTACGATTCTGCAATTACCTTCTTAAATAATTATTCTTTCTTTTATGGTGTGACCTTTAGGTTCTACATATTAAACCGGTTGTGAATAAATCAATTAGAACAATTCTCATCTTATTTAAATAAATAAATTAAACTAATAATCTATTTAAATAAATAATATTTATTCTACAATAGGGATAAGCCTCCTTAGCGATCAACGACTTTCTAGATAATATAGATTTCAACATTAATCATAAAAGAATCTGTGAGTAAATAGTTACCGTACAATTCAATCCTTTCACCATACAATGTCCCAATTAAATATAAGACATGGAATTACTGTCAAGTCTTATTTTATTTAATTATATATATTTCGATTAGAAAATGCACAACTCCAAATAATGCAAATTAGAAACTCCTTTCTAATTTCATCTGCCTTGGCCAAGGACTACTAGGTTGTTATTTAACGAATCACATAGGACATATCTCTTCTTTTACTAGAAGTGGTAGATTCTTTATTAATCATTCATTATCTCCATATGTAACTCATTATACCCAAGCATACCCTTTGATATTCCCTAAGGGTCTTAAGAAATAAGTCAAAGTACAATTCATTACATACAAGATACTATAATGATCTCAAGTCTAAGGATCACTTGTACTACTATCACATTAGGAATTCCTATTGACAAACAAGTAAAACTCCATTATGTATTCCATAGCGAGTCACGTTCAGTGAACTTATTCTCCAATAATCACCTACATACTTGCTTTAGTGTCTCCACACAAATGATTATAAGATTAATCATCCTCATCCAATGAGCAAGCAACATATGTACCAATCTATCCGAATTTACTAATCCCCTTTTTAGTAATCCAATGATTGGGAACTATTTTAGTTTTAAGCTTTCAAAGAATTTAGATCTCATTAACAGGATCAACATCATGATTCTAAAAGTATTGCTTAAAACTATGAGTTATTTACATATTATAAAAACAGTATCATGTAGATAATTAAATGCCTTTAATAAATGAATACTTTTATTAATAAATAAATAAGATCGTCTCCAAAGTATATGCTTTATCATCATACATGATTGGCTTATATGCATACTACTTTTATAAATATCACTTACCTTTTACATTTATAAAAGCTCTTCACTATCAAAAGGGTGACTCCCCCAAATTCAGATACATGTACCTCGAATCTGGTGCTCACGTTCTAACTTATTCAATGTACTAATAACACATTCAGCGAAATAATAGAATAATTTACATTGATATAATATAAATATTCTCGTCCCAAATCTAGCAACTATGACTACTATACATACATAACTTAAATCGTAACATAACTTAATATATAATACTAATTAAGTCTTAATACAATATAAGGATAATATCCTAACATAGAAGAACATAACTAATCCATACCTCTGTCTTTGCCCTCGTGCCTTCCTGAGGGTTCGCACTGCTCTGCCTTAACTGAAATGTTTAAAGAAAGCAAGAATGAGTAACAATTTTGCTCAACAAGTAATATAACAATAAGGGTAAATTGGCATAATATAAAGTTCATAATATCAAGGTTATAATAACGATTGATAGCTCAAGAATCTAATTAAGGATGTTGTGAACAAAATAGATACCAATAGATTCCAAATCTATTATGTGAAGTCAATAAAGAACCACTACGGGTTGAGAAGTTATTATAGGATTCAAAGGTTTCAACAATTTCAAGTGAATGAATATTTAACACTGAGTGTCACTCTGGACCAAAAATCATTAAAAGATTTAAAGGATTTCAAATATTCTAAGTTAGTGAATATCGAACACTGAGTAGTCGCTATGGACCATGAACTTCTACTAGAATCACCAAAAATATTTCTGGTAACCCAAACAAGTACAAATAGGGGATCATCCTACCGTACCTGGTGTTATACATAACATACCCTGCTGTTGTCGGCACCCTGACTATATAGTATCCCCTTCTACGAGGGTTGTTCATCTCAACAAATTATAAAAGTTTGCACCAAAGCAATTGGTTTGGATCGCTTTCTAATTCATAGATATTGGTCTAGCCGAATCGAATGGCATAGACACTCTTTTTAACATACTTAGGAATAATTATTACATTCAACGTTCGCATCAAGATTCACAGAATCATTTCAAAGATGTAAGAATGATTGAAATCAAGCTTCGGAGTACGAATAATAATTTTCATGAATTTAGATAACAAAAGGATTATTCTATAGAACAATTTGCATATACGATCACAAGTGTACAAATATATATGGTTGATATAACAACAATTAGAAACTTGCACAATATATGAAGTTGTGTAAGTTAGAGAACTTGCTCAAAATGAGATAAGGTTTAGATACTTTCTTACATAAAGATCCATTTTATAAAATAAATGCAAAGGTTAGGGTACTTGCCTTTAGCGTAGATTACAGTTCTAAAGCTTAACGTCACTTAAATGTCCTATTATATCATAGTTATGCATATATACATATTCATTAGTTAAATGAGTTCGATAAGCAAACCAACAATCCCACATACCAATTATACACATGTTCTATCATGCTCATCATATGCATTAAGTCATATATTTGGCATACAATCAAACCACATATTTGCTTTTGTCTTTAAAAACTCTATTTAGCAACTTTGCCCAATGTTTTTGTTTAGCATGAAGAAGAAGATGATGATGGACAATGAAGAGAAGTTGTACTGCATTCCTATTCAAGTCACTCCACCCACCATCATTGCAATACACTGAGTTTGAGAAATGAAGAATAGGCTAGGCCAATGGCCTAGTATACGGTTGATACAAGCCTTTTTCACTTACTGTGTTGTCAAAATGGCTACTAGTTACACTAAGGTTAATTCATATAGGGCTCACAAGTGAAATTTTAATGAGTTAATATTATTAACTTGTGATAAATTAGGGGTATATATGCATATAATCATATAATTCATGTACATTGGGTTAGTCTAAATATAAATATAATTCATAGGGTACTAACACCCCGTTATTTCCCATAAAAATTATTATTTCAATTATACCCAAATATCACAATGATCATTAATATCAAACATTTATTTTCTAATACTTTATTTGTACACCCATCTAGTTAATAACCATTAGGAAAAATAGTTGGTAAGAAGAACTTACCAACTCCCACCAACTTAGTCCTTATTCATCATTAGCCCACATGGACTTTACATGATAACAAAAGAAGAGTAAAAATCAGCATTTTGTCTCCAATGAAGTGGAATTTTCGGTCATAGGGGTAGTATACATGCTTTCTATAATTTTATTCCATTTCTTGCACTAGGCTAGCTTATGTACACATGTATTTGCATATATATACAATTAGAAACATAAATTCCCCCCCCCCCCACATATATATATATACACACATATATATATATATATATATGTATACTCATCTTATAATATATACATATACATATTATCCTTAATATCCCATATTATATTTTATGTATGAAACAACTTTATTGTATTAAATACTTACATGACCACACCATACTTGTTATTGCACATAATAAATAATTAACTAAATATAATTTTCATAATTAGTCCATCACATTATTTAGTCATTTCTTCATTAATTTAATTAAACAATTATTTATTCCATCCTCATGCCACACTAGGCATATCACATAAGCATTAATCTAAGTTTTTATTTATTTATTTATCATTTCCACCATATTCCTTACTTACCATATACTTAATTCAATTAAAATTGAATCACCATATTTTAAGACACAAAAATATATAAATATTTAAACATCCTTATTTATGAAATTAAAAAAAAAAATCATGGGTATTACAAAAAGTCTAGCATCGGCGCTGCAGCGCCATGATCCTTTACAAAACCGGTGCTGGGGTGCAAATTTCCAGTACCTTTTCCCCCAAGCTGGCACTGCGGGAGCCCCATTTTATGCCTTGGCCGACAGTGCGGCGCCAGGCCAGATTCTTTGAAAATTTTTCTAAGTGTTGAATCATTTCATAATACTTACTTCCCGAACTCGTAACTTGTCCGTTATAACTCAGAACGAGTTCGTTCCAAAGTCATTTTCTTGCTTATCTTAAGTACTTCAACTTACCCTAAACAAAATATTTTTTTTGAATTTGTTAACGACTCTTTTTATTTATTTAAAATTTGTCGTTCGTTCAATATTCGTTCTTTAACGTTTTTCATTCGTTCGTTTGTAATTCGTTCATCCGATGTCCAAATTCGTCCGTTGTTGAGTCTATGACTCATACATTCCATAGTCTAATGAAACCCGCATTTTTCAAGAACATTTACATCGTTCCAATTTCGTTCAAAAATTATAGTTAACTACGATTTCAACGGTTAATGTCTTTTACTAAAAATTTTGTCATAACTTCTTTATAGCATATTTTTACTCCATTCCAAATGGAAAAATTCCATCATTCATTCATCTATCATCCTAACCAAGCATATAACACCTAACTTATACGCGATGGTTTTAAACTTGTCCATCGACAACATGCTCTAAGTTTTTCATGATTTCTTCATTAAGTTCTTAATCATTGATTATGATTTCACTTGTTAGGCATTATTTAGTGTTTTAAGTCCACTATTATCTATCCTTATTCCATCGAATCATACATACACCACCATTAACATTTCTCTACAAATCTAAAATGAAGATAGATGAAGATTATTGTTTAAAATCTTTTACATCTTGTTGTTCTTGGTTTGTGAAATAAAATAGCTAGCTTCTCACTTCCTCTTCCTTGCCAAATCTGAAATCTCTCTCTCTCTCTCAATATGGTAGAGCTTTCTCTTTGAATGTTTGTGAATTTGGTAAAGAAGAAAATGAGACTAAAACTTGCCTTTTATAGAATTTCAAGAGTTAGGGTATTTAGGTCATTAAGATAACTTTCATTTGCTTACAAGTTGGTCACTTAGGGTATGGTCTTGCATGGTCAAAGCCCCCAAGTTTCCAATCTAACACAACACCCCTTCATCATCCACCATCCAGTTCCATCTAAACCATCAAAATAACTTTTGAGTCATCAAACACTATTCACACCTCCTCACTTTATTAAAGCAAAAATGATCTTCACCAAGCTTCCCAAGGAAGCTTGGCCGGCTATGGTGGGTTGGTGGGGCCCTCATGGGTTGCCCCAACCCATTTCATTTCACCTGTGACCCATGATTCGACCCACAGGTTTTGGATCTTGGTTTGGGCTTATGTTTAATTTAAATTGGGCCAAACATTGGGCTTGAATTAACTTTCCTTTGGGCTTTGATTTAATTAACCATTTGGCCTCCTTAATCCATTTAGGCTTGATAAAGTCTAAGTCCATTAAAAAATAGTCAACCTTAACTTTTGTTGGCCAAGACTTTGACTTTTCATATTCTTACCGTATAATTCTCGTATTCACTTCGTATAATAATCGTATTATACGTCGTATTATTCTTTATATTATACTTGTATAATACATCGTATTATACTTGTATTCTTCTCGTATAATAATAATTCTTATTATACTTAATCATTCTTTTTCATTAATTTTCACTTTCCCGAACATCTTGAAATTGAGTATGCAATCGAAAATTATGTTTTCCATTTCTGAATTTTATTTGATAATCCATCCTTCCTCAGAATTATAACATTATGCGTTCTTCGGAGAATCAAAAATAATTCCCGAACAGTTTTGGATGAGTAGTGATTTTACAGAAATTCCTCAAAAAACATATAATTTCGTCTTAGAAATTCATACCATTTAATTCTAGCATATAGCCAGAATCCTAACATCATACAATCATCCTATGTTAGAAAATGACCTTTAAACACATTACAAAGAAATAATCCATATAATCTCATTTTATTCAATATAATTAAATAAAACTTGTTTACATTAAATTATGATTTTCTCAGTCGTTACATTCTTCCCCCCTTATAAGGATACTGTTCCCAGAATCTCGATACAAGTTAGTCAAATAAACGAGAATAATTTTTCTTCATTGTATCTTCGAGTTCCCACATTACTTCTTTGGCATTGTGGTTCCTCCATACCACCTTCACAGAAGGTATAACTTTACTTCTTAAGACTTGCTCCTTCCTATATATAATTTGAATCAAAATTTCTTCATACTTTAAGTCTTTCTCAACCTGTATAGGTTCATACTCTATTACGTGCTTATAATCTGGCTTATTAGGGCGTAATACTATAACGCACCCAAATCCGAGTACTTTCAAACCCAAGTTCGGTGCTACATGGTGCTACAACATCTACACGTTTTTAACTATATAAGCCTAAAGACACGAATGTAACCTCTATATTATTACATCATATTCGTTCAATCCCAGTTTCTGTAACCATTACATGTTCTTATCATAATAATTGACATTATATAATAATATTAATCTATTCAAGATCTTCTATCCATCTTCATCTTCCTTCTTCTATCCTTAATGAGTTCTTCAATACATTTGTCCTAACTGAAATCATATAGTTTAAGCAAGGATGAGCATTAAATTGCCCAACAAGTATAGCATTTCAACAACAAAATCTATAGTCATATGATTTCATTTAGCAACTGAATAATAATTGTGAATTAATTCGAATAAGCTAGAATAATACACATAATAAACCAGAATAAAACTTTTCATTATTCTAAAACATTTTTGAAAAGACATAATGGTCATTTGAATAAGATGGTCGTCGGACCAAAAAATATGTTCTTTTTCCATTATTTCATTAAAAAGATTAACATAGTCGTTAAGACCATAAATCCAATATCATTTACAAGTACATCAAGGGGATCAGTCTGTAGTACCCTATGTTGTACAACACTCATCCGTTAAACATATTTATGTTTAAATTTTGACACCATGCATGTCAGTTGAAAACTCTACTAAATACATTTGTTTGATTAAGTTCAAACCTACCTTTGAATAAATACTAATCAATTGGCATTAGATATCTTAGCTTTTCATAATTAACTTTGTTTATTTAAGTTCAAACTTACCTTTGAATCAATACCAAAGCAATTGGCGTTAGATAGCTTAACTTTTCACAAATAACATTTTAAAAGATTTATTAATAAATCCATAAAATGTTTTAGCATTTGTCTAGCCAAACAATGGCAACGACATTTTCTTAAACAGATTATATCATAACATCGCTTGAATACTTATACAAATACTACAAGATTTGCATAAGCAGGGAGTTCACACAATCATAAAAGAGTTGTGGTTATTTTATTTTAAAACACCACATAGGTTTCATAAGAACATAATAAAATGAAGTAAACACTTGCTCAAATAAATTAGAGTAAGTTTAGGAAACTTGCCTCAAGTTTTCTTCTATAAGTTTATGCTAACTTGTCCATCAAACTGTCTACACAATTACAATTTCCTATACATACCAATTAAGCACATACTTGATGTCAAATATTGTATTATATTAACTTCAATTCTTACTTTACATGTTCGTTTCATTAGACTCGGAATACTTTTCAAGTTTATTATTACTTGTTATAATATTTTGGCGTTCATTTGCCATGCTTCCATTACAAATTTCGTAAACGCTCAAGTCATATGCCTTTACATATGCTCAACATCATCTCGACATCTTTTATAACACTTGTTGATTTAGTTAAGTGTTTTACGTCAACTTTCCTTACTATCGTATTCATTCATTTCATTAGACTGAAGTTATACTTCGAGTTTATTATCATTCGTACTTACGATAATATTAATGAAATCGAACTTCATTCAGTTCATTTTATTCATTATAGTTTCCTAACGTGTATACATTGTACTTCCACCTTTGTTACGTAAACATTCAAACCTTATATGCATACGTACATCAAACATGTCCGTTCTATACGTATACTAAATTGTTGCTTTGTTTACATTATTTTACATTTACTATCGTTCGATCTTAATCCACATTCAACCTTAAATAAGGTTTTAATCACTTGTTATTGTGATACATTAGTTGAACATTTATGTTCTTAATTGCTCTTTACAATTCCCTTCTTTCTGCTTTCAAAAACAAAATTTTTTGCATGACGACCCGGCGCTGCGGCGCCGGTTCTGGGAAAATGTTTCCCAAATTCAATCTTTGTACAATTGATCATGGAGCTCATTTCATAAACCCATAACTTCATCGTCCCATTTTGGAATGAATCCGTTCTTGAGCCTAATCCTAACTTTCACAACATACTTCAAATCAATCTGAACAGAACTAATTTTTGAATTCATTAACTAGCCTATTCGTCGGCTTGAAAATCCTATGATGTTCACTTTCTAAACCTAGCGTTCTTGACATTCATTCGTCCGTTCTTCGTAATTTACTCATCCTAACCCGGATTGAGTTTGTTCTTGATTCCACGACTTATATTTTCTGTGTTCTACAATGTTTTTATGAAACCTCAATTAATCGGATTAATTATCTTATATCATAACTTCGTTTGGAAGTCATAACAAACCATATTAACGTCTTTTACTCAGATTTTCGTCATAACTTCGTTATAGCTTGTTCTTAATTAATTTAACATGAAATTTTGAAATCTAATTACGAATGATGCTTTTAAACTTTGTCCATCAACAACATCCTACGGATGGTTTTTAATTTGTCCATCAACAACTTTTACTACATTCTTCGTTCGTTCTTTATTTTGAACACATAAATTAATGTTTTGAATCCGCTAATTCTTCCTTATTTCTTCATGACAATCATATGATTCCAACGAATCATCCAACTGATGGGTTTGTATGAAATTGTGGGCGTAATCAAATTACAAAAGTTAGCAAAAATATGATATATTAGAGTTTAACATTTTCTACAAAACCATTACCCGGTACATCCTTTATACAAATTATTAATTTAAAACGATAAATAAGAAGTTATGGAATCATAACCTTATAGAACTGAGCTTCCACAGGTATGAGTTCAACTCCTTATTCTTCGTGATCTCCTTGAATTTTTGGGTTAGATTCTTCCTTTGATCAACGTTAGCCACCCAAGTGTTTGCCCTCTAGAGATGATCCACCAAGGAAAATGAATTATTCAAGAAGGAGGGTGGTTACCTAAACCCTAGTTTTCTATCCTCTATAGAAAAGGAGTACTCTCCAACAATTGGAATTTCATCAATTGATATCTAACATAAGACTTCTCTTATATAGATATTGGTCAACCCTTCAAATCCTATTAGAAATAGGGTCTCTTTTAATTTAATTAAACTCCTTTAATTAATTAGGTTTCCCAATATGACGAAAAGGGAAATTCCACGAAGACCCTTGGTATTCATCTCAGAGCCTTGTCCGGGGATCAACAAATCAAACTGCAGAAAAACTGCGCAAGAATTGTGCAAAACTGCCAAAAACTATCATTTTTCGAAGTTCGGGTATTGACCGAAGCAGTTTCCCCCGTTGGCTCAGCCCCAGCGAAGTTCGGGTACTGACCAAAGCAGTTTCAGCCGTTGGCTCAGCCCCAACAAAGTTTGGGTACTAACCGAGGTAGTTTCAGCCGTTGGCTCAGCCCCAGCGAAAGTTCGGGTACTGACCGAAGCAGTTTTAGCCGTTGGCTCAGCCCTAGCGAAGTTCGGGTACTGACCGAAGCAGTTTCAGCCGTTGGCTCAGCCCCAGCAAGGTTCGGGTACTGATCGAAGCAGTTTCAGTCGTTGGCTCAGCCCTAGCGAAGTTCGGGTACTGACAAAAATAGTTTCAGCTGTTGGCTGAGCCCCAGTGAAGTTTGGGTACAGAACGAAATACAGTCCAACCATTGACTCAACCCCAATGATGTTTCAACTGTCGGCTCAACCCCAACCAAGCAATAGAAGGGATCCGGTGACGGAAGTAATTATAATAATCCATCATAAAGGATGGAATCTGTTATACACATCCTCAAAGAGATCATTGAGGTAGTATCAATCAGATAAACCTCAATCAGAATCTACAAAGCAATCGTGGAGAACATAATCCCCAGCAGATCTAGACGTGGACAATCTGTGATATCTCATCTTTGACAATCTTATCCCCATCAGAATCCAATAGGTTATCGTGAATGATGTCATCCCCAGCAAGAAGTGACAAAAATTAGTTTGCGGTAACTTCCCAACAACATCAATGGCTGTACATGACAACGTTATCCCTAGCAGAGTGATAACGTAAGCAGCTAGCAGAAGCCCCATTCTACTCAAAGACGCCCAGCCTTCGAAGCAGCGCTGGCACTTTTTATTTCCATTGTCTACTAATCTTTATCCTGTCCATGCCATTACATTTCATGGACATGATAAAGAAGGGCATCTGTAGACACTCAAAATTTTTCTTGCCCAATACTAACATTATAGGAGGGCAAAACCGTCAATCAATTCAAATCCGACCACAAATGCCAGTCCTTCAATTCAAATCGGCCGCCAATGCCGGTCCTTAAATCCAAATCCGATCCCCAATATCGGTAACCTAAATTCGATCGCCAATATCGGTACTTCAGTCAGCTCTGATCTCCAATCGGACCGTCTATCCATCTCCAATCTCCAATCGAACTAGCAATCCAGCTCCGATTTCCAATCGGACAATATATCCAGCTTCGATCTCCAATCGGACAGTCAGATCATCCCCGATCTCAATATCGGGCCATCAAATTAACTTCGATCTCCAATCGGGCCATCAAATCAATCCCAATCTCAATATCGGGCCATCAGATCAATCCTAATCTCCAATCAGATCGTCAGGTCAAACCCCGATCTCAATATCGAGCCTTCAAATCAACCTCGGCAGCAACTCGAAAGATTCCAATCAGCCCCGGCAGCAACTCGGGAGATACCAATCAACCCCGGTCTCAACCCGGGAAGTCAAGACAACCTTGACATCAACTCAAGACAAGTCAAATCATCCCCGATCTCAGCCTGGGAAGTACAGATCAGCCTCATCATCAAACCGGGAAGTGCAGTTCAGCCCTAAAGACAATCTTGGGAAGCCAGTTCCATTAAAGGCTGTGCAGGCACCACAGGCAACCCCGGGAGGGGAAAAACGGTTATTTTATCCAACTCTCAAAATATTCGGTCAAACTCAAGCCGAATTAATGCCATCAAAGTCAGAATGAACCACAACAACGATCCCGAGTGCCAATAGCGCAAGACAGCTCAACGGACAAACTGCGGGGAATCGAAGACCTGGTTATGAACTCGTCTTCTCGGACCCGGAAAATGTTTTATCCCATGTCATTGCGACACTCTCGGTAAGGGCTTTCCGAAAAAGTATCACATGCCTCAAATGGATGCTCCGATCAAAAGTGTGAAAGTTCTGACTTCGACTACGCGTTGTCCAGAGTGCACGTACTTCGAGATGATAGAACCCAACATTGCGGGCCCCACTTGGGGAGCCACACCTCTATCTGCGGTAGCCGTAGGTAGAGCTAAGACTCCCTGGCCTATAAATAAACGTGCACTCCCCTTCATTTTCAAGTTTTTGAAACGCAGCGAAGCTCTGCCCGTCTGATTTTTTGACTTTTACACCTCTTCCAAACCCAAATATTTTCACTCCAACACGTAGATATACCCATATACTACCACATATTAGAAAATAACCGATAGATTTGGACGTATAAAGCCTATGATTTGGCAAAAAGCCCTTATTGCAGTCCATTGTAAGTATTTTTACTATCAGAAAGTCAATACTACTACGTTGCACTATTTTCCACTTGCACAGGAAGTTTCATCTTCTAAATATGCCCAAAACTTAGTTCCGTGGCCGTTTTCGTCAAAATTTGGTACATTTCTGTACATAAAAGCAAATTTTTGCATTTCTACAATTCGAATTGACGATCCATCGACTCCAGCAGCTTCAATGCGCTAGCACACACATTTTTGGCAACTCCGCTGGACTGGGTTGTCTTCCCAGTCCGGGTTTGGCCCTTTTTATATATATTTAACTGTAAATGTACTAACATTTCAATTTTGTTAAGCGCGAATGTCAAATCCGTGGTAGTTTACCGCTTTTATATATATTTACGCATATATAAACGAATTTCACCATCACTGGTATTCATATCAGTCCTGGTTGACTACATTTCTATCAATATATATATATATATTTTTAGTCCGGCCTGGATTACTTCAGTGACCATTTTACTGCTTTTGCACACTTCGCCATACTGAGTGCTCTCCCTAGTCACTGGTTGACTATTTTTTTGTCAATTTTAATTCCAGTATGGGCACAGGCGTGAAAACCCGTCGCCCTTATTACTGTTTTTCTATATATATATATATATATATATATATATTTTATTTCTGTCACAACCTGAATTATTTCGTGACTATTTACAGTTCTTTTATATAAGTATATATATTTCAATTCCAGTCCGGGCTTGCGAGTGAAAACCCATCGCCCTTTTACAGCTTTTGTATATATATAATTATATATATATTGCTCTACTAAATTTATTCAACTGCTGCATTTAACATTCATTTGTATATGAATCTGCACTAACATATCTTCGGGCGGACTAGATTTATCCAAATCTCGCCAATTCTAGCTTTCAAGGGTTCAAACAGGTCCCGATAGAACCTGGAAGCTATAATGGCTGAGATTCCTTTAAATCTAGTTATTTTTATAGTTTCAGCTTTGAAAGCAAACTCGCGTCCCTTAGATCGCTATCTAGTGGGAACGACCCGCTTTGGCCTTTCGTAGCCAGGATTTATTGATGAATTCTTGGTTCCATTGCGACGTGATGATGTATATATATCCATTTCTGTGCAAATTTGAACTGTGCAGGTTTATGGGCTACTTATATGTGAGCCTAGGAATCGTGGGATTCACGATCTAATCAATCGAGATCTGATTCCCATGATGGACAAACTCCAGTTTACAGATGTACCCTGCCAGTTTTTTCTATAAAATGTACATACACAGACCATAAAACGGTTATCCGGATTTAAGGTCTCATCATAATGAAATGTTAATTATCGTGTCAGTGTCCCTCTGATGATTTTCATACCCATGAGGATACCGACACTTGTCTATTTTTGTGGTCGAGGATGCTTTGCAGCCCGGCAAATCACTATTCACATGCAGCCTTAAGGCTATAAAGATAAAAAAATTGAAAGTAGCGATCTACTTTAATTCCTATGACAGCGTAAGGGTTTGATAAATCAGCTTTCAAAACATCATTGGCAGCGTAAGGGTTTGATAAACCAGCTTTCAAAACAAAGAAAAGCTTTTGTAAATCAAATTAAATGCTTTTGCAAATCAAATCAAAGACTGATTTTCAAATCAATTCAAACCATTCGTATATAGGCTTAACGAAGTTTGTCAAAGCTTTCAATCAATCAAATCAATAGGCCCAATTTTCAAACAGCATTCAGTCACGCATTCACAATTTTAAGGAAAATATTGAAAAGATGCGGTACCGTGTTTACACAGGAGTCGTGGGGGTGCCTAACACCTTCCCCACACTTAACCAAGCCCTCAAACTTAAAACTCCGATTTCAAAGATCAAGTTTCGACAGTGTCCAGCAATTGGGTCTCTTTTCAAATCAAACTCGGTTGAGTTGGTACAACCATTCTCAAATCTACCAACTGGCGACTCTGTTAAAACATTCAAATCGTCGACATAAATACATGTTGGCCTCTTTCCTAAAAAACCCTTCAAAATCTTTTTTCTAAATAAAAAAGAGTGGGGGTAGAGAGAACTTAGGAAGATCGATTTGAGAAAACTCGGGTTATGAACCGGCCCGCGGGATTGTTAAATCTTCCAACCCTAATTTATAAGCAAATCCTAATTTAAGATATAACTATGTAAATATATATGAAAGATATTATAAGCAAACCTTAATTTAAGATTTTATCTAAATAAGGAACCCTAACCCTAATTATTATAATAAATGGGAATTATAACATAATACATTGATAATGATATAAAGGATTATGAATATTTACATATATTAATTTAATATGAGGTATTAAAGATTTAATTACAAAAGATTTCTAGAAAAACCCTAATTAAGGATTAGGAAACCCTAACCCTAATTATAAAACCCTAATTGCAATTATAAACCCTAACTCTAAATTAACCAACCCTAATTGTTCAATCTTGTTTTTAATTTTCTAAAGAGAATATGAAATGACTAAATTGCCCTTAGATTTAAGTAAGAAATTACCAAAATACCCTTAGTACATGTAAAATAACTAAAATTCCCTTATTTGTTTTGTTTTTAAATGAGATAAGCACAAATCTTTTACTTGGCAAGTAAAAGATTTGCCCTATGCTAAGCTTACCACAATTGCTTGACAACACAACCTACTCAATTAATAACATAGGCTTACTTGTCAAAAGAGTAGGAAACTTAGATTTTTTTACCCCACTTGGAGTTTTCATATAAGGCTAGGTTATAAGAACACAAGGCCATAAAATTTCTACTTAACATACATAGCCAACAGACTCACAAACAACACTCAGCAATCCAGAAACAGAATCAGAAAGAGAAGAACCAAAAAGTGCTCAGAAACCTAACCCTAGCTTGAATCTTAATTCTGAAAATTATATTGTTGTTGTTATTGTTTGCTAAAACATGGATCTATAACACTTAAAAGCATCAAAATAGAGATTTAAGCAAATCTGCCAAAATTGAAAAATAGGGTCTGACAATGAATGTCAGCCCTCGTTGATCGCTACCTGCTTGTTGTTTCGGTGTGTTTAAAGTTTGTAGTGATAGCTTGCAGTGTTGTTAATGGACTGGAAGTGGTATAATGGACATCAGATAAGTAGGTTGGTAGATATCAACGATCAAAACCCGTTGACCAACATTGACCGCACGTTTTCTGGGTAACCCAGAAAACGTATGAACACGCCTAACAGTCACGTTTGACCGCCTTGATCTCTCCCCTGCCAGGTTGTTTGGGTGTTAGTTGTTAGTTAGATTATACCTTGACATGAGGACTACACAACCATAGCACTTTCGAGCCTTAGAATAACACTGATCGGAAAGTATAGACGGTCAAAATGCGTTGACTGTCCAGTTTGGCTTTCTGGGTAACCCAGAAATGCTTAAGCAGTGTCTGACATGTTTTTTAGGAGTGTAGATCTTGACGGTTGGTGATACCCAGACTCTGTTAGTGGTACCTTGTTGTAACCTGACAGTTACTCTATAATAATCAACCACTAAAACACCTAAATCATAAACAACCTGCTCGATATAAGGCCAAAAAGGTCGTTGATCGGCGTTGACTCTTTATTTCTGGGTAACCCATAAATGAAGAACATCATTTGTGGGGTGGTTTGACCAGCCATATAATTTTGTATAGATAGTTGTTAGGCAGTGCAATGACCATAGATGAGTAGTCCTACACTAACACTACAATCTGATCAAACCTAACAGCCCAGAAACTAAATGGATTGCCAGCAAAATTCGGTCAAACGTAGCCCCTGCGTGTTGACCGGCGTGATCTTAGCCCAGCCAAGAACACCTATAGCGACGGATGGAAAAATTAAAATTAATTAAAATAATTAAATAAATAAAAATAAATACTAAATAATTAATAAAAAATTTAAAAAAATTATTTTTAATTATAATAAATAATTTTTAATATTTTGACATAAAATTTTATTAATATTTAATTTATTTAAATATTAATAATAATAAAAGTAATTAAGAATAAATTACTTAAAAATAATATTAATGATTTAAAAATTATTTTAAATAATAATAAATTATTTAAAAATGATATTAATGATTTAAAAATCATTATTAATAAAAATAAATTATTTAAAAATAATATTGATGATTTAAAAATCATTTTAAATGGTTATTAAATATTTAAAAATAATATTAATAATCTAAAAGCCATTTTAAATGATATTAAATTATTTAAAAATTATTTTGAGCATTTGAAAATTATTATAAATAATAACTAAAATATCTAAACAAGATATTAAAACTTTTAAATAAAGTTATTGAAAAACTAATTCGATAGTTATTTAATAAAGCTATAAAATATCGAACAGACTCTAAAATCAGCTCAGACACTAATAGTTTAATTAGAACTTAATTGTTATCATTTTTAATGACTGTTATAACATATATAGGTTGCGAGTATACTTTTAAATAGCTTAAGTAGCCGATCTTGATAAATGCAAGTTTTTCTAATTTTATTTAATTTTAATATTAAATGTAAGTCTTGTATATTGATATAAGAAATTGTTTTAAATATTATTCGTGATATCTATGATTTGAAAAAGGTTATGACTTATTGTTCAAGCATAACCAAGACACATGAACTGTTATTTGTGTAAATTATTTTTGATTTGATATCACAGCATAGACTGTGGTGAAACCAATCTTGTTTGGTACAGATATATATACTGATACTATCAATGACCGACAGTTTTACACTGACCAGGTAGTTATTAATGACCGGCAGTTTTATACTGACCGGGTAGTTGGGGTAGGATGATATGCATACTCCTAGATGGTGTTGTTAACCGAATCAACCAGGGTTGCTAAGTCTATATGATTGATAAAAACTTATAATATGTGGGGTTTGGCAGATCAAGCCTCAGTATATATATGTGGAAAATACTCTTAACTATATGTTCCTGCAATTCAGATATTGTGTGAGTATAAACTGTAAATCTTTAAAACTTGATGAGCCTTTTAGAGCTCATCCTTGCAATTATTATTTTCCTTTGTAGCTGCATCTCACACTCCAGGAAGTTTAGAAAATCATAAATATGGGTAGAGAGTAACTTTATAACAAAGGTTTTGTTGTAGTAAAACTACATTGTAATTAGTAATATGTTGATTAATGGTTGAACCTTATGTAACCGGATATTATTATGTTGTTGGTTTACTAGTTGAATAGTTTTGCATTATTAATAGTGAATAGTATCAAGTACAGTATCTATATGAACTATAAATCTGAATGAGGGTGTTGAATGATCTTGGGAGTTCTGTAAGCACTGAGGTCGCCCCTCAGTTCAAAGAACAATCTTATCATTTGTACTGTGAATGTCAGATAGATAGAAATTATTGATATGCAAGAAAAATCTGTAAGATCATAAATCTATACATCTAAGTGAGGGTATCCAGATATGGTAATTGTTCTGACGAGAACTCTTAACTAATTGGGATATTGTGAATTTTGAATTTATAGAATTTATTATTTTATAGAATATTTACGTGAGCACCAAATCTGCTACAGGAAATGTAGAGAATTTGGGGGCGTTAAACCACCTGCGGCTGCCGCACCTCTACCTGCGGCTCCCCAGGGTGGGTCCCACTCCCCCGGGGTCGGTTCGATTCTATTTAAAATGGAGTTTCTATGTGCTGCCAAGTCAAATCTGAAGAAAAATCGCTACGCGATTGAGCGGTTTGTCCTGAAATCCTGCGTTTAAGCAGCGTAATCTTGACAGAAAGAGGGACTCTCTAGAAACCCTTGGTATTCAACCCGAAGTTATATCCGGGGATCAAAAATAAAAAATTACGCAAAATTACCGAAAAACTATGCAAAACTACCGAAAATTGCCACTTTCAAAGCGTCGGGTACAGACCGAGTTCAATCCAGCCGTTGGCTTCAATCCAACAACACAAAGTTTTGGGTACAGACCGAGTTCAATCCAGCCATTGGCTTCAATCCAACAAATTTTTGGGTACAGACCGAATCCAATTCAGCCGTTGGTTTAGCCCTAATGAAGTATCGGGTACAGACCTAATCCAATTCAGCCGTTGGTTCAGCCCCAGTGAAGTATCGGGTATAGACCGAATCCAAATCAGCTGTTGGTTCAGCCTCAGCAAAGTATCGGGTACAAACTAAATTCAATTCAGCAGTTGGTTTAGCCCCAGCAAAGTATTGGGTACAGATCGAATCCAATTCAGTCGTTGGTTTAGCCCGAGCGAAGTATCGGGTACAGATCGAATCCAATTCAGCCGTTGGTTCAGCCCTAACAAAGTATCGGGTACAGATCGAATCCAATTCAGCCGTTAGTTCATCCCGAATAAAGTATCGGGTACAGACTGAATCCAATTCAGTCGTTGGTTCAACCCCAACGAAGTATTGGGTACATACCGAGTTCAATTTAGCCGTTGGTTCAGCCCCAGCGAAGTATCGGGTATAGACTGAATCCAATTCAGTCGTTGCTTCAGCCCCAACGAAGTATCAGGTATAGACCGAATCCAATTTAGCCTTTGGTTCAGCCCCAACAAAGTATCGGGTACAGACCGAATCCAATTCAGCCGTTGGTTCTGTCCCAGCGAAGTATCGGGTATAGACCGAATCCAATTCAGCTGTTGGTTCAGCCTCAACAAAGTATCAGTTAAAGACCGAATCCAATCAGCCGTTGGTTTATCCCCAACAAAGTTTCGAGTACAGACCGAGTCCAATTCAGCCGTTGGTTCAGCCCCAGCGAAGTATCAGGATTAGACCGAGTTTAATTCAGCCGTTGGTTCAGCCCCAGCGACGTCTTAGCCGTTGGAACAACCTCCGCGAAGCATCAGAAGTGATCCGGTGACGGGAACCATATAATAGTCCATCTCCGATAATGGAATCTGTTATACACATCCTCAAAAGGTGCACGAAAGAGAATTGGATATTCAACCGTATATTGCCAAATAACGGCATAAACTTTCATCAAGATGGACATTGGAAGTCTCCATGAAGGAGACTTGATAATTGAGAAATGTCCCCAACAGAGGAGCCTTTAGAAATGTGCAACAACACCAGCCGAAAGGAAATTAGCCCTACAAAGAGTACCGTCGAACAGGGAAACCATTGGTCTCAAACCAAGGTAGCATCAGTAGTATCATCCCTATCTAAATCAATGAAGCTATCGCAGAGAACGTCATCCCCAGCAGAAAATGACGAAAATAGTTCGTGGTAGCCTGATATTGACATCCCCAGCAGAAATGTAGAAAACATTTCAGTTTATCATCATCAAACAAACATCGACAACACCGATGGGAATCAAACCGTTGGTATCAGCCCCAACACAAGCACCGATAAAGGTAAACAATTTACAATGCGATCTACGATGCGATTTTTGAAAAAATTTGCGATGCGATTGGCGAAGCGATTTGCGATGCGATTGGCGATGTGAAGTGCGACCTGCTATCTGCAAAAATATTACAACATTCATTACATTGCGTCATTGATATCTTTGCATTTCAAGTGTCTAGCAATCAGTATCCTGCTCATTCCATTACATTGCATAAGCATGATAAAGAGGGGCATCTGTAGACACTCGAAATTTCCTGCCCCGATACTAACACTGTAGAAGGGTAAAACTATCTTTTTAAATCAACTTCAATCTCTAATTGAACAATAAGATCAACCATGATCTCAATATCGAACCATCAAATCAACCCCAATCTCAATATCAGGCCATTAAATCAACTATGATCTCCAATCGGATCGTCAGATGAACCCCGATCTTAGTATCGGGCCACTAAATCAACTCTGATCTCCAATCGAAATGTCAGATCAACCCTGATCTCAATAGCGGTCCATCAAATCAACTCCGATCTCCAATCGGACCATCAAATCAACTTTGATCTCAATATCGAGCTGTCAAATCAACTCTGATCTCCAATCGGACTGTCAGATCAACCCCGATCTCAATATCGGTCAATTAAATCAACTCCGATCTCAATATTTGGCCATTAAATCAAACCCGATCTCAATATCGGGCAATCAAATCAACTCTAATCTCCAATTGAACCATCAGATCAAACTCGATCTCAATATCGGGCCATCAAATCAACTCCGATCTCCAATCGGACCGTCAGATCCCGATCTCAATATTGAGTCTTTCAAATCAACCCTATTCACCAATACTGGGACAACCAAAGCCTTGAAAACCAGTCTCAGGATGTTAACTCAGCCCCGATCTCAACCTGGGAGGTACAGATCAGCCCCGATCTCAGCCTGGGGGGTACAGGTCAACCCCGGTCGCAACTTGGGAAGTCAAGTCAACTTCAGGAATGAACCTGAAGCTCCAAAACATCTCTAGAAGATAATCTGGAATGACTAAGTCAACTTCAGAGATTACACTGAGGACAAACAGACTCGAATGTGATCCAAGTCTTGGAAACAACTCCCGAAAGTCAACCAAAGGCCATGCCGACACTGAAGACAACCCTGAGAGGGGTAAAATGGTCATTTTACCAACCCCAAGCTGATTCAGTCAAACGTAAGCTGAATTGATGCCACCAAGGTCAGAACGAACCATAACGACGATCCCGAGTGCAAATAGCGCAAGACAGCTCAACGGACAAACTATGGGGAATCGAAGACCGGATTATGAACCAATCTTCTTGGACCCAAAAAATGTTTTATCCCATGTCATTGTGACACTCTCGGCGAGGGCTTTCCGAAAAGGTATCGCACGCCCTAAACGGACGCTCTGATCAAAAGTTAGAAAGTTTTGACTTTGACCTCACATTGCTCGAAGTGCACGTACTTCGAGATGACTCAACCAGACACATGGGACCCACCAGGGGAGTCGTACCTCTACTTGCGATAGCAACAGGTAGAGCTGAGGCTCCCTGGCCTATAAATAAACAGTGCACCCCCCTCATTTTAAAAAAGAAAAAACGCATCGAACATCTGTCTGTTTGATTTTTTGACTTTTTCACCTCTTCTAAACCCAAATTTTTTACTCTAACACGTAGATATACCCACTTACTACCACATATCAGAAAATAACCGGTATATTCTGACATTTAGAGCCTACGATTTGCCAAAAAGCCCGTGTAGTAGTCCATTATAAGTATTTTTACGGTCAGAAAGTGATTCCTACTTCTTTGCACTGTGTTGCAGTTGTATATCAAATTTTGTTTTCTAAATATGCCCAGAACTTAGTTCCGTGGCCGTTTTCGTCAAAATTTGGTACATTTTTGTACATAAACTTAATTTCTGGCATTTTTACAACTCGGATTGACGATCCGACAGCTCTAACAGCTTTAGTGCACTAGCACCTTTATTTTAAGCAACTTCGCCGGACTGGGTTCTCTTCCCAGTCTGGGTTTAGATTTTTTTTCGTGCTTATTTAACTATATATATACTAACTTTTCAATTCTATCAAGTCCAAATGTCAAATCTGAGGTAGTTTACTGCTTTTATATATATTTATGCATATATAAGCAGCCTTCACCATCACTAGGTTCTCTTCCCAGTCTTGGTTGACTACATTTCTGTTAATATATATATATATATATATATATATATATATATATATATTTATATATTTCTGTCTGGCCTTGATTATTCTGTGGCCTTTATACTGTTTTTGCACACTTCACCATTAATGGGTTATCTTCTCAGTCCCTAGTTGACTACATTTCTGTACATTTACATTTTAGTTCGGCCTGGATTATTCTGTGGCCTTTTTACTGCTTTTATATATAAATATGCATATATAAGCAGTCTTCACCACCACTGGGTTCTCTTCCTAGTCTTGGTTGACTACTTTTCTGTCAATATATATATATATATATATATATATATATATATATATATTTCAATTCTAGTCCGGGCACCGGTGTGAAAACCCATCGCCCTTTATAGCTTTTGTATATATAATTGTGTATATATCTTGGCTTTACTTACTTTTCATTAAATTAATGCTTTAAATATTCATTTGATATGAATCGACATTTTTTAGTCACAAAAGTAACCTCAGCGTCCCTTAGATCGCTATCTAGTGGGAACGAGACGCTTCGGCCAGGTGCGAACCAGGATTTACTGATGAATCCTCGATTCTGGAAATATTGGGATATATACCTGTTTCTGTACAAATTTGAACTGTGCAGGTTTATTGGCTACTCTCATGTGAGCCTAGGAATCGTGGAATTTATGATCAAATCGATCAAAATCTGATTCCCAAGATGGACAAACTCTGCTTTACGAATGTACCCTGTCAATTTTTTTGTAAAATGTACATACAAAGACCTTAAAACGGTTATTCGAATTTAAGGTCTCAACATAGTGAAAAATTTGGTTTGTAGTATCAGAGTCCCTCCGATGGCTATTATGCCCATGAGGAGACCGACACTGGTATTTATTTTTGTGGTCGAGGATGCTTCGCAGCCCGACAATCACCATTCAAACTGAGCCTTAAGGCTATAAAAATAAAAATTGGAAGTATCAATAGGCTTCAATTTCTATGTTAGCGTAAGGGTTTGATAACCAGCTTTCAAAATATCATTTTCAATTCAATCAAAAGAAAAGCTTTTTGCAAATCAAATCAAAGACTTTTGCAAAATCAAATCAAACCCTTCGTATATAGGTTCAACGAAGCAAAGCACTACTTTCAATTAAATCAAACCTAGACCCAATTTTCAAACAACATTCACACACGCATTTTAATTTTAAGGAAAATATTGCAAAGATGCGGTACCGTGTTTACACGGGAGTTGTGGGGTGCCTAACACCTTCCCCACACTTAACCAAGCCCCCGAACTCAAACTTTGTTTTCAAAGATCAAGTTTCGATAGTGTCCAGCAATTGGGCCTCTTTCAAACAAAACTCGGTTGAGTTGGTACAACCATTTCAAATCTACCAACTAGCGATTCTGTAAAACGTTCAAATCGTCGACATGATACATGTTGGCCTTTTTCCCAAAAAACTCTTCAAAACCTTTTTTTCGCAATAAAAAGAGTGAGGGTAGAGATAACTTAGGAAGAGATAAAATATCCCGGTTGTGACCCGACCCATGGATTTTTTTCTGACGTCGACAACGTGGATGAAGAGGAGGATGTCCCTATTGTGGATCCTGCTCCTTTTTTTACTACCCGGCATTGGGAGCTTCCAGCTATCATCGTGACGATTCTAGATCTTTTGGAGGATTTGAGATGCCATCCTTCAATCTATCTCCATGAGAATGAGGTGACAGAAGTTTTCATTATAGAATTCCTTCCTTTTTTCATTTCTGAAACAATGGCTTAATCTTGATTTGCAATTTGATGCAGGTTCCCGGCTTCACTCAGCTAAAGGGAAACTGGTTTAGTATTCATTCCTTATACCAGACCCTCCATCTGGAGTACCAGGCCATCGCCCATGTCGACATCGAAAAAAAATACCGTGGAGTTGGACGGAATCTTTCTATCTTTTCCTAAGTCTTTTGTTTTCTACCCTTATTACCTTATCTATTTTATGAAGGGTGAAGGTTTTTTAGGAAAAGGCCAACATGTATTATATTGACGATTTAAATATTTAACAGTGTCACCAGTTGGTAGATTTGAAATGGTTGTACCAACTCAACCGAGTTTTGTTTGAAAGTAGGCCGAATTGCAGGACACTGTCGAAACTTGATCTTGAAACCGAAATTCTAAAGTTCGGGTGCTTGGTTAAGTGAGGGGAAAGTGTTAGGCACCCCTCAACTCCCATGAAAACATGGTATCGCATGTTTTCAATATTTTCCTTTTAAATTTGCAATATATGTGTATGAATGCTGGAAGAAAAATGGGCATATATTTGTTTGATTTGAAAGTATTGTTGTGCTTCGTTGAACCTATATACGAAGGGTTTGATTTGATTTGCAAAAGTCTATTATTAGACAAGATATGAAAATAAAGTTTTGAAAGGTCGATTTTCAAACCCTTACGCTCACGTAGGAATTGAAGCAGTTTGATACTTTCAGTTTTTTTAATCTTTTTTGCCTTTTGGCTCATTTTAAATTATGATTATCAGGCTGCGAAGCATCCTCGGCCACAAAATATATACAAGTGCCGGTCTTCTCATGGGCATGACAGCCATCAGAGTGACTCTAGCACGACAAACCATTATTTCATTATGTTTAAGACCTTAAACCCGGATAACCGTTTTAAGGTCTTTTGGATGTACATTTTATAGAAAAACTGGCAGGGTACATTTGTAATGTGGAGTTTGTCCATCGTGGGAATCTTATTCTGATCAGTTTGATCATGAATCTCATGATTCCTAGGCTCATAAAATGAGGCCAAGAAAACCCGTACAGCTCAAATATTCACAAAAAATGTATAATTACATCTAGACGTCGCAAAAAACCAAGTATTCATCAGTCAAATCCTAGCATGCGCGTAGCCCAAAGCTTCTCATTCCCACTAGATAGCGATCTAAGGGTCGCGAGGTTGCTTTAATAATGAATAAAACTTGAAAGAAAGCTAGATTTAAATAAATTTTAGGCATTCTAGCTTCTCGGTTCTGGTTGGACCAATTTTGAACCGTTTGAAAGGTAGAAAGGGCTAGATTTAAAGAAATCTAAACCACTAGATTTATATTAAAACCAATTCATATTAAATGAATAATTAAAGCAAAAATTTAATCACAATGAATAAATAATATATACATAATTATATATATACGAAAGCTGTAAAGGGCGATGGGTTTCCACTCTTAGGCCCGTATTGGAATGTATATATATATATATATATATATATATATATATATATATTTATAAAAACTGTAAAATGCCACGAAGTAGTCCAGGCTTGATAGAATGAAAATATATATATATATATATGTATAAAGGCTGTAAAGGGCGACGCATTTAAAATCCTATGCCCGGACTGAAATGAAAAAATATATATAAGTTGTAAAAAGCCACGGAATAATCCAGGATTGATAAAATTGAAATATATATATGTATAAAAGCTGTAAAGAGCCACAAAATAGTCGAGGCTCGACTAAATGTAAATATATATTTAGAAAAGCTGTAAAGAGCCACAAAATGATCCAGGCTCAATAGAATATATATATATATATATATATATATATATATATTCATAATAGCGGTAAAAAGGCCACGAAATGATCCAGGCCAAATTGAAATATAAATGTTAAAATATACAGTTAGTATATATATATATATATATTAAAGCAATAAAAAGGCCATGGAGTTTAAATCCAGGCCAAATGAAGTCAGAAAAATTTATATATATAGTTATATATATAAAAGCAGTAGCTACCATGGATTTGCCATCCGGGCTTGACAAAATTGAAAAATTAGTATATATATAGTCAAATATATACATAAATAAGTTAAAAAGGCCACGAATCAGCGATCCTGGCCGTGTAAGTTAATATATATGTGTATATGTGTACATAAAGGCGAGTAAAAGTCACGGACCATCGATCCGGGCGGTGCAAATGCGAAAAAATGTATATATGTACTAAAATGTACTTTAAAGTAAGCAAAAACGGCCACGAAACTGAGTTCCGGGCAAAACCAGAAGATAAAACTTTACGTGCACATGTATAAATACGTAATGAAGTAGGAAACGAGTTCTGATCGTAAAAGTACTTACAATGGACTGCTACATGGGCTTTTTGCCACTTCGTATGCTTCAAATGGGCGTTTCCACCAGTTAATTTTTGGTATGTTGTAGTATATGAGTATACCTATGTGTTAGAGTAATAAAATCTAAGTTTGGAGTACTAGAAGTCGGGCTAGGAAACGAAATAGGCGGAGTTTCAGAGCGTTTTCTATTTTTTTGTTCTTTTTTTGGCAAGGGGGCACTTGTATTTAAAGACCTTATGGAAGCGGGCCTACCCGCGGCAGCCGCGGGTCTACCTACGTCTCCACATGGTAGGGCCCACATAGTGGGTCTCATCATCTCAAAGTACGTGCACTCCGAGCAACGCGATGTCAGGTTTAAACTTTTTAACTTTTGATTGGAGCGTTCGTTTGAGGCGTGCTATACCTTTTCGGAAAGCCCTCGCTGAGAGCGTCACAATGACATGGGACAAAACTTTTTTTGAGTCCAAGAATACAGGTTTATAACCGGATCTACATTTCTTCACAGTTTATCCGTTGAGCTGTATTGTGTTGTTTTCACTCGGGATCAATGTTATGGTTCTTTCTGACCTTCAATACATCAATTCGGCAAGATTTTGATCGGATTGGCTTCAAGTTGGTAAAATGATTTTTTTGCCCCTCCAAGGGTTGTCTCCTGTGTTGGAACGGTCTTCGACTGCTTTCTTGGGGTTGTCTTCAAGGTTTTAATCCCATCCGATTCTGTTTGTCCTCAGGGTTATCTCCGAGGTTGACTTGGCTTCCCAGGGTTGTCTCTGGGGATGATGTGATACTTTGGGGTTGTCTCTGAAGGTTGAATTGGCTTCCCAGGGTCTTTTCTGGGGTGATTGGACCTCCCGGGTTGTGATCGGGGCTGCACTTGACATCCCAGTTGTGCCAGGGTTTTACTTGACATCCCGGTATTGTGACCGGGGTTGAGTTTGACCTCCCGTGGTTATCGCTGAGATTGCTTGACAACCCGATATAGTGATTGGGGCTTCACTTGACATCCCGGTGTTACCGGGGGTAGACTTGACATCTTGGTATTGTGACCGGGGTTGAGTTGACATCCCGATATTGTGATCGGGGCTGAGTTGACATCCCGGTATTGTGACTGGGGCTGAGTTGACATCCTGGTATTGTGATTGATGCTGAGTTAACATCCCGGTATTGTGATCGGGGCTGAGTTGACATCCCTGTATTGTGATCGGGGTTGAGCTTGACCTCCCGGGGTTATCGTCGGGGCTGCTTGACATCCCGGTATTATAACCGGTGCTGAGTTAACATCCCAGTATTGTGACCGGGGCTGAGTTAACATCTCGGTATTGTGACCGGGGCTGAGTTGACATCCCGGTATTATGACCAGGGCTGAATTAACATCCCGGTATTGTGACCGGGGCTGAATTGACATCCCAATATTGTGATCGGGGTTTAGGTTGACGTCCCGGGGTTGTCGCTGGGAGGCAAAAGATGGTTTTTCCCTTCTGTAGGGTTAGTAACAGAAATGCAAAATTTTGAGTGTCTATAGATACCTCTCTTTATCATGTTTAGGCAATGCAATGGAATGAACATGATAAAGATTGCTAGATACTAGAAATATGATAGAGGCAAAAGTAATGCAATGCATGGCCTGATATGTTATGAATGTTAGATACATTCGTGGTTATGGGGCTATCACTGGCGGGCTATCACTGGTAGGATATCACTAGTAGGCTATCACAGACTGTTCTTGTTACTTTCTGCTGGGGATGACATCATCCATGATAGCCCTTGGTGAATTCTCTTGACGCCCACTCGAACAACATCTTGCAAAGTCTCGATTACCACTGAATCTTTCTCGATGCTCCCTCTAGGGATTTGTATAACAGATTCCATCATCTGTCCTCTTTGGGGATAAACTGATATACTATTTTTGCCACGGGCTCATTGGCGATGCTTCGCTGGGGTTGTTGCCAACCGCTGAACTGTCAGACCCTCTTTCACTGAAGTAGCTTTCAACGGCTGATATCACTGGACCGTTCGCGATGCTTCGCTGGGCTTGTCGCCAGCTCTTGAAATGTCAAACCATCTGACTTTCGCTGAAGTAGCTTTCAACAGATGATATTACCTGACCGTTCCAGATGCTTCACTGGGGATGTCGCCAACGGCTGAAATGTCAAACCATCTGACCTTTGCTGAAGTAGCCTTCAACAACTGATATCACCGGACCGTTCTCGATGCTTCGCTGGGGTTGTCGCCAGCGGCTGAAATGTCAGACCATCTGACCTTCGCTGAAGTAGCCTTCAACAGTTGATATCACTGGACTGTTCCTGATGCTTCGTTGGGGTTATCGCCAGCGGCTGAAATGTCAGACCATCTGACCTTCATTGAAGTGGCCTTCAACGGCTGATATCACCAGACCCTTCCAGATGCTTCGCTGGGGTTGTCACCAGCGACTGGAATGTTAGACCATCTGACCATCGCTGAAGTAGCCTTCAACGGCTGATATCACCGGACCGTTCTCGATGCTTAGCTGGGGTTGTCACCAGTGGCTGGAATGTCAGACCATCTGACCTTCGCTGAAGTAGCCTTCAATGGCTGATGTCACCGGATCGTTTTTGATGCTTCGTTGGGGTTTTTGCCAGTAGCTAGAATGTCAAATATGATCAATCTCGATGTGGGGTACTCTTTTTGACAAAACACACCCTCGAATCAGTCTGGATGCATTGATACAATCAAACTGCATACCGTCGGACCTTCCCAATGCTCTGATTGCGGCAGTTTTTAGTAATTTTTTGCATTTTTTCAGCAGTTCTCATCATTGGTCCCCGAATATTACTTCAGGATGATAACCAATGGCTTTTATGAAGTTCTTCTTTCCAACGGGAATACGCCGCTTATATGCAGGATTTCAGGCCAATCCGCTCAATCGCAGTAGCAAATTTTTTTTCTGAATTTTACTTTTTAGCTTCTATAAACTCTGTTTCCACTCGAACTGGATTGAGCCAGAGGGGATGGGCCCCACCTTAGGGAGCCGTAGGTAGAGGTGCGGCTGTCGCAGGTGGGGCCTCTCCCTACTGCGAGTTTAAGTTGAGCTCCCGTGGCTTTTCAAATTCATTTTCAGTTGAATCCTAAAGGAAATCCGATTTTCTTTCTCAGATCTACGGAGTTCGTGCAGCTTTTTTCAAATTCCATCACCACACAAACACTCTGCACATCTCTGGTAACGTTTACATCCTTTCTTTTCCAGTTTTGACCGTTAGAATGATGTAAACCACGTAGTGTGCTTTTAAACACAATGTATCAAATATGTATGTATATATGACTTGATAAAAAATTTCAGACTTAGTTAATATGCATATTTTACTGTGCTAAACGTTTTGATGTTAAAAAATTTGAAATCTGAGACAGTTAATTGACGCCCTTTTTGATCAGTTTACTCATCCTTTTTAAGGCCTCGTGAGCCTGGACTTTCAACTAAAAATGCCTGTGGTAATTTAGCTGCCACGAGGAATTTACTTTTGTTTTTTTTTCATAAATATGAATTGTTTCTGTTTTTGAGTATGTGTGCTACTGAATGGCCACCTAGTCATGCCTGTGTGCATACGGATAGTCTATTTTACAAAGGAAACTCTAACAAAAAAATTTCAAAAGCCCGAGCAATTAATAAACATGCAATTTTGACTCTACTGCGGATTTTTGTTGATTCATGCATGTTTTAGGATTTTAAAATGCATAAAATAATGCTTTAATTTAATAAGTCACATGTTTAGGCTTACCTCACCCTTTCTCAGGTGATTTGGACACTTTATCCAGCTTATGGAGCCAGATAGGCCCGGTAGTGCTAGCAGGGTCATCCCAGGAGTTAAGCGGAGGAGAGTCTCCAATGTTCCTCAGCCACGGCCAGCCCAGCTGCCTCGTAGATTGGCTGAGTTAGTGATTCGTCCTATCCGGGTTGATCTGCCAGTTGATGTGGATGATGAGGATGTACCTTTTGTTGATCCTGTCCCAGGTCAGGCTCCACGTGCGGAGCTTCCAAGCATTGTGGTGCCACTTTAGGAGCTTTTGGGAGATTTAAAGCGCCATCCATCGAGATACCTTCACGCCAATGAGGTGACTAAAGTTTTTCTTCTGGATTTTCTTTCTTTCTTTTGCCATTTTCAAGGCACAGGCTTGATCTGGATTTGCTTTTTGATGTAGGTTCCCGGCATTACACAGCCCAGGGGGAAATGGTTCAATGTGCATTCTTTGTACCATACTCTGTATCCAGAGTATAGGGCCATTGTTGACACCTGGGGGTTCAGGCGTTCTTTTCTATCCTTCCCCGTCGTTGCCCTTGGGGTTATCTGAGAGCATTATCTGAGCGTTGGTTCCACCAAACCCAGTCTCTCTATTTGTTAGATTGCAAGGTGATGATGACGCCTATGGACTGGAGGTTCATCACCGGGATAGAGTTTGCAGGTGAGTCAGTGCCGGTTATGGCTGACATTTCACCCACTACCATTCGGTCCCTCTTTGGAGTTCATGCTACGACCATTTAGGGTCGGACCGTCCGTTCTAGTTCCTTGAGCGTAGATGCTCAGAGTAGGGATTTGACTGAGCCTCTACCTGATGATCAGAGGGTTAGAGATCACATCCTGTAGCTACTATTTTTAGTGATCATCAGGGGTTGTTTCCTTGCGGACAACTCTTCGACGTTATCCTTTGCCTTAGTCAGCGCTACCCGCTATGTAGAGCGCCTTAGTGATTTTGATTGGGGTACCTACACCTTTGCCTATTTTCTCCAAGGGATGCGCATGCGCTCAGAGGGTGTGATGAAGGCTTGGTTAGGGTTTTAAACATTCCTACTGGTGAGTACATCTCCCTTGTACCTTTTTGATTTCCTCATTTATATATGTTAGTCTTGATCACTGAGGACTTTTGATATTTACATCGCCAGTTTTGGGCATATGAGAGGCTCCCTTGCCTACGTCCTGCCACTACTTTGGGCTTGGAGACTTATCCTTGGGGACGACACTAGCATCACTCCACATTGACAGAGGTCTCTGTAGCCAAGGGATTTACCCACTCCCGCCTGCAGCTCGAGCTATTGACGGCTGGGTCGATCTCGCGGGTCCTGTATACCTCAGACTTTTTGACAGTCTAGTTTGAGGACGGCTTTCCCACTGGCCGGGAGTTTGCATTGTCCACCCGCCGAGTTCCATTTTTGACAGTGGGAGGTTGGGAGCTATATTTATGAGAGCGTGCTATTTGGAGCAGCACGGGAGATATCTGCATTGCCTTTGTTCCTCCTACTTGGCATCTTTGGCCATTAGCTCAACAACTCACAGACATTCTTATGGTGAGCGTAGATGGCTTCACCCTATCAGATGGTCCTTATAGCCAGGAGGCGTTTCACAGCTGGTAGAGTCCTCGTACCATTGGGGCTCAGACTCGTGCTACCCAGTTCGTGGTAGATATGGTGCCGGGGTCTGTGATGATGATAGGCTAGATATCTTGCCTCCGAGATCCGACTCATCTGGATTAGATTATAGGATTGACCAAGCAGTTAGAGAGGGCACATTTGTTCATCAGGCACCTTGGTCGGGAGCCATCTGAGGTAGATTCTTTTGATCTTTCCAGCTCTGGAGCTGGTCCCTCATCAGGTCCATTTTCTAGCAGCTTTGCAGGTGTTGATCCTCCCTTGTATCGACCAAACATTCCCACTGGCCGAGATTTTATGACTCAGGAGGAGCTGGAGCAGGTTAATAGCCTGGAGACAGATATTCTTAATCTCTTTGGGTAGCCTTTCTCGCTATATCTTTTGATAGGCCTCTATTTAGCTATTGGGCGGCTGTGCCCCATTTCTTGCTTTATCTTTTGCTCGGCCTCTATTAGTAGTTGGGTGGATGTGCCCCATCTCCTGTACTTTTTACTTTGGATTGTATGAGCAGACAGAGATGATGCTTGCAGTAGATAGTTTATTCTAGATATACATGATATTTCCTATCTATTGCATAATGTTTATCATTGTCATTATTCATGTATTATGTCATGGATATGCCCTTAGATAGGTGAGTTCAGATTTGACCCCTGGATGGTCTTATAATACCGTGATACAGATGTCGTCATCTACGATCAGCCGTATTGAGCATTCACCACTATCTTTAGTAGCATAGGCATTGAGGTCGTGGTATGACAGTATGCCCCATATAGCCAGAGGGATAGTAGAACAGATGCTGGGGCATTCGTTGGCCCTTCTAGATTTCCAGGTTTCGCACGGCTTCGTAGATGGCATTTTATCATGCTGAATACCTGAGCGACAGGTTTTCCGCTTTGGACTGCACGAGTTGACTCCGACCCTATAGGAGTATGAGCGTCTTACAAGTTTAGCACTGGACCTGCCTTGCTCTCGCACAACTATCAGTGACATGAGGAGACCATTTATGACTACGTCGGGTTTGAGATGTAGAGTAGTCACTGAGGAGATCATTTCAGGACATGTGATATCCATAGACTTTCTGATCGATCGTTTCGGTCGGCTAGATAGCTATGATCGACACTCTGGAAATTTTATCATTTCGGTAGATGAGTGGCAGTTGGCCCGGGTAGACATCTTGTTGATGTACGTCATGGCTTATGTATACATGCCACTGTATTTGGACCATTTAGATATTGGCTTGATGGTCGTGGTCCGTGCCCTCAGATAGGGTAGTACTATTCTGCCGATGATACTGGCCGAGACCTTGAGGTCGGCTACTTTTGCAGCACCCATCCTGAGGGGGTTTTTAGAGGTAGCTCTGTCCTGCTGTATGTATGGCTCATGACATATTTGCGTCCGATTGGCACATTTAGACACCATGGGTACTGCTTTACCCATGAGATAGCCATGTCCTACTCCTTCCAGCCAGCAGAGTGTTCGGACGCAGCGACATGGTCGGCCTTTTTGTAAGATATTGAGTATCCCTTCTTGATCTTGCCATGCTCAGTCCTTGTCTCCCCTTATAGCTTCATCACTCATGTAGTCGACATAGATTAATTTCCCCTAGTGGGTTTGAGAGGGGTGACCACTTACCATCCGTTGGCAGTTATGGGTTAGTTTGATCAGTTCCAGAGCCTACACCAGTTTGAGGGGGTCATTGATCAGCAGATATCAGCTTCATCTCTATCGTCAGCTGACCTGATCAGGATTTATGAGTGTTGGACTCATAGGGAGAGGAATAATTTCTCTGCTAGCCATCCGGATCGCTCTCTAGAGTATTTGGTATGGTTGGAGGCTGATATAGCAACAGCTGCGATTATCCAGTTAGCTTTGGGCGTTAATTCAGATGAGGAGGAGCCTATGGAGGATCCTAATTCACTCATAGAGGACGAGTTGTTTACCTGCTTGACAGCAGCTTTGGTTAGTGACCCTCCGAGCATTGTCGCTGGTATAAATCCAGCTATTGCTGATTCACTAGCTCGGATGACTTTTGAGAGAGATCAGGCTAGGGCGCTGATGTTGGCAGCCCTTTCTAGCAGAGATACAACTTTCGTCGCTAGAGACGAGGCTCGAGATACTCGGGATGCAGCATTGGTTGAGAGAGACGAGGCTCGATCCACTCGAGATGCAGTTCTTGAGGAGAGAGATGAGGTCCGATCTGTCAGAGATGCAGCCTTTGAGGAGATTGAGGAGGCATTAGTTGCCCGAGACGCTGCTTATACTGCGAGGGATGAGGTTGTAGCTACCCGGGATATCTATATTGTGGACAACACATCCCTCAGATCATATACAGATAACCTGGTTGGAGAGATGAGTGATTTTATAGATGGCCATAACAGTACTATGCAGATGGTTGTGGATGTTCTTGCTCGTATGGAGACCAAGGGTATTGAGCTCGCAGCTGCTCCTCCATCTTCAGAGAGAGATGCTATGTTGGCACTGCTATCCCGCTTGGCCACGGGTTCAGAGACTAGCTTTTTTTTTCTTGCACATACTAGATTAAATATTTTTGACATGTACAGGACATAGTGTATATATCAAACAGTATTATATATCAGAAAAATATATTTTGATTCACTTCCCTGTTGGAAATGTATTATCATTGCTGAGTGATTACCACTTCTTTCATGACTTGTTGTTATTGATGTATCATGAGCTTCTTCTTGATGGACGGACAGTGAGATGTCAGAGAGTATCTCAAACAGGCCTGTTGACCAGTGAGACTTGATAAAATTTGGGTTTTATCGGGTTTAGGTGTCTTGGGATTGGTTCTTATTGGGTTTGTTGTTCTTTCTTTGAAGGTCATACCACACCATGAATGGCTGCTTACGTACTCCCAGATGAGGGGAGATCAGGTCATTCATAGTTCGAGTTTTATGTGAGAGGTTTGAGAAATGTCTCTTTTGAGTTTGGTGTGATGGGTTTTTGAACTTTTTCGTTTAGCTTGGAGGGTTTTTTGAAATTTTATTTTGTTTGACCGCACCAGGAATGGCTGCTTACGTACTCCCGGGCTGAGGGAGATCAGGTCATTCATAGTTCGATCTTCTATTGAAAATTAAAATGATTTGATTGATTCGTAGGACCAGGATGATGACTGGCAGGTGCTTTAGACATAGTACCTTTTCACGGTGTCTGAGTTGATGAGTTGGGGAAATTCGCTCCCATCCATCTCTTGCAATCTGATAGCTCCTCCTATCAACACTTCTTTGAATGAAAGGGCCTTCCCAATTTGGGGCGAACTTTCCTTTTGCTTCGTCTTGATTGGCTAAAACTTTCTTCAGCACTAGGTCGTTTTCTTTGAATTATCGGATTCGGACTTTCTTATTGTATAATCGAGCAATCTTTTGCTGATAAAACTGTTGGTGAAAAATGGTTGTAGCCCTCTTTTCATCTATTAGAGATAGCTGGAGCTACCGTTCTTGCAACCACTATTCTTCTTCCATCTGAGCATCTATTACCACTCGCAAGGACTCCATTTCTACTTCTATGGGCAGTACTGCTTCCATACCATAGACCAATGAGAAGGGGGTAGCCCCAGTAGAGGTACGCATTGACATCCTGTATGCTAACAGAGTCAGAGGCAACAGGTCAAGCCATCCTTTGTGATTAGCTGACATTTTTTTTATGATCTACTTGATGTTCTTATTAGCCGCCTCGACAGGACCTTTCATCTTTGGCCGATAGATGACGGAGTTGAGATGCTTGATATGAAACTTGTTATATAAATCCTTCATCATCTAATTGTTTAGGTTCTTGGCGTTGTCTGAGACGATCACCTCCGGCGGTCCGTATCGACAGACGACATTATTTCTGATGAAACCAATGATTACTTCCTTGGTGACTTTTGGAAAAGAGGCAGCTTCAACCCACTTGGTGAAATAATCAATAATGGTTGAAGATGAATCGATGTCCGTTACTGGCTCTGGGTTCTATTGGCCCGATCACATCCATTCCCCACACGGAGAAAGGCCATGGCAAACTCATGTTGTGTAGCTTATTTGGAGGAGCGTGAATAGCATTTCCATAGGACTTGGCATTGGTAGCATCTTCTGACGTGATCATTGCAGTCAGCTTTGAGAGAGATCAAGTAATGCCCTGTTCTTAATATCTTCTTGGCCAGCAGATGACCGCTCATGTGTGCACCGCAGGCTCCACCGTGGACTTCATTCATTAATCTCCAGGCTTGCTCTTTATCGAGGCATCTTAAAAGGCCTATTCCAGCATCTCTTTTATAAGTGCGTCTTTGCTTAGATAGAACTTCATAGCCATCTTATGAATCCGTTTTCATTTCGGATTGGCTTGCCCCAGCGGGTGTGGATCCATCTTAGAGATATTTCTTGATGTCTTGATACCAAGGTTGTTTGATAGGAGGTATTTTATCTGATATTTATCCAATGTAATTCTCGTATATTGGGGCTTTTTGGTTTGTGAATTTGATGTCGGGAATTCCCCTCCTACTAGATATATAGATCAGGGAAGCCAAAGTTGCCAATGCATCTCCAAAGTCGTTCCTACTTCGAGGGATGTGGATGAAGGTGATCTCTTCAAAATCCAAGGATATGTTGATGACCTGCCGGTGATAGGGCAGCAAATGCAATTCTTTGGTGTGATATGCCCCAGTGGTTTGTTTGATGACCAATTCTGAATCCCCAAAGACTAGTAGATGCTTGATACCCATAGCTTGGGCTAATTTCAACCCCATGATGCAGCCTTCATACTCAACTGTGTTTTTGCGTTGATAAACTATAATTTAGTAGCAACAGGATACTGTTCTCCTGCACCAGAGATAAGGACTGCCCAGCTCCGGCACCTCCCATGTTCAACGCTCCATCGACATATATTTTCCATAGTTGGACTATATTCTCTCGTCGGATTTGTTGAATTATCATGATTCCCTCATCTGAGAAATAAGTTTCTAAAGGTTCAAAATATCCGGACGGTGCTTCGGCTAGTTGATCTGCAATGCCCTGACCTTTGATGGACTTCTGAGTCACATAGACAATGTTGAACTGTTGGAGGATCAATTGCCATTTGGACAGTCGACAATTAAACATTTTCTTATTGAATATGTACTTCAGTGGATCCATGCGGGATATGAGGTAAGTCGTATGCCCATACAGATAATGTTGTAACCTCATGGTGGCCCGTACTAACGCACAACATGTCTTCTCAATCAGTGTGTACTTCTGTTCTCCGCTGCTGAATCTTTTGCTGATGTAGTAGATAGCTCTCTCCTTGCTACTTTCATCTTTCTGTCCCAACATACAACCCATTGCGTTGGTATTAACAGACATGTATATAAATAGGGGAACTTCATCCCTCGGGGGTATCAAGCCAGGCGCTTCGATCAGCTGCTTCTTGATGGCAAGGAAAGCTTTTTGGCAATCCTCATTCCATTTCGCGGAGGAATTCTTTCTGAGTAGCTTGAAGATGGGTTCACAAGTGGCTGTGAGTTGGGAAATGAACCAATTTATGAAATTAATCCTTCCTAGGAACCCGCGTATCTCCTTTTCTATTCAGAGTACTGGATCTCCGTGATGGCTTTAATCTTGGCGGGATCCAGCTCAATGCCTCTATTACTCACCAGGAATCCCAACAACTTGCCCGATTTGACACCAAAAGCGCATTTGGCTGGATTCAGCTTGTGGTTTTACTTACGCAACCTGTTGAACAGTTTCTTGAGATAGTTAATGTGATTGTTCTCCTTTCGGGATTTGACGATGATGTCATCCACATAAACTTCTATTTCTTTATGCATCATGTCATGAAACAGGGCCATCATGGTTCGCTAACACGTGGCACTGGCATTGATAAGGCCAAAAGATAATCGTTTGTAACAGAAGGTTCCCTAGGGTGTGATGAAAGTTTTCTTCTCCCTGCCCTCTTTAGCGACCATGATTTGATGGTAACCAGTAAAGAAATCCACAAAAGAATACATGCCATACTGTGCTGTATTATCTATCAGGATGTGGATGAAAGGTACCAGGAAATTGTCCTTGAGGCAATCTTTTTCAAATCCCTATAATCCAGGCATACGCGCACCTTTCCTCTGGGCTTAGGCACGGGGACTATGTTTGACAGCCTACTTCGGGTATGTTGATAACATGATGATGCCGGCTTTGAATTGCTTGACGACCTCTTCTTTAACTTTCAGACTCCATTCAGGTTTCAATCGTCTGAACTTCTTCTTGACTAGCTTGAATCCATCTTTGATGGGGAGTTGATGGATGACAATGTCGGTAGACAAGCCAATCATGTCCTCATGCGACCATGCAAACACATCTTGGAACTGTGTTAAAATTTTAATCAGGTCGGTTCTTTGGTCTGGGGTGAGGTGTAGGCCTATCTGGATTTCTTTGAGGTTTTTTGAGATTTCGATATTGACAGTGGTGGTTTGATCAAGGTTTGGTTTAGGTTTGTCTTCGACCCATTCTTTGATCTCTTCTAGCACCTCATAGTCATCTATCTCCTCTTGATCAATCTCTATCAAGTCGAAGTTCAATTCTACATCAAAGTTATAGTCACTGTGACAGGCTGGCATCTCATCAGCAGTGACAAACAAATCCAATTCTGGAGTCCTGAAAACAAAATGCTTTCACTTTAATATATGAGACGGTTTAAACATACAAAGTATTTAGTAAAATATGACAAAAGTTACTGCTATAGCTGTGCAACAAAATAAGCAGTAAATAAAACCATGTTCCAGGGAAGATGGACTTTCTGCCATTTTACCCTATTTGGATGAGGCAAGGGACGTTGCTCCAATTATCCAGGGTCAGATCCTCATAAATAGGAAGGATACAAGATTTGTGGTCGTCTGTCTCTTCTATGATGATGACTGAGACATCATTCAGATCAGAGCCGGGGTTTTTCTTTGAACTGCCCCCTTTCCTTTCTTGATGCAAGGAATTTGGATCTGATCCGCTTCATCACTATTTGGGATATCATCATTCATACCCTCGTAGTGCATGAGAACATATATGTTAGAAAATGGGTCGCGTCCTTCGTACAGAAACTTTTCTTTTCCCTTTTTGCTTTCCCCCTCAGGCTTTGGGGCTTTTCTCTCACTTATCGTTATGACTGGAGGAAACAACATGGATGACACAATAGCAGGAATCATCCTCATTGGTTCCACAAACCCTGCATTATTGAGGTTTGGCAATACTATAGTGAAAGCAGAAACCTTTGGATGCTTGTGTGTGTTTCAGCGGTTTGACCAGGATGAATAGCCCAATCCGGTCCTCCCTGACTGGCTCGGGATTTGCACCGGACTCTTGATACCTTGTTAATTTTTCCCTAACCCTTCTCCAAGGCGGATACCCAAAGATACCATTTCCTGGCTAACCATTATTACTTCGGGAGGGACCTTTGGTTTCAAGGCTGGTGCACCCACAGGTAGGTATTGAATAACGCTCACCTCTAATGCTTAAAAACTTGCATGTTCAACCCCTGCATCTAGACTGATCACCAGCCTATCTCACTGTATGCATCCAGGGTATTCTAGTTCGACATTGACTGTGATTAGGTTGCCATTGATAATATATTTGAGCTGCTGATGGAGGGTGGATGAAACTGCTCCTACTATGTTGATCCAAGGCCTTCCCAGCAACAAGTTATATCCGGTGGTAATGTTGAATACCTGGAAGGATACATAGAAAGTGTGGGGACCAATCTCTAATGGAAGCTCAATCTCTCCCACAGCTTCTCGGCGAGATCAATCGAAAGCCCGGATAACTACATGACTACTACGGATCCGGTTTGGGTTGATCTTCATTATTTCCAAGGTGTCATAGGGACAGATGTTTAGGGACGATCCTCCATCTATTAGCACACCTCCGATCACGTACCCTAATGACATTGCTGCTATGTGCAGTGACTTACGATGACCCGTCCTCTCTGCGGGTATATCATCGTCAGTGAAAGATATCACATTACTGTTGAAGATGTGTTCTATCACGTGGTAGAATTTCTCAGTGTCCACTGTCTTCGGCAGATGGGCTTCCTCCAATACTTTCACCAGAATGTTACAATGATCCACCGAGTATAAGACCAGATCTAGGATGGACATCTTCTTGGGTGCATCCTTCAAGCTTTGCACCACCTTGACTTCATTATGCCCCATTTTACTGAGGAACTCTTCGATTTTCTCTTCAACCACTTTCTCTTTAGCTTCGATGACTGAATTGATCACCCGCTGAGGCAGGTACAATGTATTCTCCTTGGATATGCTAGAAATATTGTTCAAGGAGGAAACTTCATCATTCCCATAGTTCCATGGGACTCTTTTCAGACTGATCACTGGATACTGGGGTTTGAAAAGAAATATTAAAGGCTCGGGTGTGACTTCCTTCATAGGATTCTGTGCTTCTTGGACCCCTTTCAATGGTAGTATGAAGGGTGTCCCAGCTAGCTCATTTTCATAGGAAATAACAGCCGTTGTTCCCTGATTCCATGCCATGGGAATAAAGAGTGTTTCCTCATCGGGGAGGCCATAATCTTAATTCCCTCTTATCAGTTCACCACTTTTAATCATATTCTGAATCAGGTGATGAATTCCCCAACAATCCTCGGTGTCATGACCGGGTGCATTGGAGTGATACTGACAGATCATGTCAGGTTTAAATTTCCAGGATCGAGGGTTCACCGGGGGTAACAAATCTGTAACCATCCCCTCATTGATCAACATTTGGAGGATTTCCTTCATCGGCTGGTTCAGATTAGTGAAATTCCTCTGGAAGGCGAATTCCCTATCAACCTGGAGCTTTTCTTCCTTGGCCACCTTATCGGCCCAGGGTTCATGCTCATGAAACCGATAATGATCCCTCATTGAAATGGGACTAATTTTCGATGTAGGAGGACTCGCTTCATGCTGGTTGGTCTGGTTTATCAGCTGCCTGGTTCCCTGATGTTGGTATACGACCAGATCCGCTAGATATCCAATTTGTTCCTTAATAGACTTGATCTCCTGTTCTATCAGGAACAGTCTTTCTGATAACTCCCAACTATCTGGGCTATTGGTGCTGGATTGAGTTGACTCTCCGATGTACCGGAGGTATTTGGATCCCTCTCCACATCCCATGCTAATCATATTGACACTCTCCTTTTTGTGCCGACGGAGGGGATTATCCTGCACATGAGGTTGTTCTGGTTTGGTCACCAGAATCTCTCCGTTGTCTATTAAGTCTTGGATTTTGTGCTTGAGAGCCCAACAGTCCTATGATCGTGGCCTGGAGATCCAGAATGGTATGCGCACTTCTTTCTCGAGTCAAAATTCCGTCCACCGGTACGGGTTGGTGGAAGGAGTTGAACAATTTTCTTCTGTGCTGTTAACAGTTTTAGCACATTCTCGAATGAATCCCGTAAAGGGGTGAACGTTCTCCGACGTCTGGCCTCCAAATGTTTCTGAAATGGAGGGTTAGACAGTTGGGTTGGAGCCTAGAAAGGGGAATAGTTCGTCCTTTGAATGGGCATATTCTCAAATCGCCCCTCTGATTCTGTCCTTCTAGTACTAAGGACACTTCTTCTTCTTTATTCTTGTGTACTCTTCGGGGATTTCTCCCATTACTCCCGGATTGGATATGCTCGGCAACGGCTTCCAAGGCGGTAAGACCTTTTATCTTCCCAGATTTTAGCCCCATTTCAGCCATTTCTCCGTGCTTGATCATCTCCCAGAATGGTTTTCTTATGCCTGCTAGGACCCTTTCATAATACGAAGCTTCTTGAATGTCGATGAAGGTTATGACTATCTTAGACTCAGTCATAGGTGGGGTGACTTGTGCTACCACCCACCTCCATCGTTGGGCATATTCTCTGAATGACTCGGTGTTTTGCTTTTTGATTTTGGTGATTTGGTATCTATCTGGAGCCATCTGAGAATGAAAACTGTATTGATTAAGGAAAGCATGTGCTAACTCTTCCTAGCTGTGAATTTTGGAGTTATCCAGTCGGGCATTCCAGGATCTAGCGTCTCTGGTCAAACTCTTCTATAATAATTGCATTCTAAGCTTTTCGTCCTCCATATAGGATCCAAACTCTCCAATGAATACCTTTAAATGGGTGTAGGGATCTCCCAATCCATCGTATTTCTCAAAATCAGGGATTTGAAATTTTTTTGGATAACGAGCCCTGGGGAATATACATAAGTCTGAGTAATTAACACTTCCAAATGCCCTGGTCCCATTGATAGACCGGATGGTCTCTTCTATTTGTTGGACCTTCTTTAGAATATCACCAGCTTCATGCTCTTTGTTGAGGGTTGTGATTTCAGGGGTTTTGTTGGTTATTTCTTGGTTCTGTGGTTTAGGAGTCTGAGTGTCTTTCTTCCCGGTCTCTTGACTGCCACCGGGTGTAGATGGATCAATATGACCGAGTATTTATTTCCCTTGAAGGCCTTTGCTTTGTTCCCTCAAGAAAATGGCCAATTCTGCTATCTAGTTCTTCAATCCTTCAAATTCCTCCATAGAAACAGGGGTGTATTCAAGTTGAGCACTGGAAGCCATGTCTGGAGATTGTCTTAGTGCTTTCTTAGATTTTGATCTGATGACAGGACCAATTTTTACCTACAAGAAACATAGGTGTCTTAATGTCTTGATGTAGGTATCAGTCGGATGCATGCCATGCAATGTGTTTATGTTTGAGGTTTTTTAATCTTATCCTATAAAATAAAGGTTAATGGTTTTGATGATAGGATAACATGACAGGATTTACAAGACATGGAATGTATATTATGAAATTTACATTATAAAATTGACATTGAATTGAAAGAGTAAGGCAAGAAGAGGCTTCCCTTCGGATTTGGTTAATTAGAGGCTGACCTATCTTAGGCTACTCTCGCTGCTTTTCGGCATGAAGGTCCCCAGATCATTGCAATCTACTAGAGGGGAAATTATTCTAATCTTTCAATTGGATCGAATCTAAGTGGTGCTTTTCCTGAGCCTCGCAGAATTAGTCTTCTTTGAGTCCAGTAATCAAACACCGATGGGTTCGCCTCCTGGTGGAGGAATCACACAACATACATTCACATACATCGCTTTTTACAATATAAAATGATGACATTGTGCGAAGCACTAATATAAAATAGTAAAACATTCATTCACATCCATTCAACATAAAACTGCAGCATCTACACACACACAGATATAAAAGGAAATTTTGAAAAGCTTTGAACGCGGCCTAAGCCCTCTACTGTCCCTAGTAGAGTCGCCACCTGTCGACGTTGGGAAAAAATACAGTAGAGTTGGACGGAATCTTTCTCTCTTTTCCTAAGTCTTTTGTTTTCTACCCTTATTACCTTGTCTGTTTTATGAAGGGTGAAGGTTTTTTAGGAAAAGGCCAAGATGTATCATGTCGACGATTTGAACGTTTTATAGAGTCACCAGTTGGTATATTTGAAATTGTTATACCAACTCAACCGAGCTTTGTTTGAAAGTAGGCCCAATTGCTAGACATTGTCAAAACTTGATCTTGAAACAAAAATTCTAAAGTTCGGGGGCTTGGTTAAATGAGGGGAAGGTGTTAGGCACCCCTCAACTCCCGTGAAAACACGGTACCACATCTTTTCAATATTTCCCTTTAAATTTGCAATATGTGTGTATGAATGCTAGAAGAAAAATGGGCATACGTTTGTTTGATTTGAAAGTATTGTTGTGCTTCGTTGAACCTATATAGGAAGGGTTTGATTTGATTTGCAAAAGTCCATTTTTAGACAAGATATGAAAATGGCATTTTGAAAGGTCGGTTTTCAAACCCTTTCGCTCATATAGGAATTGAAGCAGTTTGATAATTCCGTTTTTTATCTTTTCAGCCTTTTGGCTCAATTTAAATGGTGATTGTCGGGCTGCGAAGCATCCTCGACCACAAAATATATACAAGTGTCGGTCTTCTCATGGGCATGATAGCCATCGGAGTGACTCTAGCACTACAAGCCATTATTTTATTATGTTTGAGACCTTAAACTCGGATAACCATTTTAAGGCCTTTCGGATGTACATTTCATAGAAAACTGGCAAGGTACATTTGTAATGTGGAATTTGTCCATCGTGGGAATCAAATTCTGATCAATTTGATCATGAATCCCACGATTCTTAGGCTCACAAAAGGAGGACAAGAAAACCTGCACAGCTCAAATGTTCACAGAAAATGTATATTTACATCTAGATGTCGCAAAAAATCCAAGGATTCATCAGTCAAATATTGGCATGCGCGTAGCCCAAAGCTTCTTGTTCCCACTAGATAGCAATCTAAGGGTCGCGAGGTTATTTTAATAATGAATAAAACTAGAAAGAAAGCCAGATTTAAATAAATCGTGGTCATTCTAGCTTCCTGGTTCCGGTTGGACCTATTTTAAACTGTTTGAAAGGTAGAAAGGGCTAGATTTAAAGAAATCTAAACCACCAGATTTATATTAAAACCAATTCATATTAAATGAATAATTAAAGCAGAAATTTAATCACAATGAATAAATAATATATACATAATTATATATATACGAAAGCTGTAAAGGGCGATGAGTTTCCACTCTTAGGCCCGTACTGGAATGTATATATATATATATATATATATATATATATATATATATATTTATAAAAACTGTAAAAAGCCATGAAGTAGTCCATGCTTGACAGAATGAAAATATATATATATATATATATATATATATGTATAAAGGTTGTAAAGGGCGACGAATTTAAAATCCTATGCCCGGACTGAAATGGAATATATATATATTTATAAAAGCTGTAAAAAGCCACGGAATAATCCAGGCTTGATAGAATTAAAAAATATATATGTATAAAAGCTGTAAAAAGCCACGAAATAGTCCAGGCTCGACTGAATGTAAATATATATATATATAGAAAAACCACTACAACAAAAAATCTTATTTCTGACGGAATATTTCGTCGATATTAAGGATATTCCGTCAAGGTTAACCTTAATTCCGACGGAATATTCGGTCGAAAATTCAATCGTATATAAGCAGGTCAAAATTAAGTCCGTCGGTTTTTCGGTCGGGGATACTTAAACTCGACGGAATTATCTTCGACCGAATATTCAGTTGATTTTAACCTATTCCCGACTGAAGATAGACCTCGAGGATATTCTGTCGATGATAAGCATGCCACGTGGCAGTCTGTCAAAAATGGTAAAGGCCTTAAATTCGACGAAAGTCCGTCGATATTACCACTATTCCGTGGAGAATAGTTGTGACACGTGGCACATGACCAAAATGATAAGGGTTTATGTCCGAGGGAAATTCGTCGAGAATAATACTAATTGTTTTTTAAATATTTTATTTGTTATTGCAATATCTAGGGATTTAACCCACATCTTTTGTACCTGTACCTGTTCATTTTTTCCCAACAGCACATACACAAGCTAACAATATGGCCAACATTAATCCCATTAATTTAAACTAAACATAAACAAAACTAAAGTAAAAATTAGAAGTAACTAAATGAGATGAATTACGATTAACTTAATAAGGCCTAATAACATAAATTACAATTACCAAGGCCAACAATATGTCAAAAACCAACTAAATGAGAAGTAAAAATGTCAAAAACATCCCATTAATCTAAATTTAACTATATCAAGCATCCCATTAAGCTAAATTAAACTAAATGTCAAAGCGCAACAAAACTAAAGTAAAGAGATATTTTAAACTAAAGTAATGATAAGGTTTAAACTACAATACGTCAAAAATAATGTAAACTACAAAATAATGTAACTCAAAAGAATGTAAACTAAGTCAAAAATAATGTAAACTACAAAAGAATGTAAACTAAGTCAAGCTAGTAGAGCCCCCGGTGTGAGGAGGATCATCGGGCGGGCATCGACGCTGCTCTACAGTATGAAAATTGCCATCATCGTCATCATGCTCGTCAGTCTGCTCGTCATCCTGTTGATATAATATAATGTAACTCATTAGTCTATATATATGATTCAGTTAAAGATAACTAAATGAAAATTAAATAACATGCAAAATATATATTTGAATTTAAAACGAATAGTATACCTGAGCAGTCGAGCGCTGACTCAACATCGGCCCAAACGCGACCTCGACTAAGGTAACCACCATCTGAACAATCTCGTTGCGTATCACGGCCCACTGCTCCGGAGGGATAACTGTACTCTCGGTGGTGGCACCAGCTGCAACGTCTTGCGCAAGCTGATGGAGGCTAGAACGGCTGGGTAGGTCCTGACGATGGAATAGCAGATTGGTCTCAAACCTCTCCGACACCGTAGCCATAACCCGCTGGAACAAAGCATCGTCTAAGCCAGCGCCCGTATGTGATGGTCCCGCGGGGGCTCTCAAATGTAGACGCTGGCTAGAGCCTACAAAAATAAATATAACATGAATAATATTATAAGTTTACTTTATTCATAAACAAGAAATAAATTAAAATAATATACCTCCTGGCAGTATATAAGCTGGTATCCTCGGCAACCCCACCACTCGATACTGGCCGGTAGTGCTACTAGGAGTATCCTGAGACGCGACCTAAAGAGCCGTCTCCTTGTCTTGAGATAAACTAATCTCGGGCGGAGGGACGGTGGAATCTAACATCTCAGCATTGCCCCTAGCAGCCTGCAACTCCGCTATACGCTGGCTGCGAAGCTTCTCAAATCGGTCCTATAATTTAATATATGTACATGTGAGTTAACTTGATATCATCATATAAATTACGTAATATGATCCTAATTAATATTTATTATAGTAAATGTATTACCCATATAGCTAGTGCTGCTAGAGATATCGTCGATCCCGAAGTAGAGTCCTTCGGCGTATGGACTCTATCCCAGAACTCCATCATAGTAGGAGGTCGGCCCAAGCTACTCCGCATGGCCTAAATCATATACATTAAATAATATCACCTTACTTTACTATAGTTGCAGTTTAATATTAAACTAAACTAAATATAAATACATACCGACTTAACCTCCTGAAATGACTGTGAGTCAGAAGTATGTACAACTCGTAGATTGCCGCGATTCTTCTTCATCTGCTCTGACTTGGTCTTGAACGCGGCATCATCCCAATATGCACACATGGCAGCCCATGCTCCATCTGATACTGCTGGCGGCTGATGCTCTCGCATAGTAGTCCCTGGCGATTCTTCTACTTCCCGGACTGCCCTCTGTCGCATCACGTACAGCAAGCCGGCATAATTCTTCGAGATGTGAGCAATAATAACGGCGTCACCATCCGCCTCAGTGATGCCGACATCGTATCTGTAGTATCTCTATCAAACAGACATAACATACGTATAATTAATTATTTAAATAATATGTAAATAACATGGACCTTGATTTAATATATGTAATTCGACTTACGTGAAACTCCCGCAACACTGTCACCATAAAGCCGACATCGTAGCACGAGTACTGGCTAAATCGCATGCAGCCAGTCGGGAGATGCGCCAGGCAGATGGCGTGTACGGTCGCCTTAGCGATAGGATCCATAATACTAGAATACAAAGTTTATTAAGAATATTTTAATTTATTAATGACATAATAAATTCATTCTAATTGAACATAAGTTATATATTATAGTTGAAACCTACACGGACGAGCCGACATCAACCGAAACTATGTCAGGAACTGCCAGCGGACGACCTAATCGACCGAGGTTAGGCCCTCGCTGACGCCGACATCTAACATCTATATGTTTAATATAGTAATGACATTGTCAAAAAATAGTAAATGAATGTATAATATAGTTATGAAAAAAATGTTACTGAGCCAAAAAAGAAATCAACTCACTAGCATTTGAAGACGACCCGCCCTGGGAGCCGTCAACTGATCCGGAGGGGCCGCCACCACGGCCACCTCCACCGCTATATCGAGGCATAGCTGTACTACTGAAATAACAGACATAGATGACATTAATTAAATTTCATTGCAATTATTATATATAATGATTGATTTTAGTTGTATAATATTTACAAAACACCAATTAGTGAAGAAGTAGTACGTCATCAAACCCGTCAGAATCAAAATTATTTTCATCATCTGATTCTGTCTCTTACTCTTTTGTATTAATTTCTTCCTCAATATCATCTTCTACCATCACATACGGACTGACAACCACATCTTCCTCCACTTCGTCAACATCAAGTACATCAACGACATCATCAACCAACACACCGTCATCATATAGCAATACGTGGCTGGGATTGCTAACTTGTTCTTGCAACGGGTCATCCGTTCCAGACAGATTAGTACTATCAAATGACCGAGTCTTTGTTGTCACAACTGCATACCAGGGGGTTCTATAATTTACGACATTAGGGGCGTACTACACTTGAGTTTCTTGGCTGGCTAACACAAATACGTCATCAAACTGTAACTTTGATTTTATATCTACTATGACGATTCTATTACAATCAACTTTAACACCCTTTGCAGTATTAAACCAGCGACACTTAAATGTAACGACCTTTTTAGCCCCTGGATAATTGAGCGACACTTAAATGTAACGACCTGTTGCTTGGTAAGATAAAATGGAGCTTTTGGTTTTGAGTTGTTAGGTCGGAGCCACAATTCCCGCCTGATGTTCATTTCCTCCAAGTCTTTACGTGATTTATCATTGTCTTTTGTTTTACCACTTGTATCTAGCATAGTGTAAAACAAGTTCTCGAACACATTTTTCTCCGTAAGCATGACATCTATGCAATGACGAAGTGCTAGTGTGACCCAGTATGGCAACTCAAACCAAATGGGCGAGTGTGTCCAGTTATGAGCTTTACCATACCCTATTGCTCTCAACTTACCATGCTCCTTCCTAGGCGATGGAAATGTCAAATCATTTAGCCATCCCAGTACATCGCTGCCCGACAAGAGACCAACAACCCCCTTCTTTTCTGTTTTTCTGTTAAACTGTGTAGACATCTTTCTATAACTGTGCTCAACAGGCAAGAATCTTCGAGCAGTTCCAAAGAAACTAGTTTTTCGCCCATGACCCAGTTGTGTGCTCTGCACATCCCCCATACAGACTGGACATGATAACTTACCATGGGTCGACTAACTACTGACCATCCCAAGTGCCGAAAAGTCAGTGATAGTCCACAACAAGGCTGCCTTCATCAAAAAATTCTGCCCGACAGATTTATCAAAAGTCTGAACCCCTGTTTTCGACAACATCTTAAGTTCATCGACTAATGATCTAAAGTACACGTTGATGTCTTTTGTAGGACTCTTATCCCCCGGTATTAGTAAAGTCAAGAAAAGATACGGATCCCTCATGCTCATTGACAGTGGAAGATTTTAAGCTACCATAATCACTGGCCAAATAGAGTATGGCTGACTAAAATTATTAAATGGACAAAATCCATCTGTAGCCATACCAAGCCTGACATTCCTAACTTTGTCGACAAATTATGGAAAATTGGCATCAAAATTCTTCCACTCATCTCCATCTGCTGGGTGAGTAAGCTGACCAGGGACGATGTCCCTTGTCCTATGCCAACGCATACTGGGTGCAGTATGCGAAGACATGAATAGCCGCTGCAACCTCGGCGCAAGAGGAAAGTACCGTAATATCTTCTTCGGAACATGTTTCTCCTTCCCCCAACGTTTTATGATTTTGTACCGAGGCAAATTGCATATATCATACTGCACCTTATCTTTGTCCTCCCCATGGTATAACATACAGTCCTGCTCACAAGCATCGATCTTCTCATACCCGAGATTCAACCTCTTAACCATCTTATTCACTTCATAGTAACTCGCGGACAGGGTATTATCCTTAGGTAAGAACTCCCCGATAATAGCAATCAAATCATTAATTCCTCTCTCACTGCAGTCATGCTCGTTCTTGTAGTGTAAAAGCTTCGTCACTGCAGAAAGCCTGGTGTGCTTGTCGTGTTCAGGATACAATGGGGTCCCTATTTCAGATAGCATCTTGTAGAAGGCAGCTGCTGAATCATTAGGCTTTTGTTGATCAGCACTACTTGCCGCAGGCTCATTTTCAGCCCAGTCAATATTCGTATGCCCATACGCATCTACCAACATCTCCACGACATCATAGTTATCTGAATGGTCTACAGTACTGTCTGTCAATTCTCTAAACTCAACTGATTTCCCGTGATGAATCCATACCGAATACCCATCCACAAACCCACGTGAATATAAGTTAAATTTCACTTCATCGGCAGTCTTTCGTATCATGTTCTTACACTCGAGACACGAGCATCTCATCTTTCCGTTGGGATCATCAGCATGTTCTATTGCTTTGTTCATAAAATTGGACACCCCGTCACGGTACACATCAACTAATCCCCTCCCATCAATCTTTACCCTACGGTACATCCAACTCCGGTCGGTATCCATCTTTAATTGAAGAAAATACCCAATTAGATCAAGAATAATCATAAATGTGGTCCAAGCATGAATTTAGTTTACCTAGTATATATCTCCACCCTACAGGGGTTAGGCTTCTATCCCATTCCTAGATGCGTCTCCTCACTAGTTCCAATCTTAAGCACATTTCTACTATTTTCAAATAATTTCAGCAGCACCTCCCCATGGTCTCCAACTACACAAAATAGACCAAGAAAACTTAGTCTAAGTATGCACTCGGAGAACATGTAGAGACACCAGCTGAAAGTTCCTCAAAATTTATAAAAACGCACCCTGTGCATTGGCACCGACCTAAGTGAGAGACATAACATCCAGTAACAGTTCCAAACTGGAGACTATTCGACATTCACTCCTAATGAGTGAATGTCGAACAGGTTTCTAAGTTGACACGTCCAAATCATGTATGTCTTCATCAAGATACAGATACATAGGTCATCAATGAATTTTTACAGGCAAAGAAGTATGATTTTTCTGTAAAATTCATTGATAGCCTACGTAAAGGGAAATGGATGAAGACATGCTTTGGATTCATTCATTGCTTTAGTTTATTTTGCCAATGAAAAGCTAAGTAAGTGCTACTTAGTTTATTTAATATTGCATCCCAACTAAACAAATGCTACTTAGTTATTAATTGTATTTAATTATATTATATTTAATTATTTATTATTTATCTCTTTAAATAATTATTAATTATTTATTTATGTTTTATTATTTTATTATTTATTATTTATTATTTATTATTTATTAATTATAATATATTAGTTATTATTTATTATTTATTATTTATTATTTCTCTTTTAATTAATTATTAATTATTTATTAATAATCAATTATTATTTATTTTATTATTTATTATTTATATCTTTTAATTAATTATTGATTATTTATTATTTATTAATAATCATTTATTATTTATTATTTATTTATTTTTATTATTTATTATTTATATCTTTTAATTAATTATTAATTAGTTATTATTTATTATTTATTTGTTATTATTTATTATTTATTTATTTATCCATATCTTTTAATTAATTATTATTAAATTATGTTATTATTTATTATTTTTTTAAATTATTTATTTATTAGTTATTGTTTATTATTTATTATTTTTTATTTCTTTTAATTAATTATTAATTATTAATTATTTATTGTTTAATATTTAGTAGTAAGAAACTAAGTAAATACTACTTAGTTTATTTTAATATTAGGAAAGTACTAATTAAATAATAAATAAATATACTTGTAGGGCCCATATATTTGGCAATTGCAGAATTCCATTGGGAATTCCGCAAATATCAAATATACCAACCCAATTTCAACAACACTGAGTTTCACCAAATTGAACAAACATATACAATTTCACCAAATTGAACCAAATACAACAACATACATATTCAAACCCACAAGCATTTCATATATAACCAAATTAAACCAAATATATATAGCATAAATTGGCAGAAAATTATAGTGTTGAACCAAACCTAACATGAATCCCTAATTCAAGCCAACATGAATCCCTAATTTAAGCCAATTAAACCATAATTACAAAAAAATTAAACCCTAACCTATAAATTAAAGTTGCTTAACAATGGAGGAAGAGGAAGACTGTAAGCCAAGCACCACCACCGCACCAAGACGCCGCCACCGCCGGCTTCCGCCGCCCTACTTGCCGGCTCTGTCCGCGACTGCTGCTGCTGTACTGAAGAAGAATGCCGGCAAGCTAGCTGTAAAAGCAAGAAAACAAAGCAAACGAAAGGAAAAGGAGGGGAGTTGCCGAAATGAAGAAGAAGGAAGAGGCGGACGAGCAGGGAGAAGAAGGAAGAGGAGAGCAACTACTCATATATATATATATATATATATATATATATATTAAAGCAATAAAAAGGCCATGAAGTCCAAATCCAGACCAAATGAAGTCAGAAAAATTTATATATATATAGTTATATAGTTATATATATATATATATATATATATATATATATATATAAAAGCAATAGCTACCACAGATTTGCCATCCGGGCTTGACAGAATTGAAAAGTTAGTATATATATAGTCAAATATATACATAAATAAGTTAGAAAGGCCACGAATCAGCGATCCAGGCCGTGCAAGTTAATACATGTGTATATGTGTACATAAAAGCGAGTAAAAGCCGCGGATCATCGATTCGGGCTGTGCAAATGCGAAAAAACGTATATATGTACTAAAATATACTAAAAAGTAAGCAAAAGCGGCCACAGAACTGAGTTTCGGAAAAAACCAGAAGATGAAACTTTATGTGCACGTGTATAAATACGTAAGGAAGTAGGAAACGATTTCTGATCGTAAAAATACTTACAATGGACTGCTACACGGGCTTTTTGCCACTTCGTAGGCTTCAAACGGGCGTTTCCACCGGTTAATTTTTGGTATGTTGTAGTATATGATTATACCTACATGTTAGAGTAATAAAATCTGAGTTTGGAGTACTAGAAGTCGGGCTAGGAAACGAAATGGGCGGAGTTTTAGAGCGTTTTCTATTTTTTTGGCAAGGGGCACTTGTATTTAAAAACCCGATGGAAGCGGGCCTATCCACGGCAGCTGCAGGTCTACCTACGGCTCCATGTGGCAGGGCCCACATGGTGTCTCCTATTGTCTCGAAGTACATGCACTCCGAGCAACGAGATGTCAAGTTCGAAATTTCTAACTTTTGATCGGAGCGTCCATTTGAGGCGTGCTATACCTTTTCGAAAAGCCCTCGTCGAGAGCGTCACAATGACGTGGGACTAAACCTTTTTTGAGTCCAAGAAGATGGGTTCATAATCGGATCTTCATTTCTTTGCAGTTTATCCGTTGAGCTGTATTGTGTTGTTTTCACTCGGGATCAATGTTAGGGTTCTTTCAGACCTTTATTACATTATTTCGGCATAATTTTGACCAGATTGACTTTAATTTGGTAAAATGATCGTTTTGCCCCTCCAGGGGTTGTCTCCTGTGTTGGCACGTTCTTCGACTACATTCTTGGGGTTGTCTCCGAGGTTTTTATCCCAGTCGATTCTGTTTGTCCTCAGGGTTGTCTCCGAGGTTGACTTGGCTTCCCAGGGTTATCTCTGGGGATGATGTGATGCTTCGAGGTTGTCTCCGAAGGTTAAATTGGCTTCCCAGGGTTATCTCTAGGGACCTCCCGAGTTGTGATCGGGGCTCGACTTGACCTCCCGAGTTGTGATTGGGGTTGAGTTTGACCTCCCGGAGTTATCTCTGGGGTTGCTTGACATCCCGATATAGTGATCAGGGTTTGACTTGACATCCCGGTATTGTGACCGGGGTTGAGTTGACATCCCGGGGTTATCGTCGAGGTTACTTGACATCTCGATATGGTGACTGGGGATTCACTTGACATCCCGGTGTTGTCGAGGTTTGACTTGACATCCCGGTATTGTGTCCGGGGTTGAGTTGACATCCCGGTATTGTGATCGGGGCTGAGTTGACATCCCGGTATTGCATGGCTGAGTTGACATCCCGATATTATGATCGGGGCTGAGTTGACATCCCGGTATTGTGACCGGGGATGAGTTGACAACCTGGTATTGTAACCAGGGTTGAGCTTGACCTCCAAGGGTTATTGCTAGGGCTGCTAAACATCCCGGTACTATAATTAGGGCTGATTTGACATCCCAGTATTGTGATCAGGCTGAGTTGACATCCTGGTATTGTGACCGGGGCTGAGTTGACATCCCGGTATTGTGACTGGGGCTGAGTTGACATCCCGGCATTGTGATCTGGGCTAAGTTAACATCCCAGTATTGTGACCGGGGCTGAATTGACATCCCGGTATTGTGATTGCGGTTGAGCTTGACATCCCGGGATTGTCGCCGGGAGGCAAAAGACAGTTTACCCTCCTGCAGCGTTAGTAACAGGAATAAGAAATTTTGAGTGTCTACAGTCCACTCTTGGGGTTTTGAGGCCTTGTTCTATTTTCCTCCCCGTCGTTGCCCTTGGAGTTATCTACGGGCTCTAACTGAGCCTTTGCCTGATGATCAGAGGTTTTGAGATCGCATTCTTTGGCAACTATTCTTGGTCATCATCAGGGGTTGTTTCATAGCGGACAACTCCTCGATGGTCTCTTTTGCTTTGGTTAGCACCACTCGTGATGTGGAACGCATCAGGGATTTTAACTAGGGCTCATTCACCTTTACCTATTTCCTTCGTGAGTTGTGCCTACGCTCTGAGGGCGTGATGGAGGCTTGGAAAGGCTTTTACCCATTTTAACTGGTGCGTAATCTCTTTTTTATCTTTCAATTTCCCTCATTTGGGTTGCCAATCTTTATTACTAAGGACATATGATCTTTGCATTTTCAATTTTGGGCATATGAGAGGATCCCTTGCCTACTCCCGTCTACTACTCTAGGTCTGCAGACCTATCCGCGAGGACGGCGATGGCATTATTCCACCTTTACAAGGGTCCTTGTGGCAGAGGGCTTTATTCATTCTCGCTTGCAGTTAGATTTGTTGACCGCCGATGTTATCACGTAGGTTCCTTACACCCCTGATCATCTGAAAGTCAATTTTGAGGATGGATTTTTGATCGGGGTAGAGTATGTATTATCCACTCGTCGGATCCCTCTCCTGACTGGTGGAGGCTCGGAGCTCTACTTGGGAGAGCGTGCTATCAGAAGCATCATATGGAAGATTCTTTTTCAATTAATTTCTCCTTCTAGATGACATTGGTCCTAATCTCAGCCGGTTGTAGATATTCCCATGATGGGCTTGGATGGCTTCACATTATCTGAGGGTCCTATCACTCAAGAGGATTTCTACCCCTGGTGGTTTCCTCGCACCATTGGGGCTCAGACTCGTGCCACTTAGTTCATGGCAAACATAGTTCCTGGGTTTGTGATGATGACAAACTAGATAACATGCGTTCGAGAGCCCACTCACTTGGAGCAGATTACCAGCTTGACCCAGCGATTGGACCGGACACACTTTTTCATCAGGCACCTTGGCAGAGATCCTTCGGAGGCATATTCTTTTGATCCATCCAGTTCCGGCGCTGGCCCCTCAGGTGGTCCATATTTTGGTAGCATTACTGGCGCAGATCCCCCTCTCGATCAACCCGACATCCCTTCTGACAGGGATTTAATGACTCACAGCAGGTTGATCGGCTGGGTGATATAAATATCATAGATTTCTTTTAATATGTTTCTCGCTATATCTTTTGATAGGCCTCTGTTAGTGGTTTGGCAGTTGTGCCCCCATTTCTAGTTATCTCTTTTGATAGGCCTTTGTTAATCATTGGGCGGGTGTGTCCCATTTCCCTGTACTTTTTATATTTTCTTTTTAGTGGCAAACAGAGATGATGCTTTTATTAGATAGTGTACTTAGCAATGTATGTATAAAATTTCCTCTCTATTGCATCCTATTATCAGTTATCATTTATTATGATATGCATTATGTCATGGATATGCATTCATATAGGTGAGTTTAGCATTGACCCCTGGATGGTCTCATGATACGGTTCTACAGATGTCTTCATCCACCGTCAGTCGAATTGAGCACACTCTATCCACATTGATAGCCTCCTCTTTGAGATCATGGTATGGAAGTTTGCCTCCCACAGATAGGGCAACAGTTGATTAGATGTTGAGACATTCCATGGCCATCTTGGCGTTCCAGTTCCAATAGGCTTTGTAGATGGCATGCTATCTTGTTGGATAAATGAGAGACATGTTTTCAGGTTTGGTATCCATGAGCTGACTCATGCGTTAGAGGAGTATGAGCACATTACTGATTTGCCATTGGATCGGCCTTGTGCTAGGATGGCCACCGACAATATGAGGAGATAATTTATGACACTGACTGGCTTACGGCGCAGAGTCTTCGTGGATGAGATCAGTTTAGGGCATGTGGTGTCCTTGGATTTCTTGATTGATCGATTTGGCATACTGGACAGCTATGTATGACATACAAGAGACTTCACTATCACTGCAGGTGAGTGGTAGATTACCCGCGTAGATATTCTATTGATGTGCGTCACAGCTTACTTATGCATGCCGCTATATATAGACCATCTAGACATTGGCCTGATTACAGTGGTTCGTGCTCTCAGAGAGGGTTGTACCATCTTGCCCATGATATTAGCAGAGACCTTGAGGTCGACCACATTTTGCCATACCCATCTTGTGGGGTTCTTTAGGGGGAGTGCCGTATTATTATAAGTGTGGTTCATGACCCATTTGAGATCGATCGACACTTTTAGACATCATGGATATTGTTTTACTCATGAGATAGCCATGTCTTATTCTCTTCAGCCGACTTAGTGTACAGATGCGGCATCTTGGTTGGCTTTTTTAACGACCATTGAGGATCCATTTGTGATCTTGTTCTGTTTAGGACTCAGCTGTCCTTATAGCTTTATTACTCATGCAGTTGGCATGGATTATCTACCCCTGGGTAGTTTGAGAGGGGTGACCACATATCATTCACTGGCTGTCATAGGACAGTTTGATCAGTTTCAAAACATTTACCACTTTGATGGGGCTTTGGATCAACTGACTATCAGCTTTGTCTTTATCAGCAGATGACTTGACCTGGATTTATGATTATTGGACTCATCGCGAGGGGGTTAATTTTTTGACTGGTCATTCGAGTTGTTCTTTAGAGTGCTCTGCATGGCTGGAGGCAGACATTGCATCGACTGTAGTTTTTCACTCAGAGCCGAGAATTGATTCTGATGAGGAGAAGCCTATGGAGGACCCTTATTCTCCTATCGAGGATGAGTTATATGCTGGTTTGACAGCATCTTTGGTCAGTGACACCTCGAGCACTTCTACTGCCGCGACTCCATCTCTTGTAGAGTCTTTAGAGCAGGTGATTCATCGGATGACCTTTGAGAGGGATCAGACTAGAGCGCTGATGTTGACAACCCTTTCTGGCCGGGGTGCTGCTTTTGTCGAGAGGGATGATGCTTGAGCTCATAGGGATGCAGCTTTTGTTGAGAGGGATTATGCTTGAGCTGCCTTGGATGCTGCTTTTGTTGAGCGGGAGGAGGCTCGAGCTACTCGGGATGCTTACATTGCTGATAGTACTGTGCTTAGATCGTACACGTATAGCATTATTGTAGATATGAGTGCATTGATAGATGATCATGGTAGCACCATGCATATGGCTGTGGATCTTCTAGCTTGCATGGAGACCTTAGGGCAGGAGCGCACAGATGCACCTCCATCTTCTGAGAGGGATGCCATGTTAGACTTGCTATCCCGTTTATCAACGGGTTTATAGACTAGCTTTCATTATTTTGCATAAACTAGGTCAGCCATTTTTTCATGTACATGATACACTGTATATATTAAATAGTATTATATAGCAAATAAATATATTTTGATTCACTTCCCTTTTGGATATGTTTTGTCATTGCTGAATGATTACCACTTTTTTCATGACTTGCTGTCTTGATGTATCATGAACTTTTCTTTGATGGATTGACATTGAGATGTCGGAGAGTATCTTAGAAGGGTCTGTTGATCAGGGATGCTTGATAGTATTTGGGTTTTATATAAGGTTTGGTGTCTTGGGACTGGTTTCAATTGGATATTTGAGTTTATAGGGAAAAGTGTTTTTTCTTGAAGGTTAGACCATAAATGATTGTCTACGTACTCCCATAGTTGAGGGAGATCAGGTCATTCGTAGTTCAGAACTTTGCAGTGAAGACGTGATTTGATTGATTGTTGTGGTTTTTTTTTTACAGGACCCGAATGGCGCTTTGCAGGTGACTCAAACATGCACAGTGTCTGAATTTGTAAGCTGAGGGAATTCTTCCCCATCCATTTCTTGCAACATGATGGCTCCTCCTGTCAACACGTCTTTGACAATGAATGGGTCTTCCCAATTCGGGGAAAAATTTCCTTTGGCTTCATCTTGAATGGCAAGGACTTTCTTTAATACCAAGTCATTCTCTTTGAATTGTTGGATCTAGACTTTCTTATTGTTTGACTGAGCAATCCTTTGCTAATATAATTGCCCATGAAAGATAGATGTAGCCATTTTCTCATCTATCAGAGATAACTGGTGGTACTGCTCTTGCAACCACTGGTCTTCTTCTATCTGAGCATCTATCAACACCCTTAATGACTCCATTTCTACTTTGATGGGGAGTACTGCCTCCATGCCATAGACTAATGAGTAGGGGGTATCCCAGTAGAAGTGTGCATTGACGTTCTATAGGCTAGCAAAGTTAGAGGCAATAAGTCTGGCCATCCCTTGTGATTGACGGGCTTTTTTTGCATGATTTTCTTGATATTCTTGTTGGCTGCTTCGACAACACCATTCATCTTGGGACGATAGATGACGAAATTAAGATGCTTGATCTGAAACTTACTGCATAATTCTTTCATCATCTGGTTGTTTAGATTTTTGGCATTGTCTGACACGATCACCTCCTTTTGTCCATATCGACAGATAATATTATTTCGGATGAAACTCATGATTTCCTCTTTAGTGACTTTGGGAATGGAGGCAGCCATTACCCATTTGGTGAAGTAATCAATCATGGTGAAGATTAATCGATGACCATTGCTGGCTTTGGGTTCTATTGGCCCAATCACGTCCATTCCCCACATGGAAAAGGGCCACGGCAAACTCATACAGTGCAATTAGTTCAGACGAGGGTGGATGACATTTCCATGAACTTGGCATTGATAACATCTTTTGACATGGTCATCACAGTCAGCTTTGAGAGAGATCCAGTAATGCACTGTTCTCAATATCTTTTTGGCAAGTAAAGGACCACTCATGTGTGGACCACATACTCCACCATGGACTTCATCTAATAGTCTTTTGGCTTGATCTTTATGAAGGCATCTTAAAAGGCGTATTCCAGCATCCCTTTTATAAAGTCCATCTCCGCTCAAATAGAATTTCATAGCCATCTTATAAATCTGATTCCTTTCAGCTTGACTTGCACCGGCGGACATAAATCTATCTCGCATATATTCTTTATATCCTAGTACCAAGGCAGTTTGATAGGTGGTAGTTCATTTGATACTTGTCTAATGTAATTCCCATATGCTGGGGCCTTTTGGCTTGCAAATTTGATGTCGGGAATTCCCATCCTATCAGATATGTGGATCAAGGAAGCCAATGTTGCCAATGCATAAGCAAAGTCATTCCTACTTTGAAGGATATGGATGAAGGTTATTTCTTCAAACTCCATATCCATCTTGATAACTTGCAGATGATAGGGCAACAAATTTAATTATTTGGTATGATACGCCCCGGTGGTTTGTTTAATGACCAACTCGGAATCCCCAAAGACCAGTAATCGTTTGATACCCATGGATTGGGCTAGTTTCAACCCCATTATATAGCCTTCATATTCAGCTGTGTTGTTGGTGTTTACAAACTGCAGCTTGATGGCTATAGGATATTGTTCTCTTATAAGAGATACAAGAACTTCCCCTGCTCTGGCACCTTCCAAGTTTACGGCTCCATCAAAATACAATTTCCAAAATTGGACTGTATTTTCTCGAGGGATCTGTTGAATTGTCATTATCCCATCATTCGAGAAATATGTTTCCAAAGGTTCGAAATTCATTGATGGGGCTTGGTGAATACGTACTTCAAAGGATCCATGTGGGATATAAGATAGGTTATGTGCCCATGAAGATAATGTTGTAACCTCAAGGCGGCCCATGCTAACGCACAACATGTCTTTTCAATCAAAGTGTACTTCTGCTCGCCGCTACTTCTTTCCTTGTTTCTATCATCCTTCTGCCTCAGCATGCAACCCATAACAATGGCATTGACTAACATGTACATAAATAGGGGAACCTCGTCTCTTGGGGGTACTAAGACAGGGGCTTCGATCACCTGCTTCTTGATGGAAAGGAAAACTTTTTGACAATCTTCATTCCATTCCACGGAGGAATTTTTCCTTAACAACTTAAAGATGGGTTCTCACATTGTCGTGAGTTGAGAGATGAATCTACTTATGAAATTGATTCTCCCCAGGAATCCCCATATTTCCTTTTCTGTTCAGGGAATGGGCATCTCGGTGATTGCTTTAATTTTGGCAGGACCCAGTTTAATGCCTCTGTTGCTCACTAGAAATCCTAACAACTTGCCTGATTTGACACTGAAGGCACATTTGGCCGGATTCAGCTTTAAATCATATTTGTGCAACAGGTTGAAAATCTTTTGGAGATGGATGATGTGGTCGTCTTCCTTCCGGGATTTGACGATGATATCATCCACATAGACCTCTATTTCTTTGTGCATCATGTCATGAAAAATGGCCATCATGGCTCGCTGATAGGTGGCACCGACATTGATAAGGCCGAAAGATATAAGTCTATAACAAAAGGTTCCCCAAGGAGTAATGAAGGCTATTTTCTCTCTGTCCTCTTCAACAACCATGATCTGATGATACTTGGCGAAACAGTCAACAAAAGAATACATGCCATACTGCGCCGTGTTGTCTATTAGTATATGGATAAAAGGTAATGGGAAGTTATCCCTGAGATAAGCTTTGTTGAAATCCTGGTAATCCACGCATACTCGTACCTTCCCTCCGGGATTAAGCACACGAGCTATATTGGATAGCCACTCAGGGTAGGTTGACACCATGATGAGGTCGGCTTTGAATTGCTTGACAATTTCTTCTTTGACTTTCAGACTCCACTCATGTTTCAGTCGCCTGAGCTTCTGCTTGACTAGCTTGAATCCCTCTTTAATGAGCAGCCGATGAATGATAATATCAGTATACAAACCAATCATGTCCTCATGTGACCATGCAAACACATCCTAGAACTTAGTTAGAAGGCCAATCCGGTCTTTTCTTTGGTTTGGGGTAAGGTCCAAGCCTATCTGGATTTCTTTAGGGTTTTTTAAGGTTCTGATATTGTAAGTGATGGTTTGATCGAGGTTTGGTTTGGGTTTGTCTTCAACCCATTCTTTGATCTCCTCAGGCACTTCATAGTCATCTATCTCCTCTTGATCAATCCCCATCAAGTCAAAGTCCCGTTCTACATCAAAGTCGTAGTCACTATGGAAATTTGGTATCTCAACAGCAAAGCCAAACAAATCCAACTCTAGAGTCCTGAAAACAAAATGCTTTCACTTAATATATGAAACTGTTTGATCATACAAAACATTAGCAAAAGCATGACAAAAAGTAATTGCTAGCACTGCGCAACAAAAATAAGTAGGAAATAAAACCACACTTCAGGGTAGATGGACTTTTATCACTTTTACCCTTTTCGATTGATGCACAGAGTGCTGCTCCAATTGTCTAGAATCAAGTCCTCATTGACTGGGATGCTGAATGGGTTGCTGTTGTCCATCTCCTCTTTGATGATGACTAAGACAACATTTTCATCAAGGTGAAAGTTGTATGCACACAATCTAATCATGTTTGATGATAAAGCATATACTTTGTAACAATCTTATTCATTTATTAATAAAAGTATTATTTAATGAAAGACATTTATTTATCTACATTGTGCTATTTTTATAATATGCGATAAACCCATAGTTTTAAGCAATGCTTTTAGAATCATGATGGTGATCATGCTAATGAGATCTAAATTCTTAGATAGCTTAAAAACTAGAATAGTTCTCAATCGATGGATTACTAAAAAGGGGATTAGTAAATCTGGATAGATTAGTACATATGTTGCTTGCTCATTGGACGAGGATGATTGATCTCATGATCATTTGTGTGGAGACACTAAAGCAAGTATGTAGGTGCTTATTGGAGAATAAGTATACTGAACGTGACTCGCCAAGGAATACCTAATGGAGTTTTACTCGCCTGTCAATAGGAATTCCTAATGTGATAGTAGTACAAGTGATCCTCAGACTTGAGATCATCATAGTATCTTATGTATAATGAATTATACTTTGACTTATTCCTTAAGACCCTTAGGGTATATCAAAAGGTATTCTTGGGTGTAATAAGTTATATATGGAGATATGAATGATCAATAAAGAATCTATCGCTTCTAGTAAAAGAAGAGATATGTCCTATGTGATTTGATAAATGACAACCCAGGAATCCTTGCCCAATGTAGAATGAAATTAGAACGAAGTTTCTAATTTGCATTATTGGGAGTTGTGCATTTTGGAATCGAAATACATATAATTAAATAAAATAAGACTTGATAGTAATTTCATGTCTTATATTTAATTTGGATATTGTATGGTGGAAGGATTGAATTGTACGGTAACTATTAACTCACAAGTTCTTTTATGATTAATGTTGAAATCTATATTATCTGGAAAGTCGTTGATCGCTAAGGAGGCTTATCCTTATTGTAGAATAAATGTTATTTATTTAAATGAATTATTAGTTTAATTTATTTATTTAAATAAGATTAGAATTGTTCTAATTGATTTATTCACAACTGATTTAATATGGAGAACCTAAAGGGTCACACCATAAAAAGAAGAATATTTATTAAAGAAACAAATGGCATAATCGTAGTAATAAGTTAAGTATATTTAATTTAATCTATGGTGATAGAATAAATTAAATAACTTAATATTTGATATTTAATATTTTGAAAATATTAAATATAAATTAATAAGAGGTGTCTTATTATTATTTAATTTCTAAAGAAGTTTGGAAATTAATTAATAAGATACTCTCTCGCTAATTAAAAGAGTTTAATTATTTTCAATAGGATTGGGAAGCCTAATTAATTAAAGGAGTTTAATTAATTAATATGAAACCCTAATCCTAAATTATGCAGAACGGTTGCCTATATCTATAAATAAGAAAGTCTTATTATGGAACAAGGTTAGACATTTAATTCCAAGAGTTGGGAGAGCACTCCTTTTCTAGAGAAAAGAAAACTAGGGTTTAGCCAAACACCATTCTTCTTGAGTAAACATTATTCTTTGGTGGATCACCTCTAGAGGTCAAACACTTGGGTGACTAACGTTGATCAAAGGAATGAATCTAAACCAGTAAATTCAAGGAGAGTAAGAAAAGATTTGGAGTTGAACTCGTACATGTGGAAGCTAGAATCTTCAAGGTATGAATCTCATTCTTAATCTATTTTGTTTAATTAACAAGTGTGCATAAAGGATGATCCGAGTATATAGTTTGTAAAAGTTTAAAACTCTGATTTACCATGCTTCTGCTTATTTTATGCAATTTGATTGTATCCATGAATCTTACAAACCTATCAGGGGTTAAATGCTTATTTGGTCATTGTACTATAGGTCAACTTACAAGTGAGTCACTAAATCAATTTTTCTTACAGTCAACTCACTGTACCACACTTTACTAACACAACGTTAGCAAATCCGTCAATTCATTTGACTTTAGATGAAAATTAACAAATAGGCTACAAACGTGTACAATATTTTTGATGTGGCAGTACCCAGTCTATGTGGCCTTCATTAGGTGGATATGGAGGGAAAATCTCCCACCCAAATACCAGTTGATGGACCCACATCTATTATTAGAAGCCAAGAGAAGCAAGTGTGAAAATTCATTTTGTTCCAAGTTCGATCGATAAAGAAATCTGAGCCCTAAAACAGCCATTCCAAAGTGATCGATCAATTGAAAAGTTCAGATTGGTTGTTAAACTGAAGCACTACTTGTTCGATTGAACTCTATTTTGAAACAATCGATTATTTGGTGTGATTTCGAAACAAAATCGACTTGTTGGTTAAACTCTTTCGTTGCTCAATATCAAGTAATGGTCGACAGGTATGTCCCATTTGATGGTCCCCTCATCTGACTTTGATTATTTTTTTGTGTTACTTGTTGTCGTATTGCCCTTTTGTTTCTAAACCCTAGATTGATTAGCAGCTGATTGTATCCACATGTCTTTTTATTTACTGATTCTTGGGTGGGAGATATATAAAATATTTATTTACTACATTTTGGTTCCCTTTTGTCCCTATATGAATGCTCTGTATTTATTTTCATTTCGTCAACTTATGCTCTGTTTTGCATGTGGTTTATTATAGATGGATACTATTGTGCAACTGAATGTACACCATGGTGGGAAGTTCATATATGCTCCTTTATATGACTATATGGGAGGTAATGTTTATCATATTTCACGGTTGGATGTTGATTATATTTGCATGGGTGCTATTATTGACTTAGCTACTGAACTCAGTTACCATCCTGATCAAGTGTTTATTTTAAAAATGATGGAGTAGATATTATAAATGGGGTTAGACTTGTTCATGATGATGCTAGTATAAGAGATATGGTCAATATTTGCTTGCCACATGGTGTAATTGATGTCTATGTAGACCATGTATTGCCATATAATACTAATCAAACCTCCATATTGGATGAGCATATTAGTATTAATGTGACTGATAATGTGATTGAAAATGTTGATGAAATTGTGGCTGATAATGTTGCTGGTAATGTGAATGAATGTGTGGATGAAAATGTGATTGGTGAGGGTGAAGACAGTGTGGTTGGGGAGAAGTTGAGTGATAGGAGTAGAAAATGTGAGAATGTCAAAAAGAGTGCTAAAATAAAGTCCAAAAGGGGTAAACAAAGGGTAGTTGAGCACTGTAGTGAGATAGATACCTCTGATAGTGATGTTGATGAAGAATGCAGTGATGAAGAATTAGTAGATGATAGGAGGATGGCTAAGGAGTATAAAAGGGAGATGAACAAGAACACAGACTTGGAGGATGAGAGACATGAGACCGGTAAAGAGGGAGAGGAAGGAGAAAATCAGGTAGATGAAGGACATGAAGAGGGTGAGGGTGAGGATGAACCTGAAAAATTGGAAGAACATGTGGCAGGATATGGCTCAGAATTGAATCACATAGAGGAAGAAATACCTAAAAATGATAATGAAGGCAGTGAATATGAGACTAGTGACCCAGATGATCCTGAATGGCAAAGTGAATATGAGAAAAGTGATGTACTGAGGTCTCTTTCTGATAGCAATTAAGAAGAAGAGGATGTTTTCTATATAGAGCCTCCCCTTAGTAAAGAAAAAAGAAAGTTAGTTGAGGTTTACAACAAGAAGATAAAAAGGAAGTTGATAAAATTTTCAGAGTACATGACATTTTCCATCATTAGGGAGTTTAAAGATGCTATAAGAGACTACTCCATTGCAAATGGGAGGAAATTATGGTATCCAGTCAATGATTTGAAAAGATGCCAAGTTAAGTGTGAGAAAAGATGTCCATGGAAATTATGGGCTAGTTACATACAAGGGACTGATACATGACAGGTTAAGTCTATCTTAGACATTCACAATTGCACCAGAATCTTCAAAAATAAGTTGGCTACAGTCAAGTATTTGGTTGAGTACTATGGGAATAGGATTAGGAAGAATCCTAGCTGGAAATTAAAGGAGATGCAAGAAGAGATAAAGCTGAAACTGAAATTGGATGTTACAGAGGTTAAGTGCATGAGGGTTAGACAGTTAGCACTGCAGGGGATTCAACAGGTTATGAAGGATCATTATGCAAGAGTGTGGGACTTTGGGGCTGAGATGGTGAAGAGTAATAAGAATAACACAGTTGACATAAAAATAACAAGATTGAATCCTGAAGATGTGCCAAGATTTAAGAGATTTTATGTTTGTTATGATGCTTTGAAAAAGGCTTGGAAAGGTGGATGTAGGCCTGTTATTGGCTTGGATGGCTGTTTTCTAAAAATAGTGTGTGGTGGACAGCTTCTATCTGTAGTTGGCAAGGATGGAAACAATCAGATGTTTCCTATAGTTGTGGGGGTGGTGGAAGGGGAGAATTATGACAGTTGGACTTGGTTTATGTAGTTGTTGGTGTCTGACCTTACTTTGGGAGATGGGTATGGGGACTTTAATATCTGACCAACAAAAGGTTAGCATCTTATTTGTTATTTATTTATTCAATGCATGGATCATTATTTATTTTGAAACTGTGGCTAATAGATGATATTTTCAGGGGTTGAAAGGAGCTATTCAAGATATCCTTCCTCATGTAGAGCATAGAAATTATGCAAGGCACATCTATGAAAATTAGAGAAAGAAGTATCCTTCCCAAGATCTTAAAATAGCTTTTTGGGAGGCAGCCATGGCAACTCATACTGTAGCACACAAAAGAGCAATGACAGAGGTTAAAAGGGTATCAATTCTTGCACATGACAAACTGGCAGAGCAAGATCCCAAAGTTTGGTCAAAGGCATTCTTTGAGACACACTCAAAGACTGACAGTGTGGATAATAACATGTCTGAGTGCTTCAATGCATGGATCATAAAGGCAAGATATATGCCAGTGTTACACATGCTAGCTGAGATACATGATCAGATTATGGTGATGTTGCACCAAAAAAGAGATGAAATATGCAAGACTGAAGAATTAATCTGCCCAAGGATTAAGAAGAAATTGGATGCTGCTATCTTAGATTCTACACATTGTGAAGCTTTATGGGATGGACAGTCAAAGTTCCAAGTGAAGGAGAGAGGGAGAGGAGGATACACTGTTAACCTTGTGGAGAAAAGTTGTGTATGTAGGGTGTGGGATTTGACAGGAATCCCTTGTTGTCATGCTGTTAGAGCAATTCATTCTATATATGGAAACCCAATAGATTATGTGGCTCACTAGTACACTAGGGACATTTACATTAAGACTTATTCTCATACCTTAGAAGTATTTCCTGGGGAAGATTTTTGGGACTTTACCAATTATGATATCTTGTTACCTCCACCCATGAAAAAGAAGCTGAAAGGAAGGCCACAACTATTAAGAAGAAAAGAGGGGTGGGAAGATGGTCCAAATACCATTGGGAAGGTGGGTAGGGTCTCAAGGAAAGGGAGGAAGATGCACTGCAGTTTATGCAAGGGAGAGGGTCACAATCGACTGAGGTGTCTAAAGTACCCCACTCTGCCAGGAAATTACCTACATAACCATAACCTCCAGTCCCCAAGGGGAAAGCGAAGAGCACAACAGCTATCTAATCCACCTACTGAAAATGTTGTAAGTTTGATCTTTATATATATACCCATTTTCATATCTTTGCAACTTTTTTATTGACTATTCCTATTTGATTCCATAGGATACTACAATAGTTAAGAGGGTTGACAATGCAAGTGCGACTGGGAAAGACAAAGACACAGTTACCTTTCTAAGTATAAGTTCTACCTAGTTCTTTGTTTATTTCTTACTTTATTTGATAGTATTTAAAGTTAAAAGAAATTACAAAATCAATTACCTAGTTCTTTCTGAAAAGTTGAATTTCTAAATTTCATTACAAAATCAATTACCTTTGTAAGTATAACTGTTCCTATTTGTTCTAAACAGATGCCAACTCCAACCCTTGTGAGAAAGAAGAAGACCTCAACAACAGCTAGGGAAGGTTGCACTCCACCATCTTCTACACTACCAAACCAGGAAAATACAAGAAAAAGAGAAGCATACACTAGAGGATCACAGTCTTCAACAAGCAGGCCCTTTAAAACACCAAGGCAGAAGGATGGAAGTGGTCCAAAACACTAGTAGTAGCATGCAAGAAAAATGATGCCTATGTTATATATTTTGGTGTACTTTTGGTATAGTTTGCTTAGTGTAGTAGTAGCATGCAAGAAAAATGCTTAGTGTTTTGGAATAGCTGGATATGATATTTTGGTATATGTGGTTATATATGTATGGGATAGTTGGACATACTCTTTTGGTATGGGAATAGCTGGACAGGATATTTTGGTATATTGGTATATGTGTTTTGGTCATACTGTAATGCCATAAGATTGTTCAATGTTATATGCCAGATGGTTATCAAGGTTATTGACTGACATCTATTGTTGACATTTATTGTTTGGGTGTGGCATTTATTCTTGTGGTTTGGTTGAAGATAGATTATAATTTGGTTATTTATTTTCTGTTGGACAATCTTTACTTTACTGATAAATGGTGCAATTATGTTTCTAACAGAGCTTCATAATGCCAATGTTGTCATACCAATGCCATATCATTTACTGATAAATGTTGCAATATGCTCTGTTTACCTTTGTCATTAGTTAGATTACCACACTAAATATACCAAAAGAGCAAAAAGCTCTGTTTTTCATTCCATTCATTATATGCAAGGGTTCAAAGCCGAGACTTCCCCATTTATAATCATAACCTTCAAACACCAAACTTCCACAATTACAATAAAACACATAAACCATCCCAAAATATTACAATCATTTTGCCCAACCAAGGTTTAAACTACTATTACTACAAAAAATTAAAAACATCATCCATGAACAAATTAGAAATAGCCACATCCTTCTGACTTTTTTTATTTTTTGGGAATTTTCCCTCTTCAATTCTTTGAGCACACTTGATTCACTTCCATTCTCAAAATATTTCAACCGTTATATTTCTTCATTCGCTGAGCATAGTTCATCCCTCAATTTTTTATCACTTCCCTTGATCTTTCGATATATGGAGGGTCACAACACTTGAAAAATCCACAATACATGTTTGGCTCCTGCTCAGAATATATAATAGAGGAAGATTTGTGACTAAAAAATCCCATTTTTTATTTCATATGATTTTTTTTAAAGAATTGCAAAATTCACATACCTTATACCTGCTATAACCAACAAATCGTCTACCTGGATCTGCGGTTCCAACTTTCCATGCTTCCCACATGGGTGCAACGATTCCACATCTGCAGGCGATGGGATTGAATGAGGCAGTGTCGCTTTGCGAATCTGCAGAGCTCACCATTTTTCTTCTATAAGAGCTCTCTACCCCACTTGAATTACTCATCTTCTCTACATACACTGTCGTATAACTCTCTTACTCATTAATTACTTTAAGAATTTGCCAATTTCTACTCAACTCTTTACTCTTATGAAGAACCCTAACTCCCCTTTTGAACTGAACTTTCTTGAATTCTTTATTTAACGTTGATGTAATAAGTTGGGTCGGATCATATCAGTGGGGCTGGGTGGGAATGACATAAGTTGGGTCGAATCGGGTGGGCTATAGCTTATGTGTGTAATGACTAGGATTCATTTTTTTTCACGTCACATTTCCGTTCAAAAAGTTAACCCCGCTAACACAACTTTGAATTTTTGTTAGTAAAGTGAGATAAAGTGAGTTGACTGTATGAAAAATTGATTTAGTGACTCACTTGTAAGTTGACCTATATTACAATGACCAAATAAGCATTTAACCCAACCTCTCAGTGGATATCAAAGCCAAACCATTATGCAAGTTATTAATTGTTCATATTTGATATGTATGTTGATATGTGTTTAGAACAATTTTTTAGGGCATAATTATTGGCATAAAATTATGTGTTTGGAGAAAAATTGCATAATTTTTACGAATTGGAAAAATAGTTTTTGGACACTGGCGCCACGGCGCCGGATTACAGTATAATCCGGGCGCTACAGCGCCGGTCTGAATTTTCAAATGGGTGTCCCGGCGCAGCAGCGCTGGTCACGATTTTTTGAAAAATAGATAACCCGGCGCCCCAGTGCCAGAATCCAGTTAATTCGGGGCGCAGCAACGCCGGTACCCAGAATTGAATAAAATTTTATTTTACTTAGTAATTTGATTTTTAATTAAAATAAAAGGTTTATTTAAATTAAAAATTAAATTCCAAGTTTTTCTAGTAATTCTAAATTTAAATAAAGTAATTTATTTTTATTTAGAATTGGATTAAAATAAAGATATTTATTTTAATTAGAATTTAATTTCTTGTTAATTAATTAGAGTTAGAATTGGATTCCATGATAACTAATTAGAGATGAAATTGAATTTCTTGTTTCCTAAAATAAATGAGTTTATTTGTGATTAGAAAAAGGATTCCATGTTTCCTTAAATAAAGGAGTTTATTTAGATATGAAATAAGATTTCATATTAATCAAAATAAAGAAGTTTATTTTGATAAGGAATTGGATTTTATATATTTTATTTTTTCCATAACAGTTTTAAAAGTTAAAATAAAGTAATTTATTTTGACTTGGAATTGGATTCCATATTAATTAAAATAAAGGAGTTTACTTTGATTAAATAATTTGATTAAAAATAAAGGAGTTTATTTTTTATTCAAAAATGGATAATTTAAAATAAAATATTTATTTTGATTTAAATTTAGATTAAAATAAAAGAGTTTATTTTAATTCAGAATTAAATTTTATGCTAACTAAAATTGCCCATTAAATCGATATCAATGTTTATATTGGATGTTTATTATTCATAAGATAAATATTTTATTTATTGATGCATATGTTGATGTGTATGATAATAAATGGGGTTGATTATGGACTATTGACCAATGTGATTGGATTTTATTTTAGTTGGATGCTTGAATGTATGAGTTTTATAAATGGGGTTTGCGTACCTCATCTTCTCTAATTTTTCTTAATGTAAATTTTAACTCCTTCCTATATACTTTTCCTTGACTGCTGATCAAGGTTTCTATTTATAGTAAATAGTTTTTGTAATAGGAATAGTTAGAATTAAATTTGAAGAATTAAAGACCAAGGAGCAAGGAGCGCGTGAAGACCCGTTTGTAATGGAGGCCGGTATTTAAATGTAATAGTTATTTTTTAAATTTAATTCTTGCACCCTAAGTTTGACATTTTGGTTCACTTGGTGGCTCTAGTGAACTAAACTAGAATAAAGTCCATAATCAATCCGGGTAAAATATAATATTCTAAATGTACATGATAGTATTATATATATATATATATATATATATATATATTACATTTTATGCAAACATGCTTCGTATGTTTTAATAAAATGACGCATATTATATATATATATATATATATATATGTGTGTGTGTGTGTGTGTGTGTGTGTGTGTGCGTGTGTATGCGCGCTAAACAAGATGAGACTAATAATAACAAATCCCTCAAAGTAATTATATTAAGTCTAAAGCGTTCAAAGATATTTGGAATATCAAACGTCGCCTTCTAGCATGATAAAATTAATAGAGCATTAAATATTTAATATGAGTTTGTTGTGTTATCCACAAGGCAAGTATTAAGTATTTAAGATGTTAATTTATCACATTTGATGCTTATAAAGAAAATTGAACAATATTATTTTGTTGTGCCATCCACATGGACAATATTTTTCTTTTTTGAATATATGAAAGTGCTAGGTTGGACTTAACTCGGACAATTTTGATTCGGATGTGCCACCACTTGATCAAATTAACCTGAGAGGCAAAATAAAAGGAGTTACATGTTGATGTAATTGAGAAAGAGTTGTCTACCTATTTATTTATATATGGTTTGTTGTACTATCCACAAGGCTATATACATTTGAAATAGGATCCTTATTCTCACTAGCAAATCTTTAATTAAATTTGCCGAACTATATATTGTGAGGGTAATATAGTTTGAAAAAAATAGTGGGAGATACCAATTTAAAATAAGACCTAATTTATCTTGGTAATTAATAAAAGAATGTATGCTATAATGTTGTTAATTACAAATTTATTTACAGAATTTTACAATGTCTACATTACTATCACTGCGTAGCATATTAGATGCTATTTAACCGGACCGAATTAAACGGATTGGTTAAAGAATTTGAGAATAATTTTCAAGGCTGAAAAGCTATCTTATGTCCTTAATACGCCTATCCCTGCAATGGTTGCAAACAATGCCTCTGAGGAAGAGATTGCTACTTTTAGAAAGTAGCAAGATAATGCTCAGTTGGCTAAATGCATCATGCTCACATCCATGAGTAACGAGCTTCAGCGTCAGCATGAAACTATGGATGCTCCTACTATATTCCTACACTTTAAAAAGTTGAATGGTGAAGAAAGTAGGACTAATTCATATCAGATATCAAAGGAGCTATTCCGATCTAGAAGAAGAACAATTCAAAGAAGACATAAGGAAAGGCAAAATACAAAGGATAATAAGAACAAAATGATACGGATAACAACGGAGTTTGCTTCCACTATAATAAGCCTGGACACTGGAATAGAAACTGCTAAAACTATCTTGCGGAGGTTAACTAGAAGAATTTTAGTGAAGCTTTTTGTTACATATACAGGTTTGTCAATGATTGAAATAAATCTTTCAGTAAGTAAAGTTTCTACTTGGGTATAGGATACCGGCTATGGTTCTGATAAATACAGATTTATGAAGGAACTAGGCAGAAGTAGAAAGCTAAACAAGTGGAAGTCTTCCTGCATGTGGTAATGGAGCAAAGGTTGGTCCATTAACTGCATGAACTTATTGTTTAGCGCCGCCTACGGGCAAGTTCATTAGATTAAATAATAAATAATTTACTGAATAGACTTTACATACTTGACTTACATGAAAAATAATTTTAAATTAAACAAACTAGTAAAAGAAAAGGAAATGATCATTCAAAGAGTTGAATATTTGTATTTAGTGAAATACAAGTCTGAATCATTTGAAAGGTTTAAAGAATTCAGAAGTAAAACTAATTGACAAGGTATTATGATTCTTCGATTGGATCGAGGAATAAATACTTGTGCAATATGTTTTAATATCATCTTAAATGGTTTTCTCACAACAGATGCTTCCTGATACACAATAATTGATGGGTGTATCTAAAAGGAAAAATTATACCTTGTTGGATATGGTGCGGTCCATAATGATTTTATCGACATTCCAGTATCCTTCTAGGATAATACCCTAGAAACAGCTGCATATCTACAAAATAAGGTAACCTCAAAATCCGTCCCCAAGACTTCATAAGAGTTATGGACAGGGAGGATTCCTAATCTTATGTATGTTAAGATATAGGGTTGTCCAAATTATGTGAAAAAGTTTCAAAAGGATAAGCTTGGGACAAGATTTGATAAATCCAGAATTTATGGGACATCCTAGAGTAAGTTTAGGGTATATATTCTATAATCGTACTTAGCAAAAGGTGTTTTTTGCAAAACACGCTGCCTTCTAAGATAAAGATGTTTATCATTGAAGGGCTAGTGGGAGGATAATAGATCTTGAAGGAGTTCAAGAACCACAAATCACTATTAGTCAAAAGGAGGAACATGTAGATAAACCTATTGTACCACAACCAAATCGTGAATCTGAAATAGTACTGAAGATACCTGGGAGGTATGGATTCATCATAGATTATAATGATGAGGTACGCATCATAGAGGATGATGATCCAGTAATACACGATAAGGCTAAGAGTTGTAGACACTCAGAGAAATGGCATATGGCCATAAAATTTTAAATGGATCTTTAGAGCAAATGGCAAGGTGAAGACCTAAAAGGCCAGACCATTTTGGAAAAGGTTTTCAAATAAAGTCAAGGAGTTGGCTGTAATAAAATCTTATTACTGGTAGTGCTCAAGTCCATTTAGATTTTACCTGTGATTGCATCTTATTATTACTAGATCTGGCAAAATGGACGCGGAGTCGCCCTTCCTAAAATATATATTATTAGAGGAGAATGTATGTATGATACAACCTGATGGTTTTGTTTCAATGGCTGAAGCAAATCATGTATATGAGCTACAACAATCCATTTATGGATTGAAGCAAGCTTGTCAATGATAAAACATTTGTTTTGATGAGACAATCAAAGGAGTTTGATTTTATCAAAAATTAGAATGAACCTAGTGTGTACAAAAGGGTCAGTGGGAGCACTGTGACATTTCTGACATTATATGTTGATATACTACTGATAAGGAATGACATACCAGTGCTATAATCAGTAAAGATAAAGTTGTCTAAACATTCCTCCATGAATGATTTGGGTAGAACATCCTAAATTGGGGATATAAATCTATATAGATAGATTTAAAAGGAAGCTCGGCTTAACCCAAGGAACGTATATTCATTTGATGCTAAAGGCGTTTAGCATGGCAAACTCCAAGAGATGTTTCATGATGATGAACCATGGAGTGAATCTCTCTAAAATAGTCCTCAATAAAAGAGAGATCGCATAAGTTACTATTATGTATGCAATGAAATGTACGAGACTTGATGTTGATCAGTCATATTCTGGAGAAGATCTCTGTAAGACAATGAAAAATATCTTAAGTACTTAATCGACACTAAAGATGTGACTATAATTCATGGTGTATCTGAATAAAACTAGAGGAATAAAAGACTCAAGTTTTTCGGACTGACCAAGACAAAAAAAATCCACTTTAGGGTGAAGCGTTACCTTGAACGGTGGTGCAGTGAATTGAAAAGGTTCCAAACAGCAAAGAGTTGCTGGTTTAGTGACAAAGACAAAGTATATAACTGTAAATGAAGCTGTAAGTCGATGTTTCAGATGAAAAGAACATTACAAAACTAAGAATAGTTCCTAAGTCTCATCTTGGATCCAAACATGTGTTGTGGCATTTTCATTTGATTAAAGAAATCATTGAAAAAGGAGAAGTCACTATAGATATAGTGAACTCTAAAAAAATGACATTGCATATCCATTTACTGAAGCTTGTCCAACAGCAGGATAATCATCACTTAGAGAAGAAGGGTATTAGATACCATGACAATTGGCTTTAGTGAAAGTGGGAGATTTAAAGTAGTATGCACACAAGCCAATCATGTTTGATGATAAAGTATATACTTTTTAACAATCTTATTCATTTATTAATAAAAGTATTATTTAATTAAAGGCATTTATTTATCTACATGGTGTTATTTTTATAATATATGATAAACCCATAATTTTAAGCAATGCTTTTAGAATAATGATGATAATCATGCTAATGAGATCTAAATTCTTAGATAGCTTAAAAACTAGAATAGTTCCAAATCGATGGATTACTAAAAAGAGGATTAGTAAATCTGGATAGATTGGTACATATGTTGCTTGCTCGTTGTATGGGGATGATTAATCTCATGATCATTTGTGTGAAGACACTAAAACAAGTATGTAGGTGCTTATTGGAGAATAAGTACACTGAACATGACTCGCTAAGGAATACCTAATGGAGTTTTACTCCCTGTCAATAGGAATTCCTAATGTGATAGTAGTGCAAGTGATCTTCAGACTTGAGATCATCATAGTATTTTGTGTATAATGAATTATACTTTGACTTATTCCTTAAGACCCTTAGGGTATATCAAAGGGTATGATTGGGTGTAATAAGTTACATATGGAGATAATGAATGATCAATAAAGAATCTATCTATTCTAGTAAAAGAAGAGATATGTCTTATGTGATTCGATAAATGACAACCCAGGAATCCTTGGCCAAGGTGGAATGAAATTAGAAAGGAGTTTCTAATTTGCATTATTTAGAGTTGTGCATTTTAAAATCGAAATACATATAATTAAATAAAATAAGACTTGATAGTAATTTCATGTCTTATATTTACTCAACGATTCTTATATGATTAATGTTGAAATCTATATTATCTAGAAAGTCGTTGATCGCTAAGGAGGCTTATCCTTATTATAGAATAAATATAATTTATTTAACTAAATTATTAGTTTAATTTATTTATTTAAATAAGATTAAAATTGTTCTAATTGATTTATTCACAACCGGTTTAATATAGATAACCTAAATGGTCACACTATAAAAGGAAGAATATTTATTAAAGAAGCAAATGACATAATCGTAATAATAAGTTAAGTATATTTAATTTAATCTATGGTGATAGAATAAATTAAATAGCTTATTATTTATTATTTAATATTTTTGAAATATTAAATATAAATTAATAAGAGGAGTCTTATTATTATTATTTTTATTATTATTATTATTTAATTCCTAAAGGAGTTTAGAAAGTAATTAATAAGATATTCTCTCTCTCTATCTCACATATATATTCCTAATAAGATTAGGATGCTAATTAATTAAAAGAGTTTAATTATTCCCAATAGGATTGGGAAACCTAATTAATTAAAGGAGTTTAATTAATTAATATGAAACCCTAATCCTAAATTATTTAGGAGGGTTGCCTACATCTATAAATAAGAATGTCTTATTATGGAACAAAGTTAGACATTTAATTCCAAGAGTTGGGAGAGCACTCCTTTTCTAGAGAGAAAGAAACTAGTGATTAGCCAAACACCTTTCTTCTTGAGTAAACATTATTCTTTGGTGGATCAGCTCTAGAGGCCAACCACTTGGGTGGCTAACGTTTATCAAATGAAGGAATCTAACCCGGTAAATTCAAGGAGAGCAAGAAAAGATTTGGAGTTGAACTCGAACTTGAGGAAGCTAGAATCTTCAAGGGTATGAATCTTATTCTTAATATATTTTGTTTAATTAATAACTGTGCATAAAAAATGATCCGAGTATATGATTTATAAAATTTAAAAACTCTAATTTACCATGCTTCCGCTTATTTTATGCAATTTGATAGTGTCCATGAATCTCACAAACCTAACACAAAGTCAATATTCTTCTTTAGGACATTCCCTTCAGCTCTGTCCATACAAGGGATCGTGAGTTGATCTTTTGCAGTATCATCATCTGGGATATCACTGTTCATTCCCTCAGTATACACCAGAAAATACATCTTTGAAAACTAGTTTTGTCCTCCCCGTACGAACCTTTCCTTCCCTTCTTTGCTTTCCTCATCAGGCTTCGGGACATCTTTTTCAATGATTGGTTTAGCTTTAGGAATCAGCATACCGACGACTGCAACAGGAATTTTCCTCATAGGCTTCACAAATCCTGCATTAGTAAGGTTTGGTAGCAGAATGGTAGAGGAAGGAACCGGTGGATGCTTGTGCGTTGATAGCAGTGTGCATACAAGCCAATCATATATGATGATAAAGCACATACTTTGTAAACAATCTTATTTATTTATTAATAAAATATTAATTTAGGCATTTAATTATCAACATGGTGCTATTTTTTATAATATGTAAATAACCCATAGTTTTAAGCAATGCTTTTAGAATCATGATGAGATCATGCTAATGAGATCTAAATTCTTAGAAAGCTTAAAAACTAAAATAGTTCCCAATTGTGGGATTACTAAAATGGGGATTAGTAAATCCGGATAGATTGGTACATATGTTGCTTGCTAATTGGATGAGGATGACTAATCTCATGGTCATTTGTGCGGAGACACTAAAGCAAGTATGTAGGTGCTTATTGGAGAATAAGTTCACTGAACGTGACTCGCTATGGAATACCTAATGGAGTTTTACTCGCCTGTCAATAGGAATTCCTAATGTGATAGTAGTATAAGTGATCCTTGGACTTGAGATCATCATAGTATCTTGTATGTAAAAAATTATACTTTGACTTATTCCTTAAGGCCTTTTAAGGCATATATAGGGTATGCTTGGGTATAATGAGTTGCATATGGAGATAATGTATGATCAATAAAGAATCTACCACCTCTAGTAAAAGAGAAGATATGTCATATGTGATTCGTTAAATGACAACCTAGGAATCCTTGGCTAAGGTGAAATGAAATTAGAAAGAGGTTTCTAATTTGCATTATTTGGAGTTGTGCATTTTCTAATCGAAATACATATGATTAAATAAATTAAGACTTGACAGTAAATCCATGTCTTATATTTAATTGGGACATTGTATGGTGGAAGGATTGAATTGTACGATAACTATTAACTCACAGGTTCTTTTATGATTAATATTGAAATTTATATTATCTAAAAAGTCGTTGATCGCTAGGGAGGCTTATCCCTATTGTAGAATAAATGTTATTTATTTCAATAGATTATTAGTTTAATTTATTTATTTAAATAAGATTAGAATTGTTCTAATTGATTTATTCATAACCGGTTTAATATGGAGAACCTAAAGGTTCACACCATAAAAGGAAGAAGAATTATTTAAGAAGAAAATGACATGATAGTAATAATGCATTAAGTGTAATTAATTTAATGTATGGTGATAGAATAAATTAAATAGCTTAATGTTTATTATTTAATATTTTAGAAATATTAAATATAAATTAATAAGAGGAGTCTTATTAATAATATTATTATTATTATTATTTTAATTCTAAAGGAGTTTAGGAATTAATATAATATCAGTACTCTCTCTCAATCCTAATAAGATTAGAATATAAATTAATTAAAAGTGTTTAATTAATTAATTAAATAAAACCATATTCTAATTGGATTAGGAGGGTTAACCTAATATCTATATAAGAGAGTCTTATATCAGAAATAACGTACGTGAATTTTTCCAAAGGTTGGGAGTACACATATTCTATAAAGATAGAAACAAGGGTTAAGCCAATAACCCATCTTCCAGAGTTCTTCATCTTCCTTGATGGATCACCGTTAGAGGCCAAATATTTGGGTGGCTGACATTGATCAAGGGAAGGAGCCACTACAGAGGAATCAAAGGAGTAGAACTTGTACTTGAGGAAGCTTGGATCTTCAAATGTATAATTCCAGGTTCTCTCTTTTCTGTTATTGATAACTAACACAAAGCATGATCTTAGTTATGGGTTTGTATAAATTTTTGAAAACCTATATTTCGCCCTTCCGCCCTATTTATGTGATTTGATTGCATGATTGCGTTACGTACAAACCTAGCAGTGGTATCAGAGCCTAACTTTGTGCTTATTATCAATTTTATGATTCCATGTATGAATTGATGTGAGAATTGGATCAATTTTTCTGGACAAAATCGTTTTCTGCAAGTTTCTGCGACGAACGGCACAGCTGCGCAGCTGCCCAGTTCATTACTGGCGCAGCTGCGCCGGTCTGCAAAAACTGGCGCTTCAGGCTACTTGCGCAGCTGCCCAGTTCATTACTGGCGCAGATGCGCCGGTTCCTGAACAGACCCAGAAATTTGATTTTTATTAATTAAGTAAACTATTTATTTAATTAATAAAGTTTTAAAATAAAGATGTTTATTTTATCTGAAATATGATTTCAGATTGCTAAAATTAAAGGAGTTTAATTTGGATTTATTTTTGATTAAAATAAAAGAGTTAATTTTGTTTCAAAAATAAAATTTAGCAAAAGTTTTGTCCATTAAATGTCATCGATCCATATATGAAATGGCTTTATTATTCATGAGATGAATGGATATTTATTGATACATATGTTGATGTGTATGATAATAAATGGGGTTGATTATAGACTATGACCAATGTGATTGGATTTTATTTTGGATGAATGCTTGAATGAATGGGTTTTATAAAATAGGGTCTGCGTACCTCGTCTTCTCTAGTTTTATTCTCGATGTAAATTTTATCTCCTTCCTATGTACTTTCCCTTGACTGCTGATCAAGGTTTCTATTTAATTATAGTTTATGTAATAGAAATAGTTAGAATTATCTTGAAGAAACTGGAGACCAAGGAGCAAAGAGCGCATGAAGACCCATTTTTATGGATTCCGGGTTTAAATGTAATAGTTATATTTAAATTTAAATTCTTGCACTCCTAGGTTTGACCTTTTGGTTCACTTGGTGGCTCTAGTGAACCAAACTAGAATAAAAGTCCATAATCAATCTGGGTAAAATATAGTATTCTATATTGCATGCTATATATTATATATATTATATTTTATGCAAACATGCTTTGCATATTTAATAAAATGACGCGTATTTAATATATATATATATATATATATATATATATATGTGCATGCGCGCTAAACAAGATGAGACAAATAATAGCAAACCCCTCAAAGAAATAATATTAAGTCTGAAGCGTTCAAATGATATTTGGAATATCGAACGTCGCCTTCTAGCATGATTAATTAATAGAGTATTAAATATTTAATATGAGTTTGTTGTGCTATCCACAAGGCGAGTATTAAATATTTAAGATGTTAATTAATCACATTGGATGCTTATCAAAAAAATTGAACGATCTAGTCTTGTTGTGCTATCCACAAAGACGAACATTTTTCTTTTTTGAATTTATGGAAGTGCTAGGTTGGACTTAACTTAAATCATTTTGGTTCGGATGTGCACGCACATGACCATTATGATTTAAGAGGCAAAATAAAAGGAGTTACATGGTGATGTAATTGACAAGAGTTGTCTACCTATTTATTTGTATATCGCTTGTTGTGCTATCCACAAGGTTATATACATTTGAAATGAGATCCTTAATCCCACTAGCAAATCTTTAATTAGATGTTGCCGAACTATATAAGTGAGGGTAATATAGTTTGATGAAAATAGTGGGAGATACCAATTTAAAATAAAGAACTAAATTTATTTTGGTATGCAAAGTTAATAAAATGAATGTTTGCTAAAAATGTTGTCTTTTCACATGCAGAATTTTTAAAAACGTCAAAAACACTAATCTCACTACGAAGCATACTTGATGCAAACAAGCTTACCGGGCCGAATTATGAGGACTGGCTAAGAAATCTGAGAATTGTTCTCACTGCTGAAAAGATTTCTTATGTCCTAAATTCAACTATCCCTGAATCTGTTTCAGAAACAGCCTCTGAGGAAGAGATTGCCACTTTCAATAAGTGGCAAGATGATGCATCTGTGGCTCAATGCAATATGCTCACATCCATGAATAACAAGCTTCAGTGTCAGCACGTAAACATGGATGCTCCTGCTATGCTGCTTCACCTTAAGGAGTTGTATGGTGAACAAAGTAGGACTGCTAGATATGAGATATCTAAGGAGCTCTTCCAATCTCGGATGACCAAGGGTACTGCCGTCGAGACTCATGTCCTAAAGGTGATCAATTTGATTGAACGCCTTGGACAGCTGGGGTTCGTTATGGATGGGGAGCTGAGTCAAGACTTGGTCTTGCAGTCACTCCCTGAGACCTTCTCGCAGTTTGTGGTTAATTTTCACATGAATAAGCTAGATGTCAGCTTGCCTGAGCTGCTTAACATGCTGAAAACTGCAGAAGGTCACTTCTCATCCATGAAGAACTATGTCTTGATGGTGGATTCTTCCAATAAAAGAAAGAGGCCCAAGGTATCTTCTGAAAAGAAGAAATCCAAGAAGGCTAAGGGAAAGGGAAAAGAAAACGAACAAAAGAAACCTGAATCAGCTAAAGGAATGTGCTTTCATTGCAACGAGCCGGGACATTGGAAAAGGAACTGCAAGAAGTTTCTAGCAGAGAAGAAGCTTGGAGAAGCTTCTACTTCCAATCAAGGTTTGTTTATGATTGAAATTAATTTTTCTAAAAGTCATAATTCTACTTGGGTATTGGATACTGGCTGTGGCTCTCACATATGTAACATTGTGCAGGGACTGGTCAGAAGTAGAAAGCTAAAATAATGAAAAGGTGATCCTACGAGTGGGGAATGGAACAAAGGTTGCTGCATTAGCTGTAGGAACTTATTGTTTAGCAATGTCTTCGGGCAAGTCCATTTATCTTAATAACTGTTATTATGTTCCGAATATTATTAAAAATATTATTTCAATTTCTGTATTGGGTATGGAAGGTTTTGACGTTATTATAAAGAACAATGGTTGTTCTATTTATAAGACGATATTTTATATGGTATTGGAAATTTGCGAAATGGGCTTTATATACTTGACTTGCAAGAAAATATATTTCAAATTAAATAAACTAAGAAAAGAAAAAGAGATTATATTAATTATACCTACATGTGGCACTGTAGACTCAGTCATATCAATGAAACAAGATTATCCAGGTTGCATAAGGATGGGTTCCTAGAGCTATTCGATTATGAATCATATCCAACTTGTGAATCTTGTCTCATGGATAAAATGACTAAATCTCCTTTTAGTGGAAAAGGAGAAAGAGTTATAGAGTTGTTGGCATTGATTCACACAGACGTTTGTGGACCTATGACAACAAGTGCACGGGGTGGGTATTCTTATTTTATTACTTTCACTGATGATCACTCAAGATTTGGATATGTGTATTTAATGAAATACAAATCAGAATCATTTGAAAAGTTCAAAGAGTTCAGAAGTGAAGTAGAGAAACAAACGGGCAAGAGTATTAAGATACTTCAATCAGATTGAGGTGGAGAATACTTAAGCGGTGAGTTTCTCAATTGTCTCAAAGAAAATGGTATAATCTCACAATGGACTCCTCTAGGTACACCACAGTTAAATGGAGTATCTGAAAGGAGAAATCGAACACTGTTGGACATGGCTCGATCCATGATGAGTTTTACCGACCTTCCAATTTCCTTCTGGGGTTATGCCCTAGAAACGGCTGCATACCTACTTAACAATGTACCTACCAAATCCGCCCCAAAGACTCCATATGAGATGTGGAAAGGGAGAAAACCAAATCTTAACTATGTTAAGACTTGGGGTTGTCCAGCTTATGTCAAAAAGTTTGAAAATGATAAGCTACAGACTAAATCCAATAAGTGTAGATTTGTGGGATACCCTAAAGAAACCATAGGGTATTATTTCTATCATCCTACTGATCAAAAAGTGTTTGTTGCGAAACATGCTACCTTCTTGGAGAAAGAGTTTATCCATGAAGGGGTCAGTGGGAGTAAGATATATCTTGAAGAAGTTCAAGAACCACAAATTATCACGGATCAAAGTCAGGTACCTAACCAAGTAGAAGAACCTACTGTACCACACCCTGTTCGTAAATCTGGAAGAGTATCGAAGATACCTGAGAGGTATGGATTCGTTATAGAGGATGCCGATGAGGTACACATCATGAATGATGATGATCCATTTAATTACGAACAGGCTATGAGTAATAAAGACTCAGAGAAACGGTAGATGACCATAAAATCTAAAATGGATTTGGAAGCTATGCTAAAGTCCATTTGGATTTTTCTTGCGATTGCAGCTTATTTTACTTAATCTGGCAAAATTGACGTGGAGACGCCCTTCCTTAAATATACATTATTAGGAGAATGTATGTATGATACATCCAGATGGTTTTTGTTTCAATGGTTGAAGCAAATCATGTATATGAGCAACAACAATCCATTCGTAGATTGAAGCAAGATTCTCGTACATGGAGGTTTTGTTTTGATGAGACAATCAAATAGTTTGATTTTATCAAAAATGAGGATGAACCATGTGTATACAAGAAGGTTAGTGGGAGCGCAGTATCATTCCTTGTATTATATGTTGATGATATATTACAGATAGGGAATGACATTCCTATGTTACAATCAATTAAAATCTGGTTATCTAAAAACTTCTCCATGAAGGACTTGGGTGAAGCATCCTATATTTTGGGGATAAAGATCTATAGAGATAGATCTAAAAGGATGCTCGGTTTATTTCGAGGAACGTACATTGATACGATGCTAAAGAGGTTTAACATGGAAGATTCCAAAAGAGGTCTCATGCCGATGAGCCATGGAATACATCTCTCCAAGAAACAGGCCCCAAAGACACCTGAGGAGAGAGATCGTATGAGTAAGATCCCTTATGCTTCTGCAATAGAATCTATCATGTACGGATGTTACTCACGCACTTAGTGTAACGAGTAGATACCAGTCGAATCCAGGAGAAGAGCATTGGAAGGCAGTGAAGAATATCCTAAAGTACTTAAGAAGGACTAAAGATATTTTTCTTGTCTACGGTGAGTCTGAATTAAAACTAGAGGGATTCACGGACTCAAGTTTTCAAACAGACCAAGATGACAGTAAGTCTGTTTCAGGGTATGTGTTTACCTTGAACGGATGCGCAGTGAGTTGGAAGAGTTCCAAGTAGCAAACAGTTGTTGATTCAGTGACAGAGGCAGAGTATATAGCTGCAAGTGAAGCTGTTTGGATGAAGAAGTTCATAAATGAACTTGGTGTGGTTCCTAGCATTGGAGAAGCAGTTCCCGTATACTGTGACAACACTGGAGCGGTTGCACAGGCTAAGAAATCCAGGTCTCATCAAAAATCCAAACACGTGTTGAGGCGATTTCACTTGATCAGGGAGATCAATGAAAGAGGAGACGTCACCTTGGAGCGTGTGGACTCTCAAGACAACATTGCAGATCCATTTACTAAAGCTCTAACACAACAGCAGTTTGATCGTCACTTAGAGAAGATGGGTATGAGATACCATGACGATTGGCTTTATTGCAAGTGGGAGATTGATAGTAGTGTGCATACAAGCCAATCATGTATGATGATAAAGCACATACTTTATAAATAATCTTATTTATTTATTAATAAAATATTAATTTAAGGCATTTAATTATCTACATGGTACTGTTTTTTATAATATGTAAATAACTCATAGTTTTAAGCAATGCTTTTAGAATCATGATGAGATCATACTAATGAGATCTAAATTCTTAGAAAACTTAAAAACTAAAATAGTTCCCATTTGTGGGATTACTAAAATGGGGATTAGTAAATCCGGATAGATTGGTACATATGTTGCTTGCTCATTAGATGAGGATGACTGATCTCATGGTCATTTGTGTGGAGACACTAAAGCAAGTATGTAGGTGCTTATTGGAGAATAAGTTCACTGAACGTGACTCGCTATGGAATACCTAATGGAGTTTTACTCGCCTGTCAATAGGAATTCCTAATGTAATAGTAGTTCAAGTGATCCTTGGACTTGAGATTATCATAGTATCTTGTATGTAACAAATTATACTTTGACTTATTCCTTAAGGCCTTTTAAGGCATATATAGGGTATGCTTGGGTATAATAAGTTGCATATGAAGATAATGTATGATCAATAAAGAATCTATCACCTCCAGTAAAAGAGGAGATATGTCATATGTGATTCGTTAAATGACAACCCAGGAATCCTTGGCCAAGGTGGAATGAAATTAGAAAGAGATTTCTAATTTGCATTATTTGGAGTTGTGCATTTTCTAATCGAAATACATATGATTAAATAAATTAAGACTTGACAGTAAATCCATGTCTTATATTTAATTGGGACATTGTATGGTGGAAGGATTGAAGTGTACGGTAACTATTAACTCACAGGTTCTTTTATGATTAATGTTGAAATCTATATTATCTAGAAAGTCGTTGATCGCTAGGGAGGCTTATCCCTATTGTAGAATAAATGTTATTTATTTAAATAGATTATTAGTTTAATTTATTTATTTAAATAAGATTAGAATTGTTCTAATTGATTTATTCACAACCGGTTTAATATGGAAAACCTAAAGGGTCATACCATAAAAGGAAGAAGAATTATTTAAGAAGAAAATGGCATGATAGTAATAATGCATTAAGTGTAATTAATTTAATCTATAGTGATAGAATAAATTAAATAGCTTAATATTTATTATTTAATATTTTAGAAATATTAAATATAAATTAATAAGAGGAGTCTTATTAATATTATTATTATTATTATTATTATTTTAATTCTAAAGGAGTTTAGGAATTAATATAATATCAGTACTCTCTCTCAATCCTAATAAGATTAGGATATAAATTAATTAAAAGTGTTTAATTAATTAATTAAATAAAACTCTATTCTAATTGGATTAGGAGGGTTAACCTAATATCTATATAAGAGAGTCTTATATCAGAAATAACGTACGTAAATTTTTCCAAAGCTTGAGAGTACACATATTCTATAGAGATAGAAACAAGGGTTAAGCCAATAACCCATCTTCCTGAGTTCTTCATCTTCCTTGGTGGATCACCGTTAGAGGCCAAACATTTGGGTGGCTGACATTGATCAAGGGAAGGAGCCACTACAGAGGAATCAAAGGAATCAAAGGAGTAGAACTTGTACCTGAGAAAGCTTGGATCTTCAAAGGTATAATTCCATGTTCTCTCTTTTCTGTTATTGATAACTAACACAAAGCATGATCATAGTTATGGGTTTGTATAAATTTTTGAAAACCTATGTTTCCCGCTTCCGCCGTATTTATGTGATTTGATTGCATGATTGCGTTACGTACAAACCCAGCAGGTTTCTGTGGTTTGATCCAGAGGAATAGCCTAATCCAGCCTTCTCTGTCTGGCTAGGGATTTGAATTGGACTTCTAATTCCTTGCTGACTCTTCCCTAACCCTTATCCAGGCCCGAAACCCAAGGATATCATTTCTTGACCAACAGAAATTGCTTCGGTGGAAACTCTTGGCTTTAAAATTGGGGCCCCAATAGGTTAGGTATTGAGTGTTGCTTACTTTAAGGGCTTAAAAATTGACAGGCTCAATCCCCTCATCAAGACTGATCACAAGAATATCGCTTTGTATATGGACAAGATATTCTGGTTTGGTATCGACAACTATTAGATTGCCATTACTGATGTACTTGACTTGTTGATGAAGGGTGAACGGAACTGCTCCTGCCATATGGATCCACAGTCTTCCCAACAGTAAATTATATCATATGGTAATGTTTAGTACTTGGAATGATATGTAGAAAGTGTGGGGACCAATCTCCAATGGAAGTTTGATTTCTCCTACAAACTCTCGCCGAGATCCATCAAAGGCCCTTATAACTACATGATTAGTCCGGATTCGATTTGGATTAATCTTCATTCTTTCCAATGTGTCATAGGGACAGATGTTTAGGGATGATCCTCCATCTATCAACACACCTCCAACCACATATCCTAAGGACATCACTGCTATGTGCAATAACTTGCAATAACCCATCCCTTCTGTCGGTATGTCATCGTCAGTGAAAGATATCACATTGCTGTTGAAAATGTGCTCTATCAAGTGACATAACTTTTCTCTATCCACCGTCTTTGGCAGATGTGCTTCTTCCAATACTTTCACTAAGATCTTGCGATGATCTTCTGAAGATAAGATCAAATCCAGAATGGATATCTATCGGGGTGCCTCTTTTAAACTTTGCACGACTTTGACTTCATTATGCCCCATCTTGTTGAGGAATTCTTCAATTTTCTCCTCGGGCACTCTTCCCTTGGATTTGATGACTAACTTTAAGGTAGGTACAGTGGGTTTTCCTTTTATATAATAGCAATATGGTTTGATGTTAATACCTCATCTTTCCCATTATTCCATGGGAATCTCTTCAAGCTGACTGCAGGATATTGCGGTCTAAATGGCAATATTAGAGGTTCAGGAACAACCACTTTCATAGGATTCCTTCCCTCTTGGCCCCCATTTCCTCGAATTATCAAGGGCGTTATAGCTAGATCCTTCTCACATGAAATGACAGCTACTATTTCTTTCAGATTCCATGTATAGGAGAAAAGATTGCTTACTCAGTATGATAACTATAATGTTGGCTTACTTTCAGTAGTTCACTATTTTCAATCAGATTTTGAATTAAGTGACGAAGTCCCCAACTATCTTTTGTATCATGACCAAGAGTGTCAGAATTATAGTAACAAATCCTATCAGAATTGAACTTCTTGGATCGAAGGTCTACTAGGGGTAACAATTCTGTGACTTTCCTCTCGTTGATCAACATTTGGAGAATTTCTTCCATAGGCTGATTCAAATTAGTGAAATTCCTTTAATAGGAGAACTCTTTGTTAGCTCAAAACTTTTCTTCCCTAGCAACTTTGTCTGCTCAGGGTTCATGCTCATGGACCGGTAATGATCCTTCCTGGCAATGGGACTAATATCAGGTGTAGGAAGATTTTTTTCTCACTGATTGGTCTGATTTATCAATTATCGCGTTATCTGATATTGATACATTACTAGTTCTGCCAGTTGACCAACCTATTCCTTGATAGATTTTATTTCTTGTTCCATCAGAAACTGCCTTTCTGAACATTCCCAATTGTCCGACCTATCCTTGTTTGCTTGAGGTGACTCTCCTACGTACTTGAGGTATTTAGAACTTTCTCCGTTTCCCATGCCGATCATATTGACGCCTTCTTCATTGTGTTGAGATAGATGATTATCTTGAACATGTGGTTGTTCTTGTGTTATCACCACAATCTCCCCACTATCTATCAGGTCCTGGATTCTGTGCCTGAGAGACCAATAATTTTGGCTATCGTGGCCCGGAGCTCCAGAATGATAAACACATTTCTTACTGGGTCAAAACTCCTGTCCACTTGGATTAGCTGGAGGAAGGAGCTGGACAATCTTCTTTAGTGTTGTCAGAAGTTTTAGCACATTTTCCAATAAGTCTAAGGGTGTGAATGTTCTTCGACGTTTAACTTCTCAGAATTTTTAAAACGGAGGATTTGAAGATTGTGCAAAAGTTTAGAACGGGGAATAATTTCTCCTTTGAATGGGCAAGTTTTGATTGCCTCTCTGACTTTGTCCTTGAAGTATCAAGGACACATCCACCTCCTTCTTTTTATGAACTCTCTAAGGATTATTCTGATAGCCTCCAGCTTGAATATGCTTGGCTACGGCTTCCAAAGCTTTAAGTTCTTTGATCTTTCCAGACTTCAATCCCATTTCAGCTATTTTTTCGTGTTTAATCATTTCTGAAAATGGTTTTCCTATACCTTCTAGGACCTCTCGTCTAATAGAGCTTCCTGTATATCAATGAATGTCATGACCATTTCTATTTCTGTCATTGATGGAATGACTTGAGCAGCCAGGCATCGCCACCGTTGGGCATATTCATAAAAAGATTCACTCCTTTGCTTCTTAACCTTGGTAATTTGATACCTATTTGGAGCCATTTGTGAAACTATATTAATTTAGGAAGGCATGTGCTAGCTCCTCCTAGATGTTGATTTTGGAATTCTTTAGTAGGGCAAACCATGCTCTAGCTTCTTCGGTTAAACTTTTCTGAAACAGCTGCATCCTTAGTTTGTCATCTTCGGTATAGGATTCGAGTTCTCTAATGAACACTTTCAAATGAGTGTAAGGATCTCCTAATCCGTCATATTTTTCAAAATCAGGGATCTGAAACTTGTCTGGATAACGGGCCCCTGGAAAGATGCAGATATCTGAGTAATTTACACTCGATTAGGCTCCAATCCCTTTAATTGACCGGATGGTTTCTTCCATTTGCTGGACATTTTTTCTAATGTCATCAGTTTCTCGATCTTCTTTGAGATTGGTGATTTCAGGGGTTTTGTTGGATTTTTCATTAATTTGTGGTTCAGTTATCTAAGCTTCCTTTTCTTTCTTGTCAATATTCTGGCTTCCTCCTTGTGTGGAGATTTCTTCTTGAGTGGGTATTTGTTGACCCTGAGTACTCTTGCTCTGCTCTTTCAGGAAAATAGCTAACTCTGCTATCTAATTTTTGAGTCCCTCAAATTCTTCTCGAGACACGAAACTGTTCCCCTGTTAGGTACCTTCTTCCATGTTAGTGGGCAGGCTCTGAGCCTTCTTAGATTTAGACCGAGTAGTGGGACCAATTTTGCGTACAATAAAAGTAGGCATGTTAATTTTGATATATATTAACAAGATGCATGCTATGCAATGTGTCATTTTTCGAGGTTTTTTAATCTTTTCCTGCAAAACAGCTATTAATTGTTGTGCTGACAAGATAGCATGACAAGATTTTAATATATTTGCAAAAATAAAATTGACAGGGAATGGAATGTATATTTACATTTATTTGATAATTACATGGAATTTACATTGAATTTACATAGAATTTGAAAGGGAAAAGTATGCAGAGCCTTCCCTTCGCGTTTGGTTTAATATGGAGAACTTAATGTGTCACACTATAAAAGGAAGGATATTTATTAAAGAAGCTATTTGCATAATTGTAATAATAAGTTAAGTATATTTTATTTAATCTATGGTGATAGAATAAATTAAATAGCTTGATATTTATTATTTAATATTTTAGAAATATTAAATATAAATTATTAAGATGAGTCTTATTATTATTATTACTATTTTTATTATTATTTAATTCTAAAGGAGTTTGAGAATTAATTAATAAGATAGTCTCTCATATATATATTCCTAATAAGATTAGGAGGCTAATTAATTTAAAGAGTTTAATTATTTCCAATAGAATTGGGAAGCCTAATTAATTAAAAGGGTTTAATTAATTAATATGAAACCCTAATCCTAAATAATTTAGGAGGGTTGCCTACATCTAAAAATAAGAAAGTTTTATTATGGAACAAGGTTACACACTACATTTCAAGAGTTGGGAGAGTATACAATTTTTATAGAGATAGAAACTAGGGTTTATCCAAACACCCACCTTCTTGAATAAGTCTTCTTTCTTGGTGGATCACCTTTAGAGGCCAAACACTTGAGTGGCTAACGCTGATCAAAGGAAGGAATTAAACCCGAAAAACTCAAGAAGAGCGCAAAAGATTTGGAGTTGAACTCATACCTGTGGAAGCTTAGTTCTACAAGGATATAAATCTAATCTCCAATTATTCAGTTTAATTAATAACTGTGCATAAAGGATGATCCGGGTATATGGTTTGTAAAATTTTAAAGCTCTGATTTACCATGCTTCTATTTATTTTATGCAATTTGATTGCGTTCATGAATCTTACAAACCTAACAAATTCTAGGATAGCAAGTTGGAGGCTAAGCATGGAGATCGAGAGGCTACGTGACACATATTATTATCTCTTCTCTTTACCTTTAATTTTTGTAATCTAACGATGTTCTTTGGTTTATTGATGATGATTCCCAAATACGTTATGAACTAAACTTCCAATTGAGATTGCAATAGAACCCAATGTTTAGTTTAAATTAATTTATTCTCTTTGTTGGTTATTATTGATTATATTTGAATCGTTTATCATGTTTTGTGCTTCATAAATTATTGTTTAGCTAGAAATTATTGCAATAACTTATATGTAATTGGATGAAGGATTATAAGTTTAAATCTGAATATGATAACTTGTGATTAGTAATTCTTCTTAGGAGTGAATGATAATTTATGGACGGGATAGACATATACCTGGATACTGCAAGGAACCATTGGAAAATGAATCTTAATTAATTTATTATTATTGTTTCTCATAGGAATATAGTGAAATTAATAATAATAATAGTATGCGATATAATTGTTTGGGAAATGGTTATATTAATTATTAGTGATTTTTTGTTGGCAATTCTAAATAATCAATTTAATAATATTTAGACGAGACATTGGGGGAAATTGTAATCTTAACTCTTTAATCTGACTGTCGACGTCGAAAAAAATCTTGGTTTCTTTTCCTATGTATTTCTACCCTTTATGTTTTCTATTTGGATTCGTTTGATCTGAGGGTGAGATTTTCAGGAAAAGACCGACATATAATGTCGACGATTTTGAAAAGATTGATTTTATTGGTCCGAATTAGACAGAGTCGCCAATTGGTATGAGTTAAATGGTTGTACCAACTCAACCGAGTTTTAAAAAATTTTGCAATATAGCCCAATTACTAGACTGTGTTTAATTGGTTTTTGAAAACCGAGATTCATAGAGTTCGGGGACTTGATTAAGTGGGGGGGAGGTGTTAGGCACCCCCCGACTTCCGTTAAATAAGGTTACCACGTCTTTTCAATTCCCTAATCATTATGTGTGTGTGTGTCTGCTGCAATTAATTGGGCGTATATACTTTATTTGAAAGTAGTGATGTACTTCGTTGGACTTATATACGAAATATTTGATTTGATGAAAAGTCAATTTTTAGACAAGAATATGACAATGATGTTTTGAAAAGAGATTTCAAACCCTTTCGCTCGCATAGAAATTGAAGCCCTTGATACTTCCATTTTATTCTGTATTCGACTTGATTTTGATTTTATTGGAGATGCGAAGCATCTTTAACAATAAATAAATATATATGAGTGTCGGGCATCTCATGGGGATGAAAGCCATCGAAGTGACCCGAGCACCATAAACCACAATTTAATTATGTCAGGGCCTTAAATCTGTGTCCCAGCTTTAAGGTTCATGGTTACATTTACAAGGGGTTGCAATCTATATATACATTTCAAATTTGTCCATCATGGGAATCAGATCTAGATCTATGCCATTAATCGTAGATCCCATGATTCCTAGTCTCACAAAATATCATTTAAAAACTTGCATGACAGATATATGGAACTAGAATGCAATTTAAAATCTAGACGACACAAAATAAAGGATTAATCAGTTAAATCCTTGCATGCGCGTAGCCAAGCTTCCCGTTCTATCTAGATACAGATCTAGGGTCGCGTAGTTGCTTAATATTTACAAAACTAGAAAGGAAACTAGATTTAAATAAATCTTAGTCATTCTAGCTCAACGGTTCCAGTTTTATAACTTTTGAATCAGTTAAAAGTTAGATATGGCTAGATTTAGATAAATATAGTCCACAAACTTTACATTAGTATATATTTACATCAAATGAACAGTTAAAACTGATATTTAATCAAATTAAATAAATAATATATATATATATATATATATATATATATTAAAGCAGAAAATGCCATAGATTAACGATCCAGGCTACATGACACTTATATATATATATATATATATATATATATATATATATATATATATATATATATACTTATATATATTAAAGCGAGAAAATTCACAGATTTACAATCCAGGCCTAAATAACACTTATAAATATATATATATACTTATATTTATAAATATTAAAGCCAGAAAAGCCACGGATTTAAAATACAGGCAAAAATAAGAACGATAAATATATATATATATATATATATATATATATATATATATATATATTAAAGTAGTAAAAGACTTTAGATCAAAAGAAATCTCACAGCGTGTAGTGAGGGAGGCTTTAAACTACTTTTGAAGCTTGAAAAATCCGTTACCCCGGTTAGAACTTGATATGTTTGTATATATACGTATAGAAGTGTTTACAAAGAACAATATTGGAATTTTGAAACACTGATGGAAGGGTTAAGAGCTGAAACGGGCGGAACTTCCTCTCTTTTTTTCTTTTTTCTTTATTCTTTTTGGCTGATGGAGGGGTCGATTTATAGACCAAATGAACCGCGGGTCAACCCGTGGCAGCCCTGGTGGGCCCGGCCTCGTGGATCCCGTTACTCAAAGTACGTGGACTCCGACTAACGTGCAGTTTGCTTAAACCTTCATAACTTTCAATCTGAAAATCCAATGGAGGCGTGCTATACCTTTTCGAAAAGACCTTTCCAAGAGCTACACAATAACATGGGATTTCACCTTTTTTTGAATCCGGGAAAATAGGTCCATGACCAGATCTTTGAATCTTCGCAGTTAATCCGTAGAGCTGTCTTGTACTGTTTTCATTCGGGATTGACGTTATGGTTCTGCATGACCTTCATGGTTGTGATTTGACTTGATTTGATGTTGAGTTGGCCAAATAACCGTTTTGCCTTTTCGGGGGTTATCTCCAGGGTTGCCGAGGCTTTTGACTGTTTCTCAGGGTTGGCTCCGAGGTTTGATCCCAGCCGATTCTGTTCTTCCTCAAGGTCTTCTCCGAGGGTTAATTTGATATCCCGGGGTTGTCTTTGGGGATTGATTTGATGCTTCGGGGTCGTCTCCGAAGGTTGAAGGTTTACTGATCTCCTGGGATTGTCGTCGGGGTTTGACTTGAACTCTTCGGTTTTCGTCGGGGTTTGACTTGATCTCCCGGGGTTATCACCAGGGTTTAACTTGATCTCCTAGGGTTATCGTCGGGGTTTGACTTTATCTCCCTGCGTTGTTGCCGGGGTTTGACTTGATTTCCCGGGGTTATTGTCGGGGTTTAACTTGATCACTCGGGGTTGTCGCTGGGGTTTGACTTGATCTCCCGGGGTTGTCGCTGGGGTTTGACTTGATCTCCCGGGGTTGTTGTTGGGGTTTGATTTGATCTCTTGGGGTTGTCGCCGGGGTTTGATTTGATCTCCCGGTGTTGTCGTCGGGGTTTGATTTGATCTATCGGGGTTGTCGTCGGGGTTTGATTTAATCTCCCGGGGTTGTCGCCGGAGTTTGACTTGATCTCTCGGGGTTGTTATCGAGGTTTGACTTGATCTCCCAGGGTTGTCATTGGGGTTTAATTTGATGATTTGGACTTCCAAGGTTGTCTCTAGAAGGTAAAAGACAGTTTTTCCCTCCTGCATGATTAGTACTAGGAATGCAAAATTTTGAGTGTCTACACTGATATTAATCTTTGTTTAATAATTTAGTTTTAGTTTTGATTATTTGAATTTCATAATCTTAAATTCATTTGTTTAAATAAGATTGAATTGATATAAAGTTAGTACTTGGATTAATAATATTAGCATATTCTTCGTGGGATCGACACTCTACTTATCACTTTATTACTTATTGACCACATATACTTGTGTGTAAATTGTCAATACCAATTTTGGACAACAGTGTTCGGGTCTATCGAGATGGCTTTCATGCCCGAAGATGGCTTGACTCTTTTTTGATACTTTCTTTCATGCATTATCACCCAAAATGATTTTCAATTCAAAATCGCAAAGAGATTGTATGGAAAAAAAAGTGCTTCGGGGATAGACAAACTTAGGGTTAATAATTGGAAGTATCAAAGGACCTTGATTCCTAATTGGCGAAGGATTTGAAAACCTCATTTTCTAAAATATCATTTCAATATACTTTGTTTAAAAATAATATCAAAAGTGTCAATACCGGGGAAAATTCGCTTCCTGATTTGTGTTTCTACCCTTTTTATTTTAGGTTTTATTTGAAGGGCGAGCTTTTAGGAAAGGACCGACACGAATGTCGATAATTTTGAAAAGATTGATTTTTTATGCGATTGGGCCGAATTAGACAAAGTCTCCAATTGGTATGAGTTTAAATGGTTGTACCAACTCAATCGTATTTTTAAAGGTTTTGCAAGATGGCATTATATGTGACTCCGTATAATTGGTCTAGAAACTGAGATTCATAGAGTTCGGGGGCTTGCTTAAGCGAGGGGAAGGTGTTAGGCACCCCCCCCCCCCCCGACTTCTGTGAAACACGATTACCACTACTTTTTCATTCCCTATGGATTAAGTGTGTGTGTTTGTATGTGCAAAGCTTTAGAAAATGGTGCTTAAGTGCTTTTTTTTAAAAGTAGAGTTGTGCCTCTTTAGACATATGTACAAAGGGTTTGATTTACATAAAAGTTCATTTTTTCAGGTAAAGCATATGAAAGTGATGTTTTGAAAACAGGTTTTCAAACCCTTTCGCCAAATAGGAATCGAGGCCCTTTGATACTTCTAGTTTTATTTTAGAAGCGGCTTAATTTGATTATAATTGAGATGTGAAGCATCTTCGAAAGCTAAATTGAGAATATTAATTATAAGGGTCGGGCTCCTTGTGGGCTTGGAAGCCATCAAAGTAAGATCGAGCACCACATACATAATTTTCACTATTATAGGGTCTTAATTCCGGATACCGTTTTAAGGCCCAAGATTACAAGTACAATGGATTCCAAGCTGACTATACAACTTAAACAAGTCTATCATGGGAATCGGATCTAGATTCATTGATTGAATCTTAGAACATATGGTTCCTAACATTATTTACAAGCTTGCATGATGAATATATTGGAATAAAGTATATATATACTTCTTAACTTCGCTAAATAAGTGATTTATCACTTAAATCCTTGTACGCGATTATTCAAGCTCCTCGCTTCCTCTAGATATGGATCTAGGATAACGTAGTCATTAATATTTACAAAACTAGAAAAAAGTAGATCTACCTAGATCTATGCTTATCTAGCTCAATGGGTCAAGCCATGAATCTTTTAGACCGGTTAAATGCTAGATTAAGCTAGATCTAGGATAGATCTAGTCAATATACTGCAAATATCAACTATTTACAAGAAATGAATGGTAAAAAGGTATATCTATACACAACCAAGCAGTATATATATATATATATATAGCCTTTATATATATATTACAGCAATAAATAAGCACAGATCTGAGAAGATCTTATAATATGGCGCGAGATCTGCAAACGAACCACTGAAAGCTTTAAAGAACTTGATTTCAAAGGGTAGAAACTTGATATATCAAAGTTTATATGTATATAAGTGTTTATAACAGAGATTTATAGAGTTTGAGATGAAGAATCGCTCCCTTTCTCTCTATAGCTCTCGAATTTCTCTCTCTAGAATCTTGAAAAATAAGATCTCTCTCTTTTTTCTTTTTGATCTAGATCTGGGGTGCTGGTTTTATAGACTCGTCCAGCCGCAGGTAGACCTGCGACCAAGCCTGGTGGGCCCCGTAACCTCGAAGTTCGTTCCTTCAATCGCTACGATGTCTGCTACAATGTCCAAATCTTACAATTCGGAAATCGCATGGAGATGTGCCATACCATTCCAGAAAGCTCTTTTCGAGAGCTACGCAATGACATAGGCCTTGTCCTTTTTGAAATCAGGGAAGATGGTTCCATGACCAAAATAGAATATTTAAGTCTTCGTAAGCAGTCCGTTGATCTGTGTTATACAGTTTGCACTCAGGATTGCTGTGGTGGTTCTTTGTGAGCCTATCCTCAGCTGGATATTTGTTATTTATGTTATGTTGTCAGCATTCCTTCTTTGCCCTCTCGGGGTTGTCTCCAGGGTTGAAGTGGCTGAGGCTGTCCCTCGAGGTTGTCTATAGGGTTGAGGCCTCTCCGAGGTTGAATTATGATGATGTTTTCCCTCGGGGTTGTCTCTGGAATGTAAAAGATGTTTTTGCCCTCCTGCATGGTTAGTAACAAGAAAGTGAAATTTTGAGTGTTTACAGATGCTCCTCTTTGTCATGTTTATGCACTGTAATGAAATGAACATGACAAAGACTACTAGACACTTGAAATATAACAATGATGAAATGATATGAAATATGATATGACGTCATGGATGCTAAATGCTTTCTTTGGAGTTAATTCCAAAGAGCCCATAGAGTTTTAGGTCTTGCAATGATACAAGACTTTTGACATTAGAAGAGTAACCTTCTGGGACTTTCATGCCATACAAAGAATTGCATACAACTTTTTTCTCTGCCCTCGATAGATTCCAAGTAGTTGGAGGAAAACATGTCCTTTTTCCCCAAAATCTGGTCGCAAATAAGTCTTAACCTCCATTTCTAAGAGGTCTAACCGAGCTACAACCCCATCTTTATTTTTCCCCAAAATCTCCAATAATGTACCAATAATGCTAGCGCATACATTTTTCTCAATATGCATAACATCAAAAAAATGTCTAATATGAAGAAACTTCCAATACTCTAGTTTAAAGAAGATTGACTTCTTCTTCCAACAAGGTTTGTTATCCTTGTCATCAACACCATGAGTTAAATGTTCAACCTTTCTAAATTCTTCCTCTCCCGTTAGTGGCACAGGAGGTGGTCTAAATTCTTGTTCTCCATTAAATGTTACTCGCTGCTTCCAAAATGAATGATCTTGAGGAAAGAATCTTCGGTGGCCAATGTAACAAACTTTTTTACCATATGTCAACCTATGGCTAGGTGTATCCTCGCCGCATATAAGACATGCTTTATAAACTTTTACCACACATCCAGATAAGTTTTCACAGGCAAGAAAGTCATTGATAGTCCACATTAATTGTGCTTTGAGCATGAAGTATTCTCCTTTAAATGCATCGACATACACCCCTGGAACACCCTCCCATGAACACTTCAAATCATCAATCAATGGTTCCAAGTAGATATCTATATCATTACTGGCTTGTTTAGGACCCGAGATCAACAAAGTCAACATCATGAACTTTTTTTCATACATAACCAAGGCAGAAGATTATAAATAATCATTATAACAGGCCAACAACTGTATCTATTACTAAGAGAACCATGAGGATTGTTCCCATCAGCTGAAAGAGCAAGTCTAAGGCTTCTAGGGACTTTACCAAACTCCGGCCACTTATCATCCACTAGCTTCGAAGATGGTGAATCTGATGAATGACATATATGACCATCGCTCATTTTATTATTAGCATGCCAAGTCAAACTCTCAGATGTCCTGCTAGATTTAAACATACGTTTAAACCTCGGGATAAGAGGAAAGTACCACAAAACCTTCTCAAGCACCCCTTCTCTTACATGTTCATTCTTATCTATCTTCCACCTTGAGAGACAACATTTATGGCAATTAATTTCCTGGTCAAATTTCTTTCTATACAAGATGCAGTGATTATGGCAAGCATATATTTTCTCATAATCCATTCCTAAGGCATGTAAAGTCTTCTTTGCCTCGTATAAGAAGCAAGGTAATTGGTTACCTTCTGGAAGAAGTTCAGTCAGAAAAATCAAGTGATCTGTGAAACCAACATCACTCAACCCATGCTTCGCTTTCAGATTGTAGAGTCTAATTAACAAGTGCAACTAACTTAGTACATTTACAACAAGGGTACAAGGTCTCATCTCCATCCCCAATCACATTAAGAAACTCACACGGATCATTTGCGAAATCCCCAAAAGCATTATCTTCCATATCTACTGTTTCATAGACATAGCCTTGTTCAGTAGTGCCTACAAAAGGTTCATTTGCATCTGCATCTGACATATTAGGTTCTCCATGCCATATCCAAGTTTGATAACTAGTATCAACACCATTAAAATACAAGTGATCCTTTATAATTCCAACATTGAATTATAAAATGTTTCCACATTTTACGCAAGGGCAATGAATAAGATTCATATTTCTCGCGTTGTCTACCGCAAACCTCAAGAATTTATCAACGCCTAGTACATACTCTCTGTGACCTTTTATTAGCACACATCCATGACTTATCCATCTTAAAAAAATAAAACATGTCATGTAGAGTCCAACACTAAATATAAAACAAAATACATCAAAGCCTATGTAAAGCATATAATAACAGTCAATACAAAATATTTTGCAGCTTTATATATGATTATGTCAAAAATCTGATTAATAGTATAACAACACTACTAAGTTAAATTGCCGAGCTTTAATAAAAGTATATTAAAAACATTAAGAGTGTAGTACTCAATCAACCAATTTATTCTATACTTTCTCTATTTAAAACATTATGCTATTGCCATTTGGCAGGGCTATATCTTTCTAATCTTGTTGTATTTTGCAAACAAAATACAGACTACAGAAATCAATTAACTAACTACACACATATATACATATATACAAAGATATATATATATATATATATATATATTATGTAGCGCCAACTCATCTTCTTTTATTCATCAGCCAATAAGTTGCTCAGATGACCTCTATGGCTTGACATCATCGGTAACTATTATAATATATAATATTAACTAATCTATAGTATTCAACTGCACAAGGTCATGGAAAGTTCAAACAATTCATAGGAGAAGAGTCAAAGAATATGTCTCAACTAGTTCAATGCCAGCCTAAGTTACATTGGCCAGTTTTTATATTCTGTTATATATTTGCTTCTTATATCAAAACTTGACAGCAGTGTAATCTGTGGTTTATGTTCTGATATATGGTTAAAATAAAATGAAAAACACTTTCGATAAAAATTTCATGATGATTTGTTCATCAAATGTTAATGGAAATTGAAAACCTGTAACTAACAGCTAGCTAACGTGATGTGAAGCATGCATATGAAGCTTCAATTTTTATTTTTTCTATGAGCTGCCTAAAGAAGACTCCCGTCTCATATATATTAAATAGATGCATATGCAAAACAATTGAAATGATATAGTAGCTAAAATGATCTTACATACATTATTATCTAAGTATGTATTTACAATTATCTTTAGAAAAACTTGCAAATTAAACTAGATGATACTAATTAGTCATGAAGTAATAGCATATGTAACAATAAGTACTCTAGGTTAACCTTCTATTCTATTTCTCTTAGCTTGTTCCCTAATAACAATATGAGCGCCAAAACTAGCTCTTAAACAAATCATAATCAACCTTAGAAACAAAATGGGGGGAAATAAGACACTGACAAAAATTCAAGATCACATCAGCCAAATAACTAACTTCCATGTTTATCCATGAAGTATAAATTAGTTCCATTAGTGATTTGTAGAATTTAATTGTTGTTGCCATTAAGGTCATTTAAATTTAATCTTTTTATTTTTTTGGGGGGGTTGAAGATTGGTTTGATCAAGTCTGTGCATAACCTTGGCAAAGAATGAAGATGTGCATTAGTTTTAGTCTTATCACAACCCCAAATTTTATAATTTAATATATGCCATAAATATTTATGTGCTTTGAAGCAACACACTCGAACTGAATTTCCCAATTTAAAAAACTAAAACCCCAAATTGAATGCCCTAAAAAATCAATTACACTCAGTCTAGAAAAGCCCTGAAAATAGACCTTTAAACCTAATTGTACAATTCAGCAACCATAATTTAATGTGTGTTCGATTGAACAAAGAGCTTAACAGGAATCGAGCAATACAATTAAAGTGGTGATTGATATAATTATAAGGAGAGAAGTAAAGATCGAACCGAACTAGAGAGAGCGACTCCGCGAACTAGGAATCGACTCTGCGACTCAGAGAGACTTCGCAAACCAGAGAAATTAAATCCGCGACTCAGACAGCGACTCGCCGACTCAGACCGACTCCGCGACTCCAGAGAGAGCGACCGAGAGCCCTATTGAATCCAAGAGCAACTATGCGAACCAGAGAGAGCAAGAGCGAGCGACTTATTGAAGAGAAGAGTGAGAACCAGAGAGTAATTTGCTTGAAGAGAAGAGCCAGAACGAGAGAGAGAGAAGAGTGAGAAAAGTAACGCGATTAATCCCTCCGTGCTTTTTTAATAGATAATGTTTTCTTAAAGAAAATGTTATAATTTTAAAACAAAAAATTTTCCCTTTAAATCTACAACATTTTTGTATATCAAACTACAACATTTTCTCAAAAAACGTTGTGCAAAAAAAAAAACCACAACGTTTTTTTATAAAAACGTTATTGTTTAATTGCCATCTTTTTATTTTTTGTAGTAGTGATATATATATATATATATATATATATAAGAAATTTAAAAGAAATATGTGGCTTGTCACACTCAAACTTAGATACACATCGATAATACAAAAAATGACACAATATTTAATTATAAAATAATGAAATGTCTGTAATGTCACTTGTGAAAATAAAATCATTAATGAAAGAATATATTTGCAGCCAAGTTTGAATATGACAAATCACATATTACGTTTCCCCTATAAATAGAGAATTGATATTTTCATAATTAAAAATAATAGTTGTGACAACCCAAAAATTTATATGATTTTTAATGATTGAAATAAAGGTTAAAAGAATAAAACTTAGATAGGAATTTGAAGATTAATTAAAAAATTTAAGAATAACCTATATGGTTTACTAATTAAAAGAGAATAGAGTATATATGGGTTACAATATTTCAAAATCCTAGAAATGGAGTTATATGTACTTGAAGGAATGTTAAGGATAAGGTACTACAATACCTATAAATTTGATGTGAACTAAATGGTGTAAGAAATTTTATAATGATACATGTGAAAATTTATTAAGAAAATAAATTTTAAATGAAGAGATGTATAAGGATAAAGAAAATGAGTATATGTATATATATATATATATATATATATATATATATATACTTAGTGATGCGCTATATATTTTAGCAAGAGAAATAATGATGATAAATAGGTTATTACTTGTGTGGGTTATGTAAGTAATTAAATAAATATACATTATATAATGTGTATACATTTATTTTGTATATAAAGAGAATTAATAATAAAGTTATGTAACCTAATACATATATTAGGTATGGTAATTAAATAACCTAGGGGAGTATAATATGAGAGAATGTTAGTATTTAAAAATATATACTAACCCTAAGAGATTTATTTTATACATCTCAATTAATTAATTTTATAACCTAAGTAAAGCAAGTCTAATTGGGTTGTGAAATTAAATGTATATAAGTAAGGAATTTATTTCTAAATGTGTATAATGGAAACCCTAACTAAATGATTAGGGTAAAATAAAAACTAAAAGTATGAAACTATGTTAATTTACGTAGCCCAAATAATTGCTTAGGAAGCCCAAAACATTAAAGAATTGGAAAGCCCAAACTTTTAAATGGGAGCCCAACTTGGGAAGGGCTTTTTAGTCATTTGATTAAGCAAATTTGGCATTAAAATTATAGTAAAAATATGTGCAATTGAAGGGGGATGTACCCGCCCATTATAGAGAGAAAAGGAGACATGTGATGAAATTAAGATTACTTGTTATAGTTGCTAAAGTGGTTCACCTACTCCTACCAACTCCAATTAGGTGACACCCATTTATTTGGGCACTTAGTTTGCTAAGATTACAAGATAGCTAAGTAATGATAATTTAGAGAGAGAGCAAGAGATGTGTTGGGGGATTTTTATAGATACACATGATATATCTATACAATTTTTTTTTCCAACAATTAAAACCTATCTCATTTTCTCTTTCATCTAATATTTCCTAAAATATTAAGTAAAAGAAAAATAAAGAGAGAGAAAAGGAGGGAGCATTCGGCAGCCCTTTGAGTGAGTAGAGGGGAGTTCATCCTTCATTCCACCAAGAGATTTAAGCTACCATAGAAGAAGAAGAAGTACACATAAAAGGTATAAACCCTAACTATAATCTAGTTTATTCTTCAATTTAATTTATTTTTGATAAAATAAAGATCTAAGATTTTAACACTCATAAACCTTATATCTATGTGTTTATAAGTATTTCATGTTTAGATCTAACCCTTTTAAGGATCAAAAGTTGGATCTAAAGTAAGAAATGAAAACTAGGTTTTTTAAAAGTAAGAAAACCCTAATTTTTCTTAGCATTGATTGTGTTTAATCTAGTGTTTGGTGATTCTTTGATGAAATAGATCATGGATCAAGGTAGATCCATGAGTATATGAGATATTGGTATGTATTATGATGGGTTATGTTAGTTAATGTGTGAGAACATGGAAGTTTTCTTAGAAATCACAAAGGATTGAAAATCAGATTTTCTGAAAAACGAATTATAAAATTCAAACAACCATATCTCTCATTATATTTTGAATTTTTGAGTGTGGTCAAATCCTAGAGTTAGATCTATGAGTCTTTTAACATTTTCAAGTGGAATCACTGAAAAAGGTGCTGTAGATTTTTGTGTGAACTATTTTTAGCAAAGTATGCAAAATCTAAAAAATGGTAAAAAGCAATCTGTCCAAAACTGTCAGGGGCAGTTTTGGCAACTTAATTATTGAAAGAAATTCCAGCCTTTTGGGACATGAAAATATATGATATAAAGTAGCTCCTTTTCAAAAATTAGCTTATTTCGACTTAAATCGACCGAGTTATGGTCATTTCAATATTTGGATTTTTTCAACGAAAACCTCTATAATTGGAGTTCTATAACTCCGATGGCCACGAAATTTAAACTGAAAGTTCACGTTAATACGTGTAAGATTCTGCCAAGAGTTGGGAATTATTGGAGTTGAGCATGATATAGCTAATTCTTAAGTTACGAACTAAAAACGGACTTTTAAAAAATACTAAAGAAAATTAAAAAATTATTTTTGTGTATGGAATATATGTATATATGTGTAGCCAGAAGATAAAAAAATAATAAGATGATTTGGTATTTTCATAAAAAGGGTAATTCAGCTTGCTGAATTGGTCAATCCAGGTTACTGAATTGGAAACTGAAAATGTTAGGAAGGGAATACAATTTGGATTTGGCTTGCTGAATTAATGTATTCGGTTTGCTAAATTCGTAAACAGTTTGTCGAGTTATAATAAGAACTTATAAAATAAATGAGTAAGTGTTAAGTCTAAAGTAGTTAGTCGTACTCTGTAATAATTGATGTATAATATATGGGCTAAACGATTCCTTCAGGGAGCGGAGGTATATACGAACTAGCAACCGATCTAACTCGCTGTGAAAAACAGTGTAGACGAGACGGAAACTAGTTTGTTGGTTGTTTGTGGAAAACCACTCAGCATACTGTACTGAATACTATTAGAGACTCGATGTGTGCTAGGTTTAGAATTCTGAATACATATGGTGTTAAGGTATTATCTAATATTTGACTATGTGGTTAAATGTTAGATAGTTTACTTATAAAGTAATAGTATTGTGAGATAAAGTATTTTATGCTAATTGAAAGATCAATCTTAATAATGATAGGTCTTTTCAATAAGGAGATTAAATTAGATTGCGTAGTAGTAATTAACGGTACAGGCAAGTTTTCCTTAACTCAAACTTGAGTTATATTTTCAAAGCATGTTAGTGAATAATTATTGTTGATTATTCACATCCATACTGATTATTGATTCGCACTTAGTGCATGTTGCATATGTTCATCAGGTATGAAAGGCTGATGACCTTCATTACTCTAAGGTTCAGTTAAAGTTGTTTATGGTCCTTGTTGACATTAAACAATATTGGTTTAGTCATTCATTTATTGAAATTCTGATTTATGCTCTTTCATAATTATTATATTGTTAAAAATTCAAAATCTTATTCTTTCTTTCAATCATAATATATCAGTGTTGTATTTAAACTTGCTCAGTAAATTAGTTGCTCACCCTTGCTATATCATGATAACAAATTTCAGATTAAGACGAAGGCTCGAAGAAAGACAAAGACAAACGAAAATTCCAAAGAGTAGATTATAACGCATTCATAACTATTTAGTTATCATATGCAAGTGATGTTGTAAACTGTGATAACCCCAAATCCGAGTACTTCAATTTTCACGAGATTTGGTGTTCACTGTATAAATATCACATATCTATCTACCCATAATAAATGCAAACCATGAAATAAATAGAAATCCTCCCCTTAAGGGGTTACAATATCTGAATACATAAATAAATTCCAGGTTGAACTAACCTTAAATCTCAAATACGGAAACATAGTCAAATACATAAGTCTTAACACATCAAAGTCTTAAACATAACATTCTCAAATTAAATAACCAGTCTTCAACACTTGTTAACATTGCCCTTGCCCTTGCTAGTGGAAGGCTCGTCGGACCTTTCGTTCTTAACTGAAATGTTATTATGCAAGAGTGAGCACGATTTTCCACAAGTATAACAATATAACAATAATAATAACATGCGAGTGAATCAAAGAATTCTGAATAAAGAAAGCTCGGCTTTTGAATCAAGAAAGAATAACAAGAATCAAAAGTACATCTGAGGGTCATAAGACCATGAACTATGTCCTAGGTTGTCAAGTATCTCTACTTTGAACCTTTAACAGTCAGAAGACTATATGGACTCTACTACTCGTACTTAGGGGGATCAGCCCTTAGTACCATAATGTACACATCATCTCAAAGCTAACGCGTAAATAATCCCCTATAACAGGGTTGTTCATCTCAGTTTAACATCAGAATTCACACCAAAAAAAGTTTGGTTTGGATAAGCTCAATAGAAGTTCTAGAATTTAGAACGTTCATCAACTATGGACTAGTCGAATCAATAAGGGTTCGCTAGTCTTACAAGGTTCAATAATAATTGATATTCAAATCGAATAATAAATCTCAAGAGTATACAATCGAATAAGTATTGTATAACTGAAGTAATACTTAAAGGAATTATAATATCTCATATGGAATCTCAACTTTGAATAAATAAGAATAAGAAATTGCTCAATATAGAAATATAAGTCCAGGACTTGCTCAATGAATAACTTAGAGTTTAAGGAACTTGCATCATGATAATGAATCAAGGATGAGAACTTGTTTAATTAAAAGTAAAGTTTAGGAAACTTGCTCAATAAAAGGTTTGAGTTTAGAACATTTGCCTCGTGCACAAGCTAAAGTTATAATTACAATTCACTTCCTCAACGTCCTACACATTTTATTACGTTTACAATATCGATTAGTTCCATAACCACTACGTTTAACTGTTGAACTTTTCACTTAAGTTCAACTTAATAACTTAGTTCATAATCTTAACTTGTTGACTAACCACATCACATGAAGCTGAACCCACAACATGCATATCACACAAGTATAATCTCTTAAAAAATTATAATCAAACCTTACAACAACAAATCCAAGTTCACATATAACTTGTTAATATACAACATAAAATCGTCTTATACATGTCAACAATATGTTATAGTACTGTGTTACATGCTCAATACATTATCAAGTTCATTAGGTTAAGTTAACTCATCATGTTATAGATTAAAAACACACAAAACCAAACCATTCCATCTCTATACCCCGCTGGGGCGGGGGTTCTTATACTAGGAAGCCCGCTGGGGCGGGGGTCCCCTGGATGGCGAACTGCAGTTCGCGACTGCAATGTTCATCAGCCTAAATAAATCCCAAATTAAACTAGCACAGCAATTTTAACGTTACCCGTGAACTATAAACTTCACAGAAGCATTATACAATGTTTCTAGCATGTTTTTAACACTTTAGATCACATAATCGTTCAAATTGGAATGCTTAAATTCATTGTTTTTGACACTTTAGATCACATAATCATTCAAGAAAAATCATGAAATTTGACATCTGTCGGTTTAAAGTTCGTTTTGTTCGTTTTAACATGCATAATCATAATCAACCATCAATTTCAAGTAAAATAAACTATTAAAGCATGATATTTTGTACATATGGGCCATACTCATACTTTACATACTCTGTAACTTTCAAATCTCTAATTAAAGCATAATCACATGAATTTGATTGTTATAAAACATGAATAAATGGTAGAAAACATGTTATAATCATTTATTAGCACATATATCATCAATTCATGTATTAATCACAAAATAAGCTTTTACAGAGAACTTAAAAATATACGTTAATGAAAAACTAAGAACATAAAATATAAAAACTTAAGATGAGGGAATTACCCTTGCTAGTTTGTGAAGATGATGGTGTAAACTTCTTTCTTAATTCTTCCAACTCTTTAAAAATCTCTCTACTCTCTCTAAGTTCTCTGAAGTTTTCTCTCTGATATAATATGATTGAAACATAATATTGATAATATATAAGTTTAGATATATAATATATATATAATGTATATAACTAATAGTTAGTGGTCGTCAGTTAATTCCCATATCTGATTAACTGCTCCCACTAACTTAAGGCCATGTTTGGTTGTTCTCCTATATAACTCCTTTCCATTTAATTTAATTAAAGTGTTATTATATAGTTTACTTGTCACACTTTTATTAATCAATTAATCTTATTTAAATTCAATTAAATAAAAGATAATATTACACATTAAATCACATCATCATATAATTAAAATTCTCATTTATTAATTATGGCAAATCATTAAATCTCTAATTAATTTTTAAATTAATCAGAATAACATTATGCTTATTAAATAATTCATTTAATTAAATAAACTCAATTAAATTCACACTTTAAACTATAAAAATTCTCCACATTAATTTAATCAATGTAACACATATAATTAAATTAATCTACTAAAATTTAATCAAATAATTATTTAACTCAATAAATAACTCATCAAAAATATTTATTTAACTCAATAAATATTTAAATTAAATTATAAAATTCTCGTTTGTCACATAAACCTTTTTAGTTACTTAAGGTATGTATTCAGTTAAGGTTAACAGACCTTGAAAAATGTTATAGAATCATGTGAAATAAATAATATATGTTTATATATTCCGCATTAGTTTATAGAATATGTATAAAGATGAAGTACCGTAACGTACCAGGTCCGAGGTTCTAGGGACACGAATTTGGGGGCGCTACAATAGTTCCACAAGATCACTCTTTTAAATGAATAAATGAGTCTCATACTCATGTGAAATGGTGAAAATATCAATATTTACCAATGAAAAAAATCAATTCTACACACACACACACACACACACACACACACATATATATATATATATATATATATATATGAGTCACCATTCCACATCATACGTTAGCTGGGGTACTATTTCAGCTAATAGATTTGTGACCGTCCATTCAATTAATAGAGCGCTGAGATCTGCGACCAGTTTGAAAAGTCAAAATATTGACTATTACGCTGAAGATGGAACATATAAGTAATATATTTAATGTACTCTAATATCTCAGCATAATAATAAGAATAAAAAATATCAAACATAGAAATGTTAGACTACACTAAATTTGATATTTTGATATAAAACTTTTTAAGTTTGATATTTTTTTCTTAAACTTAAAAAAATAGTTTTTTAATTTTGAAAAAAAATATCAAACTTAAAAATATTGGAGTACACTAAATTTGATATTTTGATATTTTGATATTTTAATATCAAACTTTTTAAGTTTGATATTTTTTCTTAAACTTAAAAAATAATATTTTTAAATTTGATATTTTTTAATTAGATTTAATTATTTTTTAAGTTTGATATTTTTTATTCTTATTATTATTATATTGAGATATTGGAGTACATTATATATATTACTCATTTGTTCCATCTTCAGCGTAATAGTCACTATTTTGGCTGTTCAAACTGCCTATAAGTAAGACCTGCGACCAGTTTGAAAAGCCAAAATGAGGGCATAATAGTCATTAGCCTAGCCATAAGAAGTAGTTGCACTGGCCGCACTTAAGAGGTGTGGCCACGCCCAGACAAAATTTAATCTCAGCGCTCCATTAATTAAATGGACGACCACAGATCTGTTATCTGAAATAGTACCCTCAGCTAACGTATGTTATGAAACGGGACCCTATATATATATAACCATCTTAGCAAGGGAGTGAAATGAGTGTCCAATACGTATCCAATCTTTAATCGAACTTCAATTGGGTTAAGGATATAGTTACATTCTTCTACTTAGAATATCCAATTTTGTTATTCATACATGTTGGGATAAGATTTTTTGGGCCCTATAATCGATGCTCGAATTCGGGCCTATGCCACTTGGCATATTAGTTACTTGACAATGAGAAGTTTGATATTTTAGAAGGTCCACAATCCAAGTTGACTTATGATTTTCTTATCTGATTTGACTCCATATTTATGAGGAAGTCAAATCCTATTCAATTAGAAGGAATCTCTCTACATATGACTCCTTTTCCTACTAGGGGATGGGCTTAGTAAATTGAAGCAGTGTGATTAAGCTATAGATACAATCATGATCCAAGTTCAAGGTACACACATCTATTACTCTTATTCACTAGAGTAATTACACACCTCTATTTGTTGATATTTCTGACATGTACTTATTCTCACACCAGAACTATCCCCCGGCGGGCCCTGTGATGCCCCCAAATTTGGGTACCTTTAAACCCTGAATATGGTGATCCACGGTACTTCTAATCTAACATAATAATAATGACATAACTGCAACTACCAATTATATTACAATATGTCTTAATCTAAATCTCAAGTTCTCAGACCTTTAAGTCTTCAACAAATGACAAAATATTAAGTAATTATTACAATACTTCTAATTATTACAAATAGTTACAACTATCTTCTACTCGTCCATATTTTTTTTCGCCTTACCCTTTCCTGACCTTTAAATCTGCTCTGGCTTCGCTGAAAATTTTTATTTAAAGCAAGGATAAGCTACAAAGCTCAACAAGTATAAACAATTGAATAAACAATAAAATCAAGAATTATGTTACTATTTCTACAACTAATTAATAGTTGTGAAGCATTCCGAATAAATAGGAATAAAAATAATAAATTCCTTTTTATCAAACATTTTTAAAACGACGTACTGAGCAGTCAAAAGACCTTGAACATTTTTGTTTTCTCAAGGGCTCAATAGTAATTTGACTATGAATCGTCTGACTTACGGGCACGTTGGGTGATCATCCCAGTGTACCATATGTTGTATAACACTCTGGCTAAACGACTATGTGTGTTTGTCTCAGGGGTCTGCCGGGATTTTTCTAAGTAAAAATACCCCAATATTATGGTTGTTCATTTTAGTTTTGAGTCTAAATCCCCAAAATAATTTGGATGGATAGCTCTACCTAATCAAAATAACATTCAGAGAATGGTATTTAAATCAATAACATGTTTTAACATTTTTCTAGCCGATACAATTAGCAATGACATAACTATTAAATAGTTCATAACTATTATAACTTTAAAACTTGAACAATTTATGTCATAGAAAAACTTGAACAATTTATGCATTATAGCAAAACGTTAAAAAATTTATGCATTATAGCATATCTGAACACTTATACAATTAACAGAGAGTTTGTATAAGTCTGAAGGTTGCATAATCGATAAATATTGTGTAAACCGAAGCGTCCATAAGGATTATTCATATGAATATATACTCAAAAACTAGCATTCAAACGAAATTTGAATAAAGTTAGAATACTTACTCAATAAAATTTGAGTAAGTTTAGGAAACTTTCCTCAAGAGTCTTCTATACTTTGACGTTAATCGTCATTTGAAAATCCTACACTTTTAAGTTCATATACACATACCAATTAGACATATATTAATGCTAATGATAGCTTACATTAAATTTAGATTCTTAGTTCTTAGTGTTCGCTTTCGATGATTTCATCTGTGACACCCCCAAATTCGGGTACCTTCAAACCCTGGACATGGTGCTACACGGTGCTACTATCTACTCATACATTCAATTGAAGACTTCAATAACATGCATAAGTTTACTAAATATTACATTATATTAATCCCTTCTCAGGTTCTTTGTAACCATTACATTCGTTCTGTGTCATAATATCATTCATTACAATAATAATACTATGCTATTACAAGGATAACTATTTATCCATCTTGGACTTGCCCTTATCCTTACCGGATCCTTCGGTCCGTTCGCTCTTAGCTGAAATCATATAATTTTAAGCAAGAATGAGCATAACTTGCTCATCAAGTTTAACATTATAATTTGCAACCACAAAATCAAGAATCATATGACTTTATCTTCAATAATTGTACAATAGTTATGAAGTACTACGAATAATCAAAATAACGTTTTGATTCCTTTAAAACAATTACCAAGGACTTATAATCTCTTAGGAATCTGGGCTGGTCAATAACCATGAACATTCATTTAGTTTTCATTCGTGAAAAGAATAACCCGGCACTGAGACCGTAAGTTCGACATAGCTTACGAGCACATCCAGGTGATCAGCATGTAGTACACTATGTTGATCAACACTCATTCATTAAACGTATTTACATTTAAGGTTTGGCAACTTCAAGTGCCTATCGATTTAACGACGTAAAAACCTTTGAGTATTCATACTCAGGCTTACCTTTGAATCCATACCAAAGCAATTGGCTTAGGATAGAAACATTGTAAATATTTTGGAAAGATTTGTGGAAAAACCAACCAAAATACTTTAAGTCTTAGTCTAGCCGAATCAAATGGCATCGACTATTCAATAACAGTTTATGCATAGAAAATCATGCATATTGACAGCTTGTCCAACATAAAGTGTAGACAAGAGTTTAAAAAACTTTCCTTTGCGTCTTTAATCCGATAAGTCTACTTTACTTGGTCTTTACAACTTCTACAAAACATAAACACATAGCATACCAATGAGATTACCATAATTGATACACATTGTATAACCTATCTTCTCCTTCTTGTATAACTTAGTTAAATTGTTAAACAAATAACATCCGTTTAAGTTATTTAACATTTGTTACAACTTATTAACATTCATATGTCATAAACTGACTCTCGTCAATCACCGTTAGGCACAACGATAGACGAAACCCTAATCAATTCTCTAAGTCGAACACATTTCCATCGGATTACCGTTATCGGACTCCGTATAGAAATTACGAAAGTTTTATCTTCGTTTCAAATCATTCTTGTACTATGAACCTCTATTACATAACATATAACCTGAAGGCGCGATCTAAACTCGACCACGATTCACGGTTTACGTTTTTGGTTTTTGAGTTTTAAATTTAAATATATTTATTCAACGTTTAATTCTTAAAACCATCCTTAAACATGTTATTTAAGGGTTCTCTCTTCATGAATATTAACCATATACTTGCCCCATAATTACCATGTAACAAGTTGGGTTAACAAACATTCACGTTGGAAAAAAATTCGTTAAGGGCGCTGCAGCGCCAACCTTAGCTTTAAAGGCAGCGCTGCGGCGCTGACTCGCAGTGTCTCAGCCCTGTCCCAGTGCTGCGACACTGGTATACAAAGCCTGGGCGGCGCTGCTGCGCCAGCCCCCAGCCTTAGAATTTTTTTTCAAATGTCGAGATTCCCGAGCTCGTAACATAATCGTTACAACTCGGAATTGGCTTGTCCAAAGCCATTAGTTCACATATCTTATGTTCTACAATTCCATCAGGTTGGAATTCATTTCTAAATCCATTGGAGAGAAATTATCTGTTTAGTCCATTTTTACGCGTTCGTTAAACGTTCGTGAACGTTCGACGCTTAATTCTTCATTTTAAGTCCGAATTCATTCGTTCTTGCTCCGCAAGTCTTATTTACCTAATTATACGTTACGCCATTGAAAACCAAGGTTTTCGAATTAAACGGTGATTTTTGACTTCTACTCCGAGAATTTACTATTTTGACGTTTAACGTCTAATTCTCGTAACTTCTGCTATAACTTCGTTATTCAAGATTTTTACTCCGAACCAAATGGAATCAATCCATTGGACATTCATTAGTGACTCTAACCAATATAAACTTTTATGTTTTAATGTTTTCACTTACTTATTATTCAAACTCTCAATATTTTGATAGTTTCTTCATTAAATTCTTAATCAATCATTATGATTCCACTTATTCATGGCTTATTAGTGTTTTAAGTCCACTACAAGACTATCCTTATTACTCCTTACATATCATGCTCCATCAATTCACTTCTCTATCAATTATATATTGAAAGACAAATGATCATAATCAATTTTCTTAACACTTATACCTTTTGTTGTTCTTGGAGTTCTTAATATAGAGACTCAACTATTTTCTTAGCTCCTTGATTGCTTTGTTTATTACTATCTTCTCTCTCTCTCTCTCTCTCAATAGAGTAGTTTGTTCAAGTTTGTTAAACCACCAAATGATCAACCAAGCTTCCCTTTTATAGGTTTGCAAGACCAAGGGTAGTTTGGTCTTTAGGGCAAACCTCCTCAACCCATGTGCTATCACATGCACCCCACATGTCATCCTATGTCCCCCCATGTCCCCCCATGTGGCCTATGGGCCCCTCATGGGTTGCCCCATGGGTCTAACCCACCCGTTAACCCATCGCTTCGATCCACGGGTTTGATTATTAAAATTAATTCAAATTGAACATATTTACTTCGTATAAAATTTATATTATACGTCGTATTAATTCTAGTATTCTCTTCATATTATACTCGTATAATATCTAGTATTATACTCTTATTTTTTCCGTATAATAATCATTATTATTATACTTAACCAAATTATTCTTAGGTTTTAATTTCCCTAACCCTTACGATTTTAAGTCCTCACTTGAAAACTTCGTGAGCCATAACTGAAATATTATTAGATATTCCATCCCGTCTTTAAATCCTATCATTACGTGTTTCTCAAAAATTCAAAAATAATTCCTAAGCAGAAACGGATGAATAGTTATTTTACAGAAATTCCTCAGAAAACTTTTATTTTCGTCTTAAAAATTCAAATAATTTATTCCTAGCACGTAACCAGAATCCTAACCACTTTTGCATTCTCTAGGTCATAGAACAACCTTTAAATAGCTTACTTAGTTTATTAAACATATAATTAAATTTTATTCAATAAAATCAAATAAAATTCATTTACATAAAAGTTCGATTTTCTCGGGCGTTACATAATCAATGTGCGTAACTTTTATTTTTCATTTTTCTTTACAAGTATAAAGTAGACAACTTAACGTGTCTTTTTTGCTTTAAACTCCCTATTTGTCAATCCAGATAGGTTACTAGCGACGCAGAGTGTCTGCTTTAGCTTTAAACTCCCTGTCTATCAATCCAGACAGGTTAACCTGTCTGTTTTAGCCCGTCTTCATTAGCTCAAAACTACTGCACCTGAAGCTAAAATGGGCAGTTTTTCTTAACAACGTACCCACTTTGCAACATCATAACTTGACCCTCCGTTATCGAATGAGTCCGTTCACGCGTCATTTATTCCTTTTTAAATCTACTACAAACCCCCCCCCCCCCCCCCCCCAGGTGGAAATTTTTTCTAGGTTCATTCTCTAGCCAAAACAGTGGCACAAAAGTCCCTAAGCGAAACAGTTTTCCAATTTTGGCAGTTTTGACTAGTCTCCTATGAAGGGAATATCTCCCACCTCCAAACTCAAAATGAGGTCATTCTTACATCAACGGACTCATTACTTAACATACTACATAACCCACAAAATGGAACATTTTTCCAGAAAACCATTTGGAACAAAAAATTTCTCAAGGGTCAGAGTTACACTAACTAGTTTTACAATTAAAAAAAAAGAAGCATGGCTTCACTACAAAAGCTTTTCCTTCCGTTTCAATTGATGTTCATGACTCATAAGAGTATAACATGACACCCTAGAACTTAATTTTTATATTCCATAAGCTACCTCAAAAGGCCATCAAAATAACCCATAACAGTCCGCTAATTATTCGTCCTTGTATTTCTTTACACATAAGTTTGTATTTTCATTTTTGGTTCCACTTTTCATATAATTAACAAGTAGTTTAAGATGTTTAAACCACACACAACCTTATTACTTCAATATCCTTCATGATCTTCAATAAATCAACAACCACCAACAAAGCAATCTATAAACTTAAAAAAAATAAAAGAGATGAAGAGTTAGGGTTTTATGTTTTACCTCTTGTTCTTGCTTGCTCTTGTTCTTGCTTCTTCTTACTTAGGATGATGGATGATCAAAGCTATACTTTGCTCCTTCTCCCTCTTCCTATCCATGCACTCCCTCACTTTTTCTTTTCTCTTATTTTCTCTCTCTTCCTTACATAGCTAATAAGATGAAATGAAAGACAATTAACCAAGTGTTGGATGATTTAACTTAATTAAATCCTTACCAACTAACTCAAACATGTTACTAAGGGTTAACCACCAATGATCAATAAACTTAAGCTAGACAAAATAATAACATTAAGGCCATGTTTGGTTTGAAACAATTAAGTGGAGAGAACAAACATTAAATAGCTTGCTTCCTATGGGCTAAAACTTACCAAAAATGGAAAGTTTCCATCCACCTTATCTCTTCTCTTCTCATACCCGGCCCCTTCCCCTCTTCCTTGCCCTTTCCAAATTTAATTAACCTCATGTTAGTTACCTAGCAAGAGAAATTTGTCCTCCCTAGCTCATGACTCATCCTTTTAACCTTTTTCACTCTCCTTTATCACATGTGCTAATTATCTAGCAAATGACACATGGTTATCAACTTATTTATTCAAGTAACACATGAAATTGCAAAGCTTTGCCTCCAAGTTTGTCTTACACTTAGGCTCCAAGCTTGCAAGAGTTAACTTAAGTCTTCAAGCCATGGCTTCAAGGCTTAAGCCTCCCTAACCTAGCCATTTAAAATTCCTAGCCAAACCATCTCAAACCCTAGCCAAGCTATTTTAACTCTTAGGCTTCAATTGACTTAGTTACTTTCAAACTTATTATTATTATTATTATTATTATTATTATTATTATTATTATTATATTATTATTATTATTATTATATTTTTTTAGTAGTATCTCTAACTTTTACATTTAGTCAAAATATTGACTTTCTCATTTTAATGTTTCGGTTACACTCTCCGTCCCCATTTCCCTAAAAAATAATATGTCAAAGTTCGAAAATACAAAAATGCATTTTTAGTGTGAATAATGATTTTACGTCTTTTCTAATAAAAATATTTTTATTGGAGATTTCGTCTCCCTTTTCCAAATAAACGTTAAGCCGTAATTCAAAATTTTCAAAAAAATGAAAAAGCGCTTTTTACGTTTTATAAATAGTGACTTTGCATTTTTTCTCGAAAAAATATATTTTCTCCCAAATATTCTTAACACTCATATTTAGTCACGTAGCACGTAAACTAGGTCATTAATCGACATGCAAACTCATAACACACAATTTATTCTATAAAAATATTTATTTTATTTAATAAATATTAAAAATCTTATTACAAAGATATTCCACGATCTCGATCGTTATATTCTTCTCCGCTAATAAGAATTTTGTCCCCAAAATAACAATACAAAATTACCCAAAAATAATGGGGATAATATATACTCATTTTATCTTTAAGTTCCCACGTTGCCTTCTCGTTATTGTGGTTCCTCCATACTACTTCAAAAAAGATATAACTTTATTTCTTAAACTTGCTCTTTCCAATTTACTATTCGAATAGGAATTTCTTCATATACTAAGTTCTTTTTTTCCAACCTATTTAGGTTCATAATCAATTACATGCTTTTAATCTTGCTCATAGGGCCGTAATACCGACACGCGAACACATTATGCATTCTCCACCGTATAACGTTTCGTAAGGCCGCACGCACATCTGCTTGCTCTGCTTGTCTGTTTGAGGATGACATACCGTATACAACCTTAATTACGTTCCCATTTGCTCTTGTAAACCCCCTCGAAAGTTTGACATGAAACGCGAACCCCGATCCGACACATTCGAAACTAACACTCCATGTCTTGAAAAAAAAAATTAACATAGAGTTTAACTAATTGGTTTACTTTAGTCCCAATTTCATTTGGCAAGAAATGCGCCGACTTCGTCAAACAGTTTACATCTATGACTCTCGTTCGTAAACGAAAAACCTTACTTCTAAATCCATTTTAGTTATATCTTCTATTAGTTCATCTTGAACCGTTAACATTGACATTTCTCTTAACACTTTCTACTTAATGAATTTGTCACCTCATTCTCCATCCTCGGGTGATACATAATCTCCCAGTCAAAATCTTTTATTAATTCTAACCACCATTCTCTACCTCATATTCAACTTTTTATTCACAACTTCTATGCTTAATGGATAGTCTAGTGACTCTAGTGATAAACTTAAACATCTAGCAAAATTACATAATACGTAAAAGAAATAAGTCGCATCCGAATCAACAATACATAAGCATTTATATTATTGATTGGAAAAATACCTGAAATTACATCTCCTTTTGCCTCAGCATTGTGGGCCATTATGTTGAAGGTCCTTGCGGTCGATCTGCTGAGTGGAGTTGGACCAGTTACGGTAAGCTTATCACTATTATTCCCTTTATTGTCGTTCCCCCGTCAGCTCCTTTCTTTGGGAAACTCTTTGTCATATGATCTGTCGCTCTGCAGACAAAACATCCACTATTATTCTTTGAGTTGGGGCAGCTAGGAGAGATATGTCCCTCCTGCTCGTAGTTATAACATACTGATTTCCCCTTCAAACACACCCCTGAGTGATTTCTCCCGCAGTTATTGCATTGTTTGACCCTCTTTTTCGGGTCTCCCTATTTATTTTCGGTATTCTCAAAATTATTCCACTTTCGTTTTTGGCTTTCATCATTTCCTCCACTACCCTCAGCCTTACTTCCTCCATCTATCTTCTTCTTATTTTTCTTCTCTTGGTTGAACTTAGTCAATGCCTCACTTCCCCCTTCGGTTATGATAGCCTTCTTCAAGATTGATCCAAAATAATTGATTTGCAACACAAAAACTTTATTGTAGAGCCAAGGTTCTAGACCATGCACAAACCTCTTTGTTTTTCTCTCCTTAGTGTCCATTTGGTGAGAGCAAACCTAGCCAATTCATTAAACATGGCGGCATATTGGGAAACTTTTATGTCCCCCTACTTCAATTCTAGAAATCGCATCTCTATACGACTATGCATACTTAGAGGGAAATAATTCTTGAAATATAACTCCTTGAATCTTTCCCATGCAACTACTCCCTCTCCGACCCTTTTCTAGTTAGTTTCCCACCAGAAATTGGCCTCACCCTTCAACATATAGGTAGTAAAAGTCGTCTTTTTCTCCTCTCCAACTCTGGCGATAACGAACGCCTTTTCCATCTCCTTAATCCATGATTGAGACTCTATAGGCTCACTGGTTCCCCTAAACTAGGGCAGTCCAACACTTTTAAAATCCTTAAAGTTGGCTACTTACGCAGCTGGAGGATTTACATTAACTCTGGCGTGGTTTTTATCAAATGCCCCTATCAATAGATCTATAAATTGTTGCATAGGGTTTACTGACTCCCTATTCTCGGGTTCATTTTTTTGGTTCTTCGCTGCAATTTCTTTGCGTTCTCGGTCTTCCTCTTCCTCTTCATCTTGGCGGCACTTTCTGTTAATGAAATATTTATTATTATTAGTATTCTATTCTTTATCTTAAGGTATTTTTATATAATGCAAACACATTCCCAACCCAAAGCACAATTAATAAGCATTTTATATTAACATGCTTCTCTAACTACATTACAATTCGTCTCATAGCTACTGCTATATTACATATCCCTTCATTACAGACATAAAGATGGAATTTACTGCTATTCCATAACTTATACAAAAGTTAGGATTTATGTGACGTCCCCAAATTCGGGTCCCTAGAACCTCGGACCTGATACGTTACGGTACTGCATCTTCATACATATTCTATAAACTAATGCAGAATATATAAACATAAATTGTTCATACAATAAATTTTATAACATTTCCCAAGGTCTACAACCTTTATCTTGATACATACCTTTAATAACTCACAAGATTTACATTAATAATTTGCATCAAATAACTTAATAGTTAATGTGCATAACACTCTAATCTTGTCCTTTGCTTTTGTCTCTGTCTTTCCTTGAATATTCGTCTTAATTTAAAAAAATTTATCATGATATAGCAAGGGTGAGCAACTACTTTGCTCAGCAAGTTTAAATACAACAAAAATATATCATGATTGAAAGAGAATAAGCTTTCAAGTTTTTAACAATGTATAATAATTATGAAAGAGCATGAATCAAAATGTCAATAATTGAATGACTGAATCAATAATGTTGGGTGGTCAACAATGACCATAAATAAATTTAACTGAACCTTATGGTAATGAAGGTGATCACCCTTTCATATCTAGTGAACATATGCAACTTGCACTAAGTGCGAATCAATAATCAAATATGTAAAATAATTGTAAATACTTAAATCACTAGCATGTTTAAAACATAATAAATCAAGTTTGAGTTAAGAAAACTTGCCTTTAAGAACAGTTACAGCTTATAGTTTACGCTGAATTGTCTACTGAAATCCCTATATAACACATAAGGAAATAACACATATACCAATTAGTCATATATTTGACTTACGCATTGGTTTAAAATTAACTTTACTTCCTATAGCTCGCGTTCTTGTAATCTAAGTTTACGCGACCAGCTTTACTTTTTATTCTTTCGGTATTATGACATACGGAGATTTCATAAAGTTATAATCATCTTTTAAGATAAATTTACATTCTTATCTTCTTTCTTATAACATTTTTAAAACTTAACTCATCCTATACATTTACATATATGAAAAAGATCACCTTATCACCATACGTATTCACAATCTTAAACCTAGCACACATCTAGTCTCTAATAGTGTTCAATACAGTACGCTGAGTGATTTTCCACAAACAACCAAAAAACTAGTTTCCCATCTCATCTACATTGTGTTTCACAGCGAGTTAGATTGGTTGCTAGTTCGTATTAACCTTTGCTCTCTAAAGGAATTGTTTAGCCCAGATACTATACATCAACCATTAAAGAGCACGACTGTACCACAACTTAAACTTAACTTCTCTGAATCATTAACATTATAAGGTTTGTTCAGTTAATTCTCCCTTCCTTATGGCTTTCTGGCAACTAAATGCCAGACCTCTAGATTTATTATTATCGTCTAGGTCATACAGTCATTTGTATGCCGAGAACGAATTCTCAAAATTAAGACTATGCATTCATAGCCTTTAACATTGCCTTATTTTCATACCTTACAACGTTCGATTAAGTCGTCTTTCCTTGATATTGCATCACGCTTGATGTTCAAAGTTTGCTAACATTCATTAAGTTAACCTTTGTCTCTTACTCTTTATATTTTTCTTTCAATCGACACTTAACGTTTGGTTAAGTCGATATAGCTTAACGTTACATTATATCAAATGTATTACAACCATTCAAGTTAATTCAATCAACTTCTCAAAATATAGTTTTACATTCTTTACTTAACCGTTTACTTAACACATAGTTAAGTTCTTACAGTCTTGTATTCACATCCCTTTTTGATATTTATTAGGTTAAATAAATAATTTAATCAACCTTTAAGTCATTCTTAAATTTTCCATATTATTTTTCCAAAGTATTTCATTCCATTAGTACTTAACATGTAGTTAAGTCTCTAATAAGTCTTCACATCCTTTTTGATGTATAATAGATTAATTCAAATTAATTAAATTATTCTTTAACCAAGTTTTCAAATTATTCTTTCAATTAATACTTAATATTTAATTAAGTATTTAAAGACTTCAAGTATGTCTTATTTTACTCTTAATAAGAGTTTAAGGTTTATTAATATTAATTAGATAAACCTCCATGCCATGCTTTAATCTACACATTTTCAAATATTACCTAACATTCAGTTAAGTTCTCTTAGCCTGCATTACTTATTAGGTGTATATTAGGTTAATTAAAATAATTAAATTAACCTTTATCTCATTCTCTAAATTCTCCTTTTAAATAAATACTTAATATATAATCAAGTATTTAAAGTTTCCAATTATGTCTCAATATACCTTATTAAGTGTTTAAGGTATTCCACTATGGCACATTAGGGATATAATAGTCATTGGAATTAATTGTGTAACATTTTCCTTAAGCCATACTTGAAGCCTTTCCTTACTGGGTAGTTTCAGGGACTGGCGCTGCGGCACCCGGATTGCTCTTGCAACAGACTCTGCGGTGCCGAGACCGGATCTTGGATAACCTGTCACGTGGCGCTGAGGCGCCAATTTTGTATAAGGAACTAGCCCTGCAGCGCCGCTGGCTAACTCTCGTCGACTAACTTGATGGCACGACTGCGCCCAAACTTAGTATAGTGGTGGCGTTGCAGCGCTGTGCGCCAGTAACAAATTTCAAGATTTGTTCTTCGTACGATTTTCGACCCTTTCTCCTTTAAATCTTCATAACTCAAGTTTTACACATCCAAATCAATTCATTTTAGACTTTATGGACTCCTAACTCATAGAAGTACAACATATCAAATCTAGAAACATTAACATAAACATTTACTTAATAGATCTGAAGTTTTAAGGAGAAAATTGAGGTTTAGAGTTTTCAAGAAATTACTTATTTGATTCTTCCTTTTTAACACCCAAATTGGTTAGATCTAAACATAAATTACTCTAGAACTTGTACATCTAAAGTTTTGGAGTTCAAATCATAACTCTATGATTCAAAACAACCATCCACAATTATCAAAATCTTGATTTAATGAAACTACTTCAAAAACTAAAAGTTTGATTTGATTTCTTACCCTTAATGAACATTGATCTTCCCCTTCTTCTCCTTGATGACCCAAGCTTGGTGGATCTTCTTTCTTTTTCTTTTTTCTCATCTGTGACTCTCTTTCTCTCTCTTTTTCTCTTTTCCCTCTTTTCCTTTCTTTCTCTCTTTTTCTCTTTTCTCTCTTTTCCTTTATCTTCTCCTCTTTCTTTCCTTCCTCTTTTTACTTCTTTCTCCCTCTCTTATCTTTAGAGATATTAGGAAATCTCTAAAAATAAAGTCACATGCTTATACTCCTTTCATGAGTCATGTACTCCCTTTATAAAAAAAATGGCCCCAATTTGATTTTATTTTTAATTGCCTTATTTGCATAATTTACTACTGGAATATCCAATATAATTTGGATTAAATTTTGGGGTCTCATTTAATTACTTTGGCTATGCGAAATAATCATGAACCAACTTATGAAATGTTTATTTTACATTAATTATTTAATTAGAATTTATATTCCACTCATTTTGGAATTTAAATAACTATTCACATAAATTATTCATATAACCCAATTAAATTTTTCTTAATTAGGTTAAAATAAATAATAAATGAGATATTTTAAAATAAGTCTCTTAAATTAATTCACTAGTATGCAATTTAAATACTAGTATTCTTCAATTATCATAACCCTTTGGTTATTTCATCCTCATATATATATTAGGCTAAATAGTTTTCTTCTCAATCCTTTCTAAAGAATAAATATATACTTATTTACCATATATATTCATTTAATCAAACACGTATTGCACATAAATCACAATCATTCACTTCATTGGTAAATAATTAGTATTTTAATATATTAGGTTTGACATTCAATTAAATGTCTTAGTTAAATCTTTTTATTAGACACAGTATGATTAAATACTTAATCTTTCATCTTATAAGTTCTTCTATATAATCCAGTAAGCCGAATTCCTAATCCAGCAACCTAGATTATTCAAACAATCTTGTTGTTTCCCAACACAACAAGTTAACATAACTAATACAATAAACTGTATACAACTCGACAAACTGAATACTCTAATTCAGCAAACCGAATACTCTAATTTAGCAAACTGTTTTCCCTTTTTAAATCTTTTCGATATATCATTTCATAATCTCTTTCATGAATTCGTGTAAGGTTAAAGGTAACATAATACCTTATTCTTAACATACTTCTAAGTATAATTCCACTCTAGGATCTTGAACTTTGTAATCCATATTTTCTCAATTCTCTATTTTCACTCTAGGTTTTATTCTTTAACCTTTATTTTAGTCATTTAAGATCTTCTAAATTTTCAGGTTGTCACAACTTACCAAAGATATCCCGCTATTTATACAAGAGTTGGGATTTACTCATTACACACACACACACACACACACACACACATATATATATATATATATATATACATATACATATTGTGACAACCCGGATTTTTTAAGAATTAATAAATGAGAATTTAATAAATAAAATTCTTATTTTAAGATGTTTGAGTACGAGTATGTATATATGTGTTATATATTGTGAAATATGTGATTTGGTATGAAGAGAATTTTATATATTAATTTTAATATTTATTAAATTAAATAAATATTTTAATTGATTTATTTATTGAGTTAAATAAATAAATAATATAATTATTATGAAGTAATTTAATTAAGTGTAATATATTAATTAAATAAATATTTAATATTTAATTTAATTAATATGTAATAATTTTATGGTATAGTTCTAATTTAATTGGGATAATTAAATTAGATGAAGTTATGTGGTAATTGTTACATAAAATTATAATTAGCAAGTAATTATAATTGTTATGTGGCAACTTTTATTTGATTAATTGATGTTAACTTTTAATTAATTAAATTAGAATGTTAATATTTAATTAATTAAAGTATAATATTAAAAATATGTGTTAAAGGATTTATTAAAAGAATTAAAAGAGTTTTTAAAATCGTTTTCCCAAAGAAAGCCCTTGCACCGTTTTAAATCCGTTTTGCCAAACGGGGCCTTAACTACAAAAAATTTGTTTTTAAAAATAATGTTGTTTTGTCAAACAAGCCTTAGGGCTTTTAAAATTCAAATTGTAACTTATATATATTAATTGTAATTATGGTATAAATTAGGTGGTTTAAATACTTGGGAGTAATATATATTATATAATTATACATATAATATATATCATATTAGTTATATGTTAAAACTACGTTAGTTAGAATTAGCTAAGTGTTAGTCAATTAGAAAAGAAGAACAAAACAGAGAAAGAAATACAGAGAATGAAAAGAGAAGTGAGAGAGAAAAGAAGAGAGAAGAAGAAGAGGAAAGGAGGAAAGCTTTGAGAGAAAGTCCTTGTTAAACCTCATCATCATCTTCCTCACTAAGCAACAAGGGTATAATCTCAATTCCTTGTTTTTAAATATGTTTTTATGTTCTGCATTAGTATTAGTTCTCTGTGTATCTGAATTAACGAGAAATTTATATAAACATGATGTATATGTATGAATTGTGTCAATATATGCTTATACTTGAATTGTATGCATAATTGAGTTGTCTAATTCATGAAGACGTGATGAACATGAAGAATTCATGTTTATCAAAAGTTACAGTGATATATTTTGAAATATATATATATATATATATATAGTTTTCTTTAAAATCAAAAGAATTCATGTTTGATTGTTAATTGTTGTTTAAATTAAGTATAGATAGTGATAACATGTTTAGAAGCTAATTGATTATACTTTGCATTGTGTATTTTGAATTAGAAAACAAATTATAGTGTTCAATTTCATCAAGAACACTTAACAATGGCTTTTCTTTAAAAATTATAAAATTGGTTATTTTAATTGGGTGTTTTGATGATTCAATGTGTTAAAACGTGATAGAAGCTTTAAATTTTGGTTCTGTAAAGTTGGATATGCAAATTAATGGCTGAATTCAGAACTCGATGTGGAGAAATAAGCTAATTTGGCTTTTTCTCTGTACTGTTCGCGAACCTGTTTGCGGCCGCTACAGGGGTCCCGCCCCGGCGGGCCTTGCAAGGCCAAATAGCGCGCCCCGGCGCGAATTGCAGAAAGTAAATATTAATTATAAATTATAATATATTTAATTATGATTTAATAAATGCATGATATAGTTTGATTAATTATGAATTATAATTTGTTGAATTATAATTCGATTAAAATAAGATGTAATTATAATTTTATTATTATAATTAAAGTAAATGTTTAACTTAAATTATAATTTATTTAATATATAATTATAATTTGAATAATTATAAGTAAGGCAAATGTGTAATTTAAATTATAATTTATTTAATGAGTGCATGAATTGAAATTGATTAATTATAATCAAAGTAATTGTTTAATTTAAATTATAATTGGTTTAATTATAATTTAATTAATATAAATGCATAAATTAGATTTGATTAATTTTAATCAACATAAATGTTTAATTTAAAATTATAATTTTTTTAATTATAATTTAATTAATATAAAATACAATTATAATTTGATTAATTATAATTGAGGAGAATGTGTAATTTAAATTTGTTTAATTAATATGAGTACATAATTATTAATTGATTAATTATGTAAAGATATAATATGATTATGTGATGTGATTAATTATGTGATCAGTAATTATTAACTTAATAATTAAATAGGACTGAGTTAACCTAAATGGGTTTACTAATTATGAGAAGTAGTTATGTGATAATTAATTTATATTAATTAATTATACATATAGTTTGACAGTGTGTGTTAAACAAATAAATGGGAGAGAATTACGAAGAATAAAGTAGAACTTACTTAAACGATTGCTAAGCGTTGCTATGTGACTAATAGTTGATGTGTATGGTAATACGTTGTGTAGGATTCATGAAGCAGATTATTATAAGCTGTTTTTCGTTAATTGATAATCTACGAGCCATGCAAGTCTTTCAGTTCCTATTTTCTATGTGAACTTGATGAAGAACTATTTTAAATTGTATTGCAAAGAGCATGATATATTATATATGTTGCAAGCATGAAATGTTAAAGTCAATTTCTGACTATATTGATTGATTAAAGAATGTTGATTGAGTAAGGAACTCAATCTGTATACTTGTTATGTGAATTAAAGCATGTATGCTATGTTACTCTAATGATTATGAGATGTATGTTAAGCATGTTATTATTTGCTATGTGATGCATGAAAACTGTTAGATCTTGCTGAGCTGTCGAGCTCACTCTTACAAATAACCACTTTTACAGTTCAAGGATGCAAGGTAATGATACGTGCTAGTTGAATATTAAGATTAATAGCGATGCAAGAAATTATTTATTCTAGATGAGTAATTTATTTGTTTTCTTAATTGTAACATAATTGTTGAGTTGTAAGTTGAGCTATCCGATGTATAGTGGATATTGCTTTGAGATGTAAGACTTTGTATAGTAACCTCGATGAAGCGATTCATGTAATAAATTTGAATCAGACATGTAATGATAAAGGTTAAAATTCAAGGCAATAAAGAAGGAAATATATAAAAGTTTTAAATATTCCGCATTTTTAGTGATTTTGGTATCAAATAATGATGTAAAGTTAGAATACAGTTATATTGTTAACGATCGAGAATAGTAATTATATTGTATGAATTTTGGGGTCGTTACACATATACATTTACATCATTTACATATACTTTATTCATAAGATATTATCCTATCTTTCTTATTATTCTCACTATTACAAAAGATCTTATAATTCGAACTTCATCTTATGCCTTTCCACTTCCTTCACCTGTCTTCTTGTTAGAATAATTCCTTGCTAGATGATCTATTGATCCACACTCATAACAACCATTACTTTTTCGATTGGGGCAATGAGGAGAAATATGCCCCTTTTGCCCACACTTAGAGCATACCTTCTGTCCTTTTCTACATATTCCTATATACATCTTCTGACAGTTCTTACACTCTTCTATTCTCTTCCTAAAGTTTCCTTGTTTACTTTCACAATTTCCTGGATCATTGTTATTCTGCTTCCTTTTCCCTTTCTTACTCGGATCTTCATGCAATACACTACATTTAGCTCCCGCTTTATTGACCTGCTCTTTCAGTATGTCACGCTCTTCTCTCATTTCTCTTAAAGCAACTTCCAAATCACCGATTATCCCTCTCGATTCTTTCCATATTTCCTCTATGATGAAAACCCTAATGTTCAGAGCCTGTACCTCCACTGACATTTGCTCCTATTTGGTGTTACTTCAACTTCTTTTTCTTCTTCTTCTGTTATCCCTCCTTCTGGCTCTATTTAAGCCTCTTTGGGATTTGATTCTCCCTCTTCACTCAGCTCCATCTCCTGGTATTTTTCATGATCATTTTCTAAATCTAGTCATAGGTTCATCTTCCACCACCTTCTCAGAACATGCAGCTTCAGACGCTTTATTGTAAACTACTTTAGCTGGAACTTCTTCTTCTATATCCTCCTCAAACTGAAGATCCATGTCTGGATCACTCTCTATTAGTACCACCAATTCCGGCTTAGGTACTAGCTCAAATGGAGCGATCAACTCATCGCTCTCTACACGAACATCTTTAAATTCATTACTTCTTGACATCTACAATCAAATATTATCTTGATTAGCATATAATAACAAACCATATTTCATATAGCAATAACAATTTAATTTATGTTTTTTAACTTCTTCTGATGAATCAAAATTCTCTTAATTCATCTCCTACAAACTCGTTTTGAGTTTATCTTACTATCTTCCCTACATCTCTAATTCCTCCACGGTTTTAGCCTAAGGTGTTCTCACCTAAGATTTCTAACCTACAACTTTGATACCAACCTGTGACGCCCTCAAATTTGGGTACTTTTAAACTCTAAATATGGTGCTCCACGGAACTTCACATCTAACATAATAATAATAACATAATTGCAACTACCAATTATTACAATATATCTCAATCTAAATCCCAGTTTCTCAGACCTTTAAGTCTTCAACACATGATAAAAAATTAAGTAATTATTACAATACTTTTAATTATTACAAATAGTTACACCTATCTTCTACTCGTCCATCTTTCCTTTCCCTTTTCCCTTACCGAACCCTTCAATTTGCTCTGGCTTTGCTAAATTTTTTTTATTTAAAGCAAAGATGAGCTACAAAGCTCAGCAAGTATAAAAAATTGAATAAACAATAAAATTAAGAATCATGTTACTATTTCTACAACTGAATAATAGTTGTGAAAACATTCCGAATAAATAGGAATAAAAATAATAAATTCCTTTTTATCTATAATTTTTGAAATGACATACTGAGCGGTCAAAAGACCTTAAATATTTTTGTTTTCTTAATGGTTCAACAATAATTCGACTATGAACCGTCTGACTTACGGACACGTTGGATGATCAACCCAGTGTACCCTATGTTATACATCACTCTGGCTAAACGACTTTATGCGTTTGTTTGACCACCTCAGGGGTCTGTCGGGATTTTTCGATGTAAAAATACCCCAATATTAAGGTTGTTCATCTCAGTTTTGAGTCTGAATCCCCAAAATAATTTGGGTGGACAACTCTACCTAATCCAAATAACGTTCAGAGAATGGTATTCAAATCAATAAAATGTTTTAACATTTTTCTAGTCGATACAATTTGCATTGACATAACTCTTAAACAGTTCATGGATATTAGAAATTTAAAAATTGAGTAATTTATGTCATAGCAAAACTTGAAAATTTATGCATTATAGCAAAACGTTAAATAATTTATGCATTATAGCATAGCTGAAAACTTATACAATTAACAGTGAGTTTGTATAAGTCTAAAGGTTGCACAATCGATAAATATTGTGTAAACAAAAGCGTACATAAGGATTATTTATAAGAATATATACTCAAAAATTGCCATTCAAATGAAATTTGAATAGAGTTAGAATACTTTCTCAATAAAATTTGAGTAAGTTTAGGAAACTTGCCTCAAACGTCTTCTATACTTAGACGTTAATCGCCCTTTGAAAGTCCTACACATTTAAGTTCATATACACATATCAATTAGATATATCTTGATGCTAATTATGGCTTACATTAAATTTAGATTCTTAGTTATTAGTGTTCGCTTTCGATGATTTAATCAATGCGCCTAACTTTTATTTTTCATTTTTCGTTACAAGTATAAAGTAGACAACTTAACTTGTTTGTTTTAGCTTTAAACTTCTTGTCTGTCAATCCAGACAAGTTACTAGCTATGAGGAGTGTCTGCTTTAGCTTTAAACTCCCTGTCTGTCAATCCAGATATGTTAACTTGTCTGTTTTAGCCTATCTGCATTAGTTCAAAACCTACTGCACCTAAAGCTAAAATAGGCAATTTTTTCTTAACAACGTACCCATTTGTAACATCAAAACTTGACCATCTGTTATAGGAATTAGTCCGTTCTCACGTCATTTTATTCCTTGTTAAATCTATTACAAATCCCCCAGGGTGGAAATATTTTTCCAGGTTCATTCTCTGGCCAAAACAATGGCACAAAAGTCCCTACCCGAAATAGTTTTCCAGTTTTGGCAGTTTTGACTAGTCTCTTTCCAAAGGTCATATCTCCCACCTCTGGACTCAGAATGAAGTCATTTTTACGTCCACAGGCTCATTAATTAACGTACTAAATAATCCTCAAAATGGAAAAATTTTCCAGCAAACCATTTGGAACATAAAACTGCTCAAGGCCAGGGGTTACACTAACTAGTTTTACAAAAAATATCGTCATAGTTTCACTACAAAAGCTTTTTCTTCCATTTCAATTGGGTGATGTTCATGACTCATAAGAGTATAACATGATACCATAGAATTTATTTTTTAAATTTCATAAGCTACCTCAAAAGGCCATCTAAACAGCCCATAACAGTCTGCTAATTGTCTGTCCATGTATTACTTTACGCATAGGTTTGTATTTTCATTTTTGGTTCCACTTTTCATGCAATTAACAAGTAGTTTAAGATGTTAATTCCACAAACATCCATGTTACTTCAAGATCCTTCACGATCTTCCATAAAACCAACAACCACCAACAAAGCAATCTATAAACTTAAAAAAAGAAAAGAAAAAGAGATGAAGAGTTGGGGTTTTATGTTTTACCTCTTGTTCTTGCTTGCTCTTTTTCTTGCTTCTTCTTACTTAAGATGATGGATGATCAAAGCTATACTTTGCTCCTTCTACCTCTTCCTATCCGTGCACTCCCTCTCCTTTTCTTTTCTCTCTTGCTTTCTCTCTCTTCCTTACGTAGCTCCTAAGATGAAATGAAAGACAATTAACCAAGTGTTGGATGATTTAACTTAATTAAATCTCCTACCAACTAAGTCAACCATGCTATTAAGGGTTAACCACCCATGATCAATTAACTTAATCTAAACAAAATAATAACATTAAAGCCATGTTTGGTTTGAAACAATTGGGTGGAGAGAACAAACATTAAATGGCTTGCTTCCTATGGACTATAACGTACCAAAAATGGAAAGTTTCCATCCATCTTATCTCTTTTCCTCTCATACCTGACCCCTTCCCCTCTTCCTTGCCCTTTCCAAATTTAATTAACCTCATGTTAATTACCTAACAAGAGACACTTGTCCTCCCTAGCCCATGAATCATCCTTTTTAGCCTTTTTCATTCTCTTTTACCCATGTGCTAATTATCTAGCAAATTACACATGGTTATCAACTTATTTAATCAAGTGACACATGGAATTGCCACGCTTTAGCTCCAAGTTTGGCTTACACTTTGGCTTCAAGCTTGCAAGAGTTGGCTTAAGCCTTCAAGTCATGGCTTCAAGGCTTAAGCCTCCCTAACCTAGCCATTTTAAATTCATAGTCAAGCCATCTCAGACCCTAGCCAAGCCATTTTAATTCTTAGCCAAGCTATTTTAACTCTTAGGCTTCAATTGGCATAGTTACTTTCAAACTTATTATTATTATTATTATTATTATTATTATTATTATTATTATTATTATTATTTTAGTTTCTTTTTTTTATTAGTATCTCTAACTTTTGCATTTAGTCAAAATATTGACTTTCTCATGTTCAAGTTTTGATTACACTTTTCGTCCCCATTTTCCGAACAAATAATATGTCAAAGTTCGAAAATTTAAAAATATGAAAATGCATTTTTAGTGTGACTAGTGATTTTACGTCTTTTCTGATAAAAATATTTTTATTGGAGATTTCGTCTCCCTTTTCCAAATAAACGATATGCCGTAATTCGAAAAGTTCAAAAAAACAAAAACAAAACGTTTTCTGCGTTTTATGAATAGTGATTTTGCATTTTTCTCCAAAAAATATATTCTCCCTAAAATTCTAAACACTCATATTTAGTCACGGAAGGTAATTAATCGACCTACAAACTGATAACACATAATTTACTCTATCAAATAATTTATTTTATTTAATAAATATTAAAAATCTTATTACAAATATATTCCACGATCTCGATCGTTACACCGGCTGTCAAGCTTTTAGTGCGATTGTTTGCTCATTGTGCATGTTTAAATTCGTTATTTGGTGATACGATGAACAGACAGATTTTGGCGTTAACAAAACTCTTCAAATAATTACTTATATTCTCTCATATATAACATTATTTCACTTTTTCCACACACAAACACGAAAAGAGAGAGAATAATTATAAGGTACTGGTAATCAAATTATTTATTAGTTATTATTGGGCAAGGAACATATATGTTCCTAAAAATGTATTACAATTATATTTTCTTATGTGCTGAGTTTCATTTATTAAGAAAAAATAGTTGAATGACACTTTTGTCCCTTCAAGTTGTCAAACTTTTAAAGTCATCCATAAAGTTCATTTTTCGTCAATTAGGTACTTAAAGTGACATATTTTGGTGTTTCCATTACTTTTATCCGATTCGACCCCAACCCGACTAATTTTGAGCAAACTTGACCTAATTTGACCCAACCCAAATTTCACTAATTAATTTTAAAAAAAAAAACTAAAAAAAATAATAATTATTATTATTTTTAAAATAATTAATATTTTTAATATTTTCAAATAAAATATAATTTTTAAAATAATAATTATTTTTAATATTTTAAAATAAAATAATTATTTTTAATATTTTAAGATAAATATTTGTCGACGTCGAAAAAAATCTTTGGACAGATCTTCCTTTCCCTAATTGATGTTTTCTACCCTTATTTGTCTTCTCTGTTTGATGAATGGTGAATTTTTATGAAAAGGCCAACATTTATCATGTCGACGCTTTGAAAGGTTTACAGAGTCACCAGTTGGTATATTTTGACATGGTTGTACCAACTCAACCGAGTTTTGTTTGAAAAGTTTGCAAGTAGGCCCAATTACTGGACGCTGTCAAAACTTGGCCTTGAAAACCAAGATTCATAAAGTTCAGGGGCTTGGTTAAGCAGAGGAAAGGTGTTAGGCACCCCCCGACTTCCATGAAACACGGTTACCGCATCTTTTTAATTTCCCATTTTTTATTTGCAATGTGTGTGTGTGTGTTTGAAGTAATTGATCCTACGTGCTTGATTTGGAAGTAGTGTTGTGCTTTGTTGGACCTATATAAGAAGGGTTTGATTTGATGAAAAGTTCATTTTTAGACAAGTTATGAAAGTGGCGTTTTGAAAGATGGTTTTCAAACCCTTTCGCTTGCATAGGAATTGAAGCCTTTTAATACTTCAATTTATTCTGCCTTCAACTGATTTTGATTTTTTATTGTCGTGATACGAAGCATCCTCGACCAAAGAATGTATATACAAGTGACAGTCTTCTTATGGGTATGAAAGTCTTCAAAGTGACCCGAGCACTACAAACCACAATTTTTTATTATGCTGAGACCTTAAATCTGGATAACCGTTTTAAGGTCCCTCGAATTTACATTTACAAGAAAAAACTGGCAAGATGTATTTACAATACAATGTTATCCATCGTGGGAATCGGATATAGGTCCATGTGATTGATCATTAATCCCATGATTCCTAGGCTCACAGAAAATGATCAAGAAAGCCTGCACATTAGAGATATTCACATAGAATGTACATTCAAATCTAGACGTCGCAAGACAAAGGATTCATCAGTTAAATCCTTGCATGCGCGTAGCCGAAGCTTCTCGTTCCCGCTAGATATGAATCTAGGGTCGCGTAGTCGCTTTAATACTTAAAAAACTAGAGAAAAAAAAGCTAGATTTAAATAAATCTTAGCTATTCTAGCTTAACGGTTCCAACTTGACAGCTTTTTAGCCGGTTGAATGTTAGAAATGGCTAGATTTAAATGAATCTAGTCCACAAAATTTACATTAGCACAGATTCATATCAAATAAATAATTAAAACAGATATTTAATCACATTGAATAAAGAATATATATATATAAATATATAAATATATATATATATATAAATATATAAATATATATATATATATATATGAAAGTTGTAAAGGGCCACGGATTTCCAATACAGGTCAGACTGAGAAATGTAAATATATATATATATATATATATATATATATATATATATATAAAAGCTGAAAAAAGCCACAGATTTACAATCCAGGACTAACTGAATGAAATGTTAATATATACAGTTAGTTATATATATATATATATATATATATATATATATATTAAAGCTGAAAAGGTCACGAATTAGCAATCCAGGCCAAACAAGTTAGTATACATATATATATATAGTTATATATATATATAAACGATAAAAAGCCACGGATTAGCAATCCAGGCTTGACTGAATGAAATGTTCGTATATATATAGTCAGTTGTATATATAATAAAGCTGAAAAGGCCACGAATTAGCAATCCAGACCAAACAAATTAGTATAAATATATATATATCTATATATGAAAGCAATAAAAAGCCACGGATTAGCAATTCAGGCTGTGCAAGAAAATAAAAACTTATATATACATAAAAGTAAGCTAAAAAGGCCACGGATTCTAAATTCAGGCGAAACCAGAAGCTATAAATATATATACGCTCATATATATATGGTAAAGCAGTAAATAGTTACTGATCTTAAAAAAAACATACAGTAGATAGTGCTACGGGCTTTAAACCACTCGAAGGGCTTCAAATCTCCGTTTTCACTGGTTAAAACTTGATATGTTGCTCTATATACATACGCAGACATATTAGAAGAATAAAATCTAGGCTTGGAGCACTGTAGGTAGGGCTAAGGGTCGAAATAGGCAGAGTTTCTTTGCTTTTTTCTATTTCTTTTCTCTCTTTTTTTGCTAAGGTGGGGGGTCTTATTTATAAACTAGATGGTCGTGGGTCTACTCGCGGTATCAGTGGGTAGAGGTAAGGCTCCCCAAGTGGGCCCCACTCCTACGGGTTTTGTTGTCTCGAAGTGCGTGCACATCGACCAACGCGTTGTCTGCTTCGAACCTTCATAACTTTCAATCCGGGAGTCCGATTGAGGCGTGCTATACCTTTACGGAAAGCCCTTTCCAAGAGCTACATAATGACATGGGATTTGACCTTTTTTGAATCCAAAAAGATGGGTCCATTACCAGATCTTCGAATCTTCGTAGTCCGTCCGTTGAGCTGTCTTGTGCTGTTTTCACTCGGGATTGATGTTATGGTTCTTTCTGACCCTCATTGCATCGATTTGGCTTGACTTTGACTTAATTTAATGTTAAGTCAATAAAATGACTATTTAGCCCTTCCGAGGGTAATCTCCAGGATTGACACTGTTTTCGACTGTTTCTCGGGATTGTCTCTGAGGTTTGATCCCAGCCAATTCTGTCTTCCTCAGGATTGTCTCCGAGGTTGACTTGGTCTCCCAAGGTTATCTCTGGGGATGATTTTATGTTTCGGGGATGTCTCCTGTGATAAACGAGATTTATGTAATTTAATTTGACTATTTATTGAATTAAATAAATATTTTTTTGATGATTTAATTATTGAGTTATATAATTAATTGATGAATTTATGGTAGATTAATTTAATTATATGTGTTACAATGATTAAATTAATGTAGAGAATTTTATTATTAAAGTATGTATTTAATTGAGCTTATTTGATTGAACGAATTATTTAATAAGCATGATGTTAATCTAATTAATTTAATAATTAATTAGAGATTTAATGATTTGACATAATTAATAAATGAGAATTTTAATTATGTGACTATGTGATTTATTGTTGAATTATGCTATTTTATTTAATTGATCTAAATAAGATTATTTGATTAATTGGGTGTGACATTATTTAACTATATAACAAGAGTTAATTAAATTAATAGGAAAGGCATATATGAGGCTAGCCAAACAAGCCCCTAAGGGGAGTTGCTTCAGTTAACCCATTATGGATTAACTGACGCCACTAACTCACCCATTACTCACATATTATATATTATACGTATTATACTTATATCTTATATCATATGCCATATCAGTTCCTACCTTCATCAGAGAAAAACTAGAGAGAAAATTGAGAGAAAAGATTTGAGAATTGATTAGAGAGGAATTGGAGAATTTAAGTTTATATCACCTTCAAACAGAGAAAGCAAGGGTAAACCCTAATCTAAGTTTTATATTTCACGTATTATATTTTCTCCCAACTGAGTTCTCTGATAATGGGATTTCATGAGTTTCTTGTTTATTACTTAATGTTAGATGTCTATTAACATACATAACTCAATTGTATGTGATTTATATCTGTTTTAGAGTAATTAATCCATGAAAATAGGTCTAAATTGGAGTTCTGAAAAGTTATAGAGTTTTTTTTTCCATTTACGTGTTTTAAAGGTTCACTGTGAATGAAAAATTTGGCAATTGGTGATTATATGTCTATATATGAGTTACAAATTATTTATAACATATTTTAAACCATATATGCATGATTTATAATGATTAAATTCATGCAATTATGCCTTAATTGGGTTTTCAAAAGTTACAGAGTCTAAAAATTGTATTTATGGCCCATATGGCCCTTACATACAAATTAAATGCTTTAATCAATTGTTTAACTTTAAATTGACGATTGAATATAACTATACATGTTTAAACGAACAAAACAGAATTTAAACGGACGGATTTGGTATATTAACGAATCTGTAACGTCGAAATTCATGCTTTTCCTCAAAGTTTTACAAAATATTGAAAACAGTGAAATTAAATATTTTTATTTGTGTAATTATGTGATTTAAAGTGTTAGAAGCATGCTAGAATCGATTTATAATGTTCCTGTGAAGTTTATACTTCATGGGTAACATTACAAATCGTTATATTTGTATAAATTGGAGTTAATTGGGCTTGTTCTGTATGTTCTTCGCGACTGCAGAATCTGGGTCTGCGTCGCAGCGCGGTCGCGCCGCTTCAAGGGATAAATGGAGCGTGCCCGCGCCGCTCCAAAGAACATATGGAGTGCGGCCGCGCCCTGCCTGCAGAATTTCAGAAATATTTTCTAAGTGTTCAAGTCTCAAAGATGTGTTTTAAAACTTAATGTAATGAACATGAAGGCATGTTAAGCATATAATAAGATGTTAATAACTTATATTATGTTATTAGTTAATAAGTTAATTTCATAACTTAAAATCGTTATTATAAAGTCCAATAACATATTCAAAGACCAATATTGTGATTCGATAGGTATATCACACTAGTGATTAATGGGTATTGTGAATGTATTGATATATAGGATTTAATAAGGAACGTGAATTAATTGTAGCTTGTGCAAGAGGCAAGTTTCCTTACTCAAAACTTTACTTTTATAGAATAAGTTTCTTTAAATTCTAAATTATTCGTTGAGCAAGTCCTAGATTTATATTTTATATCGAGCAAGTTCTTATTCTTAATTATTCAAGTTCAAGATTTCATAATTGTTGTTACAATTCTTTTAGAGCATGATTCCAGCTATACAATACTTAATCGGTTGTATACTCTTGAAATTTATTATTCAAATTGAATATCATTGTTATTGTTAAACTTTGTAAGACTAGCGAACCCTTATTGATTCGACTAGTCCATAGTTGATGAGCGTTCTAAATTCTAGCACTTTTATTGAGCTTATCCAAACTAAATTTTCTTTGGTACGGACTCTGATGTCAAACTAAGATGAACAACCTTATAATAGGGGATTATTTTGGCTTTAGCATTGAGATATTGTGCACAGTATGGTACTAAGGGCTGATCCCCCTAAGTACGAGAAGTAGAGTCCATAGTCTTATGACTGTTAAAGGTTTAAAGTATAAACACTTGACAACCTAGGACATAGTTCAAGGTCTTATGACCCTCAGATGTTCTTTTGATTCTTGTTATTCATTCTTGATTCAAAAGTTGAGTTTCTTTATTCAGATGTCTTTGATTCACTCGCATGTTATTATATTATTGTCATATTGTTATACTTGTGGGCAATCGTGCTCACTCTTGTGTAATAATAACATTACAGTTAAGAACGAAAGATCTGACGAGCCTTTCACTAGCAAAGGCAAGGGGAAAGTTAACAAGTGTTGAAGACTTGTTATTTAATTTAAGAATGTTTATTGATAAGACTTGATGTTGTTTAAAGACTTATTTATTTGTTTATGTTCCCACGCAGATGTTTAAGGTTAGTATGACCTGGGATTGTATTTATTTTCAGATGTTATAACCCCATAAGGGGAGGATTTATTTCTATCTATTGCATGGTTTGAATTTTTTTTGAGTAGATAGATAGATGATAGCACAGTGAACACCAAATCCCGTGGAAATTGAAGTACCCGAATTTGGGGGTGTCACATCTCCGAAGGTTGATTTAGCCTCTTGGGGTTGTTGCCGGGGTTACTGTACCTCCCGGGGTAGTCGTTGGGGCTTGACTTGAAATCCCGGTGTTGTCGTCGGGGTTGAATTTGGTCTTCTGGTGTTGTTTTCATCTCCCGGGATTGTCGTCGGGGCTTGACTTGACATCCCGGTGTTGTCGTCGGGGTTCACTTTGGTCTCCCGGTGTTGTTACCAGGGTTACTGTACCTCCTGGGGTTGTCGTCAGGGCTTAACTTGACATCCCAGTGTTGTCGCCGGGGTTTACTTTGGTTTCCCAGTGTTTTTGCCGGGGTTGACTTTGGTTTCCCTAGGTTATCGTCGAGGCTTGACTTGATATCCTAGTGTTTTAGCCGTGGTTGACTTTGATGATTTGGACTTCCAGGGTTGTCTTTGGAAGGTAAAAAATGATTTTGCCCTCCCGCAGGGTTAGTAACAGGAATACAAAAGTTTGACTGTCTACAAATGCCCCTCTTTATTATATTTATGCAATGCAATGGAATGAACAGGATAAAGACTGCTAGACACTAGAACTATGACACATGCAAATGTAATACAATGTACGATATGCTAATTTATGAATGCTATATGCTCTTGTGGTGTTAGCTGCCATGACATTCTATTACTGACTATTCCCGCCACTCCTGTTGGGGATGACGTTATCCTGATGGCTTTCACTAAACTCTTTTGATGCCTACTCGAACGGTAGTTTGCAATGTTCGGGAAATCACCGAACCTTCTCGGTGTTCCAGTTGGGGATTTGTATAATAGATTCCATCATCTGTCCTCTCTGGGGAAAATTTCTCCACAGTTCTCATCATCGGATCTTTGCCGATGCTACGCTAGAGTTGTCGCCAATGGTTTACAATGTTCGATACGCGGACCCTCGTTGAAGCAGTTATCAACGACTTTCATCACCGGCTCATTCCCGATGCCACGCTGGAGTTATCGCCAACGATTTGCAATGTCAGATACTCAAACCCTCGTTGAAGCAGTTATCAATGGCTTTCATCACCGGCTCGTTCCCGATGCCACGCTGGAGTTGTCGCCAACGGTTTGCAATGTCAGATACTCTGACACTCGTTAAAGCAGTTATCAACGGTTTTCATCACCGGCTCATTGCCGATGCTACGCTGGAGTTGTCGCCAAAGTTTTGCAATGTCAGACCTATCTGATCTTGATATGGGGGTATCTTTTTGATAGGTCACACCCTCGGACCAATTTGGATACTTTGACGAATTCAAAACCCACTGTTCACAACGCTGGACCTTCCCGATGCTCTGACAGAGGCAGTTTTCAGCAATTTTCATCATCGACATTCCGAATACCACATCAGGATTTCTATCAATGGCTTACATGAAGTTTTTTCCTTCGTTAGATGCTTGACACTTAGAATCATTCAGGTCATTTTGCTCAATCGCGTAGCAGTTTTTTTTCCTAATTTGACTTTTTAGCTTCTGGGAACTCCGCTTTAACTTTAATTGGACCAAATCGGAGGGGGTGGGACCCACCCTAAGGTGCTGCAGGTCCATCTGCGGCTGCCGCAGGTAGGCTTGCTACTCCCTACGAATATAACTTGGCCCCCTATGGCTTTCATAAGTCATTTTCAAGTTTGAACTATAAAGAAAATCTAAGATTTCCTCTTCAGATCTACTGTGTTCGGGCTTCTTTTTTCAAATTTCATCACCGTACAATCGTTTTGCACATCTCTGGTAACATTTACATTATTTCTTTTCAAGTTTTGACCGTTAGAACGTTAGATTTCATATAAAATGCTTCTAAACACAATATAGCGAATATGCATACTTATATGACTTGATAAAAAATTTCAAACTTAGTAAATATGTATGTTTTACTACGCTAAACGTTTTGATGTGAAAAAATTTAATTTTTGAGACAGTCATTTGGCGCCCTTTTTGGCCAGTTTACTCATCCTATTTGAGGACAAATGAGCCTTGATTTTCAACTAAAAATACACATGGTAATTTAGCTGCCATGGGGAGTTTGATTTTAATGTTTTTCATATATATGAACTGTTCATGTTTTTTGGTAGGTGTGCTACTGAATGGCCACCTAGTCATGCTTATGTGCATGCGGACAGTCCATTTTACAAAAGAGACTCTAGCAAAAAAATTTCAAAAGCCTGAGCATTTAATGAACATGCAATTTTAACTCTACTGGAGATGTATGTTAACTAATACATGCTTTAGGACTTAGAATATGCATGAAGCAAATATTTAATTTTAATAGGCCGTAAGTTCAAGGCTTACCTCACCCTTTCTGAGGTGATTTGGAGACTTTGACCAAGTTATGGAGCCAGATAGACCAGGCAGTGCTAGCAGGGTCTCTGCAGGTGTGAGGCAGAGGAGAGCTTCTGATGTTCCCCAGCCTCGTCCAACCCGGCCGCCTCGCCGGTTGGCTAAGTCTGTGATTCGTCCGATCCAGGCTGAGAGGTCGAATGATGTGGACGACGAGGATGTCCCATTTTTGGATCCTGTTATAGCTCATTCTTCGCGTAGGGAGCTTCCAGCCATCGTTGTGACTCTTCCTGAGCTTTTGGGCAATTTGAGACGCCATCTTTCGATATACCTTCACGCCAATTAGGTGACTGATGTTTTCATTCTGGACTTTTCTTTCTTTTGCCATTTCAGAGCATAGTTTTAATCTGGATTTGCTATTTGATGCAGGTTCCCGGCTTTATGCAGCCCAGGGGGAACTGGTTCAGCGTCCATTCTTTATATCATACTCTGTATCCGGAGTATCAGGCCATTGTCAACACTTGGGGTTTCGAGGCCTTCTTTTCTATTCCTCCTCGTCGTTGCCCTTGGGGTTTGCAGGCATTATCTGAGCGCTGGTTCCGCCAGACCTAGTCTCTCCATCTGCTGAACTGTGAGGTGATGATGACACCGATGGACTGGCGGTTCATCACAGGTTTAGAGTTTACAAGTGATCCAGTGCCGTTGGTGGTTGACATTTCACCTGCTGCCGTTTGATCCCTTCTGGGAGTTCTTGCGACGACCATGAAGGGTTGGACTATCCGTTCAGGTCCCTTGAGTGTTGATGCCCAGAGTGGGGCTTTGACTGAGTTTTTGTTTGATGACCAGAGGGTTAGAGATCATATTCTTCGACAACTATTCTTGGTGATCATTAGGGGTTGTTTCATTGCAGACAAATCCTCGACGATCTCTTTTGCTATGGTTAGCGCTACTCGATAAGTGGAGCGCATCAGGGATTTTGACTGGGGTACCTTCACCTTCGCCTATTTTCTTCGTGGATTGAGCCTACTCTCTGAGGGTGTGACGGAGGCCTGGCTAGGTTTTTATCCCTTCCTGCTGGTGAGTAATTTATCTTTCACCTTTAAATTTCCTAATTTTATGTTTGTCAATCTTTATCACTGAGGCCACTTTTGGGCATATGAGAGGCTCCCTTGCCTACGCCCTACCACTACTTTGGGCTTGGAGACATATCCACCGGGACAGTGTTGGCATCATTCCACTTTGACAAAGGTCCCTGTAGCAGAGGGTTTACCAATTCCTGCTTACAACTAGAGTTGTTGACTGTCGACTCTATCACGTGGGTTCCTTACACCCCGGACTATCTAACAGTCGGTTTCGAGGATAGCTTTTTGACCGAACTGGAGTTTACATTGGCCACTCGCTGGATTCCTCTTTTGACTGATGGAGGCTGGGAGCTCTATTTGGGAGAGCGCGCTATCAGGAGCGTCACAGGAGAGATCCGCATTACATTCGTTCCTCCTGCTTAGCATCATTGGCCCTTAGCTCAGACAATCACAGATATTCCCCTGATAGGCATAGATGGCTTTACCCTATCAGAGGGTCCTCACAGCCAGGAGGCATTTCATCGCTGGTGGAGTCCTCGTACTATTGGGGCTTAGACTCGTGCTACCTAGTTTATGGTAGATATGGTGCTTGAGTTTGTTATGATGATAGACTGGATAGTTTGCCTCAGAGAGCCTACTCATTTGGATCAGATTTTAGGTTTGACCCAGCGATTGGAGCGAGAAAAGTTTTTTATCAGGCATCTTGGCAGGGATCCTTCAGAGGCAGATTCGTTTGATCCTTCCAACTCCGCAGCTAGCCCCTCAAAAGGTCCATATTCTGACAGTTATGCAGATGTCGATCCTCCTCTTTATCGACCAGACAATCCTATTGGCCGAGATTCAGTGACTCAGGAGGAGTTGCAGCAGGTTGATAGTCTAGATACAGATATCATAGACTTATTTTAATAGCTTTCTCGCTATATCTTTTAATAGGCCTCTGTTAGATATTGGGCGGTTGTGCCCCATTTCTCGTTATCTCTTTTGATAGGCCTCTGTTAGTTATTGGGCGGTTGGGCCCCATTTCCCTATACTTTTTATTTTGCATTTTATTAGCAGATAGAGATGATGCTTTCAGTAGATAGTGTATTTAGAAATGCATGATATTTCCTATCTATTGCCTTATGTCATGGATATGCACTTAGACAGGTGAGTTTAGCTTTGACCCCTGGATGGTCTCATGATATAGTTCTACAGACGTCTTCATCTACCGTCAGCCGTATTGAGCATAGGTCACCTTTATTGATAGCATCTTCTTTGAGATCCTGGTATGACAGTTTGCCTCCCATGGACCGGGTGACAATTGATCAGATACTAGGGCATTCTTTGGCCATTTTAGCTTTTCAGGTCCCACTGGGCTTTGTGGACAGCAAATTATCCTGTTGGATACCTGAGCGCCAGGTTTTCAGATTTGGCATCCATGAGCTGACTCCTACGTTGGAGGAGTATGAGTGCATCACTGATTTGCCATTGGATTGGCCTTGTGTAGGATGGCCCTTAGTGAAATGAGACGACAGTTCATGACCATGACTATTCTGAGGAGCAGATTCGTCACAGATGAGATTACTGCGGGGCATGTGGTGTCCCTAGACTTCTTGATCGATCGCTTTGGCCAACTGCACAGTTACGTATGATATTCAGAAGACTTTATCTTCCCTGCAGATGAGTGGCAGTTTGCACGTGTGGACGTTCTGTTGATGTGCGTTACAGCTTATCTGTACATACTGCCTATGATATTAGCCGAGACCTTGTGGTCGACTAAATTTTGCCATACCCATCCAGTGGGATTTTTCAAGGGCAATGTCGTTTTGCTGTACGTGTGGTTTATGACACACTTGAGACCTATCGACACTTTTAGACATCATAGGTACTGCTTTACTCATGAGATAGCCATGTCCTACTCCTTTCAGCCGTCAGAGTGTACAGATGCGGCATCATGGTTGGCCTTTTTGACGGCCATCGAGCATCACTTTTTGATCTTGCCCTACTCAGGGCTTAGCTCCCTTTACAGCTTCATTACTCATATAGTTGGCATGGATTATCTGCCCCTGGCAGGTTTGAGGGGGGTGACGACACATAATCCACTAGCTATCATGGGACAGTTTAATCAGTTTCAGGATAACCATCACTTTGAGGGCACTATGGATCAGCGGTTATCAGCTTTATCTTCGTTGTCAGCTGTCCTGACCAGGATTTATGACTGTTGGACTCGTTGTGAAAGGGCTGATTTTTTAACTAGCCATCCAGATCTTTCTCCAGAGTATTCTGCATGATTGGAGGCAGACATTGCACTGGCTGCGATTACTCACTCAGCTCCGAGCATTGATTCTGATGAAGAAGAGCCTATAGAGGTCCCTGATTCTCCCACCGCGGATGAGTTATTCGCTGGTTTGACAGCAGCTCTGGTCAGTGACCCCCCCCCCCCCAGCATTCCTACTGGGACAAATCCAGCTCTTATGGATTCATTAGCTCGGATGACCTTTGAGCGGGATCAGGAGAGAGCACTGATGTTGACAGCCCTTTCTGGCAGGGATGCAACTTTTGTTGATAGAGACGATGCTCGAGCTACTCGGGATGCCGTTTTTATTGAGATTGAGGAGGCTCTAGTCGCCCGGGATGCTGCTTTAATTGAGCGGAATGAGGCCCTAGCTACCCGAGATGTTTATATTGCTGATAGCAATGCACTCAGGTCCTATACACATAGCATCATTGCAGAAATGAGTGCCTTCATAGATGGTCATAGCAGCACTATACTGATGGCTGTGGATCTTGTAGCTCGCATGGAGACCTTAGGACATGAGATTACAGATGCACTTCCATCTTCTGAGAGGGATGCCATGTTGGACTTGTTATCCCGTTTATCCATGGGTTTATTGTAGCGCCCCCAAATCCGGGTCCTCAGAACCTCGGACATGGTACGTTACGATACCTCATGTCAATAACTACTGCGAAAGATATAAACATAAATTGTTTATACAATAAACTTTTACACATAATTCCCAAGCTCTACTAACCTTAACTGATTACCTGCTTTCAATATCCTATACGACATACAATGTTATTTGCGTCCAATACTATTACAATTTTAACCGTATAATTAATCCAATCCTGGAACTTGTCTTTGCCTTTACCTGTGTCCGAAGTTTCGTCTTAATCTGAAATGGTTATTATGATATAGCAAGGGTGAGCAACAATTTTTCCCAGCAAGTTTAAGTTCAAAAGAAGATATATCATGATTAAAAAGGAATAATAAGCTGACAAACTTTTAACAATATAAGAATTGAGAAAGAACATGAATCGATTTCCATAACTGAATGACTAAACCAAGAATACTGAATAGCCAATAATGAACATGAATAAATTCAACTGAACAATATGGTAATGCAGATGATCAGCCTTTCATATCTGATGAACATATATTACATGCACAACGTGCGAATCAATAAATCATAGATGGGATATAATCAACAATGATTAATCACGAACATGCTTTACAATAACAACTTGAATTTGAGTTAGAGAACTTGCCTGTATCATTGATTACTGCTACGCAATCTAATTTAATCGCTTTATTGAAAAGACCTATCAGTTATAAGATTGATCTTTAAATTAGTATAACATACTTATCTCATAATACTATTACTTTAAAAGTAATCTATCTAACACTTAACCACATAGTCAAATATTAGATAACCTTAACACCATTCTTATTTACAAGTCTAAACCTATCACACATCGAGTCTTTAATAGTATTCAATATAGTATACTGAGTGGTTTCTCACAAACAACCAACAAATTAGTTTCCGTCTCGTCTATACTGTTTTCACAGTGAGTTAGATCGGTTATTAATTCGTATATACCTCCGCTCCCTGAAGGAATCGTTTAGCCCAGCTATTATACATCAACCATTAAAGGGTACGATTGCACTAACTTAGACTTAACACTTAATCGTTCCTTTATAAGTTATTATTATAACTCAATAAACTATTTATGAATTCAGAAGACTTAATAAATAATTTCAGTAGACTGAAACCAAACTGTCTTCCCTTCCTAACCTTTTCAGTTTCCCTTTCAGCAAGCTGAAACAAAACTGACTTCTTTTCCTGACATTTTAGTTTCCATTTCAGTATCCTGAATTGTTCATTTCAGGAAGCTGAAATACCTTTTTTACGAAAATACCAAAATAGCATATTATTTTTCTATCCTTTGACCAAACATATATACATATAATCCATACACAAAAACGATTTTTCAGGAATTTTTCAACTATCTTAAGTATTTTTCAAAAATCCATTTCTAGTTAATTCCTTAAGAAATTAGCTACCTCACGCTGAACTCAAGAAATTCCCAACTCTTAGCGGGATCTTACACATGTTAACGTGGACATCTAGTTTAAATTTTGTGGCCATAGGAGTTATACAAATACGGTTATAGCGATTTTTGTCAGAAAAACACAAATATTGAAATGGTCATAACTTGCTCAATTTAAGTCCGAATGAGCTCATTTTTGGACACAAGCTATTTTAACTCATATATTTTCACGTCCCAAAAGATTGGAATTTATTTCGTAAATTAAGTGAACAAAACTGCCCCTGCAAAATAGTGGCAGCAGCTTTTTGTCTCTTTTTTAGTTTTGGCATCCTTTCCTAAAATCAGTCCACACAAAAATCTATAACTCCTTTTTCAGTGATTCAACTTGAAAATGTTAGAAGACTTGTATATCTAACTCTAGAAATTAACCACACTCAAAAAATCTAATTACACTAGGAGATATGGTCGTTTAAATTTCATGTTGCATTTTCTAAAAATCTGATTTTTCCATCCTTGGGAATTTTTTAGAAAATTTTTAGATCTCTTGATTAATCACACAATACTCATCATAATACATACTCATACATCATATACTCATGGATCTACCATGATCCATGGTTTATTACAACAAAAATCACCCATCATAAGATAAAACACAACCACGGCTAAAAATTTGGGGTTTTTCTACTTTTGAAAAATCTAGTTTCCCTTTTTATGCTTTAGATCCAATTTCTAACACTTGAATATGTTAGAACCATACATGAATCTAAAGAAGACACATAGATTAAAGGTTTTAAACTGCCAAATCATACATCCCCTTTTCCATCAAATCCATCAAAGACAAGAGAATAAAACTTAGAGATTTAGATTATACATTTACTTTTATCTTCTTCTTCTTATTCTTTCTCTTCCATGGAACACTTTTCTCCCCCTTCCTCTCCCTCTCATGGGCTGCTGCCCTCCTCCTTCACTCTCTCTTTGTCTGAATCCTCTTCTCTCTCTCCATTTCTTTCTTTTCTTTCTTATTTCTTTGCTTTTACTATTTCTTTTTTTCTTCCTATCTTTTTCTTATCTTCTTATCCGGCCAAATGGCCCTTTATTATTTACCACTCATTATCCTCTCTCTCTCTCTCTCTCATGATTTAGTGGTAGCTTGGAAGCAATAGTCAAGTGTTGGCTCCATTATTATAATGACACCTCAAAAGTAAATCTACCCACTAAAGCAACCTCATCATCAAATACATCTCCCTTCTCCTCTCCCATACATTTCGGCCACTTGGCCATCTATTCTTATAATATTTGTTTTATATTAATCTTCATGTAATGACTAATATGTCCCTTCCTCAAGTGGGCTTAAGCTTGGGCTTTTATTAATTCATTTGAGCTTGCATATTTTTCTTAATTTACTTACTAACTAAAATAAATTTGGGCTTCCACCCATAATTAAATTGGGCCATTATTATACTTGTCCCATACATGATATATTGGCTAGATTAACAACTTAATTGCTATTAAATCAAATTAGCTACAAGTCCAATGCTTAAATAAATAATTGGGCTACTTATTTAATTCTTTGGGCCGTAAAATCAACTTAGTTTCATACTCCTTAATTTTTATCTTACCGTAATCAATTAGTTAGGGTTTTCACTACACACCTTTATAAATAAATTCCTTACTCATATATCTTTAATTTCATAACCCAATTTGACTTGCTTTACTTAGGTTATAAAATTAATTATTTAAGATGTACAAAATAAATCTCTTAGGGTTAGTATATATTTTTAAATACTAACATTCTCTCATATTACAATCCCTTAGGTTTTTAATTACCATACCTAATGTATATATTAGGTCACCAAATTTTATAGGTATCGTAATACCTTATCCTTAATATTCTTTCAAGTACATATAGATTCATTTCTAGGGTTTAAAAAAAATTTGTAACACATATTTTCTCTATTCTCATTCAAATAGTAAACCATATAGGTTCTTCTTTAAAAAATTTAAATTATTCCTCTATTTCCACTCTAGGTTTTATCCTTTAACCTTTCTTTTAATTATTTAAAATCTTATAAATTTTTGGGTTGTCACATTCACCCCTTCTTCTAAGAATTTCGTCCTCGAAATTACAGCCTACTAATCCCTACTCCTTTTATTCATCAAAACTAATTTTTTAACTTAACCTTAATCTGATTTCATTTTCATTTAATAAGTACATACGACTTTCTTTTATGAGAAACTATTCAATCATCACATTTTACCCAGACTTTTCTCTAAGGAGTTAAAAAATTTTCAAATCATGCTGAGGGTCATATAGACCATGAACTCTCGGGTTTAACGGTATTCACCGTAATCAAATAGTAGGCATGTTTATAATCACGAAGAAGGTAAACTACTGCTGGCCTTAATTATCTAAACGACTGTATGCGTTCAATGATTGGAATGTACATTATCCAATTAATATATCCCCATTTTTCGGGGTTGTTCATACTCAGCTTGGAGTCCGAATCAAAATAATATTGTTCGGGATAAGTTCTTAAAGAGATACTTGAATTTTCATAAACATTTGTCTAGCTGAATCAAATAGCTTTAGACATATACCAATAATTCGAATATCAATCAAAACATGTGTCTGGCCAAACTTAACTGGCACTTGACTTTTTTTTAAAATTCTAAAATTCATTTTATGACGTCATAATACCGCACTGTAATTACAATACGTTTGAGGATTCCGTCATTTTTGTGACTTTGTCATAATATAATATACCATAGTGGGCTGACGATCTTTAGATCACATCCAACACTAGGTAATACTGCTTTAATGACTCCATCATTTTTATCATCTTTGCACCAGGTTCCATGATGCATTGATGATATATAAAATATATTTTGATAGTTTAAATCATTTTTGTCTAGTCCGAAACAATTAGCATAGACTTTTCTTTAAAAAGTTCAAAACCATTGAAAAATTATTTTTGGTGTTATCATGCCGCAACAGATAACGATGTGTTAGTGATACGAAGCCCACTTCTACACAATTGTAACCATGTGTTGCTGATAACAAAAATTCATTTATATTTTTAAAAGCACATCAGTGCGAATTTAGCTTAATGTTAAAAATTTCAAAGTCCAGCACAGCTAGAAGATTTGGAATACCTATTCTTCCACCTTTAACTTTAATTTCTCTAATGATCAATTGCTTAATAATTCTACCTATTCTATCACTATTAAAACTTACTATACTAAAAATCCTCAATTCTTCATCCACAACTTTTCTATACCCATTATAGTTCATCAAACATACCACACGTTATGAGTTCAGGAACTTACTACAATAATATGAGTTTAGGAACTTATCCTAGCAATACGTAGTTCAAGAACCAATCAGGAACTGTCCATATGCTTAGGGGTACAAAAACATACCATACGATTATGAGTCACAAACTTACCATAAGTATGAGTTTTAAGAACTCGTACCTAATCTTATATTCTCTACCTATCCGTTATACACATGAGAAAAGAATCACCTTCCTAACATACATATAGCGAATAGCGCCACACCAACATTTCAATGATTATCAATGTGATAAACTAAGTAGTCGTTAGACCAAGCACAAAACCCCCGCCCATACAAAGGTTTGTACAACTCAGCTATCACATGAGTCCTCAATTGAAATCCCATATAATCTTAGCTCCCTCTTTACTCAATACAAATTTCATTTAATCCGTATCTACAATTCTACAAATCTTTCCTGAGTTTTTATAGTACAATTTCATATTACAACTGTCGTACATCAATTTTGCTATAAAGTTTTCAATCAAACTATTGATCATCTATCTTCCTATGACTTCTTCAGATCACGTTGTGACTTTTTCTTATAATCGTGTTATATTACGATTCTTTTCTATCTTATGATCGTTTTATTTTATGATATTCTTATCTTAATAATGAATTTTCTAAATTCATCTCTTATCACTTAAACTCTATTTGAGTTTATTCCTATTCCTCATCTCTGCGGTTATAGCCTAAGGTAACCCTACCTAAGATTTATAACCTAGAGCTCTGATACCAAATGTAGCGCCCCCAAATCTGGGTCCCCAGAAACTCGGACAAGGTACGTTACAATACATCATTTCTATAACTACTGCAGAAGATATAAACTTAAATTGTTTATACAATAAACTTTTACATATAATTCCTAAGCTATACTAACCTTAACTGATTACCTGCTTTTAATATCCTATACGACTTACAATGTTATTTGCGTCCAATACTATTAAAATTTTAACAGTATAATAATCCAATCCTAGAACTTGTCTTTGCCTTTACCTATGTCAGAAGTTTCGTCTTAATCTGAAATGGTTATCATGATATAGCAAGGGTGAGCAACAATTTTTGCCCAGTAAGTTTAAGTTCAAAAGAAGATATATCATGATTGAAAAGGAATAATAAGCTGACAAACTTTCAACAATATAAGAATTGTGAAAGAACATGAATCAATTTTCATAACTAAATGACTGAACCAATAATACTGAATAGCCAACAATGAACATGAATAAATTTAACTGAACAATATGGTAATGAAGTTGATCAGCCTTTCATACCTGATGAACATATACTACATGCACAACGTGCGAATCAATAAATCATAGATGTGATATAATCAACAATGATTAATCACGAACATGCTTTACAATAACAACTCGAACTTGAGTTAGAGAACTTGCATGTATCGTTGATTACTGTTACGCAATCTAATTTAATCGTTTTATTGAAAAGACCTATCAGTTATAAGATTGATCTTTAAATTAGTATAACATACTTATCTCATAATACTATTGCTTTAAAAGTAATCTATCTAACACTTAACCATATAGTCAAATATTAGATAACCTTAACATCATACTTATTTACAAGTCTAAACCTAGCACACATCGAGTCTTTAATAGTATTCAATATAGTATACTGAGTGGTTTTCCACAAACAACCAACAAATTAGTTTTCATCTCGTCTACACTGTTTTCACAGTGAGTTAGATCGGTTACTAATTCGTATATACCTCCGCTCCCTGAAAGAATCGTTTAGCCCAACTACTATACATCAACCATTAAAGGGTACGATTGCACTACCTTAGACTTAACACTTAATCGTTCCTTTATAAGTTATTATTATAACTCGATAAACTATTTATGAATCCAGAATACTTAATAAATAATTTCAGTAAACTGAAACCAAATTGTCTTCCCTTCTTAACCTTTTCGGTTTCCCTTTCATCAAGCTGAAACAAAACTGACTTCTTTTCCTGACATTTTTGTTTTCATTTCAGTATCCTGAATTGTTCATTTCAGGAAACTGAAATACCCTTTTTACGAAAATACCAAAATAGCATATTATTTTTCTATCCTTTGGCCAAACATATATACATATAATCCATACACAAAAATGATTTTTTTGGAATTTTCAACTTTCTTAAGTATTTTTTAAAAATCCATTTCTAGTTAATTCCTTAAGAAATTAGCTACCTCACGCTTAACTCCAGAAATTCCCAACTCTTAGCAGGATCTTACACATGTTAACGTGGACATCCAGTTTAAATTTCGTGGCCATCGGAGTTATACAACTCCGGTTATAGCAATTTTTGTCAGAAAAAGGCAAATATTAAAATGGTCATAACTTGCTCAATTTAAGTCGGAATGAGCTCATTTTTAGACGCAAGCTACTTTATCTCATATATTTTCATATCCCAAAGGATTGGAATTTATTTTATAAATTAAGTGGATGAAACTGCCCCTGCAAAATAGTGGCAGCAGCTTTTTGTCCCTTTTTTAGTTTTGGCGTCCTTTGCTAAAATCAGTCCACACAAAAATCTATAACTCCTTTTTCAGTGATTCCACTTGAAAATATTAGAAGACTTGTATATATAACTCCAAAAATTGACCACACTCAAAAAATCGAAATACACTAGGAGATATGGTCGTTTAAATTTTATGTTGTGTTTTCTAAAAATTTGATTTTTCCATCCTTGGGGAATTTTATGAAAATTTTTAGATCTAATGATTAATCACACAATAATCATCATAAATCATCATAATACATACCCATACATCATATACTCTTGGATCAACCATGATCCATGATCTATTACATCAAAAATCGCCCATCATAAGATAAAACACAACCACGGCTAAAAATTTAGGGTTTTTCTACTTTTGAAAAACCTAGTTTCTCTTTTTATGCTTTAGATCCAATTTCTAACATTTGAATATGTTAGATCCATACATGTGTAAGACCCCAACTTTTATGAATAAAGATTTAATTTTTTTTTATTTATTATTTCAAAATAGTAAGGTGTTGATTGATAAATGTGAAAGTTAAGGGTGAAATGTGCAAATATTTTAAAATGAGCAAGTGGTTATAAAATATTCTGGTTGTCGGAGAATATTCGTTTGGTCGTGGAATATTCTTGTTGTCGGGGAATATTCGTACGACGGCGCAGCTATTTGTGGACCCCACAACAGAATAACTGTCGGATATAGAAAGCGACAGAAATAACTTTTTTATAAAATAACGGCGTAGTTGTTACCGTTAGTACTGTTGAAATACCCGGTGGTTAAAATACAGTGATACGCGGTGTTGCACAGTAGCACACGGTATTGCATAGTATTTTAAATTATTGAGTCTTATGTGAGAAGGCACTTACTCAATTATTGTTACAGTAATTACTGTTCAATATTTTATATTATTGACTCAATAATTGTTACATTAATATTTTATTGACTCAATAATTGCTACATTGCTATTTTATATGATTGATTCAATAATGGCTACAGTTGATATTTTTTATTATTGATTCAATAATTGTCATTGCACAGTATTTCACATTATCAACTCAATAATTCATATTATTTGAATAATATTATTAGATAGCATTATTGACAATGTCTAAGGAAGTTCTGTCTAAGAGGGGTTATTTAATTGCGCGCCAGTAAGGAGAAGTCCTTATCGGAAGGCCCCCTCTTTTCTGGGAACGACCTGGTTGTCAATATTGTAGTTCTGTAATATTATTTGTGAATAATTAATTATTGATTTATATGATAAGGAAATATTTATTTTGTGGATATTAAAGAAGGAATTAGTGCTGATATATTTTTTTATCAGTATTTTGATGGGGAAAATCATCTGTTTATGGATTTCGGATAATTTCTGTTTGGAATTTGAAAAAACTTCCTTCTACAAAGTTGTAGAGAATTAAATTTCCTATGGAAAGACATAGAATTTGTATTTTTCTGACAAAAGGGCTATTTATTATGAATTATTAAAGTTTCGAAAAATAAATATATTTTTTATGGGTGGGCCCCACTTTTGTTGAAATTTTTTTAGCCGCCAGGTGGCGGAAATTTTTTGAAAATAATAATATTTTATTATTTTAGTCTCCTTTGGCATCCTAAACATTTCCTATAAATAGGGTGCTTAGGTTAGAATTGAAAATCACACCAGAATCAGAAGTTTTCTCTCTCTATAATATCGAGCGTATTTTTGTGAGTATTTCAATACTTTGAGTGTTGCTATTCAGTGCAAGTTTTCTTCGATATTATATCCGATATTCCAGCCAGAAGTGTTATTCTTTTGAGGTAAAGGATGTTATTTTCTTTCGTAAATGATGTTATTCTTTTCAATATCATTATACCGAAATATTAACATGGATTTTATTATGAAATTCTTAATTTTTTTGTCTGGGTTACTATTCACATATACGGCACTATTCACGTATACGACACTATTCACGGAAAAACTAAATTTTCTTCTATTTGTCCAAATTGTCTGTTATGGTTACTATCTTTGATTGGATCTAAATTTTGAGCTCTATTCTTGAATTTTGCTCCACAAAGAATTATTATGGATTATTCTTGAATTTGGATAAGCTAAATGACGAATCCCTAATCTTTGTCTTTTATCTCACTGAATTCGTTATTTAAAATATTTTTCATCACCCTCAGTCCTAAAAGGCGATGTAACTGAATATCTTTGGCCTGTAGAGCAAAGATGAATGATTACCTGATGAATATCTTTGGCCTGTAGTGCAAAGATGACAGGTGTTGAGATGAACATGACCACTGATGATACAAATGAATATCTTTGGCCTGTAGCGCAAAGATGAATATTTGATTCGAGATGTATATTGATTGATGTTACAGGGATAAAATATTGATGATGGACTTTTAAATCATAAAAGATAGTAGACTTCATTCTCTACTTAACTCTTCTAATGAATTGTTATTTCCGCTGCGAATATTGATCTAAAGTTGGTTGTCCATTATATTTTATCTTATTTGTTGAAGACTAACGATAATTTATTTTTCATTCTCTTAGTCATAATATTCTTTACTGAGCTAGTTGAGCCACCCTTTTCATCTGTTGTCCTCTTCAGAAAATGAGAATGTTGCGGGAACTAGTCGGGGGACAGAGTGATGGTCCGAGTTAGAGCAGTAGTAGTCCTCACAATTTCTGATAAATAGTGTGATAATAATTGTAATGAGGACTTAGTTTGAATATTAATATTTTTTACATATTTGTATTGACACTCACAGTTGTGTGGTCGTATTTTGCACGACCGTGTGATATAAAATTTGTATTTGAATTTTGTACCATGTATTTGGCGACTCAGAATGGGTTGGGTTGACTGGACCTATTCTGGGGGCGTCACAGTTGGTATCAGAGCTTAGGGATATGATCTCTGGTGGAGATCGGGAAATAGAACTAGGAGGGGAGAGACAAATAAATCCTTCGCTAGTGTGTCCTACCTAAGCTTATGCGGTATTTAATTGGTCAGTCGGAGCATAGGGTTAATATGTGAAATGTTATTTGTTTAATTAACCCTTATTTTATGGCAGTATTTGAGAATGGCAGCTGAGAATGTTAACAACAAAGTGAATGAGACCGTGGAGACACCTTTAATCACTAACCAGGAGAACGTGCACCAAGAAGGCAATGTTCATCCTGAAAATAACGCTGGTCAGAAGATAAACGATGAGATGTTTAGAAGTTTTTTGCAGTTCATGCAAAATCAGACGAGGGAGACTCGTGTGCAACATACAGGTGGAGATAATAACAACTCGCGAATTGTCACTGCCAAGCAGTTCAAAGAATTGGGACCACCAGAGTTTCTGGGAAAGCCGGATCCGATCAAGGCGGAGACGTGGGTTAAACAAATTACCAATATATTTGATGTCTTGGGATGCACGGAGGAACAGAAGGTTCCATTCGCCACGTTTATGTTCCGTGGAGAGGCAGATTACTGGTGGGAATCCGTGAAGCGTACCCAGCCTGCCGCACTCAAGATGTCTTGGGAAGCGTTCCAGAAACTATTCAATGACAAGTAGTTTCCTGAAAGTATTCGTCATATGAAGGAGGTAGATTTATTAGACTCGAGCAAAACAACATGACGGTATCCCAATACGAGGCTAAGTTCGCGGAGCTGTCCCGGTTTGCACCTCATTTGGTGGAGAATGAGGAACGTATGACGCGGATGTTTCTAAGAGGTTTGAAACCCGAAATACGTTAATACCTCATTTCTCATAAATTTTCTCTATATTCGGATGTAGTGAACAGGACCCAGTTGTTAGAACGAGATAATGATTATGTTCAACCGAGGGACCACAACCAAGGTCGTACCGGTGGTAGCAGTCATCGGAGCAATGACAACCAGCGAGGAGGAAAGTATGACAGAAGCGGTTACCACTCCGGTGGTAATCGTGGCCATGATAGTAGAAGAAGCGAATCGGGAGGAGATTTCAAAACGAGAAGGTATAACAATGAGAACGCGAAGATGTCGACATCAGCACCAGCATCAACTGTTTCTAGGGGAGGAGAACGACCACCGGTAGTATGCTATAAGTGCGGAAAAGAGGGACATATCAGCCCAAACTGCCCACAATAATTCAAAACATGTTATAACTGTGGAAAAGAAGGGCATATAGCGCGAGATTGTCCTGTTGCAAAACCAAGTTCAGCGGGGGTGGTGATTCCAAAGACGGTTGCAGACAAGTCAAAGTCGGTGATTCCTGGAAGAGCGTTTGTCGTGACAGCCCAAAACGCGAGAAATCCACACGAGGTGATTACGGGTAAGCTGATCATAAACTCTTGCGAAGTTTACACCTTGTTAGATACCGGTGCTACCCATTCTTTTATTTCACCTGCTTGTGCTCAACGTTTGAACTTGACTTCTGATAAATTAGACTTTGACTTATCTGTTGAAACTTCGTTAGGAGAAACCTTCGTTACATCTACAGTTTACAAATCTTGCTTGATTCAGATTGGTACCCTTACCTTACCTGTTGATCTTATATCTTTGAAAATACTTGCATTTGACGTGATTTTAGGAATTGACTGGTTAACCACTTACCATGCCAAAATTGATTGTTTTCGTAAGGTTGTTAGTTTTTATATTCCTAATCAACCTGTTGTGCGAATCCAAATCACCAAACCACTAAAATCAGTCAATATCATTTCAAATCATAAAGCTATTCGTTTATTGAAAAACGGATGTCAAGCTTTCTTAGCTCATGTCACTGATCTAAACTAGAATACATCAGATTTGAATGATATTTTCGTTGTAAATGAATTTCCTGATGTATTTCCCGAAGAACTTCCCGGTCTACCCCCAGAACGTGAAGTTGAATTCTTTATTGACCTTGAGCCCGGTACAAAGCCCATTTCTAAAACCCCATATCGAATGGCTCCTATTGAACTTCAGGAGTTAAAGATCCAATTACAAGAATTGTTAGACATCGGTTTTATTCGTCCTAGTACGTCTCCTTGGGGTGCTCCTGTTTTATTCGTAAAGAAGAAAGACGGGAGTATGCGACTTTGCATTGACTATCGGGAGTTGAACCATGTCACCATTAAGAATAGGTATCCGCTACCTCGTATTGATGACCTGTTCGACCAGTTGCAAGGAGCGCAATTCTTTTCAAAGATCGATCTTCGTTCTGGATATCATCAGTTGAAGATTAAAACTGAGGATATTCCAAAGACTGCTTTCAGAACACGGTACGGGCATTATGAGTTCTTAGTCATGTCGTTTGGATTGACTAATGCTCCTACTGCTTTCATGGATATGATGAATCGTGTATTCAAGGAATATTTGGATCAGTTCGTTATTGTCTTTATTGATGACATCCTCATCTATTCTAAAAGCCGTGAAGATCATGAGCACCATTTGAAGCTGGTACTTCAAAAGCTTTGTGAGAACAAGCTATATGCTAAGCTGAAGAAATGCAAGTTTTGGCTTGAGGAAGTAGCATTCCTTGGGCACGTGGTATCGAAACGTGGAGTATCTGTGGACCCGGCGAAGATTGAAGCAATACAAAGCTGGGAGCAACCTAAGTCGGTGACCGAAGTACGAAGCTTTCTAGGCTTAGCTGGTTATTATCGGAGGTTCGTAGAGGGATTTTCTCGAATCGCTACTCCATTAACTCAGTTGACTCGGAAAGATAAAAAATTCATTTGGGGCGAGGAATGCGAGAAGAGCTTCCAAGAGCTCAAGAGGAGACTTATTTCGGCACCTGTTCTGACAATACCATCTGGTTCGGATGGATTTGTTATTTATAGAGATGCTTCGGGCAAAGGGTTAGGATGTGTTCTCATGTAACATGGGAAAGTCATAGCCTATGCCTCGCGACAACTCAAAGAATATGAGAGGAATTATCCTACTCATGATCTAGAGTTGGCAGCAGTCGTTTTCGCGTTGAAGATCTGGAGACATTACTTGTACGGAGAGAAAGTAGAGATCTATACAGATCATAAGAGCCTTAAATATTTCTTCACTCAGAAGGAACTCAACATGCGGCAACGACGTTGGCTTGAGCTGTTGAAAGATTACAATCATACCATCCAATACCATCCTGGAAAAGCGAACGTGGTAGCTGACGCTTTGAGTAGAAGATCATATGTGGGAACGAGTGCGATGATGTCAAGTATACGCGTAGAACCAGCTTTGATTGATAAAGTTAAAGCTGATCAAGCTACGGATGCGGAGCTGATGAAGATGAAGAAGAAGGTGCAAGAAGGTGCCATTCCAGAAGCAAGAATCGATGAAGAGGGAATACTTCGAGTCAACTCCAGACTGTGTGTTCCTAACGATTCTGACTTGAAGCATAGAATCATGATGGAGGCACACAACACCATTCGCAATCCATCCTGGGAGTACCAAAATGTATCGTGATCTTCGATATACATTTTTGTGGAGCAATATGAATAGAGAGATCGCGGAGTTTATTTCGAGATGTTTAACTTGTCAATGTGTAAAGGCGGAGCATCAAGTGCAGAAGGGTCCATTGCAACCACTGGAGATTCCAAAATGGAAGTGGGAACACATTACGATGGATTTTGTTACGGGTCTTCCCAAGGTTTCTCAAGGCATAGATGCGATTTGGGTTATTGTTGATAGATTAACTAAGTCTGCTCATTTCTTGCCGATACGAGAGACTTATTCCCTTGAACGTCTTGCTCATATGTACGTGAATGAGATTGTGAGATTGCATGGCATGCTAGTATCCATAGTTTCGGATCGTGATCCAAGATTCACTTCACGATTTTGGATCAGTTTGCAGAAAGCTATGGGCACGGATTTACGATTCAGTTCGGCTTATCATCCTCAAACAGACGGACAATCGGAAAGGACTATCCAAACTCTTGAAGATCTATTGAGACTCTGTGTTCTAGACTTCAAAGGGAGTTGGGATAAGTACTTACCATTGGTGGAATTCTCCTACAACAACAGTTATCAGGCAAGTATAGGCGTAGCTCCATTCAAAGCGTTGTATGGGAGAAAGTGTCGCTCTCCAGTATGTTGGAATGAGGTGGGTGAAGCAACATTATTGGGACCGGACTTAGTACGTATGACTACAGAAAAGATCCAAATGATCCGACAACGTATACAAACGGCACAGGATCGACAAAAGAGTTATGCGGATCTTCATCGAAAGGACGTGGAATTTAATGTTGGGGACCATGTGTTGTTACGTGTTGCTCCGTGGAAAGGAGTTACGAGGTTTGGCAAGAGAGGAAAGCTCAACCCACGATTCATTGGTCCATTTGAAATTCTTGACCGAGTAGCAAATGTGGCTTATAGACTTGCTTTACCTCCAAGCATATCTCGTGTTCATAACGTGTTTCACATATCCGTGTTACATAAATATGTGAAGGATCCAAACCGCATTATTGAGTTAGAACCAGACGAGATAGCTGAAGATTTAACGTACGAGGAGGTACCTGTCAAGATCTTGGATAGGAAGGAGCATGTCCTACTTTCGAAAATTATACCTCAAGTTAAAGTTTTGTGGAGAAACCATGCTATTGAGGAAATGACCTGGGAGTTGGAATCAGAAATAAAAGCGAGGTATCCTCACCTTTTCGACATACCAGGTACGTACGTCAATTTCGAGGACGAAATTTCATAAGGAGGGGAGGTTGTAAGACCCCAACTTTTATGAATAAAGATTTAATTTTCTTTATTTATTATTTCGAAATAGTAAGGTGTTGATTGATAAATGTGAAAGTTAAGGGTGAAATGTGTAAATATTTTAAAATGAGCAAGTGGTTATAAAATATTCTGGTTGTCGGAGAATATTCGTTTGGTCATGGAATATTCTTGTTGTCGGGGAATATTCGTACGACGGCGCAGCTATTTGTGGACCCCACAACAGAATAACTGTCGGATATAGAAAGCGACAGAAATAACCTTTTTATAAAATAACGGCGTAGTTGTTACCTTTAGTACTGTTGAAATACCCGATGGGTAAAATACAGTGATACGCGGTGTTGCACAGTAGCACACGGTATTGCATAGTATTTCGAATTATTGAGTCTTACGTGAGAAGGCACTTACTCAATTATTGTTACAGTAATTACTGTTCAATATTTTATATTATTGACTCAATAATTGTTACATTGATATTTTATTGACTCAATAATTGCTACGTTGCTATTTTATATGATTGATTCAATAATGGCTACAGTTGATATTTTATATTATTGATTCAATAATTGTTATTGCACAGTATTTCACATTATCAACTCAATAATTCATATTATTTGAATAATATTATTAGATAGCATTATTGACAATGTCTAAGGAAGTTCTGTCTGGGAGGGGTTATTTAATTGCGCGCCAGTAAGTAGAAGTCCTTATCGGAAGGCCCCCTCTTTCCTGGGAACGACCTGGTTGTCAATATTGTAGTTCTGTAATATTATTTGTGAATAATTAATTATTAATTTATATGATAAGGAAATATTTATTTTGTGGATATTAAACAAGGAATTAGTGCTGATGTGTTTTTTTATCAGTATTTTGATGGGGAAAATCATCTGTTTATGGATTTCGGATAATTTATGTTTGGAATTTGAAAAAACTTCCTTCTACAAAGTTGTAGAGAATTAAATTTCCTATGGAAAGATATAAAATTTGTATTTTTCTGACAAAAGGGCTATTTATTATGAATTATTGAAGTTTCGGAAAATAAATATTTTTTTATGGGTGGGCCCCACTTTTGTTGAAATTTTTTTAGCCGCCAGGCGGCGGAAATTTTTTGAAAATAATAATATTTTATTATTTTAGTCTCCTTTGGCATCCTAAGCTTTTCCTATAAATAGGGTGCTTAGGTTAGAATTGAAAATCACACCAGAATCAGAAATTTTCTCTCTCTATAATATCGAGCGTATTTTTGTGAGTATTTCAATACTTTGAGTGTTGCTATTCAGTGCAAGTTTTCTTCGGTGTTATATCCGATATTCCAGCCATAAGTGTTATTCTTTTGAGGTAAGGGATGTTATTTTCTTTCGTAAATGATGTTATTCTTTTCAATATCATTATACCGAAATATTGACATGGATTTTATTATGAAATTCTTACTTTTTTCGTCGGGGTTACTATTCACGTATACGGCACTATTCACGGAAAAACTAAATTTTCTTCTATTTGTCCAAATTGTCTATTATGGTTACTATCTTTTTTGGATCTAAATTTTGAGCTCTATTCTTGAATTTTGCTCCACAAAGTATTATTATGGATTATTCTTGAATTTGGATAAACTAAATGACGAATCCCTAATCTTTGTCTTTTATCTCACTGAATTCGTTATTTAAAATGTTTTTCATCACCCTCAGTCCTAAAAGGCGATGTAACTGAATATCTTTGGCCTGTAGAGCAAAGATGAATGATTACCTGATGAATATCTTTGGCCTGTAGTGCAAAGATGACAGGTGTTGAGATGAACATGACCACTGATGATACAAATGAATATCTTTGGCCTGTAGCGCAAAGATGAATATTTGATTCGAGATGTATATTGATTGATGTTACAGGGATAAAATATTGATGATGGACTTTTAAATCATAGAAGATAGTAGACTTCATTCTCTGCTTAACTCTTCTAATGAATTGTTATTTCCGCTGCGAATATTGATCTAAAGTTGGTTGTCCATTATATTTTATCTTATTTGTTGAAGACTAACGATAATTTATTTTTCATTATCTTAGTCATAATATTCTTTACTGAGCTAGTTGAGCTCACCCTTTTTCATCTGTTGTCCTCTTCAGGAAATGAGAATGTTGCGGGAACTAGTCGGGGGACAGAGTGATGGTCCGAGTTAAAGCAGTAGTAGTCCTCACTATATCTGATAAATAGTGTGATAATAATTGTAATGAGGACTTAGTTTGAATATTAATATTTTCTACATATTTGTATTGACACTCACAGTTGTGTGGTCGTATTTTGCACGACCGTGTGATATAAAATTTGTATTTGAATTCTGTACCATGTATTTGGCGACTCAGAATGGGTTGGGTTGACTGGACCTATTCTGGGGGCGTCACAGTTGGTATCAGAGCTTAGGGATATGATCTCTGGCGGAGATCGGAAAATAAAACTAGGAGGGGAGAGACGAGTAAATCCTTCGCTAGTGTGTCCTACCTAAGCTTATGTGGTATTTAATTGGTCAGTCGGAGCATAGGGTTAATATGTGAAATGTTATTTGTTTAATTAACCCTTATTTTATGGCAGTATTTGAGAATGGCAGCTGAGAATGTTAACAACGAAGTGAATGAGACCGTGGAGACACCTTTAATCACTAACCAGGAGAACGTGCAACAAGAAGGCAATGTTCATCCTAAAACAACGCTGGTCAGACAATAAACGATGAGATATTTAGAAGTTTTTTGTAGTTCATGCAAAATCAAACGAGGGAGACTCGTGTGCAACATACAGGTGGAAATAATAACAACTCGCGAATTGTCACTGCCAAGCAGTTCAAAGAATTGGGACCACCAGAGTTTCTGGGAAAGCCGGATCCGATCAAGGCGGAGACGTGGGTTAAACAAATTACCAATATATTTGATGTCTTGGGATGCACGGAGGAACATAAGGTTCCATTCGCCACGTTTATGTTCCGTGGAGAGGCAGATTACTGGTGGGAATCCGTGAAGCGTACCCAGCCTGCCGCACTCAAGATGTCTTGGGAAGCGTTCCAGAAACTGTTCAATGACAAGTAGTTTCCTGAAAGTATTCGTCATATAAAGGAGGTAGAATTTATTAGACTCGAGAAAAACAACATGACGGTATCCCAATACGATGCTAAATTCGCGGAGCTGTCCCGGTTTGCACCTCATTTGGTGGAGAATGAGGAACGTATGACGCGGATGTTTCTAAGAGGTTTGAAACCCGAAATACGTTAATACCTCATTTCTCATAAATTTTCTCTATATTCGGATGTAGTGAACAGGACCCAGTTGTTAGAACGAGATAATGATTATGTTCAACCGAGGGACCACAACCAAGGTCGTACCGGTGGTAGCAGTCATCGGAGCAATGACAACCAGCGAGGAGGAAAGTATGACAGAAGCGGTTACCACTCCGGTGGTAATCGTGGCCATGATAGTAGAAGAAGCGAATCGGGAGGAGATTTCAAAAAGAGAAGATATAACAATGAGAACGCGAAGATGTCGACATCAGCACCAGCATCAACTGTTTCTAGGGGAGGAGAACGACCACCGGTAGTATGCTATAAGTGCGGAAAAGAGGGACATATCAGCCCAAACTGCCCACAATAATTCAAAACATGTTATAACTGTGGAAAAGAAGGGCATATAGCGCGAGATTGTCCTGTTGCAAAACCAAGTTCAGCGGGGGTGGTGATTCCAAAGGCGGTTGCAGACAAGTCAAAGTCGGTGATTCCTGGAAGAGCGTTTGTCGTGACAGCCCAAAACGCGAGAAATCCACACGAGGTGATTACGGGTAAGCTGATCATAAACTCTTGCGAAGTTTACACCTTGTTAGATACCGGTGCTACCCATTCTTTTATTTCACCTGCTTGTGCTCAACGTTTGAACTTGACTTCTGATAAATTAGACTTTGACTTATCTGTTGAAACTTCGTTAGGAGAAACCTTCGTTACATCTACAGTTTACAAATCTTGCTTGATTCAGATTGGTACCCTTACCTTACCTGTTGATCTTATATCTTTGAAAATACTTGCATTTGACGTGATTTTAGGAATTGACTGGTTAACCACTTACCATGCCAAAATTGATTGTTTTCGTAAGGTTGTTAGTTTTTATATTCCTAATCAACCTGTTGTGCGAATCCAAATCACCAAACCACTAAAATCAGTCAATATCATTTCAAATCATAAAGCTATTCGTTTATTGAAAAACGGATGTCAAGCTTTCTTAGCTCATGTCACTGATCTAAACTAGAATACATCAGATTTGAATGATATTTTCGTTGTAAATGAATTTCCTGATGTATTTCCCGAAGAACTTCCCGGTCTACCCCCAGAACGTGAAGTTGAATTCTTTATTGACCTTGAGCCCGGTACAAAGCCCATTTCTAAAACCCCATATCGAATGGCTCCTATTGAACTTCAGGAGTTAAAGATCCAATTACAAGAATTGTTAGACATCGGTTTTATTCGTCCTAGTACGTCTCCTTGGGGTGCTCCTGTTTTATTCGTAAAGAAGAAAGACGGGAGTATGCGACTTTGCATTGACTATCGGGAGTTGAACCATGTCACCATTAAGAATAGGTATCCGCTACCTCGTATTGATGACCTGTTCGACCAGTTGCAAGGAGCGCAATTCTTTTCAAAGATCGATCTTCGTTCTGGATATCATCAGTTGAAGATTAAAACTGAGGATATTCCAAAGACTGCTTTCAGAACACGGTACGGGCATTATGAGTTCTTAGTCATGTCGTTTGGATTGACTAATGCTCCTACTGCTTTCATGGATATGATGAATCGTGTATTCAAGGAATATTTGGATCAGTTCGTTATTGTCTTTATTGATGACATCCTCATCTATTCTAAAAGCCGTGAAGATCATGAGCACCATTTGAAGCTGGTACTTCAAAAGCTTTGTGAGAACAAGCTATATGCTAAGCTGAAGAAATGCAAGTTTTGGCTTGAGGAAGTAGCATTCCTTGGGCACGTGGTATCGAAACGTGGAGTATCTGTGGACCCGGCGAAGATTGAAGCAATACAAAGCTGGGAGCAACCTAAGTCGGTGACCGAAGTACGAAGCTTTCTAGGCTTAGCTGGTTATTATCGGAGGTTCGTAGAGGGATTTTCTCGAATCGCTACTCCATTAACTCAGTTGACTCGGAAAGATAAAAAATTCATTTGGGGCGAGGAATGCGAGAAGAGCTTCCAAGAGCTCAAGAGGAGACTTATTTCGGCACCTGTTCTGACAATACCATCTGGTTCGGATGGATTTGTTATTTATAGAGATGCTTCGGGCAAAGGGTTAGGATGTGTTCTCATGTAACATGGGAAAGTCATAGCCTATGCCTCGCGACAACTCAAAGAATATGAGAGGAATTATCCTACTCATGATCTAGAGTTGGCAGCAGTCGTTTTCGCGTTGAAGATCTGGAGACATTACTTGTACGGAGAGAAAGTAGAGATCTATACAGATCATAAGAGCCTTAAATATTTCTTCACTCAGAAGGAACTCAACATGCGGCAACGACGTTGGCTTGAGCTGTTGAAAGATTACAATCATACCATCCAATACCATCCTGGAAAAGCGAACGTGGTAGCTGACGCTTTGAGTAGAAGATCATATGTGGGAACGAGTGCGATGATGTCAAGTATACGCGTAGAACCAGCTTTGATTGATAAAGTTAAAGCTGATCAAGCTACGGATGCGGAGCTGATGAAGATGAAGAAGAAGGTGCAAGAAGGTGCCATTCCAGAAGCAAGAATCGATGAAGAGGGAATACTTCGAGTCAACTCCAGACTGTGTGTTCCTAACGATTCTGACTTGAAGCATAGAATCATGATGGAGGCACACAACACCATTCGCAATCCATCCTGGGAGTACCAAAATGTATCGTGATCTTCGATATACATTTTTGTGGAGCAATATGAATAGAGAGATCGCGGAGTTTATTTCGAGATGTTTAACTTGTCAATGTGTAAAGGCGGAGCATCAAGTGCAGAAGGGTCCATTGCAACCACTGGAGATTCCAAAATGGAAGTGGGAACACATTACGATGGATTTTGTTACGGGTCTTCCCAAGGTTTCTCAAGGCATAGATGCGATTTGGGTTATTGTTGATAGATTAACTAAGTCTGCTCATTTCTTGCCGATACGAGAGACTTATTCCCTTGAACGTCTTGCTCATATGTACGTGAATGAGATTGTGAGATTGCATGGCATGCTAGTATCCATAGTTTCGGATCGTGATCCAAGATTCACTTCACGATTTTGGATCAGTTTGCAGAAAGCTATGGGCACGGATTTACGATTCAGTTCGGCTTATCATCCTCAAACAGACGGACAATCGGAAAGGACTATCCAAACTCTTGAAGATCTATTGAGACTCTGTGTTCTAGACTTCAAAGGGAGTTGGGATAAGTACTTACCATTGGTGGAATTCTCCTACAACAACAGTTATCAGGCAAGTATAGGCGTAGCTCCATTCAAAGCGTTGTATGGGAGAAAGTGTCGCTCTCCAGTATGTTGGAATGAGGTGGGTGAAGCAACATTATTGGGACCGGACTTAGTACGTATGACTACAGAAAAGATCCAAATGATCCGACAACGTATACAAACGGCACAGGATCGACAAAAGAGTTATGCGGATCTTCATCGAAAGGACGTGGAATTTAATGTTGGGGACCATGTGTTGTTACGTGTTGCTCCGTGGAAAGGAGTTACGAGGTTTGGCAAGAGAGGAAAGCTCAACCCACGATTCATTGGTCCATTTGAAATTCTTGACCGAGTAGCAAATGTGGCTTATAGACTTGCTTTACCTCCAAGCATATCTCGTGTTCATAACGTGTTTCACATATCCGTGTTACATAAATATGTGAAGGATCCAAACCGCATTATTGAGTTAGAACCAGACGAGATAGCTGAAGATTTAACGTACGAGGAGGTACCTGTCAAGATCTTGGATAGGAAGGAGCATGTCCTACTTTCGAAAATTATACCTCAAGTTAAAGTTTTGTGGAGAAACCATGCTATTGAGGAAATGACCTGGGAGTTGGAATCAGAAATAAAAGCGAGGTATCCTCACCTTTTCGACATACCAGGTACGTACGTCAATTTCGAGGACGAAATTTCATAAGGAGGGGAGGTTGTAAGACCCCAACTTTTATGAATAAAGATTTAATTTTTTTTATTTATTATTTCGAAATAGTAAGGTGTTGATTGATAAATGTGAAAGTTAAGGGTGAAATGTGTAAATATTTTAAAATGAGCAAGTGGTTATAAAATATTCTGGTTGTCGGAGAATATTCGTTTGGTCATGGAATATTCTTGTTGTCGGGGAATATTCGTACGACGGCGCAGCTATTTGTGGACCCCACAACAGAATAACTGTCGGATATAGAAAGCGACAGAAATAACCTTTTTATAAAATAACGGCGTAGTTGTTACCTTTAGTACTGTTGAAATACCCGATGGGTAAAATACAGTGATACGCGGTGTTGCACAGTAGCACACGGTATTGCATAGTATTTCGAATTATTGAGTCTTACGTGAGAAGGCACTTACTCAATTATTGTTACAGTAATTACTGTTCAATATTTTATATTATTGACTCAATAATTGTTACATTGATATTTTATTGACTCAATAATTGCTACGTTGCTATTTTATATGATTGATTCAATAATGGCTACAGTTGATATTTTATATTATTGATTCAATAATTGTTATTGCACAGTATTTCACATTATCAACTCAATAATTCATATTATTTGAATAATATTATTAGATAGCATTATTGACAATGTCTAAGGAAGTTCTGTCTGGGAGGGGTTATTTAATTGCGCGCCAGTAAGTAGAAGTCCTTATCGGAAGGCCCCCTCTTTCCTGGGAACGACCTGGTTGTCAATATTGTAGTTCTGTAATATTATTTGTGAATAATTAATTATTAATTTATATGATAAGGAAATATTTATTTTGTGGATATTAAACAAGGAATTAGTGCTGATGTGTTTTTTTATCAGTATTTTGATGGGGAAAATCATCTGTTTATGGATTTCGGATAATTTATGTTTGGAATTTGAAAAAACTTCCTTCTACAAAGTTGTAGAGAATTAAATTTCCTATGGAAAGATATAAAATTTGTATTTTTCTGACAAAAGGGCTATTTATTATGAATTATTGAAGTTTCGGAAAATAAATATTTTTTTATGGGTGGGCCCCACTTTTGTTGAAATTTTTTTAGCCGCCAGGCGGCGGAAATTTTTTGAAAATAATAATATTTTATTATTTTAGTCTCCTTTGGCATCCTAAGCTTTTCCTATAAATAGGGTGCTTAGGTTAGAATTGAAAATCACACCAGAATCAGAAATTTTCTCTCTCTATAATATCGAGCGTATTTTTGTGAGTATTTCAATACTTTGAGTGTTGCTATTCAGTGCAAGTTTTCTTCGGTGTTATATCCGATATTCCAGCCATAAGTGTTATTCTTTTGAGGTAAGGGATGTTATTTTCTTTCGTAAATGATGTTATTCTTTTCAATATCATTATACCGAAATATTGACATGGATTTTATTATGAAATTCTTACTTTTTTCGTCGGGGTTACTATTCACGTATACGGCACTATTCACGGAAAAACTAAATTTTCTTCTATTTGTCCAAATTGTCTATTATGGTTACTATCTTTTTTTGGATCTAAATTTTGAGCTCTATTCTTGAATTTTGCTCCACAAAGTATTATTATGGATTACTCTTGAATTTGGATAAACTAAATGACGAATCCCTAATCTTTGTCTTTTATCTCACTGAATTCGTTATTTAAAATGTTTTTCATCACCCTCAGTCCTAAAAGGCGATGTAACTGAATATCTTTGGCCTGTAGAGCAAAGATGAATGATTACCTGATGAATATCTTTGGCCTGTAGTGCAAAGATGACAGGTGTTGAGATGAACATGACCACTGATGATACAAATGAATATCTTTGGCCTGTAGCGCAAAGATGAATATTTGATTCGAGATGTATATTGATTGATGTTACAGGGATAAAATATTGATGATGGACTTTTAAATCATAGAAGATAGTAGACTTCATTCTCTGCTTAACTCTTCTAATGAATTGTTATTTCCGCTGCGAATATTGATCTAAAGTTGGTTGTCCATTATATTTTATCTTATTTGTTGAAGACTAACGATAATTTATTTTTCATTATCTTAGTCATAATATTCTTTACTGAGCTAGTTGAGCTCACCCTTTTTCATCTGTTGTCCTCTTCAGGAAATGAGAATGTTGCGGGAACTAGTCGGGGGACAGAGTGATGGTCCGAGTTAAAGCAGTAGTAGTCCTCACTATATCTGATAAATAGTGTGATAATAATTGTAATGAGGACTTAGTTTGAATATTAATATTTTCTACATATTTGTATTGACACTCACAGTTGTGTGGTCGTATTTTGCACGACCGTGTGATATAAAATTTGTATTTGAATTCTGTACCATGTATTTGGCGACTCAGAATGGGTTGGGTTGACTGGACCTATTCTGGGGGCGTCACAGTTGGTATCAGAGCTTAGGGATATGATCTCTGGCGGAGATCGGAAAATAAAACTAGGAGGGGAGAGACGAGTAAATCCTTCGCTAGTGTGTCCTACCTAAGCTTATGTGGTATTTAATTGGTCAGTCGGAGCATAGGGTTAATATGTGAAATGTTATTTGTTTAATTAACCCTTATTTTATGGCAGTATTTGAGAATGGCAGCTGAGAATGTTAACAACGAAGTGAATGAGACCGTGGAGACACCTTTAATCACTAACCAGGAGAACGTGCAACAAGAAGGCAATGTTCATCCTGAAAACAACGCTGGTCAGACAATAAACGATGAGATATTTAGAAGTTTTTTGTAGTTCATGCAAAATCAAACGAGGGAGACTCGTGTGCAACATACAGGTGGAAATAATAACAACTCGCGAATTGTCACTGCCAAGCAGTTCAAAGAATTGGGACCACCAGAGTTTCTGGGAAAGCCGGATCCGATCAAGGCGGAGACGTGGGTTAAACAAATTACCAATATATTTGATGTCTTGGGATGCACGGAGGAACAGAAGGTTCCATTCGCCACGTTTATGTTCCGTGGAGAGGCAGATTACTGGTGGGAATCCGTGAAGCGTACCCAGCCTGCCGCACTCAAGATGTCTTGGGAAGCGTTCCAGAAACTGTTCAATGACAAGTAGTTTCCTGAAAGTATTCGTCATATAAAGGAGGTAGAATTTATTAGACTCGAGAAAAACAACATGACGGTATCCCAATACGATGCTAAATTCGCGGAGCTGTCCCGGTTTGCACCTCATTTGGTGGAGAATGAGGAACGTATGACGCGGATGTTTCTAAGAGGTTTGAAACCCGAAATACGTTAATACCTCATTTCTCATAAATTTTCTCTATATTCGGATGTAGTGAACAGGACCCAGTTGTTAGAACGAGATAATGATTATGTTCAACCGAGGGACCACAACCAAGGTCGTACCGGTGGTAGCAGTCATCGGAGCAATGACAACCAGCGAGGAGGAAAGTATGACAGAAGCGGTTACCACTCCGGTGGTAATCGTGGCCATGATAGTAGAAGAAGCGAATCGGGAGGAGATTTCAAAAAGAGAAGATATAACAATGAGAACGCGAAGATGTCGACATCAGCACCAGCATCAACTGTTTCTAGGGGAGGAGAACGACCACCGGTAGTATGCTATAAGTGCGGAAAAGAGGGACATATCAGCCCAAACTGCCCACAATAATTCAAAACATGTTATAACTGTGGAAAAGAAGGGCATATAGCGCGAGATTGTCCTGTTGCAAAACCAAGTTCAGCGGGGGTGGTGATTCCAAAGGCGGTTGCAGACAAGTCAAAGTCGGTGATTCCTGGAAGAGCGTTTGTCGTGACAGCCCAAAACGCGAGAAATCCACACGAGGTGATTACGGGTAAGCTGATCATAAACTCTTGCGAAGTTTACACCTTGTTAGATACCGGTGCTACCCATTCTTTTATTTCACCTGCTTGTGCTCAACGTTTGAACTTGACTTCTGATAAATTAGACTTTGACTTATCTGTTGAAACTTCGTTAGGAGAAACCTTCGTTACATCTACAGTTTACAAATCTTGCTTGATTCAGATTGGTACCCTTACCTTACCTGTTGATCTTATATCTTTGAAAATACTTGCATTTGACGTGATTTTAGGAATTGACTGGTTAACCACTTACCATGCCAAAATTGATTGTTTTTGTAAGGTTGTTAGTTTTTATATTCCTAATCAACCTGTTGTGCGAATCCAAATCATCAAACCACTAAAATCAGTCAATATCATTTCAAATCATAAAGCTATTCGTTTATTGAAAAACGGATGTCAAGCTTTCTTAGCTCATGTCACTGATCTAAACTAGAATACATCAGATTTGAATGATATTTTCGTTGTAAATGAATTTCCTGATGTATTTCCCGAAGAACTTCCCGGTCTACCCCCAGAACGTGAAGTTGAATTCTTTATTGACCTTGAGCCCGGTACAAAGCCCATTTCTAAAATCCCATATCGAATGGCTCCTATTGAACTTCAGGAGTTAAAGATCCAATTACAAGAATTGTTAGACATCGGTTTTATTCGTCCTAGTACGTCTCCTTGGGGTGCTCCTGTTTTATTCGTAAAGAAGAAAGACGGGAGTATGCGACTTTGTATTGACTATCGGAAGTTGAACCATGTCACCATTAAGAATAGGTATCCGCTACCTCGTATTGATGACCTGTTCGACCAGTTACAAGGAGCTCAATTCTTTTCAAAGATCGATCTTTGTTCTGGATATCATCAGTTGAAGATTAAAACTGAGGATATTCCAAAGACTGCTTTCAGAACACGGTACGGGCATTATGAGTTCTTAGTCATGTCTTTTGGATTGACTAATGCTCCTACTGCTTTCATGGATATGATGAATCGTGTATTCAAGGAATATTTGGATCAGTTCGGTGTTGTCTTTATTGATGACATCCTCATCTATTCTAAAAGCCGTGAAGATCATGAGCACCATTTGAAGCTGGAACTTCAAAAGCTTTGTGAGAACAAGCTATATGCTAAGCTGAAGAAATGCAAGTTTTGGCTTGAGGAAGTAGCATTCCTTGGGCACATGGTATCGAAACGTGGAGTATCTGTGGACCCGGCGAAGATTGAAGCAATACAAAGCTGGGAGCAACCTAAGTCGGTGACCGAAGTACGAAGCTTTCTAGGCTTAGCTGGTTATTATCGGAGGTTCGTAGAGGGATTTTCTCGAATCGCTACTCCATTAACTCAGTTGACTCGGAAAGATACAAAATTCATTTGGGGCGAGGAATGCGAGAAGAGCTTCCAAGAGCTCAAGAGGAGACTTATTTCGGCACCTGTTCTGACAATACCATCTGGTTCGGATGGATTTGTTATTTACAGCGATGCTTCGGGCAAAGGGTTAGGATGTGTTCTCATGCAACATGGGAAAGTCATAGCCTATACCTCGCGACAACTCAAAGAGTATGATTGGAATTATCCTACTCATGATCTAGAGTTGGCAGGAGTCGTTTTCGCGTTGAAGATCTGGAGACATTACTTGTACGGAGAGAAAGTAGAGATCTATACAGATCATAAGAGCCTTAAATATTTCTTCACTCAGAAGGAACTCAACATGCGGCAACGACGTTGGCTTGAGCTGTTGAAAGATTACGATCATACCATCCAATACCATTCTGGAAAAGCGAATGTGGTAGCTGACGCGTTGAGTAGAAGATCATATGTGGGAACGAGTGCGATGATGTCAAGTATACGCGTAGAACCAGCTTTGATTGATAAAGTTAAAGCTGATCAAGCTACGGATGCGGAGCTGATGAAGATGAAGAAGAAGGTGCAAGAAGGTGCCATTCTAGAAGCAAGAATCGATGAAGAGGGAATACTTCGAGTCAACTCCAGACTGTGTGTTCCTAACGATTCTGACTTGAAGCATAGAATCATGATGGAGGCACACAACACACCATTCTCAATCCATCCTGGGAGTACCAAAATGTATCGTGATCTTCGATATACATTTTGGTGGAGCAATATGAATAGAGAGATCGCGGAGTTTATTTCGAGATGTTTAACTTGTCAATGTGTAAAGGCGGAGCATCAAGTGCCGAAGGGTCCATTGCAACCACTGGAGATTCCAAAATGGAAGTGGGAACACATTACGATGGATTTTGTTACGGGTCTTCCCAAGGTTTCTCAAGGCATAGATGCGATTTGGGTTATTGTTGATAGATTAACTAAGTCTGCTCATTTCTTGCCGATACGAGAGACTTATTCCCTTGAACGTCTTGCTCATATGTACGTGAATGAGATTGTGAGATTGCATGGCATGCTAGTATCCATAGTTTCGGATCGTGATCCAAGATTCACTTCACGATTTTGGATCAGTTTGCAGAAAGCTATGGGCACGGATTTACGATTCAGTTCGGCTTATCATCCTCAAACAGACGGACAATCGGAAAGGACTATCCAAACTCTTGAAGATCTATTGAGACTCTGTGTTCTAGACTTCAAAGGGAGTTGGGATAAGTACTTACCATTGGTGGAATTCTCCTACAACAACAGTTATCAGGCAAGTATAGGCGTAGCTCCATTCGAAGCGTTGTATGGGAGAAAGTGTCGCTCTCCAGTATGTTGGAATGAGGTGGGTGAAGCAACATTATTGGGACCGGACTTAGTACGTATGACTACAGAAAAGATCCAAATGATCCGACAACGTATACAAACGGCACAGGATCGACAAAAGAGTTATGCGGATCTTCATCGAAAGGACGTGGAATTTAATGTTGGGGACCATGTGTTGTTACGTGTTGCTCCGTGGAAAGGAGTTACGAGGTTTGGCAAGAGAGGAAAGCTCAACCCACGATTCATTGGTCCATTTGAAATTCTTGACCGAGTAGCAAATGTGGCTTATAGACTTGCTTTACCTCCAAGCATATCTCGTGTTCATAACGTGTTTCACATATCCGTGTTACATAAATATGTGAAGGATCCAAACCGCATTATTGAGTTAGAACCAGACGAGATAGCTGAAGATTTAACGTACGAGGAGGTACCTGTCAAGATCTTGGATAGGAAGGAGCATGTCCTACTTTCGAAAATTATACCTCAAGTTAAAGTTTTGTGGAGAAACCATGCTATTGAGGAAATGACCTGGGAGTTGGAATCAGAAATAAAAGCGAGGTATCCTCACCTTTTCGACATACCAGGTACGTACGTCAATTTCGAGGACGAAATTTCATAAGGAGGGGAGGTTGTAAGACCCCAACTTTTATGAATAAAGATTTAATTTTCTTTATTTATTATTTCGAAATAGTAAGGTGTTGATTGATAAATGTGAAAGTTAAGGGTGAAATGTGTAAATATTTTAAAATGAGCAAGTGGTTATAAAATATTCTGGTTGTCGGAGAATATTCGTTTGGTCATGGAATATTCTTGTTGTCGGGGAATATTCGTACGACGGCGCAGCTATTTGTGGACCCCACAACAGAATAACTGTCGGATATAGAAAGCGACAGAAATAACCTTTTTATAAAATAACGGCGTAGTTGTTACCTTTAGTACTGTTGAAATACCCGATGGGTAAAATACAGTGATACGCGGTGTTGCACAGTAGCACACGGTATTGCATAGTATTTCGAATTATTGAGTCTTACGTGAGAAGGCACTTACTCAATTATTGTTACAGTAATTACTGTTCAATATTTTATATTATTGACTCAATAATTGTTACATTGATATTTTATTGACTCAATAATTGCTACGTTGCTATTTTATATGATTGATTCAATAATGGCTACAGTTGATATTTTATATTATTGATTCAATAATTGTTATTGCACAGTATTTCACATTATCAACTCAATAATTCATATTATTTGAATAATATTATTAGATAGCATTATTGACAATGTCTAAGGAAGTTCTGTCTGGGAGGGGTTATTTAATTGCGCGCCAGTAAGTAGAAGTCCTTATCGGAAGGCCCCCTCTTTCCTGGGAACGACCTGGTTGTCAATATTGTAGTTCTGTAATATTATTTGTGAATAATTAATTATTAATTTATATGATAAGGAAATATTTATTTTGTGGATATTAAACAAGGAATTAGTGCTGATGTGTTTTTTTATCAGTATTTTGATGGGGAAAATCATCTGTTTATGGATTTCGGATAATTTATGTTTGGAATTTGAAAAAACTTCCTTCTACAAAGTTGTAGAGAATTAAATTTCCTATGGAAAGACATAAAATTTGTATTTTTCTGACAAAAGGGCTATTTATTATGAATTATTGAAGTTTCGGAAAATAAATATTTTTTTTATGGGTGGGCCCCACTTTTGTTGAAATTTTTTTAGCCGCCAGGCGGCGGAAATTTTTTGAAAATAATAATATTTTATTATTTTAGTCTCCTTTGGCATCCTAAGCTTTTCCTATAAATAGGGTGCTTAGGTTAGAATTGAAAATCACACCAGAATCAGAAATTTTCTCTCTCTATAATATCGAGCGTATTTTTGTGAGTATTTCAATACTTTGAGTGTTGCTATTCAGTGCAAGTTTTCTTCGGTGTTATATCCGATATTCCAGCCATAAGTGTTATTCTTTTGAGGTAAGGGATGTTATTTTCTTTCGTAAATGATGTTATTCTTTTCAATATCATTATACCGAAATATTGACATGGATTTTATTATGAAATTCTTACTTTTTTCGTCGGGGTTACTATTCACGTATACGGCACTATTCACGGAAAAACTAAATTTTCTTCTATTTGTCCAAATTGTCTATTATGGTTACTATCTTTTTTTGGATCTAAATTTTGAGCTCTATTCTTGAATTTTGCTCCACAAAGTATTATTATGGATTATTCTTGAATTTGGATAAACTAAATGACGAATCCCTAATCTTTGTCTTTTATCTCACTGAATTCGTTATTTAAAATGTTTTTCATCACCCTCAGTCCTAAAAGGCGATGTAACTGAATATCTTTGGCCTGTAGAGCAAAGATGAATGATTACCTGATGAATATCTTTGGCCTGTAGTGCAAAGATGACAGGTGTTGAGATGAACATGACCACTGATGATACAAATGAATATCTTTGGCCTGTAGCGCAAAGATGAATATTTGATTCGAGATGTATATTGATTGATGTTACAGGGATAAAATATTGATGATGGACTTTTAAATCATAGAAGATAGTAGACTTCATTCTCTGCTTAACTCTTCTAATGAATTGTTATTTCCTCTGCGAATATTGATCTAAAGTTGGTTGTCCATTATATTTTATCTTATTTGTTAAAGACTAACGATAATTTATTTTTCATTATCTTAGTCATAATATTCTTTACTGAGCTAGTTGAGCTCACCCTTTTCATCTGTTGTCCTCTTCAAGAAATGAGAATGTTGCGGGAACTAGTCGGGGGACAGAGTGATGGTCCGAGTTAGAGCAGTAGTAGTCCTCACTATTTCTGATAAATAGTGTGATAATAATTGTAATGAGGACTTAGTTTGAATATTAATATTTTCTACATATTTGTATTGACACTCACAGTTGTGTGGTCGTATTTTGTACGACCGTGTGATATAAAATTTGTATTTGAATTCTGTACCATGTATTTGGCGACTCAGAATGGGTTGGGTTGACTGGACCTATTCTGGGGGCGTCACAACATGAATCTAAAGAAAACACATATATTAAAGGTTTTAAACTTCTAAATCATACATCCCCTTTTCCATCAAATCCATCAAAGAAAAGAGAATAAAACTTAGAGATTTAGATTATACATTTGCTTTTATCTTCTTCTTCTTATTCTTTCTCTTCCATGGAACACATTTCTCCCCCTTCTGATAGTAGTGTGCATACAAGCCAATCATGTATGATGATAAAGCACATACTTTGTAAACAATCTTATTTATTTATTAATAAAATATTAATTTAAGGCATTTAATTATCTGCATGGTGCTGTTTTTTTATAATATGTAAATAACTCATAGTTTTAAGCAATGCTTTTAGAATCATAATGAGATCATGCTAATGAGATCTAAATTCTTAGAAAGCTTAAAAACTAAAATAGTTCTCAATCGTGGGATTTCTAAAATGGGGATTAGTAAATCCGGATAGATTGGTACATATGTTGCTTGCTCATTGGATGAGGATGACTGATCTCATGGTCATTTGTGTGGAGACACTAAAGCAAGTATGTAGGTGCTTATTGAAGAATAAGTTCACTGAACGTGACTCGCTATGGAATACCTAATGGAGTTTTACTCGCCTGTCAATAGAAATTCCTAATGTGATAGTAGTACAAGTGATCCTTGGACTTGAAATCATCATAGTATCTTATATATAACAAATTATACTTTAACTTATTTCTTAAAGCCTTTTAAGGTATATATAGGGTATGCTTGGGTATAATGAGTTATATATGGAGATAATGTATGATCAATAAAGAATCTACCACCTCTAGTAAAAGAGGAGACATGTCCTATGTGATTCGTTAAATGACAACCATGAATCCTTGGCCAAGGTGAAATAAAATTAGAAAGAGGTTTCTAATTTGCATTATTTGGAGTTGTGCGTTTTCTAATCGAAATACATATGATTAAATAAACTAAGACTTGACAGTAAATTCATGTCATATATTTAATTGGGGCATTGTATGGTGGAAGGATTAAATTGTACGGTAACTATCAACTCACAAGTTCTTTTATGATTAATGTTGAAATCTATATTATCTGGAAAGTCGTTGATCGCTAGGGAGGCTTATCCCTATTGTAGAATAAATGTTATTTATTTAAATAGATTATTAGTTTAATTTATTTATTTAAATAAGATTAGAATTGTTCTAATTGATTTATTCACAACCGGTTTAATATGGAGAACCTAAAGGGTCACACCATAAAAGGAAGAAGAATTATTTAAGAAGAAAATGACATGATAGTAATAATGCATTAAGTATAATTAATTTAATCTATGGTGATAGAATAAATTAAATAGCTTAATGTTTATTATTTAATATTTTAGAAATATTAAATATAAATTAATAAGAGGAGTCTTAATATTATTATTATTATTATTATTTTAATTCTAAAGGAGTTTAGGAATTAATATAATATCAGTACTCTCTCTCAATCCTAATAAGATTAGGATATAAATTAATTAAAAGTGTTTAATTAATTAATTAAATAAAACCCTATTCTAATTGGATTAGGAGGGTTAACCTAATATCTATATAAGAGAGTCTTATATCAGAAATAAGGTACGTGAATTTTTTCAAGGGTTGGGAGTATACATATTCTATAGAGATAGAAATAAAGGTTAAGCCAATAACTCATCTTCCTGAGTTCTTCATCTTCTTTGGTGGATCACCGTTAGAGGCCAAATATTTGGGTGGCTGACATTGATCAAGGGAAGGAGCCACTACAGAGGAATTGAAGAAATCAAATGAGTAGAACTTATACACGAGGAAGCTTGGATCTTCAAAGGTATAATTCCATGTTCTCTCTTTTCTGTTATTGATAACTAGCACAAAGCATGATCATGGTTATGGGTTTGTATAAATTTTTGAAAACCTATGTTTCGCGCTTCCGCCCTATTTATGTGATTTGATTGCATGATTGCGTTACGTACAAACCCAACAGTGGTATCAGAGCCTAACTTTGTGCTAATTATCAATTATATAATTCCACGTATGAATTGATATATGATGGGATCAGATTTTCTGGACAAAAATAGATTTCTGGTGATTCTGCTGACGAAAGGCGCAGCTGCGCAGCTTCCCAGTTTATTCCCGGCGCAGCTGCACCGGTCTGCAAAATTCGGTGTCCCAGGCTTCCTGCACAGCTGCGCAACAGCCCAGTACATTCTTGGCGCAGCTGCACCGGTACCTGGACAGACCCTGAAAATTGATTTTATTTAATTAAGTAAACTGTTTATTTAATTAATGAAGTTTTAAAACAAAGATGTTTATTTTATCTAAAATATGATTTCAGATTGCTAAAATTAAAGGAGTTTAATTTGGATTTATTTTTGATTAAAATAAAAGAGTTTATTTTGTTTCAAAAATAAAATTTAGCAAAACTTTTGTCTAATAAATGACACCGATCTATACATGGAATAGCTTTATAATTCATGAGATGACTGGAAATTTATTAATGCATATGGTGATGTGTATGATAATAAATGGGGTTGATTATGGACTATGACCAATATGATTAGATTTTATTTTGGATGAATGCTTTAATGAATGGATTTTATAAAATGGGGTCTGCGTACCTCGTCTTCCCTAGTTTTATTCTCGATGTAAATTCTATCTCCTTCCTATGTATTTCCCCTTGACTGCTGATCAAGGTTTCTATTTAATTATAGTTTATGTAATAAAAATAGTTAGAATTATCTTGAAGAAATTGGAGACCAAGGAGCAAGGAACGCGTGAAGACCCATTTGTATGGAGCCCATGTTTAAATGTAATAGTTATATTTAAATTTAAATTCTTGCACTCTTAGGTTTGACCTTTTGGTTCACTTGGTGGCTCTAGTGAACCAAACTAGAATAAAAGTCCATAATCAATCCGGATAGAATATAGTATTCTATATTGCATGCTAAATATTATATATATGCTAACATGCTTCGCATGTTTAATAAAATGATTCGTATTTTATATATATATGTGCATGCGCGCTAAACAAGATGAGACAACTAATAACAAACCCCTCAAAGAAATAATATTAAGTCCGAAGCGTTCAAATGATATTTAAAATATCGAACGTCGCCTTCTAGAATGATTAATTGATAGAGTATTAAATATTTAATATGAGCTTGTTGTGCTATCCATAAGGCGAGTATTGAGTATTTAAGATGTTAATTAATCACACTTGATGCTTATCAAGAAAATTGAACGATCTAGTCTTGTTGTGCTATCCATAAGGACGAACATTTTTCTTTTTTGAATTTATGAAAGTGCTAGGCTAGACTTAACTTAAATCATTTTAGTTCGGATGTGCACACACTTGACCATTATGATTTAAGAGGCAAAATAAAAAGAATTATATGGTGATGTAATTAACAAGAGTTGTCTACCTATTTATTTGTATATCGCTTGTTGTGCTATCCACAAGGTTATATACATTTGAAATGGGATCCATATTCTCACTAGCAAATCTTTAATGATGTTGCCGAACTATATAAATGAGGGTAATATAGTTTGATGAAAATAGTGAGAGATACCAATTTAAAATAAAGACCTAAATTTCTTTTGGTATGAAAAGTTAATAAAATGAATGTTTGCTAAAAATGTTGTCTTTTCACATGCAGAATCTTAAAAATGTCAAAATCACTAATCTCACTACGAAGCATACTTGATGCAAATAAGCTTACCGGGCCGAATTATGAGGACTGGCTAAGAAATCTGAGAATTGTTCTCACTGCTGAAAAGATTTTTTATGTCCTAAATTCAACTATTCCTGAATCTATTTCGGAAACAGCCTCTGAGAAAGAGATTGCCACTTTCAATAAATGGCAAGATGATGAATCTGTGGCTCAATGCATCATGCTCGTATCCATGAATAACGAGCTTCAGCGTCAGCACGTAAATATGGATGCTCCTGCTATGCTGCTTCACCTCAAGGAGTTGTATGGTGAACAGAGTAGGACTGCTAGATATGAGATATCTAAGGAGCTCTTCCGATCTCGGATGACCGAGGGCACTGCCGTCGAGACTCATGTTCTGAAGGTAATCAATTTGATTGAACTCCTTGGACAACTTGGGTTCGTTATGGATGGGGAGTTGAGTCAAGACTTGGTCTTACAGTTACTCCCTGAGACCTTCTCGCAGTTTGTGGTTAATTTTCACATGAATAAGCTAGATGTCAGCTTGCCTGAGCTGCTTAACATGCTGAAAAATGCAGAAGGTCACTTCCCATCCAAGAAGAACCATGTCTTGATGGTGGATTCTTCCAATAAAAGGAAGAGGCCCAAGGTATCTTCTGAAAAGAAGAAATCCAAGAAGGCTAAGGGAAAGGGGAAAGAAAAGGAACAAAAGAAACCTGAACCAGCTAAAGGAATGTGCTTTCATTGCAATGAGCCTGGACATTGGAAGAGGAACTGCAAGAAGTTTCTAGCAGAGAAGAAACTTGGAGAAGCTTCGACTTCCAATCAATTTTTGTTTATGATTGAAATTAATTTTTCTGAAAGTCATAATTCTACTTGGGTATTGGATACCGGCTGTGGTTCTCACATATGTAATACTGTGCAGGGACTGGTCAGAAGTAGAAAGCTGAACAATGATGAGGTGATCCTACGAGTGGGGAATGGAGCAAAGGTTGCTGCATTAGCTGTAGGAACTTATTGTTTAGCAATGCCCTCGGGCAAGACCATTTATCTTAATAATTGTTATTATGTTCCGAATATTATTAAAAATATTATTGCAATTTTTGTATTGGATATGGAAGGTTTTGACGTTATTATAAAGAACAAAGGTTGTTCTATTTATAAAGACGATGTTTTATATGGTATTGGAAATTTACGAAATGGACTTTATATACTTGACTTCCAAGAAAATATATTTCAAATTGAACAAACTAAGAAAAGGAAAAGAGATGATATTAATTATACCTATATGTGGCACTGTAGACTCGATCATATCAATGAAACAAGATTATCTAAGTTGCATAAGGATGGGCTCCTAGAGCTATTCGATTATAAATCATATCCAACTTGTGAATCTTGTCTCATGGGTAAAATGACTAAATCTCCTTTTAGTGGAAAAGGAGAAAGAGTTACAGAGTTGTTGGCATTGATTCACACTGACATTTGTGGACCTATGACAACAAGTGCACGGGGAGGGTATTCTTATTTTATTACTTTCACTGATGATCACTCAAGATTTGGATATGTGTATTTGATGAAATACAAATCAGAATCATTTGAAAAGTTCAAAGAGTTCAGAAGTGAAGTAGAGAAACAAACGGGCAAGAGTATTAAGATACTTCGATCACATCGAGGTGGAGAATACTTAAGCGGTGAGTTTCTTAATTGTCTCAAAGAAAATGGTACACAATGGATTCCTCCAGGTACACCACAGTTAAATGGAGTATCTAAAAGGAGAAATCGAACACTGTTGGACATGGTTCGATCTATGATGAGTTTTACCGACCTTCCAATTTTCTTCTGGGGATATGCCCTAGAAACGGCTGCATACCTACTTAACAAGGTACCTACCAAATCCGCCCTAAAGACTCCATATGAGATGTGGAAGGGGAGGAAACCAAATCTTAAGCATGTTAAGACTTGGGGTTGTCCAGCTTATGTCAAAAAGTTTGAAAATGATAAGCTACAGACTAAATTCGATAAGTGTAGATTTGTGGGATACCCTAAAGAAACTTTAGGGTATTATTTCTTTCGTCCAACTGATCAAAAGGTGTTTGTTGCGAAACATGTTGCCTTCTTGGAAAAGGAGTTTATCCATGAAGGGGTCAGTGGGAGTAAGATATATCTTGAAGAAGTTCAAGAACCACAAATTATCATGGATCAAAGTCAAATACCTGACCAAGTAGAAGAACCTACTATGCCACACCCTGTTCGTAAATCTGGAAGAGTACCGAAGATACCTGAGAGGTATGGATTCGTCATGGAGGATGACGATGAGGTACACATCATGAATGATGATGATCCATTGTATTACGAACAGGCTATGAGTAATAAAGACTCAGGGAAATGGCTTGAAGCCATGAAATTCGAAATGGACTCCATGTATGAAAACAAAGTATGGACTTTGGTTTCACCACCTAAAGGTATTAAGCCTATTGGGTGTAAATGGGTCTATAAAAGAAAGACGGGAGCGGACGGCAAGGTAGAGACCTATAAGGCCCGACTGGTTGCAAAAGGTTTCAAACAAAGACAAGGAGTTGACTATGATGAAACCTTCTCACCAGTAGCTATGCTCAAGTCCATTCGGATTTTGCTTGTGATTGCAGCTTATAACGACTATGAGATCTGGCAGATGGACGTGAAAACGGCCTTCCTCAATGGAAAACTTGAGGAGGATGTGTATATGACACAGCCAGAGGGATTTGTTTCAAAGGTTGGAATAAATCATGTCTGTAAGCTGCACCGATCCATTTATGGATTGAAGCAAGCTTCTCGTAGATGGAACATTCATTTTGATGAGACAATCAAAGAGTTTGATTTTATCAAAAACGACGATGAACCATGTGTGTACAAGAAGGTTAGTGGGAGCGCAGTTTTATTCCTTGTATTATATGTTGATGATATATTACTGATAGAGAATGACATTCCTATGCTACAATCGATTAAAATCTGGTTATCTAAACACTTCTCCATGAAAGACTTGGGAGAAGCATCCTATATTTTGGGAATAAAGATCTATAGAGATAGATCTAAAAGGATGCTTGGTTTATCCCAAAAAACGTACATTGATGCGATGCTAAAGAGGTTTAGCATGGAAGATTCCAAAAGAGGTCTCATGCCGATGAGCAATGGAATACATCTCTCTAAGAAACAGGCCCCAAAGACACCTGAGGAGAGAGACCGTATGAGTAAGATCCCTTATGCTTCTGCAATAGGATCTATCATATACGGTATGTAATAGATCGTATGTTGCTCATGCACTTAGTGTAACAAGCAGATACCAGTCGAATCCTAGAGAAGAGCACTGAAAGGCAATGAAGAATATCCTAAAGTACTTGAGAAGGACTAAAGATATTTTTTTTGTCTACGGTGGGTCTGAATTAAAACTCAGGGGATTCACAGACTCAAGTTTTTAAACAGACCAAGATGACAGTAAATCTATTTCAAGGTATGTGTTTACCTTGAATGGAGGCTCAGTGAGTTGGAAGAGTTCCAAGCAGCAAACAGTTGCTGATTCAGTGACAGAGGCAGAGTATATAGCTGCAAGTGAAGCTGCAAAGGAAGCTGTTTGGATGAAGAAGTTTATAACTAAACTTGGTGTGGTTCCTAGCATTGGAGAAGCAGTTCCCGTTTACTGTGACAACACAGGAGCAGTTGCACAGGCTAAGGAACCCAGGTCTCATCAGAAATCTAAACACGTGTTGCGGCGATTTCATTTGATCAGGGAGATCATTGAAAGAGGAGACGTCACCTTGGAGCGTGTGAACTCTCAAGACAACATTGCAGATCCATTTACTAAAGCTCTAACACAACAACAGTTTGATCGTCACTTAGAGAAGATGGGTATGAGATACTATGGCGATTGACTTTAGTGCAAGTGGGAGATTGATAGTAGTGTGCACACAAGCCAATCATGTATGATGATAAAGCACATACTTTGTAAACAATATTATTTATTTATTAATAAAATATTAATTTAAGGCATTTAATTATCTGCATGGTGCTGTCTTTTTTATAATATGTAAATAACCCATAGTTTTAAGCAATGCTTTTAGAATCATGATGAGATCATGCTAATGAGATCTAAATTCTTAGAAAGCTTAAAAAACTAAAATAGTTCTCAATTGTGGAATTTCTAAAATAGGGATTAGTAAATCCGGATAGATTGCTACATATGTTACTTGCTCATTGGATGAGGATGACTGATCTCATGGTCATTTGTGTGGAGACACTAAAGCAAGTATGTAGGTGCTTATTGGAGAATAAGTTCACTGAACATGACTCGCTATGGAATACCTAATGGAGTTTTACTCGCCTGTCAATAGGAATTCCTAATGTTATAGTAGTACAAGTGATCCTTGGACTTGAGATCATCATAGTATCTTGTATATAACAAATTATACTTTGACTTATTCCTTAAAGCCTTTTAAGGTATATATAGGGTATGCTTTGTTATAATGAGATACATATAGAGATAATGTATGATCAATAAAGAATCTATCACCTCTAGTAAAAGAGGAGATATGTCCTATGTGATTCGTTAAATGACAACCAGGAACTTGGCCAAGGTGGAATGAAATTAGAAAGAGGTTTCTAATTTGCATTATTTGGAGTTGTGCGTTTTCTAATCGAAATACATATGATTAAATAAATTAAGACTTGATAGTAAATCCATGTCTTATATTTAATTGGGACATTGTATGGTAGAAGGATTGAATTGTACGGTAACTATTAACTCACAGGTTCTTTTAGGATTAATGTTAAAATCTATATTATCTAGAAAGTCGTTGATCGCTAGAGAGGCTTATCCCTATTGTAGAATAAATGTTATTTATTTAAATAGATTATTAGTTTAATTTATTTATTTAAATAAGATTAGAATTGTTCTAATTGATTTATTCACAACCGGTTTAATATGGAGAACCTAAAGGGTCACACCATAAAAGGAAGAAGAGTTATTTAAGAAGAAAATGGCATGATAGTTATAATGCATTAAGTATAATTAATTTAATCTATGGTGATAGAATAAATTAAATAGCTTAATGTTTATTATTTAATATTTTAGAAATATTAAATATAAATTAATAAGAGGAGTCTTATTAATATTATTATTATTATTATTATTTTAATTCTAAAGGAGTTTAGGAATTAATATAATATCAGTACTCTCTCTCAATCCTAATAAGATTAGGATATAAATTAATTAAAAGTGTTTAGTTAATTAATTAAATAAAACCCTATTCTAATTGGATTAGGAGGGTTAACCTAATATCTATATAAGAGAGTCTTATATCAGAAATAAGGTACGTGAATTTTTCCAAGGGTTGGGAGTACACATATTCTATAGAGATAGAAACAAAGGTTAAGCCAATAATCCATCTTCCTGAGTTCTTCATCTTCCTTGGTGGATCACCGTTAGAGGCCAAACATTTGGGTGACTGACATTGATCAAGGGAAGGAGCCACTACAGAGGAATCAAAGGAATCAAAGGAGTAGAACTTGTACCTGAGGAAGCTTGGATCTTCGAAGGTATAATTCCATGTTCTCTCTTTTCTGTTATTGATAACTAGCACAAAGCATGATCATGGTTATGGGTTTGTATAAATTTTTGAAAACCTATGTTTTGCGATTCCGCCCTATTTATGTGATTTGATTGCATAATTGTGTTACGTACAAACCCAACACCTTCCTCTCCCTCTCATGGGCTGCCGTCCCTCCTCCTTCACTCTTTCTTTGTCTGAATCCTCTTCTCTCTCTCCCTTTCTTTCTTTTCTTTCTTATTTCTTTGCTTTTACTATCTCTTTTTTTCTTCCTATCTTTTTCTTATCTTCTTATCCGGCCAAATGGCCCTTTCTTCTTTACCACTCATTATCCTCTCTCTCTCTCTCATGATTTAGTGGTAGCTTGCAAGCAATAGTCAAGTGTTGGCTCCATTATTATAATGACACCTCAAAAGTAAATCTACCCACTAAAGCAACCTCATCATCAAATACATCTCCCTTCTCCTCTCCCATACATTTCGGCCACTTGGCCATCTATTCTTACAATATTTGTTTTATATTAATCTTCATTTAATGACTAATATGTCCCTCCTCAAGTGGGCTTAAGCTTGGGCTTTTATTAATTCATTTGAGCTTGCATATTTTTCTTAATTTACTTACTAACTAAAATAAATTTGGGCTTCCACCCATAATTAAATTGGGCCATTATTATACTTGTCTCATACATGATATATTGGCTAGATTAACAACTTAATTTCTATTAAATCAAATTAGCTACAAGCCCAATGCTTAAATAAATAATTGGGCTACTTATTTAATTCTTTGGGCCGTAAAATCAACTTAGTTTCATACTCCTTAATTGTTATCTTACCCTAATCATTTAGTTAGGGTTTCCACTGCACACCTTTATAAATAAATTCCTTACTCATATATCTTTAATTTCATAACCCAATTAGACTTACTTTACTTAGGTTATAAAATTAATTATTTAAGATGTACAAAATAAATCTCTTAGGGTTAGTATTTATTTTTAAATACTAACATTCTCTCATATTACAATCCCTTAGGTTTTTAATTATCATACCTAATATATATACTAGGTCACCAAATTTTATAGGTATCGTAGTACCTTATCCTTAATATTCTTTCAAGTACATATAGATTCATTTCTAGGGTTTAAATTTTTTTTTGTAACACATTTTCTCTATTCTCATTCAAATAGTAAACCATATAGGTTCTTCTTTAAAAATTTTAAATCATTCCTCTATTTCCACTTTAGGTTTTATCCTTTAACCATTATTTTAATCATTTAAAATCTTATAAATTTTTGGGTTGTCACATTTATAGACTAGCTTTCAATTCCCTGCACATACTAGATCAGCCATTTTTGTCATGTGCAGCATACATTGTATATATCAAATAGTATTATATTATAGAGAAATATATTTTGATTCACTTCCCTGTTGGATATGTATTGTCATTGTTGAATGATTACCACTTTTTTTATGACTTACTGTCTTGATGTATCATGATCTTTTCTTTGATGGATTGACATTGAGATGTTGGAGAGTATCTCAGAAGGACCTGTTGATCAGGGAGGCTTGATAGTTTTTGAGTTTTATAGGAATTTCGGTGTCTTGGGACTAGTTTTATTGGTTTTTAATTTTTCTTGAAGGTCAGACCGCACCATAAATGGCTACCTACGTACTCCCAGTTGAGGGAGATCAGGTCATTCATAGTCCAGGCTTAGCCTGAAAGGTTGAAAAGTGTTTATTTGGGTTTAAGCTTGGTTTGAGGGGGTTTTGAATTTTTCATTTGGTTTGACTGCACCGTAAATGGCTGCCTACGTACTCCCGGGTTGAGGGAGATCAGGTCATTCGTAGTTCAAGCTTCTAGTGAAAACCTAAATTAATTTGTTTGATTTTTTCCATAGGACCATGATGATGACTTGCAGGTGCTTTAGACGTAGTACCTATTCACGGTGTCTAAATTGATGAGTTGGGGAAATTCTTTCCCATCCATTTCTTGCAATCTAATGGCTCCTCCTATCAACACTTCTTTGACAATGAAAGGGTCCTTCCCAATTTGGGGCAAACTTTCCTTTGGCTTCATCTTGATTGGCAAGGACTTTCTTCAGTACCAAGTTATTTTCTTTGAATTTTTGAAGTCGAACTTTCTTGTTGTATGATCGAGCAATCCTTTGCTCATATAACCGCCCGTGAAAGATGGTTGTAGCCCTTTTTTCATCTGTCAGGGACAACTGGTGGTACCACTCTTGCAACCATTGGTCTTCTTCCATCTGAGCATCTATTAACACCCTCAAGGGCTCCATTTCTACTTCTATGGGGAGTACTGCTTCCATGCCATAGACTAATGAGTAGGGGGTAGCCCCAGTAGACGTACGCGTTGATGTTCTGTAGGCCAGCAGAGTCAGAGGCAATAGGTCAGGCCATCCTTTGGGATTGGCGGACATTTTCTGCATGATCTTCTTAATATTTTTGTTGGCCTCTTTGACAGCACCATTCATCTTGGGACGATAGATGACAAAATTGAGATGCTTGATATAGAACTTTCTCTCATCATTTGATTGTTTATATTCTTGGCATTGTCTGATACGATCACCTCTGGTTGTCCATATCGACAAATGACATTGTTTCTGATGAAATCAATAATTACCTCTTTGGTGACTTTGGGAAAAGAGGCAGCTTTAACCCATTTAGTGAAGTAATCGATCATGGTGAAGATGAATCGATGACCATTGTTAGCTTTGGGTTCTATTGGCCCAATAACATCCATTCCCCACATGGAGAAAAGCCATGGCTAACTCATATTGTGCAGTTCGTTCGGAGGAGCGTGGATGGCATTTCCATGGACTTGACATTAGTAGCATCTCCTGACGTGATCATCACAGTCTGCTTTGAGAGAGATCCAGTAATGGCCTATTCTCAATATCTTCTTGGCAAGTAAATGACCGCTCATGTGTGGACCACAGACTCCACCGTGTACTTCATCCATCAGTCTCTGGGCTTTATCCTTATCCAGGCATCTTAAAAGGCCTATTCCAGCATCCCTTTTATAGAGTGTGTCTCCTCTCAAATAGAATTTCATAGCCATCTTATGAATTTGCTTTCTTTCAACTTGACTTGCCCCTGCAGGTGTAGATCCATCTCGGAGATATTCTTTTATATCTTGGTACCAAGGCTTTTTGATAGGAGGTAGTTCCTCTGATACTTCTCCAACGTAATTCCCATATGATGGGGCCTTTTGGCTTGCGAATTTGATGTCAATAATTTTTGTTCTATCAGATATTTGGATCAAGGAAGCCAACGTTGCCAATGCATCAGCAAAGTCATTCCTACCTCGAGGGATGTGGATGAAGGTTATTTCTTCAAACTCCATGGATATCTTGATAACTTGTCGATGATATGGCAGCAAATGTAATTCTTTGGTATCATACTCCCCGGTGGTTTGTTTGATAACCAACTCAGAATCCCCAAAGACTAGTAAACGTTCGATACCCATGGATTGGGCTAGTTTCAACCCCATTATACAGCTTTCATACTCAGTTGTGTTGTTAGTGTTGACAAACTGCAACTTGATGGCTACAGGATACTGTTCTCCTACAAAAAAGACAAGGACTGCCCCAGCTTCGGCACCTTCCATGTTCACGGCTCCATCAAAATACATTTTCTAATATTGGACTATATTTTTTTAGGCATTTGTTGAATTGTCATGATCCCATCATCTGAAAAATAAGTTTCCAGGGGTTCAAAGTTCCCTGACGGTGCTTCTGCCAATTGATCTACAATTCCCTGACCTTTGATAGACTTCTGAGTTACGTAGACAATGTCGAACTGTTGTAGGATAAACTGCCATTTGGATAATCGATAATTTAACATGGGTTTACTGAATACGTACTTCAGTGGATCCATGCAGGATATGAGATAGGTCGTGTGCCCATGCAGATAATGTTGTAATCTCATGGCGGCCCATGCTAACGCACAACAGGTTTTTTCAATCAGCGTGTACTTCTGCTCACCGCTACTAAATCTTTTGCTGAGGTAATAGATAGCCCTCTCATTGCTTTTATCATCCTTTTGCCCCAATATACAGCCCATTGCATTGATATTGACTGATATGTACATAAACAGGGGAACCTCATCCTTTGGGGGTACCAATATAGGTGCTTTGATCAACTGCTTCTTGATGGAAAGGAAGGCTTTTTGACAATCTTCATTCCATTTCATGGAGGAATTCTTCCTTACCAGCTTAAAGATCGGTTCACAAGTTACCGTGAGTTGAGAGATGAATCTGCTTATGAAGTTGATTCTCCCCAGGAATCCCCGTATTTTCTTTTCTGTTCGAGGCACGGGAATCTGGGTGATGGCTTTAACTTTGGCGGGATCCAGTTCAATGCCTCTATTGCTTACTAAAAATCCCAACAGTTTGCCTGATTTGACACCAAAAGCACATTTGGTTGGATCTAATTTTAGGTTGTACTTACGTAATCTGTTGAAAAGCTTTTTGAGATGGCTGATGTGGTCATCCTCCTTTCGGGATTTAACAATAATGTCATCCACATAGACCTCTATTTCTTTATGCATCATGTCATGAAAAATGGCCATCATGACTCGCTGATATGTGGCACCGGTATTGATAAGGCCGAAAGACAAACGTCTATAACAAAAGTTCCCCAGGGAGTGATGAAGGCTATTTTCTCCTTGTCCTCTTCAGCAACCATGATTTGGTGGTACCCGACAAAACAGTCAACAAAAGAATACATGCCATATTATGCGGTGTTGTCTATCAGTATGTGGATGAAAAGGTACTGGGAAGTTGTCCTTGAGACAAGCCTTGTTCAAATCACGATAACCACACATACTCGTACCTTCCCTTCGGGCTTAGGCACGGGAACTATGTTGGATAGCCACTTAGGGTAAGTTGATACCATGATGATACCGGCTTTGAATTATTTGACAATCTCTTCTTTGACTTTCAAACTTCACTCAGGTTTCAATCGCCTGAGCTTCTACTTGACAGGCTTGAATCCATCTCTAATGGTTAGTCGATGGATGATAATGTTAGTAGAAAAACCAATCATGTCTTCATGTGACCATGCAAACACATCCTGGAACTAAGTTAAGAGTTCAATCATATTTTTTCTTTGGTTTTGGGTAAGGTCCATGCCCATCTGGATCTCTTTAAGGTTTTTTGCGGTTTCGATATTGACAGTGGTGGTTTGATCGAGGTTTGGCTTGGGTTTGTCTTCGACCCATTCTTTGATCTCCTCTTACACCTCAAAGTTATCTATCTCCTCTTGATCAATCTCCATCAAGTCGAAGTCCAGTTCTACATCAAAGTTGTAGTCACTGTGAAAATTTGGCAACTCATCAGCAGGGACAAACAAATCCAACTCTGGAGTCCTGAAAAAAAAATGCTTTTGCTTTAATATATGAAACTATTTGATCATACAAAGCATTTAGCAAAAGCATGACAAAAGTAACTGCTATCGTTGTGCAACAAAAATAAGCAGTAAATAAAACTATACTTCAGGGCAAATGGACTTTTTGCCCTTTTACCCTTTTTGACTGAGGCATGGAGTGCTACTCCAATTTTCTAGAGTCAGGTCCTCAGAACAGGGAGAATAAAGGAGTTATGGTCGTCTTTCTCCTCTTTAATGACGAATGAGACATCATTCATATCAGGGTTAGTGCTTCTCTTTGATTTTCTCTTCTTATCCTTTATGATGCGAGGGATCAGGATTTGATCTTCTGAATCATCATAATCTGGGATATTGTCGTTCATACCCTCATAGTGCATCAGAAAATACATGTTTGCAAATGGGTCTCGTCCTTCATGCAGGAACTTTTATTTGCCCATTTTGCTTTCCTCATCAAGCTTTGGGAATCTTCTCTCACTAATCGATTTGACCTGAGGAAACAACATACCTAACACAGCAGTATGAATCTTCCTCATTGGTTTCACAAACCTGGCATCAGTGAGGTTTGGCAGCTGGATGGTGGAGGAAGGAACCGTTGGATACTTGTGTGGGTTCCAATGGTTTGATCCGGATGAATAGCCTAATCCATTCTTCCCTGTCTGGCTAGGGATTTGCACTGGACTTATGATTCCTTGCTGATTTTTCCCTAACCCTTTTCCAGGGAAGAAACCCAAGGATACCATTTCCTGACCGACCGTCATCACTTTGGTGGAAACTTTTGGTTTTACGGTTGGTGCCCCAATAGGTAAGTATTGAGTGTTTCTCACCTCCAAAGCTTGAAAACTGACAGGTTCAACCCCCTCATCGAGACTGATTACCGGCATATCGCTATATATACAAATAGGATATTCTGGCTTGATATTTACAGTGATCAGATTGCCATCAATGATGTACTTGAGTTATGATGAAGGGTGGACGAAACTGCTCCTGCCATGTGGATCCACGGTCTTCCCAACAACATATTATATTAGTGGTAATGTTAAGTACCTGGAAGGATATATAGAAAGTATGGGGACCAATCTCCAGTGGAAGCTCAATCTCCCCCACAGCCTCTCGGCGAGACCCATCGAAAGCCCTAATGATTACATGACTAGTCCGGATTCGGTTTGGATTGATATTCATTCTCTCCAAGGTGTCGTAAAGGCAGATGTTCAGGGATGATCCTCCACCTATCAGCACACCTCCGATCACATATCCTGATGACATCACCGCTATGTGCAATGACTTGCAATGACCCATCCCTTCTGTGGGTATATCATCGTCAGTGAAATATATCACATTACTGTTAAAAATGTGCTCTATCACGTGATGAAACTTCTTAGTATCTACCGTCTTCGGCAGATGTGTTTCTTCTAGTACTTTTACTAGAATCTTGCAATGATCCTCCGAAGATAAGACCAAATCTAGAATGGATATCTGTCGGGGTGCCTCTTTCAAGCTTTGCACCACTTTGATCTCATTATGCCTCATCTTGCTGAGGAATTCTTCAATTTTTTCCTCAGACACTTTTCCTTTAGCTTTAATGACTGAGTTGATTACCCACTGAGGCAAGTACAGCGGATTTTCCTTTGGTACAATAGCAATGTGGTTTGATGTTGATCCTTCATCTTTCCCATAGTTCCATGGGACTTTCTTCAAGTCGACTACAGGATATTGCGGTCTAAATGGAAATATTAGAGGTTTAGGCGCAACCAATTTCACAGGATTCTTTCCCACTTGGGCCCCTTTTCCCTGCAGTAGGGTGTTATGGCTAGATCCTTCTCACAGGAAATGATAGCCACTACTTCTTCCTGACTCTATGCCGTGGGAATAAAGAGTGCTTCCTCACCAGGATAATCATAATCTTGGTTTTCCTTTAGTAGCTCACCGCTTTTAATTAGATTTTAAATCAGGTGACGAAGTCCCCAACAATCCTCGGTGTCATGACCAGGCGTGTTGGAATGATATTAATAGATCCTATCAGGCTTAAACTTTCGGGATCGAGGGTCCACCGGGGTAACAATTCTGTGACCATCCCTTCATTGATCAACATTTAGAGGATTTCTTTCATAAGCCGATTCAAATTAGTGAAATTCCTCTTGAATGCGAATTCCTTGTTAGCTTAGAACTTCTCCTCCTTCGCAACCTTGTCTGCTCAGGGTTCTCACTCATGAAATCGATAATGATCCCTCATGGCAATGGGACTAATTTTCGGCGTTGAAATATTTACTTCTTATTGGTTGGTCTGATTTATCAACTATCTCGTTATCTGATGTTGATAAACTAACAGTTCTGCCAACTGTCCAACCTGTTCCTTGATAGACTTGATTTCTTGTTCAATCAGGAACTGCCTTTTTGAGAACTCCCAATTGTCTGGGCTATTGGTATTTGTGTGGGTTGACTCTCCAACATACTAGAGGTATTTGGATCCTTCTCCATTTCCCATGCCGATCATATTGACACTCTCCTCATTGTGTTGAGGTAGAGGATTGTCTTGAACATGTTGTTGTTCTTGGGTCGTCACCACAATTTCCCCGTTATCTATCAGGTCTTGGATTTTATGTTTGAGGGACAAACAATCTTGTGTGTCGTGGCCCGGTGCTCCAGAATGATAAGCACACTTTTTACTTGTGTCAAAATTTCGTCCGCATGAACTGGTTGGCAGAAGGAGCTGGACAATCTTCTTTTGTGCTGTCAGAAGTTTTAGCACATTTTCAGTGAGTCTCCCAAGGGTGTGAACATTCTTCGACGTCTGACCTCTCCGACTTTTTGAAAGGGAGGATTAGAAGGTTTTGCAGGAGCTTGGAAATGGGAATAATTTCTCCTTTGAATAGGCAACCTGCTTGAATTGCCTCTCTGATTCTGTCCCTAAAGTATCAAGGACACCTCCTCTTCCTTCTTCTTGTGTACTCTCCAAGGATTACTCCCATAGCTTCTAGATTGAATATGCTCGGCTACGATCTCCAAAGCGGTAAGGTCTTTTATCTTCCCCGACTTTAGTCCCATTTCGGCCATTTCTCCATGTTTAATTATTTCCGAGAATGGTTTTCCTATACCTGCTAGGACCTTCTTGTAATATGGAGCTTCTTGGATGTCTATAAAAGTCATGACTATCTCAGTCTCTGTCATAGGTGGGGTGACCTGCGCAGCCATTCGTCTCTATCGTTGGGCATACTCACGGAAAGACTCATTGCTTTGCTTTTTTACCTTGGTCACCTGATATCGATCTGGAGACATCTGAGACTAGAAGCTATATTGATTTAGGAAGGCATGTTCTAGATCTTCCCAGCTGTGGATGTTGGAATTGTCGAGTCGGGCATACCAAGCTCGAGCCTCCCTAGTCAAACTCTTTTGGGATAACTGCATTCTGAGTTTCTTATCTTCAGCATAGGATCTGAGTTCTCCAATGAACACCTTTAAATGAGTGTAAGGATCTCCTAATCCATCATACTTTTCAAAATAAGGGACTTAAAATTTGTCTGGATATCGAGCCCCTGGAAATATACACAAATCTTAGTAATTTACACTTCCAAATGCCCCAGTTCCTTTGATGGACCAGATGGTTTCTTTTATTTGTTGGACCTTTTTCCTAATATCACCAGTTTCCTGATCTTTATTGAGATTGGTGATTTCAGGGGTTTTGTTGGTCAGATCCTTGTTTTGAGGTTCAGGTGTCTGAGTATCTTTCTTGTCGGTGTCTTGACTGCCACCTTGTGTGGATGATTCTATTTGACCGGGTATTTGTTTACCCTGAAGACTTTTGCTTTGCTCCTTTAGGAAAATAGCCAATTCAGTTATCTGGTTCTTTAATCCTTCGAACTCTTCCCGAGAGACCGGGGTGGATTCAGGTTGAGCACTTGAAGCCATGACTGGAGATAGGCTTAGTGCCTTTTTAGATTTTGATCTGGTAACGGGACCATTTTTTTCCTACAATAAAAGTAGTTATGTTAATTTTGATGTATATATCAATAGAATGCATGTTATACAATTGTTATATTTTTTTGAAGTTTTTTAATATTTTCCTGTAAAACAAAGGTCAGTTATTTTGATGACAGGATAACATGACAGGATTTATAATATATTTTTACATGGAATCTTGAAATTTACATTGAATTTGAAATTTTACATTGAATTAAATGGGGAAGGCATAAAGAGACTTCCCTTCGGATTTGTTTTATCAAAGGCTGACATATCTTAGGCTACTCTCGCGGCTTTTCGGCATGACGGTCCCCAGATCATCGCAATCTACTAGAGGGGAAATTAATCCGTTCTTTCAATTGGATCGGATCTAATTGGTATTTTTCCTGAGCCTCGCAGGATTAATCTCCTTTGAGTCCAGTAATCAATCACCGACGGGTTTACCTCCTGGTGGAGGAATCACACAGCATACATTCACTTACATTGTATCTCACCGTATGAAATGTTGACATTGTGCGAAACACTAATAGAAAGCGCAGTAAAGCATTTATTTACATCCATTCAATGTAAACACAGTATCCACACACACGCAGATAAAAAGGGAAATTTTAAAAAGATTTAAAGTGCGGCTTAAGCCCTCTACTGTCCCCAGCAGAGACGCCACCTGTCGACGTCGAAAAAATCTTTGGACAGATCTTCCTTTCCCTAATTGATGTTTTCTACTCTTATTTATCTTATCTGTTTGATAAAGGGTGAATTTTTAAGAAAAGGCCAACATGTATCATGTCGACGATTTGAAAGGTTTACAGAGTCGCCAGTTGATATATTTTGAAATAGTTGTACCAACTCAATCGAGTTTTGTTTGAAAAGTTTGCAAGTAGGCCCAATAATTGGACGCTGTCAAAACTTGGCCTTGGAAACCGAGATTCATAAAGTTCGGGGGCTTGGTTAAGCTGGGGGAAGGTGTTAGGCACCCCTCGACTTCCGTAAAACACGGTTATCGCATCTTTTCAATTTTTGCTTTTTTATTTGCAATGTGTGTGTGTGTGTGTGTTTGAAGTAATTGAGCCTACGTGCTTGATGTGGAAGTAATGTTGTGCTTCGTTGGACCTATATACGAAGGGTTTGATTTGATGAAAAGTCCAATTTTAAACAAGATATGAAAGTGACGTTTTGAAAGATGGTTTTCAAACCCTTTCGCTCGCATAGGAATTGAAGCCTTTTGATACTTCTATTTTTATTCTACCTTCGGCTGATTTTGATTTTTTATTGTTGGGAAGCAAAGCATCCTCGACCAAAGAATGTGTATACAAGTTCCGGTCTTCTTATGGTCATGAAAGCCATCAAAGTGACCCGAGCACTATAAACCACATTCTTTTTACTATGCTGAGACCTTAAATCCGGATAACCATTTTAAGTTCCCTCGGATTTACATTTACAAGAAAAAACTGGCAGGATTTATTTACAATGCAAAGTTGTCCATCATGGGAATCGGATATAGATCCGTGTGATTGATCATTAATCTCATGATTCCTAAGCTCACAAAAAATGATCAAGAAAGCCTGCACAGCAGAGATATTCACATAGAATGTACATTCAAATCTAGGCGTCGCAAGACAAATGATTCATCAGTTAAATCCTTGCATACGCGTAGCCGACGCTTTTTGTTCCCGCTAGATATGGATCTAGGGTCGCGTAGTCGCTTTAATATTTACAAAACTAGAAAGAAAGGTAGATTTAAATATATCTTAGCCATTCTAGCTTAACGGTTCCAGCTTGATAGCTTTTGAACCTGTTGAAAGTTAGAAATGGCTAGATTTAGATGAATTTAGTCCACAAAATTTACATTAGCACATATTCATATCAAATGAATAATTAAGACAGATATTTAATCACACTAAATAAAGAATATATATATATATATATATATATATGAAAGTTTTAAAGGGCCACGGATTTCCAATCCAGTCCAGACTGAGAAATGTAAATATATATATATATATATATATATATATATATATATATATATAATCTGAAAATGGCTATGGATTTACAACCCAAGCCTGACTGAATAAAATGTTATTATATACAGTTAGTTATATATATATTAAAGTTGAAAAGGCCACGAATTAACAATCCAGACCAAACAAGTTAGTATATATATATAAAAGCGATAAAAAGCCACGGATTAACAATCCAGGCTTGACTGAATGAAATGTTAGTATATATATAGTCAGTTGTATATATAATAAAGCTGAAACAGGCCAAACAAATTAGTATAAATATATATATATATATATAATTATATATATATATATATATATGAAAGCGATAAAAAACCACAGATTAGCAATCGAAGCTGTGCAAGAAAATAAAAACTTATATATATATATTTATATATACATAAAAGTAAGCTAAAAAGGCCACAGATTCGAAATTCAGGCGAAACCAGAAGTTATAAATATATATATATATATATATATATATATATATATATATATATATATATATACACGCTCATATATATATGATAAAGCAGTAAATAGTTTATGATCTTAAAAAAACTTACAATAGATAGTGCTACGGGCTTTAAATCACTCGGAGGGCTTCAAATCTCCGTTTTCACCTGTTAAAACTTGATATGTTACTCTATATACGTACGCAAACGTATTAGACGAATAAAATCGAGGTTTAAAGCACTGTAGGTAGGGCTAAGGGTCGAAATGGGCGGAGTTTCTTTGTTTTTTTTCTATTTCTTTTCTCTTTTTTGCTAAGGTGGGGGGTCTTATTTATAGACCAGATGGTCGTGGGTCTACTCACAGTAGCCGCGGGTAGAGGTGCGGCTCCCCGAGTGGGCCCCGCTTCTGCGGGTCCCTTTGTCTCAAAGTATGTGCACTCTGACCAACGCGTTGTCTGCTTCGAACCTTCATAATTTTTAATCCGAGAGTCCGATTGGGGCGTGCTATACCTTTTCGGAAGGCCATTTCTGAGAGCTACACAATGACATGGGATTTAACCTTTTTCGAATCCAAGAAGATGGGTCTATGGCCAGATCTTCAAATCTTCGCAGTTCGTCCGTTTGAGCTGTTTTGTGCTATTTTCACTCGGGATTGATGTTATAGTTTTTTCGGACCCTCATTGCATCGATTTGGCTTGATTTTGACTTAATTTGATGTCAAGTCGGTAAAATGACTATTTTTCCCTTCCGGGGGTTATCTCCTGGATTGACACGGTTTTCGACTGTTTCTCGGGATTGTCTTTAAGGTTTGATCCCAACCATTTCTGTTCTTCCTCATGGTTGTCTCCGAGGTTGACTTAGTCTCCCAGGGTTGTCTCTGGGGATGATTTGATGCTTCGGGGCTATCTCTGAAGGTTGAATTGGCCTCCTGGGGTTGTTGTCGGGGTTACTGTACCTTTCGGGGTTGTCGCCGAGGCTTGACTTGACATCCTGGTGTTGACGCCGGGGTTGACTTTGGTCTCCCGGTGTTGTCGTCGGGGTTAACTTTGGTCTCCTAGTGTTGTTGCCGGGGTTACTGTACTTCCCGAGGTTATCGCCGGGGCTTGTCTTGACATCCCGGTGTTGCTACCAGGGTTGACTTTGGTCTCCCGGTGTTGTTGCCGGGGTTGACTTTGGTCTCCCGGGTTTGTCGTCGGGGCTTCACTTGACATCCCGGTGTTGTCGCAGGGGTTGACTTTGATGATTTGGACTTCCAGTTTATCTCTGGAAGGTAAAAGACGGTTTTGCCCTCGTGTAGGGTTAGTAACAAGAATGCAAAATTTTGATTATCCACAATATTATTTTTAAAAGAAATATTATTTTTAATAATTTAACATAATATAATTATTTTAAAATAATTAATTTTTTATATTTTAAAATAAAATTTTTTTTTAAAGGTTTTAAAAATAATTATTTTTCAAGAAAAAATATTAGAAACATCAATTTTTAAAAAAATGAGTAAAGTTTCATAAAATATAGAGTCAAAAAAATTTAAATTTAAAATTTTTAATTCTTAATTATTTTTATGAAAATTTACACATCTTTTAAAAAATAAAAATTTTCTATTTTTGTTTTTTTAAAATAATGTTTTTTTATTTGCTTTTTTTGAATCTATATTTTTTAAACTTTATTCATTTTTTAAAAAAAAAATATTTCTATTTTTTTCTAAAACTAAAGTTTTATTTTTTTGAATCTATATTTTATAAAAACATACTCATTTTTTTTAAAAAATGAGAAAAATTCTAATTTTTTTCCTGAAAATAATAATTATTTTTTACAAAATAATTGAATAAGTTTTTGTATTTTTTTGTATTTTAATTTCTTTTTTTAGTTATTGCTTTTAAAAATTCTAATATTAAGAATACATATAATAATGGTAAAGACATAAAAGATATTTTTTTTGAAAATAATTTTTTACATAAAAAATGAAAAAAAAATCTACTTATTTTTTAAAAATGAAGTTTATTTTCTTTTTAAAATTTTTTGAATCTATGTTTTATGAAATTTACTCATTTTATGAAAAATAAAAGTTTTTAATATTTTTTCTTGAAAATAATAATAATTTTAAAAATATTTAAAATAATAATTATTTTATTATTTTTAATATAATAATTATTTTTAAAATAATTTAAAAAAAATAGTTTGTTTTTAAAAATTTAATTGGTGAAATTGGGGTTGGGGACAAATTGAGTCGGGTTAGGTCAAAATGGGCCGAATTGGGATTAAATCGTGTAAAAGGAACGAAAACGGCAAAAAAATTTCACTTTAATAACCTAATTGGCGAAAAATGAACTTTAGGGACGATTTTAAAAGTGGATGGCAACTTGGAGGGATAGAAGTGTCATTCAGCCAGAAAAAAATGATCTTGCAATTATCTTTTTCCATTCAAAATATGGCTAAATATATGTTATTTTGACTATCTTCTATTTTGTTTATGACAAAAAGAGAGGTGAGAGACCGCAAATAATTATGTGAATTATCATATAAAAACGAAGTCGTTTTGTATAGCTGAATACACCCCCGCTCTTGTGTTATGTATAAAAGAGTGTTTTATAATTTTTCAAAGCATTATTATTATAAGGGGTACCTCATGCAAGAACTTGAGGCCCTCACCTTCCGTGGCCTCTTTATTTATGATTATTTTATATTAAAAAAATCATAGACACGTATATAGCCAAGTTGTAAGGACTAAATATACATTTTAAAGAAAAATATAGGTATTGAAACTAAACTCATTTGCTTTTAGGCAAGCGGAGTACACTCTCGATTAATTTGGATAACTTGCTATGTTATTGAAACCACAGGTGGTTAAAAGTTCACTTTTAAACTTTAGGTGGTTACAACTAATTTTGAATAAACCACATGCGGTTATTTGCAATTTACTCTAATATTTATGTTTTTAAAAATTTAATGTCATTTTATTAGGGAATCACGCAGCACACAACCAAAGTTTCCTTATGTTATTAGACCTCTAGTTAGATCAGTCTCCAAGAGATGAGAAGTTTAGATAACCATGACTTAGATTAGTATTATCTTTTAGATAACCATGACTTAGATTAGTATTATCCTTTTGTATAAATCTACTCTACCATCATCAGCTATATATACCATGTAATACTCATGTATAAATTATCCAAGAGAGAATAATAAAATTGTTGTGTTATATTATGGTATCATAGCTATAATGCCTAACGGCTTATGATCCATATTTCTTTTTCGGCTACATATCTTTAGTTAGATCAGTTTCACTATCCAGACAGTCTGCACTATAATCCAGACACCCTGATTACCTGTCTGCATTCCAGAAGATAATCAATTATTCTTTTTCTATCAATGACTTCCTTGACTTCTAGTTTTCATTCTTCTTCCTATGATTTGGAAAGGTGGCTTAACCCAGAATCATTCCAGGAACCCTGTCTTCGATCATATACTGCCAATCCCAAAATTGGCCTCGCCTCCATGGCTGATCAAATATACGGTCCATTTCAAAATTTTGACGGCTCTTTGGCCCATGAAACTAATGATTGCGAATACCTAGATGACTGCAAATTCCTAGATGATGCGACATCAAATTGGTATACAGATGATCTTTTTGATCACCTAGCTTGCTTACAAAAGCTAACTACTCAATCTGTTCAAAGTTATGTTTTAGAAGTGCAATTGATTCTGGATGCGTTAAACAACACTGGGAGGTTCTCTGAGTGAGTCAGAGTTTACCAATTGTTTAGTTCAAGGCCTTGATGATACTCCCTTCAAAAGAGTTCATGATTATTATTATTTGATGAATCCTTCCTTTAATGATTTGTCCATTCTTCTATTTGGACATGAAAAAATGCTACAACAATGCACTTCAATCCCATCCATTGGTACTTTAAAAATTGAGTCTAATGATATTCATGTGTATGTGGTTACACATCCTGAGGAACTCTCTTCTATTATTGATATTGATATACCAAACAATTTGGATGTTGATCGAGTACTAGACACCACCGACATTGGTCTTTCTTCCTCTAAAATCTTAAGTTCTACTGGACTAAAGACCCCTTCTTCAGTCGGTGGTTCTACATCCTCTGTTCGAATTATTGATGATTTTGGTTATAATACAACAAAGTGCTTCTTAGATTCCGACGTGTTTGGAGCTGTATCTAATTCTGCACGCTCCATCGGTGAGAAAAGCAATGATGAAGCAAATTACAGTATTAACGATCATTCACGCCGGTCGTCACCAAATGAAGTTGGTGGACAAAATTTAGTTTTTCATGGTAAACATAATGTTCAGAATGGGTTCAACAGTATACTTGCACCTTCCATCATTGAAGAAGCAACTTTACCTAAAGCTTCATCTTCAACTGAGGTGCTTACTCCGCAACAAGTTTTCCTTGTTAACGACTCTCCAAAGTTTCATTTTTCATCTCCAGATCTCTTAAATTTCCAACTTGGGTCTCACGCACAATCTAATGATACTTCTTTTCTCATGGTACCATCAAGTTGCCAACTTTCCAAATTTGAAATATTAACCTCATTCTTCACTCACATTCATGACTACCCTCGTCCGTTTTTTGATGTCTTCCAAAATTCATATTTAGTTTTTTCAGAATATGCAAATCTGTCAAAAGGTGGGACAACTAATTCTAAGCATTATTTGGATATACTCACCAACTTACATTGCTTTGGTTTGGGCGTTCAAGATATGGAAAGCCAATTATTTGACATGTTTCCAAAGCAAATCCTTGGTGGAGATTTAAGGGTAATTCATTTTGCGACAACCACATTGACAGATGCTACATCAACTCACTATATATTGGGATTTCTTGCTGGGTCACCGCATCTTTATGCCATGATAGTCAAGGAGTGTCATACTATACTTCGAAAGATAACACGAAATGTTGTTATGCCTTATGCTCAACGACTATTATTATCATATCCTCCTCACATGGTTAAATCAAGATGGTTCTGCGGCATTATTTCTGATCAAGGAAAATTTCGTTTTTAAACTAAAGTGTTTCCCAAAGCACCTTTAGTTTGTGGGGGAATATTAGGGAATCACGCAGCACACAACCAAAGTTTCCTTATGTTATTAGACCTCTAGTTAGATCAGTCTGTTAAATAATTATAACAGAACGTGCTATTGCATAGAATAAAATTAAAATAAATAATTAGGTACTTACATGAATTGAGAGAAGACATCTTGTATGTATCACGTTTTGCTGCGCGTAAGGGTGAAGGTCTTCAATTGTCTCTCTCAATCTTAATGATGGGTGTATATGTGTGTATAAAGTTTTTGAGACGACAACTGGGACCAAACCCTAAATTTTTTATTTATTAAATAGCTAGGGGTCAAAATCGTCCATCAAGATTATGAAACCCTAGGGCCCATTATGCCAACTTTAATATTAGTAATAATATTTATGGGCCACACAATTAATTACCAAACCCATAAATAAAGTAATAAATTAATACAATATATAAGCCCAATAATTACATAAATAGTAGAGACCACATAAGGGAATAAAATATTCTAACATTCTCCCACTTGGCCTAAATACTATTTATATATAAAACATAATGCTTACAATCATTAATTTGGCCAAGTATTAATTTATGTCTACATCCTGTTCAAATAAAAATACCAATGCGGATTAATACAATCTTTGTCTCACTATTAACACAAGATCCCCATTCGTTACACAATTAGTACTGTTATTAGAACAAAGATTAACATTAAGCATAACAGGTATGAATAAGTTTACATAAGTGGTAAAAGATTAAACTCATTCATATGGTCCAAAACATAATCGTTCTGTTTGCTCATAAATTATCAAGTGTGCACAATAAAGAGAATAACAAACCATAGACATAAACATAATGTGAAGTTCAAAACAACGAGCTCAAAATGTTGTCTTACATCAAAATAACTCACTAATTAAGACTACCAATTAAACCCATGCCGGCAATATGCTCTAAAAAGAGCTTGGGAGGTAAGCCTTTCGTAAGTGGATCCGTTAACATATCATACGTATTAATATACTTAATGACAACATTTTGATCTTCAACTCTTTCCCTGACAAATAAGTACTTAGTGTCGAGGAATAGTCCAACACCACTCGAACTGGTGATGTTGGAAAAACTAATAGCAGAATCATTATCACAAAATACTTTCAATGGTCTTGAAATGGAATCTATAACTTTAAGTCATGAAATAAGATTCCTCAATAATACGGCGTGACAAGTAGCATGATAACAAGCCACATATTATGCCATCATCGTGGAAGTGGTAGTTAACTTCTGCTTATGATTTCTTCACAAAATAGGGCCTCCTGAAAGCATAACGATGTACCCTGATGTAGATTTCTTTTCGTCTTTACACTTAGCAAAATCTGAATCAGAATAACCAACAACTTCAAGGTTATCTATTTTCTGAATGTAAGCATAAAATCCTTAGTACCCTATAAGTAGCGTAAAACCTTTTTGGTTGCTTTCCAGTGATCCAAACCTGGATTTGACTGGTAACGTCCAAGCATGCCAGTTACATATGCTATATCTGAACGTGTACAAACTTGAGCGTACATAAGACTCCCAACCACAGAAGCATAGGGAATAAGATTCATTTGATCACGTTCAAATTGATTCTTAGGGCATTGATATGAGCCAAATTTGTCACCCTTAACTACAGGGGCGACAATAGGGGAGCAATTTTGCATGTTATATTTGTTAAGAAGTTTGTCAATATAAGCTCTTTGGGACAATCCTAATATCCCGCGAGACCTATCTCGATGAATTTCAATACCTATAACATAAGAGGCTTCACCGAGATCCTTCATAACAAAATTTCTAGAAAGGAAACGTTTGGTCTCATGCAACATGTCTAAGTTATTACTTGCAAGTAATATATCATCAACATACAAAACAAGAATAACAAATTTACTCCCACTGGCCTTCAAGTATATGCATTGATCCATTATATTTTTCTTAAAATCAAAAGTACTCATCACCTCGTGAAACTTAAGATACCATTGTCGAGAAGCCTGTTTTAACCCATATATGGACTTCTTAAGTCTACATACCATATGTTCCTTGCCTTTAACCAAAAAACCTTCTGGTTGTGCCATATAGACATTCTCATGCAAGTTACCATTAAGGAATGCAGTTTTAACATCCATCTGATGTAACTCTAAATCATAATGAGCTACTAAAGTCATTACTATTCTAAATGAATCTTTCTTGGATACTGGAGAGAAAGTTTCATTATAATTCACACCTTCCCTTTGAGTGAAACCTTTAGCAACCAATCGAGCTTTATACCTTTCAACATTTCTTTTAGGATCTAATTTGGTCTTATAGACCCACTTGCAACCAACAGGTTTAATTCCTTTTGGTAATTCTTCAAGATCCCAAATGTTATTAAGCTCCACTGATTTCAACTCATCATTCATGGCTTCAAGCCATTGAGTTGATTGAGCACTCGTAATGGCCTCTTTAAAGGAGATAGGATCATTAATCTTACTTGAATCATAGTCAATCTCATTAAGATAGGTTATAAAATCATCAAAATTAACAGGCTTTTTAGGTCTTTCGGACCTACGTTAAGGCTGCACAATTTCAGGAATATGATTTTTAATAATGTGGGGTTCAACATTAGGTGATGGCTTAGCTATCTCAGGGGCATCATTCGCCTCAATAAGAGGTTGTTGTGCCTCATCTTCTTGAATTACAGGATTAGGAACATAAAACCTATTTTCTTCAAGATCAATTTTTCTAGGCTCACCACTCCCACTTAAATCACCATTCTCTAAAAACTCTGCATGCCTAGTCTCAACAATTTTAGTGGTATGAGAGGGACAGTAAAATCGAAAACCCTTAGATCTAGCAGGATATCCAATGAAATGGTAACTACTGATTTTAGAGTCAAGTTTCTTTATTTGTGGATTAAAAATCTTAGCCTCGGCTGGACAGCCCCACACCCGTAAGTATTTTAAACTAGGTTTCCTACCTGTCCAAATTTCATAAGGAGTGTTAGGGACAGATTTGCTAGGAACTCGGTTTAAAATATGAACAACTGTCTTTAATGCCTCAGTCCACAAAAATATCGGTAAGTTGGAATTACATAACATACTACGTACCATATCTATAAGGGTACGATTTTGTCTCTCAGCTACACCATTCTGTTGCGGTGTACCAGGCATTGTATACTGAGTGACGATTCCATTTTCTTGACAAAAATAAGGCAAATAGGCCAAGATTATGACCTGTATCGGAGTGTTTACCATAATACTCTCCGCCTCTATCTGATCTCACTACTTTAATTTTTCGGTCAAGTTGATTTTCAACTTCAGCCTTGAAAATTTTAAACATATTTAGTAATTCAGATTTTTCATTAATCAGGTAGACATAAGTATAACGAGAATAGTCATCAATGAACGTAATGAAAGATTTATACCCCCCAATTCTTGGAGAAAATGGTCCACATATATCAGTGTGAATCACCTCAAGCAGTGCACCACTTCTAGTGGATCCTTTCTTATTACCTTTCACAAAATTTTCTTTTATATATTCAATACAATGGTCAAAATTAGAAAAATCTAGTGAATGAAGAATTTCATCCTTTATAAGACGTTGCGTTCTGTCTTTTGAAATATGGCCTAAGCGTTTATGCCACAATTTTGAAGAATTCTCATTATCTAGTTTTCTCTTATTTCCACTTTTAAAGGTATTTTCTGTCACATTCATTGTTAATAAGGATTCAACAAAGACATTATCCAAATTTATCTTATAGAGATTTTCCTCTACAGAACCAGAACCAATAATATGAGAGTAATGATAAATAATTATTTTATTATTCCCAAACATAAACAAAAATCCATCAACGTCAAGTTTAGATACAGAAATTAAATTTCGTGTCATACTGGGAACATAAAGAGTATCATATAAATACAAGATGAAATCATTCTCCAAAACTAAAGGGAGAGTTCCTACAGCTTCAACTTGTATAGACTCTTCATTACCAACTTTAATGGTTCTTTTTCTCTTTTGGAGTGTTTCCTTTGAAAGGAATCCTTGCAATGAATTAATAATGTGAACCATAGCACCAGTGTCAAGCCACCATGTATTAAAAGGAACATCAATTAGAAAGGATTCATAAGTTACATAATTAAAGGACGATATATCTTTCTTTTCAAGCTATTCTCTGAATTTAAGGCATTCTTTCTTAATATGTCCTTGCTTCTTGCAGAAGTGACATTTAAGACATGCCTCAGAGTTATTACCTGAATAATTTTCCTTATTTGTTTTAGTAGAAATTTACTTATCCTTATTCTTAAAACCTTTGCCATTTTTATAAGCCTTCTTCTTATGAGATCTAGTGGTAGTCAAATGAGCAAACTAAGCAGAAATACTAGTTGGAGTCAATGCTGAAACATAATCAAGCTCATAGGTATGCTTACAAAAAAAACTAAAAGAAATCCACAATGTACAACAATAATTAATAATTAATCATAATAAAACCAACTGTAGGGCAAGCAGTTAGTTACACAAAATCTATTTACAACACCAAAATAGATTTTAATGAGACGTTGGTGCATAATTATCAATCTTTCGTTGGTCCAATTAATAATATGCTAATAACATTCCCATAAAATAATGCACAACACATTTATCCATGCATCACCGTTGAGCAGAAATGAAATAAACATGTTACTTATGCAATAAAATTCCATCTAATAAATTCTAATTCTAATTTTTTTGTTGGGTAAAATTAAAATCTTTATATATTAAATGTAACAATATGTGACTTTTCTTAATCCTTAATTGTTTCAATTAATAACCCTCCGTTGGGCTGATTATTAATTTTAACAATAAAAGAGTCACACATACATGTAAATTATTATGATCAAACTCAATTTTCTTTAAACAACATAATAATCAAGTTTAAAAATTAACATTATTTATAATTTGCATGTAACAATTTAAAAACCTTAATTAATAATATATCATATCATGTTCTAGAATCTTAAATTAAGATATATAATTATGAATATGAATCACTTATAAAATATTTAAATTAATTTTAACTTGAATACATGAGGACATAATAATATTATATTGAGAAAATAAAGTCAATGTATATTACTTTAATATTTGTCCAATAGATTTAACAGAATACATGAATCGTAATGCAGTACATAATGCTTTCAGTAATTTATAAGTAATAATATTATATAAGCAAAACATGATACAAATTAAAGTAGAACACGATATGTTCATACCAAAACATACTTAATAGTTCGTTCAATATACGAATAGTTCTATACTATATATGCAGTATATGAATAGTTCGTTATTATATAGGCAGTACATGCCAATTAACATATATGCTAATCAGAACTCAAAAAGCTTGCAGTAAACCAAGCCTTTCATTCCCTCCGGGAGAGAATGAACTTTTGACAATAAAGTTGGCTTCTCAAGTACCATAACGGATAGGCTATACACCTCAGAAAAGAAAACAGCCCAACAATTACGCTATCACATGCACATTCAATTGCATGAGTAATGAAGAGAAGGAATATGATTCATGAATCCGTTCAATAGAGTTCTACAGAATTAAAATTCTTGTATAATAACAAAATTAATTTATTCTATGTAATAGTGTAACCATGCTCTGATACCATATGTTAAATAATTATAACGGAACGTGCTATTGCATAGAATAAAATCAAAATAAATAATTAGATACTTACATGAATTGAGAGAAGACATCTTGTATGTATCACGTTTTGTTGCGCGTAAGGGTGAAGGTCTTCAATTGTCTCTCAATATTAATGATGGGTGTATAGGTGTGTATATCTCAATCTTAATGATGGGTGTATAGGTGTGTATAAAGTTCTTGACACGACAACTGGGACCAAACCCTAACTGTTTTATTTATTAGATAGCTAATGGTCAAAATCGTCCATCAAGATTATGAAACCCTAAGGCCCATTATGCCAACTTAATATTAGTAATAATATTTATGGGCCACAGAATTAATTACCAAACTCATAAATAAAGTAATAAATTAATACAATATATAAGCCCAATAATTACATAAATAGTAGATGCCACATAAGGGAATAAAATATTCTAACACAGTCTCCAAGAGATAAGAAGTTTAGATAACCATGACTTAGATTAGTATTATTTTTTAGATAACCATGACTTAGATTAGTATTATCTTTTTGTATTTATCTACTCTACCATCATTAACTATATATATACCATGTAATACTCATGTATCAATTATCTAAGAGAGAATAATAAAATTATTGTGTTCTATTACATTTATTATATCAATTCTTATACCAGTAAGTTTGCATGGCAACTATTGGCATGACTAATCCTCCATTTGAAGTAAACACCAACAATCTGGTGTTAGATCTCTTCACACTTCCTGTAACTGAATTTGAGATAGGGGAGAGAGGAAATAAAGCAAAAAAAAGAAAGAAAAGAAAAGTTTTCTTTTAATCATAAAAGTAGAAATGGTTGAAAACTAAAACAATGTACATTAAAAAACTTTCATTGATTATTTTATTAATCCTTCATCATCTTTTATTTCACCTTCCTTTTTTTTTTGTCTTTTGCGCTTTTTTTACCTAAATATATGTTAGGAAAAATAATAATGTTTTTATCGATATTGTGCGAGTATCTTTACACGTAAATCAAACACAAGTGTTAATTTATGTCAAATCACTAGATTATGATCTATTTCACCCTACCGCCATGTAAGGAGTTAAACCTAGAGTTTATAGGCAATTAGAATAGTCCTTGACTACTTTATTGAAGGAAACAAATATAAGTTGCACTAGTACAAAAATGATCTTTGAACACAGTTGAGAATAATATAAGGGACACGGTGACAGCAAAACACGTGACAATTATTTTTTTTAGGGTAATGGTCACAGGAATAGATAGTCAAGTTTAGGTACGGTGATTCATCGAGACTAATATCGATATGTAATTTTTTGGTCACAGTAGTTTGTAATTTACGTGACTATTTTTATTTATGAATTTAGATACGGTTTGCTCACCGTGATTATTGAATTATTGTCATAAAAAAAATTTGTGTCGTGACTAATTTTGTATTTTTTGAGACATGATATTCTATGTTCATGTGATCAATGTGAGTTCATAATTTAGACACGGTAATATACCCGTATCTAAATTTGTTTATAGCCCAATATTTAAATAGGAATTAGGGCACCTGTGTCTATTTCAAAATATTTATGAAGTAAATTCGCGTGCCTGATTTTGTGCCTACTTAATACAACCTATTTTTTACCAACTTAATTTTGTATACGATTACTCCGAGAGCTCCTTAGCTACACGTTTCCTCATTCGGAGAAAACTCCATCGTGTTCGTTGGAATCGAAACTCGGAGACTGTTATCGAGCTGCGAGAGGCGGTGCAGAGGACTGCAGAGAGGTCTTTGGTGGGATTGCCGTTGGAGGGGTTCGATTATGAATCGATATTGGGCCAGTGATGTGAGATGCCGATTGGGTAAGTGCAAACCCCAGAATGCCCCTCCAGGTGGATTTGACGGCAGCTGAGGACGTGTTTAAGGGGGACGTGAAGGATGCGGAGACCTACCCGGTGATCCAGATGGAGCGGTGTCGTAAACCTATTATCGGAGCAATTAACGGCTTTGCCGTCGCGGCGGGGTTCGAGATTGCGCTAGCTTGTGATGCTTTAGTAGCTTCGAAAACTGTCAAGTTTATGGATACTCATGCCAGGTATAATTTTAGCTCATCTTTTGTTACTGCTATTAATTCTTGTGGTATTTATTTGCAATATCCTCAGCTCAATGCTATGTTCAAATTGGTTGCATATCCCTAGCTCAATGCTCTGTTCAAATTGGTTTTATTTTATGCTATTCTGCAGTGAACTAGTCATTTTTAGTTAAAAAGGTTTAATTTTTAGTGTTTGTACGCTTATTTGGCTAACAATTTGTTTGATACGGTTATTTATGTGTTCTGTACATTAAGTTGTGAATAACAAATACAGTACAAGTTCATAGGCTTATGAAATTAATTTATATGCAGAAATGGACATGTTTTCTTGAGGGATAGAAGCGACGTGTTTACTGATTTGGAACAATTGGTATCCATTTCTCTTTATGAATATAGCATATTTATATCTTATCATATATGTCTCCAACAGTTGGTAAATACGAGTTGAGAAGCTAGGAGTTTACCATATCATTTCATCTCTACAAGGATGAAAAATATTCATTTACATCTAAGAAACTAAATAATTTAGCAAATGGTAAACCTTATATTAGGAGGTTATGGGCTATATTTTGAAACATTGGCCATTGCCCTCCTTCCACAGAAGCTGAATACAGGGCAATATAGGGCAATGGCCAACATCTGCTGTGAAGTAACTTGATTATTTTATTAATCCTTCATCATATTTTATGTCACCTTCCCTTTTTTTTTTGTCTTTTGCGCTTTTTTTTTACCTAAATATATGTTAGGAAAAATAATAATGTTTTTATCGATTTTGTGTGAGTATCTTTACATGCAAGTCAAATACAAGTGTTAATTTATGTCAAATCACTAGATTATGATCTATTTCACCCTACCGCCATGTAAGGAGTTAAACCTACAGTGTATAGGCAATTAGAATAGTCCTTGACTACTTTATTGAAGGAAACAAATGTAATTGTACTATCTTAATAGTAGTTATTAAAAAGAAATGAAAACTGTACTTATAAGTAATATCCTTGAATATTCTTATTAGCATCACATTATTAGAATTTAGATTAAATGTCTAAAGATTGGTCCAGCCCAATCAATTTAGTGAAGCTCAAAAAACAAAGGGTCTAAGAATCCTATAAAGGCTGAGCTGATGCAGTCTTATTTGGGAACTCTTATATGTATATTAAACTCTGCTTTAAATTAAAGTAAAATCTTTAGGCAAATCAAGACATTAGACACTAGGGTTAGACGTTAAAGCACCTGATTTTATTTCAACCTAGATATGTGGAATCGTCTTAATGCCATATGTGTTGAGATCGTTCGGGATACATGGTCCAAATCAGATCATAAAATAAAAATTATAAAGATTCTAATCGTGGGCGTAGTTGATTCATTTTTCAATTAAAGGTTTCTACAAACTCCCAACGCTCATCTGAACTAATTGTGCTGCCAAAAAGTCATCAATTGGAAGCGCGCAAGATGGTGATGAATTGCTATTGCTCTAAACTTTCCACTAGCAACTTATTGCAATGTGCCCATGTAAGTTATTATAAATTAAATGGAAAGCTAAAAGCTTCTTGTACAATTTAAATGTCAAGATTGTAGAATTTCTACATACCATTCATCCTAAAAACAAAAAAAAATCAAAATGTATGTAGATGAAATAGATTAAGCTCAAAAGAAGTATGTTATATGCAAATTCTAATCAGGAAAAGAGAGGTATTTTAATTTCTACATACTATTCATCCTAAAAACAAAAAAAAAAAAGAAAAGAAAAAGAAAAAAATCAAAATGTATGTAGATGAAAAATAGATCAAGCTCAGAAGAAGTATGTTATATGCAAATTCAATTCAGGAAAAGAGAGGTATTTTATAATACCTCAAATATTTGATCATCATATCACCACCAGCTGGTTTGTACCCTTGACCTGTTGAATTACAAATTTAATTGCAAACCACCAGGACTCAGGGTAGCCGGTAATATTTTTATACAGAGAATGATTATTTAAAGAATCCCCAAATGAAAATATTATGTTTTAGTATACTACCAATATCTCATCTTACATTCTCTAAATCAGTTTATATGATGATATTGGAGACAGAAAGAAAAATAAGATTACCCACTTTTTATCAATAATATATGTAACATCATAGTCACACATTGAAAAATATGGAAAAAATTTGTCTATATATAAAATATTAAGTTACTAACAATAGTACTTTCAGTCATGACCTTTTGGGTGAGTCTGTGGTGTGCTAAGATGATTCAAGAACATACTATTGTGCCAATGGTTTAAGAACTTATTTGAATGAATTTGAGACCTAAGATTTGTTCCGGACTCGAGATTTAACCCAAGCTGTTGCAATATATTTTGATCCTTATATAACTATTTAGTTTACATGATAATGATATAAGTTTCAAAAATTTTATATCTCAAATAATGTGTTCTTGTTAAATTGATTAGGTACATTTCTTGTGATTGTCTATTCTATACAATACCTATGAGTTGTTGTCTTCATTTATTATTATTATTATTTTGGTTTTATTGTTATAATATTTAATGTCGCATCATTTAAGATTTATTTAAAATTAAAAATTTAAAACTCTTAACATCACCCTTAGTCTACTTTTACAAATAGGCCTCCTTTTATTATTGATTCAATCACTCTTTTATAAGAAAAAATGTAGACATTATATCAGTACTTTTACAAAAGGAACTTCTTATTTTGAGACAAATATGAACAAAATGAGACTCAAATTTTAATGAGTCAAGATGTTCATCAAGGGTTTGTTGATTGGGTTTAGACAATGAGTCAACTAGTTATAGAAATAGGGTAACCACTAAGCTGTCTTCTTAACTCAGATTCAACAAGTTAGCGTAGATATTACCTCCGTTCCATAATAAGTATTTTTTTAACTTAAATCACACATATCAATACACAAGCTAAAATGACAAAAATACCCCTAATATACTTTCTTTGTTTTGTTTGAGACTTTTTTTATTGTATTTTGGTCTCTCTTTCTCTTTCTTCAACCTTTCAACTTCCCAATAAATACGCAATAAATACCATTGGTTGCATAAGGGCACATATAGGAAAATATTGTAAAAATTGTATTGGAATTCTAACACATCACTTATTTTGGGGAAAAATGTTAAGCCTAAAAAATCACTTATTGTGGGACGGAGGTAGTATTTAAATATTAAAGTTGTAATTTACTTTTATTATAATTTCACAAATTTATAATTTTTACTTAAATTTGATGGAAACTAATATTAAGAAGGCACTATTTATTTATTTTCCAAATTTTATTTCATTTATTAGTGATTCTTGTAAAGTCTTTAAGTTTGCATAGCAGCTGCAGCTGCAGCCTCTTAACTTGTGCTTATTATTGTATTTTTGGCAAACAGGTGAATTTTATTTTGAAGGTCATATTAGGTCAGTTCATTTTACCACGAAATACTACTACCTCCATTCCATAGTAATAGTCGTTTTGCTTTACGCACATGAATTAAAAAAATCATTTAATACTATCATTTAAAAATTAAAATTTGTATGAAATTTCATCACCACCCCTTTATGAGAAGTTGAAAATTATTAATAAAAGGGAGAAAATTTCTTGGGACAATAAGAGAAGTTAGGAGTGATATAGGAACATAAATAATTTATATATTATCCTAGAAAGTTGTAAACGACAAATAAATTAGAACAAAATTTTTCTTCTAAAAAGTCAATTATTATGGAATGGAGATAGTAACAATTAATCCAGTTGTTTGAACTATATAAACTAATCTAACCCAAGTGGCATGTGAAAACGGACTGCCTGGCCCTGGCCTAGTCTAGGCCTGACAGGCTTTAATCATTAACCAGGCCTCAGGCCGAAATAAAAGAAGGTCAGGCCAGGCCGGATAATCAAGAGAAAAATGGGGATTGACAAAGCCTGCAGCCCGGGCCGGACGGGGCCCAATCTTTAGACTTGTATACCATCATTTATCAAATTATCATATATCTCTTCTCTATTTATAAGACAGAGGTAGGACTTCTATTCCTTGCTTTAGATGATGATGTGGGACTTTGAACTACATACCATGTCCAAATAGTTTATGTTTAGATCCTTCCACATATCTTTACATCTTTACATCTTTACTTCAATTTAGGAATAGAAGAACTATTGCTCATTTTCTGCCAACATAGGCAACAAAAATTAATGAAGATATTAAATAAGACATACTAGAGGTGAGTAACAATGCTAATGCAATAACTTCAACTGAGTTGAAAACTATAAACTGATAGAATTTTTCTAATTACAGCCAATCCAATAATATTGTTATGAGAAAAAACTATATCAGATTTAGCAAAAAAAAAAACAATAGCAGGTAATTACAAAACAACAATAAAAATACCCATTTCACCAAATGCATCAATTTGCTTAATAGAGCACTCCAATTAAGTCGAACTTAAAACCTTGTGTAATGACAGTCCCTATTAAGACATTGAAAAAGATAAATACTAAAACCCAACTCACCTGCAAAACCTTCAACATCTTTAGCCCTCAACTTCAAAAGAGGAAGATTTGAAATACCCATAAAGAGAATCACCCTTCTCTTGCAGACAACACTAGTGTCATTTGGGTCTCCATTTTGCATACAAGCCATGACTTGGCCTGGTCTTCCACTCCTTGTCTGCATTTCTCTAGAAAAAATTCAAGAATTTAGATTCAGAAGAACAGGGCTGAGCAAATCTAACAATCCAGTACTGTGACGCCCCTAAATTTAGACCGCTCGCGTCTCGAATTCGGTGCATCACGATCTATATTCTAATAACATACTAACATCTCATGCAACAGAATAATAGAATAGTTTATATTTATTTAATATAAATATTCGGGTCTACTTGCTCCCTCTCATTGTTAACCGACTCTTCTGGTGCAGCTAGTCTACGTCTGGGTGTCATTATCTACATCCCAAAATTTCATTTTTATTATCTAATTATATTACTTAAACATTTCTCAAATACAAAAGGAATAAAATTTTATAACACGTTTATGAAATAAGATCATTTATATTCATATGCCAAAGCATTACATTAATATGATCATCCCTAGCATACTTCTATAAATGTCAACATCTATCCCCTAATATCACAAAAGATGGAGAAAAACACTATCATACTACCCCTCTAACATAAGCCTACTCGGGGTTTACATAACTATCCCATATCTTATACAAAAGATTAGGATTACATCACGATATATACATCATATAAAAGTAACTGCTACTACTACTACTACTAGACTAATGGGTCTCATACCAACATTCCACGCTCCACGGCGCTCTTGTACTCAACCTGTAATATGTATGCCATCAAATCCCTACTCATGATATGTCGGGTCTGCCCTTGCTCCGCCGGATAGTGATATACACCATCAATCACTCTCTCTATGGCTGAACGAAAAACATAACCCATCTTGTTCATCTTCCTCTTCTAACACCTTTATCCTCTAAATCTTCTGCCCTATCATTAGCTCCTTCCCACTTCTCCTTGAAATGGATCATCTCCATCACTTCCAGCTTGAGCTGAGTACGGAGAGCGTCCTTCTCCGCCTTCTCGCTCAACTCTCTCTGCTCAACCTCTTCTAGTTTTCCTGCCAAGTCCACATTCCTTCGAAGTCGTTATGTCAAATTGCTGATTTAACTGCTATGGTTAGACAAATAGTTGTAGGACATTTGTAAGCAGCAGATAGGCTACCAATGCAACTTGTCTTTTCAAATAGGCATCACAGTTTTAAGCAGGCTCAACCTCAGTACCAAACACATAACCATGCAATACTTGCCTATTTTGGAACATCTATGGAGGACATGTTCAAAGCATTCATGAGCCAAAACAACAGTTCATGAATTATACACAACAGTTCCAACAAGAGACAAGAACTTCTGTTCAAGATCTGAGAAATCAAGTAGGTCAGCTTCATAGTAAGAAGGTTATCTTCTCAAACTGTTGAGAATTTAAGTGAAATTACTTTGAGAAGTGGTGCAGTGGTATGGCAACAAGAAGAGTTAGTGCTTACTTTAAGAACATGCATCAATGCTATATGTGAAAATGAAGTGTCCAAAGCCAACATGGAATTTGATGATGTGGACCAAGAGGTAGAGGTGAATGAACTGATAATTTATGCAGATTTTTACAAAGATGATATATATGGTAATCTCCATCTGTGCAAACAATAATAACACTGAATGATAAACACCACGAGACCTTAACCATGGAATTGGATGATGCAAAGGTTCAGTTCAACATATATGAGGCTAAGAGGTATCTTGTTAATGTTAATTCTATTTTTGCTATTAATGTTATTGACTATTCAGTGCAGAAATCTTTTGATCAAATACAAATACAAAAGGAGGATTTGAGGGCTATAGTTTTCAATGGCTTGGAGATAGAGGAAGATGCATGAATAGAGCAGAATCAAGATCTAAAGGATGCTCCTAATTTAAAATTGAAACTGTTATCAGTCCACTTGAAGTACACAAGTTCAATTACATAAAAATGAGAAGATTGAGGTCAGACCAATGATAATAAACAATGACAGCTGCTTGGGAGACAACCCAAGATCTCAGATTTGATTTTCTATCCCTTTTACTTTTACTTTTTAGTTGCATTTTATTTAGTTACTTCATCTTTGCATTATTGTCTTACATTGGGGACAAAGTAAGGTTTGAGTGTGGAGGGGGGGGGGGGGGGGGGAGGTTTAGGTTTAGGTAGGTTATGCTAGTTTAATTATCCAATCTAATCTAAGTCTATGGAAAAATTGAACAAAAAAGAAAATTTTTGGCTGTGGTTCTATGATTCTATTTGGCCTAATTTTTAAAGGTTAAGATCATATATTGAGAATTGATGTTAAATTTCAGAGCCTGTTAGTTGCCTAGTTGGTTGATGAATGATGAAAACTAATTCATAATCCATAGTAACTTATTTGAATTGAATTAGTGTTGCATAAGTACTTGAATATGAGAAACATACTTATTTGACTGAGTTATCTGTGGAGTTGTCTATGTGCATTAATTACATGATTTGGAATTATTTAACTGTTATCTCACTTTGCAGAACCATATGAGGAGAATAATGAAATGTTTTTAGTATATAAATAACTGCTACAATGTCCATTGTACGAAATAACTGGGTATCTAAGCCTTAGGAAGCATAGATATTCACGCTGAAAAATATAATGGATAACAGCAGCTTGACTAGTCTAAATTTCTACCCTTTGTTACTTGAGTTAGTAATCCCTTAGGGGTGTCTCTACACCTAGTGCCCTAAAGTCAACTGGTTTGGGAGTCATTGATCTAAAGCTCGTTACATGGGGCAAATCTGAAAAGCCTAAGGAAATAAGACATTGCACAAGTCAAGAAGAGAAAAAAGTGAGATGGAACATAAAATGCACTCGCTTGGAAACAAATTAGAATTTAAGGGTTCTTGTGAAAAGGAAAAATTGAAAAGCAAAGAAAATATGTTTTGAGTCATGAGTCAGTTGTGCACAGTTGATATTCCATGATTATTATGCTGGGTATTCATGTTGATCATATGAAGGGTACTTAAGTGAATGCAATTTAATTTTAGGATGTTTAGTGGTGAATGACAATGTTGTTATTGTGAATTCATTGATAAAGTGTTGATCAGATTTCCATCGATTAGTATTGATATTCATTGATTAGTATTGATATTCATGGTTAGTATTTGAATTGAAGTCTTTGAAAGTTTGGTTGAATAGAATTCCAAAATCTTTAATATAACCTTTGTTTTGATTTACAGGAGGACGCGTGAAGACCAAGTGTGGGGGAATTTGATAAGTGCATAATATTCTATAAGTTTGATTCCTTAATGTTTATTTTTATTACATGTTTTATGTGTTTATGAGCTTATTAAGTGATTTATTGATTTCAGGAAGAATTTGAGCTGAAAAGAAAAAATATTGCTAAGAGGAGCAATAATGGGAAGATTCAACCTCTAGAGATTCAACTGAGTTTTGGACTGTGTTAGAGTTTCAGAATGAGAAAATAGTCTTCTTGAAGTTTGTAGAGGACGTATCAAGCTTTTTAGAAAGTTATGATTTGCAAAAATTCGAGTTCGTTTGGGTCGCCAAATATTGTTTCAAATACATACTTATTGAATTGGGATTCATGTCTGGACTAGTAAGCTTAAAAAAGCCATAACTTTTGATTTGGGAAGAGTTACGGGACGTGCCACCTCTCAAATCAAAGCTCTCGAAAAAATATACAAATTCAGGGTGGTTAAAGTTGCGGTTCTTAAGCTTGGAAGCCGCGTCGCTCAACCCAAAGCCGCGACTCTTCAGTTCAAAGTCGCGGCGCGCTAATTTCTTTCCACGTTCACGATTTTTGAGCCCAAACGCATTTTTGGAAGATTCTGAAGCCATTTTGCATGGGATACCAACTAAGAAACCCCCAAAATAGGTTCACACAACTAATTTTGAGTCGCCAGATACATACTACAGAATTTAAATACAAACTTCCTATTTACAACTATTAAAATGTCATGCAAAATACGATAACACATAAGCTGTGAGTTTCAATACAAATATTGTACTGAATATAATAAGAAAATATCCACACTAAACTAAGTTCTCATTACAATAATTGCCACACTATTTTACAGGATAGTGAGGACTACTATAATAACTATCTTAGATCATTATTCTACTCCCCGACTAGTCCCAGCGACACTCTCATTTTCAAAAAAAACGATGGAATAAAAAGAAAAAGGCTGAGCTCAACTAGCTCATTAAAGAATATCATGACTAAGATAATGAAGGATAAATTATCTTTAGTCTTCAACAATGATAAATCAGATAAAATATAATGGACAATAAGTTTTAGATCAATAACTGAAGCGAAACAAACAAGCATGATGTCTACTATTTTCTATGATTTAAAAGTTCATCATCAATATTTTATCAATCAACAATTTATCTTTGCACTACGGGCCAAAGATATTTGTTTGTATCACAAATGGTCATGATCATGTCAAACACCTGTCCATCTTTGCACTATGGGCCAAAGATATTCATCAATCAACAGTTCATCTTTGCACTACGGGCCAAAAATATTCATTTGTATCACCAATCAACAGTTTAACTTTGCACAACGGGCCAAAGATATTCATTTGTAACATCAATCAATAGTTCATCTTTGCACGACGGGCCAAAGAGAACTTTCACCATAATTTAAGTCTGAGGATTATGGCAATGATATAAAGAATGAATCAAGTGAGATCAAAGAAAAATATTAGAGATTTGTAATTTAATTTATCCAAGTTTAAGAATGTCCAAATTATCAACATGATAACCAAAACATGGATTCAAAATCAAAAATGAATACGAAGGGTTATTCACCAGGCATACGGTAATCTGCGTAGACAGATTATTCCAACAGATTAATAAGGAATAGAATGACAACCCTTATGAGTATGAAGTAATATCACGTATGAATATGAAAGCAAATGATATTACATACGAGTATGCAATAAATGATATCACTTACCTTAGTAGGAGATTGGATACTACAATAGCGTAGTAGCAGAATACTCTACTTCTTTCTCTCTTATTCTCTCTATAGTTTCTCTCTATAGCTTTAGTGAATTGGTGAGAAAGAAGAAAGAAATGAACTTTTATTTATAGGCTTGACAGAGTAAGGGTAAAGTAGTCTTTTTATTATAATATATTGTATCATCGCTTGCCTTATTATTCCTATGACATCATCGCTTACCTCACCGTCCCCATGACATCATTGCTTACATCATTGTCTCTACTGACATCATTGCTTGCATCATCGACCCTATTCCATTTTCTATATTATTCTCTTAATATAATAGATATTATAGACTGGCAATTCTAGCAACCAGATTGTTCCCAAGAAAGAGGGGGCTTTTCTATAAGGATTTCTCCTTATTGGCACGCAATTAAATAAACTAATCCCTTTCCTCGACAAAACTTTATAGACATTGCCAATAATGCTAACTAATAATATGAGTTATTATGTAGTGACAATTATTAATTTAATAATATGAAACACTATGCAACTGTCCCTGTAGCAATTATTGAACCACTAATATTAAATATTATGCAATAACTACTGTGATAATTATTATATAAAACACCGTGTGACTACTACTGTAGCAATTATTGAATCAATAATTAGAAATACTCTATAATACCGTGTGCTACTATGGAATAGCATGTGATACTGTTATTTTATTACTGGGTATTTTAACAGTTAACGATAAAATTTTTGCCGTTATTTTATAAAAAAGTTAATTTTGTCGCTTTTCATATCCGACTATTATTTTGTTGTGTGGCCCACCAATGATTGGTTATTTTGGTACTGCCGTCGTACTTTACCGAATATAATATTCCCCGATAGAAGGAATATTCTCCGACAAAACGAATATTCTCCAACAAAATGAATATTTTTCGACACGCTATTTATTTTCTATAATTTGCATATATAACCCATAACTTCATCTTCATATCAAATTAACACCTTATTATTTAAAATAATATATAAAGATAATTAAATCTTTATTCATAAAAAGTTGGGATCTTATAACCTCCACTCCTTATAAAATTTCGTCCTCGAAATTGATGTACGTACCTGATATTAATTTATCTTTGATCTCACTCCTTATAAAAAGTTGGGATCTTATAACCTCCACTCCTTATAAAGAATGAATCAAGTGAGGATACGTTGCTCTCATTTCAGATTCTAACTCCCAGGTCATTTCCTCAATATCATGGTTTCTCTATAAAACTTTGACTTGATGTATAACATTGGAGCGTAGTATCTGTTCCTTCTTATCGAAGATCTTGACAGGTAACTCCTTATACGTTAAATCTTCTGCTATCTCGTCTGGTTCTAATTCAATAATGTGGTTTGGGTCTTACACATATTTACGTAGCATAGATATGTGGAAAACGTTATGAATACGAGACATGTTTGGCGGTAAGGCGAGTCTATAGGTCATAGTTCCTACTCTGTCAAGGATTTAAAATGGACAAATAAATTGGAGCTTTCCTCTATTTCCAAATCCTGTAACCCTTTTTCATGGAGCAACACATAATAATACATGGTCTCCAATATTGAATTCTACATCCCTTCGATGAAGATCAGCATAACTCTTTTGTCGATCTTGTGCAGCTTGTATACGTTGTCGGATCATTCGAATCTTTTTCATAGTCATGCGTACTAACTCTGGTCCCAAAAATGTTGCTTCACCTACCTTGTCCCAATATACTGGAGAACGACACTTTTTTCCATACAACGCCTCGAATGGAGGCCTATACTTGCTTAATAACTGTTGTTGTAGGAGAATTCCACCAATGGCAAGTACTTGTCCCAAATTCCATTGAAATCTAGTACGCAGAGTCTCAATAGATCTTCAAGAGTTTGAATAGTCATTTCCGATTGCCCGTCCGTCTGGGGATGATATGCAGAACTGAATTGTAAATCAGTGCCCATAGCTTTTTGCAAGCTGACCCAAAATTGTGAAGTGAATCTAGGATCTCGATCAGAAACTATGGATACTGGCATACCATGTAGTCTTACAATCTCATTTATGTACATACGAGCAAAACGTTCGAGTGAATAGTTTTCTTGTATGGGTAGGAAATGAGCAGACTTGGTCAATCTATCTATAATGACCCAAATTGCGTCTAAGCCTTGAGAAACCTTGGGAAGACCTGTCACGAAATCCATGTTGATGTGTTCCCGCTTCCATTTTGGAATCTCAAGTGGTTGCAATGGACCCTTTGGCACTTGATGCTCCGCCTTGACACGTTGATAAGTTAGACACCTTGAGACGAATTCTGCGATCTCTCTCTTCATATTGCTCCACCAAAATGTATGTCGAAGATCACGATACATTTTGGTACTTCCAGGGTAGATTGCAAATGGTGTGTTGTGTGCCTCTATCATGATTTTATACTTTAAATCAGTGGCGTTAGGAACACAAAGTCTAGAGTTGACTCGAAGTATTCATTCTTCATCGATTCTTGCTTCTGGAATAGCACCTTCCAGTATTTTCTTCTTCATATTCACCAGCTCCGAGTCTGTAACTTGAGCAGCTTTAACTTTATCGATTAAAGTCGGTTCCACTCGTATATTTGCCATCTTCACGTGGGTCCCTGTAGTCTTTAACTTTATCTCCATCCTTTGTAAGTCATAAAAAATGGACCTTTGTGTTGACAATATCGCACTTGTACCCACATATGATCTTCTACTCAACGCATCAGCTACCACATTCGCTTTTCTAGGATGGTATTGGATGGTATGGTCGTAATCCTTCAACAGTTGAAGCCAACTTCGTTGTCGCATGTTGAGTTTCTTTTTGGGTGAAGAAATATTTAAGGCTTTTATGATCTGTATAGATCTCCAATTTCTCCCCATACAGGTAGTGTCTCCAAATCTTTAGTGCAAAAACGACTACTGCCAACTCTAGATCATGAGTAGGATAATTCTTCTCATATTCTTTGAGTTGTCGAGAGGCATAGGCTATAGATTTCCCATGTTGCATGAGAAAACAATCTAGACCTCTGCCTGAAGCATCGCTATACATGACAAATCCCTCTGAACCTAATGGTATTGTTAGAACAGGTGCTGAAATGAGTCTCTTCTTGAGTTCTTAGAAGCACTTCTCACATTCCTCGCTCCATCCGAATTTTGTATCTTTTTGAGTCAGCTGAGTTAATGGAGTGGTGATTCGAGAAAATCCTTCCATGAATCTCCGATAATAACCAGCTAGGTCCAGAAAGCTACGTACTTCGATTACTGACTTAGGTTGCTCCCAACTTTGTATTGCTTCAATATTCGTTGGGTTAACTGATATTCCATGTTTCGATATCACGTGCCCAAGGAATGCTACTTCCTCAAGCCAGAACTCACATTTCTTCAACTTGACATATAGCTTGTTTTCACGAAGCTTTTGGAGTATCAGCCTCAAGTGTTGCTAATGATTTTCATGACTTTTGGAGTAAATGAGGATGTCATCAATAAAAACAACCACAAAATGATCCAAATATTCCTTCAATATTCGGTTCATCATATCCATGAAGGCAGCAGGAGCATTAGTCAATTCAAAAGATATGACTAAGAATTCATAATGCCCGTATCGAGAATTCATCAGTTTTAATCTTTAATTGATGATATCCAAAATGAAGACCAATCTTTGAGAAGAATTTAGCACCTTGCAACTGGTCAAACAAGTCATCAATGCGAGGTAACGGGTATCTATTTTTGATGGTGGCATGGTTTAACTCTCGATAGTCAATACAAAATCGCATACTCCCGTCTTTCTTCTTTACGAATAAAACAGGAGCACCCCAAAGAGATGTACTAGGACGTATGAAGCCGATGTCTAACAACTCCTGTAGTTGAACTTTTAACTCCTAGAGTTCAATAGGAGCCATTCGATATGAGGTTTTGGAAATAGGTTTTGTACTGGGTTCAAAGTAAAAAAAATATTCAATTTCATGTTCTGGGGGTAAGAAAAGAAGTTTTTCAGGAAATACATCCGAAAATTTATTAACAACAGAAATATCATTCAAATTTGAAGCATTCTTATTTAAATCGGTGACATGGGCTTCAAAAACTTGACATTCGTTTTTCAATAAACGAATGGCTTTATAGCTGGTGACGACAGTGATTGGTTTGGTTATTTGAATTCGCATAACAGGTTGATTAGGATAATGAAAACTAATGACCTTACGAAAGAAATCAATTTTAGCATGATAGGTAGTTAATCAATCGATTCTTAAAATCACATCAAATTCAAGTATTTTCAAAGAGATGAGATCAACAGGTAATGTGAGGGTGCCAATTTGAATCAAACAAGATTTATAAACTGTGGATATAATGAAGGTTTCTCGTAACGGAGTTTCAACAGATAAGTCAAAGTCTAATTTCTCAGGGTTCAAGTTCAAACGTTGAGCACAAGTAGGTGAAATAAAAGAGTGGGTAGAACCGGTATCTAATAAGGTATAGACTTCGCAAGAGTTTATGATTAGCTTACTCGTGATAACTTTGTTCGGATTCCTTGCTTTTTGGGAAGTCATGACAAAAGCTCTCCCCTGAACCATCGACTTTGACTTGTCTGGAACAGCCTTTGGTGTCACTAACACAACTGGACTTGACTTTGCTATAAGGCACATTCGAGCTATGTGACCTTCCTTTTCGTAATTGTAACACACTTTGGGTTGCTGCGTACAATTTGGACTGATGTGTCCCTCCTGTCCGCATTTGTAATATACGGTCGGTGATCGTTCACCTCCCCTAGAAACTAGTGTTGGTACTGGAGCTGATGTCGACGTCTTTCCGTTGTCATTATTGAATATCCTCTTTTTAAAGTTATTTCCACTTGATTCACTTTTTCTATTATATTGGCCAGGATTACAACCGAAGTGGTTACCATTTCTGGCATGATAATTTCCTCCACGCTGGTTATCATTGTTTCGATTACTGTTGCCACTGGTACAACTATTATCGTGCTGTCGGTTGTTGTCATGTGGTTGCAATGATTCCTTCTCTCGTTCCACCAACTAAGCCCTGTCCACTATATTTGAATATAAACGCAATTTATGAGAGATAAGATGCTGACGAATTTCAAATTTTAAACCTCGTAAGAACATCCGTATCATGCATTCTTCATTATCTACCAAGTGGGGCACAAATCCGAGCAACTCAGCAAATTTGGCTTCGTACTGTGAAACCGTCATATTATTCTATTCTAACTTAATAAATTCAACTTCTTTCATATGACGAATGCTCTCCGAAAAATACTTGTCATTAAACAACTCTTAAAACTTTGCCCAAGACATTTCGAGTGCTGAGTGATGTGTGCGCTTCATTGATTCCCACCAGTGGTCTGCCTTTCCTCGAAATATAAAGTTGGCGAATGGAGCTTTTTGATCATCAGCGCAACGCAATACATCAAATATCTTCGTCATTTTTTTGAGCCACGTCTCCGCCTTAAGTTGGTCCAGCTTTCAGAGAAATTCAGGTGGTCCCAACTCCTTGAATTGATTAGCAGTGACCATTCGTGCGTTACCCGCATTTCTACCGGTATTATGAGCAGGAGTCTCTCTCGCCTGGTTCTGCAAGAATTGCATAAAGTTTCTAAAAAAATCATCATTCCTCATATTGTTACCAGCATGATTTACTGAGTTTGCATCAACATTATTTGTAGCCTCCTGATTCTCAATATTATTTGCAGCTTCTTGATTCTCATCAACACTTGTCTCATAGACCACCACTTGATTTTCAGATGTCATTCTGAAATATGACCACAAAACAAAGGTTACTTAAAGAAATTGGCATGTCACATATTATCCTTATACCTCGACTGACTCATTAAATAACGAACAAGCTTAGGTACACACTAGCGAAAGATTTTACTCGTCTCTCCCGTCCTAGTTCTAATCCCAGATCTGTAATACCCGAGAATTTTATAAATAATTTTAGAATTTAAAATAAAGATATTTGCAATTATTTGTGTTCAAGTATATATATATATATGTATGCCATGCGATTAATAATTTTATATAAATTAAATCGAGTATGAAATGATTAAGAAGTATATTGATAATGATAATATGCTTAATTAAGCTTAAGTGTTTAGCCTTATGTGGCATAATTAATTTCTTAATGGAATTAATTAAATGAGAATTTAATAATGTATTGGACCTATATTTATACTAAGCCCAATATAAATGAGTTACAAGTGTTAGTATATGTGGCCAAGTAATATAACTGGGAGTCCAATAGTTATGAAGTGGTAGCCCAATAAAGTTATTATACTAGTATATGTGTTTAGCCCAAATTTAACTTAGGACTAGTCCAATGTGTAATATATGGATGGTAGGTATATGTATTTATATACATGTACATGTAAGTATATATGTGGGAGTATGTATATAAGTATATGTACGTATATATGTGTATAGAGACATGTATGTTAGCTTAGTGTATGCAAAGTGGGATAATAAAAATATGACATAGGGGTAGTGCACCCCTCCCAACCGAACCTTCCCATGGCTTAAGAATGCTGATTTTTGTGCCTTAGAAAAACTAACAAGTAAGACCCATGTGGGGGCAATGATGGTGTAACCCAATATGGCTAGTAGTACTATGAATAGTGTTGGTTGGTAGAAACTTTTCTCCAACTCCACTTTTACCTTTGGGTAATGACCAATGTTTGGACAAAGGTTTTTCTATAAATACAGGCCTTTATTCATCTTATAAGGATTTCTAGAATCATTTACTCTACTTTAGAAAGGAATTTAGTGAGTTGAGAGATATGAGAACCCAAGAGGAACTCTTGCAGTTCGGAGGGCAGAGGAGAGAGGAAGGAAGGGACCAGCCAGTAGCTACCCAGTGTTTTGTCAGTATAAGGAAGACGTCAAGAGGTACACATCCCTTTGACCTATATTAATTTAACCTTCTGCAAGTCAGTTATTGAGTAATATGCATGCTAGTAAAAATTGTTATTTAAACAACATAATCCGAACAAAAAGGAAAGAACAACATATCATACTAAGATGAATTTAAAAACAATATCAGCAGTAAAAGAGGAACATGATACTCTATGCTAATGAATAATACAGACCATGAAGGATAATAGTGAAATTTTGTTCGGACTCTTATATAAATAAGGAAAGGTGTTAATTGGATTTAATGTGGTGATGCTATACCAAAATCATTCAAATACCCATACACCTATTAATCTGCATGTATCAATAATTAAATTGGAGACCAGTTCAACCCATTGAGTCCTGTAATATTATGCCTTAGTCTCCGATTGTAGTAGTGGTAACCAACAATGGTAAACTTACCTCACGATCGTAGAGTGACTCTACAAATCGTGGAGTCCAAGACCAGACCAAGACCTTAGGATGGTTTTGAAAATAGTAGACTGACTCTACAGGTCGTGGAGTCCAACACCAGACCAATATATTTGGTTGGATTTGGAAGTCTTAGACTGAAACCCACGATCATAGACTTACTCACAGATCGTGGAGTAGACCAGGCTGACCATAGACTGAGCCATAGATGGAACACCACGATCGTAGTGTGGTCTCACTTTAATCATGGGACTCACAAATCACGGAGTGGACCCGAAGGTGATCTCGCATAGATTGAAGAGTGAACCCAAAGGTGATCTCGCACAGATCGTGGAGTGAACCCGAAGGTGATCTCGCATTAATCGTGGAGTGAACCCAAAGGTGACCTCTCACAGATCGTGGAGTGAACCTGACAGACAGAAAGTGATCTCTCATAAATCATAGATTGCACCTGACCATCAGAAGATGAGTTCTCACAAATCGTGGAGTGTTTGTAAATCGTAGACCACTCCTGTAGAATGATCAAACAATGAAAGTTCCTACTCCAGACTTGTTTAAATACTTACAAAACCTTAATAAGACTATTCCAGTTTGCCAACAATATAATTGTGTGATAATAACAAATTGGGAGAGTTAAAGAAGGTAATGGTGATAGGACCCATCTACTCTCATAATACAGTCAGGTACCGATGGAATATAAGTAACTCAGAAGTATTAAGAGAATAAATTAAAATTGACAAGAGTATTATCTGGTTAATAACAGATAATTACATAAATAATTCAGGTCTAATGGACTGTGATAATTCTGAACAGTAGAGTGTTACAGTTAGGCCTACATCAACTTTTATAACTCAGTAGGGATTAATTATTAGGATGGCTTATGATTAATGTAGGTTATCTGAAGAGCAGAATCATAGAGTTAAATATTAAGTAGCAGTTCAGGCAAGTTCTTAACCCTACTTTTTATCGAGCAAGTTTTCTAACTTCATTTGATTTTGATATTGAATGCAAGTTCTCTAACTTACACAACTTTGGATATTGTGCAAGTACCTAAACTTTATTTCATTTGTGCAAACTTCTAATTATTGTTATACCAATATATATTTGAGCAAATATACTTATTCTATGAAATAACCCTTGTGTTATCCAGACTCTTGAGAAATAGTATTCATACTCTAAAGTTAGTTTGAAGTTAAATCTATATTCTATGAATCATGTTGCAAGCATTAAACTCATATATTGTTCCTAAATACATTATAAAGGTTGTCTAAGCCATTTGTTTCGGCTAGACTAATATCATGTGTTAGAAAGTTATCCAAATCAATTGACTTGGTGCCGACTCTTATAAATCTATAGAGATGAACAACCCTCATTTAAGGGGAAATTATATAACTGTCGGGGAACCGACGTATGCACATACTAGCATGTTTTGAATGTTATGCATAACGTAGGGTACTTTAGGCTGATCATCTAATGTACTTGTTTATATTGGATTTTTAGTATAATACTGTTAATTCTAGTAAGAGTTCTTAGTCTAGAGTGACTGCTCAGTGTTCATTCTTCTTGAACTTCGAAATTATTGAACTTTTAAATATTGTTGATATCTTTCAGTCCATAGCGACACTTATTGAGAACTATTGATACTTTTTGTTATTCTCGAGCTATCATTTACGTTATACCATTGAGATTCGAACTTTATAACTGTTCACCTTTATTACTATATTACTTGCTGAGCAAACTTGTTGCTCATTCTTGGTTTACCTAAAAAATTTCAGTTAAGGCAGAGCAGTGCGGACCCTCTGGCACAAACAAGGGCAAAGGCAAGGCTTCGACGTAGCTTTGTTCTTCTTTAGGATTATTATGAAGTTGTAATAAAACTTATTTTATATTATGTATTAAGTATGTTATGGTTTAAGATATGTTTAAGTTGCGAGACCGTGGGACGCGAATACTTATATTAAATCAATGTAAATTATTCTCTTATTCCGTTGCATGAGATTTTAGTATGTTATCAGTATTAGATCATGATGTACCGAATTCGAGATACGAGTGTCTGAATTTAGGGGAGTGTCAAGATCTCCACCAGAGACCATATCCCTAAGCTCAGATATCAACTGTGACGCCCCTAAAATAGGTCCACACAACCCATTTTGAGTCACCAAATACATACTACAGAATTCAAATACAAATTTCTTATTTTCAACTATTAAAATATTGTGCAAAATACGACAACACATAAGCTGTGAGTTTCAATACAAATATTGTATTAAATATAATAAGAAAATATCCACACTCAACTAAGTCCTCATTACAATTATTGCCACACTATTTTACAGGATAGTGAGGAGTACTATAATAACTATCTCGGATCATTATTCCACTCCCCGACTAGTCCCAGCGACACTCTCATTTTCTGAGAAGAACAATGAAACAAAAAGAAAAGGGTGAGCTTAACTAGCCCAGTAAAGAATTTCATGAATAAGATAATGAAGGATAAATTATCTTTAGTCTTCAACAATGATAAATCAGATAAACTATAATGAACAACAAGTTTTAGATCAACAATTGCAGCGGAACAAATAATCCATTAGAAGAGTCAAGTAGAGCATGATATCTACTATCTTCTATGATTTAAAAGTCCATCATCAATATTTTATCCCTGTAATACTAATCAATACTTATTTCAAATCAATAATTTATCTTTGTACTACGGGCCAAAGATATTTGTTTGTATCACTAATGGTCATGATCATGCCAAACACCTGTCCATCTTTGCACTACGGGCCAAAGATATTCATCAATCAACAGTTCATCTTTGCACTACGGGCCAAAGATATTCATTTGTAACACCAATCAACAGTTTAACTTTGCACAACGGCCAAAGATATTCATTTGTAACACCAATCAACAGTTCATCTTTGCACAACGGGCCAAAGAGAACTTTTACCACAATTTAAGTCTGAGAATTATGATAATGATATAAAGAATGAATCAAGTGAGATTAAGGATAAATATTAGAGATTTGTAATTTAATTTATCTAAGTTGAAGAATGTCCAAATTATCAACATGATAACCAAAACATGGATTCAAAATCAAGAATGATATTTAAGATTCATATTTCAAAGATAATTTGGACAAGGAAAAGAAAATAAATTTCGTCGTGAATAGTATTCTGATATGAATAGTATCCCAGATGAATAATACTCTGGTATGAATAGTACCCTGGATGGATAGTACCCCGACATGAAAATATTAAAATTTTAATAAGAAAGTTCAGACCAATATTCCAGTGAAATGATATTAGATGAAACGCAAACATCAAGAAATTTCTAATCATTTCAGGAATTATAGAAGCAATACTTACTATTGTATAACGTTTAGATTTAGGAATATGAAATAAAATAATATCACTTACATAATATAGAGTATGAAAGAAAATGATCTCTCCTAGGAATGTGAAAAAATATACGAAACTGTAAATGGATTTTCACCCGTCATGCGGTAATCCGCGTAGGCAGATCATTTCCTTAACTGAATAAAGAATGAATACGAAAGGTTATTCACCTGGCATGCGATAATTCGCGTAGACAGATTATTCCCATAAATTAATAAGGAATACAATGACAACCCTTATGAGTATGAAGTATTATCACGTACGAATATGAAAGCAAATGATACTACATACGAGTATGCAATAAATGATATCCATTACCTTAGTAGGAGATTGGATACTGCAATAGTGTAGTAGCAGAATACTCTTCTTTTTTCTCTCTTATTCTCTCTCTATAGTTTCTCTCTCTATAGCTTTAGTGAATTGGTGAGAAAGAAGGAAGAAATGAGCTTTTATTTATAGGCTTGGCATAGTAAGAGTAAAGTAGTCTTTTTACTATAATCTATTATATCATCGCTTGCCTCATTGTTCCTATGACATTATCGTTTACCTCACCGTCCTCATGACATCATTGCTTACATCATTGTCTCTACTGACATCATTGCTTGCATCATTGACCCTATTCCATTTTCTATATTATTCTCTTAATATAACAAATATTATAGACTAGCAATTCCAGCAACCAGATTGTTCCCAGGAAATAGGGGGCTTTCCTATAAGGATTTATCCTTATTGGCGCACAATTAAATAACCTAACCCCTTTCCTCGATAAAACTTTCTAGACATTGCCAATAATATTATCTAATAATATGAGTTATTATGTAGTGACAATTATTGATTTAATAATATGAAACACTATGCAACTGTCCCTGTAGCAATTATTAAACCACTAATATTAAATATTATGCGATAATTACTGTGGCAATTATTAATAATATAAAACACTGTGTGACTACTACTGTAGCAATTATTGAATTAATAATCAGAAATACTGTGTAATACCGTGTACTATTATGGAATAGCGTGCGATACTATTATTTTATTACCGGATATTTTAACAGTTAACGATAAAAATTTTGCTGTTATTCTATAAAAAGGTTATTTTTGTCGCTTTTCATATCCGACTATTATTCTGTTGTGGGGCCCACCAATGATTGGTTTTTTGGCACCGCCGTCATAATTTATTGAATATAATATTCCCCGACAGAAGGAATATTCCCCGATAAAACGAATATTCCCCGGCACGCTATTTATTTTCTATAATTTGCATATATAACCCATAACTTCATCTTCATATCAAATTAACACCTTACTATTTAAAATAATATATAAAGAAAATTAATTCTTTATTCATAAAAAGTTGGGTCTTACATTTTAGGTATGTCTAAGATTATCAGAAGGTAAGTTAAATAATCCCTGACAGTGTGATTGTTGCTTGGAATAACCTAACTCTCTGATTCTTAATGCTTCTATTATATTAAATCTTGACTGATAGTTTTGGGTTATATAATAGTTAGGGTCTAGCGGAGGTGATTGTCATATTAGCTTTAAAATCTAAGGATAATTTCGGATAATTGAGCGATTGCGGTTATCCAGGATTATTAATTTCGTTGAAGGGAGAAATAATGTTAACTTAATTACACTGTTGTTGTAAATTGGTGAAACTGAAATAAAGAGCTGAAGACTCAATTTATTTGATTATCTTTAGTAATTTAATTCTGTTTTCTTTAGTTAATTTTAATTGATTCAAAACCCCCCATTCTTTACTTTCTGTTTATAGTTAGGAAATTAGAATAAATTTAAAACAATATCATTCTCTGTGGGATCAATCCTTGTTTATTTCTATACTAATTCTTGTGTTAGTAGCGTAAAAGTAAGGTTTAATTTTGGAGTGCTAAACGACAGCTCCCACTACCTCAAAGCTATAGGAGGAATCTTAGAGCTGTTATGATTATTGTAGATATCATATCTCAAAGTAATGACCAACTTACAAAGTGATCAGTGAATCATAAAGTCAAGTAAAGCCCGTTTAGTAAAGGCTCAACGTAGAATACTACAAGCAGACGCTGAATGAAAGTCATATCGTAAGATAACTCCAAGATCATTTAGTAAGGTCAAAATCGTAAAGTCAGCCTCAAAATCATAAAGCATTATTGGTAAAGCTGACTATTGAACTAAACGTAAAGGTGATCATAAAGCTCACATACGAGCCATGGATTTAAGTTGAAGGCTAAACAAGAAAAAACTGATAGCAGAAGGATATACTCTGAGATTATCTGAATGTAGTCCTCACCAAAAGGAATCTCTAGAAGGTGATGAGGACAATGCTAGAATAGACTTAAATAGAGGTTGTGGATCAGACCTGGTGCAAGTACTGGATGGACCCATGACTAGAGGGCGAGCTAAATAGTTCAAGGAAGGACTTATGATTGTGGTACAAGCAATGTGGAAGGAGAATGGCATGCAAACTTGGTCCAAGGAGGTTGAGGATGTGCCCAAATTCATCAACATGGTTCAAGGTTGTGTTTCAGATCAATCTGATGCAAGTCAGGAGGGTAAAATGCAAAGTTGGAAGAACTGGCCAATCTGCACCGGCGAATTTCCCAGGCCTTGTGAATTCTCCCTGGCGGATTCCTCTTTGTCCGGATGTGCTCCAACGAATTCTGAATCAACCTTAATGAATTTCTCTCTGGAGTTATCTGTCCCAGTGGATTCCCTAGTGTGATTGAGCTCGCCCCGACTCCAATCCGCCTCGGTGGATTCCCATAACACAATTGGATCCGCCCTGACGAATTTGTCCTTTTCCAGCTAGATTTTATATGCGTTTAAGCAGATTTGGACGCGGATTTTATTACCTAAATTACTTATTTGCAGCTTATTTTTGGTTTCTAATACAATTAGGACACTTCTAGCTTAGGAATTTATTTCCAAACACTTATGGATTCCTTATTCAAATACTAGGGTTTTAATTACTACTATTTAAGGTTTATGGATTTAATTCACAACAACATTCAATATTATTCAGATTATTATCATTCTTGTAAGTTTATTCCCTACTATTGGTTCTTTAAAGAATTCCTAAGTAATTTCTTAGTTATTTCTATGAGATTCAACTTGACTTATCATACAACAATTCATAGTTGTGTGTGGCGTCTTCTACCGCATCAATCGTCGATTGTATCGAGATTATCACTTTAATATAAACGAGGGGTCAAGGTGTCATTGGTGTCCATTCAACGCATATTTTTTGAACTCGAGCAATTGTACCAAGATTATCGTCTCCATATAGACGAGGGGTTAAGGTGTTACAAATAATTCACCCAACAACTGTGCTAGAAATGATTCAGGCGACGACCACCTCACGCAAGCGTTCCGTGGAGTCTATCAGAAGGTCTCTATAAATGTTACATTGCAAAGATGCTCTACTTGGTCATAAAGCTCATAACATTTTGCAGAGTAATCAAGATTTCGTAGAGAATCAACTGGTACTGTAAAGCATAAAGAAACATCTAGTTTAAGAAGTTATTTTCAACTTCATAGAGCTGCTAAAGTGTTGAGAGAACAAAAAAAAGTCTGCACATCAAGCCCAAGCATTATAAAGCAATCAGATAGTAGAACTGTGACAACCCGAATTTTCAGAAATTGTTAAAATAAGAATTTAATGAATGAAATTCTTATTATGACGTGTTTTGCGTGTAAGTATATATATATATATATATATATATATTCATATATTGGGATGATGAGGTTTAATAGTTAATTTAACTATTGAAGAAATTAAATGAAGTTATTACGAAAAGGAAATTAACTGACTATTATTAGTTAATTTAATTAAGTTAAAGATTATATTATGAAATAATATAATTTGGTTATTATTCCTTGTTGGCAGTGGAATTATTATGAATTAAATCTCATAAATAATGTGAGTATTCACTTAATTAAAATAGTGAATTAATATAAATATAATTGTTTTAATAAGATAGGAAGGTAATATATTACATGTAAGAGTAATACGGTTATGTAATGACTTAATATATTATATTTACCCAATTGAATGTAAATGGAGTATGAGAATGAGAAGAACCAATATAACTATAAATAAATATTGGTGTTAGGATTAATGAATTAAATAAATATCTAAATTGTGATTAAAAGGAAGGAAACGGTATAATTATACATAAACATTGTATAATGTATTAAAATAATTAATGGAATAAATATTAATTATTTTAATGGAAAAGTTTGATTTAAGTTGAGGTGTTATGAATATAATTTCGTAATGTGTGGAGTAATAGTTATACATATTATAATTGTATAATTATTCAATGTAGTTAGCTAAATAATTTAGCAACATAGTTAAAGTGTGACATTTAGAGAAAAAAAGATATACCATATAATAAGGAGAATTATTAGAATAAATTAAAAAGGAGATTAAGGGTTTAGCCAAACATGGCCTTGTGACCTTTTGCCTTTGTAACACCCATATTAAGCCATCAGTTGTAACACCCAAGTTAAGCCATCAGTTTATTTTACGTGGTTTAGCAAAATAGAAAGAAAGAGTGAGACTTAGAGAGAAGGTAAGAGAAAAGAGAATTCTCTATGAAGTTGAGAGCAAAAGTTTGAGGATCAAAGAAGGGGAAGAAGAGTAATCAAGTAATCTTCATCTAAACTAAGGAAGGAATCTAGAGGTGATAATCCAATTCTAGTTTCTTAAGTTTTTATTTTCTTGGGTTCTTTATTGTAAATTATTTTGGTGGGTTGAATTGATGAGGAATTGGTAATATATTTTTATGGATATATATAATCTGTTATGTATCATCTATAAGCAATTGTTAGGTAATCGAATTCATGAAGTTATGCTAAAGATGAAGAACTTGTGTTCTTAATGAATTATGTATGTTATGGCTTAGTTGAAGTCAAAGTTTAGTTATGAAATCATGATGAAAACCTTAAATTAATTATGTACCATGTTAGTACTCGAAAAAAATGAAAAAAACCCAAGTTGAACGAGTCAAAACGGATGTAAAACAAATTCGTAGTGATTGAATTCGCTAAATATATGTAAAACATGAAGAATTAGCATGCACACTGAATTAGAACCCTTAAAAGGAATTGTTAATATTTTTGAAGTGTTATAATTATCATATAGATGAGTAGTTCAGTGTTTCACAAATCCATAGAGTCGAAAACGGACTCAATCGGATGTGTATAGCTTGATTTATGATGATTGGAAGGAGGAAACGGTTAGAAAATTCGCCAGAACAACATACTGGAGAAAAAAGTCGCATAACACGTTGATAGGGGCGCAGCTGCGCTGCCCCCAAGGCTGGTTGGGGCGCAGCTGCGCCGGAAGGAAAGTCAGTCCGGGACTGTTTTGACCTCCTGTGGTAAAACAGCCATAACATTTTCATACGAACTCCGATTGAGGCGATTCAAGATGATCCGGAATGAGCACGAGTAGACCTACAATTTTTGTTTTTTACGTTTTTTAATTTGAGGTCATTATCAGGGGTCAAAATGATTATTTTTTGGGACTAATGTGTTTTTGGAGGCAATCGGGGGGCGTCGGGCATGCACGTATGCACATGTAATGCTCCCGGCCATATAAAATGATGTTCTAACTTTCATAACATGACTATTAGGTATTATAACGATACTTAGCATTAACCCTTGAGTATTAGACAATTCGGTTGGGCGTGCTAAGCGTGCGCAAATGCGTGTCGTTTGGGCGTTCGAATAGGCAAGTTTGGCATACGGACGTGCAAGCGTCTCAACTCCGCAACGAGTGTGTATAACCTTATTTAATATTATGTTTTTAATAAAAATGAAACATTATAGAGTAATGTAACCCAATATAAGAGCATGCAAAATACATGCAAAAGAGGCGAGTTAGGCGTGTGACATATAAACGTCAAAACGCCGTGTAATGTGGTAATACACTTAAATAGTGTTTCGATTCTAATGAAACGAACATTATAATATATGAAATGTGGTTAATATAAAACCAATAGGTAGTCCTAGCGGGACTTAAACACTTGAATGAATTTCAAATATTACGAAAAAGAATTATAGTGAAATATAAGTCGATAGTTAACACAATCAAGTTGAACATTGTGTATTGATAATAGGAAGGGTTATGAGATGTTGAGTATAGTTTACATTACAACTAATATGCTTTGCTATGTGACTAATAGTTGATGTGCATGATTATATAATTGTGTAGGGCACGTGAAGTGTAGATATCTATAAGTTGTTAAACTGTTATTGGTAAACAACGATCAAGACAAGTCTTTCAGTTCCTATTTTCTATGTGCACTTGATGATGAACTGTTTTAAATTATTTTGCAAAGAGCATGATATGTTGTATATATGTTGTAAGCATGAAATGTTAAAGTCAATTTATGACTACATTGATTGATTAAAGAATGTTGATTGAGTAAGGAACTCAATCTTTATACTTGTTATGTGAAGTAAAGCATGTATGCCATGTTACTTTAATTATTATGAGATGTATGTTGAGCATGTATTTATGTGCTATGTGATGCATGAAAGCTGTTAGATCTTGCTGAGCTGTCGAGCTCATTCTTGCAAATAATCACTTTTGCAGGTTAAGGATTCAAGGTAACGCTATGTGCTACTTGAAAGAAATGAATCAGATGTAATGCATGAAGATTTATATACTTTGGCTGAATTGTTATTATTTTGGACCCTGTTTAAGGTTTCAGATAATGTATTTGATAATGAATGATGATTAACAAATGTTGAGTTGTAAAGTTTAAATTTTATCCGATGTATAAGGGTTATTGAACGTGGTTGTAAGTTTTAGTTTATAATAACACTGACGAAGCGATTCATGAAATAAAGTTGGATCAAAGTTATGTAATGATAAAGGTTGAGATTCAGGGAAATAAAGAAGGAATAATATAAAAGTTTTAAATATTCCGTATCTTTAGTGATTGTATCATTGATTAATGATGTAAAGTCTGAGTAATGATGTATTGTTAACGATCGATGTCGAGAGTAGTATTGTATGAATTTTGGGGTCGTTACAGTTGGTATCAAAGCTGATAGGTTATACACCTTAGGTAAGAGTACCTTAGGCTATGACCTTAGAGAATGAGAAGTTAAGTTACGTATAACGAAAATGTGATTCTTTTCACATACGTAGATGTATAGGATGAGTTAAGTCCTAGAAATATTATAAGAAGAAGGTAATAACGAAGAATAAAACTCGAATAAAATGTTGACTTTATGAACGAAGTTAGAAATTCTTAAAAGAAGAGTTGTTAAATAAACAAGAGGATTCAAAGAAGAATCCTGAAGAGATATGAAGATGAGAATCAGGAGTTACTTAACTCCAATAATAAAGATGCCGAATAATGATGAATAGACAAAGTCTATAATATTAAAAGGTTAAAGGAAATCATGATATGACATGATGATAGGTAAAGATAAGAAGTTTTTCAAACAAAACAATAATGAGATAAGAAAGAATCATAAGGGAGATGATTATAGAATAAGGTCATGACGTGATCTTTTAAAGTTGAAAGACAGATGGTCAGTAATGATTGAATAGTTATAGTTTGATGCTATAACGAGAATGTACTATGATATAGTACGAGGTTAACTCATGAGGAGTTATAAATGATGAGATGCGAAAAATTCGTATCGAGTAAAGAGCAAGTTATGAGCAGGATAGAGTTAGGTGGGATTTCAATTGAAGAATCATGTGATGGCTGAGTTGTACAAACCTTTGTATGGGCGAGGGTTTTGTGTTTGCACTTAGCTTATCACATTGATAATCATTGGAATGTTGGTGTCGCGCTATCAATGTATATGTGGTGAAAAGATGATTCTTTTCTCATGTGTATATTTGATAGTTAGAGACTATTAAGATTAGTAAGATATTATTAGGATTAAGTGCGAGTTATTAAAACTCATGCTTATGGTAAGTTCATGACTCATAATCATATGGTATGTTTGGAACTCCTCAGCGAATGGACGCCTATGGTCTGACTAGGAAGCTCTTAAACTCATATTATTATGGAAAGTTCCTGACTTCCAAAGTGTGAAAAGTTTGATGAACTATACTGGGAATAGAAACGTTATGGTGTAGGAAGCATTGATGTTGTTTAAGGTTGATAAAATGATTAAGTAATGATGGAGTAAAGATTTAATTGATGGAGAAAGTTTTATATTCTAAATCTCCTAGCTTTGCTAGATTTTTGAAATTTATTAACTTCGTGCTGATGTTGCACTTCTGTTTTCTTGAAAAATATTGGATCAAATGATGGAACCAATGATTTTTTTTTTAAAATAGTGCTATTATTCGCATGTCTATGCTAATTGTTTCAGCTAGACAAAAATAATTTTAAATTTTCAAAATGTATTTTATGTGTTCTATGCATCATTTGATATGGTGTAGAGACAATAATCGAGGAAGTTATCAATGCAGTTAAACCTAGTGTTGGATGTGATCGTATGATCGTCAGCCCGCTATGGTATGATGTAGTATGACGATGTCATGTAATGAAGAAATCCTCAACGTACCATTATTGCGGTACGGTATCAGGATATTATGAAAAGATTTACTTACTATTTTTAGTTTACTTAAACTATATAAAAAAAGAGATTTATCTACTTTTGTTTCCTTAGACTACAATTTTTTTAAAAAAATAAATAAATAAATATTTATTTTGTTGGTTAAAAATATATATGTATATATATATATATATATATATATATATATATTTCGATTGATGTCCGAATCGTTGCTAGAGGTCTATGCTACTTGATTCAGCTAGACAAATATTGAAAGATATTTATAAAATTCGAGTGTTCTTGGTCAAACTATGCCAAACCAAATTGTTTTGGTGCGGATTCAGATGTTAAGAAGCTGAGGTGAACAACCCTATAAAAGGGGGACATGTTATCGGAGACAATGGTTCCGAAAGTAACGCATATAGTCGTTACGATGTTAAGATATAATACGTTGTGCACGACGTAGGGGTACGATAGGCTGATTACCTAGAGTACTTGCAGAGAGCGTTTTCAGTCTGTGTGATTTCTAAACATTCTGTTAAAGATGGTTTACAGTGGTGATGCACTATTAGACCTGAGAAGAGTTCAAGGTCTTATGACCCCTCAGCATGAGTTGGAATCTTTTAAATTCCTGTTATTCATATCGATTCCCAATTATTGAACAATTGTGGAAGATTCTTATTATTCTGAAGGTGAAGGTGGCAAGAATGATATTCCCTAGAAAGAAATAGTTGTGGAACACAACAAGTTAGTGAATAAGATTAACTTAAAATCTACTTTGATGGATTGAATGAATGAAGATTAATGAAAATTTTGAGGACGAAATTCCTAGAAGAAGGGGTGAATGTGATAACCCGAATACTCATAAGATAGTGAATTATGAAGTATATGTTTTCGACGAGTAAAGTTTATGGTAATGATCCTTAGAAAGGATATGAACGCGTTAGAGAATATATAATATTTGAAACATAATTATGTTTATTGAAGGTTATAAAATAAAACCTAAAATTTGTTGAAGAACAGAATGTAGTAGAATATATATGTATAACCTATATTAAGGTAATGTGTTGAAGTTATTCAACGATAAATGTTTTTAAAGAGATTTGATGGAAACCTGAGTAAAGTAGGGTTTCGGTGATTCCAAGGACGAAATCTTTATAAGGAGGGAAGGATGTGACAACCCGAATTTTCAGAAATTGTTAAAATAAAAATTTAATGAATGAAATTCTTATTATGACGTGTTTTGCGTGTAAATATATATATATATATATATATATATATATATATTCATATATTGGGATGATGAGGTTTAATAGTTAATTTAACTATTGAAGAAATTAAATGAAGTTATTACGAAAAGAAAATTAACTGAATATTATTAGTTAATTTAATTAAGTTAAAGATTATATTATGAAATAATATAATTTGGTTATTATTCCTTGTTGGCAGTGGAATTATTATGAATTAAATCTCATAAATAATGTGAGTATTCACTTAATTAAAATAGTGAATTAATATAAATATAATTGTTTTAATAAGATAGGAAGGTAATATATTACATGTAAGAGTAATACGGTTATGTAATGACTTAATATATTATATTTAGCCAAGTGAATGTAAATGGAGTATGAGAATGAGAAGAACCAATATAACTATAAATAAATATTGGTGTTAGGATTAATGAATTAAATAAATATCTAAATTGTGATTAAAAGTATAGATTAAATAAATTGTCTTGAGACAATTTATAAAAGGAAGGAAACGGTATAATTATACATAAACATTGTATAATGTATTAAAATAATTAATGGAATAAATATTAATTATTTTAATGGAAAAGTTTGATTTAAGTTGAGGTGTTATGAATATAATTTCGTAATGTGTGGAGTAATAGTTATATATATTATAATTGTATAATTATTAAATGTAGTTAGCTAAATAATTTAGCAACATAGTTAAAGTGTGACATTTAGAGAAAAAAAAGATATACCATATGATAAGGAGAATTATTAGAATAAATTAAAAAAGGAGATTAAGGGTTTAGCCAAACATGGCCTTGTGACCTTTTGCCTTTGTAACACCCACATTAAGCCATCAGTTGTAACACCCAAGTTAAGCCATTAGTTTATTTTACGTGGTTTAGCAAAATAGAAAGAAAGAGAGAGACTTAGAGAGAAAGTAAGAGAAAAGAGAATTCTCTATGAAGTTGAGAGCAAAAGTCTGAGGATCAAAGAAGGGGAAGAAGAGTAATCAAGTAAACTTCATCTAAACTAAGGAAGGAATCTAGAGGTGATAATCCAATTCTAGTTTCTTAAGTTTTTATTTTCTTGGGTTCTTCATTGTAAATTATTTTGGTGGGTTGAATTGATGAGGAATTGGTAATATATTTTTATGGATATATATAATCTGTTATGTATCATCTATAAGCAATTGTTAGGTAATCGAATTCATGAAGTTATGCTAAAGATGAATAACTTGTGTTCTTAATGAATTTTGTATGTTATGGCTTAGTTGAAGTCAAAGTTTAGTTATGAAATCATGATGAAAACCTTAAATTGATGATGTATCATGATAGTACTCGAAAAAATGAAAACAACCCAAGTTGAACGAGTCAAAACGGATGTAAAACAAATTCGTAGTGATTGAATTCGCTAAATATATGTAAAACATGAAGAATTAGCATGAACATTGAATTGGAACGATTAAAAGGAATTGTTAATATTTTTGAAGTGTTATAATTATCATATAGATGAGTAGTTCAGTGTTTCACGAATCCATAGAGTCAAAAACAGACTCAATCGGATGTGTATAGCTTGATTTGTGATGATTGGAAGGAGGAAAGGGTTAGAAAATTCGCCAGAACAACATACTGGAGGAAAAAGTCGCGTAACACGCTGCCAGGGGCGCAGTTGCGCTGCCCCTAAGGCTGGTTGGGGCGCAGCTGCGCTGGGAGGAAAGTCAGGCCGGGACTGTTTTGACCTTCTGTGGTAAAACAGCCATAACGTTTTCATACGAACTCCGATTGAAGCGATTCAAGATGATCCGGAACGAGCACGAGTAGACCTACAATTTTTGTTTTTTAAGTGTTTTAATTTGAGGTCATTATCAGGGGTCAAAATGGTTATTTTTGGGGCTGATGTATTTTTAGAGGCAATCGGGGGGCGTCGGGCATGCACGTATGCACATGTAATGCTCCCGACCATGTAAAATGATATTCTAACTTCCATAATATGACTATTAGGTATTATAATGATACTTAGCATTAACCCTTGAGTATTAGACAATTCGGTTGGGCGTGCTAAGCGTGCGCAAATGCGTGTCGTTTGGGCGTTCGAATAGGCAAGTTTAGCATACGGAAGTGCAAGCGTCTCAACTCCGCAACGAGTGTGTTTGACCTTGTTTAATATTATGTTTTTAATAAGAATGAAACATTATAGAGTAATGTAACCCAATATAGGAGCATGCAAAGCACATGCAAAAGAGGCGAGTTAGGCGTGTGACGTATAAACGTCGAAATGCCGTGTAATGTGGTAATACACTTAAATAGTATTTCGATTCTAATGAAACGAACATTATAATATATGAAATGTGGTTAATATAAAACTAATAGGTAGTCCTAGCGGGACTTAAACACTTGAATGAATTTCGAATATTACGAAAAAGAATTATAGTGAAATATAAGTCGATAGTTAACACAATCGAGTTGAACATTGTGTATTGATAATAGGAAGGGTTATGAGATGTTGAGTAAAGTTTACATTACAACTAATATGCTTTGTTATGTGACTAATAGTTGATGTGCATGATTATATAATTGTGTAGGGCACGTGAAGTGCAGATATCTGTAAGTTGTTAAACTGTTATTGGTAAACAACGATCAAGACAAGTCTTTCAGTTCCTATTTTCTACGTGCACTTGATGATGAACTGTTTTAAATTATTTTGCAAAGAGCATGATATGTTGTATATATGTTGTAAGCATGAAATGTTAAAGTCAATTTATGACTACATTGATTGATTAAAGAATGTTGATTGAGTAAGGAACTCAATCTTTATACTTGTTATGTGAAGTAAAGCATGTATGCCATGTTACTTTAATTATTATGAGATGTATGTTGAGCATGTATTTATGTGCTATGTGATGCATGAAAGCTGTTAGATCTTGCTGAGCTGTCGAGCTCATTCTTGCAAATAATCACTTTCGCAGGTTAAGGATTCAAGGTAACGCTATGTGCTACTTGAAAGAAATGAATCAGATGTAATGCATGAAGATTTATATACTTTGGCTTAATTGTTATTATTTTGGACCCTGTTTAAGGTTTCAGATAATGTATTTGATAATGAATGATGATTAACAAATGTTGAGTTATAAAGTTTAAATTTTATCCGATGTATAAGGGTTATTGAACGTGGTTGTAAGTTTTAGTTTATAATAACACTGACGAAGCGATTCATGAAATAAAGTTGGATCAAAGTTATGTAATGATAAAGGTTGAGATTCAGGGAAATAAAGAAGGAATAATATAAAATTTTTAAATATTCCGTATTTTTAGTGATTGTATCATTGATTATGATGTAAAGTCTGAATAAGGATGTATTGTTAACGACCGATGTCGAGAGTTGTATTGTATGAATTTTGGGGTCGTTACAAGAACAGAAGTTAAAGTCTTGATCGTAGAGCAAGTACAAAGCTTAAGTCTAAGATTTCCATCACTCTACTATCGACAGACAGAAGAACAGATAGTTGTGCAGAACGTAGAGCTCAACTCTACGATTCTTAAGACATCAAATCGTAGAGCGAAGTTAGTTCTGACATAAGGACTGACAATGAGATGTTGCAAGTAGAAGATCTCTAGGTGTCAAACAATATATTCTTGGTAGAAATTAAAGGTGTGTCCATTGGCTAGTTTACTGAAAGCGACCTGTCAAGGAAATATGTAAAGCTAAAACTTGATGTGATAAGTCCTAAGCCAAGTACGATGACACAACAACTCCAGAAAGTTAACATCAAGGATACCAAAGTATCTGTGCATTAAATGTTCCAATGAACACTTTGCAACGTGAAAATCGATAGAAGAATATAAAAGAGCACCAAGATTCAAAATTAAATAGGGCTGAAAAATTGTTGCAGGTATGTTGGATGAACATTGAAAAACGTAGAGTGTAAGATCAAAAAAGGAAAATGTTAGAACATACTTTACGGTCCACCTAGAACACAAAAAGAGCTAAACATCCCATCCACATATAAAACAGAAGATCAAAGGATGTTGCACCAAAATAGTGAGCCGGAGCACTAAATAAATATTCAAAAGTGGAAGCCTGAGCTAAAAGGGAAAAGTGCGACAATTTGTACAAGTGTTAGAGCTGCAATGCCAAAAAAAGTGCAAAAATGTGCCAAAAGGTAGAAGAACCAAAGAGCCAAGGATCTAGAGCCGAAAAGCCAAGAACAAAGAGCTAGAGCAGCAAAGCCAAAAGCTAAGAGAAAAGAGCCAGAGAGCTAAGAAGCTAGAGCCAAAGTGCCAAGATGATAAAGGATTTGGCAGAGCTGAAAGTTAAAATATGAAGAAGTCATGCAGTTAATGTAAGTGAAGTAAGAGTTGCAGATCTTAAGGCAAACTTCAATTACCACTCTGATTCATCAAGAACACTCAGAGCCAAATAGATAATGTGATAACCCGAATTTTTATAGATTATTAAAATAAGAATAAGATTTCTTATTATGAGACGTGTCGGGTTTGAAGATATAAATGTATATGTGTTATATATATTTATGTGATTATGTAAGGAATAATAAATATAGGTGTTGTATATTTGTTATTTATTTAATGATGAGATGTAAATTTATTTTTCGATTTAAGCTAATTAAGTAGTTTAAACTAATGATGAGAGTAATATTTGAATATAACACATGTATTGGAATTAAAACTCACAGTTGAGTTTGGAGTAGAATTTTGATGAGCGGACTTTTTCGTTGAGTCTGGAGCGATGAATCTAGAAAGAAAAGTCTATAACCACGAAATGTGTCGGAATGGACTTTCTGGTCAAAGTTAGCGATTGACTTTTATGGTGGAAAGTCAAACCTTGAGATTGGATGAGAATTTTGACGAACAGATTTTAGATTTTAGTCCGGAACGTCGAAATTAGCCAGGATAGACATAAACATTATTTTGCGTTGGGGTTGACTTTTTGGTCAAAAAGTCAATAGTTGACTTTTTTTAAAAAAGTCAAACTTCAAAAATTCAAAGATGAAATTGTTGATGAGAATATTTTCATTTGCGATGGAAATATTGGTCTTAGTAGAAATCGACATTTATTTTGATAATAATTGATTTTTAGAAGTTAAATTAGTCAAATAAGCCATTAATCGGATTAAAGGAAGTCCAAAAAAGAATTGAGAATATGATAAGCCAAATTAGTAAATAAGGCAACCCATATGAATATAGTAAGCAAGTCTCGATACTTAATTATTTACAGACTTGTAAGCATGACACAAGTTACTAATGTGACCCAAATAATTTTTTTAAAAAGGGAGTAAATATTTTATGACGCATGTGAAGGATATATGTGAGTAAATAAATATATATTGTAAAGATGTATATATATTTATTTATTATATAAAGAGAAATTTAAAGAAAACTCTATAACCTAATATTATATATTAGGAATGAGAATTAAATAATCTCAGGGTTATAGTAATTGAGAATACTAGTATTTAAATTTACATACTAGTAAATTAACTTAAGAGATTTATTTTTATATATCTCAATTGATTATTTATATTAACCTAATTAAAGAGAACCTAATTGGGTTATATAATTAAATCTAGGTATGTAAGTATTTAAATTCCAAAATAAGTGGAATAGAAATTCTAATTAAATAATTAGGGCAGGATAAAATCCATGAGTTGATCCATGTTATTTTACATGGCCTAAAAAATTAAATTAAAGAGCCCAAATAATAAATCAAATGGCCCAATTTTTTAGCCCAAAAGGTGAGGGACATTTAGGTCATTTTATTAAACAATTAAACAAATTAATAAAATATAAAATTGGGCAATTATTTGGTGCATGTACTGGGCAAGCAAGGATGGAGTAATTTAACATGTGGGAAATCTTTTGGTTAGATTTACAAGCAAAAGGAATAAAAAGAAAGAAGAGATAAGAAAGAAAGAGAAAGAAGAGATAAGGAAAGAAAAAGAAGAAAAGGAGAAAGAGAAGGATAGCTACAGATGGAAGAGGAGAAAGGGAAAGGAAGAAGAGAGAGAGGAAGAAAGCAAAAGAAATCAAGGAGGAAAGAGAGAAATTGGTTAGCAACTCCTTAAACACTCCATATACATCTATACAATCTCCATATTCACTATTCATCATCTTCGACCTCAAGCTCCATAAATTTCTAGAGAGAGAAGGAAATGGGTTTGATGATGAAACTTGTGTAAAGTTACAGAAGATCCAAGAGAGCAAGTGAGGAGAAGCCAGAGCAAGAGAGCTTAAAGGCTTGGGAAAGAGGAGCTCGAGTGGAGCTAGAGAAGAAGTGATGAAGAACATGAAGTTTCATTTAGTAAGCTTGAACAAAGAAGAAGATGAACCATGAGGAAGGAAAACCTAAATAAGGTAATTTCTAAACTAAATCCATAGAAATTTCTTGGATACCTTTCTTTTGAAAAATCTAAAATTCTTACTAAGTTAAGGTGTTATGTTTATGTCTTAAATGTTATGGAACCATGGAAGCATGAAGGATGAAGCAAACTATGAAGCAATGAAGGAAGAAGAAGAACTAAAAAGGTAAACTTAAAACTTTCATCTATTTAATTTTCTAAGAGTTTGATTTGTGGTGGTTTATGTTGGATCTTGATAGATTCGAAGAAATAAGGTGGTTTAAACATTAAATCACTTGTTTATATGAACGAAAATGAAAGTGAAGGATTAAATCGTAAGCCTATACTTGGGGATGAACAAAAATCATGTAAAGAACATAAATCAGACTTGTAAAAGTGTTGATGGTGGATTTATGTGTGAAATCCGAGAAGGAGGATCTATGGATCAAGAAGTTATGGAAATATTCCAGTTCGAACGGATTAAAAATGATTTAAATCGAAGTCATGGTTAAAGTTTTTGTAAAGCATGTTAAACGATGAAAATCTTGGTCTCATGGGACTTTTGAGCTAATTTTTTGACTAATTAATGAATTTGAAAAATTATGAATTTATGAGGCTTTTGTAGAGCATGTTACAAGCTTTCCATAGCCTCCAGAACGAGCTCGTTCCGATATTGGATGAGTAAGTTATGATATTTCAAAGTAGGCGCGTTGAAACTGCTTGAAACCAAAGATTGGTGAAAAAGTAAGTTTTTGGCCGAGCTATTCCCTGACTACCAGTGTCGGGGTACTGGAAATAGGCTTATTATGGGCACCGGGGTGCTTGCCCAAAAATTCGGGTGGACTATTTTGATGCCTTTTACTATATCGGGCATAACTTTTTCGTCTGAACTCCGATTGAGGTGATTTAGGATGATTCGAAAAGATAACGAGGAGGCCTACAACTTTCATTATAAAATTTTTTAAATTTGATGTTTGGATCATGGGCTAAAATGACCATCTTTGGGACTGATGTGCATTCAAAGGCTATTGAAGGGCGTCGGGCATGAAAGTATGCAAGTGAAGTGCTTCCGACGATAAAGAATGTTGTTCTAAGTTATAAGACTTGAACATTATAAAATATAATGATGTTTAACATTAATAAAGGATTAATTAGATGAAGGTATGAGCATGCTAAGCATACACAAAGGAGGCGAATCGGGCATGTAACGAATGAACGTCGAAACGCTGTGCCAAGTGTTAATGAACTTAAGAAGTGTTTCTATTCAAATGAAATGAACATTATAAGATGTGGTATGAGGTTAATGTAAACCAATAAAGATGGATGATTATAAGGGTCGTAACGTTTTCAAAACACGAGATGCCTAGAGATGTTTTAGAGTTAATCGCGTAAACTAAATTATAATGCGCGAATAAGATGAAATAAGAATTAACATATGTAAAACAATTTGAGTGTCATTAAGTGACTAATTGGTATGTTATACATTAATGATATATGTAGGTTGTTCAATGAGCTATGTAGCGCAAGCGATAAAGGAACGCTTCGAGGCAAGTTCTTCAGTAACTTGCTCTTATGTGATAATATGTATTGAACCGTGTTATGGTAGTTAATGTAATACGTGTTTTATATGAACTCGTTGATTACATAAATGTTATGTGACTAAATGTAAAGCATGAAATTTGTGAAGTATGTGTTAAATTTACAACATGAAGAATATATTGTGTTGTGTGACAAGTATGAATGATATAGAGATGCATATCATAAAAGGTATGATGCATATAGAGATGCATGAAGCATGGGTAGATGCATTGACTAAAATTTTTGATGCATGAATATATGAAATTTGTATGCTATGTGAAGCATGAAAGGTGTAAACTGTTGGACTAGCTGAGCCGTCGTGCTCATTCCTTGTAAAAATAAAACTTTTGCAGATAATGAAGAAATTCTTGAAGATATTGGATTAAAGAAGATGTATGTTGCGATGATTTAAGAAAGAGCATCCAAACGTATGGTTTTGATGATTTAAGTAATTGTTAGTAAGTTGGTAAATCGTTTAGATATAAGAAACGATTTGTATATGTTACGAGAAAGTTGAAATTAGATGGTGAGTTATATTTACTCATAAATGCTGTAAAGAAAATGAATTAAGTTATAATGAACTTGGCAAGTTGTGTGGATAATCCAGGTTTCTAGATTAGGCATTCGGTTTGCTAGATTATACAATTCGGTTTGCTGGATTAGGTATCCAGGTTGTTGGATTAGGCATTCGGTTTGCTAGATTTAGGTATTTGATTTGCTGAATTATAAAGATGAACTTATAAAATGAAAGATTAAATGTTAAATCATAGTGTATATGACAAAGAGTTGTTATATAGCAATGTAAAGATTACGATTTTGGAAGTAGATGAATGTTTAAGATTTTCAATAATTAAGTTCATTAAATAAATTATAGATCATAAACGATCTACAAATGTAATAACCGATTATAAAGGTTACAGATTCTAGAATAGTAGGGGATTATGTATCAAGTGGTATAAAAGCCAGGTTGTATTCATTTAATTATGAATAAAGATGGTATTTATTAAGATGTTTGTAGCATCGTAACGTACCAGGTTCGAGGTTCAAGGGACCCGATTTTGGGGGCATCACAGATAAAGACATAGAATAGAAGAAGTCTATGACCCAACGAAGTGTTCAAGGCTTCTAAGCACAAGAAGATGTCGAGCTTAATGGAATAGCTTAGCAGCACATCAACTATGATCATGAGTACCTGTTGACTACAAGAAGAGATCGAGCCTAAATGACAAAGTTTAGCAGTACAAAGAAGATGATCACAAAAATGCTGTTATGTACCAGAAGATGAAGAGCTTACATGCCATCTTAGCAGCACCTCCAACACACATCAACAAACAGGATTTGGGTTCGGAGGATCTTGATCTTTGTTACCAAATTGGGGTCAATGGGTCTTGGTCTATGTGATCGAATAAGAGTCCTATGAAAGATATAAACGTGTACATCATGCCATTAAACCGATGAACTTCAGATGTTGTGGGAGACGGTGGTCCAAACTTGTAGACACTCGAGATTTTCCTTGCCCCGATACTCATCCAGTAGAAGGGTAAAACTGTCAATCAACCCAAATCCGATCCACAATATCGGTGCTCTAGTCAAATTTGATTCCTAAAATTGGTAATCAAGCTCCGACAGTCAATCAGACCATTAATTAAGTTTCGATAGTCAATCGGACCATCAATCAAGTTTCGACAATCAATTGGACCATGATTCAAGCTCCAACAGTCAATCGGACCATCAATCAAGCTCTGACAGTCAATCGGATCATCAAGCTCAACCCCGGTCTCAACCCAGGAAGTACCAATCAACCCCGACAGCAACCTGGGAAGTCAAACTCAACCCCGGCAGCAACCTGGGAAGTCAAACTCAACCCCGACATCAACCCGAGAAATGCAGGTCATCCTCGGTCTCAACCCGGGACGTCAAGTCAACTTCAGACATCAACCTAAAGTATCACAACAACTCCAGAGCAAAACCTGGAAAGACCATGTCACCCTCAGAGATAACCTTGAGGTCAAAAGATTCGACTGGGATCCAAGTCTTGGAATCAGCTCCAAAAAGCCTACCAGCGACCATGCCGACACTACAGGCAACCCCGGGAGGGGTACAACGGTTATTTTTACCAAATTTCAACTGACTTGGTCAAACTCAAGACAAATTGATGCCGCCAAAGTCAGAATGAACCCTAACGACGATCCTGAGTGGCAACAACGCAAGACAGTTCAACGAATAAACTGCGGGGAAGCAAAGACCTGGTTATGAACCCGTCTTCCTGGACCCGAAAAATATTTTTTCCTATGTCATTGCAACAATCTCGGCAAGAGCTTTCCAGAAAGGGATCGCATGCCTTAAACGGACGCTTCTATCAAAAGTTAGAAAGTTTTCGACCGGACATCGCATTGCTCAGAGTGCACGTACTTTGAGAAGACCAAGCCGGACACACGGGACCCACCTCGATTGGCTGCACCTCTACATGCCGCAGCCGCATGTAGAGGTGCAGCTCCCCCTCTATAAATAGAGGGGCAGTCCCCTCTCATTTGCATAAGCAAAAAGCGCAGTAAAGCCCTGTCCGCTTGATTTTTTGACTTTTACACCTCTTCCAAACCCAAATATTTTCACTCCAACACATAGATATACCCATATAATATCAAAAAACTACCGATAGATTTGGACGTTTAAGGCCTACGATTCAACAAAAAGCCCGTAGTGCAGCCCATTGTAGTATTTTTACGATCAGCAAGTCAATACTACTACTTTGCACTGTTTTACACCTACACATCAAGTTTTATCTTCTAAATAATGCCAGGAACTTAGTTCCGTGGCAGTTTTCATCAAAGATTAATTCATTTTTTATACATAAACTCTGTTTTTAACATTTCTACAACTCGTATTGACGATTCGTCAGCTCCAGTAGCTTCAATGCACTAGCACACACCGTTTTGGCAACTTTGTCGGACTAGGGTTATCTTCCCAGTTTGGGTTTGGCCTTTTTCTGTATATATTTAACTGTTTATGTACTAATATTTCAATTCTGTCAATCCCAAATTTTAAATTCGAGGTAGTTTATCGCTTTTATATATATTTACGCATATCTAAGCGAATTTCACCATAACTGGTCTTCGTGCCAGTATTGGTTGACTACATTCTTGTCAATATATGTGTATTTCAATTCAGTCCGGGCACAGGCGTGAAAACCCATCGCCCTTACTGCTTTTATATATATTTATGCATATATGAGCAGCCTTCATCATCACTGGTCATCTTTTCAGTCTTGATTGACTACGTTTCTATCAATATATATATATATATATATATATATATATATCTACATATATATTTCAATTCTAGTCCGGGCTTGCGAGTGAAAATCTATCGCTCTTTACAGCTTTTATATATATCTAACTATATATATTGCTTTGTTCAATTTATTCAACTGTTGCATCTACCATTCATTTGTATATGAATTTGCACTGACATATCTGCGGGCGAACTAGATTTATCCAACTCTCGCCACTTCTAGCTTTCAACGGTTCAAACAGGTCCCGACAGAACCTGGAAGCTATAATGGCTGAGATTTTTTTAAATCTAGTTAATTTTATATTTTCAGCTTTAAAAGCAACCTCGCATCCCTTAGATCGCTATCTAGTGGGAACGAGACGCTTAAGCCGTGTGGGCCGGGATTTACTGAATGAATCCTTGGTTTTGGCTATCTTGGGATATTTATCTATTTCTGTACAAATTTAAACTGTGCAGGTTTTCTAGCTACTCATATGTGAGCCTAGGAATCGTGGGATTCATGATCAAACTGATCAGAATCTGATTCCCAAGATGGACAAACTCCGATTTACAGATGTACCCTACCAGTTTTTTTTTGTAAAATGTACATACACAAACCTTAAAACGGTTATCCGAATTTAAGGTCTCAACATAGTGAAAATATGGATTGTCGTGTCAGCGTCCCTCCGATGGTTTTCATACCCATGAGGAGACCGACACTTTATATTTCTATGGTCGAGGATGCTTCGCAGCCTGAGAAATCACCTTTTGCATACAGTCTTAAGGCTATAAAGATAAAATAGAGGGTAGCGATATGCTTCAATTCCTATGTCAGTGTAAGGGTTTGATAAAACCAACTTTCAAAACACCACTGTCAATTCAATTTAAAAGCTTTTGCAAATCAAATTAAATGATGCTTTTTGTAAAACAAATCAAAGATTGATTTTTAAATCAAATCAAACCCTTCGTATATAGGCTGAACGAAGCCTGTCAAAGCTTTCAATCAATCTAAAGGCCCAATTTTCAAATAGTATTCACTCACGCATTCCAGTTTTAAGGGAAATATTGAAAAGATTGCGTTATCGTGTTTACACGGGAGTCGTGGGGTGCCTAACACCTTCCCCACATTTAACCAAGCCCCCGAACTCAAAACTCCGATTTCAAAGATCAAGTTTCGACAGTGTCCAGCAATTGGGCCTCTTTTCAAATCAAATTCAGTTGAGTTGGTACAACTATTTTCAAAACTACCAACTGGCGACTCTGTTTAAATCAAATCATCGACATATACCCATGTTGGCCTCTTTCCTAAAAACCCTTCAAAACTTTTTTTGCAATAAAAAGAATAAGGGTAGAGATAACTTAGGAAGATGGATTTGAGGAAAATCGGGTTATAAACCGACCCGCTGTATTTCTTAAATTTTCCAACATCAACAAGTGGCGACTCTGCCGGGGACAGTAGAGGGCTTAAGCCGCTTTCAAACTTTTCAAACATTTCCCTTTCAAAACTATGGAATGCGTGAAATCCTGCATCTCCACAGTCAATGGATGAGTGAATGCTGCGTCTTTCATTAAATGTATGAATGCTATGCCTTTACATTGAATGAATGAGAATCAATGCTGTAGAGCTTCGCACCCATATTAGCGCTTCGCACGAACTGTCATTACATGCATAAGCGGTAAGGCCAATGTATGTGAATGTATGCTGTGAGTCCCTCCACCAGGAGGCTAACCTGGTTGGTGATAAGTAAGAACTCTGGGGACAACTAAGTCTCCGGGGCTGCCTCCTGAAAATGCACCACCCAGATTCACTCCAGTTGAATGATCGGATTAATTTCCCTTCTAGTAGATTGCGATGATCTAGGAACCTTCATGCCAAAACAAAAGCCAAGAGATTAACCTAGGATACGTTAGCTTCTGATCAACTAAATCCGACGAGATGCTTCTTCATGCCTTCCTCTTTCAATTCCATGTCAAGTCTCCAATTACTGAGGAGACAATGTAAATGACAATAATGAAAGATTTACTTTTCTGTCAAATATCCTGTCATCCTGCCATCAAAACAACTAACCTCTATTTTGCAGGATAAACTTAAAAAACATACATCATAAATGCATCCTGTCATTACTTACCACAGGGAACTGACATGTATATGTTTTTGGTGTAGGTAGGGAAAAATTGGTCTTATCACTAGATCAAAGGCCAGAAAAGCACCCAGTCCATCTACGGACATGGCTTCAAATGCTCCACCAGAATCCACCCCTGTCTCTAGGGAAGAATTCGAAGGACTAAAAAATTAGATAGTCGAGCTAGCCAGTTTTCTGCGAGAACAAAGCAAGGCCCTTAAAGGGAAACAATCTCAAACTCATCTAGAACCAGGAGCATCTGGTAATAGTTGATGTGCATGATTATATAATTGTGTAGGGCACGTGAAGTGCAGATATCTGTAATCTGTTAAACTGTTATTGATAAACAACGATCAAGGCAAGTCTTTCAGTTCCTATTTTCTACGTGCACTTGATGATCAACTGTTTTAAATTATTTTGCAAAGAGCATGATATATTGTATATATGTTGTAAGCATGAAATGTTAAAGTCAATTTATGACTACATTGATTGATTAAAGAATGTTGATTGAGTAAGGAACTCAATCTTTATATTTGTTATGTGATGTAAAGCATGTATGCCATGTTACTTTAATTATTATGAGATGTATGTTGAGCATGTATTTATGTGCTATGTGATGCATGAAAGCTGTTAGATCTTGCTGAGCTGTCGAGCTCATTCTTACAAATAATCACTTTTGCAGGTTAAGGATTCAAGGTAACGCTATGTGCTACTTGAAAGAAATGAATCAGATGTAATGCATGAAGATTTATATACTTTGGCTGAATTGCTATTATTTTGGACCCTGTTTAAGGTTTCAGATAATGTATTTGATAATGTATGATGGTTAACAGTTGTTGAGTTGTAAAGTTTAAATTTTATCCGATGTATAAAGGTTATTGAACGTGATTGTAAGTTTTAGTTTATAATAACTATGACGAAGCGATTCATGAAATAAGTTGAATCAAAGTTATGTAATGATAAAAGTTGAGATTCAGGGAAATAAAGAAGAAATAATATAAAAATTTTAAATATTCTGTATTTTTAGTGATTGTATCATTGATTAATGATGTAAAGTTTGAATAAGGATGCATTGTTAACGACCGATGTCGAGAGTTGTATTGTATTAATTTTGGGGTCGTTACAGTATTTAAATTTAATTCTTGCACTCATAGGTTTGACCTTTTGGTTCACTTGGTGGCTTTAGTGAACCAAACTAGAATAAAAGTCCATAATCAATCCAGGAAAAATATAGTATTCTATATTGCATGCTAAATATTATATATATATATATATATATATATATTATATTTTATGCAAACATGCTTCGCATGTCTAATAAAATGACACGTATTTTATATATATATGTGCATGCGCTCTAAACAAGATGAGACAAATAACAACAAACCCTCAAAGAAATAATATTAAGTTCGAAGCGTTCAAAGATATTTGGATTATCGAACGTCGCCTTCTAGCATGATAAATTAATAGAGTATTAAATATTTAATATGAGCTTGTTGTGCTATCCACAAGGCGAGTATTGAGTATTTAAGATGTTAATTAATCACATTTGATGCTTATCAAGAAAATTGAACGATTTAGTCTTGTTGTGCTATCCACAAGGACGAACATTTTTCTTTTTTGAATTTATGGAAGTGCTAAGTTGGACTTAACTTAAATCATTTTAGTTCGGATGTGCACACACTTGACCATTATGATTTAAGAGGCAAAATAAAAGGAGTTACATGGTGATGTAATTGACAAGAGTTGACTACCTATTTATTTGTACATCGCTTGTTGTGCTATCCACAAGGTTATATACATTTGAAATGGGATCCTTATTCTCACTAGCAAAACTTTAATTAGATGTTGCCGAACTATATAAGTGAGGGTAATATAGTTTGATGAAAATAGTGGGAGATACCAATTTAAAATAAAGACCTAAATTTATTTTGGTATGCAAAAATTAATAAAAATGAATGTTTGCTAAAATGTTGTCTTTTCACATGCAGAATTTTAAAAATGTCAAAATCACTAATCTCACTACGAAGCATACTTGATGTAAATAAGCTTACCGGGCCGAATTATGAGGACTGGCTAAGAAATCTGAGAATTGTTCTCACTGCTGAAAAAATTTCTTATGTCCTAAATTCAACTGTTCCTGAATCTGTTTCGGAAACAGCCACTGAGGAAGAGATTGCCACTTTCAATAAGTGGCAAGATGATGCATCTGTGGCTTAATGTGTCATGCTCGCATCCATGAATAACGAGCTTCAGCGTCAGCACGAAAAAATGGATGCTCCTGCTATGCTGCTTCACCTGAAGGAGTTGTTTGGTGAACATAGTAGGACTGCTAGATATGAGATATCTAAAGAGCTCTTTCGATCTCGGAATGATCGAGGGCACTGCCGTCGAGACTCATGTCCTAAAGGTGATCAATTTGATTGAATGCCTTGGACAGCTTGGGTTCGTCATGGATGGAGAGTTGAGTCAAGACTTGGTCTTGCAGTCACTCCCTGAGACCTCGCAGTTTGTGGTTAATTTTCACATGAATAAGCTAGATGTCAGCTTGCCTGAGCTGCTTAACATGCTGAAAACTGCAGAAGGTCAGTTCCCATCTAAGAAGAACCATATCTTGATGGTGGATTCTTCCAATAAAAGGAAGAGGCCCAAGGTATATTCTGAAAAGAAGAAATCCAAGAAGGCTAAGGGAAAGGGGAAAAAAGGAACAAAAGAAACCTGAACTAGCTAAAGGAATGTGCTTTAATTGCAATGAGCTGGGACATTGGAAAAGAAACTGCAATAAATTTCTAGCAGAGAAAAAGCTTGGAGAAGCTTCGACTTCCAATCAAGGTTTGTTTATGATTGAAATTAATTTTTTTAAAAGTCATAATTCTACTAAGGTATTGGATACCGGCTGTGGTTTTCACATATGTAATACTGTGCAGGGACTGGTCAGAAGTAGGAAGCTGAGCAATGATGAGGTCATCCTACGAGTGGGGAATGGAGCAAAGGTTGCTGCATTAGCTGTAGGGACTTATTATTTAGCGATGCCTTCAGGCAAGTGCAATTATCTAAATAATTGTTGTTTTGTTCCGAATATTATTAGAAACATTATTTTTATTTTTGTATTGGATATGGAAGGATTTAACGTTATTATAAAGAACAATGGTTGTTCTATTTATAAAGACGATGTTTTATATAGTATTGGAAATTTGCGAAATGGACTTTATATACTTGACTTGCAAGAAAATATATTTCAAATTGAACAAACTAAGAAAAGGAAAAGAGATGATATTAATTATACCTATATGTGGCACTGTAGACTCGGTCATATCAATGAAACAAGATTATCCAAGTTGCATAAGGATGGGCTCTTAGAGCTATCTGATTATGAATCATATCCAACTTGTGAATCTTGTCTTAAAATGACTAAATCTCCTTTTAGTGGAAAACGAGAAAGAGTTACAGAGTTGTTAGCGTTGATTCACACAGACGTTTGTGGACCTATGACAACAAGTGCACTTGGTGGGTATTCTTATTTTATTACTTTCACTGATGATCACTCAAGATTTGGATATGTGTATTTAATGAAATACAAATCAAAATCATTTGAAAAGTTCAAAGAGTTCAGAAGTGAAGTAGAGAAACAAACGGGCAAGAGTATTAAGATACTTCGATTAGATCGAGGTGGAGAATACTTAAGCGGTGAGTTTCTCAATTGTCTCAAAGAAAATGTTATAATCTCACAATGGACTCCTCCAGGTACACCACAGTTAAATAGAGTATCTGAAAGGAGAAATCGAACACTGTTGGACATGGTTCGATCCATGATGAGTTTTACCGACCTTCCAATTTCCTTATGGGGTTATGCCCTAAAAACGGCTGCATACCTACTTCTTAACAAGGTACCTACCAAATCCGCCCCAAAGACTCCATATGAGATGTGGAAGGGGAGGAAACCAAATCTTAAGCATTTTAAGACTTGGGGTTGTCCATCTTATGTCAAAAAGTTTGAACATGATAAGCTACAGACTAAATCTGACAAATGTAGATTTGTGGGATACCCTAAAGAAACTATAGGGTATTATTTCTATCATCCAACTGATCAAAAAGTGTTTGTTGCGAAACATGCTGTCTTCTTGGAAAAGGAGTTTATCCATAAAGGGGTCAGTGAGAGTAAGATATATCTTAAAGAAGTTCAAGAACCATAAATTACTATGGATCAGAGTCAGGTACCTGACCAAGTAGAAGAACCTACTGTATCACACCCTATTCGTAAATCTGGAAGAGTACCGTAGATACCTGAAAGGTATAGATTCGTTATAGAGGATGACAATGAGGTACACATCATGAATGATGATGATCCATTGAATTACGAACAGGCTATGAGTAATAAAGACTCAGGGAAATGGCTTAAAGCCATGAAATCCGAAATGGACTCCATGTATGAAAACAAAGTATGAACTTTGGTTTCACCACCTGAAGGCATTAAGCCTATTGGGTGTAAATGGGTCTTTAAAAGAAAGACAGGAGCGGACGGTAAGGTAGAGACCTATAAGGCCCGACTGGTTGCAAAAGATTTCAAACAAAGACAAGGAGTTGACTATGATGAAACCTTCTCACCAGTAGCTATGCTCAAGTCCATTCGGATTTTGCTTGCGATTGCAGCTTATAACGACTATGAGATCTGGCAGATGGACGTGAAAACGGCCTTCCTCAATGGGAAACTTGAGGAGGACGTGTATATGACACAACCAAAGGGATTTATTTCAAAAGTTAGAACAAATCAAGTCTGTAAGCTACAACGATCCATTTATGGATTGAAACAAGCTTCTCGTAGATGGAACATTCGTTTTGATGAGACAATCAAAGAGTTTGATTTTATCAAAAACGACGATGAACCATGTGTGTACAAGAAGGTTAGTGGGAGCGCAGTTTCATTTCTTGTATTATATGTTGATGATATATTACTGATAGGGAATGACATTCCTATGCTACAATCGATTAAAATCTGGTTATCTAAACACTTCTCCATGAAGGACTTGGGAGAAGCATCCTATATTTTAGGGATAAAGATCTATAGAGGTAGATCTAAAAGGATGCTTGGTTTATCCCAAGGAATGTACATTGATACGATGCTAAAGAGGTTTAGCATGGAAGATTCCAAAAGAGGTCTCATGCCGATGAGCCATGGAATACATCTCTCCAAGAAATAGGCCCCAAAGACACCTGAGGAGAGAAACCGTATAAGTAAGATCCCTTATACTTCTGCAATAAGATCTATCATGTACGGTATGATATGTACTAGACTGGATGTTGCTCATGCACTTAGTGTAACGAGCAGATACTAGTCGAATCTAGGAGAAGAGCACTGGAAGGCAGTGAAGAATATCCTAAAATACTTGAGAAGGACTAAAGATATTTTTCTTGTCTACGGTGGGTCTGAATTAAAACTCGAGGGCTTCACAGACTCAAGTTTTCAAACGGACCAAGATGACAGTAAATCTATTTCGGGGTATGTTTTTACCATGAACGGAGGTGCAGTGAGTTGGAAGAGTTCTAAGCAGCAAACAGTTGCTAATTCAGTGACAGAGGCAGAGTATATAGCTGCAAGTGAAGCTGCAAAGGAAGCTGTTTGGATGAAAAAGTTCATAACAGAACTTGGTGTGGTTCCTAGCGTTGGAGAAGCAGTCCCCGTATACTGTGACAACCCAGGAGCAGTTGCTTAGGCTAAGGAATCCAGGTCTCATCAGAAATCTAAACACGTGTTGCGGCGATTTCACTTGATCAGGGAGATCATTGAAAGAGGAGACGTCACCTTGGAGCGTGTAGACTCTCAAGATAACATTGCAGATCCATTTACTAAAGCTTTAACACAACAGTAGTTTGATCGTCACTTAGAGAAGATGGGTATGAGATACCATGGCGATTGGCTTTAGTGCAAGTGGGAGATTGATAGTAGTGTGCATACAAGCCAATCATGTATGATGATAAAGCACATACTTTGTAAACAATCTTATTTATTTATTAATAAAATATTCATTTATTAAAGGCATTTAATTATCTACATGGTGCTGTTTTTATAATATGTAAATAACCCATAGTTTTAAGAAATACTTTTGGAATCATGATGTTGATCATGCTAATGAGATCTAAATTCTTAGAAAGCTTAAAAACTAAAATAGTTTCTAATCATAGGATTACTAAAAAGGGGATTAGTAAATCCGGATAGATTAGTACATATGTTGCTTGCTCATTGGATGAGGATGATTGATCTCATAATCATTTGTGTGGAGACACTAAAGCAAGTATGTAGGTGCTTATTGGAGAATAAGTTCACTGAACGTGACTCGCTATGGAATACCTAATGGAGTTTTACTTGCCTGTCAATAGAAATTCCTAATGTGATAGTAGTACAAGTGATCCTTGGACTTAAGATCATCATAGTATCTTGTATGTAATGAATTATACTTTGACTTATTCCTTAAAGCGCTTTAGGGTATATTAAAGGGTATGCTTGGGTATAATGTGTTACAGATGGAGATAATGAATGATAAATAAAGAATCTACCACCCCTAGTAAAAGAGGAGATATGTCCTATGTGATTCGTTAAATGACAACCCAGGAATCCTTGGCCAAGGTGGAATGAAATTAGAAAGGAGTTTTTAATTTGCATTATTTAGAGTTGTGGATTTTCTAATCGAAATACATATAATTAAATAAAATAAGACTTGACAGTAAATCCATGTCTTATATTTAATTGGGACATTGTATGGTGGAAGGATTGAATTATACGGTAACTATATACTCACAGGTTTTTTTATGATTAATGTTGAAATCTATATTATCTAGAAAGTCGCTGATTGCTAGGGAGGCTTATCCCTATTGTAGAATAAATATTATTTATTTAAATAAATTATTAATTTAATTTATTTATTTAAATAAGATTAAAATTGTTCTAATTGATTTATTCACAACCGGTTTAATATGGAGAACCTAAAGGGTCACATCATAAATGGAAGAATAATTATTTAAGAAGGTAATGACATAATCGTAATAATGCATTAAGTGTAATTAATTTAATCTATGGTGATAGAATAAATTAAATAGCTTAATGTTTATTATTTAATATTTTAGAAGTATTAAATATAAATTAATAAGAGATGTCTTATTAATATTATTACAATTATTATTATTTTAATTTCTAAAGGGGTTTAGTAATTAATTTAATATTAGTACTCTCATTTATTCCTAATAAGATTAGAAGACAAATTAATTAAATGAATTTAATTAATTATTTCCAGTGTGGTGGGAAGCCTAAATTAATTAACGGAGTTTAATTAATTAAATGAAATCCTATGTCTAATAGGATTAGAAGGGTTGACCAATATCTATATAAGAGGAGTCTTATAATAGATATCAGTTGGTGCAATTCCAATTGTTGGAGAGTACTCTTTTTCTATAGAAGATAGAAAACTAAGCCAACCACCCTCCTTCTTGATAATTTATCTTCCTTGGTGGATCACCTCTAGAGGCCAAACACTTGGGTGGCTAACGTTGATCAAAGGATGGAATCTAACCCGAAAATTCAAGGAGATCACGAAGAACAAGGAGTTGAACTCGTACCTGTGGAAGCTTCGTTCTACAAGGGTATAATTCTATAACTTGTTATTTATCGTTTTAAATTAATAATTTGCATAAAGGATGATCCAGGTGATGGTTTTGTAAAATTTTTTAAACTCTGATATACCATGCTTCCGCTAATTTTTGCAATTTAATTGCGTCACGATTGCATACAAACCCAACACTCTGGATCCCCGATGCATGGTATTAGGACACAATGGCTGTCATATCCTGCGATAAAGAATCAATCATCACACCCCTGGTACTGACAGGTAAAGGGGTCCAAGACAAACAAAATCCTGTGAAGGTGGCTGCACCTCAGCCTCTAATTTTGCCCTTCAGGCCTCAGTATCTAATCCTCAGTCTGAAGAAGGTCCCATGGAACTACGGGGACATTGAAAGCTCTACTTCAAACAACATTTCCATCCTGTCAAAGGATAATCCATTGTACCTGCCTCAGTGGGTGATTAAACCAGTTACCAAAGCAAAAGAAAGGGTGGCTGAAGAAAATATCAAAGAGTTCCTCAAAAAGATGGGACACAATGAAATCAAGATAGTGCAAAGCTTGAAAGACACACCCAAACAAATCTCCATCCTTGACTTGGTCCTATCATCAGAGGATCACCAGTAACATCCTAGTGAAGGTACTAGAAGAAGCCCATCTGCCACACACGGTAGACATAGAGAAATTCCGTCACGTGATAGAACATATTTTCAACAACAATGTGATTTCCTTCACAGACGATGATATCCCGGCTGAGGGAAGGGGCCACCACAAGTCCCTGCATATAGCCTTTATGTCCTCCAGATACGTGATCAGAGGAGTGCTTATTGATGGAGGATCTTCCCTCAACATTTGTCCATACGACATGTTGGAAATAATGAAGATCAATCCAAACCGGATCAAAGCCAGTCACATGGTTATCCGGGCTTTCGATGGATCTCGTTTCCAGGTCATGGGGGAAATCGAGCTTCCTCTAGAAATTGGTCCACACACCTTCTATGTATCTTTCCAGGTGCTCAACATAGCCACCGGATATAACTTTTTGTTGGTCAAGGCATGGATCCATATGGCCGGGGCTGTTCCAGTCCACCCTCCATCAGCAACTCAGGTACATTATCAACGACATCCTCATCACAGTGAATGCTGAACCGGAATACCCTACCCACCTACATGGGGACATGCCAGTGATTAACCTGGACGCCGGGGTTGAGCCTGCAAGTTTTCAAGCTCTTGAGGTGAGCGATATTCAATATGTACCGATTGGGGCACCAGCCCTGAAGCCTAAAATTTCCACTGAAGTAATGATAGTGGGCCAAGAAATAGTAGCTGCGGGTTTCCAGCCTGGAGAAGGGTTAGGAAAAAATAAGCACGACATTAAGATGCCAATCCAAATCCCAAGTCAGATGGGAAGAACATGATTGGGATTTTCATCGGGTTAAACCATCGGAATCCACACAAACATCCCAAGGCTCAAGCCTCCACGATTCTACTCCCAAACCTCATAAATGTCGGATGGGTGAAACCTACGAGGAAGATCCCTACGGGGGCATCAGCCATGCTATTTCCTTCAAACATACCTGTACATGAAAGGAAAGCCCTCAAGCCTGAGGCATATAGCAAAAAGGGAAAAGAAAAGATCTTGTATGAAGGACGAGACCCATTCGCTAACATAAAGGTCATTACCAACTACGAAGGGATAAATGATGAAATCCCAGATAGTAACGATGAAGATCGTGCTCACTTTCCTTGCAGCAAACAGAGGAAGAATCCATAGAAAAGCCTCGGCCATACCCTAAGGGATATCTCAATTGTCATCCAAGACGAGACAGATGAGCACACTTCCAGCATCCTCCCTATCCATGAGGATCTAACACTGGACAACTGGAGCAGTGTCCCTTGCCTGAGTCGAAAAGGGTAAAGGGGCAGAGAGTACATCTGCCCTTAATCATGCTTTCATTTACTTCTTACTTTTGATTGCACAGCTGTAGCAGTCACTTTTGTCATGCTTTACAAATGCCATATGTATTTAAGCAGTTGTATATATTAATGAAAGCATTTTTGTTTTCAGGACCCAAGCATTGGATATGTGTGTCTCTGCTGATGAGATGCCAACCTGTCAACATAACTCCAACCGTGATGCAAGATTGAGCTTCAAATTGACGGATCTTGATTAAGAGGAGGAAGATGACTATGAGGTGCCAGAGGAGATCAAGGAATGGATCAAAGACAAACCCAAACCAAACCTCGACCAAACCTCGACCAAACCTCCACCATCAACATAGTAACCTCTGAAAACATCAAAGAAATCCAAATAGGCTCAGACCTCACACCAAATCAAAAAGCTAACCTGATCAAAATCCTAACATAGTACTAGGATGTGTTTGCATGGTCGCATGAAGACATGATTGGTCTATCCACAGACATTGTCATCCATCGAATGCCCATCAAAAAATGGTTCAAACCAGTCAAACAAAGCTTAGGCGATTGAAACCTGAGTGGAGTCTCAAAGTTAAAGAAGAAATCGTCAAGCAATTCAAAGCCGGGATCATCATGGTATCAACGTATCCCGAATGGCTATCAAACATAGTCCCCGTGCCTAAACCAGGAGGGAAGGTACGAGTTTGCGTGGATTACCAAGATCTAAACAAAGCCTGCCTCAAGGACAATTTCCTGGTACCTTTTATCCATATCCTGATTGAAAATACTGCGCAGTATGACATGTATTCATTCGTAGATTGCTTTGCTGGTTACCACCAAATCATGGTTGCTGAAGAAGACCGGGAGAAAATAGCTTTTATCACTCCCTGGGGAACTTTTTGATACCGATGACTATCCTTCGGCCTCATCAATGCCGGAGCAACGTTTCAGCGAGCCATGATGGCCCTCTTTCATGATATGATGCACAAAGAAATAGAAGTCTATGTTGACGACATCATCATCAAGTCCCGGAGGGAGGATGATCACATAGACCATCTCAGGAAGCTGTTCAACAGGTTGCGCAAGTACAACCTCAAGCTAAACCCTGCCTAAATTCGCTTTTGGCATTAAGGCAGGCAAACTGCTAGGATTCCTAGTGAGCAATCGGGCCATTGAGTTAGACCCTTCCAAGATCAAAGCCATTTCTAAAATGCCCGTGCCTCGTACAGAGAAGGAGATACGAGGATTCCTAGGAAGAATCAATTTCATCAGTTGATTCATTTCACAGCTCACAGCAACCTGTGAGCCCATCTTGAAGCTGTTAAGGAAGAATTCCTCCATCAAATGGAATGAGGATTGTCAACAAGCCTTCCTTGCCATCAAAAAGTAGCTTGTTGAAGCACCTATTTTGGTACCTCCAAGGGATGGAGTCCCCTTATTCATGTACCTGTCCGTCAATGCCAATGCCATGGGCTGTATGCTAGGACAGAAGGATGATAGTAGCAAAGAAAGAGCCATCTACTACATCAGCAAAAGATTCAGCACTGGGGAACAGAAGTATACCCTGATCGAGAAAACATGCTGTGCATTAGCATGGGCAGCCATGAGGTTGCAACACTAGTTGCATGGGCACACGACGTATCTCATATCCCGCATGGATCCACTCAAATACGTCTTCAGCAAACCAATGTTAAATTGCCGGCTGTCTAAATGACAGTTGATTCTACAGCAGTTCGACATTGTCTACGTGACTCAGAAGTCTATCAAAGGCCAAGGCATTGCAGATCAATTAACAGAAGCACCTTTAAGAGAGTTCGAGCCCCTGGAGACATATTTCCCAGATGATGGGATTATGACAATTCAACAACTCCAGTCAGAGAATACAGTCCAACCATGGAAAATGTATTTTGACGGAGCGGTAAACATGGAAGGTTCCAGAGCTGAGGCAAGTCCTTATCTCTGGTACAGGTGATCAATATCCTGTGGCTATCAAATTTCAATTTGGCAACACCAACAACACGGCCGAGTACGAAGGCTGTATACTTGGGGTTGAAACTAGCCCAATCCATGGGTATCAAACACTTATTGGTCTTTGGAGATTCTGAGTTGGTCATCAGATAAACCACCGGCAAGTATCTCACAAAAGAACTGCATCTGCTGCCCTATCATAGGCAGGTCCTCAAAATTTCCCAGGAGTTCGAAGCAATAATCTTCGTCCACATTCCTCGGGGTCGAAATGACTTTACTGATGCACTGGCAACATTGGCTTCATTAATCCGCATATCCAACAGGAGCGGGTTTCCCAACATACAGTTCACAAATCAAAAAGCCCCAATATACAGGAATTACATTGGAGAAGTATCAGGCGAAATACCTCCTGTCAAGTAGCCTTGGTTTCAAGACATCAAGGAATATCTCCGTGATGGATCCATACCCGCTGGTGTAAGACAATCAGAGCGAAAATGGATTCTCAGAATGGCCATGAAGTTCTATTTGAGCGGAGATGCACTTTATAAAAGGGATGCTGGAATAGGCCTGTTAAGATGCCTTGACAAGTAGCAAGCCCAAAGACTAATGGATGAAGTCCATGACAAAGTCTGTGGCCCGCACATGAGTGGCCATCTGCTGGCCAAAAAGATAATCAGAATAGAACATTACTAGATCTCGCTCAAAGCTGATTGTGATGATCACGTCAAGAGATGCTTTTAATGCCAAATATATGGAAATGAAATCCACGCTCCTCCAAATAAGCTGCACAATATGAGTGCACCATGGCCTTTTTCTATGTAGGGAATGGATGTGATAGGTCCAGTCGAACCCAAAGCCAGCAACGGTCATCGGTTCATCTTCACCATGATCGACTACTTCACCAAATAGGTTGAAGCAGCCTCTTTTCCTAAAGTCCCAAAAGAGGTCATCATCAGTTTCATCAGAAATAATGTCGTCTGTCGATATGGACAACCGGAGGTGATCGTATCAGACAACGCCAAAAATTTGAATAATCAAATAATGGTAGAACTGTGCGACAAGTTCCACATCAAGCATCTCAACTCCGTTATTTATCGGCCCAAGATGAACGGTGCTGTTGAAGCGGCCAACAAAAACATCAAAAAGATCATGCAAAAAATGTCCGCCAATCACAAGGACTGGCCTGGCCTGCTACCTCTAACCCTGTTAGCATACAGGACTTCAATGCGCACCTCTACTGGGGCTACTCCCTATTTGTTGGTCTATGGCATGGAGGCAGTCCTTCCCATAGAGGTAGAGATGGAATCTTTGTGAATGTTGATCGACGCTCAAATAGGTGAAGATCAATGGTTACAAGACCGATATCATCAGCTGTCTCTGATAGATGAAAAGAGAGCTACGACCATTTTCCATGGACAATTATACCAGCAAAGGATCGTCAGGTCCTATAATAAGAAAGTTCGAATCTGGTAATTCAAAGAAAACGATTTGGTGCTAAAGAAAATCCTAGACAATCAGGATGAAGCCAAAGGAAAATTTGCCCCAAACTGGGTAGGCCCTTTCATTGTCAAGGAAGTGCTGACAGGGGGAGCCATCAGGCTACAAGAAATGGACTGGAATGAATTTCCCCAACTCCTCAATTCAGATACCGTGAAAAAGTACTACGTCTGAAGCACATGCATACCCGCATACGGGTCCTATAAATTGAATCAGGTTCGGCTTTTCGTTAGAGAAGCATGAACTACAAATGACATGATCTCCCTCAACCCGGGAGTACGTAGGCAACCATCTATGGTGCGGTCAAACCAAGCAAAAATCCAAAGAACTTGCAAATCCCAACATCAAATTCCAAAGCTCATCAAACCAAATTCAAACCCCAGATAAACTCTTTGCAAACCTCTTCAAATAAACAACCAAAACTACGCATGACCTGATCTCCCTCAACCCGGGAGTACATAGGCAGCCCTCTACAGCGCGGTTTGACCTTTAAGAAACAAATGGAAGACTAGTTCCAAGACATCGAAGACAAATAAAAGCTAAATGCTGTCGACCTGTCTGGTTACCAGACCTATTTGAGGAGCTCCCTTGACACCACAACTATAAGTCCATCAAGGAGAAGCTCAAAATGCATCAATAATTGCGAGTCATGACGGAAGTGGTAATCACTCAACAATGATAATACATATCTAAGCAGGGAAGTATCTCAAAAATATATTTCCCTGATATATAAACTGCTTTATATACATAGTGCCCTGTACATGACAAAAATGGCTGATCTAGTCTGTGCAGGAAAAATAAAGCTAGTCTATGGACTCAAGGACAAGTGAGTCAGCAATGCCAGCATGGCATCTCTCTCTGAAGATGGAGGAGCATCTGTAAGAGTAGTCCACTCAGCCTCCATACAGCTAAGATCATCCACAGTCATCTGCAAGGTGGCCCTGTGGTCATCAATGTAAGCACTCATCTTTGTAACCAAACCATGGGTGTAAGATCGGAGAGCAGTACTATCAGCAATGTGGAAATCACGGGAAGCTATAGCCTCATCCCTCTCTGCAAAAGCTGCATCCTGAGAAATTAAATTCTCCTCAATCTCAACATATGCTGCATCTTTGTCTGAGTGAACCTCATCTCGCTCCACAATAGCAGTATCTAAAGCGGAGTGAAGCTCATCCCGCTCAATCAAGCCAGTATCCAAAGTAGTCCTAAGACCATCCCTCTCAGCAAAAGCTAAATCCCTGCCAGACAGGGCAACCAACATCTGCGCTCTAGCTGAATCTCTCTCAAAGGTCATCCTGAATAGTGAGTCTGCTAAAGCCGAATCTGTCCCCACAGGAATGGTTGGGGAATTGGTAACCAGAGCAGCTGTCAAACCCATGAACAGCTCATCCTCAGTAGGAGAATATGGATCCTCCATGGGCTCCTCCTCATCAGAATTCGCAAGCAGAGGTAAATGAAGCTCTGCTACTGCGACTGCGGTCTCTGCCTCTAACCATGCAGAATACTCCGGAGAATGACCCGGATGTCTACTGGAGAACTCAGCCCTCTTCCTGTGAGTCCAACACTCATAAACTCTAACCAAGTCGGCCGGGGACATAGATGAAGCCGACATCCTCTGATCAGCAGAATCCTCAAAATGGTGCATACTCTGCCACTGATCAAACTGCTCCATAACTGCCAAGGGATGATAGGTAGTCACACCCCTCAATCCCGCCAAAGGTAAATAATCCATGCCAGATGCATGAGTGATGAAGCTAAACGGGGTCGCCATCCTTGAGCATAACAAAACGGCGAACGGATGCTCAATATCCGACAAAAATGCTAACCAGGACTCTGAGTCGACGCAATCAGGCGGATGAAAGGAGTAAACTGAGGATATCTCGTGGCTAAAACAATAGGCATGAGGTCTAAAGAATCCAATTGGGCGTATGTGTGACATCAACCACATATACAGCACGACCGAGCTACCCCAAAAAAACCCCGCTGGATGGGTACTGCAATAGGTGAGCAATCTCAGAGTCTCCGCCAAGATTATAGGGATAATGGTACTCCCCTGCCTATGGGCTCTGACTACAACAACCAATCCCACATCAAGGTGATCTAAACGCAATGGCATGTAAACATAAGCCACGATGCACATCAGTAACATATCTATCCTGGTTGTCTACCACTCCTCTGCAAAAATGACAAAATCTCTGACGTGATGGTCGTAGCTGTCAAGCTCACCATAGCGCTCTATCAAGAAATCCATAAAGATCACATGCCCAGAAACAATCTCATCCATGACTATTCTCTGCCGAAGACCGGACAGTCGAGTAAACGGTCTTCGCATATCACTGATAGCCGTCCGAGCACACGGCGACTCTAAATCCATGCTAGTAAATCTCTGGTACTCCTCCAGAGTAGGCAAAAGCTCACACCGCCCAATGCAGAATACCTGTCTCTCCGGTACCCATAAGGGTAGGACGCCATCAATAAAGCCGTCTAGGACCCTGAAATCTACAAGGGCCATCGAATGCCCTAGCACCTGGTCAACTGTCCCCTTAGCTGGAAAGGGCAGACTATCATACCATGACCGCAATGATGCCGCCACCTCGGACAGTGGCAAATGCTCTATATGGCTAACTACAGATGTTGTCATCTGTAGCACCGTATCACAAGATCGTTTAGAGGTCAAGTTAAATCGCAGCTATCTGAATGCATACACATGATACATGCATGATGATAATAATATAAGCATGATGCAGTAGATAAAGGTGACAAAAATATCTACAAAAAGTTACGTACTGCATACATCATCCCTATATCCTGATACAAAGTGAAAAAGAAGAATACAGGGAAATGGGGCACCACCACCCAGCTAATACAGTGGTCTATCAAAATGATGGCACAGACGCCGAATAGCCAAAACAGTGGCTGACCAAAAATATAGCTGCCATAGCTATCACAGGAAGTCAAAGACCTTGGTATCAAACCGATCAACCTGCTCCAGATCCTCTGTCTGCACAAAGCTGCTGGGATCAGGCATATCTGGGTGGTATAAGGGAGGATCTGCCCCTGTATAACTACTACTGAATGGACCTGAAGAGGGGCCTGCTCCAGAGATAGATGGGTCAAATGAAGATGCCTCTGATGGATCTCGGCCAAGGTGCCTGATAAAGAAACGAGCTTGGTCCAACTCCCTGGTCAGATGTGCTATCTGGTTTGCATGAGTAGGCTCTGTAATACAAGTTATCCAGTCCGTCATCATCACGGACCCCAGCACCATGTCTGCCATAAAATGGGTGGCACGAGTCTAAGCCTCGATAGTGCGAGGACTCCACCAACTATAAAAGGCTGCCTGGCTGTATGGGCCCTCTGATAGATCAAAGCCGTCTATACCCTCCAAAGGGATGTCTGTCAAAGGCACGAACAATGGCCAGTGATACCAAGCAGGAGGAGCAATGGGAATACGGATCTCCCCTATGACGCTCCGAATGGCACACTCTCCAAGATAGAGCTCCCAGCCTCCCTCCGTCAACATAGGGACTCTGCGAGTCGATAAATTAAACTCCCGACTAGTGGGGAAACCACCATCAAATCCGACGGTCAAGTGCTCGGATGTGTACGGCGTCCAGGTGATCGAGCCCGCCGTTAAAACCTCCAACTGCAGACAGAGATGAGTGAACCCCTCAGCAACAAGGACCTCCGTCAAAATGGAGTGATGCCATCTCCGTCCACATGGATCTCCAGACCTAATGCTGAAACGGGCCATAGGCAAGGAAGCCTCTAAAATGCCCAAAGCTATCCATGCAAATATCAAAAGTCCTCAGTGACCAAGACTGCCAAAAATAAATGCAAAAATTAAAAAGGTACAGAAAGATGTACTCACCAGCAAAAACTAATGGAATCCTAACCAAGCCTCCGACACACCCTCCGAAAATAGGTGCATGCCTTGGAGAAAATAGGTAAAGGTATAGGAGCCCCAATCAAAGTCACTGAGGTGCTCTACATACTGAGTGGCGCTGATCAAAGCGAAGGACACCGTCGATGAGTTGTCCGCCACAAAATAACCCCTGATGATCAACAAAAACAATCGCCTCAGAATGCGATCTCTAGCCCTCCGATCATCAGGTGGAGGCAACTGTAAAGTCCCATCCTGGGCATCTATACTCAAGGGGCCGACCCTTGAATGCCGACTGAGGGACTCCCAACAAGGATCTAACTGCGGTGGGCGAAATGTCAGACATAACAGGCACTGTCTCGCCCTCAAACTCACTGCCGATGATAAATCTCCAATCTATAGGAGTCATTATCACCTTGCAATTAAGCAGATGAAGGGACTAAGTCTGGTGGAACTAGCGCTTAGATAAAGCCCTCATAAACCCCCAAAGGCAAAGGCGGGGCAGGATCGAGAAGAAGGCCTGAAATCCCCAGCCATCTACAATCTTCCTGTAATCCTCGTGCAGAGTCTGATAGAGGGAGTGCACGCTAAACCAATTCCCCCGAGGCTGTGTCAAGCCAGGGACCTGCATCAAAAACCAACCCATGTCAAAAACCTATGCCTCGAGAATGCCCAGAAGATAGGAAAAGAATCCAGAAAGAAGAAAGACTTCAAGTCACCTCGTTGGCCTGAAGATATCTCGAAGGATGGCGACTAAAGTCGCCCAGCAACTCCTGTGTTTGCACAGCAATGCCCGAGACCTTAGCACGTCGCACCTGGGCTGGAACAGGAGCAACAAAAGCAGCCTCCTCGTCATCAATGTCAATGGGCTGCTCTTCTTGTGCTGGACGTATCATGCTCTCTACCAATCTGCGAGGCATCCTAGCTAGACGGGCCTGTGGAATGGCGGAAGCCCTCCTCCGTCTAATGTCTGATGAAACCCTGGTAGAGCTGCCTGGTCCATCGCGATCTATCGCATACACCAGTACTCTGAAATTACCTCAGACAAGGTGTGGTAAGCCTAAAACCTATGGCTTATTAATCAATCAATCCAGCATACATACCTAAGTCCTCAAACATGCATGGGTCCATTAAAAATACCCCGTACAGTCAAGACTCCATGTTTTTCAAAATTCCAGAAGCTCAAAACCTGCATTGGGTCAGTAAAAAAACTCCCCACAGAGTTAAAAAAATGCATGCTTTTCAAAACCTAAGATTTTGGAAAATTTTTGCCAGAGTCTCTTTTGTAAAATGGACTGTCCACATGCACACAGGCATGCCTAGGTGGCCATTCAGTAGCACACCTACCCAAAAATGGAAACAGTTCATATTTACTAAAACAAATTAAAAACCAGCCCCACATGGTCTCTAAAATACCATAGGCATTTTTAGTTGTAAATCCAGCTCGCTAAGCCTCAAAAAGGATGATTAGACTGACCAAAAAGCTCAAAATAGTATTGTATCAGAACCAGAATTTTCTTACATCCAAACGTGCATTACAGTAAAATATGCATACATATGTAGACAGGAAATTTTTCACAAGTCATATAGACATACATTGTTTATACATTACGTTTAAAAGCACCCTAGGTGGTTCACATGCTTTTAATGGTCAAAAACTGCGAAAGAAGGATGTAAAACGTTACCTGCGCTGCACTGAGCGCGTAGGAACTGACGGATTTAGAATCCGACTACCAGAACTCCGTAGATCTGAAAAAGAAGATCGAAAATCCTTTCGCTGCTCAAACGGGAAACTTGCAAAATAAAAATCCCGCAGCACATTAAGTAAGCTGGGTAGCCACAGCTCCACCTACAACTGCCACACCTACACTTGCGACAGCCCAGGTGGGTCCCACTCCCCCCGGGCCTGGTTTGGTTTGAGTCAAAACGGAGTTTAAACGTGCTGCCAAGTCAAATCTGAAGAAAAATCGCTACGCGATTGAGCGGTTTGTCCAGAAATCCTGCGTTTAAGCAGCGTAATCCTGACAGAAAGGGAAACTCCCCGAACACCCTTGATATTCATCCCGGAGCCATGTCAGGGGATCAACAAGTCAAACTGCAGAAAACTGCGCAAGAATTGCTAGAAACTACCGAAAACTACCATTTTTTAAAGTTCGGGTACTAACCGGAGTCAATTTCAGCCGTTGGCTTAGCCCCAGCGAAATTCGGATTCCAACCAAAGTCAATTTCATCCGTTGGCTCAGCCCCAGTGAAGTTTGGGTTCTGATCGAAGTTAATTTCAGCTGTTGGCTCAGCCCCAGCGAAGTTCGGGTACTGACCGAAGTCAATTTTAGCCGTTGGCTCAGCCCCAACGAAGTTCGGGTACTGACCGAAGTTAATTTCAGCCGTTGGCTCAGCCCTAGTGAAGTTTTGGTATTGACCGAAGTCAATTTCAGTCGTTGGATCAGTCCTAGCGAAGTTTAGGTTCCGACCAAAGCAGTTTTAGCCGTTGGCTCAGCCCTAGCGAAGTTTGAATATAGATCGAAATACAGTCCAATCATTGGCTCAACCCCAATGACGCTTCAACTGACAGTTTAACCCCAACCAAGCAATAAAAGGGATCTGGCAATGGAAACAATTATAATAATCCATCACAACTGATGGAATCTTTTATACACATCCTCAAAGGGAATCATTGAGGTAGTATCAATCAGAATTTGCAAAGCTATCGCAAAGGACGTCATCCCTAACAGATCAAGACGACAGAAAAATTTGTGATAGCTTAACTCTGCCAATCTCATCAGAGTCTGTAAGAACCCGAATTTTCAGATATTATTAAATAAGGATTTAATAAATAAAATTCTTAAACTGTGAGATGGGTTCGAATAATAATATATATATGTGATATGAGGTATGTGGTATTATATTACATAGGATAATATGGACTATGAAAAATGTGTTTTTGTGATTTATAAATATATTATTAATATATATTTGTTACTTATCGTAGAGACGATCCAGTGGAGATAAAGGAGGTGGATAAATTCCTATCGATATTAAATAATTTATAGAATTATTTTATCATAGTAAGTTAGTGACATTAAATATCCTTAATGTATAATCACCATATTCTTGAGTATGTGTATTAATAACTAGTATGTTTATAATATAGGTTATTAATAGCACTTAAGTTATCCGTGAATAGGTTTGGATAGTGAAGCATGAGTTAGTTAAGGAATTAACTAATAAGAATAAATATTAGTTAATATAAGTTGTGAGTTATATTATGGAATAATATAATGAGAGTATTGAACCTTAATTAACTATGATGATATAGTACAGTGTTTAATTTACTTAAGTAAAGGAGTGAATTAATATGTGTGTTGAATATGTAATTATAGTTGGTACTTTTATATATATTACTTAGAATAGTAATATGTGAGAAAGTCTAATGTGCGAATAACGTTAAATATATATACGTTATTAAAGGGAGATGGAAATCATTATATCTTTAAATGAATATTTGAAGAAATTGTTTTGGGAACAATTTATAGAAAAGAAAGAGAAATAGTTATTATATATTTCTAATAAAGGATATTAAAATAATTTTTAATATTGAATTATTTTAATAAAAGGAGGAAATGTTATTTTTGAATAATAATATTACCTTATATGTTTTTGTATGAGGTGTGTTTGGTTAATATAGTAAATATATTAAAACGTATTTGCTATATGTAATTAAATTGATGGAAATAATTTATTATAATAAAAAATAAACTTATTATCTATTTTCTATATATAATATATGTACATGTGTCGTACATATAGTTATTTGATATTATATTAAGAATAATATCATGAGACAATAAGTAAATTATTTTCTAATAACGAATGTGCTTATTTGGAGAAAACATAATATTTTATGATATGGCTAAATACATAATTTTAAATGTATTTTCAAGAGAGTTTAATTAATGAAAGGAAACTAAGTTATTTTAATATATTAAATAACTTAAGTTATTATTTGATCGTGAATATTATTATTGGAATAATTAATAGAGTATATATTAATTATTATAAGCGTAAAGGTTATACTTATTATAAGTATAATTATTTGAAGTAGTTTAGCATTTTAATAGCTTGAGTTATTATATTTCCGTAAATGTTATATATAATATTTGAATATTCGATTTGTAAAATATTTATATGTGGACCTTGGATTTAATAGTTCTAATTTAATTGAACAGGTTATAAGTAGTAATGTGGTGAGAAATGAGTAAGTGATGAGAATAATGATAAGCTTAAGTTTGAGCTTGTGAGAGATGCCTTGTGTGGCACAATAATAGATTCAGTAATGAATTGACTAATTTAATGATGGAGGAATTATTAATTAAACAATTAATCTAAATTAATTGTTAATTGTTATTATGATAGTATGTTAAATTATTATGGCTAGTGATAGTATAATAATAAGGAAATCGATTATAAGTATAATCGGATTTGTGAGGAGATAAATTATCTTCTAATATTAATTATTGTTATGAACAATATACTATTATCAAGCAATTAATTGATAATATGATGATTAATGAGTAAATGATTTATAAATATAAAAAGATTTATATTTATTTAACGTGATAATAAATCATATAAAGTGTTAATCAATTAGCGTGGGAATTATAATTTCATGGATTAATGAGAAATGGATTAATTAATATTATTATTAATTAATTGATAAGATAAGTAATTTATTAATTTCTATGTGCAACCATGCGATATTAAAGTATAACGTATGATAGTTAACTATATGTTATGCGAAGTATAAAGTGCAATGCGACTATGCTATATATGAATATAAACTATATAGTAAAGTTATTGAGTTGTAATAGGTACATGAAATGTGGGTTTGACAATGTGTATATTAAGTATACAATAAAATAATATATCATAAATATATGGTAAACAATTATTGAATTTACTAATAGAGGAGACAATACACTGTGATGATACCCGATAGAATTATATCCGGTAGAATGAAATGTACATGAATTTATATGTGCAAGTTAAAATTTAATACATGATAGTATTATTGAGACTACATTGTGACACATTAATTTATAACTTAAGTTATATGAAATGAATGTGTACAACTTAAATGTATATGAATGTGTATATATAAACCAAGTGTTGTATTACATGTTCCAAGTTGCTGAGATTTATTTGGTTGCCCCAATATTAGAGTTACTCCTCTTCTTCTCCTTCACGTGAACACCACATGGCTACTCTCTATAGCCTCAAACTCAGCAAACTTAGGCTAGCAATGATCATGGGAGGAGTGGAGATCATGATGAGATTTACCAACTCTCACCTACCATTCCTTAACCATTATACAATCTTGCTATACATTGGTTTGATTTGGGAGATTTTGCATTTGTCTGGGTATTGATTTGGTTATAAATATGAAGCTCTCCTTCTTCATGTTTTCATTGCTGAGATTTTTGCTTAAGTGATATTGAGAGCATATTAAAGTAAGAATGCATTAGTAATATAGCAACATTTTGAGTTGAAGATTTCAGCAAGCTTAATACACATTAGCAGAGGTATAACACCTCATGTTCTTCGATTCATGTTTTCTGCAATTTCTAAGATTTCTAATTTCTTGATTCTTGAATTAAGCATAGATTTATTGTTTACTTGATTGGAGTATGATTATTAGTTGCTATGCTAGCTTATAATCATGATATAACTGTAATGTAGTAGCTTAAAATGATAATCTTTGCAAAATTTTGAGTTTGGGCTAAGTTCTGCCGAAGCAGAGCAGTCACTGTCTCTGGCCGGCCAGTGGAGCAGCTGCGCCAGTTTTGTACTGGCCAGCAGCGCAGCTGCACCGGTACCAGACTTGAGTTGGGCAAGGCCCTGCGCAGCTGCGCCAGTTTTGAACTGGGGCTCTGCGCAGCTGCGCCGGGACCAGTTTCTGGGTTTTGTTTTCTGTTGCAGGTTCTGTTATATGCTAGCATAAGTTATATAATTAGAACAAGCATGTGGACATAGATAACATACATATATGATTACCTTGATATGAAATGAGCATGTGTAACGATATTAGTACACACGATTGAAGAAAAACTTATAGTTTTGAAATGAAACTTATAGTTTCGATTGTGAACTTGGACACATATGTAATATGTATATAATCTGATATTTTAAACATGATAGTATGGTTTATATTGACATGAAATGTATGCTTAAAGTGTTAACCGTACACTAGTATTAGAAGTTAAGACAATTTTCGAAATGATAAACTTAAGAGTTTCGAAAACGAACTTAACCAAGACTAATGTCTTTTAGATTCTGACCATTTGAGAATATTTATGTGGTTTAAACATGAGTTTCTAGTGTATATGAAATACATATAGATGCCATGCATGTACTATGATTCCTTGTTGACTTAGTGTGATTTCCAATGAAAACCTAAGGACATCAATTACCATATGAATTATGTTGTGATCATGCAAGCATATGCATTAGGATGTCATTATGCCTATAGACATGTTGACATGAGCATCATTTGATGGAGCATGGATATCACCTATGCCAACGTATTCAAGAAATAAAATTCTAAAGCATAAACTATGTGATTAACATATACATGTGTGATGAACGCACGAGCATGTATACTTAGTATTGTTTAGCCTCGTGGTGTGTTGATATGACTTTAGTAATGGACCATTAGTAACGTGGGCTTGATTTATTTAAACTTTATCGGCATGAATGCCATATGATTTTGACTTATAATGAGCATGCTAGGTTTTAAAACTTGATTTAATGCCCTTATATACATGTATACATGATGAACATAGTAGCCTTGCATGACTAGTTAAGTATGACAAGGATTTTGAAAGGTGAAACTTAGAAAGTTTGAATGTAATGGTTTCGATAAGATTTGAGAAACGTAAGAGCAATATGGATTGTAGATTTATGAGTTTGCAATATGTGTCGAACACTTAAATAGTTAAGTGGTTAATATTGATATTGAGTATGGTTAAGATATCACTATACGTACCTAACGATACTAAGCGTATGATATGAAAGTGAAACAAGGTTCTAAGAAACAAGTTATACAACAATGTAACCTTTATTATTACATTGAGAATGTATGGAAGTGTATAACTGATGGGTGTGATCTCTATGATTAATATAACTGTGTAGGACTACACAAAGTGCAGAGATTCTTAAGCAGTTAAGTCGTAGTTGTTAAACTACGAATCAGACAAGTCTTTCAGTTCCTATTTGATATATGAATTCAATAACTGTTAGTTGAATTATATTATGCTGTGATAATGTGAACTTATATATGAACTGTATATGAGATATAAATGAGATTGAAAGTTGATCTTTGATGATATACTTGTTATGTGAAAATTAACATGCGTAGTAAATATAAATTATTTATAAATGCATGAACTGAGTATAATGTTGTATGCTATGTGATGCATGAAAACTGTTAGAATTGCTGAGCTGTCAAGCTCACTCTTGCAAATAACTACTTTTGCAGGTTAAGGACTTACGATCAAGACTTCGTGCTTCTTGATTGATAAAGATAGATAGTATCACAACGAAGAATACTGATTAGATTATTACTCGAACCATGTCTAGGTTCTAGTAGTTGTACTTGATATTTGTTTACGAGGTTTAATGCTTGTCGTACTATAAAGATGTATTAGATAATACATAGAGGATATCGAGTTGAGTTGTAAACCTTTATACGATAGTTTTGAATAGAGTGAATCATGATATAGTTTGATTCAGGAAAATGTAATGGATTTATGTTATGGAATCAATAAAAGATTTTTATTCAAAGGATATTGAAAAGTTTAAATTATTCCGCATTTTAGTAACATCGAATATGATGTAAAGACGAGATCTTGGATATGAATAGAATTTATATTCTAAATTATAATAAACAAAGTTGTATTCTTTTACTAATGATTAAAAGATGTAATAGTTTGACGATAGTAGTATCGTGACTGCACCGAATTCGAGGTTTCGAAGGAACGTGGATTTGGGGGCGTCACAGAGTCAAACCAGTTATCATGAATAATGTTATCCCCAGCAGAAAATGACAAAGGTAGTTCGCGGTAACTCCTTAATACCATCAAGGGCTATACAAGACGGCGTCATCCCTAGCAAAGTGATAACGTACGCAGCAAAAAGTAGCCCCATTCTACTTCATGACGCCCAGCCTTTGAAATGGCTCTAGCATGTTCTATTCCCAGTGTCTACCAATCTTTATCCTGTCCATTCCACTACGTTACATGGACATGATAAAGAGGGGCATCTGTAGACACTCGAGATTTTCCTTGCCCCGATACTCATCCAGTAGAAGGGTAAAACCGTCAATCAACCTAAATTTGATCCACAATATCGGTGCTCCAGTCAAATTCGATTCCCAAAATTGGTAATCAAGCTCCGACAGTCAATTGGACCATCAATCAAGTTTCAACAGTCAATCAGACCATCAATCAAGTTTAGACAGTCAATCGAACCATCAATCAAGCTCCGACAGTCAATCGGACCATCAATCAAGCTTCGACAGTCAATCGGATCATCAAGATCAACCCCGATCTGAACCTGGGAGGTAACAATCAATCCTGGAAGCAACCTGGGAAGTCAAACTCAATCCCGGTAGCAACCTGGGAAGTCAAACTCAACCCCGGCAGCAACCCAAGAAATGCAGGTCATCCCCGGTCTCAACCCGGGATGTCAAGTCAACTTCAGACATCAACCTGAAGTATCACAACAACTCCAGAGCAAAACCTGGAATGACCACGTCAGCCTCAGAGACAACCCTGAGGTCAAAAGATTCGACTGGGATCCAGTCTTGGAATCAGCTCCCAGAAGCCTACCAGCTACCATGCCTGACACTACAGGCAACCCTGAGAGGGGTACAACGGTCATTTTTACCAACTTTCAACCGACTTGGTCAAACTCAAGCCAAATTGATGCCGCCAAAGTCAGAATGAATCCTAACGACGATCCCAAGTGGCAACAACGTAAGACAATTCAACGAACAAACTGTGGCGAATCGAAGACCTGGTTATGAACCCGTCTTCCTGAACCCAGAAAATATTTTTTCCCATGTCATTACAACAATCTCAGTGAGAGCTTTCTGGAAAGGTATCGCACGCCTCAAACGGACGCTCCGATCAAAAGTTAGAAAGTTTCCCACCGGACATCGCATTGCTCGGAGTGTACGTACTTCGAGATGACCAAGACAGAGACGCGGGACCCACCTTGAGTGGCCACACCTCTACCTGCGACAACCGCATATAGAGGTGCGGCTCCCCCCTCTATAAATAGAGGGGCATCCCCCTTTCATTTACATAAGCAAGAAGTGTAGCAAAGCCTTGTCCGACTAATTTTTTAACTTTTACACCTCTTCCAAACCCAAATATATTCACTCCAACACATAGACATACCCATATACTACCACATATCAAAAAACTACCGGTAGATTTGGACGTTTAAGGACTACGATTCAGCAAAAAGCGCGTAGTGCAGCCCATTGTAATTATTTTTACGATCAACAAGTCAATATTACTACTTTGCACTGTTTTACACCTACACATCAAGTTTTATCTTCTAAATAAGCCTGAAAATTAGTTCCGTGATAGTTTTCATCAAAGATTGATACCTTTGTTGTACATAAACTTCGTTTTCAACATTTCTACAACTCGGATTGACTATTTGTCAGCTCTAGTAGCTTCAATGCACTAGCACACACCGTTTTGGCAACTTTGTCGGACTGGGTTATCTTCCCATTCTAGGTTTGGCCTTTTTCTATATATATTTAACTGTTTATGTACTAACATTTTAATTCTGTCAAGCCCAGGTTTCAAATCCGAGGTAGTTTACCGCTTTTATATATATTTACGCATATCTAAGCGAATTTCACCATAACTGGTCTTCGTGCCAGTATTGGTTGACTACATTCTTGTCAATATATGTGTATTTCAATTCAGTCCGGGCACAAGCGTGAAAACCCATCGCCCTTACTACTTTTATATATATTTATGCATATATGAGCAGCCTTCATCATCACTGGTCATCTTTCCAATTTTGATTGACTATGTTTCTGTCAATATATATATATATATATATATATATTTATATTTATATCTACATATATATTTCAATTCTAGTCCGGGCTTGCGAGTGAAAACCCATCGCCCTTTACAGCTTTTATATATATCTAACTATATATATTGCTTTGTTCAATTTATTCAACTGTTGCATCTACCATTCATTTGTATATGAATTTGCACTGATATATCTGCGGGCGAACTAGATTTATCCAACTCTCTCCACTTCTAGCTTTCAACGATTCAAACAGGTCCCGACAGAACCTGGAAGCTATAATGGCTGAGATTTCTTTAAATCTATTTAATTTTATAGTTTCAGCTTCAAAAGCAACCTCGCGTCCCTTAGATCGCTATCTAGTGGGAACGAGACGCTTAAGCCATGCGGGCCGGGATTTACTGAATGAATCCCTGGTTTTGGCTATCTTGGGATATTTATCTATTTCTGTACAAATTTGAACTGTGCAGGTTTTCTAGCTACTCATATGTGAGCCTAGGTATCGTGGGATTCTTGATCAAACTGATCAGAATCTGATTCCCACGACGGATAAACTCCGATTTATAGATGTACCATGCCAGTTTTTTTCTGTAAAATGTACATGCACAGATCTTAAAATGGTTATCCGGATTTAAGGTCTCAATATAATAAAAATATAGATTATCGTGTCAGCGTCCCTCCGATGGTTTTCATACCCATGAGGAGACCGACACTTTATATTTCTATGGTCGAGGATGCTTTGTAGCCCGACAAATCACCTTTTGCATGCAGCCTTAAGGCTATAAAGATAAAATGGAGGGTAGCGATATGCTTCAATTCCTATGTCAACATAAGGGTTTGATAAAACCAGCTTTCAAAACATCACTGTCAATTCAATTTAAAAGCTTTTTCAAATCAAATTAAATGATGCTTTTTGTAAAACAAATCAAAGATTGATTTTCAAATCAAATCAAACCCTTCGTATATAAGCTCAACGAAGCCTGTCAAAGCTTTCAATCAATCCAAAGGCCCAATTTTCAAATAGCATTCACTCACTCATTCCAGTTTTAAGGGAAATATTGAAAAGATTGCGGTACCGTGTTTACACGGGAGTCGTGGGGTGCCTAACACCTTCCCAATACTTAACCAAGCCCCCGAACTCAAAACTCCAATTTCAAAGATCAAGTTTCGACAGTGTTCAGCAATTGGGCCTCTTTTCAAATCAAATTCGATTGAGTTAGTACAACTATTTTCAAAACTACCAACTGGCGACTCTGTTTAAATCAAATCGTCGACATACACCCATGTTGGCCTCTTTCCTAAAAACCATTCAAAATCCTTTTTTGCAATAAAAAGAATAAGGGTAGGGATAACTTAGGAATATCGATTTGAGGAAAATCGGGTTATAAACCGACCCGCGGTATTTCTTAAATTTTCCAACATCAACAAAACTTATGATAAATTGGTTAACAAAAATTTTGTAATGAAGCTAACCTTGTTGTGGACTATCACAGACTTTCCGACACTTGGGATGATAAGTGGATGGTTGACTCATGAGAAGCTGTCATGCCCAGTCTGTATGAGGGATGTTCAAGGCACACAGTTGAAGCATGGACATAAAACTAGTTTTTTTTGGAACTTATTATAGATTCTTTCCTGTTGATCATAGTTATAGAAAGATATCTGCATAATTCAATAAAAAGATAGAGAAGAAGAGAGTTATTGGTCCGTTATCGGGTAATGAGGTCTTGGGCGGGCTGAACAATCTAAAATTTTTGCCACTAGTAAAGAAGCACATCAAGTTGAGAGCAATAGGTTACGGGAAGACTTATAACTGGACACACTCGCTCATGTGATTTGAGTTGTCGTACTGGGTCACGCTTTAGTTCGTCATTGTATAGATGTTATGCATACAAAAATGAATGTATTTGAGAACTTATTCTACACCGTGCAAGATGTGAGTGGTAAAATAAAAGACAATAACAAGGCATGATTAGATTTGGAGGCACTAAACATAAGGAGAGAATTTTGGCTCTGACCTAACAAGTCAAAACCTAAAGCTCCATTTTCTCTTACCAATAAATGATTTGAAGACATTTGCAAGTGGGTAAATGCATTGAAGCTCCCGAATAGATATTTTTCTAACATATTTCGTTTCAGTAAGGTTGACCAGTTAAAAATTAATACGTTCAAAAGTCACAATTGCCATGTATTCGTACGGAAGTTGATGCTAATGGCATTTTGTGAGATGTTACCCAAAAAAGTTATAAATATCTTGACCGAACTTTCATATCACTACAAGAAATAATCTTAAATCCGACGGAAGTATCTTTGACGGAATTGATTCCCTCAGAATTATAATATTCTCGACGGAATGTTCTGTCGAACATAATTTAGTCGGACTTATAATATCATCGACTGAATTCTGTAGGAATTAAGCATAGTCCCTTGGAGCGAAGTGTTCCCGCCAGCGCGCAAATGTAAATTGGACGAAATATGTTAATGTCGACTGACTATTCAGTCGAAATTAATATATACTCGACGGAATTAATTCTGATGGAATTCCGTCAGAATTAACCATCTCTTTTTTAATCGAGCCAGAAGCCCTGGTCTGTCTTATTCTTTATTTTCTCTATTTGCCAGTAGCCGCGCCATCTCCTCTTCATCTCCTCTGTTAACTTGAGCTTGTTAATCATGTAAGCCCTAATTATATCTTCTCGTCTCTTCGGTTCATCTATATTTAACCATTAATTTAGCTTTAAACTCCCAATTTTGTGTACTTGGAGAAACCCTAAGATTTTTAGACTTTTTGGCAACTTGGTGGTGGCGGCGGCGACTGGTGGTGTGCGGTGGCGACTGTGATAGAGCCTTTAGCTAAGTTATATCATTCTTCCTCTATTGTTGCCTTCAATTTAAAGGTTAGATGTTAATTGTTTTTGTAGTTAGGGTTAAGAAATTAAATTCTTTTTAAGCTTTAAATTGAAGAAATTATTCATTGCTATATTGTTTAGGATATATAAAGGTATCTAATATTAGGTGTTAAACAAATAAGCATATAATGAGCAATAAATTTAGTATTGCTATGAGTTTTGTGGGAACCTGATTAACAGCGAATTGAAGGAATTTTTTTAGTTAGTTTGTTTGAGTTTTGATAATTAACTTCGTTGTATGCTTTGGAGCTGGTTCATGTTATTGTTAGTGTAATTTAAATCTGTTAGTGAATTTTTTGGAGCTTGGTCATGTTATTGGAGCTTGTTAATGTTAATTATTGCCTATTTTGCATATTTGAGTATATACAATTACTGAATTGTATTGTTGAATTATATATACTTATTGGTTGTTCATCTCATTATAGTTGATTGATTGGTGTTGGTTATGTTGGTATTGGTATTGATTCTTGCGGTGATATGTGGATTGCCTAATGTCTTCATATTGTTATATTTGTTATATTCGACGGAATTCATGACGTATTTGTGTCAGAATCCAGCAATTGCAATATATGTGGGCCTTTCTTTATTATATTAATGTAAAGTTAGTTTCTCAATACTAAAATACACTAAAATGAAACTAACTAAGTAGCATTTACTTAGTTTTTCACTAATAAAAAAAATATAATATAATATACTATATCAAAAAAAATTAAAATAAAAAAATCACATATGTATAAAATGAAATAAATTTAAAAATTTAATTTAATTTAATTTAAAATAATACAATTTAAATAAATTATATTATATTAAATAATATAATATAATATGATAGAATACAAATTAAATTAAATTAAATTAAAAATAAAATAAAAAATTGATTTAATTTAATTTAAAATAATTTAATTTAAATAAATTAAATTATATTAAATTACATACTATAATATAATATAATACAAATTAAATTAAATTTAAAATAAAATAAAATGAAATAAAATAAAAAATTAAATTAATTTAATTTAAGATATGATAATATAATTTAAATAAATTAAATTATATAAATTATATAATATAATACAAATTAAATTAAACTAAATTAAATTTTTAAAAATAAATAAAATTAAAAAAATTTATTTAATTTAAATAATATAATATAATATAATACAAAATAAATTAAAATAAAATAATAAAATCAAAATAAATAAATAAATAAAAATAATATAATATAATAAAAATTAAAATTAAATTAAATTAGAATTAAAAATACTTTAATAGCATATAAATAAAATAAATGTATTAAATTAAAATAATATAATATTTATAAAACTTAATTATATGCTATAATATAATTGAAAAAATAAACTAAGTAGCATAAATTGAGTAGCACTTACTTAGTTTGTATTATTGAAAAAATAAACTAAGTAGCATTTGCTTAGTTTTTCATAATTACAATAAACTGCATATATACTTGTTTATGTAGTATTAATAGGAGCTTAGAAACTCGTTTGACATTCACTCATTAGGAGTGAATGTTGAATAGTCCCCAGTTTGGGACTGTTACTAGATGTTATGTTTCTCACTTAGGCCAGTATCAATGGGTTGAGTGCTTTTTTTTTGAGGATTTTTCGGCTGTTATCTCTACATGTTCTTCGAGCGCATACTTAGATTAAGTTATTTTAGTCTATTTTGTGTACTTGGATACCATGGGGAGGCGCTGCCAAAATTTTCTTCAAATAGAAGAAACATGCTCAACGTGTTAGGCACTAGTGAGGGGACACATCTAGGAACGGAATAGAAGCCTAACCCCTGTAGAGTGGAGATATATACTAGGAAAACTAAATTCATGCATGGACTACATTCATGAATATTCTTGTTTTAATTGGGTATTTTCTTCAATTAAAGATGTCAGCCGACCGAAATTGGATATACAGTAGGATACAGATTGATGGGAGGGGATTAGTTGATGCGTACTGTTACGGGGTGTGTAATTTTATGAACAAAGCAATAGAACATGCTAATGATCCGAACGAAAAGATGAGATGCCTGTGTCTCAAGTGTAAAAACATGATCTGAAAGACTGCCGACGAAGTTAAATTTTACTTATATTCACGGGGGTTTGTGGATGGGTTTTCGGTATGGATTCATCACGAAGAATCATCTGTGTTTAGAGAACTGACAGACAGTTTTGTAGACCAACCAGTTTACAATGATTTGCAATCAGATAACTATGATGTCGTGCAGATGTTGGTTGATGCGTATGGCCCTACCAATATTGATTGGGCTAAAAACGAGCATGTGTCAAGCAGTGCTCAGCAAAAACCAAATGATTCAACTACTGCATTCTACAAGATGTTATCTAAATCGGGGGTCCCATTGTATCCTGGAAATGACAAGCACACCAGGCTATCTACAGTGACGAAGCTTTTACACTTCAAGAATGAGCATGACTGCAGTGAGAGAGGATTTAATGATTTGCTTACTATTATCAGTAAATTCTTACCTAAGAATAATACTCTGCCCACGAATTACTATGAAGTAAAGAAAATGGTTAAGGGGTTGAATCTCGGGTATGAGAAGATTGATGCTTGTGAGCAGGATAGCATGTTATACTATGGGGAGGACAAAGATAAGGTGCAGTGTGATATCTGTAACTTGCCTCGGTACAAGACGAAAAAACATGGGGAGAATGAGAAACATGTTCAAAAGAAGATCTTACGGTACTTTCCTCTTGTGCAGAGGTTGCAACGGCTATTCATGTCTTCGCACACTACTGAGCATATGACTTGGCATAGAACAAGGGATGTCGTGCCTGGTCAGCTGACCCACCATGCAGATGGAGAAGAATGGAAGAAGTTTGATGCTAGTTTTCTAGAATTTGCTGAGGAAGTTTGGAATGTCAGGCTTGGCATGGCTACAAATGGCTTTTGTCCATTTAATAATTTTAGTTAGTCCTTCTCTGTTTGGCTAGTGATCATGGTAGCTTACAATCTTCCACCATCAATGTGCATGAGGGATCCATATCTTTTCTTGACTTTACTCATATTGGGGGATAAGAGTCCTACAAATGACATCAACGTGTTCCTTAGGCCGTTAGTCGATGAACTTAAGATGTTGTGGGAAATAGGTGTTCGAACTTATGATAAGGCTGTCGGGCAGAATTTTGTTATGAAGGCAGAATTGTTGTGGACTATTACTGACTTTCTGGCACTTGGGATGATCAGTGGTTGGTCGACTCATGGGAAGCTGTAATGTCCAGTCTGTATAGGGGATGTGCAAGCACACAACTATATCATGGGCGGAAAATTAGTTTCTTTGGAACTGCTCGTAGATTCTTGCCTATTGAGCACAGTTATAGAAAGATGTCTACACAGTTCAACAGAAAGACAGAGAAGAAGAGGGTTGTTGGTCGCTTGTCGGGCAACGAGGTATTGGGCTGGCTAACTGATTTGTCATTTCCACCGCTTTGGAAGGAGCATGGTAAGTTGAGAGCAATAGGGTACGAGAAAACTCATAACTGGCCACACTCGCCCATTTAGTTTGAGTTGCCATACTGGGTCACACTAGGACTTCATCATTGTATAGATGGCATGCATACGAAAAAGAATGTATTTGAGAACTTATTTTACACCGTGCTAGATACAAGTGGTAAAACAAAAGACAATGATAAAGCACTAAAGACTTGAAGGAAATGAACATCAGGCAGGAATTGTGGCTCTGACCTAACAACTCAATACCAAAAGCTCCATTTTGTCTTACCAAGCAACAGGTTGAAGACATTTGCAAGTGGCTTAGTGCATTGGAGCTTCTAGATGGATATTCTTCTAACATGTCTTGTTGTAGTAAGGTTGAGCAGTTGAAAATTACTGGGTTCAAAAGTCACGATTGCCATGTATTTGTTGGGTTTGTACGAAATCGTGACGCAATCAAATTACAAATATTAGCGGAAGCATGGTATATCAGAGTTTAAAAAAATTTCTACAAAACCATTACCCGGATCATCCTTTATGCAAATTATTAATTTAAAACGATAAATAAGAAGTTATGGAATCATACCCTTGTAGAACGAAGCTTCCACAGGTACTAGTTCAACTCCTTGTTCTTCGTGATCTCCTTGAATTTTCGGGTTAGATTCCTTCCTTTGATCAACGTTAGCCACCCAAGTGTTTGGCCTCTAGAGGTGATCCACCAAGGAAGATGAATTATCAAGAAGGAGGGTGGTTGGCTTAGTTTTCTATCCTCTATAGAAAAGGAGTACTCTCCAACAATTGGAATTGCATCAAGTAATATCTATTATAAGAATCCTCTTATATAGATATTGGTCAACCCTTCTAATCCTATTAGACATGGGATTTCTTTTAATTAATTAAACTCCTTTAATTAATTTAGGCTTCCCACCACATGGGAAATAATTAATTAAATTCATTTAATTAATTTGTCTCCTAATCTTATTAGGAATAAATGAGAGTACTAATATTAAATTAATTACTAAACTCCTTTAGAAATTAAAATAATAATAATTATAATAATATTAATAAGACTCCTCTTATTAATTTATATTTAATATTTCCAAAATATTAAATAATAAATATTAAGGTATTTAATTTATTCTATCACCATAGATTAAATTAATTTCACTTAATGCATTATTACGATTATGCCATTACCTTCTTAAATAATTATTCTTCCTTTTATGGTGTGACCCTTTAGGTTCTCCATATTAAACCGGTTGTGAATAAATCAATTAGAACAATTCTAATCTTATTTAAATAAATAAATTAAACTAATAATCTATTTAAATAAATAATATTTATTCTACAATAGGGATAAGCCTCCCTAGCGATCAACGACTTTCCAAATAATATAGATTTCAACATTAATTATAAAAGAACCTGTGAGTAAATAGTTACCATACAATTCAATCCTTCCACCATACAATGTCCCAATTAAATATAAGACATGAATTTATTGTCAAGTCTTATTTTATTTAATTATATGTATTTCGATTAAAAAATGCACAACTCCAAATAATGTAAATTAGAAACTCCTTTCTAATTTCATTTTACCTTGGCCAAGGATTCCTGGGTTGTCATTTAACGAATCACATAGGACATGTCTCCTCCTTTACTAGAGGTGGTAGATTTTTTATTGATCATTCAATGTCTCCATATGTAACTCATTATACCCAAGCATACCCTTTTATATACCCTAAAGGGCTTTAAGGAATAAGTCAAAGTATAATTCATTACATACAAGATACTATGATGATCTCAAGTCCAAGGATCACTTGTACTACTATCACATTAGGAATTCCTATTGACAGGCGAGTAAAACTCCATTAGGTATTCCATAGCGAGTCACGTTTAGTGAACTTATTCTCCAATAAGCACCTACATACTTGCTTTAGTGTCTCCACACAAATGATTATGAGATCAATCATCCTCATCTAATGAGCAAGCAACATATGTACTAATCTATCCGGATTTACTAATCCCCTTTTTAGTAATCCCATGATTAGGAACTATTTTAGTTTTAGAGCTTTCTAAGAATTTAGATCTCATTGGCATGATCATCATCATGATTCTAAAAGCATTGCTTAAAACTATGGGTTATTTACATATTATAAAAACAGCACCATGTAGATAATTAAATGCCTTTAATAAATGAATATTTTTATTAATAAATAAATAAGATTGCCTCCAAAGTATATGCTTTATCATCATACATGATTGGCTTGTATGCATACTACTTTCAATCTCCCAATTGCACTAAAGCCAATCGCCATGGTATCTCATACCCAACTTCTCTAAGTGACGATCAAACTGCTGTTGTGTTAAAGCTTTAGTTAATGGATCTGCAATGTTGTCTTGAGAGTCTACACTCTCCTCTTTCAATGATTTCTTTAATCAAAGTGCCGCAACACATGTTTAGATTCAAGATGAGACTTAGGACCTATTCCTAGTTCTGTAATGAACTTTTCATCTAAAACATCAACTTGCAGCTTCACTTACAGTTATATACTTTGTCTTTGTCACTAAACCAACAACCTTTTGTTGTTTGGAACCTTTTCAATTCACTGCACCATCTTTCAAGGTAAACACATACCCTGAAACAGATTTACTATCATCTTGGTCTGTTTGAAAACTTGAGTCTGTGAATCCCTTGAGTTTTAATTCAGACCCACCGTAGACAAGAAAAATATCTTTAGTCCTTCTCAAGTACTTTAGGATATTCTTCACTGCCTTCCAGTGCTCTTCTCCAGGGTTTGACTGGTATCTGCTCATTACACTAAGTGCATGAGCAACATCCGGTCTAGTACATATCATACCGTACATGATAGATCCTATTGTAGAAGCATAAGGGATCTTACTCATACGGTCTCTCTCCTCAGGTGTCTTTGGGGCCTGTTTCTTGGAGAGATGTATTCCATGGCTCATCGGCATGAGACCTCTTTTGGAATCTTCCATGCTAAACCTCTTTAGCATTGCATCAATGTACGTTCCTTGGGATAAACCAAGCATCCTTTTAGATCTATCTCTATAGATCTTTATCCCCAAAATATAGGATGCTTCTCCCAAGTCCTTCATGGAGAAGTGTTTAGATAACCAGATTTTAATCGATTGTAGCATAGGAATGTCATTCCCTATCAGTAATATATCATCAACATATAATACAAGGAATGAAATTGCGCTCCCACTAACCTTCTTGTTCACACATGGTTCATCGTCGTTTTTGACAAAATCAAACTCTTTGATTGTCTCATCAAAACGAATGTTCCATCTACGAGAAGCTTGCTTCAATCCATAAATGGATCGTTGCAGCTTACAGACTTGATTTGTTCCAACCTTTGAAACAAATCCCTCTGGCTGTGTCATATACACATCCTCCTCAAGTTTCCCATTGAGGAAGGCCGTTTTCACGTCCATCTGCCAGATCTCATAGTCGTTATAAGCTGCAATCCCAAGCAAAATCCGAATGGACTTGAGCATAGCTACTGGTGAGAAGGTTTCATCATAGTCAACTCCTTGTCTTTGTTTGAAACCTTTTGCAACCAGTCGGGCCTTATAGGTCTCTACCTTGCCGTCCGCTCCAGTCTTTCTTTTAAAGACCCATTTACACCCAATAGGCTTAATGCCTTCAGGTGGTGAAATCAAAGTCCATACTTTGTTTTCATACATGGAGTCCATTTCGAATTTCATAGCTTCAAGCCATTTCCCTGAGTCTTTATTACTCATAGCCTGTTCGTAATTCAATGGATCATCATCATTCATGATGTGTACCTCATCGTCATCCTCTATAACGAATCTATATCTCTCAGGTATCTTCGGTACTCTTCTAGATTTACGAACAGGGTGTGGTATAGTAGGTTCTTCTACTTTGTCAGGTACCTGACTTTGATCCGTGGTAATTTGTGGGTCTTGAACTTCTTCAAGATATATCTTACTCCCACTGACCCCTTCATGGATAAAATCCTTTTCCAAGAAGGCAGTATGTTTCGCAACAAACACCTTTTGATCAGTTGGATGATAGAAATAATACCCTAAAGTTTCTTTAGGGTATCCCACAAATCTACACTTATCGGATTTAGTCTGTAGCTTATCGTTTTCAAACTTTTTGACATAAGCTGGACAACCCCAAGTCTTAACATGCTTAAGATTTGGTTTCCTCCCCTTCCATATCTCATATGGAGTCTTTGGGGCGGATTTGGTTGGTACCTTGTTAAGTAGGTATGCAGCCGTTTCTAGGGCATATCCCCATAAGGAAATTGGAAGGTCGGTAAAACTCATCATAGATCGAACCATGTCCAACAGTGTTCGATTTCTCCTTTCAGATACTCCATTTAACTGTGGTGTACCTAGAGGAGTCCATTGTGAGATTATACCATTTTCTTTGAGATAATTGAGAAACTCACCGCTTAAGTATTCTCCACCTCAATCTGATCGAAGTATCTTTATACTCTTGCCCGTTTGTTTCTCTACTTCACTTCTGAACTTTTCAAATGATTCTAACTTGTATTTCATTAAATACACATATCCAAATCTTGAGTGATCATCAGTGAAAGTAATAAAATAAGAATACCCACCCCGTGCACTTGTTGTATAGGTCCACAAACGTCTGTGTGAATCAATGCCAACAACTCTGTAACACTTTCTCCTTTTCCACTAAAAGGAGATTTAGTCATTTTACCCATGAGACAAGATTCACAAGTTGGATATGATTCATAATCAGATAACTCAAAGAGCCCATCTTTATGCAACTTGGATAATCTTGTTTCATTGATATGACCGAGTCTACAGTGCCACATGTAGGTATAATTAATATCATCTCTTTTCCTTTTCTTAGTTTGTTCAATTTGAAAAATATTTTCTTGTAAGTCAAGTGTATAAAGTCCATTTCGCAAATTTCCAACACCATATAAAACATCGTCTTTATAAATAGAACAACTATTGTTCTTTATAACAACGTTAAATCCTTCCATATCCAATACAGAAATTGAAATAATATTTTTAATAATATTCGGAACATAATAACAATTATTAAGATAAATGGACTGCCCGAAGGCATTGCTAAATAATAAGTTCCTACAGCTAATGCAACAACCTTTGCTCTATTCCCCACTCGTAGGATCACCTCATCATTGTTCAGCTTTCTACTTCTGACCAGTCCCTTCACATTATTACATATGTGAGAACCACAGCCGGTATCCAATACCCAAGTAGAATTTTGACTTTCTGAAAAATTAATTTCAATCATGAATAAACCTTGATTGGAAGTCGAAACTTCTCCAAGCTTCTTTTTTGCTAGAAACTTCTTGCAGTTCCTCTTCCAATAATCCTGCTCGTTGTAATGGAAGCACATTCCTTTGCTTGCTGGATCAGATTTCTTTTGTTCCTTTATTTTCACTTTGCCCTTGGTCATCCGAGATCGGAAGAGCTCCTTAGATATCTCATATCTAGCAGTCCTACTTTGTTCACCATACAACTCCTTGAGATGAATCAACATAGTAGGAGCATCCATATTTTCGTGCTGACGCTGAAGCTCGTTATTCATGGATGCGAGCATGATGCATTGAGCCACAGATGCATCATCTTGCCACTTTACAATGGTGGCAATCTCTTCCTTAGAGGATGTTTCTGGAACAGTTCCAGGGACAGGTGAGTTTAGGACATCAGAAATCTTTTCAGCAGTGAGAACTATTCTCAGATTTCTTAGCCAGTCCGTATAATTCGGCCCGGTAAGCTTATTAGCATCAAGTATGCTTCGCAGTGAAATTAGTGATTTTGACATTTTTAAAATTCTGCATGTGAAAAATAATATTTTAGCAAACATTCATTTTATTAATTTTGCATACCAAAATTAATTTAGGTCTTTATTTTAAATTGATATCTCCCACTATTTTTATCAAACTATATTACCCTCACTTATATAGTTCAGCAACATCTAATTAAAGATTTGCTAGTGAGAATAAGGATCCCATTTCAAATGTATATAACCTTGTGGATAGCACAACAAGCGATATACAAATAAATAGGTAGACAACTCTTGTCAATTACATCACTATATAACTCCTTTTATTTTGCCTCTTAAATCATAATGGTCAAGTGTGTGCACATCCGAACTAAAATGATTTAAGTTAAGTCCAGCCTAGCACTTCCATAAATTCAAAAAAGAAAAATGTTCGTCCTTGTGGATAGCACAACAAGACTAGATCGTTCAATTTTCTTGATAAGCATCAAATGTGATTAATTAACATCTTAAATACGCAATACTCGCCTTGTGGATAGCACAACAAGCTCATATTAAATATTTAATACTCTATTAATTTATCATGCTAGAAGGCGACATTCGATATTCCAAATATCATTTGAACGCTTCGGACTTAATATTATTTCTTTGAGGGGTTTGTTATTATTTGTCTCATCTTGTTTAGCGCGCATGCACATATATATATATATATATATAATACGCGTTATTTTATTAAACATACGAAGCATGTTTGCATAAAATATAATATATATAATATTTAGCATGCAATATAGAATATTATATTCTACTCGGATTGATTATGGACTTTTATTCTAGTTTGGTTCACTAGAGCCACCAAGTGAACCAAAAGGTCAAACCTAGGAGTGCAAGAATTTAAATTTAAATATAACTATTACATTTAAACCCGGGCTCCATACAAACGGGTCTTCATGCGCTCCTTGCTCCTTGGTCTCCAATTTCTTCAAGATAATTCTAACTATTTCTATTACATTAAACTATTTAATTTAAATAGAAACCTTGATCAGTAGTCAAGGGGAAGTACATAGGAGGGCGATAGAATTTTACATCAAGAAAAAAAAATTAGAGAAGACGAGGTACATAGACCCCATTTAATAAAACCCATTCATTCAAGCATTCAACTAAAATAAAATCCAATCACATTGGTCAAATAGTCCATAATCAATCCCCATTTATTATCATACATATCACCATATATATTAATAAATAAATATTTATCTCATGAATTAAAACATTCTATATATATATGAGTATCATTTAATGGGCAATTTTAAATTGCATGAAATCCAATTTCAAGATTAAAATAAATACTTTATTTTAATTATAAAATTATTTAGAATATAATATATAAATATATCATATATATATATATATATATATATATATATATATATATATATATATATATATATATTTGATATTACCGTATATATTATATATATTTATATAACGAATCAGGTTATATATATATATATATATATATATATATATATATAATATAAATTCACATTTATTTTTTTTAAAAGAAGTCACCTTCTTTTATTAAAAGAGTCCAGCAAGTTTATTAAAAAAGTCATTTCCTGATGGGTCACCTTCTTTTTGGAGTAAGAAAGAGACAACACCTTTTCTTTGCAGAATTCAAGATTAGCACCAAAAAAAATAAATTAGTGATTCGTCCCAAAAAAAAAAATGTCATTTTTTTTTCTTAAAAAAAATAATTTTATGCAATAAAATTATGTCCAATAAATTATTTTAAATACATACCCATATGTATATGAAATCAAAAATAAATTAATAATTGCATGAAGGTTTGACTCTGATGCCACTGTTGGGTTTGTACGAAATCGTGACGCAATCAAATTACAAATATTAGCGGAAGCATGGTATATCAGAGTTTAAAAAATTTTCTACAAAACCATTACCCGGATCATCCTTTATGCAAATTATTAATTTAAAACGATAAATAAGAAGTTATGGAATCATACCCTTGTAGAACGAAGCTTCCACAGGTACTAGTTCAACTCCTTGTTCTTCGTGATCTCCTTGAATTTTCGGGTTAGATTCATTCCTTTGATCAACGTTAGCCACCCAAGTGTTTGGCCTCTAGAGGTGATCCACCAAGGAAGATGAATTATCAAGAAGGAGGGTGGTTGGCTTAGTTTTCTATCCTCTATAGAAAAGGAGTACTGTCCAACAATTGGAATTGCATCAAGTAATATCTATTATAAGAATCCTCTTATATAGATATTGGTCAACCCTTCTAATCCTTTTAGACATGGGATTTCTTTTAATTAATTAAACTCCTTTAATTAATTTAGGCTTCCCATCACATGGGAAATAATTAATTAAATTCATTTAATTAATTTGTCTCCTAATCTTATTAGGAATAAATGAGAGTACTAATATTAAATTAATTACTAAACTCCTTTAGAAATTAAAATAATAATAATTATAATAATATTAATAAGACTCCTCTTATTAATTTATATTTAATATTTCCAAAATATTAAATAATAAATATTAAGGTATTTAATTTATTCTATCACCATAGATTAAATTAATTTCACTTAATGCATTATTACGATTATGCCATTACCTTCTTAAATAATTATTCTTCCTTTTATGGTGTGACCCTTTAGGTTCTCCATATTAAACCGGTTGTGAATAAATCAATTAGAACAATTCTAATCTTATTTAAATAAATAAATTAAACTAATAATCTATTTAAATAAATAATATTTATTCTACAATAGGGATAAGCCTCCCTAGCGATCAACGACTTTCCAAATAATATAGATTTCAACATTAATTATAAAAGAACCTGTGAGTAAATAGTTACCATACAATTCAATCCTTCCACCATACAATGTCCCAATTAAATATAAGACATGAATTTATTGTCAAGTCTTATTTTATTTAATTATATGTATTTCGATTAGAAAATGCACAACTCCAAATAATGTAAATTAGAAACTCCTTTCTAATTTCATTTTACCTTGGCCAAGGATTCCTGGGTTGTCATTTAACGAATCACATAGGACATGTCTCCTCCTTTACTAGAGGTGGTAGATTCTTTATTGATCATTCATTGTCTCCATATGTAACTCATTATACCCAAGCATACCCTTTTATATACCCTAAAGGGCTTTAAGGAATAAGTCAAAGTATAATTCATTACATACAAGATACTATGATGATCTCAAGTCCAAGGATCACTTGTACTACTATCATATTAGGAATTCCTATTGACAGGCGAGTAAAACTCCATTAGGTATTCCATAGCGAGTCACGTTCAGTGAACTTATTCTCCAATAAGCACCTACATACTTGCTTTAGTGTCTCCACACAAATGATTATTAGATCAATCATCCTCATCTAATGAGCAAGCAACATATGTACTAATCTATCCGGATTTACTAATCCCCTATTTAGTAATCCCATGATTAGGAACTATTTTAGTTTTAGAGCTTTCTAAGAATTTAGATCTCATTGGCATGATCATCATCATGATTCTAAAAGCATTGCTTAAAACTATGGGTTATTTACATATTATAAAAACAGCACCATGTAGATAATTAAATGCCTTTAATAAATGAATATTTTTATTAATAAATAAATAAGATTGCCTCCAAAGTATATGTTTTATCATCATACATGATTGGCTTGTATGCATACTACTTTCAGTATTCATGTAGAAGTTGATGCCAATTGCATTTCGTGAGATGTTACCGAGGAATATTATTGATGCCTTTACCGCACTTTCAAATTTCTTTTGGGATATTTGCTCAATAGTTATAAGGTACAGTGATGTGAAGTAGATGGTGAAAAACATAGTGTTGACAATGTGCAAGCTCAAAATAATCTTACCACCAGGGTTCTTTGACTCGATGGAGCATTTGTGATAGACTCCATGGCACACTTGCGTGAGGTGGTCATCGCCTGGATCGTTTATAGCAAAGTCATAAGGTGGAACGTTCACGACAACTCAACCCAACGTCTATATTGAGATGAGAAACTTGGTACAATCGATCGTGAAAGGAAGTTGCGTTGAATGGAACATCAATGACACCCGACCCCTTGCTTATATGTAAGCGGTAACCTTGGAACAATCAACGATTGATGTATGATAAGTCGGTTTGAATCTCACAGAAAACTATGAACATTTTGAGAGTTCTCAAAGAACCAAAAAGAGAATAATCTCATAAGTTTTATTTATCAAAGTAGTCTATCCCCATTACATTCACCCAGTAATCTATTTATACTAATAACAATTAAACCTAATTCCATAAGGAATAAGAAATCTAAACCCTAGAATCCAATAGGGAATAGAAATACTAGCTAACAAGTAATTAGGAATTAAATATATCTAATAAATACCCTAATTACATTAGAAATATAAAAGATGTAAAGAATCCTTAAAAATATGGAAAGAAATCTGGTCAAATAGTCAAAGTCGCGTTGGCTCAAAAAACGCACCCAAAATCTATCTCCCTGGCACGGGGCGCATCGGTCCCTGCCTATCTGTGGCGCGGGGCTCGCCGGACCTCCAGAACTTCCCTCTCCTCTTGGCGCGGGGCGCGCTGCTACTGGTAAAAAATCAGCACGGGGCGCGCTGCACCTGCAGAACCTCCCTAATGCCTTGGCACGGGGTGCACTGCTCCTTGCCCATTCCTGGTGCGGGGTGCGCCGATTGGTCAGAATGTCCTCTTTTGTGTTTTTTAAGTCCCAAACTTGAATCCTTGTCCATTATGCTTCCTCCAACAACCTTGAAGTTTTTTTAGCCCAAGTTAATGAACTTAGAAACATATCCTATAATAAACGCTTTGTCATGCATTCTCGATCCTTCTCTTTTGTTTCGTGCATCACACAATGACTTGACTTACGTTGATTTGGACTTGCTAAATAGATGGTATCTAGCAATCCCAAAACATATGAATGATCCTCTCCTCGCGGTTCATTTAAATTGAGCTCCAATGTAAACATCCTTAAGTCAATTTGAGCCCCATCTCTTAAGATCACTTGAATTGTCCTAGGAACTCGAGTTGAGTGAATGTCATTCGATGCGAGCCCAATCAGGATTGTATCAATTTTCATATTCATCTTCCATATGAACTTAAGCTTGGAGGACCGATACAATATCAATGTATGTATCCTTTTGAGAGGTAATATCACCTACATTGTGTAATATTCATGATCTTTATAATTAATTTAGTCGATACTGTCGTATTTCAGGTATATGCGTCGATTAAAGCAGAAAGTGAAAAACAAAGCTCGTGTAGAAGGTTCTATTGCTGAACGCTATACAAAGGAAGAGCTTGTCAACTTCTGCTCCTTATACTTTGACGATGTAGTCTCAACGAAGCACAACCGATTAAGTCAGAATGAGGTCGTCGATCCTCAATCTCGTGCTATTGAGTTGGCTGTATTCACTTAGCCGGCTAAACCATTTGGACATGAGATGAAGACTTACCTAACCGATAAAGATTTGAAGATTGTATCTACATACGTGCTTTTAAATATACCTGAAGTATCGTCGTACATCAAGTATGTATTATTATATTTGGAAGCTTTAATTTCTACCCTTAATTAATAATTAAATAATAAATTATTATTGCATGCAGTTCATTCGAAGCGAAAACGTATGCTTCTAACTCGAGACTAACTACAGCACAGTTGGAAGCATTCACTAATGAAAATTTCTAACAGTGGTTTATGAGAAAGGTTGAATAAGAAATTGCCTATGAGCATTTTAAGGATGTCATTTTAGGCCTATACAAATCTATTAGTTCATTTCCAAGTTGCATTATTAATGTGTATAGATTCAAGGTTGATGACTTGAATGAACTGACATTAGTCAACTCTGGCATTGTCGTGTTGGGAAGTTGTTACCAAGATTTTGAATCCAATTACTATGGAAGATTAGAGGAAGTTGTTGTGCTCAATTATCCCGGGGGTAAAAAGGTCGATATATTTAAGTGTCACTGGTTTGATACTGCAAAGAGTGTTAAAGTTGATCATAATAGAATCGTTACAGTAGATATAAAGTCAAATTTACAGTCTGGTGACGTATTCGTGTTAGCCAGCCAAGCAACTCAAGTGTACTACGCCCCTAATGTCGTAAATTATAGAAACCCCTGGTATATAGTTGTCACAACGAAGACTCGGTCATTTGATGGCATTAATCTGTCTGGAACGGATGACCCGTTGCAAGAACAAGTTAGTAATCCCAGCCACGTATTGCTAAATGATTACGATGTGCTAGTAGATGATGTCGTTGACGTACCCGATGTTGACGAAGTGGAGGAAGATGTGGTTGTCAGTCCGTATATCGTCGTAGAAGATGATACCGAGGAAGAAATTGATACGCAAAAGAAAGAGACAATCCGAGGATGAAAATAATTTTGATTCTGACGGGTTTGTCGACGTACTAAGTCTTAAATAATTGGTGTTTCGTAAATATTTTACTACTAAAAACAATTATTAGAATAAATTAACTAAAATTTAATAAGTTAATTTCTATTATTTCAGTAGTACAGGTATGCCTAGACATAGCGGTGGAGGTCACCGTGGTGGCGGCCATACAAGATCGGGCGACGGCTCCTAGTGGGGTCTTCTTCATCAGCTAGTGAGTTAATTTCATTTTGTCGCAATCACACTTATTTCCATAACTTTTTTATATATAGTTTATAAAAAGCGTCCATTTACTTTGTTTTTGACAATGTCATAACTTAATTATACCTACAAATGCTAGACGTCGGCGTTACCGAGGGCCTGACCTCAATTTATTAGGTCGTTCGCCGGCAATTCCAGAGACAGTTGATGTTGGCTCGTCACAGTAGGTTTCAACTATAATATATCATGTTCAATTAAAATGCTATTATTATGTGATTAATAAATTAAAATAATCCATTTAATTTTTGTATTCTAGTATTATGGATCCTGTCGCAAAGGCGACCGTACATGCCATATGCCTGACGCATCTCCCGACTGGCTGCATGCGATTTAGCCAATACGCGTGGTATGATGCCTCCTTTATGGTGACAGTGTTGCATGACTTTCACGTAAGTCGAATTACATATATTAAATCAAAATTTTGGTCCTAGTTATTTATATATTGTTCAAATAATTATTAATACGTGCGTTATGGATTTTTGATAGACATATTATAGATATGAGGCTTACAACACTGATGCAAATGATGACACTGTTATTATTGCACACATCTAGAAGAACTATGCCGGCCGGCTGTACGAGATGCGATAGAGGGCAGCCCGGGCAGTTAAAAAATCGCCCGGGAATACTATATGAAATCATCAACCGCCGAAAGTATCAGATGCAACATGGTCTGCCATGTGTACATACTGGGATGATGCTTCCTTCAAGGCAAAGTCCGAGTAGACGAAGAAGAATCGAGGCCAGCTACAGATTGTATATACTTCTGAATCGTAGTCATTTCAAGAGGTTTAGTCGGTATGTATTTATATTTAGTTTAGTTTAATATTGTTGGGATCTATAGTAAGGTAATATGATATTAATTAATGTATGACTTAGGCCATGCGGAGCAGCTTGGGCCGGCCGCCTACTATGGTTGAGTTTTGGGATAGAGTTCATACGTCGAAGGCGTCGACTTCGGCGTTGACGATGTGTCCAGCAGCATTAACTATACGGGTAATACATGGGAGCTGTCATTTAGCACTCCAAAATTAACCTTACTCCTATTCTACTAACTCAAGAATTAGTATAGTAACAAGCAAGGAACGATCCCACAGAGAGTGTTTTGTTTTATATTTATCCAAGTATTTTCTAATGAATTTGGGGTTTTGGTTTGAAAAGTTTAATTATCGAAAGTGAATTTAAAAGAAGTATCAATAAGTAAAAAGCTTCAATTCTTCAGTTCAGTATCGCCTTTTAACAATTATGGATTAACCAAGTTTTTACAATATTTATCCTTTAATGATATTAACAATCCTAGATAACCGCGATCGCTAATTATCCAAAATTCTCCTTATGTGTAAATCTAATGCGACGATCGCCAACAAAGGATCATAACTATCATATAACCTAGAACTATCAGTCTATATTTAATATGATAGAAGCATGAAGAATGAGAATTAGATTGTTCCAAGAAATAATTACACAATCAGGAATTATTTAACTTGTCTTCTAAAAATCTTAATAATATCCAAAAGTTTGACCACAATCGAATATCATTAATTGCTACTTATGATCAGACATACATTGTTTGCTTAATATATATCTTAATCTAGCAGATTATATCACTTTATTAATTTAATCCTGCAGAAACTAAATTTGTTAATTGAATAGCATACAAGAAAGTTTATGTAGATAATTAGAATAAATCTCACATACGAAGGAATAAATAAAGTAAACTCGCTCAAACCGTTAATTATGAATAAAGTTCAACATCCCTTCAGAATTGAATTGAGTAGTTTAGCTTGACATGCTTTGATTCTCCAATACTAGGGTTTAGATGAATGTAGAAGATGATATATGATGATCTAAGATCCTCCCCTTTATATTGGGTCTTACATGTCTTTATAAAGTCTAAAACAATCCCTGATAACTTAAAAGTTTGCAATCCAAATGGTATTAGAAGTCTGCCTAAAACTTTCCAAAACTAAAAATTAATGTTTTCTTGCCGACAATCTCGCCTGGGCAAAGTTTGGCAGAGAAGAACTAGTCAGGGCGAAGTTTTCCGTCATAAAAACTCGTCGGGGCGAATTTCCATTTTCTGCTGTGACATCCTTTGGTAAAATGAGCATAACGTTTGATCCAAGAAGAGTTACGGGGCCTGCTACTTATCAAATCGAAGCTCTCGACGAGATCTACAACTTTCATTCTTTGGGCATTGAAAGCTTCTGATTGGATCAAGGTTGAAATCGGCTCCAAGTGACTGCTATATAAATGGCAAATTCCAAACTTTGAGGTTTCAACTTCTGCTTGGTAAAAAGGATATAACTTTTTCATATGAACTCCGATTGAGACGATTAAAGATGTTACATAAAGCTAAGGAATAGCTCTACAATAAAATTTAAGTCCCAAGCCAAGACCATGAATCCATCTTAGCATTAAAAACCCAACAATCTTCCCGTTTTCCTCGTTTCAGCTCCATTTTGACCTGAAACCCATAAACAAACCTATTAAGCCCTTGTTAATAACCAAACATGCAATAGACTACGCATAAAGGAATCAAAACAAATAAATATCATGCACTCATCAAATTCCCCCACACTTAGCTTTTACACGTCAACCCAAGGTTATGTTATCATTCACATAATTCTATCCAACCATAGTACCAAAAAGTTCAAGTTAAAATTCATGAAAATCAATACTTATCAACAGAAACCCGATTAGCATCTCATTAATCAATTCACGACTACTAACCTTATCACCTCACCAATAAATTTCATCAAATCAAACTGTATCCACATAAGTATCTATCCCACAATCCATATACTCACCCAACTTTGTTATCATGGAGCAAAAACCACGCACACTAACTCATAACTCAAAACAAATTTTTCTTCACTTTATTTTGCTTTTCGTAAAACCTTCTTTATATCCCAGATGACTATATTTTGATGTTTTCTTGTATTCTTCTTTTTCTTGACATGTGCAATGTCTCCTTTTCGTAGGCTTTTCATTGCTACCCATGTAACAAACTTTACACCAAGACTCCAAAACCAGATGGTCTTAGGGCGCTGGGTGTAAAGACACCCCTAGGGCTTACTAATTCAAGTAACAAAGGCCACAAAAGTTGATTAGTCAAGCTGCTTTTATCCATCACACTTTTTAGCGTGAATACCGATGCTTCCCGATGCTTGGATACCCAGTTAATTAGTATAATGGACATTGAAGCAGATTTTCTGTAGCGTCCCCAAATTCGGGTCCCCAAAACCTCGGACCTGGTACGTTACGATACATCATTTCTATAACTATTGCGGAAGATATAAACATACATTATTTATACAATAACTTTTACAACATAATTCTCAAGATCTGTAACCTTAACTTAATACCTGCATTCAATATCCTACACGACATACAATGTCATTTGTATCTTATACTATTACCATTTTAACCGTATAATAATTCCATCCTAGAACTTATCTTTGCCTTTGATTGTGTCCGAAGTTTCTTCTTTAATCTGAAATGTTTATCATGATATAGCAAGGGTGAGCAACAAGTTTGCCCAGCAAGTTTACGTTCAAATAAAGATATATCATGATTGAAAAGAATAATAAGCTGACAAATTTTCAACAATATAAGAATTGTGAAAGAACGTGAATCAATAATGCTGAATAGCCAACAATGAACATGAATAATTTAACTGAACAATATGATAATGAAGGTGATCAGCCTTTCATACTTGATGAACATATACAATATGCACAACGTGCGAATCAATAAATCATAGATGTGATATAATCAACAATGATTAATCACGAACATGCTTTACAATAACAACTCGAGTTCGAGTTAGGAAACTTGCTCAATAAAAGAGTTATAGGAACTTGCCTGAATCGTCGATTACTGCTACGCAATCTAATTTAATCGCTTTATTGTAAAGACCTATCAGTTATAAGATGGATCTTTCAATTAGCATAACATACCTTATAAGTAAACTATCTAACATTTAAACACATAGTCAAATATTAGATAACCTTAACACTATACACACACAAGTCTAAACCTAGCACACATCGAGTCTTTAATAATATTCAATATAGTATACTGAGTGGTTTCTCACAAACAACTAACAAATTAGTTTCCATCTCGTCTACACTATTTTTACAGTGAGTTAGATCGATTACTAATTCGTAGATACCTTCCCCACATAAAGGTGTCGTTTAGCCCAGCTACTATACATCAATCATTAAAGGTACGATTGCACTACCTTAGACTTAACACTACTGTATCATATAACTTGTGAATTAACACTTAATCTTTCATTTTATAAGTCCTTTATAATTAAGTAAGCCGAATACCTAATCCAGCAACCCGGATTCAGGCTGAAATTTAATTTAGTAAACTATTTTCCAATCCAGCAGACTGAATTCAACTGACCTCCAATCCAACAAGCCTGGATTTAAACTGAAATTCAATCCAGCAAGTCCTGGATTCAACTGACCTCAAATCCAGCAAGCCTGAATTCATCAATCCTTCAATCCAACAACCTAGATTATCTAAAAAGACCAATCTAGCATCCTGGATTATCCAAACATCTCATCCAGCAACTTGATGGCCAATCCAGCAAACCAGATTGCAATCCAGCAAACTAGATTCCAATCCAGCAACCTGGATTCCCATTTTTTAACCAAATCATCTTATTATTTTTTTATCTTTTGACAAACATATATACATATATTTAATACACAAAAATAATTTTTCAAGAATTTTTTAATTTCCTTAAGTATTTTTCAAAAATCTGTTTCTAGTTAATTCCTTAAGAAATTTGCTACATCAAGGTTAACTCCGAAAATTCCCAACTCTTGGTGGGATCTTACACATGTTATCGTGAGCCAGTTTAAATTTCGTGGCCATCGTAGTTATACAACTCCGGTTATAGCAATTTTTGTCAGAAAAATATAAATATTGAAATAGTCATAACTTGTTCATTTTAAGTCAGAATGAGCTCATTTTTGGACACAAGCTACTTTATAACATATATATTCATGTCCCAAAAGCTCGGAATTTATTACATAAATTAAGTGGCTAAAAATGCCCTTGGAATTTCTGAACAAATTATTTTTTTGACTTTTTAGTTATCGCGTTCTTTGCTAAAAACTGTCCAGACAGAAATCTACAAGGAATTTTTCAGTGATTCACTTGGAAAAGTTAGAAGACTTATATATCTAAGTCTAAAAATTAACCACACTCAAAAATTTAAAACACAATCAGAGATATGGTCGTTTCCGTTTCATGTTACGTTTTCTCAAAAATCTGATTTTCTAATCTTTATGTTTTGTAAGAAAACATTCATGATCTATTGATTTATCAAACATAAACCACGATAAACTATCATAACACATACTAAAACACCTTAAGATCAAGGATCTACCATGATCCACGATCTATTGCATCAAACCTTCACTAAATCCAAGCAAAACATAATTTATGCTAAGAAAATATAAGGTTTTCTAACTTTTGAAACATAGTTCCTTTTTCTTGCTTTGGATCTAACTTTTGATCATCAAAAGTTATAGATCTAAATATAAAATACTTATTAACATATAGATCTAAGATTTTGGTGTTTTGAAATCTTAGATCCAAGTTTTTTATCCAAATAACTAAAAATAATTTTGATAAAAAGTGTTTATACCTTAATCTCTTGCTAGACTTTCTTAATCTTCCAAACTAGATGTTGATCTTGGGTGTATGTTTGATCAAAATCCCCTCTCCTTTACCCCTTGTGGCTGCCGAAATCTCACTTGACTTTCTCTCTCTAGCTTTATTTTGGATAGTTAAGAAAAATGAAATGAGAGAGATGAGAGTAAGGTTTTTGTTTGTTAGTAAGATTTGTGTAGATATTATTGATATATCTATATTCATTTACCCAATATCTCTTGCTATCTTTCTTACTCCTTACTATGATGTTGCTTGCAAGAAAGAATAAAATGGTGGCTAGCTTATAAGAGTGACACATAAGGAGGTTAGGTGGAGAGTTGGTAAGGAGTTGGTAAATCCAATAATTACATCACATGCTCTCCTTCTACCTTCCTCTTGTTATAACCGCCCACATGTCCCTTTTTTCTCCAAATTTGGTTTGTTTTTATTTAATATAATGCTTTATTAAATGTCCAAAATGACCTTCTTCCATTGGGCCAAAACTTGGGCCATTTTATTTAAGGTCTTAGGCTCACCTTTAATCAATTTGGGCCATGTAAATCACTATGGTTCCATTACTTTTAATTCTATTATACCCTAATCATTTAATTAGGATTTTTATTCACTCAATTTGTAATTCAAATCCTTACTCATACACATTTAATTACTTAACCCAATTATACTTGTTTTAATAAAATTAATAGATTGAGATAATAAACTTAATCTCTTAGTGTTAGTTAATATTTTAAATACTAACATCCTTACATATTATAACCCTTAAGTTATTTAATTTCTATACCTAATATATATATATATATATATATATATATATATTAGGTTACAAGACTTCATTCTTAATTCTCTTTATATGTTAAATAAATTTATAACCAATACACAAACCCACATAAGTCCTTCACAATTTTTTTTTAAATCGATACTCTATTTCCAGTCTAGGTCTTATTATTTAACCTTTATGTAATCATTTAAGATTTTATTAATCTTATAAATTCTCAAGTTGTCATATTCACCCATTCTTCTAAGAATTTCGTCCTCGAAATTACAGCCTACTAATCCCTTCTCCTTCTATTCACCAAAATTAGATTTTCAAATTAACCTTTATCTAATTTCATTCTCAGTTTAATGAGTACATCTTGCTTCCTTCTATGAGAAACTATTCTATCATCACATTCTACCCAGGCTTCTTCCCAAGTAGTTTAAAAAACTTTTCATATAATGCTGAGTGACCATGAACTTTCATTTTTCAATTTCAAAAAGGTTTAAACAGATATTCATCTGTAAACCGCTCTGTTCTTACGGACACATTGGGTGATCAACGCGTATGCCCTGCATTGATCAGATGCACATCAATGCCATTCGGCACAATTTAAACGACATTTGCGTTCCACATCACTACCATTAACATAAAAATATTTCTCAATTTAGGGATGTTCATACTCAGCCTGGAGTCCGAATCAAAACAATATGGTTCGGGATAAGTTCTCAAAAAGATACTTGAATTTTCATAAACATTGTCTAGCTAAATCAATTAGCTTAGACATATACCAATAATTCCAATATCAATAAAAACATGTATCTGACCAAATTTAATTGGCACTTGACTTTTCTTTAAAATTCTTAAAATTATTTTATGACGCCATGATACCGCACTGTATTTACAGTCCATTTTAAATTCCGTTATTTTTGTGACTTTGTCATACAACAATATACTATAGTGGGCTGACGATCTTTAGATCACATCTAACACTAGGTAATACTGCATTAATGACTCCATTATTTTTATCAGCCTTGCATCAAGTTCCATGATACATTGATGATATATAAAATATATTTTGATATTTTAAATAATTTTTTTGTCTAGCCGAAACAATTAGCGTAGACTCTTCTTTAAACCGTTCAAAACTATTGAAAATCATTTTTGGAATTATCATGTCGCAACAGGTAACGATGTGTCAGTGTCCCGAAGTCCACACATACACAATTGTAACCATGTTTTGAAGATAACCAAAAATTTATTTTTGTTGTTATCATTCCACAATAGGTAACGATGTGATAATGGCTCAAAGTCCATGTCCACACCCTTGTCACCATGTTGTGAAGATACAAAAATTCATTTTATTTCGAAAAAGGCACATTAGTGCGAATTTAGCTTGATATCAAAAATTTCGAAGTCTAGCACAGCTAGAAGATTTGGAATACCTATGCTTCCACCATCAACTTCAATTCTTCTAATGATCAATTGCTTAATAATTCTATCTATTTCTATTATCCTCAATCCTTCATTCACAATTTTCTTATACCCCCGTATAGTTCATCAAATATACCACACGTTATGAGTTCAGGAACTTACCACAATCATATGAGTTTAGGAACTTATCATAGTCAGACCAAAGTCGTCCATTCGTTGAGGGGTTCCACCATACGATTATGAGTCACGAACTTACCATACGTATGAGTTTCAAGAACTCGCATCTAATCTTATATTCTCTACCTATCCGTTATACACATAAGAAAAGAATCACCTTCTCATCATACATATAGTGAATAGCGCGACACCGATATTTTAATGATTATCAAAATGATAAACTAAGTAGTCGTTAGACCAAGCATAAAAGCCCCACCCATACAAAGGTTTGTACAACTCAACTATCACATGAGTCCTCAATTGAAATCCCACATAATCCTAGCTCCCTCAATACTCGATACGAATTTCATTTAATTCGTATCTACAATTCACAACTTTTTCCTGAGTTTTAATAGTATAATTTCATAGTACCCTATTCGTATAGCAATTCTGCTAAAAAGTTTTCAATCATTTGATTGATCATCTGTCCTCTTATGACCTCATCAAATCACTTTGTGATCTCATATTATAATCGTATTATATTACGATTCTTTCCTATGTTATAAGCATTTTGTTTTACGATCTTCTTTCCCTTTATACTTTTAGTCTTTTAGACTCTATCTATTCATTACTATTATTCATCTTTATTATCAGAGTTAGGTAACTCTGGATCTTTATTACTTGTCAGGATTCTTCTTTGAATCTTATTGACTTATTAATACCTTGCCCAAATTCATCGCTTAAATTTCAAACTCTATTTGAGTTTATTCCTATTCCTTATCTCTGTGGTTATAGCCTAAGGTAACCCTACCTAAGGTTTATAACCTACGGCTCTGATACCAACTGTAGCGCCCCCAAATCTGGGTCCCCAAAACTTCGGACCTGGTATGTTACGATACATCATTTCTATAACTATTGCGGAAGATATAAACATAAATTGTTTATACAATAACTTTTACAATATAATTCCCAAGGTCTGTTACCTTAACTTAATACCTGCATTCAATATCCTACACGACATACAATGTCATTTGTATCTTATACTATTACCATTTTAATCGTATAATAATTCCATCGTGGAACTTGTCTTTGCCTTTGATTGTGTCCAAAGTTTCTTCTTTAATCTGAAATATTTATCATGATATAGCAACGGTGAGCAACAAGTTTGCCGAGCAAGTTTAAGTTCAAATGAAGATATACCATGATTGAAAAGAAAAATAAGCTGACAAATTTTTAACAATATAAGAATTGTGAAAGAACATGAATCAATAATGCTGAATAGCCAACAATGAACATGAATAATTTAATTGAACAATATGGTAATGAAGGTGATCAGCCTTTCATACTTGATGAATATATACAATATGCACAACGTGCGAAATTAATAAATCATAGATGTGATATAATCAACAATGATTAATCACGAACATGCTTTACAATAATAACTCGAGTTCGAGTTAGGAAACTTGCTCAATAAAAGAGTTATAGGAACTTGCCTGAATCGTCGATTACTGCTACGCAATCTAATTTTCTCGCTTTATTGTAAAGACCTATCAGTTATAAGATTGATCTTTCAATTAGCATAATATACCTTATAAGTAAACTATCTAATATTTGAACACATAGTCAAATATTAGATAACCTTAACACTATACATACACAAGTCTAAACCTAGCACACATCGTGTCTTTAATAATATTCAATATAGTATACTAAGTGGTTTCTCACAAACAACTAACAAATTAGTTTTCATCTCGTCTACACTATTTTTACAGTGAATTAGATCGATTACTAATTCGTAGATACCTTCCCCATATGAAGGAGTCGTTTAGCCCAGCTACTATACATTAACCATTAGAGGTACGATTGCACTACCTTAGACTTAACACTACTGTATCGTATAACTTGTGAATTAACATTTAGTCTTTCATTTTATAAGTCCTTTATAATTAAGCAAGCCGAATACCTAATCCAGCAACCTGGATTCAGGCTGAATTTCAATTTAGTAAACTATTATCCAATCCAGCAGACTAGATTCAATTGACCTCCAATCCAGCAAGCCTGGATTTAAATTGACATCCAATCCAGTAAGCTTGGATTCAACTGACCTCAAATCCAGTAAGTCTGGATTCATCAATCCTTCAATCCAACAACCTAGAATATCTAAACAGACCAATTCAGCATCCTGGATTATCCAAACATCTCATCCAGCAACTTGATAGCCAATCCAGCAAACCAGATTGCAATCCAGCAACCTGGATTCCCATTTTTTAACCAAATCATCTTATTATTTTTTTATCTTTTGGCCAAACATATATACATATATTTCATACACAAAAATAATTTTTTAAGAATTTTTCAATTTCCTTAAGTATTTTTCAAAAATCAGTTTCTAGTTAATTCCTTAAGAAATTTACCACATCACGCTTAACTCCAAAAATTTCCAACTCTTGGCGAGATCTTACACACGTTATCGTGAGCCTCCGATTTAAATTTCGTGGCCATCGTAGTTATACAACTCCGATTATAGTGATTTTTGTCAAAAAAATGCAAATATTGAAATAGTCATAACTTATAGGGGTGAGCAATTCGGTTATATCCGAACCGAATAGCTTATTCGGATATAATCGAATACCGAAATCTTTGAAATTTCACTATCCGAATAACTAACCGAATTTTGGAATAACCGAATTGAAAATTCGATTATTTCGAATAATAACCGAAAATAAGTTCCATTTTATCAAACAAAAAAATCCATTTCAAATTGGCAAAGCAAACTAGAGTTTTCAATCACTAATTAACAATCATCAACAACCGAATACCAAAACCGATCAGTAGAAGCCCTAACCATAAAGATGGAACATCCGAAATCAATAGGCCAAACAAACCCATGTTCAAAAACCAACCATGGTTCAGCAGCTAAAGAAGAAATTGAATTGAAATGATGTCCTAAAATAAAAGTCTTCTTTTTCAGCACTGCCCGACGGCCTTTCCTATTTCCCTCAGCCCACCATCTCTCCCTCTATAGATCAGTCTTCTTCCCTCTTTTTTTTTTCTCTCTCTCTATACGTATACATCTCTCTATAAATATATTGTGAATTACAGTACAAGGAAATTTTACCTGGATTTTGTCTCGATTATTTGTCAAGATCTTGTACTTTTCTATACCATTGGATCGACAATCGAACCGCTAGGTTCTAGCCGGAGAGAGAATCGTCGGAGGAGCTATCCGCTCGGCTGGATCTGAGCGGAAATGGCATTGTCTGGCATGAGAGGTCTATCGATTTTCATGAGAGTAAAGGTAAAGTAACTAAATACCGAAATGCTATTAGTGAAATAATGGTCTAACTTCACAAAAAGGTAAAATAATCTTCAACTCTGAAGAATAAAGGATATTTGGTTGGGCTTTTTCTTTAATCCTATTCGGGTATTCGGTTAACTAATTATCATTATTTCACTAACCGTATTTATACCCAAATACCGAAATATTAATTTGGTAATAACCGAATTGAGGACAATAACTGAATAACCGAAATAATTCGGTTAAAAAAATTCGTTTGTGTTCGGTTATTCGGTTTTATCTATTTTTTGCTCAGTCCTAATAACTTGCTCATTTTAAGTCGGAATGAGCTCATTTTTGGACACAAGCTACTTTATAACATATATTTTCATGTCCCAAAAGCACGGAATTTATTACATAAATTAAGTGGCCGAAAATGCCCTTGGAATTTCCAGACAGATTGCTTTTTTAACTTTTTAGTTTTCGCGTCCTTTGCTACAAACTGTCCAGACAAAAATCTACAAGGAATTTTTCAGTGATTCCACTTGAAAAAGTTATAAGACTTATAGATCTAAGTCTAAAAATTAACCACACTCAAAAATTCGAAATACAATAGGAGATATGGTCATTTCCGTTTCATGTTACGTTTTCTCAAAAATTTGATTTTCTAATCTTTGTGTTTTATAAGAAAACTTTCATGATCTATTGATTTATCAAACATTAACCACCATAAACTATCATAACACATATTAATACACCTTAAGATCAAGGATCTACCATGATCCATGATCTATTACATCAAACTTTCACCAAATCCAAGCAAAACATAATTTATGCTAAGAAAAATTAAGGTTTTCTAACTTTTGAAACATAGTTCCTTTTTCTTGCTTTTGATCTAACTTTTGATCATCAAAAGTGATAGATCTAAACATAAAATATTTATTAACATATAGATCTAAGGTTTTGGTATTTTGAAATCTTAGATCCAAGTTTTTTATCCAAATAACTAAAAATAATTTTGATAAAAAGTGTTTATACCTTAATCTCTTGCTAGCCTTTCTTAATCTTCCAAACTAGATGTTGATCTTGGGTGTATGTTTGATCAAAATCCCCTCCCCTTTACCTCTTGTGGCTGCCAAAATCTCACTTGACTTTCTCTCTCTAGCTTTGTTTTGGATAGTTAAGAAAAATGAAATGAGAGAGATGAGAGTAAGATTTTTGTTTGTTAGTAAGATTTGTGTAGATATTATTGATATATCTATATTCATTTACCCAATATCTCTTGCTATCTTTCTTACTCATTACTATGATGTTGTTTACAAGAAAGAATAAAATGGTGGCTAGCTTATAAGAGTGACACATAAGGAGGTTAGGTGGAGAGTTGGTAAGGAGTTGATAAATCCAATAATTACATCACATGTTCTCCTTCTTCCTTCCTCTTGTTAGAACTGCCCACATGTCCCTTTTTTCTCCAAATTCGGTTTGTTTTTATTTCATATAATGCTTTATTAAATGTCCAACATGACCCTCTTCCATTGGGCCAAGACTTGGGCCATTTTATTTAAGGTCTTGGGCTTACTTTTAATCAATTTGGGCCATGTAAATCACTATGGTTCCATTACTTTGAATTCTATTCTACCCTAATCATTTAATTAAGATTTTTATTCACTTAATTTGTAATTCAAATCCTTACTCATACACATTTAATTACATAACCCAATTAGACTTGCTTTAATAAAATTAATAGATTGAGATAATAAACTTAATCTCTTAGTGTTAGTTAATATTTTAAATACTAACATCCTTACATATTATAACCCTTAAGTTATTTAATTTTCATACCTAATATATATATATATATATATATATATATATTAGGTTACAAGACTTCATTCTTAATTCTCTTTATATGTTAAATAAATTTATAACCAATACACAAACCCACATAAGTCCTTCACAAATTTTTTTTAAATCGATACTCTATTTCCAGTCTAGGTCTTATTATTTAACATTTATTTAATCATTTAAGATTTTATTAATCTTATAAATTCTCGAGTTGTTACATTTTCATTATTATTTTTTTCATACATCAATTTCATCATCATTTTTTTTCACTCTTCATTCAATTTTTTCCACAAGGTTCTTTTATTGACAGAAGCAGTGAAAACAGTTTTAAAGCAAGAAATTGGTGCACATAGACAACTCCACATACAACTTAGTCAAATAAGCATGCTTCACATATTCAAGTACTCATGCATCAACAAATTCAATTCAAATTAAGTACACTGGTTATTGACTTAGCTTTCATCATTCGTTGATCAACTAAATACTAACAGATCTTAAAATTGAGCATCAATTTTCAATCTGTGACTCTAACTCTTCAACACTTAGGTGAATAAAATCATGGAACCAAGCAAAAATTTCATCAGATTTCCAAATTCTAGCAAATTTTAGACTATTATACCTAAAAAAACAAAGAAAAATAAAATTCTAAAATTCCCTCCCCACACTCAAACCTTACATTGTCCCTAATGTAAGAAAATCATGCAAAGTAAAAAACTACTACAACTAACAAATTAAAAAGAAAAGGGATAGAAAGATCAAATCTGAATTCTTGGGTTACCTCCCAAGTAGCTACCCTTGTTTAACGTCGTTAGCTGAACTGCAATCCTCTTAATCATTCGGAAGCCGGATCTATCAACTTCACCATTTCAACCTCCTCAACCTGACTGCTATCCAAAAATAGCTTCAACCTATGTCCGTTCACCTTGAACACATTCCCGGTCTTTGGATTTTGTATATCTATAGCACCATGAGAAAACACATTAGTAATAACAAATGGACCCTCCCAACGGGAACGCAACTTACTTGGAAATAATTTCAATCGTGAATTATAACGGAGAAATTTTTGCCCAACAGTGAAATTCTTTCGCAAAATCTGCTTACAATGGAAAGCTTTCGTCTTAGCCTTATAAAGTTTAGAACTCTCATATGATTCAGTACGCAACTCCTCGAGTTCTTGTAACTGCAACTTCCTATGGACGCCAGCTTGATCCAAGTTCATGGTGTACTGTTTGATCGTCCAGAAAGTTTTATGCTCTAGCTCCACAGGTAGGTGACATGGTTTCCCAAACACCAGCCTATAAGGCGACATACCAATTGGAGTTTTATATGCCATGCTATATACCCATAGTGCATCATCTAATCTAAGACTCCAATCTTTCCTGCTTGGGTTGACTACTTTCTCCAAAATGGATTTTATGTCTCGGTTGGATACCTCAGCTTGGCCATTGCTTTGTGGGTGATAGGATATAGAGACCCTGTGAAGAACGTTGTATTTCCTGAACAAAGCTACTAATACCCTATTACAGAAGTGAGTTCCGCGATTGTGACGAACGAAAATTTTGTACAATTATTTGAATATTTATTGAAATAAATAAATATTTTTGATGATTTAATTATTGAGTTAAATAATTAATTCATAAGATTATGGCAGATTAATTTAATTATATGTGTTACATTAATTAAATTAATGTGTAGTAATTTTATAGTTCAAAGTATATATTTAATTGAGTTTATTTGATTAAATTAATTAATTAAATAAGCATAATGTTACTTTAATTAATTTAATAATTAATTAGAGAATTAATGAATTGACATAATTAATAAATAAAAATATTAATTATGTGACAATGTGTTTAATGTGAGTTTGTCTTATTTTATTTAATGGATTTAAATAAAATTAATTGGTTAATTAGTGTTGTAACTATTAACTATATTATAAGAGATTTATTAAAATAAAGGGAAAGAGGGAATGGGAGACAACCAAACTAGGCCCTAAGGGAAGTTGGGTGGCTAAGTATCTGACGTTAAGTGTATACGTATTATATATATATATACTTATACATATATCATATATGAGTTTTACATATCAGAGAAAAATTTTGAGAAGTTCAGAGAGAAAAAGAGAAGAATTGAGAGAGATTGAAAGGAAGAGAGATTTGAGAGAATCATTGTGTTGTCTTTGATTGTATCATCTTCATTACTAAAGGGTAATTCTTCTTTTCAAGTTTTCAAAATTAAGATTTCTTAAATACGTACTTTAAGTTTTCTGTAAAAAAAACTAGTTTTGAAATTAAGTTATGATATGGCTATATGTATATGGGTGTATGTTTATATCATGTTTATGTTTGGTATGAATGATTTAAAATAATCAAACTCATTTAATTTGACCTTAATTGGGTTTTTAAAAAGTTACAGAGTTTCTTTTACGTGTTCTTAAAAATTCTCTGTTAAGTATTATTTTGATAATTAAATCAAGATATGATCATATATGTATTCGTATATGTTAATAGCATGGGTTGTATTATGTATACATGAATTTCACTGATCACACCATGGAATTTTGTATTAAATTGGCTTTCAAGAATGACAGAGTATTGAATGTAGTATGAATAACCCATATGGGTAGAATTAATGCTTAAATCATATGTTTGTATTAAAATTGACACATGATTTGGATTATATATGTTAAAACAAATAAAACAGAATTGGAAGGAACGGATTCGATGTTATCACAAATTCGTAATGAGAAATTTTATATTTTTTTTATCAAACTTGACAAAATCATGAAGAACCATAAAATTAAATGTTTTAAATTGTGTAATTACGTGATTTAAAATGTTAGAAACATGCTAAAAGTGATTTATGATGTTCCTGTGAAGTTTATACTTCATGGGTAACATTACAAATCAGTGTATTGGTGTAAATTAGGAGAAAATGGCTAAGTTCTGTGTTCTTCGCGAGATTCTGGAAATTTGTAGCTGCGCGACCGCGCCGTGTCAAAGGGTTAATGCCGCGCGGCCGCGCCTGTCTAGAAAATTCGAAAAAAATTCTAAGTGTTAAATTTTGAGTAATGTGTTTTAAATCTAATAAACATGAAGACATGTTATGTATGTGATAAGATGTTAATACAAGATTAATAACTTAGGTTATGTGATTGATTAATAAGTTAATTAATTGACTTGAAACCATTATTTAAAAAACCTAGTAATGAGTTCGAAGAACACTGTCGTGAATCGATAATCATATCGAACCTGTGATTAATTGATATTGTGAATGTATTGATAGGTAAGAGTAATTAAAGAACGTGAATTATAATTGTAGCTTGCACACGAGGCAATTTTCCTAACTATACTCTTTAAATTGAGCAAGTTTCCTAAACTCAAATCTTTACATTTGAGCAAGTTCTAAACCTTACTTTTATATTGAGCAAGTTATAAACTTAAATTCTATATCAAGCAAAATTCTTATTCTTGATTACTCAAGTTCAGAATTTTATATGAGATGTTATGATTCTTTTAAAAGTATCATTTCAGTATACAATACTTATTCGATTATATACCCTTGAGAAGTTGTTATTCAAATTGAATATTATATATTGTTGAATCTTTTAAGACTAGCGAACCCTTATTGATTCGACTAGTCCATACTCAATGAGCGTTCTAAATTCTAGAACTACTATTGAATTATCCAATCCAAACTTTATTTGGTACGGACTCTGATGTCAAACTGAGATGAACAACCTTATTAAAGGGGAATTGATGATGCTTTAAGCGTTGAGGTATTGTGCACAGTATCGGTACGAAGGGCTGATCTCCCTAAGTACGAAGTAAAGTCCATAGTCTTATGACTGTTAAAGGTTAAAGGTTAATATACTTGACCTAGGATATAGTTCAAGGTCTTATGACCCTCAGATGTAATTTGACTCTCGATTATTATTCTTGATTCAAAAGTTGAGCTTTCTGTTATTCAGATTTCTTTGATTTCACTCGCATGTTATTATTGTCATATTTTTATACTTACGGGCATTCATGCTCACTCTTGCATAATAACATTGCAGCTAAGAATGAAAGATGTGATGAACCTTCTAGTAGCAAGGGCAAAGGAAAAGCTAACAAGTGTTGAAGACTTGTGGTGTTATTGATATGTTAAAGTTCAAGACTTATGTGTATTTATTAAGACTTAATTGTTTACGTTTTTGCAACCGAGATTTAAGGTTAAGTATAACTTAGGATTTTTTATGTATTTATTATTTCAGATGTTGTAACCCTATTATAGGGTGATGATGATTTATTTATCTATTAAATGAATTTTAATATTTATGGGTAGATAGTTGTATGATATTTGAACAGTGAACACCAAATCCTGTGGAAATTTAGATACTGAATTTGGGGGTGTCATAGCGATCACTAATGATGGCCCGTGGTGCTCCAAATTTGACAAATATGTTAGTCCTGACAAAATCTGTAACAACTTTAGAATCGTCAGTCCTAGTGGCTTTAGATTCCACCCACTTTGAAACATAATCAAACGCCAATAAGATGTAAACATTACCAAAGGAAGCAGAAAAAGGTCCCATAAAATCAATACCCCAAACATCAAAGATTTCAACAATTAGAATAGGGTTTTGTGGCATTTGATGTCTATGTGATATATTTCCTATTCTTTGACAATTTTCACATAATTTGCAAAATAGATATGAGTCTTTGAAAATTGAAGGCCAAAAGAAACCACTCTCTAAAACCTTATGTGATGTTCTTTTAGGTCCAAAATAACCTCCACAAGCATAGGAATGACAGAAAGCTAGAATAGATTGGAACTCATTATCAGGTACATAACGTCTAACTATATGATCACCACAAAATTTCCACAAGTATGGGTCATCCCACACATAATGTTTTGCATCACTCCTAAGCTTTTCTTTTTGAGATTTTGAAAACTCACCCGGTAAATACGCACTTACCAAATAATTCACAATGTCTGCATACCAGGGAGTTGTATTGCCAATTAAAAGTAGATGCTCATCAGAAAACATGTCTTGTAATGGTAGTGATTCTTCCTACTTAAGAATTCTTCTCAAGTGATCCGCTACCAAGTTATCCGCACCCTTCTTATCTATAATTTCCAAGTCAAATTCTTGCAGCAGCAAGACCCATCTTATGATTCGTGGATTGGACTCCTTCTTAGTAAGCAAGTACGTGAGAGCAGCATGGTCAGAATAAACTATCACTTTAGTACCAAGTAAGTATGATCTAAACTTATCTAAAGCAAATACAAAAGATAAGAATTCTTTTTTAGTTGTGGAATAGTTTATCTATGCTGCATTCAATATTCTAGAAGCATAATAGATGGCATGGACAACTTTGTTAATCCTTTGGCCCAAGATGGCGCCGACATCATAGTTGCTTGCATCACACATTATCTTAAATGGAAACTTCTAATTTAGTGTTTGAATGACAGGGGTTGACGTCAACAATTTCTTTAAGGTATTAAAAGCCACCTTGCATTCATCATCAAAATGGAATTCCACATCTTTCTGGAGCAACTTGCATAAGGGCAATGTTATCTTGGAGAAATCTTTGATAAACCTGCGAAAAAATCCTACATGTCCAAGAAAAGAGCGTATCTCCCGCACGCTGATGGGGTAAGGCAATGCAGATATAATATCAATTTTAGCTTTATCAACTTCTAAACCATTAACTGACACTACATGACCAAGTAAAATTCTTTGTTCTACCATAAAGTGATTTTGTTTCCAATTTAGCACAAGGTTAGTTTCCAAACATCTATCCAAAACTCTAGTCAAATTATCTAGGCAAGCATCCAAAGAATTACCATGTACTGTGAAATCATCCATAAAGACCTCAATGCATTCTTCTAAAAGATCGAAAAAAAGTACTCACCATGCATCTTTGAAAAGTACCCGGGGCAGAGTCCAAAGGACATTCGCCGATAGGCAAAGGTACCAAAGGAACATGTGAATGTGGTCTTTTCTTGGTCCTCGGGTGCAATCACAATCTAATTATAACTTGAAAAACCATCTAGAATGCAATAATAAGTATGCCCAGCTAATCGTTCTAACATTTCATCAATTAAAGGAAGGGGAAAGTGATATGTTCTAGTTACAGCATTTAACCTCCTATAGTCAATACATACTCTCCAACCTATTTGCATCCGTGTGGGCACTAACTCATTATTATCATTCTTGACAACCGTGATTCTGGATTTCTTCAGAACTACCTGTACCGGACTTACCCATTGACTGTCGGAGATGGAGTAGATGATTCTTGCATCGAGCAATTTTATTATCTCTTTCTTTACTACCTCCATCATAGGTGGGTTCAATCTTCTTTGTGTGTCCCTCGTGGGCTTAGCACCATCTTCCAATAAAATTCGATTCATGCATGTTGTGGGACTAATACCTTTTATGTCTGCTATAGTCCAACCAAAAACTGTGATATGGTTCGTAAGGACTCTTAAAAAATTTTCTTCCCGCACTTTGGTTAGATTACTAGCAATTATCATAGGTAAAGTCTCATTAGTCCCCAAATACGCATATTTCAAGTGTGCAGGTAATTGTTTCAATTCAAGTGTTAGAGCTTGCACAACAGATGGTAATAGTTTTTGATGAGACACGTGTAATTGAATTAAATGGACTGCATACTTATCTTTAAGAATATGGCAATGAGTGTAGTGCGGCCATAATTTCCTTTAATTCCTGATTTTGCTCAAGCTCATACACCCCATCCATGTCCAAACTGCTAGAAATAGCAACCTCCAAGCTGTCCCTATGAATTTGTTTAAAAGTTTCCTGCACTAAAGAGTCACACACATCAATTGCAAAAACTTGACAAATATCACTAGGGTACCTCATGGCATCATATATATTAAATTGGATCTTTTCACCATCAAACTCCATTGCTAAGGTCCCATTGTGCACATCAATCATAGTCCTCGCTGTTTTTAGGAATGGCCTTCCTAATAAGATGTGGGATGGGTTTGGTGATGTATCATCATCCATATCCACTATGTAAAAATTTGCAGGAAAGATTAGTTCGTTCACCTGCACCAAGACATCTTCAACTACCCCTAGAGGATAGGTGTTAGTACGATCTGCCAATTGAATAATCACACTAGTATTTTTCAAAGGACCTAGATTTAGAGACTTATAAACAGATAATGGCATCACATTAATTGAAGCACCTAAATCTAGCATGACCTTCTCAAATATAGTGTTTCCTATCGTGCATGGGATTGTGAACATGTCTGGGTCTTTACATTTAGGGGGCATTTTTCTTTGAAGAACAGCGGATACATTCTCCCTAACTGTGACTTTTTCATCATTTTTTAATTTTCGTTTGTTAGTGCACAATTCTTTTAAAAAATTTGCATACCGTGGCACTTATTTAATTGCATCAAGTAATGGAATATTCACTTCTACTTTCCTAAAAGTTTCTAGAATTTCTTTTCCCTATTCATCTTTTTTGAAGTTCTAGAATTTCTGGGAGGAAAGGGAAGATGAATATTTTTAAGTTGACAAGGAGGGTTAGGGTGTACCTTAGATTTTTTCGGTTCCTCCTTAGCTTGCTCTTTCTCAAACTCAACTGTGGTTGTAGGTGTATCCATTTGCTTCCTACTTCGCAAGGTTATAGCACTAGCATTCTCTTTAGGATTCACAACAGTTTGAGATGGTAGCTTCCTTGAACCTTGAGAGTACAACCGACCCACAATAGTAGCTAATTGGCTCATTTGACTCTCCAAACTATGGATGGAACATCTCGTCTCTTATTAAAACTGTTGTGTCTGTGTAATATATGCTTTGAACATGTCCTCCAAGGATGTTCTAGAATTTCCCGGTGCTGCTGGTTTGGGTTTGTACTGTGGCTGAGTTGGCTGAAATTGCTGTTTATTTGGGTAGAATTCTTGCGCCTGCGGCCTAGCACCCCCAGAACTCAAATTGGGATGATCCCTCCATCCTGGATTGTAAGTATTGGAAAAAGGGTCATATTTCCTCTGCGACTGTGCTTGGTAATTTCCCACTGCATTAGCTTGCTGTGCATTCTCTTCCTCTTGTAATGTCGGATATGAATCTGTAGGGTGCCCCGCCATTAAACATATTCTTCAAGCCTTTGCAACCGGCAAGTTACTTGTTGCTAATTATTTCACCACAACAGTTAAGTCAAAAATCTGTTGCTCTAAATTACTTGTGCTTACCTCACTTACCCTTTGTGATGGATGATCATTTCGTGTTCTATATTGCTGTGCATTGGCGGCCATATTTGCAATCAAATTCTTTGCAGCCTCCGGTGTTTTATCTACTAATGCTCCTCCACTAGCAGCGTCGATCATACTCCTATCCATCGGTACAAGTCCCTCATAAAAGTAATGGATAAGATGTTGATCATCAATCTGGTGGGGTGGACAGCTGGAAGAAAGCTTCTTGAATCTTTCCCAATATTCATACAATGTTTCACCGTTGAATTATCAAATTTTGCAAATTTCTTTCCTTATGTTGGCTACCCTTGATGCAGGAAAGTATTTCTCCAAAAATAACCTTTTCATGTCATTCCATGATTGTATCAATCCCGAAGGGAGATAATACAACCAATCTTTCGCTAAATCTGCTAGTGAGAATGGGAAAGCTCTCAGCTTTATCTGTTCCTCCATAATTGCATGTGGCTTCATGGTTGAGCACACAACATGAAACTCCTTCAAATGCTTGTAAGGATCCTCACCTGTAAGACCACGAAAAGTAGGCAAAAGGTGAATTAGTCCAGATTTCAATTCAAACGCAGCATTTAAAGCAGCATATTCAATGCATAGAGGTTGTTAAGTGCGATTAGGAGTAGACAACTCTTTTAAAGTCCTGTTATTATTTGGCACCGCCATCTCCTCGTCTGATTCGCTAGAAGAATGGTCTGAAAGTAGTGTGAGCGTGATGTTGAGGCCTGAGGACGGAGCTTTGTTGGAATCTGCAAGTGTACCTTGGGAATTCTGAGCTTCTTTTCTAAGCCTTCGTGCAGTTCTCTCTATTTCTGAATCAAATTTCAAATCAAGAGAGTGAGGGGATTAAGGCATAAACAAAAATAATAGAAAACAAAGAATAATTAAAAACAAATAACACTCCCCGACAACGGCGCCAAAATTTGGGCGCTATCGTTTAGCACTTCAAAATTAACCTTACTCCTATTCTACTAACTCAAGAATTAGTATAGTAAAAAGCAAGGATCGATCCCACAGAGAGTGTTCTGTTTTATATTTATCCAAGTATTTTCTAATGAATTGGGGGTTTTGGTTTGAAAAGTTTAATTATCGAAAGTGAATTTAAAAGAAGTATCAATGAGTAAAAAGTTTCAATTCTTCAGTTCAGTATCGTCTTTTCACAATTATGGATTAACCAAGTTTTTACAATATTTATCCTTCAATGAGATTAACAATCCTAGATAACCGCGATCGCTAATTATCCAAAATTCTTATTATGTGTAAATCTAATGCGACGATCGCCAACAAAAGATCTTAACTATCATATAACCTAGAACTATCAGTCTAAATTTAATATGATAGAAGCATGAAGAATGAGAATGAGATTGTTCAAAGAAACAATTACACAATCATGAATTATTTAACTTATTTTCAGAAAATCTTAATAATATCGAAAAGTTTGACCACAATCGAATATCATTAATTTCTACTTATAATCAGATATACATCGTTTGCTTAATATATATCTTAATTTAGCAAATGATATTAATTTACTAATTTAATCCTGAAAAAACTAAATTAGTTAATTGAATAGCATACAAGAAAGTTTATGTAGATAATCAGAATAAATCTCACATACGAAGGAATAAATAAAGTAAACTTGCTCAAACCGTTAATTATGAATAAAGTTCAACATCCCTTCAGAATTGAATTGAGTAGTTTAGCTTGACATACTTTGATTCTCTAATACTAAGGTTTAGATGAAGATGATATATGATGATATAAGATCCTCCCCTTTATATTGGGTCTTACATGTCTTTATAAAGTCTAAAACAAACCCTAAAAACCTAAAAGTTCGCAATCCAAATCGTATTAGAAGTCTGCCTAAAACTTTCCAAAACTAAAAATTATTGTTTTCTTGCCAACAATCTCGCCGAGGCGCGTTTTCCTTCATAAAAACTCGCCGGGGCGAAGTTTGGAAGAGAAGAACTCGCCGGGGCGAATTTTCATTTTTTGTTGCGATACCCTTTGGTAAAATGAGCATAACTTTTGATCCAGGAAGAGTTACGGGGCTTGCTATGTGACGCCCCCAAAATAGATCCACACAACCTATTCCGAGTCGCCAAATACACACTACAAAATTCAAATATAAATCTTCATATTCCAATTATTTCTCTATCGTGCACAATACGACCACACCTAAACTACGAGTTTCAATACAAATAACAATACTCATACTCCTTATCAATGATACGTTACATAAAGGTACAGTCAATAACTATTTTAAGAATTAAAATCTTTGAAAAATATTCAAGGAAACCTTCGTACATGGGAGGCCATGCTTCTAAGTTATAATAGATATCGTAGGACTTGAGAATTAACCTTGGTTGACCCAATAGACCCCAAAGAAGAACGAGAAGATTACTATCCTGTTCATTCCAATGGTGGGTATTCTCTTGCCATATAATTATCTCCATTGTCTCAAATTGAGGATTATATTTCAACCAAACACCAAGGTTATATAGGTAGTGCTCATAGATATAATTAGCAAGTGGATGCGCACAACCAGTTCTTATGATAGCACGAAGTCATATGTGGTTAGACATCTTATATGATAGTGGCAACACACCCTTCCAAAGTTGGGTTCACCTCACCCTATTTGGTTAACCAAAATCAACTGTTAAATGACGTATAAAATACGACACACACATTTTAAATCCTCAATACAATTATATATTGTCATGCTGTTTTATAATGTATTGAGAAACTTAAACGGTCACCGACCATCACTCTATTCCCTTGTTATCTCCGCTCGACCCAGCTACACTCTTATTACCTGAAAGGAATTGTGAAGCAAAAGGGTGAGCACAAATAGCCCAGTAAAGAATATTATAACTAAAGATAATTAAATTATCAATAGCCTTCATCAGTAATGAATCAGATCTTTAGAACCTTAGTCCTCAACAGGAAAAAATCTGATAGAATACAATAGACAACAAGTTATAGATCAACAACTGCAGCGAAACAATCAATCTATTAGAAGAGTCAAGTAGAACATAATGTCTACTATCTTCTCCATGTTAAAAGTCCACCAATAATATTTCATCCCTGTAACATCAATAAACAGTTCCTGCTCACAATCATGTAAATAGTTCATGATCATAATTATGTTGATAAATTTCTCTTCGCACCTAGGACGAAGATAATTTTCATCACCTGTCTTTACCTGAAACATCAAAGATCATGGTTATACCAAATCACAGTTTATGTTCATAATCATACTAATAAATTCATCTTTTCACTCAGGCCAAAGATCTTCATTTGTAACATCAATGGTCATGATCATACTTGTCTATAGCCTTTAGTAATAATATACCAGTCAATTCATTTTTGCAATGCGGGCCAAAGATATTCAACAGTAACATAAATGGTCATGATCATGTCAAACACCTGTCCATCTTTGCACTACGAGCCAAATATATTTAACAATAACATTCATGATCATGATCATGCAAAACACATGTCCATCTTTGCACTACGGGCCAAAGATATTTATCAATCAACTGTTCATCTTTGCACTACAGGCCAAAGATATTCATCAATCAACAGTTCATCTTTGCACTACGGGCCAACGATAAATTTAACCATAATTTAAGTCTAAGGATTATGACAATGATATAAAAAATGAATCAAGTGAGATCAAGGACAAATATTAGAGATTTATAATTCAATTTATCCATAGTTCAATAATGAAGATCAAAACATGGATCTAATTTCAAGAATAAGATTCTTAAATCAAAGATAATTTGGACAGAAAAATAAATCATTTTTTATCGTGAATAGTACCCCATGAATAGTACCTGAATGAATAGTATTCCGGTATGAATAGTATCCCGGATGAATAGTACTCTTGTATGAATAAAAGATAATTTGGACAAAAAAAAGAAACCAATTTTGTCGTGAATAGTACTTCGACGTGAATAGTACCCTGACATGAATAGTACCCAGATGAATAGTACTCCGACATGAACAGATTTAAAATTTCAATAAGAAAGTTCAGACCAATATTCTAGTGAAATGATATTAGATGAAGCGCAAACCTTAAGGAATTTTTAATCATTTCAGGAATTATAGAAGCAATACTTACCATAATAAGTTTAAATTTAGGAATATGAAACGAAATATTATTACTTACATACTATAGAGTGTGGAAGAAAATAATATTCCTTACGAATATTGAACGAAAACAACCTCTTTTACGAGAAAAATTGTAACGATTGTGATTTTATATAATAATTTTAAATATTTATTGAGTTAAATAAATATTTTATATGAATTATTTATTGAGTTAAATAAATAAATTATGTGATTTATGGAGTGATTTAATTAAGTGTTATATATTAATTAAATGAATATTTAATATTTGTCTAGTTGATGTATATTAATTTTATAATATAGTTTTAATTTAATTGAGAGAATTAAATTAGATGAATTATGTGTTAAGTGTTACATGGATTATAATTAGTGAGTAATTATAATTATGTGGCAAAATTTTATGTGATTAATTGATGTTAGATTTTAATTGATTAAATTAGTTGATTAATGTTTAATTGATTAAAATATGACATTGAAGTATGTGTTAAAATAATTTGTTAAAATAAAATAAAAAGGATTTTTAAAATAATTTATACCAAACAAGGCCCTTGCTTTTGTTTTAAAGGACTGTTGCCAAACAGAGCCCATACACTAGCCTAACCCTAAATTACCTAAACTATGTTTAGATTTAATAAAGCTAGTTTTAATTTTCTTGTAGCCAAACAAGTCAAGATGGCTTTTGAATTTTGTAACTGTTAATTTAATTAGAGTTAGTACGTATATTATTTTATGTCAGTTATATATTTTCTATATACTACCTAAGTTTAAAACTACGTTAGTTTTCCTAAGTCTAAACTAAGAACAACAAAGAAAGAAAAGAGAAGCAGAGAAGAAGAATACAGAGAAGAAGAAAAGAAATTTGAGTGATCAAGAGGAAAATCAACTTCTTCACTTTATTAAGCATTAAGGTATTTATTTAATTCCTTATATTTGATATATATATATATATATATATATATATATCATGTTTTTCATGTTCTTCGTGTTCAATCTTTGTAAAATATTAAGATTTCATGGAAGTTGTAATTATGAGTTATGTGTATATATGATGTTCATATGTTTTCATAATTGCATGCCATGGATAGTTTTCAATTATACAATTGTTGGAAAAAAATAAGTTTTTATAGTTCTTCATATTTTCATTCTCTGTAAAAGTAAATTTTTATGAAAGTGGTATAATCATGAATTGAATATATGTATTGTGTTCATGTTATACTAATAGTGATTGTGTGCCATAATAATTTTTAAAAATCAAATTACTGTAGAAAGATGATTTAACAGAAAATTCATGTTGATATGAGTTCATATGAGTTTTAGTTTTGTTGTCAATTTTGGTTTGAGAAATTGATGAATTAGAATATGCTAGCATGCTTATTAGGAAATTGGTTGATGTTATCTTCAATTACTTATATAATGCATGTATACAAAGTGGAATTGATGCAGAAATTTATTACAGTAGGTTATTTTGGAAAAGATATGAGTTTTCATGAAAATGGCCAAATTGAATTTTTAAAACTCTTGATTCTCGTTGTTTAAATGATTTATGTTTTGGAAGCATGTTAGATATATATATTACAGCGTATATATGATTTACAGTGTCTATGTTACTGTATTTTTCCGTTTGTTGGCTTGTATGGGTTGTTCAGTAAAGCAGATAGCCGTGGCTGTCTGCTCCTGGCCGAGTTGCTGCGCAGCTGCGCCGGCAGCAAGGCCAGGAACAGCGCAGCTGCGCCGCTTGCCCTTCCTTGATTCATCCCCAGCGCAGCTGCGCCTCTTTTAAGGCAGCTGGCTGCGCAGCTACGCCATGTTCAGTGCGGAGGCAGTGATTCTAGTTACTTATGTAGAGTTATTTTGCAGCCTAATTTAATTGTTTTATGAATAATCATGTATTACTATAACATGTTAACATGAGTTTGACAATGTCGTATTTAAAACGAAAAATATAGAAAATAAAGTTGTAAATCTTAAAATAATATTTGAATTGTTAAATTATAATTGTTCTATGAGTTACTTTTAAAATTGTAAATTGATTATTTATAATTAAGAGTAAGTGTTTAATTTAAAGTATGATATTAGTTGATTTATTTTAAACAATTAGATGTTAATTTAAATTATAATTTATGTAATTATAATTTAATAAATGCATGTTTAATTATGGATTTTAAATTGATAAATACATAGTTAATTATAAATTGTGTAATTATAATGCATGATGTAGTTTAATTGATTTTAAATTATAATTGTTTATAGTTTAAGTTGTGATTATAATTTAAGTAATTATAATTAGATTAAATGTTTGAATTGTAATTGAATAATTATAATTTAGTTAAACACATAATTAATTTAATTATGTAAATATGTAAGTGATGTAATTAACTATGTGATGGTTGATTATTATTATTTATTTAATTAGAGTGAGTTAACCATGAGGGTTAACCACTTATGTGAATTAGTTATGTGTTAACTAATTTAGGTTATTGTGATTGAATATGTATGTATGTAAGAAGTGTTAAAGTACGTGGTTGAGTTAAGTAGCTTGCGCGTAAGGCAAGTATTCCAAACCCTAAACTCGCTATTTCTACACAAGTTCTTTGAGTTCATATATTCATTGTTGAGAATGTCCTTTTCATTTCTGTACTAGACAATTATTTACTTAACCGAAGAGATCTTGACTTATTGTTCAAGTAAGATCCAGTTTATTATTTTAAATACTTTAAGTTTACTTCTAAAGCATATGTTAATTCATAATTTCTTTTATTTATGAATTATTGAAAGTCGATTCAACTAATCCTTAGTTGATGAACGTGAATTCTAAATTACCCTTGTAAGCTTATCCAAACCAAACTTTCTTTGGTGCGGACTTGAATTCAAATTACTGAGTTGAACAACCCTAATCATTAGGGGAGGTTACTACGCATAGCGTTAAAATGTTTGTGCACAATACATGGTACAAAGGGCTGATCCCCTAAGTACGAGTTAAGGTCCATAGTCTTATTGACTGTTAAAGGTTTAAATAGAAATATTTATAACCTAGGACAAGAGTTTAAAGGTCTTATGACCCTCAGATAAATTCTATATTCGAATTTTAATGTTGATAGGGAATTATTATTCAATTATTTATTGTTGAAGTAAGCTAAGTTATTCAGATCTTTTTAAAGATATCCTTTCATGTATTTATTAATGTTAAACTCAAGTGAGCTGTTGTTTACTCACTCTTGCATTAAATAACAATTGCAGTTAAGGTTGATAACGTTGATGCCCCGTCTACGAGTAAAGGCAAGGGAAAGATGAACAAGTGAAGACTTGTTTAATTATTTTAAAATGATTGTAATAAGACTTTTATGTCATATTTTTATTCTGCACTTTATTGTTTATGTTAAGGTTAGAGTAACCCTGGGATTATTTTTTTTAAGGTTGTAACCCTTATTTTAAGGGAGATTTTATATAAAGATTGTAATTTATTTTTGAGATATATTCAGTAGATGTTTGTTATAGTTAGAAAGTGAACACCAAATCATGTGGAAACGAAGTACCCGAATTTGGGGGTGTCACAGGTTAGTATCAGAGCTGTAGGTTATGAAACCTTAAGTGGGGAAAAACCTTAGGTAGTAGCCTTATGGTAAGATCGAAAAGATAGTGATGCTAGGTAAAGATAATATACTAACATATGTGCCTATGTGTTTACGTTTTAGTATTCGAAGAGTGTCGATTCGATGTCACGTAATAATGAACTTTAAAATTCTTTTGTCAGGACGTCGAACGTTGGAGAACCTAGTTAGGCTAGAGAGGATGTACCTCAGGTGCCTAGAGAGGAGGAGCCCCGTGACATACATATTTTCTGGGAACAGCTGGTTAGGAGAGAGCCATCTCCAGTGATCACCATAGCTGGTCGGGAGCGTGAGCTGACACCTATTCTAGAAGAAGAGGATGAGGACGAGTTTGAAGAGGAGGAGGAGGAGGAAGAGAATCCCGAAGAGGAATTCCCACCTCACTCTACTAGTGCTGAGATGTACGAGGCAGTCTACGACAGCAACGTGGAGCTTTATGGACGAGTCGGAGAGCTCGAGGAAACCATCCAGCAGCGAGAAGAGACTATCGAGGATATGGCTAGTGACCTAGGAGAAGCACAGTGGAACCTGATAGACGTGGAGAATGATAGAGATGCGGCTCGAGCTGAGCTAGCGAAGATGAAGCAGGACATCTAGGAGGAGTCGAGGAAGCAAGCCAGAGATGAAGAGATAAGTTTGAGGGCTATTCAACGAGCCTATCGAGCTGGAGAGGAAGCTGAAGCCAAGAGGGCCAAGCTAAGGGAAAAAGAGTATGCTTTCCACACAACTATAGAAAGAGCTCAGGACCATAGTATGTGGTGGACCAAAGAACGACATTTCGGATATTGGAAGAGGAACGCAGAGAGGCTGTGCGACGTATTAGTATGCCTAGGCAGTAGTAGTAGAGCTTTTGTTTATGTGTTTCTTTTTGTAGTAAATAAAGTAAATCCCGTAATTTGAGATAAGAATGGGATGAGTTAATAAAGTAATCCTGCAACTTTTCCAATTCAGGAAGGATGATGTAAATGGCAGAAATGTTATCTGATTGATGTTTTTAAACTACGAGTAATGAATAAAAGAAGTTTATTTGATGTGCTATGGGTTCCATGTGAACTGAATTGTTTAAAATGTTAAGTATGAACTTGAATACTTAATAGTTGAATAGAGAGTCTAATAATAATATTTTCGTAACCAAAAATGCCTCCTAGAAGAAGACCAACACATCAAAACCCCGAGGGTTCGACGAACAACAACAATAACGATGGGACAAATCCCAACTCGGTTCAGTAGTTGGTGAATTGTTGACCAGAGCTCTTGCGAATCAGCCGCAAGTGTAGGGAACAACGTTCAAGGAATTCAAGGCAGTAGGACCGCAGTTTAAAGGATCGACTAACCCTATCGAAGCTCAGACATGGGTTATAGAAATGGAGAAGGTATTTGACGTGGCTAGGGTAAAGGAAGACCAGAAGACAGCGTTTGCAGCTTTTATGTTGAAGTCAGATGCTAGCTTCTGGTGGCAGGCTAATAAGACCTGGAAGGGAGAAAGAGTTATAACGTGGGAACGTTTCAAGAAACTATTCTATGAAATGTACTTCCCACTGAGTTCGCAGGACCAGATGGAGGTCCAGTTCCTAGAGCTTAAGCAGGGAGGGATGACGGTGTCCGAGTATGCCGCTAAGTTCAACGAACTGGCTAGGTTCGCTACTTACCAAGTCAGTACTGATGCTAGGAAGGCGAGAAGGTTTGAGCGGGGACTGAATCCATGGCTCTACAGCAAGGTTTCCATGTTCTAGTTGAACACATTTGCGGTTGTGCTAGAGAAAGCCATACTCGCTAAAGGAGGAAGCGAAGCGGTGACGAAGTTCAACCAAGATAAGAAGAAGAAGAAGAATGAGATAGAAACCAAGGCTGGGGGTAACAGCGCTGTGAACCAGAAGAGGAAATGGAATGACAACACCTCTGCTGGGAGTCAGCAAGGAAGCCAGCAGAAGAGGAAGTTCAAAGCATGTGCTACATGCGATAAGAATCATACTAGCGTGTGCATAAAGGGGAAGCGGATGTGCTTCAAATGTGGTCAGGAAGGCCACATCGGGCCTAATTGCCCAAACCCGAAGAAGGGAGCTTGCTTTACATATGGATCCAAGGACCGCATGGCTCGCAACTGCCCGAAGAAGCTGACGGCATGGTCAATAGGGAGCGGAGGAAATGGAAGCAACAGTTCCGTTACTATCGCTGCACCTTTGCAAGCTGTTCGACCCACTGCACGGATATTCAATATGACGGTGCAGGATGCTGTGCAATCAAAAGATGTGGTGTCAATTATTATTCCGATCAATAGTATAAATGCATATGTATTGTTTGATTCGGGTGCTACTTGCTCATTCATATCTGATGATTTTTGCTAAGACCCTAGACTTAACTGTAGAGGAGTTAGTTTACCCTTTGAACATAGAGATTGCAAATAGGGAAGTTATTCCTGTTAGGTGTGTTTATAAGAACTGTAGACTGGACATTAAGGGTCAGGAGCTGAGAGTAGATTTGATTCTAATAAAACTTGGGGAATTCGATGTCATACTGGGTATGGATTGGTTGTTCAACCATGGGGCGATAATCGACTGTCAGAAGAAGTCGGTAAACTTTACGACTCCGTCAAAGTTAGTGTTCTATGGTAGCAAATAGCCTAGACAAGCGAGTTGTCTGACGGTTATGCAAGCCAAAAAACTTCTGACTCAAGGCCGTGTAGGATATCTAGCCTAAATAGTAGATACGTGTAAGGAAAGTTCAAAGGTGGAGGAGATATCGGTAGTTAAGGAGTTTGTGGACGTTTTTCGGAGCGATTTGCCAGGACTTTCGCCAGATAAGGAAACAGAGTTCGTGATCGATCTAGCGCTGGGAACTGCTCCGATTTTGAAGGCTCCGTACCGAATGGCTCCAGTTGAGATGAAGGAACTGATGGTTCAACTGCAAGAATTTCTAGACAAGAAATATATTCCACCGAGCGTTTTGCCGTGGGGAGCGCCTGTTATATTCGTGAAGAAGAAGGATGGGTCGATGCATCTTTGCATTGATGAAGGATTGGTCGATGCGTCTTTGCATTGATTATAGGGAGTTGAATAAAGTTACGATCAAGAATAGGTATCCTTTACCTAAGATCGATGACTTGTTTGATCAACTGAAGGGTGCGAGGTACTTCTCGAAAATCGATTTGAGAAGCGGGTATCATCAGTTGAAGGTGAGAAGAGAAGATATACCAAAGACGGCTTTTAGGACTCGATATGGTCATTCTGAGTTCTTAGTGATGTCATTTGGTCTCACGAATGCCCCAGCTGCATTTATGGACTTAATGAACAGGGTGTTCAAGCCATTTCTGGACAAGTTCGTGGTAGTGTTCATAGATGACATCCTGGTTTATTCCAAGACCGAGGAGGAACATCCTGAACACTTACGACTAACCTTAGAAGCCCTGAGACGTGAGAAGCTTTACGCTAAGTTCTCGAAGTGCGAATTCTGGTTAGAACAGTGTGCAATTTCTTAGCCACGTAATCGACAAGGATGGTATTTTGGTAGATCCGTCGAAGGTTGAAGCAGTAATGAATTGGGAACAGCCGAAGACGCCGTCTGAAGTGAGGAGTTTCTTGGGATTGGCAGGTTATTATCGAAGATTTATCCAAGACTTTTCTAGAATCGCAACTCCGTTGACGAATTTGACTCGTAAAATGGTTAAATTTGTTTGGACGAAAAAGTGTGAGGAAAGTTTTCAAGAGCTGAAGAAGAGGTTGAGTACTGCGCCTGTATTATCTTTACCGGATAGTTCGGGGAATTTTGTAGTATATAGCAATGCCTCACATAAAGGATTAGGCTGTGTGTTGATGCAGAGTGACAAAGTAATTGCCTATGCGTCACGTCAGCTGAAGGATTAGGAGAAGGGGTATCCGACCCATGATTTAGAATTGGCGGCAGTAGTGTTTGCCCTAAAGATTTGGAGGCACTACTTATATGGAGAAAAGTGTGAAATATACACAGATCACAAGAGTTTGAAGTATATATTTACCCAGAAGGATTTGAACATGCGCTAAAGAAGATGGCTGGAACTGATTAAAGACTACGATTGCGAGATACTTTACCATCCGGGTAAAGCTAACGTTGTCGCTGACGCTTTGAGCAGAAAAGGTCGGGAGAATTTGAATATGATAACTGACCAGTATCAGTTGATAGAACAAGATTAGTTGTTGCTCAAGACAGAATGAAGAAGTATGCCGATCTTCATCGACAAAATCGAGAATTCTTACCAGGAAGTTTCGTGTTCCTGAAAGTATCTCCCTGGAAGGGGAAGATTCGATTTGGTAAAAAGGAAAAAATGAGTCCCCGATTTATTGGACCTTTTGAGGTGTTGCGAAAAGTTGGCGAGGTAGCTTACGAGATTGCATTACCTCCGGAGCTCGAGAATATATATAATGTCTTTCATATTTCTGTGTTAAGGCCTTACAAGCATGATTATAAACATGTAATAGAATATGAACCTTTACATTTTGATAAGGATTTAACATATGAAGAAGTGCCTGTTCAAATAGTTGATAGAAAGGAACAAGTACTTAGGAATAAAGTGATACCTTCTGTTAAGGTAATCTGGAGGAACCACAGTGCTAAAGAAACCACGTGGGAACTCGAAGATGTTATGATGAAATCTTATCCGCATTTATTTGCTTAGTTTTGTATAACCCCTTATGTACTGATTCTGGGAACAGAATCCTTTTAAGGAGGGAAGAATGTAATAGACGAGAAATTTTTTTTATGAGTGATTCTGGGGACAGAATCCTTTTAAGGAGGGAAGATTGTAACGATTGTGATTTTATATAATAATTTTAAATATTTATTGAGTTAAATAAATATTTTATGTGAATTATTTATTAAGTTAAATAAATAAATTATGTGATTTATGGAGTGATTTAATTAAGTGTTATATATTAATTAAATGAATGTTTAATATTTATCTAGTTGATGTATATTAATTTTATAATATAGTTCTGATTTAATTGAGAGAATTAAATTAGATGAATTATGTGTTAAGTGTTACATGGATTATAATTAGCGAGTAATTATAATTATGTGGCAAAATTTTATGTGATTAATTGATGTTAGATTTTAATTGATTAAATTAGTTGATTAATATTTAATTGATGAAAATATGATATTAAAGAATGTGTTAAAATGATTTGTTAAAATAAAAAAAAAGGATTTTTAAAATGATTTATACCAAACAAGGCCCTTGCTTTTGTTTTAAAGGACTGTTGCCAAACAGGGCCCTTACATTATCCTAACCCTAAATTACCTAAACTATGTTTGGATTTAATAAAGCTAGTTCTAATTTTCTTGTAGCCAAACAAGTCAAGATGGCTTTTGAATTTTGTAACTATTAATTTAATTAGAGTTAGTACGTATATTATTATATGTCAGTTATATATTTTCTATATACTACCTAAGTTTAAAACTACGTTAGTTTTCCTAAGTCTAAACTAAGAAAAACAAAGAAAGAAAAGAGAAGCAGAGAAGAAGAATACAGAGAAGAAGAAGAGAAGTTTGAGTAATCAAGAGGAAAATCATCTTCTTTACTTTATTAAGCATTAAGGTATTTCTTTAATTCCTTATATTTAACATATATATATATATATATATATATATCATGTTATTCATGTTCTTCGTGTTCAATTTCTGTAAAATATTAAGATTTCATGGAAGTTGTAATTATGAGTTATGTGTATATATGATGTTCATATGTTTTCATAATTGCATGCCAGGGAGAGTTTTCAAGAATACAATTGTTGGAAAAATAAGTTTTCATGTTCTTCATATTTTCATTCTCTGTAAAAGTAAATTTTTATGAAAGTGGTATAATCATGGATTGAATATATGTATTGTGTTCATGTTATACTAATAGTGATTGTGTGCTATAATGATTTTTAGAAATCAAATTACTGTAGAAAGATATTTTAACAGAAAATTCATGTTGATATGAGTTCATATGAGTTTTAGTTTTGTTGTCAATTTTGGTTTGACAAATTGATGAATTAGAATATGCTAGCATGCTTATTAGAAAATTGGTTGATGTTATCTTCAATTACGTATATAATGCATGTATACAAAGTGGAATTGATGGAGAAATTTATTACAGTGGGTTATTTTGGAAAAGATATGAGTTTTCATGAAAATGGCCAAATTAAATTTTTAAAACTCTTGATTCTCGTTGTTTAAATGATTTTATGTTTTGGAAGCATGTTAGATATATGTATTACAACGTATATATGATTTACAGTGTCTATGTTACTGTATTTTTCCGTTTGTTGGCTTGTATGGGTTGTTCGGTAAAGCAGATAGCTGTGGCTGTCTGCGTCTGGCCGAGTTGCTGCTCAGCTACGCCGGCAGCAAGGCTAGGAGCAGCGCAGCTGCGCCGCTTGCCCTTCCTTGATTCATCCCCTGCGTAGCTGCGCCAGTTTTAAGGCAGCTGGCTGCGCAGCTGCGCCATATTCAGTGCATAGGCAGTGATTCTAGTTACTTGTGCAGAGTTATTTTGGAGCCTAATTTAATTATTTTATGAATAATCATGTATTACTATAACATGTTAACATGAGTTTGACAATGTCGTATTTAAAACAAAAAATATAGAAAATGAAGTTGTAAATCTTAAAATAATATTTGAATTGTTAAATTATAATTGTTCTATGAGTTACTTTTAAAATTGTAAATTGATTATTTATAATTAAGAGTAAGTGTTTAATTTAAAGTATAATATTAGTTGATTTATTTTAAACAATTAGATGTTAATTTAAATTATAATTTATGTAATTATAATTTAATAAATGCATGTTTAATTATGGATTTTAAATTGATAAATACATGATTAATTATAAATTGTGTAATTATAATGCATGATGTAGTTTAATTGATTTTAAATTATAATTGTTTATAGTTTAATTTGTGATTATAATTTAAGTAATTATAATTAGATTAAATGTTTGAATTGTAATTGATTAATTATAATTTAGTTAAATACATAATTAATTTAATTATGTGAATATGTAAGTGATGTAATTAACTATGTAATGGTTGATTATTATTATTTATTTAATTAGAATGAGTTAACCACGAGGGTTAACCACTTATGTGAATTAGTTATGTGTTAACTAATTTAGGATATTGTGATTGAATATATATGTATGTAGGAAGTGTTAAAGTACGTGGTTGAGTTATGTAGCTTGCGCGTAAGGCAAGTCTTCTGAACCCTAAACTCGCTATTTCTACACAAGTTCTTTGAGTTCATATATTCATTGTTGAGAATGTCCTTTTCATTTCTGTACTGGACAATTATTTACTTAACCGAAGAGATCTTGACTTATTGTTCAAGTAAGATCCAGTTTATTATTTTAAATGCTTTAAGTTTACTTCTAAAGCATATGTTAATTCAGTAATTTCTTTTATTTATGAATTATTGAAAGTCGATTCAACTAATCCTTAGTTGATAAACGTGAATTCTAAATTACCCTTGTAAGCTTATCCAAACTAAACTTTCTTTGGTGCGGACTTGAATTCAAATTACTGAGTTGAGCAACCCTAATTATTAGGGGTGGTTACTACGCATAGCGTTAAAATATTTGTGCACAATACATGGTACAAAGGGCTGATCCCCTAAGTACGATATAAGGTCCATAGTCTTATTGACTGTTAAAGGTTTAATAAAAATATTTATAACCTAGGACAATAGTTCAAAGGTCTTATGACCCTCAGATAAATTCTATATTCAAATTTTAATGTTGATAGAGAATTATTATTCAATTATTTATTGTTGAAGTAAGCTAAGTTATTCAGATTTTTTTAAAGATATCCTTTCATGTATTTATTATTGTTAAACTCCAGTGAGCTGTTTTTTGCTCACTCTTGCATTAAATAACAATTGCAGTTAAGGTTGATAACGTTGATACCCCGTCTACGAGTAAAGGGAAGGGAAAGATGAACAAGTGAAGACTTGTTTAATTATTTTAAAATGATTGTAATAAGACTTTTATGCCATGTTTTTATTCCGCACTTTATTGTTTATGTCAAGGTTAGAGTAACCCTGGGATTATTTTTTTTAAGGTTGTAACCCTTGTTTTAAGGGGGATTTTATATAAAGATTGTAATTTATTTTGAGATATATTGGGTAGATGTTTGTTATAGTTAGAAAGTGAACACCAAATCATGTGGAAACGAAGTACCCGGATTTGGGTGTGTCACAAAAATAATATCCTTTACTTTAGTAGAATACTAGATCTGACTGGAATATCGGAAATTATGTTGAGAAAATATTGCACTGTTATCGACACTCAAACCATCCTTATACTTACAAGAAATATGCTCAATATTATAGAGAAAAAAATTTCTGATTCTGGTGGGATTTTTATTTCTTAACTAAGCACCCTATTTATAGGAAATGTGTAGCACACCATCTCTAACCAACTCATACCAACGGATGAAAAATAAATGCAGCATGCTTACTTTGAAAAAAGGACATCAGCACACCAAAAAGGAACAACCTCCACCAACCACATGTTTATATATATATATATATATATATATATATATATATATATACATATTAAAATATTTATAATTATTAAAAAGAATTAAATTTAATTTTCTCTCTTCCGCCTCATTTTATTTTTATACCATGAATTTATTGTGACGCCCCCAAATCCGTGTAACATCGATTACAGGACATGGTGCTCACGATACAACATACATCATCATCTATCTAAGTAAACTCCAACAATAATAATAATAATATTATAACTATTACGTACTTACTCAAAATAAAATCCCAAGTCTTTACAACCTTTAATAAACCACAACTTAAACTTAGCGTTTATCGCTACATTACATCATATGCGGAAATATAAACTTATTGCATAAGGTAACTAGCATCATTTCATCTTAGACTTTCCCTTGTCCTTGCCCGAGCCCTCAGCCTTCTTATCCTTAACTGAAAGGTTTAAACAAGAATGAGCACAAATTGCCCAGCAAGTATATAAAGTAGTTTGAAAACATACATTAGGAGTAGAAACATCTGAATAACTATATCAGTTGAAAGAATTATCAAGTGTTAAACAGGAACATCAAGAATAAGAGTTTAAGAATTCTCAATATCATACTAAGGGGTGTAAAATACCCTGAACATTACTTTATTTCATCGAAAAACCATCAGACAGTTTAACAATCAAATAGATTGTAAACGGTCTTTGCAAGTACTCCAGGTGATCAGCCTACCGTACCCTACATTGTGCACAAGTATTAAATTTAAACTGCATAAGCATAAATGGGACTATATATCTGGCATTTGTTTGCCCGTTTATTCGGGTTGTTCATCTTAGTATTCATGCGAGACCGCACCAAAGCAATTTGGATTGGTAAACATTAAATAGCTTCGAAAGATTTGAATTAAATCATTTTTCATCAATAATAACTAGCCGAAAACAAAGGCCAGGAAACATACTTAGAAACAGTTCTGTAATGACATGAAACTTATAAGCATAGTTGTTAGAATAATAACTGAGTAATCATCGATAAATTTGCAAGATAGTTGAAGTTGTATAACCTCACAATAAAGGAACTTGCATGAATAAATAGCTAGCACAAGTCCAATACTTACCCTTACTGCGATAAAAATGAGTAAGGATTGAATAAATGCCCAATAGAAATTAGGGTTAGGAAACTTGCCTTATATGTCTGCTATTATTAAAGCTAGCAATTAACCTTCACGTAACCTAATCATATGTGTCACGTTTAAGCAGTTAGGTTCTCGAACTCAAATTTGAGAGAAAACGATTCCTAATATTTAAACTAAGTTATCAAGTAACACGTATTCACTTAGCATGCAATCAATTACATCAACATATTGCATCTTATAGGTTCAGGGGTACCATATTAGAATCTGGAAAAAATAAATTTTCTGACATTTTTCCTGACCCGACCCGACCCTACCAGGATGACCCGGCCCGACCCGGACCGGCACAGCTGCGCAAGTCTAAGCCTTATAAGCGGCGCAGCTGCGCTGCTCATCAGGCCCAGATCCTAATTTTCGTTTTCGAGCAGCCCACTTTGCAATTTAATTTTGACCAAACCATACATGATATAACCTTGATCTTTTGACACAATTCACTCCATATAGCATAGTATTTTACAAAAATAACACATCCCAGAAACTAGCATGTTAAGACCACAAACCGGCTGCTTTGAAAAGCGTGCCAGAATTGATTTTCACACTTAGAAAATTTCTGGGAAACCCAGATTTTTTGCAGATTTTAATACCAACCTGCTTGCTTCCGAATTTCATAACTCTCTCAATTTAACTCAGATTCCTTTGAAATTTGAACAGATTGTACATGATACTACCTAGTAGTTTATCAAATTATTACATACACTAATCGGGTCATATAAACCATGATTCCAAGGCTCCGAAAAACCCAAAAATCACATATTTCACTTTTAAACCAACTTTGACAAAATCATGATTTTTGATTCTAGCATACATGGGGTTGATTCCTACTATCCAGACCACACATACTAACATATATACACATGTTACAACAATCAAACTTACTAGATTACCAAGATTTGAACAAATTGACATCTAAGAGGCATTTTATCAACTAGTTAGCATGCATACACAAATTCCATGATTCTCAATGTAATTGAAACATGTTAGCCCAGAACTTTTGTTCTTAATCATACATATATCATCAACTAGCAGTAGCATGGCATCACAAAGTCTAAAACAAATCGTTTGCAAACGTCTCATATGCATATTCTCTCATTTTTACTTAGGAACATAGAAAAGAGAGTTCATGGCTTACCTTTTTGATGAATTCTTCTTGTGTTAAACTGATTGAGCCTCACACCTTGCTTGTTAACCGCTATGTACTCTCCAGAAATCTTAGAAAGCCTTGTATCTCTCTCAAACTCTCATTCTCAATTTCTTTTCTCTCTCGGGTATAACTTTTTGGTGAAAGGAAGAATGAATTTGGGTTGGGTGTATATGTAGAGGTTAGAGTCTTTTGATTTCCCATAACCTCCTGCCCCCAATTGTCAGTTACGAACATTATTCATAACTCATTTGTTTAGTTATGGAGTGGGGAGTTAGAAAAATGAAAAGTTTGGTTATAAGGTGATATAACCCCATCCTTGCTATATTGTTACATACGTATACTCCCTCCCTCTTTGTCCCAATTTAGATGTCACGTGGGCCCCCAGCTGCTGATCCTCACTTAAATAAAATATTATTTTAATTATTTAATCAATTAAATAACTATTTTGACCATTTTGCCCTCTATAGCCGAACGTTGCGATACTTATATCGATTCCTACTAAAGTCGACGTCCCAGACGTCATGCGACTATCCATTTCATCAAATTCATCTCCAAAATTCGTGGTTGACTTATTACCTGAAAAAGTCAACTGGTTGACTTTGACCAAAAAGTTAACCGTGACACATTTTGTGGTTACAGTCTATACTGACTAATTTTGACGTTCCGAACTCAAATACGTAGTCCGCGTCTCTAAATTCCGCTCCGAACTCAAACTCAAACTTTACAGCCATCCCACAAAATTAATAGAATTAATTCCATACTTAACAAATTTAAATAGTTGAATTAAACTGAACCAACCATTTAAATACTCCCCATCACATATAAAATAACACATGTATGTATAACACATATACATCTAATAAAAGAAAACACACAAAAATTTCACATAAATTCGTTTATTGATAATTGTTAAATGACATAATAATCTCGGACATTACATTCAACCTCCCTTATAAGGATTCCGTCCCTGGAATCATTACACATCAAATAAAAAAATTAGGGTAATTTTTCATCATTTTCTCCTCGAGTTCCCACGTAGCCTCCTCGGCGTTGTGGTTCCTCCGTACTACCTTTACAGAAGGTATCATCTTATTCCTTAACACTTGCTCTTTTCTATCAATAATCTGTACAGGAACCTCTTCATAGGTTAGATCCTTCTCAAATTGAATGGGTTCATACTCTATGACGTGCTTGTAATCCTGCTTATAGGGTCGTAAAACTGATACGTGGAACACATTGTGTATATGTTCTAACTCCGGAGGTAAAGCTATTTCATAAGCCACCTCACCGACTCGCCTTAACACTTCAAAGGGTCCTATGAATCTGGGACTAAGTTTCCCCTTCTTCCCAAACCTCATTTTCCCTTTCCAAGGTGACACCTTCAGAAACACATAAGTGCCGACATCGAAGTCTCGTTGTTGTCGATGTTGATCAGCATATTTCTTTTGTCGATCCTCAGCTATCACTAATCTCGCTCGTATTGTTTTGATCACATCTGCAGTTTGCTACACCAATTCTGGCCCTAGCAGTTTACGTTCTCCCACTTCATCCCAGCACAACGGCGTTCTACATTTCCTTCCATATAAAGCTTCATAAGGTGGCATCCCGATGCTCGTGTGATAACTGTTGTTGTATACAAATTCCACCAACGGTAGGTGGTCATCCCAGCTTCCTTTAAAATCCATAACACATGCTCTCAGCATGTCCTCTAATGTTTGGATAGTTCTTTCGCTCTGCCCGTCTGTTTGATGATGATACGCGGTGCTCAACCTCAGTTGCGTTCCCATGCGTTCTTGAAAGCTTTTCCAGAAATTAGCCGTGAATCGCGGATCGCGATCTGACATAATTAATACAGGCACACCGTGCCTGGAAATGATCTCCTTGATATAAAGCTTTGCCAACTGATCCAAGGTATATCTGATCTTGATTAGCAAGAAATGCGTTGACTTGGTCAATCGATCAACGATCACCCAAACTGCATCGTAACCCTTCTGTGTATTTGGAAGTCCTACCATGAAGTCCATCGTGATATGCTCCCATTTCCATTCCAAAATTTCTAGAGGTTGAAGTAACCCGCTCAGTTTCTGATGTTCCGCCTTAACTCGCTGGCATGTTAAACACTTGCTGACGCACCCTGCGACTTCTCTTTTCATATTGGGCCACCATTAATGTTGGCAAAGATCCTGGTACATCTTTGTGCTTCCTGGATGGATTGAGTAACTTGAGCTATGAGCTCCTTGCAAGATTTCCTCCTTTAACTCGGACACCGCTGGCACCCAAATTCTCCTCTTAAATCTTAATAATCCATCACCACCCATATTGAACTTAAGCTCCTCTCCATCTGAAATTCTTTTCCTCACCTTCTCGCATTCTTCATCGCTACTTTATTCTTCTTTGATTTTGTCCAATAGAGTCGGTCGAACCTCCATTACGAACAACTTCTCATCTGACTCAGTCGGACTCTTTACCTCGAGTTCCAAACTGGCCATTTCCTTAATCAACTCCTCTTGAGCCGTTAGCATTGCCAACCTACCACTGCCCTTTCTGCTTAGCGCATCTGCGACCACATTAGCTTTCCCCAGATGATATAAGATGTCGCAATCGTAATCCTTTATTTGTTCCAACCATCTTCTTTGTCTCATATTCAACTCCTTCTGCGTGAAGATATACTTCAGACTTTTATGGTCCGTGTATATTTCGCACTTTACACCATATAAATAGTGCCTCCAAATCTTCAAGACAAATACTACAGCTGCCAATTCCAGGTCATAGGTTATCCCTTCTCATAATCCTTCAACTGACGTAATGCATACGCAATAACTTTACCATGTTGCATAAGCACACAGCCAAGTCCTTTGTGCGACGCATCACTGAAAATTACGAAATCACCAGTATCGTCTGGTAAAGACAACACTGGTGCCTCACTCAATCTTTTCTTAAGCTCCCGAAAACTTTCTTCACACTTCTCTGTCCAGACAAATTTTACAGACTTCTTCGTTAAATTCGTCAACGTTCCTGCTATTTTTGAAAAATCTTGAATGAACCGTCTGTAATAGCCCGTCAGTCCTAAGAAACTTCTTACTTCAGTTGGCGTCTTTTGTTGTTCCCAATTTTGTACCGCTTCCACCTTTGCTGGATCCACGGAGATTCCGTCCTTGTCGATCACGTGACCCAGAAATTGAACTTTCTCCAACCAAAACTCGCACTTCAAAAATTTTACGTATAACTTATCCTTCCTCAATGCCTCCAATACCAACCTTAAGTGTTCAGCATGATCCTCCTGAGTCTTGGAATAGATCAGGATATCATCTATGAACACGACTACGAATTTATCTAAGTATTGTTTGAATGCCCGGTTCATCATGTCCATAAACGCCGCTGGTGCGTTCGTTAATCCAAATGACATCACCAGGAACTCGTAGTGACCGTAACGAGTCCTGAACGCTGTCTTAGGAACATCTTCCTTCCTCACCCTCAACTGGTGATATCCCGTCCTGAAGTCGATCTTGGAAAAATATCTTGCTCCCTTCAACTGATCGAACAGGTAATCTATCCTAGGTAACGGATACTTGTTCTTGATCGTCACTTTGTTCAACTCTCGATAGTCGATGCAAAGTCTCATCGATCCATCCTTCTTTTTCACAAATAAAACCTGGTGCTCCCCAAGGAGACACACTCGGTTGAATATACTTTCTATCCAATAATTCCTGTAACTGTACCATCAGCTCCTTCATCTCTGCCGGTGCCATTCTGTATGGGGCTTTTAAAATCGGTGTCGTTCCCGGTACTAAATCTATAATGAATTCGACCTCCCTATCTGGTGGAAGTCCTGGTAATTCTTCCGAAAATACATCCAGAAATTCATTCACAACTGGTATCTGTCCCATCCCTACCCCTACTTTCTGCTGTATCAACGATATGGGCCAAATAACCTATACATCCCTTCCTTAGCAACTTCCTTGCTTGCATCATCGTCAGACAACTCGAGTGTCTCGGCGACTTACTCCCGTAGAACACTACCTTAGACTTATCTGGAGTCATAAGGTTTATACACTTCTTCTGGCAATCTATCATCGCTCCATGGTTAAATAACCAATCCATTCCTAGAATTACATCAAATTCCCCTAATTGAATCGGAATTAAATTCACAGGCAACTTATACCCCCTGATATCTACAACACAATTCCTATAGACATGGCTAACGGGAATGACTTCCTTATTAGCGACTTCTATGTTCATAGGATATTCTAATTCTTCCTGGGGTAAGTTTAATCGTTGGGAGAATTCATGCGATACAAAGGAACAAGGAGCACCCGAATCAAATAATACGTAAGCAGATATATCATTGATCGGAATAATACCTGAAGCCACATCCTTGGATGCGACCGTATCCTGAACTGTCATATTGAAAGTACTTGCTGTTGGTCGATTCTGAGTTGTTGGTCCAGTAATTGTGAGATTTCCACCGCTTGGTCCCGTTCCTCCATTCTTCTTTGGGCAATTCCTTGCCTGATGATCCAATGCTCCACAGTTGAAACATCCATTCCTCTTTGGTGCAGAGCAATTGGGAGAGATGTGCCCCTCTTGCCAGCAATTGAAACAAACATTATTCCCCTTTAGACATGCACCCGAGTGATTCCTCCCACACTCCTTGCATGCCTCAGTCCTCTTCTTTGTTTCCCCCTGTTTTCCCCCAGAGTTTCCCAAGTTGAAATTGTTATTACTGTTGTTGTTGTTCCACTACCTCTTGTTTGCACCACTGCTGCTGCTACCTTTCCCGCGATTCCCTCCTTCATTTTTCTTCTTTTTCTCCTTATTAAACTTCGTTAGGGCTTCACTTCTGCCCTCAGCAATTATAGCCTTCTCCAGGAGAGTCACGAAGCTGTTCGTCTGCAACACCGAAAGTCTACTGTATAACCATGGTTTGAGACCCTGCTCAAACGTCCTCGTTTTCCTCTCCTCCGTGTCGACCTGATGAGGTGCGAACCTCGCCAGCTCATTGAACTTTGCGACATACTGGGGTACCGTCATATCGCCTTGCTTCAGCTCCAGGAATCGCATCTCCATGCGACTCTGCATACTCACAGGAAAGTAATTCTCAAATAATATCTTCTTAAACCCTTCCCAAGGTATCACACCTTCTCCAGCCCTGGTCTAGTTTGCCTCCCACCAGTAGTTGGCTTCACCCTTCAGCATATACGTGGCAAAGATTATTTTCTGATCATCTCCTACTCGGGCGATAGCGAGCGCCTTTTCGATTTCCTTAACCAGAGTTTGGGCTTCAATAGGTTCGGTGGTTCCTTTAAATCCTGGGGGTCCCGCGCTCTTGAAGTCCTTAAAGTGTGCCACCTGGCCCGCTGGAGGGTTATTGGTATTCGGGGTTCGATTCTGAAGTGCCCCAACTAACATGTCTACGAATTGTTGCATGGGGTTCGGTGGACCCCTAGCATTACCGCCTGACCCTTCTGGTACTTGACGACTGTCTTCCTCTAGCCATTTATCTGTTTAAATAAACATAATGTTATCATCTCATAACTTATTCCTACAGCATATATATTTCATATAAAACTTAATCATCACATCACATATTTAAATAAAAGCATATTTATTTAAAAAAACCATAATCACAAGGTATCTCATCATTTTATGGCATTATGTCATGTACATCTCTTTAAACCAAAAATACTTGGTACAAACCGTAAACCAAGTTTTTTATTTCATAGCTAAACATTCTATATGCTAATAGTAAAAGTTCATCACTAATAACCTAAAGACCCCTCCTAATGGCGTCCTTATGCTCCTTATCTGCTATCTCCAGCACCAGCCCTTGGCTTATAACATGTCTAGACCGGTTCTCCTCACCTGGAAAATGATGCACCCTATGCTGGAATCTTCCATGCGCTGACTTAAACGCGTATTTCATCTTATCCATCCTAACCTTCTTATCTCTCAATTCTCCTTCTAACTCGCCACTTAGCTTCTAGGCTTGAGCACGGCCTCTCCTCTCATCTCCCCAGAATGTGGTAATAATCTGCTTGTCAGTTTGGAGAATCTGAATCCTTGACTCCAACCCATTGATGGTATGTCCCAAGTGGGTCCTGATAGCTTCTTTCTCATCCTTCATCCTGTCCACCTTCTGACCTGCTGTTCGAAGCTTGTCAGCTAGATCCCCATTCCTAATTATCAGGTGGTGCACCAATGCCTCAAGCAATGCTGCAACTTGCTGCTCCCCCTGATACAGCTCATCCAACTCATGGACCTTGTCTTCCAATTCAATAATCCTATCCATCAACTCATCCAACATAGTATCCTCAGGTGCTTCTTCAGAGTCCTCCTCGGGCTCCTCTTCCTCTTTAGGATATTCCTCTGGGTCTGACTCAGCTGATGCCTTAGCTATAGGCTCAGGTACAGCTGTCACCAACTGCTCACTCACTACATAGATATCTCTAACTTCCAATTCTCCTGACATCCTACAATCAAGACAAACAACTCGATTAGTATTTTAAAATAGATGTTGATTTTATTTTATTTTCGAAAAAATTGATTTGACACAACCCTTAGAACTCTACGTGAGTTCATCTCCTTATATCCTCCACAAACTTCCCTAAGGTAGAAGGTTCCTCACCTAAGGTTTATAACTTACGGCTCTGATACCAACCTGTGACGCCCCCAAATCCGTGTAACATCGATTACAGGACATGGTGCTCACGATACAACATACATCATCATCTATCTAAGTAAACTCCAACAATAATAATAATAATATTATAACTATTACGTACTTACTCAAAATAAAATCCCAAGTCTTTACAACCTTTAATAAACCACAACTTAAACTTAGCGTTTATCGCTACATTACATCATATGCGGAAATATAAACTTTTTACATAAGGTAACTAGCATCATTTCATCTTAGACTTCCCCTTGTCCTTGCCCAAGCCCTCAACCTTCTCATCCTCAACTAAAAGGTTTAAGCAAGAATGAGCGCAAATTGCCCAGCAAGTATATAAAGTAGTTTGAAAACATACATCAGGAGTAGAAACATATGAATAGCTATATCAGTTGAAAGAATTATCAAGTGTTAAATAGGAATATCAAGAATAAGAGTTTAAGAATTCTCAATATCATACTAAGGGGTGTAAAATACCCTGAACATTACTTTGTTTCATCGAAAAACCATCAGACGGTTTAACAATCAAATAGATTGTAAACGGTCTCTGCAAGTACTCCAGGTGATCAGCCTATCGTACCCTACATTGTGCACAAGTATTAAATTTAAACTACATAAGCATAAATGGGACTATATACCCGACATCTATTTGCCCGTTTATTCGGGTTGTTCATCTTAGTATTCATGCGAGACCGCACCAAAGCAATTTGGATTGGTAAACATTAAATAGCTTCGAAAGATTTGAATTAAATCATTTTTCATCAATAATAACTAGCCGAAAACAAAGGCCAGGAAACATACTTAGAAACAGTTCTGTAATGACATGAAACTTATAAGCATAGCTGTTAGAATAATAACTGAGTAATCATCGATAAATTTGCAAGATAGTTGAAGTTGTATAACCTCATAATAAAGGAACTTACATGAATAAATAGCTAGAACAAGTCCAATACTTACCCTTACTACGATAAAAATGACTAAGGATTGAATAAATGCCTAATAGAAATTAGGGTTAGGAAACTTGCCTTATATGTCTGCTATTGTTAAAGCTAGCAATTAACCTTCACGTAACCTAATCATATGTGTCACGTTTAAGCAGTTAGGTTCTCGAACTCAAATTTGAGAGAAAACGATTCCTAATATTTAAACTAAGTTATCAAGTAACACGTATTCACTTAGCATGCAATCAATTACATCAACATATTTCATCTTATAGGTTCAGGGGTACCATATTAGAATATGGAAAAAATAAATTTTCTGACATTTTTCCTGACCCGACCCGACCCTACCAGGATGACCCGGCTCGACCCGGACCGGCGCAGCTGCGCAGGTCTAAGCCTTATGAGCGGCGTAGCTGCGCTGCTCATCAGGCCTAGATCCTGATTTTCGTTTTCGAGCAGCCCACTTTGCAATTTAATTCTGACCAAACCATACATGATATGACCTTGATCTTTTGACACAAGACACTCCATATAGCATAGTATTTTACAAAAATAACAAATCCCAGAAACTAGCATTTTAAGACCACAAATCGGCAGCCTTCAAAAGCGTGCCAGAATTGATTTTCACACTTCAAAAATTTTTGGGAAACCCAGATTTTTTGCAGATTTTAATACCAGCCTGCTTGCTTCCGAATTTCATAACTCTCTCAATTTAACTCATATTCCTTTGAAATTTGGACAAATTGTACATGATACTACCTAGTATTTTATAAAATTATTAAATACACTAATCGGGTCATATAAACCATGATTCCAAGGCTCCGAAAAACCCAAAAATCACATATTTCACTTTAAAACCAACTTTGACAAAATCATGATTTTTGATTCTAGCATGCATGGGGTTGATTCCTACTATCCAGACCACACATACTAGCATATATACACATGTTACAACAATCAAACTTACTAGATTACCAAGATTTGAACAAATTGACATTTAAGAGGCATTTTATCAACTAGTTGGTATGCATACACAAATTCCATGATTCTCAATGTAATTGAAACATGTTAGTCCAGAACTTTTGTTCTTAATCATACATATATCATCAACTAGTAGTAGCATGGCATCACAAAGTCTAAAACAAATAGTTTGCAAAGGTCTCATATGCATATTCTCTCATTTTTACTTAGGAACATAGAAAAGAGAGTTCATGGCTTACCTCTTTGATGAATTCTTCTTGTGTTAAACTGATTGAGCCTCACACCTTGCTTGTTAACCGCTATGTACTCTCCAGAAATCTTAGAAAGCCTTGTATCCCTCTCAAACTCTCATTCTCAATTTCTTTTCTCTTTCGGGTGTAACTTTTTGGTGAAAGGAAGAATGAATTTGCGTTAGGTGTATATGTAGAGGTTAGAGTCTTTTGATTTCCCATAACCTCCAGCTCCCAATTGTCAGTTACAAACATTATTCATAACTCATTTGTTTAGTTATGGAGTGGGGAGTTAGAAAAATGAAAAGTTTGGTTATAAGGTGATATAACCCCATCCTTGCTATATTGTTATATACGTATACTCCCTCCCTCCTTGTCCCAACTCAGATGTCACGTGGGCCCCCAGCTGCTGATCCTCACTTAAATAAAATGTTATTTTAATTATTTAATCAATTAAATAATCATTTTGCCCATTTTTCCCTCCATAGCCGAACATTGCGATACTTATATAGATTCCTACTAAAGTCGACGTCCCAGACGTCATGGGACTATCCGTTTTGTCAAATCCATCTCCAAAATTCGTGGTTGACTTATTACCAGAAAAAGTCAACTGGTTGACTTTGACCAAAAAATCAACCGTGGCACATTTTGTGGTTACAGTCTATCCTGACTAATTTTGACATTCCGGACTCAAATACGCAGTCCGTGTCTCTAAATTCCGCTCCGAACTCAAACTCAAACTTTACAGCCATCCCACAAAATTAATAGAATTAATTCCATACTTAACCAATTTAAATAGTTGAATTAAACTGAACCAACCATTTAAATACTCCCTATCACATATCATAAAATAACACATGTATGTATAACACATATACATCTAATAAAAGAAAACACACAAAAATTTCACATAAATTCGTTTATTGATAATTGTTAAATGACATAATAATCTCGGACATTACATTTATTATAATAATGTTACCATTTAAATTATAAAATTATACTATTATATTTTCACATTATACTATTATAATGTAACATTATAATTATATATTTGAATAAATATTTTATCGCAGACGATAAAATGCCAATTTTCAACAAATATCTCACGTTAAAAATTCCTCCATTTATATCAAAATTGAACAAATATTTACTCATCATATTTATCAATAATTTTTATTTTATTCATCAGTTATTATTCACAACTAATATTACAGAATCACAATATTGGCAACCAGGTCGTTTCTAGGAAAGGAGAGGCTTTCCAATAAGAATTTATCCTTATTGGCACGCTATTATATAACCTAACAACTTTCATCGACAAAACTTTTTAGACATTGTCAATAATGCTATCTAATAATATAATTCCAATAATATGAGTGACAATTATTGATTTAATAATGTCAAATATTGTGCAGTGGTTACTGTGATAATTATTGAATCAATAATATAAAATAATATGCAATTATCAATGTAGCAATTATTGAATTAATAATATAAAATACTGAACAGTATTAATGTAACAATTGTTGAATGAGTGACTTCTTATATAAGAATCAATAATTAAAAATTACTGTACAATACCGTGTGCTATTGTGCAACAACGCATATTACTGTATTTTAACCAAGCGGTTATTCAACAGTTTAACGGTAAAAATTTTGCCTTTATTTTTATAAAAATGTTACTTCTATCGCTTTTTATATCCGATAGTTATTTCATTGTGGGGTCCACCAATGACTGCGCCGTAGTACGAATATTTCCCGACAAAAAGAATGTTCCTCGACCAAACGAATATTCCCCGACGCAACGAATATTTTATGACAACTTGCTTACTTTATAAAATTTGCACATATCACCCTTAACTTTAACCTTTTATCAATTTAACCATTTACTGAATAGAATAATAATTATAGAAAAAATTGAATACTTTTATTTCATAAAATTTGGGGTCTTACAATCTCCCCTCCTTATGAAATTTTGTCCCCGAAATTTACGTACTTGATAATTCGAAGAGGTGAGAATACCTTGCTTTCATTTCAAATTCTATCTTCCCGGTCATTTCCTCCGTATCAAGATTTTTCCATTGCTCATCTCTTGGATTTCAGATATCATTCCAGAATACAGCTTCAAAACAAAGGTTAATTGACATATCACAATTTGTTAACTTATTAAGTAAGAAAATTCAGCTTAGTTAGGACACACACTAATGATGGATATTACTCGTCTCTCCCCTGCTAGTTATAGTCTCAGATCTCCGCCAGAGACCATATCCCTAAGCTTTGATACCAACTAGTGACGCCCCCAAAATAGATCCACACAACCCATTCTGAGTCGCCAAATACACACTACAAAATCCAAATTTAAATCTTCATATTCCAACTATTTCTCTGTCGTGCACAATACGATCACACCTAAACTGCGAGTTTCAATACAAATAACAGTACTCGTACTCCTTATCAATGATACGTTACGTAAAGGTACAGTCAATAACTGTTTTAGGAATTAAAATCTTTAATAAATGTTTAAGAAAACCTTCGTACGTGGGAGGCCATGCTTATAAGTTATAATAGATATCGTAGGACTTGAGAATTAACCTTGGTTGACCCAATAGACCCCAAAGAAGAACGAGAAGATTACTATCCTGTTCATTACAATGGTGGGTATTCTCTTGCCATATAATTATCTCCATTGTCTCAAATTGAGGATTATATTTCAACCATACACCAAGGTTATATAGGTAGTGCTCATAGATATAATTAGCAAGTGGATGCGTATAACCATTTCATATGATAGCACGAAGTCATATGTGGTTAGACATCTTATATGATAGTGGCAACACACTCTTCCAAAGTCGGGTTCACCTCACCCTATTTGGTTAACCAAAATCAACTGTTAAATGACGTATAAAATACGACACACACATTTTAAATTCTCAATACAATTATATATTGTCATGCTGTTTTATAATGTATTGAGAAACTTAAACGGTCACCGACCATCACTCTATTCCCTTGTTATCCCCGCTCGACCCAGCTACACTCTTATTACCTGAAAGAATTGTGAAGCAAAAGGGTGAGCACAAATAGCCCAGTAAAGAATATTATAACTAAAGATAATTAAATTGTCAATAGCCTTCATCAGTAATGAAACAGATCTTTAGAACCTTAGTCCTCAACAGGAAAAAATTTGATAGAATACAATAGACAACAAGTTTTAGATCAACAACTGCAGCGGAATAAGCAATCTATTAAAAGAGTTAAGTAGAACATAATGTCTACTATCTTCTCCATGTTAAAAGTTTACCAATAATATTTCATCCCTGTAACATCAATCAACAGTTCCTGCTCACAATCATGTAAATAGTTCATGATCATAATTATGTTGATAAATTCCTCTTCGCACCCAGGACGAAGATAATTTTCATCACTTGTCTTTACTTGAAACACCAAAGATCATGGTTATACCAAATCACAGTTCATGTTTATAATCATGCTAATAAATTCATCTTTTCACTCAGGCCAAAGATATTCATTTGTAACATCAATGGTTATGATCATACTAGTCTACAGTCTATAGTAATAATTATGCCAGTCAATTCATCTTTGCACTACGGGCCAAAGATATTCAATAGTAACATAAATGGTCACGATCATGTCAAACACCTGTCCATCTTTGCACTACGGGCCAAAGATATTTAACAGTAACATTCATGATCATGATTATGCCGAACACATGTCCATCTTTGCACTACGGGCCAAAGATATTCATCAATCAATAGTTCATCTTTGCACTACGGGCCAAAGATAACTTTAACCACAATTTAAGTCTGAGAATTATGACAATGATATAAAGAATGAATCAAGTGAGATCAAGGACAAATATTAGAGATTTATAATTCAATTTATCCATAGTTCAATAATGAAGATCAAAACATGGATCTAATTTCAAGAATAAGATTCATAAATCAAAGATAATTTGGGAAAAAAAATAATTTTATCGTGAATAGTACCACGTGAATAGTATCCTGCGAATAGTACCCGAATGAATAATACTCTAGCATGAATAATACCCCAGATGAATAGTACTCTTGTATGAATAAAAGATAATTTGGATAAAAAAAGAAACCAATTTTGTCGTGAATAGTACTTCGACGTGAATAGTACTCCGGCATGAATAGTACCCCGACATGAACAGATTTAAAATTTTAATAAGAAAGTTTAGATCAATATTCTAGTAAAATGATATTAGATGAAGTGCAAACTTTAAGAAATTTTTAATCATTTCAAGAATTATAGAAGCAATACTTACCATAGTAAGTTTAAATTTAGGAATATGAAACGAAATATTATTACTTACATACTATAGAGTATAGAAGAAAATAATATTCCTTACGAATATTAAACGAAAACAAGATCTTTTACGAGAAAAATAATATCCTTTACCTTAGTAGAATACTAGATCTGAATGGAATATCAGATATTATGTTGAGGAAATCTTGCACTGTTATCCACACTCAAACTATCCTTATACTCACAAGAATATGCTCAACATTATAGAGAGAATTTTCTGATTCTGGTGTATTTTTATTTCTTAACTAAGCACCCTATATATAGGAAAGGTGTAGCACACCATCTTTGACCAACTCGTACCAACGGATGAAAAATGAATGCAGCATGCTTACTTTGAAAAAAGGACATCAGCACACCAAAAAGGAATAACCTCCACCAACCACATGTATATATATATATATATATATATATATATATATATATATATATATATATATATATTAAAACATTTATAATTATTAAAAAGAATTAAATTCAATTTTCTCTCTTCCACCTCATTTTATTTTATACCATGAATTTATTATAATAATGTTACCATTTAAATTATAAAATTATACTATTATATTTTAACATTATACTATTATAGTGTAGTATTATAATAATATATTTGAATAAATATTTTATCGGAGACGATAAAATGCCAACTTTAAACAAATATCTCACGCTCAAAATTCCTCTATTTATATCAAAATTGAACAAATATTTACTCATCATATTTATCAATAATTTTTATTTTATTCATCAATTATTATTCACAGCTAATATTACAGAATCACAATATTGACAACCAGGTCGTTCCCAAGAAAGAGGGGGCTTTTCGATAAGAATTTATCCTTATTGGTGCGCAATTATATAACCTAACCACTTTTCTCGACAGAACTTTCTAGACATTGTCAATAATGTCATCTAATAATATCATTCCAATAATATGAGTGACAATTATTGATTTAATAATGTGAAATACTATGCAGTGGTTACTGTGACAATTATTGAATCAATAATATAAAATAATATGCAATTATCAATGTAGAAATTATTGAATCAATAATATAAAATACTGATCAGTAATTATTATAAAAATTATTGAATGAGTGACTTCTTACGTAAGAATCAATAATTAAAAATTACTGTGCAATACCGTGTGCTACTGTGCAACAACGTGTATTACTGTACTTTAACCACCGGGTATTTCAATAGTTTAACGGTAAAAGTTTTGCCGTTATTTTTATAAAAATGTTACTTCTGTCGCTTTCTATATCCGACAATTATTTCATTGTGGGGTCCACCAATGACTGCGCCGTCGTACGAATATTTCCCGATAAAAAGAATATTCCTCGACCAAACGAATATTTCCCGACACAACGAATATTTTATGACAACTTGCTTACTTTGTAAAATTTGCACATATCACTCTTAACTTTAACCTTTTATCAATTTAACCATTTACTGAATAGAATAATAATTATAAAAAAAATTGAATACTTTTATTTCATAAAATTCGGGGTCTTACATGTTATCTATCAAATCGAAGCTCTCGACGACATCTACAACTTTCATTATTTGAGCATTGAAAGATTCTGATTGAATCAAGGTTGAAATCGGCTCCAATTGACTGCTATATAAATTGCAACTTCCAAACTTTGAGGTTTCAACTTCTGCTTGGTAAAAAGGTCATAACTTTTTCATATGAACTCCAATTGGGACGATTAAAGATGTTACGAAAAGCTAAGAAATAGTTCTACAATAAAATCTATGTCCCAAGCCAAGACCATGAATCCAACTTAGCATTAAAAACCCAATAATCTTCCCATTTTCCTCGTTTTAACTCCATTTTGACTTGAAACCCATAAATAAACCTATTAAACCCTTGTTAACAACCAAACATGTAATAGACTACGCATAAAGGAATCAAAATAAATGAATATTATGCACTTGTCAATACATTTACTATAATAATTGTTATTTAGGATTATATTACATAATTTATATGATGATGCCGAGTTAATTAACTCACATTTACATATATTAAATTACAAGACAGATTTGAGAAGCTCCGATGCTAGCGTATAGCTGAGTTGCAGGCTGATAGGTGCGATGTCGAGATGTTAGATTCCACCATCCCTCCGCCCGAGATTATTTTATCTTAGGATGAGGATACGACACTTTAGGTCGCGTCTTTGAATCCTCCCAGTAGCACTATTGGCCGGTATCGAGTGCTAGGGTTGCCGAAGATACCAACCTATACTTTACCTGGAGGTATAATATTTTAGTATATTTCTCGTTTATGAATAAATTAAAATATAACATTATTCATGTTATCTTTATTTTTGCAGGCTCTAGTTAGTGTTTGCGTCCGAGAGCACCTGTGGGGCCATCACATACGGGTGCTGGCTTAGACAATGCTATGTTCTAGAGGGTTATGGCAACAATGTCGGACAGGTTTGGTATGGATCCGTTATTCCGTCATCAGGACCTGTCCAGTCGTGCTCGCCTCCATCAGCTTGCTCAGGACATTGCAGCTGGTGCCACCGCCGAGAGTAGATGTATCCCTTCAGAGCAGTTCGCCATGATATACGATGAGGTGATCCGGATGGTGGTTACCTTACTCATGGATGCTTTTGGGTCGATGCTGAGTCAGCCATCGACTACTCAGGTATACCATTCGTTTTAAATTCAAGTATTCTACATGTTATTTAATTTCATTTAGTTGTATCTTTAATTGTATAATATATATAGACTAATGAGTTACATTATATTGTATCAACAAGGTGATACTCTCGAGTAGGCTGACGATACCGGGGAGGCTACTCACTTATGTAATAACCAAGAATTCCAAGCCACTTTGTAAATAGATATGTTAATTAAATAATAATGATATTGAAAACTTTATGACATTTGGAATGATAGGGAGTTAAATAAATATGTGTACTGTAACTATGTATATAGGTTTATTTATTTTAAAGGAAGGTTACATAACCTAATTATGTATTAGGTATGAGAATTGAATAACCTAAGGGATATAGTATGGGAGAATAATAGTATTTAAAATATACACTAACTGTCGAGGACGGGAGAATTTTGATCCTTTTTCCTATGTGTTTCCTACCCTTTATATTTTTTATGTGATTTTGTTTGGTCTTAGGGTGAGATTTTAGAAAGAGTCCGATATATAATGTCGACGATTTGAAAAGATTTATTTTATTGTTCCGAATTAGACAGAGTCGCCAGTTGGTATGAGTTAAAATGGTTGTACCAACTCAACCGAGTTTTAAAAGATTTTGTAATGTGACCCAATTATTGGACTTTATTTAATTGGTCTTGAAAACCGAGATTCATAGAGTTTGGGGACTTGATTAAAAGGGGGGAAGGTGTTAGGCACCCCCGACTTCCTTAAAACACGGTTATTGCGCTTTTCATTTCCTAATCATTGTGTATGTGTATGTGCTGCAGTTAATTGGGCCTAAGTGCTTTATTTAAAAGTAGTGATGTGCTTCGTTGGACCTACATATGAAGGTTTGATTGATTGAAAAGTCCATTTTTAGACAAGAATATGAAAGTGATGGTTTGAAAAGTGGTTTTCAAACCCTTTCGCTCGCATAGGAATTGAAGCCTTTTGATACTTCTATTTTATTTCATATTCGGGTTATTTTGATTTTATTCTCGGGATGTGAAGAATCCTTGACAAAATAATATATATATAAGTGTTGGGCTACTTATGGGCATGAAAGCCATCAAAGTATAGCCGGACACCACACATAAGATTTCCAATATTACGGGGACCTTAAATCCGGATAACCGTTTTAAGGTCCTATATTTACAATTACAAAATTAACAAGCTGGTTGTACAACTCAACCAGGTCCATCATGAGAATCGGATCTAGATCCATAAGTTGAATCTTAGATCCTGTAGCTCCTAGGCTCACATAATATCAAATAAACAGTCTACATAATGAATATAGTGTAATAAAAAGTAAACTATACTAGACGCGCTAAACAAAAGATTCATCAATCAAATTGTCGTACGCGCGTAGCTCATAGCTTCCAGTTTCCACTAGATACAAATCTAGGGTCACGTGGTCGCTAAATATTTACCAAAAGACTAGAAAGAAAACTAGTTCTATACAGATCTTAGCCATTCTAGCTTCCATGTTCAAGTTTTATAACTTTTGAACCGATTAAAAGCAAGATCTGGCTAGATCCAGTACAGATCTAGTTAATACAGCTCAAATATTGACTATTTACAAGAAATGAACGGTGAAAACTTTAGATCTGGCGAATATAAACTACTAAATATATGTATATAGCACTTATATATGTATTAGAGTAGACGAAAAAGACAGATCTGGAGAAATCTTATAGTAGATCGTGAGAACGGCTCTCGAACAACTTTTGGCACCCGATACTTGTTTCCCACCGGTTAAAATTTGATATGTCTTAGTATATATGTGTATGAACGTTTACAAAAAAGTTTTACAAGAATCGGAGTGAGTTAGAGCCTCCGTTTGACTCTCTTAGCCTCTATTTCTCTCGTCGCGACCCTTTTTTTCTCTCTCTTCTTCTCTAAGCTAAGGGGGGAGGGGGTATATATAGACCCCAATGGCCACAAGTCTACCTACGGCTAGGCCTGGTGGGCCCCGCTATCTCGAAGTACATGAACTCCGACCAACGCGTTGTTCTCTCGAACCTTTATAACTTACAATCCGGGAATCCGAAGGAGTCGTGATATACCTTTCCGGAAAGCCCTTTCCGAGAGCTACACAATGACATGGGGCTTGAAATATTCCGAGTCCGAGAAGATGGGTCTATGACCAGATCTTCGAGTCTTCGCAGTCAGTCCGTTGAGCGGTCTGGTGAAGTTTTCACTCGAGATTGCTGTGATGGTTCTGTGTGACCATCTTCAAAGTAATTTGATCTTTTTTGATGTTGTGTTGGAAAAATTACTCTTTTACCCTTCCAGGTTGGTTCCGATCTTGACGTGGCTATAGTTATCTTTCTCGGGGTTATCTCTGGGATTGGATTGTTGTTAACTTTCGTCTATCTTCAGGGTTGTCACTGAAGTTGATTTGATGATTCCCATGGCTGTTGATAGTATTGTGCATACAAGCCAATCATGTATGATGATAAAGCACATACTTTGTAAACAATCTTATTTATTTATTTATAAGATATTCATTGAAGGCATTTAATTATCTACATGGTTCTGTATTTATAATATGTAAATAACCCATAGTTTTACACAATGCTTTTAGAATCATGATGAGATCATGCTAATGAGATCTAAATTCTTAGAAAGCTTAAAAACTAAAATAGTTCCCAATTGTGGGATTACTAAAATAGAGATTAGTAAATTCGGATAGATTGGAACATATGTTCCTTGCTCATTGGATGAGGATGACTGATCTCATGGTCATTTGTGTGGAGACACTAAAGCAAGTATGTAGGTGCTTATTGAAGAATAAGTTCACTGAACGTGACTCGCTATAGAATACCTAATGGAGTTTTACTCGCCTGTCAATAGGAATTCCTAATGTGATAGTAGTAGAAGTGATCCTTGGACTTGAGATTATCATAATATGTTGTATGTAACAAATTATACTTTGACTTATTCCTTAAGGCCTTTTAAGGCATATATAGGGTATGCTTGGGTATAATGAGTTACATATGGAGATAATGTATGATCAATAAAGAATCTACCACCTCTAGTAAAAGAGAAGGTATGTCCTATGTGATTTGTTAAATGACAACCCAGGAATCCTTAGCCAAGATAGAATGGAATTAGAAAGAGGTTTCTAATTTGCATTATTTGGAGTTGTGCATTTTCTAATCGAAATACATATGATTAAATAAATTAAGACTTGACAGTAAATCCATGTCATATATTTAAATAAGACATTGTATGGTGGAAGGATTGAATTGTATGATAACTATTAACTCACAGGTTCTTTTATGATTAATGTTGAAATCTATATTATCTGGAAAGTCGTTGATCGCTAGGAAGGCTTATCCCTATTGTAGAATAAATGTTATTTATTTAAATAGATTATTAGTTTAATTTATTTATTTAAATAAGATTAGAATTATTCTAATTGATTTATTCATAACCGGTTTAATATGGAGAACCTAAAGGTCACACCATAAAACAAAGAAGAATTATTTAAGAAGAAAATGGCATGAAAGTAATAATTCATTAAGTGTAATTAATTTAATCTATGGTGATAGAATAAATTAAATAGTTTAATGTTTATTATTTAATATTTTAAAAATATTAAATATAAATTAATAAGAGGAGTCTTATTAATATTATTATTATTATTATTATTATTATTTTAATTCTAAAGGAGTTTAGAAATTAATATAATATTAGTACTCTCTCTCAATTCTAATATGATTAGGATATAAATTAATTAAAAGTGTTTAATTAACTAATTAAATAAACAAAAACCTATTCTAATTGGATTAGGAGGGTTAACCTAATATCTATATAAGAGAGTCTTATATCAGAAATAAGGCACGTGAATTTTTCCAAAGGTTAGTAGTACACATATTCTATAGAGATAGAAACAAGGGTTAAGCCAATAACCCATCTTCCTTAGTTCTTCATCTTCCTTGGTGGATCACCGTTAGAGGCCAAACATTTGGGTGGCTGACATTGATCAAGGGAAGGAGCCACTACAGAGGAATCAAAGGAATCAAAGGAGTAGAACTTGTACCTGAGGAAGCTTGGATCTTCAAAGGTATAATTCCATCCTCTCCTTCTATGTATTGATTGATAATTGATGCATAAGAAAGATCATGGTTAAGGGTTTGTAAGTAAATTTTAAAATCTAATTTTTCATCCCTTCCGCTGCGTTTATGTAATTTGATTGCATGCTTATGTTTCTAGCAAACCCAACAATGGTATCAGAGCCAATCTTGTGCTAATTATCAGTTTATGTTATTCCATACATGTATGATATGCGATTGGATCGAGTTCTTGGGCAACAAAATTTTTTCAGATTCTGCGAAGCTGCGTAGCTCCGCCGCTGCAAGGCATTCTTGTTGCGCAGCTGCGTTGGTGTCTGTTCCTGGTTTTCATGCTGCGCAGCTGCGCCGGTTCCCTTTACATTCCTGGCGCAGCTGCGCCACTGGACAGGAACTGGAAAATTTTCTTTTATTTTGATTAATTAAATAAATGGTTTATTTAATTAATAAAGGTTTAAAATAAAGATGTTTATTTTATATGAAATATGATTTCAGAATTGCTAAAATTAAAAAGTTTAATTTGCTAAAATAAAGATGTTTATTTTTCTAAAAATAAAGTTTAGCAAACTTTTGCCCATTAACTGATATTAATACATATATGAAATGAATTTACTTTCATGAGATGAATAAGTTTTATTGATAAGTATGATGATATGTATGTTAATAAAAGGGATTGATTATGGACTATGACTAATGTGATTGGATTTTATTTTGGATGAATGCTTGAATGTATGGATTTTATAAAATGCGGTCTGCGTACCTCGTCTTCTCTAGTTTTATTCTCGGTGTAAATTCTATCTCCCTCCTATGTACTTCCCCTTGACTGCTGATCAAGGTTTCTATTTAATTATAAATAGTTTATGTAATAGAGATAGTTATAATTATCTTGAAGAAACTGGAGACCAAGGAGCAAGGAGCGCGTGAAGACCCGTTTGTATGGAGCCCGGGTTTAAATGTAATATTTACATTTAAATTTAAATTCTTGCACTCCTAGGTTTGACCTTTTGGTTCAGTTGGTGGCTCTAGTGAACCAAAATAGAATAAAAGTTCATAATCAATCTGAGTAGAATATAGTATTCTGTATGTGCATGCTAAATATTATATATATTATATTTTATACAAACATGCTTTGGATGTTTAATAAAATGACGCGTATTATATATATATATATATATATATATATATATATATATATATATATATATATGTGTGTGTGTGTGTGTGTGCATGCGCGCTAAACAAGATGAGATAAATAATAACAAACCCCTCAAAGAAATAATATTAAGTCCGAATCGTTCAAATGATATTTGGAATATCGAACGTCGCCTTCTAGCATGATTAATTAATAGAGTATTAAATATATAATATGAGTTTGTTGTGCTATCCACAAGGCGAGTATTGAGTATTTAAGATGTTAATTAATCACATTTGATGCTTATCAATAAAATTGAACGATCTAGTCTTGTTGTGCTATCCACAAGGACGAACATTTTTTTTTCAAATTTATGGAAGTGCTAGACTGGACTTAACTTAAATCATTTTAGTTCTGATGTGCTCACACATGACCATTATGATTTAAGAGGAAAAATAAAAGGAGTTACATAGGTGATGTAATTGACAAGAGTTGTCTACCTATTTATTTATATATCGCTTGTTGTGCTATCCACAAGGATATATACATTTGAAATGGGATCCTTAATCTCACTAGCAAATCTTTAATTAGATGTTGCCGAACTATATAAGTGAGGGTAATATAGTTTGATGAAAATAGTGGGAGATACCAATTTAAAATAAAGTCCTAAATTTATTTTGGTATGCAAAGTTAATAAAATGAATGTTTGCTAAAAATATTGTCTTTTCACATGCAGAATTTTAAAAATGTCAAAGTCACTAATCTCACTACGAAGAATACTTGATGCAAATAAGCTTATCGGGCTGAATTATGAGGACTGGCTAAGAAATCAGAGAATTGATCTCACTGCTGAAAAGATTTCTTATATCCTAAATTCAACTATCCCTGAATCTGTTTCGGAAACAGCCTCTGAGGAAGAGATTGCCACTTTCAATAATTGGCAAGATGATGCATCTGTGGCTCAATGCATCATGCTCGCATCCATGAATAACGAGCTTCAGCGTCAGCACGTAAATATGGATGCTCCTGCTACGCTGCTTCACCTCAAGGAGTTGTATGGTGAATAGACTAGGACTGCTAGATATGAGATATCTAAGGAGCTCTTCCGATCTCGGATGACCGAGAGCACTGCCGTCTAGACTCATGTTCTGAAGGTAATCAATTTGATTAAACGTCTTGGACAGCTTGTGTGACACCCCCGAATCCGGGTCCTCTGACCCCGGTCTGGTCGCCACGAAACAATACTAACATCCACCTTTAAGTAACATACGATAACTAAAATACGGAATATAATAAGCGTACGTCGTTCATCCAGAAGGTGTTACTAGTCTCAAGATTCGATAACCTTAAATAAAATCTTACAATCATACCCTAGAATAAACATTAGGGTGTATATTACATTAACAGTAATTAAATAAATCATAAAGACAAAGTTTACTCCTTGCAAACTATCCTATATCTTTTCTTTACCCTTGTCCTTCCCTGAGGCCTCGGGCTTAACTGCAATATAAGTCATGATATAGCAAGAATGAGCAACAAGTTTGCTCAGCAAGTTTAAATACAACAATAAAGGGTATATCATGATGAATGGAAAATATCTGACAATGATTTCAACAAAATGAATATCTTAAAGATTCAACAATATGAATATCTGAACGATTCAATAATATGAATATTTGAACGATTCAATAATATGAATATTTGAACGATTCAATAAATATCTGAACGATTCAATAATATGAACATCTGAACAATTCAATAATATGAATATTAAAAGCAAAGATAATAATTATCTTTAGAATGACTGATAGTCGAGTAGACTCTGAACTATAACTTTTCAATGGGTTCAATAGCTAATTGACCCTTTTTGGATTACTGGCTACTGGCTATAGAAACCTAGTACCTCGAGGAGATCAGCCTCGGGCACAACGTGAATATGCATAACACTTAAATCTGCTTACTCGTATCATATATATTAGATACCTGGGCACACTCCTACATATGAGGGGTGTTCTGTTCCGTCTAAGAATCCTTACCATCAATTGGTTTGGATAGCTTCAAAGAAAACTTTGTATACTAGTCTGACCGAGCAAAGGTTCAGACTCTTACTGACATAGTTCAAGAAATTTAGAACCTTGAATAATGTACAAGTCCAAGACTGTACGAGCTCAAATGCACTAGGTGCGGACATCAATAATATCAATGTGGAATAATTGATAAGTAATTAAACCACTAAATAACATGCTTGGAAATAAAGTTCAAGCAATTAAGTAAACAACTTTTGATTCAACAATAACATACTCAATACAATATGAAAAGGATAGAGAACTTGCACAAAGTGAAGTTTAGAATTTGCACAATATAGGAATTTGTGTAAGTTCGGGGAACTTCCACAATACTCAACGTGTGAAGTTCGGGGAACTTGCACAATACTCAACGTGTGAAGTTCGGGGAACTTGCACGATAATAGATTCCTTGCATAAAATAAATGCACGGGCTTAGACACCTATAACATCAAAGAGTGAACGGGGAATTTCACCATAATAGATCCCTTGCATAAAGTAAATGCATAGGGTAGGACATTTTCTTACAACGTTCTTTGAGTAAGTAAACACAAAGATAAGATACTTGCACAATATACGAGTTTGTATAAGTTTGGAGAACTTGCATAATAAAGAAATGAAGTTCAGGAATTTGCAAAATAACCAAAGTGTTAAGTTTGAGGAACTTTCACAATAACCAAAGTGTAACGACCCCAAAATTCATACAATAATATTTTCCTTCTCGATCGTTAACAATACAACTTTAATCTCTCATTACATCCTTATTCGATATTAAAAATCACTAAAAATGCGGAATATTTAAAACTTTTATAAACTTTCTTTCTATATTGCCCTGAATAGCAACCTTTACATTACATCTCTTCGATTCAAATCTATATCATGAATCTTTACAACAAAATGACTATACAAAGTCTTTCATAATAAAATAATATCCATCTACATTGGATAACTCTATTTATAACTCAGCGACATATTTCATTCAAAACATTAACTATAATTTGAAATTGAACATAACTAATATTCTTGAACATTGATCTCTATAAATCACTTAACACGTATCTTTAGCTTGCATCCTTGACCTGCAAAAATGGTTATTTGCAAGAGTGAGCTCGACAGCTCAGCAAGTTCTAACAGTTTTCATGCATCATGTATCACATGATAAACATGCTCAACATAAATCTCATAATAATTAAAGTAACATGGCATACATGCTTTAATTCACATAACAAATATAAAGATTGAGTTCCTCACTCAATCAACATTATTTGACCAAACAGTGTAGTCATAAATTGACTTTGACATTTCATGATTACAACATGTATAACGTATCATGCTCGCTTACAACATATATAACATATCATATAATTTAAAATAGTTCATCAAATTCACGTAGACAAGTAGGAACCGAAAGACTTGCCTGGCTCGTGAATTACCAATTACCGAAAGACTGCTTAATATAATCTGCTTTATGATCCTACATAACGTATCACTATACGCATCAATTATTAGTCACTTGGCAATGCCTGTCAAACGTCTAAGAAAATTCTAATTTTCACTTTCTAATTTATACTTCGTAATTCCCTTCCATTCTCGTTGACACTCGCTGTCAAACCATATGTATAATTAACGATATAAGTTAATTATTACATAGCTAATCTTCGTCGTTAGTTAACCAATTAAGATTAACTCATTCCTCATTAACTAATAAGTTAATAATTAATCACCACGTAATTTAATCACCTCACATAATCATATTACATTTAACATAATTAACCAATTATAATTACATCTTACGTCAATCAAATTACATTTCAAGTTAAACATCATTATATTTACTAACATCATGTTTTATAACTTAGAACAACATCTATTATCGTTGACAGCACTATACTTGCGTATGTGCATGTCCGACGCCCTCCGATTGCCTCTAAATACGCATCAGTCACAAAGATGACCATTTTGACCATTTCTAACGACCTCAAATCAAAACAGTTAAAGAACGAAAGTTGTAGGTCTACTCGTGCTCGTTCCGGGTCATCTTGAATCTCCTCAATCGGAGTTTGTATGGAAAAGTTATGGCCATTTTACTAACGGAGGTCAAAATAGTTTTGCATTACAACAACTAAACTACCCCGGACAGCAAGGGTACCCCCAAGGCTTAAACACCCGCTGGGGCGGGTCCAAGGGCTGGTGGAGGGGCTGGTTCGTGAATTGATGGAGAAATAAGCCAATTTGGCTTATTCCGTCACACCGAATTTGAATTTTCCCAACATGACAAATATGAAACATGTGACCAACAATATTTTAAGCTTATTAACATGCTCATAACATAAAAATTTCATATAAACACATAATCACAACTAAGATTTCATGGAATTCGAAGAAAAACACAATTTTAAACGTTCTTGACGAAAATTGCTACTACGAATTCATTTTTCATCCAATTCAAGTGATTCCAATTGTAATCACTTCTATTGTTAACATACTAACCTAATACTTAATAAATTTTAACAATAACTCATAATCAACATCAATTTTGATAGTTTCAAAAACAATTTTTCAGAAATTGACTCAAAGAAAAACACTATGAACACGATTCCTATTGTTTATCAAAAATCCATGACTTGAATTGCTAATACAACCATATAATTCATATACAACCATGATATATCATATATTACACATAACTTCATGCTTTCACCAATCTCTTTGATAATAATTTTCAACATAACTTCATGATAAAACACTATGAACATGATTTCTCCATGTTCATCCCATCTTTGTGAATTAAAACACTTATATAACTATAAAAATCATATGTAAACATATATATACACATATATATATATGTACACACCCCATACATATATCAAAATCAAGAGCTTTCACACCAAGACTTTACGAGAGAACTCTAAAACCATGAAAACATAGAAGAACATAGTTTAAAACTTGTTTTTACAACAATTAATTTCTAAAAATCTTTCATAGTATACAATTACATATGAATACCACATATACATATAAGATTCATGATTATACAAGTTTATGAAAACCTAATTTGACAAAAACTAAATACAAAACATCTTAATTGAGTATAAGAGTTAGTATGATACCTTTCTAGGTTAAATTAAGAGAGAGATGGAGATGATGAAAGCTTTTCTTTTGGTTTCTCAAGGTTTCCCTTCTTCTTCTTCTTCCTCTTCCTCTTCTTCTTCTTCTTCTCTGTATTCTCTCTTCTTCTCTTAGACTTAGGCCTTTTAGAAAAACTAACGTACTAACTCTTTTAACTTAATGTATATTGTATATACATATGATATATAACTTATATTACATAATGACTCTATAATAATTATAATAAATACAATTATTACAATTAAAATATAGGTTACAATATTTAGAATTTAAAAAGCCCTAAGGCTTGTTTGGCAAAACAACATTAATTTTTTAAAAAAGGTTTTTAGTAGTTAAGGCCTTGTTTGGGTAAAACAGGTTTAAAACAAAAGTAAGGGCCTTGTTTGGGATTAGTAGTTAAGGCCTTGTTTGGGAAAACGATTTTAAAAACTCTTTTCACTCTTTTAATAGATCCTTTAACACACATTCTTGATGTTATCTTTTAGTTAATTAGATCTTAACATTAATTTAATTAATTAAAAGTTTAACATCAATTAATCACATAAAATTATCACATTATAATTACTTGCTAATTATAACATCATGTAATACTTACCACATCACTACATCTAATTTAATTATCTCAATTAAATTAGAACTATAACATAAAATTATTACATATTAATTAAATTAAATATTAAATAATCATTTAATTAATATAATACACTTAATTATATTAATCCATATTAATCACATAATCTCAATAAATAATTCAATTAAAATATTTATTTACTTCAATAAATATTAAAATTAACATTTAAATTCTCTTCACACCAAATCACATATTTCACAATATATAACACATATACACATACTCGTACTTAAACATCTTAAAATAAGAATTTTATTTATTAAATTCTCATTTATTAATTCTTAAAAAATCCGGGATGTCACACAAAGTGTTAAGTTCGAGGAACTTTCACAATAACCAAAGTGTGAAGTTCGGGGAACTTTCACAATACAAAAGTGTGAAGTTCGGGGAACTTTCACAATACTCAAAATGTGAAGTTCAGGGAACTTGCACAATAACCAAAATGTGAAGTTCGGAGAACTTTCACAATACAATAATAACCTGCTCAATACAATATGAGAAGGATAGGAAACTTTTACCAAAAACAAGTGAAGTTTAAGAAACTCGCTTACACAATTCATTGAATAAAGTAGTGCAAGAATTTAGGATACTTGCATTCAATATAACAATCAACTGAAGTTAGGAAACTTGCAATATAATAATACCTTGCTCAATATAAATTTGAGTAAGATAGGGAACTTGCACAAATAATAAGTGTAAGTCAGGGAACTTGCTTGCTTGCTCAACTACAAATAATTCTATCTTTAATTAAACGGCGTTGGAACGACCTAATATTAACAAGTCGATCTCTCCTATTAGTATAAGTTCACACATACAAGAATCTAATCATTATATATTTCTATCAAGATCATGTTCAATATCAAACATACCATTTATAGCATCATAATATGTTAAATGTTAAAATCCGACTTAAGCAAATTGTTCGGATCAGAAAGTGTCCTGATGTAACTCTAGCATGCAACTATTGCCATTAAACCAATACACATGCTTATCAAGTTATAATCTCTCATTCGAAACTAACATCCTAATCCAATTTCGTAGTCATATGTATTCATGCCGGTAAACCTTAAGTTAAACAAGTTCATACTTCAAAGGTTCGCTACTCCGGTCATACTATTTCATAACAAGGCTAAACAATACCTAATATGTATGCTTGAGTATACTACACACATATACTTTAATCACGTAGTTCATACTTTAAGTTCATTTTCTATAATTTAGCATGCACATGTGAAATTTGTATATAAATAAATGAGGTTCATGACAATACGTCTATAGGCATAATGACATCCTAATAAACATGCTTGCATGATCATAATACAATTCACATTGTAATCAATGCTAATTAGCTTCCACATTCTCAGTTTTCATTTGCAAAGTACACTAAGTCAAAAAGACAACACGGTACATGCAAAGTATCTCGTAATCGTGATTCACATGTACTAGAATGCTTATATAAGTCACATACATGTATTCAAGTGGTCCCAATCTAAAAGACACAAGTCTTGGTTATGTTTACTTTGAAAGTTCTTAAGTTTCTCTTTTTAAAACGTCTTAACTTACAATCAAGTATACTAGTATGTTCTATCACATTAGTCTTAGTTCTCATGCTTATATAGTACATACGATCATGATCATGAAATCAAAATTCATACATACTACGTATACGCCAAAGTTCACATTTAAAACTTATGTAGTTGTTAGTAACGTTCACTAATGAGTTCATTATGCTAACGCTTCATTATGAATCATATAAACACAAGTTAATGGGTTGTTCATGCATTTCTTAACCATACTACTACGCTCGCAAAAATCAGAATACACATACATGATATGTTCATAACAAGTTCACTTTAGAAATTTCTAAGTTCATTTGTAAGCATTAACTCCTTTTTATCATTTGAGTGTACTAACATGATTATACATACTTATACTATGTCTACGTACCTATATATATATATATATATATTAATCATGTGTACATGCTTGCCAAATAAGGTACTATAGGTCTGCACATAACATCTTAGCAACAGAACTCAAAATCTCTGGTTCAGGCCCGGCGCAGCTGCGCCGCTGGCCAGTGTAATACTGGCACAACTGTGAAGCTTTGCAGTTTCTGTAGTTTCTTCAGCCCAACTCAAAAAATTTCCTACGAAAATTGATTCTAACATAACACATTGCAATTCTAACATGTTTACATCTTGTATAACACTTAACCAACATATTCCAATCCATTAATATCCAATTCAAAGGAAGTCAAGAATCAAGTACTTAGCAAATTCACAGAAATTTGAAAAACAAGAATGCAATTGATTATACCTCTGTAATGTAGAAACTGAACTTGCTGCTATCAAATTATATAATGCTACTATGCTATTCTCCCTTAAATCAATATAAAACCTCTGCAATTGAAATAAGAGGAAGGGAGTTCAATTTATAGGCAAACAAAATACCCAGTTACTGCAATACTCTCCCAAATCAAACCCATGGATTGTAAGGTTGTTCAATAGACAAGAGAGAGTTGGTGAGAGTGGGTGGAACTCATCATAAATCCCACTCCCCTTATAATGATTATGGCTAGCTTGGATGAATGAAGATAGAGTAGCATAGCATGTGGGTTTACACGTGAAGGAGAGAAAGCTGGGCTCTCATATTGGGACAATTCTCAGCAACTAGCAAATACTACACTTGGGGCATATCATATAGACTTTGGTTATATATTATACATACACAATTTATTTTATATAACATAGGTTATAATAATTTAAAGGGCATACAATGTATTTCCTAATTACAAGTTATCAAGTAGTGTATATACATATAATCCATGTACATTATTTTAACACCGAATATAAAGCAGTTTGGTATTATTATTATGACCATGGTTATCATTATAATTTAATAACATCATTATCAAATAACAATAGTTTATTGATATTAATACAACGTAATAGGGTATACATATTAATGTCTACCACTCCTCTCATGCTATATAAATCATAGTATAATGTAACTCACATAATGTCACTAATCATACTATATAGTATATATATATATATAATATAGAGACATATTAATGTGTCACCTTGCACCTTATAGAATATGAAGGTATCCACCATATATTACAAGGTTTAATATATCGCATGCTTGTATAAAATAATTAATCAAGTAAATATAATATTATTATATTTATTAATTCTCTTACTCATTAATTATTATTTATTCATAATAATTATAAATCAACAACAATAATAATTTTATACGTTATCAATTAATTACTCAAATATAAATAATTAATCCCGATTAAATCTCTACACCATATTCAAGAAATTTGAATATATAATTACTAACACTTTTATCAATTCTCTGATATAAAAGTCTCAGGGTTAATCTACTAATTTAAATAACCATTAGTGGTTACCTTCAATAAAAATCCTAGCATTTATTCGCATAGGTTAAATCATATAAGCACATAACCACATAAGGTTTAATTAAGTTTTAAAAAAAAATTAACTCCTAAAAATTTTAAATCACATATAAAATTAATAAGGAGCTTAAAATTCCTGGTCGTTACATCCCTCCCCCCTTATAAAAATTCCGCCCTCGAAATTGTAAAAATAAGGTTACTCCAATAAAAACAGATAATTTGCTCTTATCACTTAGATAATCTCTACTGTCTACTATACCACTTCTGGTCCCAACAGTCGACGTTCACCTAATTCGTCCCAACACAACGATGATCGACACTTCCTCCCATAAAATGCTTCTAGAAAAATCTCTTCTCTTAGTTCTAGTACTAACGGTACCTAAATTTGTCCTTTAAATCTTAGCAGTTCGGTGCTATCAATCTTAAATTTCAACTCATCACCTTTACCTAATCGGTTCTTGATGTTATCATAATCTTCGTCTTTCTCTTGTGCCTCCTTAACCTTATCTAATAACGTCGGGCTTACTGACACTGTAATTAATCTCTCTTTGGTCTCCATCTGATACTTAACCTCTAAGTCTAGTGTTTCGAAAATCTTTCACTAATTCTCCTGAATGGTCAATCTCGATAACTTCTCTCTGCCTTTCCTACTCAAGGCATCGGCCACTACATTTGCTTTGCCTGGATGGTACAGAATTTCAAATCATAATATTTGATTAATTCTAGCCATCGGCGTTGCCTCATGTTTAACTCCTTCTGTGTGAAGATATATTTCAGACTCTGTATATATCTCCCATTTCTCACCCTACAAATAATGCTTCCAAAACTCTAAGGTAAAAACTATTGCTGCTAAATCTCGTTTGGGAATACATCCACGAATTCCCTTCGAATTGGTATAAAAGTTCCTATGAATGTATTCTACAGGGATAATTCCTTTTCTTTTCTTTTTGCTACTGCTACGCCCATAGGGTGTTCTAATTTCTCACGGGGTAAGTCTAATTGTTTAACAAATTCTTCAAAACAAAAGAGCAGGTGGCACCCGAATCGAATAACACATATGCATCTATATAATTGATCGGGATGATACCTGACACTACGTCCTTGTTGTTGCGGTTACCGCTAGCTGCAACGCCCTTTCTCTTCGGGCAGTCCTTGATTTGATGGTCTGTGGCTCTACACGTGAAACATCCTCCTTTTGACTTATTCCAACACTGAGGAGCCATGTGCCCTGGTTGTCCACAATGATAACATGCATTCTTCCCCTTCATGCATTCCCCTGAGTGGTTCCTTCCACAGTTACTGCACTTTAAACTTTTCTTATCCTTTCCCCTGGATTTACTACCTCCGGATGATTGGCTCTCCATCCATTTTCGTTTATTGGGGTTGCTGCCTCCGCTGTTGTTTCCTCCTTTCGGTTCTTCCTGGCCAGTTTTTTTAACTTGCTTAAATCGTGTTATGGCTTCAATGCCTCCTTCGGTAATGATAGCCCATTCCAAAAGATCAAAAAAGGTCTTAATCTTCAATACATCTACTACCTTTTGTACCCATGGTTCCAATCCTAATTCAAATCTCTCTGTTTTCCTGGCCTCCGTATCCACCTGATGCGAGGTGAATCGAGCCAACTCGTTAACTTTTGCCGCGTTCTCTGCGACTGATATACCTCCTTGTCTCAGCTCTAGAAACTTAACTTCCATATCTTATTGCGTATTCTCCGAGAAGAAATTCTTAAATCTATCCCACATAATAACTCCTTTTCCTGCTAGTCCTTTAATGGTTATTAGCTTCGCCCTTCATCATGAATGTGGCAAAACGCGTCTTCTGTGCCTCGGCCACCCGTTCGACCTAACCTTCTCAATATCTTCTATCCATGTTCGGGCTTTAATTGGGTCCAAGGTTTCCCGGAATTCCAGTGGTCCTACCAATTTAAAGTCCTTAAAGCTAGCCAAGTAATGTCCTGGCTGCTCAGCTGCTGGCGGGGTTATGTTCTGCATTGCTTTTGTTAATAGGTTAACAAAGCTCTGCATTGGGTCGACATTTCCCCTTCCACCATTGCTAACAGATCATTCCTCCTTCTGGTTTCGTAAAAATTGCCTAGGCGGCATGATCCTGAGGACAGGAAGAAAACATTAGGCTTTATGTGATATGTTATTCATGTTAGCATTAAAAAGTTAGAACGTCTATCAATCATAGCTGATTTAAATAAACAACTTCAGTATCACAATAAGACTCGATGGATATCCTCAATCCATCACCTACAAACTCTACTTGAGTTTTCTACTAAGGTTATAACTTAGGTTTCGCATTTCTAACGTTTATAACCTAAAGCTTTGATACCAACCTGTGACACCCTCGAATCCGGGTCCTCTGACCCCGGTCAGGTCGCCACGAAACAATACTAACATCCACCTTTAAGTAACATACGATAACTAAAATGCAGAATATAATAAACGTATGTCGTTCATTTAAAAGGTGTTACTAGTCCCAAGATTCGATAACCTTAAATAAAATCTTACAATCATACCCTAGAATAAACATTAGGGTTCATATTACATTAACAGTAATTAAACAAATCATAAAGACAAAGTCTGCTCCTTGCAAACCATCCTATATCTTTCCTTTACCCTTGTCCTTCCCTGAGGCCTCGGGCTTAACTGCAATATAAGTCATGATATAGCAAGAATGAGCAACAAGTTTGCTCATCAAGTTTAAATACAACAATAAAGGGTATATCATGATGAATGGAAAATATTTGACAATGATTTCAACAAAATGAATATCTTAAAGATTCAACAATATGAATATCTGAACGATTCAATAATATGAATATTTGAACGATTCAATAATATGAATATTTGAACGATTCAATAAATATCTGAACGATTCAATAATATGAACATCTGAACAATTTAATAATATGAATATTAAAAGCAAAGATAATAATTACCTTTAGAATGACTGATAGTCGAGTAGACTCTGAACTATAACTTTTCAATGGGTTCAATAGCTAATTGACCCTTTTTGGATTACTGGCTACTGGCTATAGAAACCTAGTACCTCGAGGAGATCAGCCTCGGGCACAACGTGAATATGCATAACACTTAAATCTGCTGACTCGTATCATATATATTAGATACCTAGGCACACTCCTACATATGAGGGGTGTTCTGTTCCGTCTAAGAATCCTTACCATCAATTGGTTTGGATAGCTTCAAAGAAAACTTTGTATACTAGTCTGACCGAGCAAAGGTTCAGACTCTTACTGACATAGTTCAAGAAATTTAGAACCTTGAATAATGTACAAGTCCAAGACTATACGAGCTCAAATGCACTAGGTGCGGACATCAATAATATCATTGTGGAATAATTGATAAGTAATTAAACCACTAAATAACATGCTTGGAAATAAAGTTCAAGCAATTAAGTAAACAACATTTGATTCAACAATAACCTACTCAATACAATATGAGAAGGATAGAGAACTTGCACAAAGTGAAGTTTAGAATTTGCACAATATAAGAATTTGTGCAAGTTCGGGGAACTTGCACAATACTCATTGTGTGAAGTTCGGGGAACTTGCACAATACTCAACGTGTGAAGTTCGGGGAACTCGCACAATACTCAACGTGTGATGTTCAGGGAACTTGCACGATAATAGATTCCTTGCATAAAATAAATGCATGGGCTTACACACTTACAACATCAAAGAGTGAAATTCAGGGAATTTCACCATAATAGATCCCTTGCATAAAGTAAATGCATAGGGTAGGACATTTGCTTACAACGTTCTTTGAGTAAAGTAAACATAAAGATAAGATACTTGCACAATATACGAGTTTGTATAAGTTTGGAGAACTTGCATTATAAAGAAATGAAGTTCGGGAATTTGCAAAATAACCAAAGTGTTAAGTTCGAGGAACTTTCACAATAACCAAAGTGTTAAGTTCGCGGAACTTTCACAATAACTAAAGTGTGAAGTTCGGGGAACTTTCACAATACAAAAGTGTGAAGTTCGGGGAACTTTCACAATACTCAAAATGTGAAGTTCGGGGAACTTTCACAATAACCAAAGTGTGAAGTTCGGGGAACTTTCACAATGCTCAAAATGTGAAGTTCAGGGAACTTGCACAATAACCAAAATGTGAAGTTCGGGGAACTTTCACAATACAATAATAACATGCTCAATACAATATGAGAAGGATAGGAAACGTTTACCAAGAACAAGTGAAGTTTAAGAAACTCGCTTACACGATTCATTGAATAAAGTAGTGCAAGAATTTAGGATACTTGCATTCAATATAACAATCAACTGAAGTTAGGAAACTTGCAATATAATAATACCTTGCTCAATATAAATTTGAGTAAGATAGGGAACTTGCACAAATAATTAGTGTAAGCCAGGGAACTTGCCTGCTTAGCTACAAATAATTCTAGCTTTAATTAAACGGCGTTGGAACGACCTAATATTAACAAGTCGATCTCTCCAATTAGTATAAGTTCACACATACAAGAATCTAATCATTATATATTTCTATCACATAAGATCACGTTCAATATCAAACATACCATTTATAGCATCATAATATGTTAAATGTTAAAATCCGACTTAAGCAAATTGTTAGAAATTTGAAAGTGTCCCGACGTAACTCTAGCATGCAACTATTTCCATTAAACCAATACACATGCTTATCAAGTTATAATCTCTCATTCGAAACTAACATCCTAATCCAATTTCATAGTCATATGTATTCATGCCGGTAAACCTTAAGTTAAACAAGTTCATACTTCAAAGGTTCGCTACTCCGGTCATACTATTTCATAACAAGGTTAAACAATACCTAATATGTATGTTTGAGTATACTACACACATATACTTTAATCACGTAGTTCATACTTTAAGTTCATTTTCTATAATTTAGCATGCACATGTGAAATTTGTATATAAACAAATGAGGTTCATGACAATACGTCTATAGGCATAATGACATCCTAATAAACATGCTTGCATGATCATAATACAATTCACATGGTAATCAATGCTAATTAGCTTCCACATTTTCAGTTTCCATTTGCAAAGTACACTAAGTCAAAAAGACAACACGGTACATGCAAAGTATCTCGTAACCGTGATTCACATGTACTAGAACGCTTATATAAGTCACATACATATATTCAAGTGGTCCCAATCTAAAAGACACAAGTCTTGGTTATGTTTACTTTGAAAGTTCTTAAGTTTCTCTTTTGAAAATGTCTTAACTTACGATCAAGTATACTAGTATGTTCTATCACATTAGTCTTAGTTCTCATGCTTATATAGTACATACGATCATGATCATGAAATCAAAATTCATACATACTACGTATACGCCAAAGTTCACATTTAAAACTTATGTAGTTGTTAGTAACGTTCACTAATGAATTCATTATGCTAACGCTTCATTATGAATCATATAAACACAAGTTAATGGGTTGTTCATGCATTTCTTAACCATACTACTACGCTCGCAAAAATCAGAATACACATACATGATATGTTCATAACAAGTTCACTTTAGAAATTTCTAAGTTCATTTGTAAGCATTAACTCCTTTTTATCATTTGAGTGTACTAACATGATTATACATACTTATACTATGTCTACGTACCTATATATATATATATATATATATATATATATATTAATCATGTGTACATGCTTGCCAAATAAGGTACTATAGGTCTGCACATAACATCTTAGCAACAGAACTCAAAATCTCTGGTTCAGGCCCGGCGCAGCTGCGCCGCTGGCCAGTGTAATACTGGCACAGTTGTGAAGCTTTACAGTTTCTGTAGTTTCTTCAGCCCAACTCAAAACTTTTCCTATGAAAATTGATTCTAACATAACACATTGCAATTCTAACATGTTTACATCTTGTATAACACTTAACCAACATATTCCAATCCATTAATATCCAATTCAAATGAAGTCAAGAATCAAGTACTTAGCAAATTCACAGAAATTTGAAAAACAAGAATGCAATTGATTATACCTCTGTAATGTAGAAACTGAACTTGCTGCTATCAAATTATATAATGCTACTATGCTATTCTCCCTTAAATCAATATAAAACCTCTGCAATTGAAATAAGAGGAAGGGAGTTCAATTTATAGGCAAACAAAATACCCAGTTACTGCAATACTCTCCCAAATCAAACCCATGGATTGTAAGGTTGTTCAATAGACAAGAGAGAGTTGGTGAGAGTGGGTGGAACTCATCATAAATCCCACTCCCCTTATAATGATTATGGCTAGCTTGGATGAATTTGAGAAGAAGAAGATAGAGTAGCATAGCATGTGGGTTTACACGTGAAGGAGAGAAAGCTGGGCTCTCATATTGGGACAATTCTCAGCAACTAGCAAATACTACACTTGGGGCATATCATATAGACTTTGGTTATATAATATACATACACAATTTATTTTATATAACATAGGTTATAATAATTTAAAGGGCATACAATGTATTTCCTAATTACAAGTTATCAAGTAGTGTATATACATATAATCCATGTACATTATTTTAACACCGAATATAAAGCAGTTTGGTATTATTATTATGACCATGGTTATCATTATAATTTAATAACATCATTATCAAATAATAATAGTTTATTGATATTAATACAACGTAATAGGGTATACATATTAATGTCTACCACTCCTCTCATGCTATATAAATCATAGTATAATGTAACTCACATAATGTCACTAATCATACTATATAGTATATATATATATATATATATATATATATATATATATATATATATATAATTTAGAGACATATTAATGTGTCACCTTGCACCTTATAGAATATGAAGGTATCCACCATATATTACAAGGTTTAATATATCGCATGCTTGTATAAAATAATTAATCAAGTAAATATAATATTATTATATTTATTAATTCTCTTACTCATTAATTATTATTTATTCTTAATAATTATAAATCAACAACAATAATAATTTTATACGTTATCAATTAATTACTCAAATATAAATAATTAATCCCGATTAAATCTCTACACCATATTCAAGAAATTTGAATATATAATTACTAACACTTTTATCAATTCTCTGATATAAAAGTCTCAGGGTTAATCTACTAATTTAAATAACCATTAGTGGTTACCTTCAATAAAAATCCTAGCATTTATTCGCATAGGTTAAATCACATAAGCACATAACCACATAAGGTTTAAATAAGTTTTAAAAAAAAAATTAACTCCTAAAAATTTTAAATCACATATAAAATTAATAAGAAGCTTAAAATTCCTGGTCGTTACAGCTTGGGTTCGTCATGGATGGGGAGTTGAGTCAAGACTTGGTCTTGCAGTCACTCCCTGAGACCTTCTCGCAGTTTGTGGTTAATTTTCACATGAATAAGCTAGATGTCAGCTTGCCTGAGCTGCTTAACATGCTGAAAACTGCAGAAGGTCACTTCTCATCCAAGAAGAACCATGTCTTGATGGTGGATTCTTCCAATAAAAGGAAGAGGCCTAAGGTGTCTTTTGAAAAGAAGAGATCCAAGATGGCTAAGGGAAAGGGGAAAGAAAAGGAACAAAAAAAACCTGAACCAGCTAAAGGAATGTGTTTTCATTGCAACGAGCAGGAACATTGGAAGAGGAACTGCAAGAAGTTTCTAGCAGAGAAGACGCTTGGAGAAGCTTCGACTTTCAATCAAGGTTTGTTTATGATTGAAATTAATTTTTCTGAAAGTCATAATTCTACTTGGGTATTGGATACCGACTATGGGTCTCACATATGTAACACTGTGAAGGGACTGGTCAGAAGTAGAAAGCTGAACAATGAAGAGGTGATCCTACGAGTGGGGAATGGAGCAAAGGCTGCTGCATTAGCTGTAGGAACTTATTGTTTAGCAATGCCTTTGGGCAAGTCCATTTATCTTACTAACTGTTATTATGTTCCGAATATTATTAAAAATATTATTTCAATTTTTGTATTGGATATGGAAAGTTTTGACGTTATTATAAAGAACAATGGTTGTTCTATTTATAAAGACGATGTTTTATATGGTATTGGAAATTTGCGAAATGGGCTTTATATACTTGACTTGCAAGAAAATATTTTTCAAATTGAACAAACTAAGAAAAAGAAAAGAGATGATATTAATTATATCTACATGTGGCACTGTAGACTCGGTCATATTAATGAAATAAGATTATCCAAGTTGCATAAGGATGGGCTCCTAGAGCTATCCGATTATGAAGTATAACCAACTTGTGAATCTTGTCTCATGGGTAAAATGACTAAATCTCCTTTTAGTGGAAAAGGAGAAAGAGTTACAGAGTTGTTGGCATTGATTCACACAGACGTTTGTAGACCTATGACAACAAGTGCACGGGGTGGGTATTCTTATTTTATTACTTTCACTGATGATCACTCAAGGTTTGGATATGTGTATTTAATGAAATACAAATCAAAATCATTTGAAAAGTTCAAAGAGTTCAGAAGTGAAGTAGAGAAACAAACGGGCAAGAGTATTAAGATACTTCGATCAGATCGAGGTGGAGAATACTTAAGCGCTGAGTTTCTCAATTATCTCAAAGAAAATGGTATAATCTCACAATGGACTCCTCCAGGTACACCACAGTTAAATGGAGCATCTGAAAGGAGAAATCGAACACTGTTGGACATGGTTCGATCCATGATGAGTTTTACCGACCTTCCAATTTCCTTCTGGGGTTATGCCCTAGAAACGGTTGCATACCTACTTAACAAGGTACCTACAAAATCCGCCCCAAAGACTCCATATGAGATGTGGAAAGGGAGGAAACCAAATCTTAAGCATGTTAAGACTTGGGGTTGTCCAACTTATGTCAAAAAGTTTGAAAATGATAAGCTACAAACTAAATCCGATAAGTGTAGATTTATGGGATACCCTAAAGAAATCGTAGGATATTATTTCTATCATCCAACTGATCAAAAGGTGTTTGTTGCGAAACATGCTGCCTTCTTGGAGAAAGAGTTTCTCCATGAAGGGGTCAGTGTGAGTAAGATATATCTTGAAGAAGTTCAAGAACCACAAATTACCACGGATCAAAGTCAGGTACGTAACCAAGTAGAAGAACCTACTGTACCACACCCTGTTCTTAAATCTGGAAGAGTACTGAAGATACCTGAGAGGTATGGATTCGTTATAGAGGATGTCGATGAGGTACACATCATGAATGATGATGATCCATTGAATTACGAACAGGCTATGAGTAATAAAGACTCAGAGAAATGGTAGATGACCATAAAATTTAAAATGGATTTGGAAGCTATGCTCAAAGTCCATTTGGATTTTTTTTGCGATTGCAACTTATTTTTACTTAATCTAGAAAAATGGACGTGGAGACGCCCTTCCTCAAATATACATTATTAGAGGAGAATGTATGTATGATACAGCCAGATGGTTTTTGTTTCAATGGTTGAAGCAAATCATGTATATGAGCTACAACAATCCATTCGTGGATTGAAGCAAGATTCTTGTAGATAGAACTTTCGTTTTGATGAGACAATCAAAGAGTTTGATTTTATCAAAAACGAGGACGAACCATGTGTGTACAAGAAGGTTAGTGGGAGCGCTATTTCATTTAATGTATTATATATTGATGATATATTACTGATAGGGAATGAAATTCCTATGCTAAAATCAATCAAAATAAAGTTGTCTAAACATTCCTCCATGAATGATTTGGGTAGAGCATCTTGCATTGGGGATATAAATCTGTATTAATAGATTTAAAAGGATGTTCAGCTTAACCTAAAAAAATGTATATTCATTAGATGCTAAAGGCGTTTAGCATAGAAAACTCCAAAAGAGTGTCTCATGATGATGAGCCATGGAGTGTATCTCTCTAATATTGTCCTCAGTAAAAGAGAGATCGCATGAGTTACTATCATGTATGCAATGAAATATACGAGACTTGATGTTGATCAGTCAGATTCTGGAGAAGATCACTGTGAGACAGTGATAAACATCCCAAAGTACTTAACTGACACTAAGGATGTCATCATAACACATGACGGGTCTTAATGAATCTAGAGTGCTAAACAGACTCAAGTTTTCAGACTGACCAAGACGACAGTAAATCCACTATAGGGTAAGTTATTTCCTTGAAAGGTGGTGCAGTGAATTGGAAAGGTTCCAAACAGCAAAGGGTTGCTGATTTATTGACAAAGACAAAGTATATAACTGTAAGTGAAGCTGCAAGTTGATGTTTCGGATGAAAAGTTCATTACAAAACTAGAAATAGTTCCTAAGTCTCATTTTGAATCTAAAACATGTGTCGCGGCACTTTGATTAAAGAAATTATTGAAAGAAGAGCATATAAACTCTCAAGATAACATTGCAGATCCATTTACTAAAGCTATAACACAACAGCAGTTTGATCATCACTTAGAGAAGATGGGTATGAGATACCATGGCGATTGGCTTTAGTGCAAGTAGGAGATTGATAGTAGTGTGCATAAAAGCCAATCATGCATGATGATAAAGCACATACTTTGTAAACAATCTTATTTATTTATTAATAAGATATTCATTTAAGGCATTTAATTATCTTCATGGTGCTCTTTTTATAATATGTAAATAACCTATAGTTTTAAGCAATGCTTTTAGAATCATGATGAGATCATGCTAGTGAGATCTAAATTCTTAGAAAGCTTAAAAACTAAAATAGTTCCCAATTATGGGATTACTAAAATGGGGATTAGTAAATCCGGATAGATTGGTACATATGTTGCTTGCTCATTGGATGAGGATGACTGATCTCATGGTCATTTGTGTGGAGACATTAAAGCAAGTATGTAGGTGCTTATTAGAGAATAAGTTTACTGAACGTGACTTGCTATAGAATACCTAATGGAGTTTTACTCGCCTGTCAATAGGAATTCCTAATGTGATAGTAGTACAAGTGATCCTTGGACTTGAGATCATCATAGTATGTTGTATGTAACAAATTATACTTTGACTTATTCCTTAAGGCCTTTTAAGACATATATAGGGTATGATTGGGTATAATGAGTTACATATGGAGATAATGTATGATCAATAAAGAATCTACTACCTCTAGTAAAAGAGGAGATATGTCCTATGTGATTCGTTAAATGACAACCTAGGAATCCTTGGCCAAGGTAGAATGAAATTAGAAAGAGGTTTCTAATTTGTATTATTTGGAGTTGTGCATTTTCTAATCGAAATACATATGATTAAATAAATTAAGACTTGACAGTAAATCCATGTCTTATATTTAATTAGGACGTTGTATGGTGGAAGGATTGAATTGTACGGTAACTATTAACTCACAGGTTCTTTTATGATTAATGTTGAAATTTATATTATCTGGAAAGTCGTTGATCGCTAGGGAGGCTTATCCCTACTGTAGAATAAATGTTATTTATTTAAATAGATTATTAGTTTAATTTATTTATTTAAATAAGATTAGAATTGTTCTAATTGATTTATTCACAACCGGTTTAATATGGAGAACCTAAAGGGTCACACCATAAAAGGAAGAAGAATTATTTAAGAAGAAAATGGCATGATAGTAATAATGTATTAAGTGTAATTAATTTAATCTACGGTGATAGAATAAATTAAATAGCTTAATGTTTATTATTTAATATTTTAGAAATATTAAATATAAATTAATAAGAGGAGTCTTATTAATATTATTATTATTATTATTATTATTATTATTATTTTAATTCGAAAGGAGTTTAGGAATTAATATAATATCAGTACTCTCTCTCAATCGTAATAAGATTAGGATATAAATTAATTAAAAGTGTTTAATTAATTAATTAAATAAATAAAACCTATTCTAATTGGATTAGAAGGGTTAACCTAATATCTATATAAGAGAGTCTTATATCAGAAATAAGGTACGTGAATTTTTCTAAAGGTTGGGAGTACACATATTCTATAGAGATAGAAACAAGAGTTAAGCCAATAACCCATCTTCCTGAGTTTTTCATCTTTCTTGGTGGATCACCGTTAGAGGCCAAACATTTGGGTGGCTGACATTGATCAAGGGAAGGAGCCACTACAGAGGAATCAAAGGAGTAGAACTTGTACCTGAGGAAGCTTGGATCTTCAAAGGTATAATTACATCCTCTCCTTCTATGTATTGACTGATAATTGATGCATAAGAAAGATCATGGTTAAGGGTTTGTAAGAAAATTTTAAAATCTGATTTTTCATCCCTTCCGCTGCGTTTGTGTAATTTAATTGCATGCTTATGTTTCTAGCAAATCCAACAGCTGTCTCTGGGGATATTGGTTTGATGATTTCCCGGGGCTGTCTTCGGGGGTCTGGTTTGATGATTTCCTGGTGCTGTCTCCAGGGGTCTGGTTTTATAATTTCCCGGTGTTGTCTCCGGGGATCTGGTTTAATGATTTCCTAGTGCTGTCTCCGGGGGTATGGTTTGATGATTTTTTAGTGCTGTATCCGAGGGTTTGGCTTATTGATTTAATCCTCCAGGGTAGTCTCTGGAGTGTGAAAAGACACATTTGCCATCTTGCAAGGTTAGTAACAGGAATGCAAAATTTTGAGTGTCTACAAATGCCCCTCTTTATCATGTTTATGCAATGCAATGGAATGAACAAGCTAAAGATTGCTAAACACTGGAAATATGATAAGTGAAAATGTAATGCAATGCATGGTATGACATGTCATGAATGCCATATGCCTCTGTGGGGTTAGCTGCCGTAGGTTGGATCAACGCCCATTCTCTATTTTCTAATGGGAATGACTTTCATGGCTGATACCACTGTACCTTTCTGAATTTGATGTTGGGGTTGTCGCCAAAGCTCTCTCTTCCAGATACGCTTTATGAATTTACCTCTGTTGGGGATAGTTCTCTGTTTACGAGTAACCCTCAGTGGGGATTCCTGATACTTATTCTGATAATAACTTGAACTAGTGTATATCATCGGATCCTTCTCGATGATACGTTTGGGCTGTCACCAACGGTTTGGATTTCTATCAGGTTGATGCCGACGTTCCTGCTGGGGTAAAGTTCTTGATACTTACTCGAACGGTAGTTTACAATGGTTGGACCATCATCGAACCTCCTCGATGCCTACTCGAACGGTAGTTTACAACGGTAGCCTATTACTGAACTTCTTTGACGCCTACTCGAATGGTAGTTTACATGGTTGACTGTCACCGAACCTCCTCGATGCCTACTCGAACGGTAGTTTACAACGGTCGGCTGAACTGATTTGATTCCTACTTAAACGGTAGTTTACAAGGTTGACCATCATCGAACCTCCTCGATGCCTACTCAAATGATAGTTTACAACGTTCTATCTGAACTGATTTAATTCTTACTTTTGTACGATTTATACAATAACAATTACACGCAACTGTACACGGTCAATCAAGTAATATAATAGTAAGAAGACTGTCAAACCCACAGGGAACAACTATCAAACAACTATCTTAATTATCAAATTTCTACTAATGTATTCTATTTAAATAGTCACTCCAATTGATTTGTGAGAATTAATTAAATTAAAGTGATTAAGAATCAATTAACTGACAATTAATGGATACCAGATGATTAAAGCATAGGAATACAATTTCCCCAATTACTGCATAATAATTCCCTTACCTTATTTCCACTTAATTTATTTCACCAAATTGACAACTAGGTTTACTTCACAATTCACTAAGACCTGTCGATGAATAGCAAAAATATCTATTCTAACTATTTTACTACATTGGTGTAAAATACTTACAATAGATTCATTAAGTTCATCCCGTATCACAGTTGCACATGGCATATAAATACTTTCATCTTATACACTGCTATGTTATTCCAATTAAGAAACAACAAATTCACGTGTTATTATATTCAGTTCTAATCTAAGATATCCTTTTTCAATTCAATCAAAGATCTAATATTTAATTGTTGGCCAAACAATCATTAAATTACTCACATAATAATAACAATCAATTCAGAAAGATTATCAAGTGAAAATAAAAGTAATTGAATTAAAGCTTCATAAAAGGTTCCATTGTACTCCCAATAGATATTTAGTTCATCATCAACTTAGGAACATAAAGATAAAAATTAATAGAAATCATGATACATAAATTAATTTAAGAGGAAGAAGGAAAAACTCTATCGATGATCTTCAATCTTCTAACCCAAAATTTATCTCAAGAGAGCTTCAATGTAATATCAATCCGCTCTAAAAGAATAGCCTCCAATGATTCTCAGTCGAAAGTTGATTAAAACTAAGAGAATAACTAGTATTTATAGACCTAATCAAAACCCTATTATAATTGGTAAGTTAAAATCCTTTTCTAACTCAACTTTATCAATTAAGGAATAAAATCTGATCTTTCCAGTCTGACCTGCGTGCCCCACGCCCGGTCCCTTTGCAATATAGCGCGGCTCGCGCTGCTATGCCAAAGGATAATTCTAGAACAGGCGCACCTCGCTCTGCCTTTGGTATGTTAATGGCGTGGCCTGCGCTTGGTATGCAGCATTTGGTCCTCATCCGGCGCGCCCCCCGCCTGTTTCCAGCACAACCAGCGCGCCCCCCGCCTGTTTCCAGCACAACCAGCGCGCCCCGCGCCTGGCTGCCAGATTTCTTAACTTTTCAGCTTTTTCTCCCAAGTTAATTCGTTATCCCGCTCCAATCCTTTCACCTACAAAATAACATAAAACAACCACGAGTAACATGAAAAATACCCCAAAACTCACAATATATCAAGCTAAATGAGATCAAATCATAGGTTTTCAACCTACTCATCAAATTCCCCCAAACTTGAACCATTGCTTGTCCTCAAGAAAACACAACTATACTAACCAACTAATCAAGATGAATGCAACTACAGAGATCGAGCAACAACCATTGTAACTAGATAACTCATATGCCTCAGAGATAAACAACCAACATGCAGTCAATATCACATCATGCATCTTCTTAACTTCTCACATTCTTACCTCACAATCATAACTCTTGCCTCTTTCTCTGTGTGTGTGTGTGGCCAATATGACTTTAGCAATAATAATTATTTATATAGTCAAATTCATACACATGACCACCATTCAAATAGACTTGTAACCAACACGACATACACATAAGTACGAGGGAAATCAAAAGATGAAACAATAATATTAAGCTCTCATACCAGGTGGGTGCATTTTAATGCTCCATTCCCCTAGTTATTTTTTGAATCCAACTTTTGCAATGTCCAACTTCCTTAGGCTCTTCAATGCTACCCGTGTAACGGGCTTTCGACCAACGACTCCCTAAACTCGAAAGCTTTAGGGCTCTAGGTGTAAAGACATCCCCTAGGGCTTACTTGTCCGAGTAGCAAAGGCCACGAAGTTGAACTAAGTCAGTTTTTATTCCATAAATATTTTTTTTCTTTTCGTTATTTTATTTTTTTTCTTTTTCTTTAAGCCCCAATTCCCCCAAACTTATGTATAAGCCAATGTGTATTTATAATCCATGATCAAGTGAATACATGCCCATGTTTTATCTTATATAAACTTACTCGCTACTACAGACAATCAGTTGGTGTGCTTGAGATTAGAAAAATGCTAAAATTGGGCTATGAGGTTCCTATGTTCAAAATTAATCAACACATAATAGTCAATTTGAACATGTAATTCATAAATCAGACTCATCATTGGCTCTCATCTCAACTACCAAGGCATAACTGCTCAATCTCAATGCAAGTTTACTAACACAAATCCTACGTGAAGGCAGATATTTATTTTATTTTTCTATTTTATATTTTTTTATATATCAGAATAAAACTATAATGAACCTATATTATATGCAATATGAACTAGCATAAATATGATACTAAATTACCCTCCTAAACTTAACATTAGTAATGTCCTCATTACGTGAAAAACAAGAATTTAAGCACGAGGACTTCTCTGCGAGACTAGTCAAAGCTCGTCGTGAGGACCTTCATCATCTGAAGGGGGGTAGGTAGGTAAAACAGGAGGGTTGGGAAGTTGGACTAGCTCAGAATTTGGAGTGAACCAGGAGAAAACATCCGCTAATGCCGTGAATGCGCCAATGTTGTATACATGCATTGTAGCCTAGCGTTGAGCAAGCCGTAAACTTCACTTTTGACTACGTCTCTGTAAAGACGTAGATGGCTCTACTTCTGCCTTTTCGGTCATTGGCACATCTGTGACTGGTGGAGATGAAGGTCAAAGCATGATATAACCTTCTCCCCGTGGGTGTGACTGTGCACCTTGCCATGCTCGGTATTTGTCAATCGTTTGATGGTCAATCACAACCGTGGGCATCTATACTGGCTCCGTTGAATTCCACTAGACCCCGGCCTTACGTCATAAATCTATGATAAGAAACCTGTGTACTAAGCCGTCGGTGGTGCCTCCTCGCAAAAGTCGATCCATAGATTCCTGAATGTACAACCCCACATCAACCTGTAGAGTTTTAATGGCGTTCCCCGTCCTAAACCAGTGGTGGATGATGTCGTAGAGAAGTCATGCCCGTTCCTTAGTTACAATATTCTGATGTTGTGTGGGCATGAGTTTTGCACAGAGGAACGCGTACCATGCCTTGCCATACTTGCTAAGCGCTGAGTGTGGAAACGTGATTTTAATGTCTGTCCCAGCCTTGGTTACCCATTGTGTTCCCGATTTGCAGAGACAGGCGATAAGCTCATCCAAGTCTGGGAGGTGGTCTTCATATCGATCCCCCATCGGTGTTTCCAGCCCGAAATATTCATTAATGGCTGTGGCATAAAAAGAGAACAATTTTCCCCTGACCATTGCAACTCGCCTCAGGTGCTCGATTGCATTGGCATAGAATTCCTTGACTATAAACAGCATGACTGGTTGTGGTTGTTCTACCAATTGGAACTAATTTTATTTAAGAATCATTAGTGCCATGTCGCCATCTAAGTTCGCGTCAGGCTTCAACCCCCTTTCCAAAACCAAAGTCTTTTTATCGAGCACGGTGTTGAACCTTTTTTCGGCTGCTTTGCTAACAAACCTGGACCCATCAAATTGTTGCCTGGCACTTGAACTCGAAGCTCTTTGACGTTTGAAAGCCATATTTGATGTCAATTAGTTGTTAGAACACACACTAACCGTTGTGGCAAATTGTTTAACAGTTGGCGTGCAACCTTGTTTTTCCCCCAAACTTACTTTCCTTTATTTCACAAATCTTTCCACAAATAATCAATAAAATCCTTGGGTCATCAGTAACCCAAGGTATCCCAATCACAGTTATATGAATAAAGCAACACAATTGAATATGAATATGATTTATTTTGTGAACCAACACTAAATCAACTTGTTACCTCTTGTTACTTGGACTGATTGCCTGTGATACTTACTCGAACTGTAATAAATGAGGATGTGTAAGAGTGGTGTAGCAGTGGTGGGTTGTATGAGAGAGAATTAGTCGTGGAGGAGTATGTGAGAGGAGAGATTGTACGTTGATGGTGGTGTTGGAGATGGATGGTGGTTGTGTTTTGTAGAAGATTTCGGGTGAGTGTAGAAGGGATTGAATTTTGATCTGGATTTGTATTGAGTGAATTGGAGGATGGATATAGGGTTTAAGTAGACTATAAGAGATTGAATTAGAATTTGAAGTAGAGAAGGAGATGGATGCTAGTATGTAGGCGCGAGGAAAGAGGGCGAAACCCTTGTTTTAAATCGATCTCAGCAGCACAGCGCGGTCCACGGGTGACTTAATCCTGAAGAGGCACGCTCTGTGCCTAGCTGTGATGGTTTTTGAAAATTCTCTGCACAGGTCACGCGCTTTGCACTTGATGAGACGCGCCCCGCGCCTGCCTGGACCAACTCAAGAACAAAGTGCTATATAGGTGGCATGCTCCGCGCTTAGTTCCCACTAGTATTGGCACTGTCCATGCCCTTCTACTTCCTTTGATTATTTTTCTCCTTGAACTTTCTCTCCTACAATAATTATAATAAAAGTTTCAGTACCCTAAGAATTAACTAAAAGAAAATTTATCAATGAGCTATATGAGATTAAATAATAATACTAAAAGCGTCTAGAAATAAGGTTGCCTCCCACATAGCGCTTGGTTTAACGTCGTCAGCCCGACTTGGATTCTTGGCTCATTGTTGATCCGCGAGATTGATTGATGTTTGTTCGCTATTCAACTCTCCTCCCAGATAGTGCTTAAGTCTTTGTCCGTTAGCCTTGAACGACTATTGGCTTGTGGAATCCTACACTTCTATTGCGCTATACGGATAAACCTTAGTGATCGTGAATGGTCCAGACCATCTTGATTTCAATTTACTAGGGAATAGCTTCACCCGGGAATTGAAGAGTAGCACAGATTGTCCTGGTTCAAAGGTTCGTTGGACAATTCGCTTATCGTGCCATCTCTTGGTTTTCTCCTTGTATAGTTTGGCGTTCTCATATGTTTGCACTCAGAATTCATCCAATTCGCTTAGCTGCAGTAATCGCTTCCCACCGGCTGCGTCGACGTCCAGATTTAACTTCTTTATTTCCCAGTAAGCTTTGTGTTCTAGTTCCACCGGTAAATGATAGGATTTATCGAACACCAGTTGATATGGAGACATGTCAATTAGAGTTTTGTAAGCCGTACGATATGCCCATAGTGCTTCATCCAGCTTGCTCGCCCAATCCTTTCGTGATGGATTAATTTTTTTTTCTAGAATCTGTTTTACTTCCTGGTTGGACACTTTCTCTTGGCCATTTGTCTGTGGATGATAGGCCGTGGCAACCTTATATCGAACTCCATATTTAGCCAAGAGAGCTGCAAAGGATTTATTACAAAAATGTTTGCCCTCATCACTGATGATAGCTCTCGGCGTCTCAAATCTGGTAAAGATGTTCTTGCAGAGAAAGTTCAGAACTACCTTGGCATCGTTAGTAGGTAGAGCCACTGCCTCCACCCACTTGGAGACGTAATCCACTACAACCAATATGTACTTATTGCTGAATGATGATGGGAACGGTCCCATGAAGTCAATGCCCCATACGTCAAATAGTTCTACTTCTAGCATGGTATTTAGTGGCATCTCTTGGTGACTCGTTATGTTCCCCACTCTTTGGCACTTGTCGCATCTTTTGGAAAATGCATGAGATCTTTGAATAGTGTTGGCCAAAAGAAACCAGACTATAGGACTTTTGCCGCTGTCCGATTTCCTCCGTAGTGACCGCCATATAATGAAGAGTGGCAATATTATAATATTCCCTAAATTTCGGATTCGGCCACACATCTCCGTATCATCTGATCGGCACACTGTTTGAACAAGAAAGGCTCATCCCACATATACTGCTTTACCTCAAATAAGAACCTCTTCTTTTGTTAAACACTCAAGTCGAATGGCACAATCCCGCTGACGATGTAATTTATGAAATCTGCATACCAAGGGGTCTCTGTTGCCACCGCAAATAGTTTTTCATCTAGAAAAGATTCATTGATGATGGTTTTCTCAGTTTCCTGCTGTTGTTCATTCTCCAACCTTGACAAGTGATCGGCCACTTGATTCTCTATCCCTTTTCTGTCTCGAATCTCGAGATCAAATTCTTGAAGGAGTAGGACCCAACAGATTAGTCTTGGTTTAGCATCTTTCTTTGAGATGAGGTATTTTATTGCTGAATGTTCTGTGAATACTACTACCTTTGTTCCAATCAGATATGCTAAAAATTTATCGAATGCAAATACTACGGCTAGGAGCTCTTTTTCAGTTGTTGTGTAATTTACCTGTGCATCATTCAGAGTTTTGCTTGCATAGTAAATTGCATGGAAGACCTTATCCTTTCTTTGTCCCAATACAGCTCCTACTGCATAATCGCTTGCGTCACACATTAACTTAAATGGTAGTGTCCAATCTGGTGCAACTATGACTGGAGCGGTAACCAACTTTTCTTTCACCACTTCAAAAGATTTTAGGTAGTCAAAATCAAACATGAATGGCACATCTTTCTCGAGTAAAGAACATAGTGGTTTAGTGATTTTGGAGAAGTCTTTGATAAAACGTCGGTAAAATCCTGCATGACCCAGAAAACTTCAGATCCCTTTTACAGAAGTTGGAATTGGTAAATGTTCAATTGTTGCAATTTTCGCTCGATCCACCTCTAAGCCCTCTGCTGAAACCCAATGGCCTAAGATGATCCCTTCTCGTACCACGAAGTGACATTTTTCCCAGTTAAGGATCAAATTAGTGTCCACACATCTCTGAAGTACTAATGTAAGATTTTCTAAGCACAGATCAAAGTTATCCCCAAACACCGAGAAATCATCCATGAATACCTGTACGTTTTGCTCCACCATGTCTGAGAATATAGCCATCATACATCGTTGAAACGTAGCTGGTGCATTACATAACCCAAAATACATCCGATGAAATGCAAATGTTCCGTAGGGGCAAGTGAAAGTCATCTTTTCCTGATCTTTAAGTGCTATGACAATCTGGTTGTAGCCCGAGTATCCATCCAACAAATAGTAGAACTGATGCCCTGCAAGCCTATACAACATCTGGTCAATAAACGACAAAGGAAAGTGATCCTTTAGGGTGGCTTTGTTTAATTTTCTGTAATCCAGTGCATACTCGCCATCCCGTTACCGTTCTTTTCGGAATTAACTCATTGTTCTCATTTTCTACGACTGTCATTCCTCCTTTCTTTGGCATACACTGAACCGGACTAACCCATGAACTGTCCGATATTGGGTAAATGATGCCTGCATCGAGCCATTTGATTATTTCTTTCTTTTGCAACCTCATTCATAATTGGATTCAATGTAGCGCCACCAAATCTGGGTCCCCAAAACCTCGGACGTGGTGCGTCATGATACATTATCTTCATACATATTATATGGCAAAACTAATGATTTGGTCATCGAAGTTGGCACGTTTTATTGAATACCTGATTGAACTTTTAATTTTTCAAATTAACTTACTGAACTAAATAAAATTTTTAAATTGGGTCATTCTGTCAAATCTGGCTAACGGCTGTTAAAAACTTTAAGCTATTATCCTACGTGGATTTGTAAAAAAAATGATAAAAGAAAGGAATATGACATGGCAGATTACCCAACAAATTTTTTAAATGAGGAAATAATGAAGTGGCCAAAAGACTAATAAAAAAGAATGATATGTCATTTAAAATGATTTTTCTATTTTTTTTCCCTTTTTCTTTTTTTCCTTTTTCCTTCTTTCCTTCTAATCTTTGTGTTGCTATAGGGAAAGTATTTTCGATTTCTTCTCCTCCGCCCGTCGCCTACTGTCATCCACCACCATTCATACAATGATCTCCCCAGAACCATCACCGGAGAGCCACCACGGTTGTCAGATCCAACCAGAGTAGCCCAGATCCAACAACCTGCAGAATCCGGCTAAGCCCCACAGGAGGAAGACAGAGAGGGTATAGCTCTGAATCTGGAATGAGGGTAAGAATCCTTTTCCTTTATCATCTTCCTCTTCCTCTTCCTCTTCCTTTTCCTTTCTCTCTCTTCCTCTTGTCTCTCCACACCTCTCCAGTACCAAACTCTCCTCCCCAGATCTCTCCCCACACCCCAATCTCTCAAACCCTCCTCCCCAGATCTTTCCACACCCCAGATGCCCTCTTCACCCTCCGCCTCCATCGCAACCCCGTCAAAGCCTAAACCCTCTCCACCATCGCCGCCGTAAAAAACCAGCAGAACTGAACCACCTCCACTGGCATCGCCAGCCCGCTCCCACCGAGTCCACTCACTAACTTCGAATCGTCCACCACCACGTCGAACTTATCAGAGGCGGCCTCCACCATTTTTTCTCAGAGGAGGGCTCCGCCACGGCCTTTGACTAAATTGAGATCCAGGTCGACTTCCTCAGCGCCGTCAATCGCAAGGTTGAGGTGGGGATGGGCGTCAAGGGTGGAGAGAGGAATATTAAAAAAGGTGGCCTGTTCGTGGGTGCGTTTTGAGGTGGGGACACCGACGATATCGATCAATTTTCCGGAGGAGAGGAGTTCGCCGAGCTTGGAGACGACGAAGGCGGCTGTGGAGCCGGTGCCGAGGCCGAGGACCATGTCGCTGTGGACGTACTCCAGCCTCCAGGGGCTTATAGGCAATGAGCGTCTTGAGGTCGTCTTGGATGAGGACTGGAGATGGGGATGGGGAGGAGAAGACTCTAATTGATGGAGTTGGTAGTTTAAGGGAGGGTGTGCAAGGCGGGTGGTGGTGATAGTGTGGCGGCGGAGGAAAGGAGGGGAGAGGAGGGATAAGGTGGCCATGGAGGAGGGCAGGGATTGCTGGAGGAGATGAATGGAGAGAGAAAATGGGGGGTCGATGGAGGAAATGAATGGGACTAGTGTTGATTCATGTTTATATTATTGGGAGAATCATCAGGGACAGTCCATGTTATTTTTTTTTATTTTTTTTACTTTCCATGTGTGAATTATTTTTTGCCAAATAATAATATTTTTTTATTTTGTATTTATTTTTCGAGCCACGTAGATAAAAATATTAATGTCTGTTTAATTTTTTTTAACAGAATGGCCTAATTTAGCAATTTTAATTAATTCAGTGAGTTAATTTAAAAAATTGAAAGTTAAATCAGGTATTCAATAAAATGTGCTAACTTCGATGGCCAAATCATTAGTTTTGCCCATATTCTATAAACTAATGTGGAATATATAAACATATATTGTTTATTTCACAAGATTCTATAACGTATCCCAAGGTCTATTAAGCTTAACTGAATACATACCTTAAGTAATTAAAAATGTTTACAACATTACTTATATATGATAACTAAATAGTTATGAATGAGTAATAATCTACACTTGGAGTTTGCCTTTGCCACTGTCTTTCTTTGAGCCTTCGTCTTAATCTGAAATTTGTTATCATGATATAGCAAGGGTGAGCAACTAATTTGCCCAGCAAGTTTAAATATAATGAAGATATATCATGATTGAAAGAAAGAATAAGCTTTCGAATTTTTAACAATATAATAATTGTAAAAGAGCATAAATCAGAGTTTTAATAAATGAATGACTGAACCAATAATGTTTAATGTCAACAAGGACCATGAACAACTTTAGCTGAACCTTAGGGTAATGAAGGTGATCAACCTTTCATACCTGATGAACATATGCAACGTGCACTAAGTGTGAATCAATAATCAGTATAGATGTGAATAATAAACAATAATTATTCACTACTATGCTTTGAAAATATAACTCAAGTTTGAGTTAGAGAAAACTTGCCTGAATCGTCGATTACTGCTACGCAATCTAATTTAATCTCTTTATTGAAAAGACCTATCAGTTATAATATTGATCCTTAAATTAGTATAACATACCTTATCTCACAATACTATTACTATATAAGTAAACTATCTAACACTTAACCACATAGTCAAATATTAGATAACCTTAACACCATACTTGTTTACAAGTCTAAACCTAGCACACATCGATTCTTTAATAGTATTCAATATAGTATACTGAGTGGTTTCCCATGAACAACCAACAAATTAGTTTTCGTCTCGTCTACACTATTTTCGCAGTGAGTTAGATCAGTTACTAATTCATATATACCTCCGCTCCCTGAAGAAATCGTTTAGCCCAGCTACTATACATTAACCATTAAAAAGTACGACTGCACTACCTTAGACTTAACACTTACTCGATCATTTATAAGTTTTTATTATAACTCGATAAACTATTTCTGATTTCAGGAGACTTAATATATCATTTTAGCAAACTAAAACCAAATTGTCTTCCCTTCCTAACCTATTCAGTTTCCATTTCAGCAAGCTGAAACAAAACTGACTTCTCTTCCTAACATTTCAGTTTCCATTTCAGCACCCTGAATTGTTCATTTCAGGAAGCTGAAATACCCTTTTCATAAAAATACCAAATCAGTTTATTATTTTTCTATCCTTTGGTCACACATATACACATATATTCCATACATAAAAATAATTTTTCTAGAATTTTTCAACTCCCTTAAGTATTTTTCAAAAATTCATTTCTAGTTCAAACCTTAAGAAATTTGCTACATCATGCTTAACTCCAGAAATTCCCAACTCTTGGTAGGATCTTACACGTATTAACATGAGCTTTTAGCTTAAATTTTGTGGCCATCGGAGTTATAAAACTCCGGTTATAGCAATTTTTGTCAGAAAAACGCAAATATTGAAATGGTCATAACTTGGTCAATTTAAGTCGGAATGAGTTCATTTTTGGACACAAGCTAATTTATCTCATATATTTTCATGTCCCATAAGATTGGAATTTATTTTATAATTTAAGTTACCAAAAATGCCCCTGACTGTTTTGGACAACAAGCTTTTTGTCATTTTTCACTTTTGGCGTCCTTTGCTAAAAAAGTCCACACAGAAATCTATAAGGAATGTTTCAGTGATTCCACTTGAAAAGGTTAGAAGACTTGTATATCTAACTCCAACAATTGACCACACTCAAAAATTGAAAATAGAATGAGAGATATGGTCGTTTCCATTTCATACTTTATTTTTACAAAAATTTGATTTTCAATCTTTTGTGATTTCTAATAAATCTTCCATATTCTCACATAATAACCAACATAACCTATTATCAATCACCATAATACATACCAATACATCATATATTCATGGATATATTATGATCCATGATCTATTTCACCAAAAATCACCAATCATAAGATTAAACACAACCAAGGCTATGAAAAATTAGGCTTTCTAACTTTTGAAAAACTTAGTTCCTATTTCATGCTTTAGATCTAACTTTTGATCATCAAAAGGTTTAGATCTAAACATGAAACACTATTAAACACATAAATCCAAGGTTTTTGAGCCTCAAAATCAAAACTTTATAGAAACTTAAACTCAAATCAAATCAATAAGAAAAGACTACATAAGTAGAAATCTTTGTTATACCTTAGCTTCTCCTTCATCTTCTTCTTATTAAGATTGATTAGGAAGCTTATGAACACCAAAACCCTCCTTCTCTTCTCTCTCTTTCCCCACTGAACTCTCTTCTTTCTCTCTCTTGGTTACTTTCTTTTGTTCTTTCTATTTCTCTTTCCTTAGCTTGGTAAATGAGATAAGAATGAAATGATATATTTGTTTTACTAAAAATAAAAAGTATAGGATATATGATATATATCTATACATTATCCCACATGCTAGCCTTTTCTCTCTCTCTCTCTCTCTCTCTCATAATGAAATTTGTTTCTTGCAAGCAAGAGTAAAAGTATTGGCTCCCTAAATTAAGTGACACCTAGCAAAGCAAATTACTAACTAAAGTGACCTTAATCATTACATACTCCTCCCCTTCCCATCTCTCCTCCAAATTTTTGGCCCTAAGGCCTTCTTGGGCTCAAGTTTGTTTTTTTAAGGACCAAATAGCTCACTTAATGTCTAATAGGTCCCTTCCCGCATTGGGCTAAGTTTGGACTACTCTTTTAATATTTTGGGTTAGCAATTTTAGTTCTTTGGGCCATGTAATCCACATGTTTCCATACTTTTAATTTTATACTTATTCAATGACTTAAATACTCTTCCTCAAGTGGGCTATGCTTCGGCCAAGCTTGGGCACACACTTAATTTCTTTTGGGCTTGCATTTTCTTAGTTTACTTACTAATTAAAAGAAACTTGGGCTTCCTCTATTAATTTAATTGGACCATTATTATAATTTCCCTATACATGATATATTGGGCTAATTTAATAATTTAATTGCTATTAAATCAAATTAGCTACAAGTCCAATGCTTAAATAAAGAATTGGGCTATAAATTGGGCTTTTTCAAATACTTACCCTCATTAGTCCATTAAATCTATTATCAATAGAACTAATGTTCAATATTTTTGATATTTATATATTCTTAATTATCTTTATATACAAAATAAATATATACACATTATATAATGTATATTTATTTAATCATACACATAATTCTCACAAGTCATAACATACTCCACTAAGTGTATTAACTTATTAGCGCTAATTGACTTAATAAATTATAAACACTCACATAATCATACAAGATAATCTAATAGTTTGATACATATTTCATAAATCTATTAGATTAGGTCACTAGTATATAGTTAATATACTAGGACAATTAAATAAAGATAACACTTGAGGTTATTTAATTCAAATACTTATTTTATATAGTAGGTCACCAAACTTTAGAGGTATCGTAGTACCTTATCCTTAATATTCATTCAAGTACATATAGATTCATTTCTAGGGTTTAGAAATTTTGTAACTCATATATTCTCTATTCTCATTCGAATAGTAAACCATATAGGTTCTTCTTTAAAAATTTAAAATTATTCCTAAAATTCTCATCTAGGTTTTATCCTTTAACCTTTATTTTAATCATTCAAGATCTTATAAATTTTCAGGTTGTCACATTCACCCCTTCTTCTTTCATCCTCGAAATTACCGCATACTAATCCCTACTCCTTTTATTTATCAAAACTAGGTTTTCAACTTAACCTTTATCTGATTTCACTCTCATTTAATGAGTACATACGGCTTTCTTCTATGAGAAACTATTCTATCATCACATTCTACCCATACTTCTCTCTAAGGAGTTAAAAACTTTTCAAATCATGCTGAGGGGTCATATAGACCGTGAACTCTCAGGTTTAACGATATTCACCGTAACTAAATTTAAAATATGATGTAGTAGGCATGTTTACAATCACGAAAAAGGTAAACTACCGATGTTGGTACCTTAGTTATTAGAACGACTATATGCGTTCAAAGATTGGAATATATTAGTTTCGGGGTTGTTCACCTCAGACTTAACATCAGAGTCCGTACCAAAACAATTTGGTTCGGGATAAATTCTCAAAGAGATACTTGAATTTTCATTAATATTTGTCTAGCTGAATCAAATAGCTTAGACGTAAACCTATAATTCGAACATCAATCAAAACATGGGTCTTGCCAAATTTAATTGGCACTTGACTTTTCTTTAAAATTCTGAAAATTATTTTATAACGTCATGATACCGCACTGTATTTATAGTCCATTTGAGGATTCCGTCATTTTTGTGACTTTGTCATAATACAATATACCATAGTGGGCTGACGATCCTTAGATTACATCCGACACTAGGCAATAATGCATTAATGACTCCATCATTTTTATCATCTTTGCACCAGGTTCCATGATGCATTGATGATATAAAAAATACATTTTGATATTTCAAATAATTTTGGTCTAGCCGAAACAATTAGCGTAGACTCTTCTTTAAAAATGTCAAAACCATTAAAAAATCATTTTTTTATGTTATCATGCCACAACAGGTAACGATATGTTAGTGGTTCGAAGTCCACTTCTACACAATTGTAACCATGTGTTGCTGATAACAAAAATTTGTTTATATTTTTAAAGGCACATCAGTGCGAATTTAGCTTGATGTCAAAAATTTCGAAGTCTAGCACATCTAGAAGATTTGGAATACCTATGTTTTCACCAACAATTTCAATTCCTCTAATGATTAATTGCTTAATAATTCTCTCTATTCCTATCATACTTAAAACTTACTACACTTAAAATCCTCAATTCTTCATCCACAACTTTTCTATACCCAATATAGTTCATCAAACATACAACACGTTATGAGTTCAGAAACTTTCCATAATAATATGAGTTTAGGAACTTATCCTAGCAATACGTAGTTCAAGAACCAGTCAAAAACTGTTCATACGCTTAGGGGTTCAAAAACATACTATACGATTATGAGTCATAAACTTATCATAAGTATGAGTTTTAAGAACTCGCACCTAATCTTATATTCTCTACCTAGTCGTTATACACATGAGAAAAGAATCACATTCTCAACATACATATAGCGAATAGCGCGACACCAACATTTCAATGATTATCATCTAGGTTCTTCTTTAAAAATTTAAAATTATTCCTCAAATTCTCATCTAGGTTTTATCTTTTAACCTTTATTTTAATCATTCAAGATCTTATAAATTTTTGGGTTGTCACATTCAATCTTCGCTGCTGTTCCACAACTGATCTCACATCTTCTTCTAACAAAATTTTATGCATACAGAATGAGGGACTAATTCTCTTAATGTCGGCTATCTTCCATCCAATTACTGTTTTAAACTCTCGAAGTACTCTCAGTAACTTCGCGTCTTGTGATTCTGTGAGAGAAGCTAAGATGATAACTGGTAGTGTAGAAGAGTCTCTTAAGTAGGCATATCTAAGGTGGCTCGGTGGTGGCTTCAATTCTAGGACTGGAGGTTCCTCAATTGAAGTCTTTGGTTGTGCCTTCGATTTCTCAGACCGATCTAATTCTTCAAATCTCTTTCCATATGGCCTGAATGAAGGAGATGTGTTCAATAGGTGTAAATATTCCAAAGAATCAGAAAAGTCTGCTGCATCTGAATTTCCCAATGTTGTATCGAGTGGATCCCCAAATACAATACTTGACACGAACTCTTGTGCCACGATCTCAACTAGGTCAATCCCAAAACAATCCTCGTTCTCTTTTGGAAACTGCATTGCCTTGAACACATTGAATGTCACCTCTTGATCATGTATCCTCATCAGGAGTTCACCTTTCTGGACATCAATCAGTGTTCTCCCTGTGGCTAGGAATGGACGCCCAAGTATGAGTGGAATCTCTTTATCTTCCTTAAAGTCGAGCACAATAAAATTCGCTGGGAAGAAAAATTTGTATACCTTCACCAGTATGTCTTCTACAATTCCCCACGGATACGTCAGAGACCTGTCTACTAGCTGGAGGGTCACGTTGGTGGGCTTTACTTTCGGTAAACCCAACTGTGTGTAAATGGATAGCGGCATCAAATTGATAATAGCCCAAGTCAGTATAGTGCTTTTTCAAAGAATTTTTCCCCAATAGTACACGGTATCTTGACACTACCTTGGGTCCTTGAGCTTTGGTGGTAATTTGTTCTGCAGAATTGCACTACACTCCTCTATAAGTGCAACAGTCTCAAAATCTTCTAACCTTCTTTTTCTCGACAGGATTTGCTTCATGAATTTTGCGTAACTCGGCATTTGTTTTATGGCTTCTGCGAACGGGATATTAATATACAATTTCTTGAATACCTCCACAAACTTTGAAAATTGTTCTTCTTCTTTAGCTTTCTGGAGTCTCCCTTGATATGGAACTGATGGCACATATGCTTTGGGTATGTTCATCATTGCCTCCTCTCCTGTGTCATCTGCTGTTCCTGCCTCTTTCGTTGACTACTCCTCATTACTCTCATTAGTAGATACCTGCTTAGTGGGCCCTTCTATAGCTGCATCCTCTAAATTTTTCCCATTTCTCAAGGTGATTGCCTTACAGTGCTCTTTTCCATTCCTTGGGTTCGTTTCTGTGTCAATGGGCAATGCTCCTTCAGGGTGAGAATTCATAGCTGTAGCCAAATGTCAGATTTGATTTTCAATATTCCGCAGAGTTATCTCATGAGTATTCTTTCACATGTCGCTATCCTTGATGTATTTTACTAACAACTCCTCAAGCTCTGGTTTTCTTTCTTGTTGTGCTTACTGTTGTTGTCTTGCCTGAAGTCTTAGGGGTGCAGCTTGTCGTGGAGCTTGCGGTTGAGCTTGTTGCTGATTTTGATTATTACTCCATGAGAAGTTTGGGTGATTTCTCCAACCTGGGTTATAACTGTTCGAATTTACCCCATACTGCTACTGCTTACTATAATTTCCCATAAACTGAATTGACTCAGTGTTGATAGCACACTGATCTACTGGATGGCCCCTTGCACATAACTCGCATACCACTTCTACATTCTGAACATTCTGTACCCCCAGAGCGACTATCTTCTTTGTCAAAACGGAAACATGTGCTGATAGTGCTGTTACAGCATCCAACTCCAATACCCCTGCTACCTTCGGTTGAGAAGTTCTGCTCGTCGTCCATTGGTAATTGTTGGCCGCCATGGTTTCTAACAAGTCATATCCATCCTCACAACTTTTCGCATTCAAAGCCCCACCTACAGTGGCATCTATACTAGTTCTCAAATGCTCGTCAAGACTATTATAGAAGGTGTGAACCTGTAGCCATAACGGTACCCCATGGTGTGGACATTTTCGAAGCATCTCATTGTACCTTTCCCAAGCTTTGTATAATGACTCTGAATCAAACTGTTTGAAGGAAAGGATAGCATCCCGCATTTTTGTCGTCTTTGCTGGAGGAAAGAATTTGGAAAGAAACTTTTGTGCCAAATCATCCCACGTTGTGATGGATCCTGATGGCAATGAATGTAGCCAACTCTTCGCTTTGTCTCTCAAGGTAAATAGAAATAACCTCAGCTTCACTGCATGTTCTGACATCTGATTAAATCGGAACATATCATAAATTTCCAGAAAACTGATCAGGTGGTTATTGGGATCATCCGTTGGTGCTCCCCCGAACTGGCATGAGTTTTGGATCATATGAATTGTGCCTGATTTGATCTCAAAACTATGTGCTGTAATGGTAGGTCGTGCAATACTAGACTGAATGTCTTTAACCTTCGGTATTCCATAATCCCTCAGTGGCTTGTACTCTTCATTATCCTAATTTGCCATTTTCCCCTGATCAGTTCTTTGTCCTTGTCTGAAAGTTCTTTCAATTTCACTGTCATAAGGAACTAGCTCGGATCCCTTAGATCGTGTTTGCATAAACAACTGAAAATACCCTGTGCACACACAATTCCTGGATCACAGCTTGAACAGACTTGAACAAAATTTAAGCTTGTAAAAGAAAACAACTAAAATAAAAATCTGTTTGAATAATCTACATTGATAAAAACTAATAGTAAAATAATTATTAAAACCATGCCCCGGCAACGGCGCCAAAAACTTGTTGTCCGATTTATACAATAACAATTACGCGCAAGTGCATACGGTCAATCAAGTAATATAATAGTAAGAAGAGTGTCGAACCCACAGGGAACAACTATCAAACAACTATCTTAATTATCCAATTTCTACTAATTTATTCTATTTAAATAACCACTCCAATTAATTTGTGAGAATTAATTAAATTAAAGTGATTAAGAATCAATTAACTGACAATTAATGGATACCAGATGATTAAATCATAGGAATACAATTTCCCTAATTATTCCACAATAATTCTCTTACCTTATTTCCACTTAATTTATTTCACCAAATTAACAACTAGGTTTACTTCATAATTCACTAACACCTGTCGATGATTAGCAAAAATATCTATTCTAACTATTTTACTACATTCGTGGAAAATACATACAATAGATTCATTAAGTTCATACTCGTATCACAGTTGCACATGGCATATAAATACTTTCATCTTCTACACTGCTATGTTATTCTAATTAAGAATCAACAAATTCATGTGTTGCTATATTCAGTTCTAATCTAAGATATCCTTTTTCAATTCAATCAAAGATCTAATATTTAATTGTTGGCCAAACAATCATTAAATTACTCACATAATAATAACAATCAATTCAGAAAGATTATCAAGTGAAAATAATAGTAATTGAATTAAAGCTTCATAAAAGATTCCATTGTACTCCTAATAGAGATTTAATTCATCATCAACTTAGGAACACATAGGTAATAATTAATAGAAATCATGATACAGAAATTAGTTTAAGAGGAAGAAGGAAAAACTCTATCGATGATCTTCAGTCTTCTAATCTAAAATCTGTCTCAAGAGAGCTCCAATGTAATATCAATCTGCTCCAAAAGAATAGCCTCCAATGATTCTTAGTCGAAAGATGATTAAAACTAAGAGAATAACTAGTATTTATAGACCTAATCAAAACAATATTACAATGGGTAAGTCAAAATCCTTTTCTAACTCAACTTATCAATTAAGGAATAAAATCTGATCTTTCCCGTCCTACCAGCGCGCCCCACGCCTGGTCCATTTACAACATGGCGAGGCTCGCGGTGCTATGTCAGGGGACAATTCTCGAACTGGCGCTCCTCACGCTACCTTTGGTATGTTAATGGCGCGGCCCGCGCTTGGTATGCCGCATTTGGTCCTCATCCGGCCCGCCCCGCGCCTGTTTCCAAGGCGCGCCCCGCGCCTGGCTGCTTGATTTCCCAACTTTTCAACTTTTCTACCAAGTCAATTCGCTATCCCGCTCCAATCCTTTTACCTGCAAAATAACATAAAACAAACACGAGTAACATGTACAATACCCAAAAACTCACAATATATCAAGCTAAATGAGATTAAATCATAGGTTTTCAACCTACTCATCACCTACTTGAACGGTAGTTTACAAGGTTGACCATCACAAAACCTCCTTGATGCCTACTTGAACGGTAGTTTACAGCGGTCGATCTGAACTGATTTAATGCCTACTCAAACGGTAGTTTACAACGGTCTATCTAAAATAATTTAATGCCTACTTGAATGGTAGTTTGCAATGTTGACCATCACCAAACCTCCTCGATGCCTACTCAAACGGTAGTTTACAACGGTCGGCTGAACTGATTTGATGCCTACTCGAACAATAGTTTACAAGGTTAACAATCACCGAATCTCCTCATGCCTACTCGAATAGTAGTTTACAATGGTCTACTGAACTAATTTGATGCCTGCTCGAACGGTAGTTTGCAGGGTTGACCATTACCGAACCTCCTAGATGCTTACTCGAACGGTAGTTTACAACGGTCTATCATCACCAAAACTTCTGCTTTGATGTCTCAGCCAGAGATTTCTTGTATAATAGATTCCATCATCGGTCCTTCTCGATGAAGATAGTTTTACATAGTCGTTCTTTCCAGGTTTTTCAGATGTCATGCTGGGTTGATGCTAGTGGCATGTAACGTCAAATTCGCTGATCTTGGCCAAAATAGCTTTTCAACAGTTTACACCATAGGCCCTTTCCCGATGCTACACCGGGGTTGTCTCCAACAGTTTGCAATATCAAGTACTCTGATATTCACTGAAGTAATTTTCAACAACTTACACCACCGGACCCTTCTCGATGCTACGCTGGAGTTGTTGCCAATGGTTCACATTGTCAGGTACTCAGATCTTCGTCTAAGTAGTTTTTAACGATTTTCATCATCGGACCCTTCCCCGATGCTACGCTTTAGTTGTTGTCAACAATTTGAATTACCAGATCATTCCCCAATGATATGCTGGAGTTATTACCAACGGTTTATAGAAAATTTTAGACTTCGAAGTTTGACTCCCTGTTTCAGGGTTTCAGGCCCTTTTTGCTCAATCGCGTAGAACCTTTTTTGCATATTTGACTTTTTAGCCTTAGGGGACTTCTTTGTGACTCAAATTTGACCGAGACGGAGGGGGTGGGACAACCTAAGTTACCGCAGGTCTACCTGCGGCTGTCTCAGGTAGAGTTATGGCAGACCGCGGGTGGATTTATACCCCCTAACCTTTTAAAATTTAGTTTTAACTTGAAAGCCTCTAAAAAATCCAAAATTTCTAACATAGATCTACTCATTTTGGGTTGCTTTTCAGGAAATCCGTCATCGTACAAATGTTCTGCATAACTCTGGTAACGTTTACATCCTTTCTTTTCAAGTTTTGACCGTTAAAACGTTAGTTTTCATGCAGTATGAGTTTAAACGTAATGTATCAAATATATATATGCATAGATGACTTAATAAAAATGAGCAGACCTAGTAAAAACGTGTATTTTACTATGCTGAACATTCTAGTATAAAAAATTTTCATTTTTGGGATAGTCAATTTGCCCTCTTTTTGGCTGGTTTATTCATCCTATTTGAGGACATATGAGCCTGGATTTTCAAATAAAAATGCACATGTAATTTAGCTACCATGGTGAGTTTCATTTTGATGTTTTTCATATATATAAAATGCTCTTGATTTTGGGTTGGTGTGCTACTGAATGGCCACGTAGTCATGCTTATATGAATGCGGATAGTCCGTTTTACAAAGGAGACTCTGGCAAAAAAAATTCACGAGTCTGGGCATTTAATAGGCATGCAATTTTAACTCTACTGGGGAAGTATGTTAAACTAATGCATGTTTTCGCATAGGCTATGCATAATGCAATGATTTGAATTTAATGGCTTTAATTTTGAAGTGTACCTTACCCTTTCTGAGGTGATTTGGAGCTTTTGTTCAGGTTATTGACCTAGATAGACCGAGTAGTTCTCGCCGAGTTTCTTCAAGTGTTAGGAGGAGGGCTTTTGACGTCCCTTTGCCTCGTCCGGCCCGACAGTCTTGCTGGTTAACAGAGTCAGTGATTCGTCCCATTCAGGTGGATAGGACGGAGGCTATTGACGAGGAGGATGATGTTCCTATTAAGGATCCTACTCCTTCTTCTTCTACTCCCCGCCGGGAACTTCTAGCTATTAGCTTGATGATTCCAGATTTGCTATTAGCGTGATGATTCCAGATTTACTGGATGATTTGGCATGACATCCGTCTACTTATCTTCACGCATACCAGGTAATAGCAGCTTTAATTTTTTTCCTTTCCTCTTTTTCCACTTTTGGGGCAATGGTTTGATCTTGATTCTAAACTTAATGCAGGTTCCCGGCTTTACTCAGCCCAGGGGGAACTGGTTCAACATTTATCTTTGTACCAGACCCTTCATCTGGAGTACCTGGCCATTGTCCACTCTTGGGGCTTTGAGGCCTTCTTTTCCATTCCACCTCGTCGCTGTCCATGGGGTTATCTGAGGACTTTGTCTGAGCGCTGGTTTAACTATACTTATTCACTCCATCTACTGGACTGTTAGGTGATGATGACACTGGTGGATTGGCGGTTCACCACTGGGATGGATTTTATAGGGGAGCCAGTGCCTTTGGTGGTGAATATTTCTCCTGCTACAGTTCGATCCCTCTTGGGAGTTCATGTTTCGGCCCTCAAGGGTCAGGCTTTCCGTTCTGGCCCTTTGAGCATTGATTCTATAAATGGAGTTCTGTCCGTACCTCTGCGTGACGATCAAAGGGATATAGATCGCATCCTTCGACGATTATTCTTGGTCATCATTAGGGATTATTTCTTAGCGGACAACTCCTCGATGGGTTCTTTCGCTTTAGTTAGCACCACTTGGGATGTGGGCCGTATTAGAGAGTTTGATTGGGTCTCATTCACCTTTGCCTACTTCTTTAGAGGGATGGGCCTACGCTCAGAGGGCGTGACCGATTCTTGGCTAGGATTTTACCCATTTTTACTGGTGAGTAATTTCTCATTTATCTTTTAATTTTTCTCGTTCGGGTTGTCGATCTTTCTTATTGAGGACATTTGATCTTTGCATTTTTGGTTTTGGGCATATGAGAGGCTCCCTTGCCTGCGCCCAGTTACTACTTTAGGTCTGGAGACCTATTTGCGGGGACGATGATGGCATTATTCCACCTTTATAGAGGTTTTTGTAACAGAGGGGTTTACTTATTCACGCTTAAAGTTGGAGTTATTGACCGCCGATTTTGTCACTTAGGTTCCTTACACCCCTGATCATCTGATAGTCAATTTTGAGATCGGTTTTTCTACCAGGATGGAGTATATATTATCAACTCGTCAGATCCCTTTCTTGACAGAAGGAGGTTCAGAGTTCTACTTGGGAGAACGTGCCATCATGAGTACTATAGGGGAGATTTGTATTCCATATCTTCCTCCCGCTATACATCACTGGTCTTTATCTCAACCGATCACAAGCATTCCCCTGGTGGGTTTGGACGTCTTTACATTATCGGAGGGCCCTTATACTCAGGAGGCATTTTATTGTTAGTGGACTCCTTGCACCATTGGGGCTCAAACCCGTGTTACTCAGTTCTTGGCAGACATGGTTCCTGGATCTGTGATGATGATAGACTGGATTGCCTGTGTTAGAGAGCCCACTCATTTGGAGCAGATTTCCAGCTTGACCCAACGATTGAACCGGGTATAATTTTTTATCAGGTATTTGGGCAGAGATCCCTCAGAGGAATATTCTTTTGATCCGTCTAGCTCTGGCGCTGGCCCCTCATGTGGCCCATATTCTAACAGTTTTACTGGATCAGATCCCCCGCTATACCGACCCGATATCCCGTCTGCCAGAGATACGATGACTCAAGTGGAGTAGCAGCAGGTTGATCGGCTAGATGCAAATATCATAAATTTCTTTTGATAGGCTCGTTATCTCTTTTGATAGGCATCTATTAGATATTGGGCGGATGTGCACCATTTCCCTGTACTTTTTATTTCTTTAGCTTTTAGACAGAGATGATGTATTAGATGATGATGTATTTAGGAATGTATGTATAATGCTTTCTATTTATTGCATCATATTATCATTTATGATTTTCATCTATTATGATGCATGCATTATATGTCATGGATATGCATGTATAATGTTAAGTTTAGCATTGACCCCAGGATGGTCTAATAATACAGTTCTACAGATGTCTTCATCCACCGTGAGTAGGATCGAGCACCATCCTCTTACTTTGATAGCCTCGTCTTTGAGGTTGGGGTATAATAGTCTGCCCCATCTGGACTAAGTGGCAGTTGATCGTATGCTAAGACATTCCATGGCCCTCATGGAATTCCAGGTTCTAGTGGGCTTTGTAGAGGGCATGCTATTATGCTGGATTCTTGAGAGATAGGTCTTCAGGTTTAGGACTTACAAGTTGACTCCTATACTGGAGGAGCATGAGCGGATTACAGAACTTTCGCTGGACTGGTCTTGTGCTAGGGTAGCTGTTGGAGAGTTGAGGTGGCAGTTTATGACATTGACTGGTTTGCGGCGCACAGTCGTCTTAGACGAGATTACCTCAGGGCATGTAATATCCCTAGATTTCTTGATTGACCATTTTGGATCGCTAAATAGCTATCTACTAACCTCAAGAGATTTTCCATTGCTGAGGATGGGTGGCGGGCTGCCCGAGTAGATGCTTTATTGATGTGCATCGTGGCTTATCTATACATGCCACTATATATGGACCATTCGAAATTGGCCTGATCACAGTAGTTAGTGCTCTCAGAGAGGGTCACACCATCTTGCATATGGTATTAGTAGAGATCTTGATATCAGCCTCATTCTGTCGTACCCATACTATTGAGTTCTTTAGAGATAGTGCAGTGTTGTTATACATATGGTTTATGATGTATTTGAGACCGATCGGTATTTTTCAGACCCCATGGATATTGCTTGACACATGAGATATCTGCATCTTATTCTTTTCGATCGGCTGCTTGTGTAGATACATCCTTTTTGTTTATCTTCTTGGCCGCGATTGAGGATCCTTTCTCCATTTTGCATTGCTTAGGATTTGGCTCCCCGTACAGCTTTGTCACCCATACAGTGGGTATGGACTTTTTTCCATTGGCTGGTCTACGAGGAGTGACTACATATCATCCTTTGGCTGTCATGGGATAGTTCAACCAGTACAGAAAGTTCATTCTTTTGATGGATCTTTCGATCAACGGTCACCAGCCTCATCTTTGTCAGAGGATGATTTATCTAGAGTTTATAATTATTGGCTCCATCGAGAGAGGGCTAATTTTTCCTTGAGTCATTCGGGTCGTTCCTCGGAGTATTCTGCATGGCTAGAGGTAGATATTGCGTCATCTATGGTTGCTTATTCAGAGCGTAGCACTGATTTTGATGAGGAGGAGATTACGGAGGATCATGTTTCTCCCACCGAGGATGAGTTATTTGCTGGTTTGACAGTAGCCCTGATTAGTGACACCTCTAGTTCTTCAGCTACTGCTTCCCCACTTTATATAGAGTCTTCAGAGCAGGTGATACAACTTTTGACCTTTGAGCGAGATAAAGCTAGAGCTTTAGTATTGATGACCTTTTCTGGCCGGGATGCTGCTTTTGCTGAGAGAGATAAGGCTCGAGCTTCCAGGGATGCTTCTGTTGTTGAGAGAGATGAGGCTTAAGCTACCAGGGATGCTTCTGTTGTTAAGAGAGATGAGGCTCGAGCTACCAGGGATGCTTCTGTTGCTGATAGTACGACTCTAAAATCATACACATAGGGCATTATTGCAGATATGAGTGCCTTTATGGATGACCATGGTAGCACCTTACAGATGGAGGTAGATCTTTTAGCTCGTATTGAGGTTACAGGACCAGGAGCTCAGAGATGCGCCTCCATCTCTAGAGAGGGACGCTATATTGGATTTATTGTCCCGTTTGACTGCAAGCTTATAGACTAGCTTTTATTTTCCTGCATAGACTAGATTAGCCATTTTTGTCATGTATAGGAGACATTATATATATTAAACAGTATTATATGGCCTATTTTAATTCACTTCTCTTTTGCATATGTCTTGATCTTTGCTTGATGATTGCCATTTTCTTTGTGACTTGCTGTCTTGATATATCACGAGCTCTTTCTTGATGGACTGACATTGAGATATCGAAGGGTCTTTCAGAAAGGTTCGTTGATCATGGAGGCTTTATGAGATTTGGGTTTTATATAAGGTTTGGTGTCTTAAGACTGGTATTTAATGGGATATTTGAGTGTATAGGTAAAGTATTTGGCTTTGTTTTAAAGGTTAGATAGCAACATAGATGGCTACCTACGTACTCCCGAGGTTGAGGGAGATCAGATCTTTCGTAGTTCAGGTCTTGTAGTAAAGACCTGAATTGATTTTTTTTCTTTTTTTCTTTCTTTCAGTACCAGAATGGTAGCTTATAGGTAATTCAGACACAGTACCTTTTCACGGTGTCTGAATTGATTAGTTGGGGAAATTCCTCCCCATCCATTTCTTACAATCTGAGGGTTCCTCCTGTCAACACTTCCTTGACGATGAAAGGGCATTTCCAGTTTGGGGTGAATTTTCCTCTGGCTTCATCTTGATTGGAGAGGATCTTCTTTAGTACCAAGTCATTTTCCTTGAATTTCCTAGACCGGACCTTCTTGTTGTAGGACCAAGCGATCCTCTGTTGATACAACTTTTTCCCTTGGCGGTACTAAAATAAGAGCTTCCACCAGTTGCTTCTTGATTGCAAGGAAGGCTTTTTGACAGTCTTCATTTCATTTTTGGAGGAATTTTTCCTTAACAGCTTGAATATGGGCTCAGAAGTTTCTTTGAGTTGGGAGATGAATCTGCTTATGAAATTGATTCTCCCAAGAAATCCCGTATCTCCTTTTCTATTTGGGGTACAGGCATCTCATAAATGGCTTTAATCTTGGTGGGATCCATCTCAATGCCTTTGTTGCATACTAGAAATCCCAATAATTTATCGAATTTGACACCGAAGGCACACTTGGCTGGATTCAGCTTCAAGTTGTATTTATATAGCCTGTTGACTAGCTTTCTGAGATGGTCGATGTGGTCATCTTCCCTTCAGGATTTGATGATGATGTCATCCATATACACCTCTATCTCCTTGTACATCATGTCATGAAAAAGGGCCATCATGGCTCATTGATATGTAGCACCAGCATTAATAAGGCCGAAAGACAATCGCCTATAGCTGAAGGTTTCCCAAGGGGTGATAAAGGCTATTTTTTCCCTATCTTCTTCAGCAACCATGATTTGGTTATATCTAGCGAAGTAGTCCACAAAGGAGTACATGTTATACTGTGTTGTGTTGTCTATTAGTATGTGGATGAAAGGTACTGGAAAGTCGTCTTTGAGATAAGCTTTGTTCAAATCTCGGTAATCCACGCATACTAGTACCTTCCTTCCGGGCTTAGGTACATGAACTATATTATATAGCCATTCAGGGTAGGTTGAGACCATGATAATGCCTACTTTGAATTGCTTGACAACTTCTTCTTTGACCTTCAGACTCCACTCGGGCATTAGTCTCCTTAGTTTCTATTTGACAGGCTTGAATCCCTCTTTAATGGGTAGTCAGTGAATGACAATGTCAGTAGACAAGCCAACCATGTCTTCATGTGACCATGGAAACATATCTTGGAACTGAGTTAGGAGTTCAATCAGGTCTGTCATTTGGTTTGGGGTAAGGTCATTGCCTATTTAGATTTCTTTAGGATTTTTTGAGGTTCCGATATTGACTATAGTGGTTTAATTGAGGTTTGGTTTGGGTTTGCCTTCGACCCGTTCTTTGATCTTTTTAGGCACCTCATAGTCATCTGTCTCTTCTTGATCAATCTCCATCAAGTCAAAGTCCAGATCTACATCAAAGTTGTAGTCACCGCTGAGACTTGGCAATTCATAAGCAAGGTTAGACAAATCCAAATTTGGAGTCTTGAAAACAAAATGCTTTCACTTAATATATGACATTGTTTAACCATACAAAGCATCAATGAAAACATGACAAAAGTAACTGTTAGTACTATGCAACAAAAGTAAGCAGTAAATAATATCTACACTTTAGGGCAGATGGACTCTCTGCCCTTTTACCCTTTATGACTGATGCACGGAGTGCTGATCCAGTTGTCTAGGGTCAGGTCTTTGTTGATTGAGATGATGAAGGGGTTGTTGTTATCCTCCTCCTCTTTGATGATGACCATGACTGAATTCGTATCAGGGTCAGTGCTTTTCTTTGAACTGTTCTCCTTATCCCTGTTGATGCGAGGGATTAAGATTTAATCTTCTTAATAGTCATCATCTGGGATATTTTCGTTCATATCCTCAGTATGTGCTAGAAAATAAATTTTTGCAAATCGATCTTGGACTTCTTGTAGGAACCTCTCATTCCTTTCCTTGTTTTCCTTAATAGGGATCTGGATTTCTTTTTCATCGGCCAGTTTGACCTGAGGAATTAGCATACCTGACACAAAAATAGGAACTTTCCTTATTGGTTTCACGAATCTGACATCCGTGCAATTTAGTAGTAGAATGGTGGATGAATGAATTGGTTGATGTTTGTGCGGGTTCTTGTGATTTGATCCACAGGAATAGCCTAATCCAGCCTTCCCTTCTTGGGTAGGTATCTGAATAGGATGTTTGATCCCTTGTTGATTTTTCCCTAATCCTTTGCCGGGACAAAAATCTAAAGATATCATTTCTTTACCGACGGACATCACTTCGAAAGAAATTCTTAGCTTCAAGGCTAGAGCCCCAATAGGTCTATAGTGAGTGTTGCTCACTTCGAAGACTTGAAAACTGGCTGGCTCAACTCCTTCGTTGAGACTGATCATAGGCATATCGCCTTGTACATAGACATGATATTTTGGTTCGGTATTAACAGTGAGCAGATTGCCATTGATGATGTATTTTACTCGTTGATGAAGGGTGGATGGGACTGCTTCTGCCATATGGATCCACGGTCTTCCCAACAGTAAATTATATCCCGTGGTGATGTTCAGCACTTGGAAGGATACATAGAAAGTGTGTGGACCAATCTCCACGGGTAGTTTGATTTCTCCTATAGCATTTCATCGAGACCCATCGAAGGCTCTTATGACTATATAGCTTCTCCAGACTTGATTTGGACGAATCTTTATTCTTTCCAAAGTGTCATAAGGACAAATGTTCAGGGAAGATCCTCCATCAATTAACATGCCCCCTATCATATATCTAGAGGATATCACTGCTATATGTAATAACTTGCAATGACCAGTCCCTTCAACTGGTATGTCATCATCAGTGAAAGATATCACAATGTTGTTGAAAATTTGCTCTATCAAGTGATGGAACGTTTCTGTATCTAAAGCCTTTGGCAAATGCGTTTCTTCCAGCACTTGTATTAAGATTTTGCAATGGCCTTCTGAAGACAAGACCAAATCCAGAATGGGTATCTGTCGAGGTGCCTCTTTTAATCTTTGCACCACATTGGCTTAATTATGCCCTATTTTGCTGAGGAATTCTTCAATATTTTCCTTGAGCACTCTACCCTTGGTTTTGATGACTTGCTTTATCACTCGCTGAGGTAGATACAACGGGTTTTCCTTTGATATAGCAGTCGTATGATTTGATGTTGACCCCTCGTTCACCTCATAGTTTTATGGGACTCTTTTTAAGCTGATCAAGGGATATTGCGTTCTGAATGGAGCATCTATGGTTCTGGTGCAGCTACTTTCAAAGGATTCTTTCCCTCTTTGTCCCCCTTTCCTTGAATTGTCAAGGGTATGACAGTTATGTCCTTCTCATAGGAAATGACTGCTAAAAGTTCCTTTAGACTCCATGCCAGAGGAGGAAATATCGCTTCTTCATCAAGAAATCCATGGTCTGGACTTGCTTTTAGCAGTTCGCCACTTTTAATCTGGTTCTGGATTAGGTGACGAAGTCCCCAACATTCTTCTATATCGTCCCTAGGAGTGTTGGAATGATATTGAAATATTTTGGAAGGATTGAACTTCTTTGATCGAGGGTCCACCGGAGGTATTAGCTATGTGACTTTTCCCTTATTGATCAACATCTGGAGAATTTCTTCCATGGGCTGATCCAAAGGTTTGAAATTTCTCTTGAAAGCAAACTCTCTGTGAGCTCAGACTCTTTCTTCCCTGGCAACTTTGTCTGCCCAGGTTTCGTGTTCATAGAACATATAATGATCCTTCCTTGTAATTGGAAGAACTTTGGGCATGGGAGGATTTGTTCTCCTTTGGTTGACTTGAGTTATCAACTGTCGCATCACTTGGTGGTGATATACCATCAGTTCTGCCAATTGACTAACCTGATCCTTGATAGACTTTATTTCTTATTCTATCAGGAAATAACATTCTGAATAGTCCCATTTATCTGAGCTATCCTTGCTTATTTTTGGAGAATCCCCTACATATTTGAGGTATTTGGAACCTTCTCCATTCCCCATACTGATCATATTGACTCCCTCCTCATTGTGTGAGGTAAAGGGTTATCATGAACATGTGGCTGCTTTGGTTTTGTCACCATGATCTCACCACTGTCTATCAAGTCTTGAATCTTATGCTTTAAAGACCAACATTCTTGGGTATCATGGCCTGGAGATCTAGAATGGTAAGCACATTTCTTGCTTAGGTCAAAATTCTTCCCACTTGGATTGGCTGGTGGAAGGAACTGATATATTTTCTTGTGTTGTTAGAAGCTTGAGTATATTCTCAAGTGAGTCCCCTAAGGGTGTGAATGTTCTTCAACGTTTAGCCTCTTCAGTTCTTTGGAATGTCGAATTTGTAGGTTGTACAGATGTTGGGAAAGGGAAATACTTTTTCCTTTGAATAGGCAGGTTTTGGTTGCCTCTTTGAGTTTGACCTTGTAGTACCAAGGATACATTTTCTTCTTTCTTCTTATGAACTCTCCGAGGATTATTCCTATAATTTCCAACCTAAATGTTCTCAGCCACGACTTCTAAAGCAGTAAGGTCTTTGATCTTTCCAGACTTCAGTCCCATCTCAGCCATTTCTCCATGTTTGATCATTTTTGAGAATGGTTTTCCTATGCCAGCTAAGACCCTTTCATAGAATGGAGCTTCTTGTATGTCGATGAATGGCATCACCATCTCAGTCTCTGTCATTGATGGGATGACTTGAGCAGCCAGACGCCTCCATCTTTGGGCATATTCTCATAATAACTCACTGTTCTCCTTTTTAACCTTAGTAATTTTATATCTATCTGGAGCCATTTGTGACTGAAAGATGTATTAATTTAGGAAGGCATGAGCTAGCTCTTCTCAGCTATGGATTTTGGAATTGTCCAAGTCGGGCATACCAGGCTCTGGCCTCTCCGGTCAGATTTTTTTAAAACAACTGCATTCTAAGCTTCTCGTCCTCTGCATAGGATCTCAGTTCTCCAATGAAAACTTTCAAATGGGTGTAGGGATCTCCCAATCCATCATATTTTTCAAAATTCGGGATCTGGAACTTGTCTGGATACCGAGCCCTGGGAAAGATGCAAAGGTCTGAGTAATTGACACTTCCATAGGATCCAGTCCCTTTGATTGACCGAATAGTTTCTTCCATTTGTTGGACTTTTTTTCGGATATCCTCAGTCTCTCGATCTTCTTTGAGATTGATTATTTCAGGGGTTTTGTTGGCCTTTTCATTGGTTCAAGGTTCAGGTATCTTAGCTTCCTTTTTCTTGTCAGTACCCTTACCGCCACCTTGTTAGAAGGACTCTATTTGAGTGGGTATCTGTTGACCCTGAGTACTTTTGCTCTGTTCTTTCAAGAAAATAGTTAATTCTACTATCTGATTTCTAAGTCCCTCAAATTCTTCTCGAGACACGAAGCCTGTCCCTAGTTGGGTACTTTCTTCCATATTGGTGGGTAGGCTTTTTGTTTTCTTAAATTTGGATCTTGTAGTGGGACCAATCTTGCCTACAATAAAAGTAGGTAGTTTAGTCTTGATAGACCCGAACAATACGCATGATATGCAATGTGTCAGGTTTAGGGTTTTTTTTAATATTTTCCTGCAAAACAGAGGTCAGTTGTTTTGATGACAGGATATCATGACAAGATTTGATATTTGACAATAGATTTGAAAGAATTTACAATATTTTACAGGAATTGATATTTACAACATTTGATATTTGACATGGAACTGAAAGGGAAAGGTATGAAGAGCCTTTCCTTCGGGTTTGGTTTATCAGAGGCTGACCTATCTTAGGTTTTCTCTCACGGGCTTTTCGACATGGAGGTTCCCAGATCATCGCAATCTACTAGATGGGAAGCTAATCCGATCTTTCAACTGGAGTGGATCTGAGTGGTACCTTTCGTGAGCCTCACGTGGACTTAATCGCCACCAGAGTCTAGTAATTAGTGACCGACGAGTTCGCCTCCTTGTGGAGGAACACACAACATACATTCATCGCGTCTCACCGCATGCAAAATGATGACATTGTGCGAAGCACTAATATAAAGTGTGGTAAAGAGACATTAACATCCATTCAATGTAAAGACGTCATTTCACACACAAGCACAAAAGGGAATTGAAAAGTTTGAAAAAGCGGTTTAAGGCCTCTACTGTCCCCAGCAGAGTCGTCACTTGTCGACGCCGGGAAAATTTTGATCATTCTTTCTATGTGTTTCTTACCCTTTATGTTTTATATGTGATTTTGTTTGGTCTGAGGGTGTGATTTTAGAAAGAGTCCGACATATAATGTCTACGATTTGAAAAGATTAATTTTATTGGTCCGAATTAGATAGAGCCGCCAGTTGGTATGAGTTAAAATGGTTGTACCTACTCAACTGAGTTTTAAAAGATTTTGCAATATGGCCCAATTATTGGACTCTATTTAATTGGTCTTGGAAATCGTGATTCATAAAGTTCGGGGGCTTGATTAAGTGGGGGGGGGAGGTGTTAGGCACTCCCCAACTTCCGTGAAACACGGTTACCGCGCTTTTCATTCCCTAATCATTGTGTATGTGTGTGTGTGATGTAGTTAATTTGGCCTAAGTGCTTTATTTAAAAGTAGTGATGTGCTTCGTTGGACCTATATATGAAGGGTTTGATTTATGGAAAAATCCATTTTTAGACAAGAATATGAAAGTGATGTTCTGAAAAGTGGTTTTCAAACCTTTTCGCTAGCATAAGAATTGAAGCCTTTTGATACTTCCATTTAATCCATATTCGGCTTATTTTGATTTTATTCTCGGGATGCGAAGCATACTCGACAAAATAATATATATAAGTGTCGGGCTCATTATGGGCATGAAAGCCATCAAAGTATGCCCGGAAACCACACATAAGATTTACATTATTACGAGGACCTTAAATCCGGATAACCGTTTTATGCTACTATATTTACAATTACAAAATTTGCAAGCTGGCTGCAAAACTCAACCATGTCCATCATGAGAACCGGATCTAGATCCATGAGTTGAATCGTAGATCATGTAGCTCCTAGGCTCATAGAATATCAAATAAACGGCCTGCACAATGAATATATTGCAATAAAAAGTAAAACTATACTAGACATCACTAAATGAAAGATTCATCAGTCAAATCTTTGTACTCGCGTAGCTCATAGCTTCCAGTTTCCTCTAAATACAAATCTAGGGTCACATGGTCGCTAAATATTTACAAAAAAACTAGAAAGAAAACTAGATCTGTACATATCTTCGCCATTCTAGCTTCCAAGTTCAAGTTTTACAATTTTTGAACCGGTTAAAAGCTAGATCTGGCTAGATCCAGTACAGATCTAGTCAATATAGCTTAAATATTGACTATTTACAAGAAATGATCGATGAAAACTTTAGATCGTGCAAATATAAGCTACTAAATATATGTATATAACACTTATATATGTATTAGAGTAGGCGAAGAAGACAGATCTAGAGAAATCTTATAGTAGATCATGAAAACAACTCTCGAACAGATTTTGGCGCCCCAATACTCGTTTCCCACCAGTTAAAATTTGATATGTTGTAGTATATATGTGTATGAACATTTACAAAGAAGTTTTACAAGAATCGGAGTGAGTTAGAGCCTCCGTTTGACCCTTTTAACCTCTATTTCTCTCACTGCAACCCTTTCTTTCTCTCTCTTCTTCTCTAAGCTAAGGGGGGAGGGGGTATATATAGACCCCGATGGCAGTAGGTCTACCTACGACTGGGCTTGGTGGGCCCTGCTATCTCGAAGTACGTGCACTCTGACCAATGTGCTGTTCACTCGAACCTTCATAACTTGCAATCCGGGAATGTGATGGAGGCGTGCTATACCTTTCCAAAAAACCCTTTCTGAGAGCTACACAATAACATGGAGCTTGAGGTTTTTCGATTCTGGGAAGACGAGTCAATGACCAGATCTTCGAGTCTTCGCAGTCAGTCTGTTGAGCTGTTTGACGAAGTTTTCACTCGGGATTGCTGTGATGGTTATGTGTGAACTTCTTCATAATAATTTGATCTGATTTGATGTTGAGTTTGTAAAATTACTCTTTTTCCCTTCCGGGTTAGTTCCGAGCTTGACGTGGCTGCAACTGTCTTTCTCGAGGTTATCTCCAAGATTGGACTTCTGTTAACTTTCATCTATCTTCTGAGTTGTCACTAAAGTTGATTTGATGATTCCCAAGGCTGTCTCTGGGGAGAGTGGTTTGATGATTTCCCGAGACTGTCTCCGGTGGTCTGGTTTGATGATTTCCCGTTGCTGTCTCCGGGGGTCTGGTTTGATGATTTCCTGGTGTTGTCTCTGGGGGTCAAGTTTAATGATTTCCCGGTGCTTTCTCCAGGGGTTTAGTTTGCTGATTTCCCGATGCTGTCTCCGGTGGTCTGGTTTGATGACTTTCCAGTTCTATCTCCAGGGGTCTTGTTTGATGATTTCCCAGTGCTATTTTGGGGGACTGGTTTAATGATTTTTTGGTGTAGTCTCCGAGGGTCTGGTTTAATGATTTAATCCTCCACGGTTGTCTCTGGATTGTGAAAAGACGATTTTGCACTCCTGCATGGTTAGTAACAGGAATGAGAAATTTTGAGTGTCTACACTAACCCTAAGAGATTTATTTTATACATCTCAATTAAGTAATTTTATAACTTAATTAAAGAAAGTCTAATTTGGTTATAAAATTAAATGTACATGAGTAATCGTTTGGTTTACTAAGGAGTGGAATTGAAACCCTAAATAAATGATTAGGGTAAGATAAAAGAAAAATATTGGACCATGCCATTTAACATAGCCCAATCAAGGTAATTTGTATGCCCAAGAGATTAAATGAGTAGCCCAACTTTTAGCCCAATCGAAGAGGGACATTTTGGACATTTGATAAGTTAAATAAAGCATTAAAAATAAAACAAAAATTGTGGTAAAAGGGGGAGGAATTTTTGGCCCAACACGGAAGGGAAAAGGAGATGCATGTATATAATAATTTAACTTACTAACTCCTACCAAACCTTACCAACTCTCCTTAGGTGTCAACTCTTCATTTCACAAACTTTTTTATCCAAGCTTACAAGCAACTTCATAATGAGGAGTGATAGAAAGCAAGAAGTGTGGGGGATGTATATTGATATACATAATATATCTAAACATCTTTTACAAACAAAAATCTATTCTTTCTTCTCTTTCATCTCGCTTTCTAAAATAGCAAAAACAAAACTAGAGAAACAAGAGAGAGAGAGAGAGAGAGAATTCGGCGGGGAGAGGAGAAGAGGAAGAAGGAGTTTTCACCTTTGATGCACCCTAACTTCATATCATATTTTGGAAGGAAGAGAAAGATTGCTATTAGAACAAGGTAAAATTCTAAACTAGTTCATTTCCTTTTTGTTTTGTTGGAATTTGATGATATAAAGTTTATGATCTTCAGGTCTAAAACCCTTGATCTATGTGTTTTCTATGATTTCAAGTTTGGATCTTTCCTATTTGGGGGTTTAAGAGATGAGAAAAAAGAAAGAAATGAAACTAGGTTTTTAAAAGCTAAAAAACACTAATTTCTACTATTTTAGATCTACACCTTTGTTTTGCGATCCGTCAAATTTGGGGTGCTAGATATGTAAGTTAATACTAAAACCAAGTGGTAGAACTAAAAAATAATGTTTCTACAAGTAGTAGGAGCTATTTTGGTAGAAACGATCCATATTTTTCAAAAAGGGGGATACAATGTTGCTGACCAGCCACTTCTAGGGGCTTTTTCATCCGATTATTCTACTTTAAATTTTTTGTGTAAATTTGGGGAGTTATATGATAAGTTATCTGAGTCCTGTAAAAATATGGAAATTTGTGGATGTATAGAATGAGAGTTATGGATTTTACGGTAAAGGACTACTTTAAAAAGTACACTTGTATAACTCTTTGTGGTTAACTCCAAAACTTGTGAAATAATTACTGGGAGTATATGTATATGACAGGAACATACCCTGAAAATATCAAAAGTTTTGGACAAAGTTTTGATTTATGATAAATGTAGCAAGATCCAGCTGATTTGGACTATTTAAATATGGTAAATAAATTTCAAAAATTCTAGAAAAAATGTATGTTCATAAGGGAACTATATTCTGTTGATTTCTAGAAAAGAAATATTTTTGGAGATGTTTTGCTATTTTTCATATAAGTGATTGTGTTATGGATAAATAAATAAAATATGTTATGTGATGTTAAAAATTTAGAAAATCGGATTTTATGGCTTGGAAACCCTAAATAGGGTATATACAGATTTTTGAAGGGTATGTTGTTCAATGTTGATGAAATATTATGTTTATGACATTTTAGAATGATTCAATAAATTAATTAGTAAAAGATAAACAATTAAAATAAATTGTTTATTGATTTAATAAATGTTTAAAGTATTATTAAATAACTAATAATATTAGATTAAAATATTATTAATATAATTAATAATATTAGACTAAAATGTTATTAATAGCTTAAGATATTATTAAATAATTAATAATATTAAAAGGAAGATTAAAATGAATAATATATAGAAGTAAAGTTATTTTAGATATAGTATGTTGAATTGGACATTCAATACGCTATATTAAGTATATAGTATGCTAAAAAAGGGAAAATGGTTTGCTGGATTGACATCTAGTTTGCTGGATTAACATCTGGTTTAATTTGCTGGATTGACATCTGGTTTGCTAGATTAGCATCTGGTTTGCTGTATTAGTATTCGATCTACCGGATTATAAATATGAACTTATAAAATGAAAGATTAATCGATGAAATGATTGAAATATTATAAAAGGATGATAATAATACTAAGACTTTAATATAATGTCTAATACTTAACTATGTGACTGAATTTTAGACCATTTAATAAAGAGTAATGATATTATAAGTGAGTATATGCTATGACTAATTGAAAGATCAATTATAGGTCTTTTCTCTAAGAAGTTAAACTAAATTGTGTAGCAATAGATTGCAATCGAGGCAAGTTCTCTAACTCAACTTGAGTTATTATTTTCAAAGCATGTTAGTGAATAATTATTATTGATTATGAAAGTAGTATGCATACAAGCCAATCATGTAAGATGATAAAGCATATACTTTGGAGATGATCTTATTTATTTATTAATAAAAGTATTCATTTATTAAAGGCATTTAATTATCTACATTATGCTATTTTTATAATATGTAAATAACCCATAGTTTTAAGCAATGCTTTTAGAATCATGATGTTGATCATGCTAATGAGATCTAAATTCTTACAAAGCTTAAAACTAAAATAGTTTCCAATCGTCGGATTACTAAAAATGGGAATCCGGATAGATTGGTACATATGTTGCTTGCTCATTGGATGAGGATGATCGATCTTATGATCATTTGTGTGGAGACACTAAAACAAGTATGTAGGTGCTTATTAAAAAATAAGTTCACTGAACGTGACTCGCTATGGAATACCTAATGGAGTTTTACTTACTTGTCAATAGGAATTTCTAATGTGATAGTAGTACAAGTGATCCATAGACTTGAGATCATCATAGTATCTTGTATGTAATGAATTATACTTTGACTTATTCCTTCCCTTAGGGTATATCAAAAGGTATGCTTGGGTATAATGAGTTACATATGGAGATAATGAATGATCAATAAAGAATCTACCACTTTTAGTAAAAGAAGAGATATGTCCTATGTGATTCGTTAAATGACAACCCACTAGTCCTTGGCTAAGGCAAAATGAAATTAGAAAGGAGTTTTTAATTTGTATTATTTGGAGTTGTGCATTTTTTAATTGAAATACATATAATTAAATAAAATAAGACTTGATAGTAATTCCATGTCTTATATTTAATTGGGACATTGTATGGTAAAAGGATTGAATTGTACGGTAACTATTTACTCACGGGTTCTTTTATGATTATTATTAAAATCTATATTATCTGAAAAGTCGTTGATCGTTAGGGAAGCTTATTCCTATTGTTGAATAAATATTATTTATTTAAATAGATTATTAGTTTAATTTATTTATTTAAATAAGATTATAATTGTTCTAATTGATTTATTCACAGCCGGTTTAATATGGAGAATCTAAAGGGTCACACCATAAAAGAAAGAATAATTATTTAAGAAGGTAATGGCATAATCGTAATAATGCATCAAGTGTAATTAATTTAATCTATGACGATAGAATAAATTAAATAGCTTAATAGTTTATTATTTAATATTTTGAAAATATTAAATATAAATTAATAAGAGGAGTCTTATTATATTATTACAATTATTATTATTTTATTTTTTAAAGGAGTTTAGAAATTAATTTAATACTAGTACTCTCATTTATTTCCAATAAGATTAAGAGGCAAATTAATTAAAAGAGTTTAATTAATTAAATCCTAATATGTTGGGAAGCCTAATTAATTAAAGGAGTTCAATTAATTAAATAAAAATATATGTCTAATAGGATTATAAGGGTGACCAATATCTATATAAGAGGAGTCTTATGTTAGATAATAGTTGATGTAATTCTAATTATTAGGGAGTACTCCTTTTCTATAGAGGATAGTGTAGACACTCGAAATTTCCTTTTCCTGTTACTAACACTGTAGGAGGGCAAAATTGTCTGGTCAAATCAATTCAACCCTGGTCTCAATATCGGGCCATCAACTCAACCCCGGTCTCAATAACGGGTAATCAACTCAACCTCGGTCTCAATACCGGGCAATCAATTCAACCCCGGTCTCAATACCGGGCCATCAACTCAACTCCGGTCTCAATACCGGGCAATTAGATCAGCCCCGGTCTCAACCCCGGAGGTACAGATCAACCCCGGTCTCAACCCGGGCGGTATAGATCAGCCCCGGTCTCAACCCGAGAGGTACAGGTCAGCCCCGGTCTCAACCCGAGAAGTATAGGTCAGCCCCGGTCTCAACCCGGGGGGTACAGAGTAAGCCCCGGTCTCAACCCGGGAGGTACAGGTTAGCCTCGGTCTCAACCCAGAAAGTACATGTCAGCCCTGGTCTCAAATCGAGAAGTACAGGTCAGCCCCGGTCTTAGCCCGTGAAGTACAGATCAGCCCCGGTCTCAACCCGGGGGGTACAGATCAGCCCTGGTCTCAACCCGGAAAGTACAGATCAACCCCGATCTCAAATCGGGAAGTACAAGTCAACCCCGGTCTTAATCCAGGAAGTACAGGTCAGCCCCGGTCTTAACCCAGGAAGTATAGAACAGCACCGGTCTCAACCCGAGAAGTACAGAACAGCTCCGGTCTCAACCTAGGAAGTACAGATCAGCCCCAGTTTCAACCCAGGAGGTACAGATCAGCCCTGGTATAAACCCAGGAAGTACAGGTCAACCCTGATCTCAACCCGGGAAGTACAGGTCAGCCCCAATCTCATCCCGGGAAGTACAAGTCAGCCCCGGTCTCAACCTAGGAAGTACAGAACAACCCCGGTCTCAACCCGAGAAGTACAAGATAGCCCCGGTCTCAACTTGGGAAGTACAGGTCAGTCCCGGTCTCAACCTGGGAGGTACAGGTCAGCCCCGGTCTCAACCCGGGAAGTACAGATCAGCCCCGGTCTCAACCTGGGAGGTGCAGGTCATCCCCGATCTCAACCCGGGAAGTCAGGGCAACTTCAGAACCAATCCTGAAGCATCACAACATCTCCAGAGGAAAACCTAGATTGACCAAGTCAACCTCAGAGACAACACTGAGGATAAACAGATTCGAATGGGATCTAAACCTTGGAAACAACCCAAGGAAGTCAGCCGAAGGCCATGCCAACGCTGAAGGCAACCCCGGGAGGGGAAAATTGTTATTTTACCAACTCTAAGTCGATTCGGTCAAATTTAAGCCGAATTGATGCCACAAAGGTCAAAACGAACCATAACGATGATCCCGAGTGCAAATAGTGCAAGACAACTTAACGAATAAATTACGGAGAATCGAAGACCTTGTTATGAACCCGTCTTCTAGAACTCAAAAAATTTTTTATCCCATGTCATTGTGACACTCTCGGCGAGTGCTTTCCGGAAAAGTATTGCATGTCTCAAACGGACGCTCCGATCAAAAATTAGAAAGTTTTGACTTTGACCTCGCGTTGCTCAAAGTGCACGTACTTCGAGACGACGAAACCCGCCACGTGGAACCGCACCTCTACCTACGGTAGCAGCAGGTAGAGTGGAGGCTCCCTGGTCTATATATAGAGGTGCACCCCCTCTCATTTGAAGAATTCAGAAACGGTCCGAACCTCTGCCCGTTTCGTTTTCTAGCTATTTTCTTGTCTTCTAAACCCAAATTTTTTCACTCTAACATGTAGATATACCCACATACTACTACATATCAGAAAATAACCGAGAGATTTGGACTTTTAAAGCCTACGATTTGGTAAAAAGCCCGTGTAGCAGTCCATTGTGAGTATTTTTACGATCAGAAAGTTATTATTACTTCTTCGCACTATTATACACTTGCATATCAAGTTTCATTTTCTAAATATGCTCAGAACTCAGTTTTGTGGCCGTTTTTGTCAACTTTTGGTATATTTTTGTACATAAACACATTTTCTGGCATTTTTACAACTCGGATTGACGATCTGTCGCTTCTAGCAGCTTTTATATACTTGCATCTTCGTTACTAGCAACTTTGCCGGACTGGGTTATCTTCCCAATCTGTGTTTGGCTTTTTTTGTATATATTTAAATGCATATATACTAACTTTTCAATTCTTTTAAGCCCGTATGTCAAATTTGCAGTAGTTTACTGCTTTTATATATAAATATGCATATATAAGCAGCATTCACCACACTGGGTTATCTTCCCAGTCTTGGTTGACTACTTTTCTGTCTATATATATATTTATATTTTAGTTCGGCCTGAATCATTCTGTGGCCTTTTTATTGCTTTTATATATATTTATGCATATATAATCAACATTCATCACATTGAGTTATCTTCCCAGTCTTGGTTGACTTATTTATTGTCTATATATATATATATATATATATATATATATATTTACATTCCAGTTTGGCCTGGATCATTCTGTAGCCTTTTTACTATTTTTGCACCATTCACCATACTAGATTATCTTCCCAGTCCTGGTTGACTACGTTTCTGTATATATTAATATTTCAGTCCGGGCACAGGCGTGAAAACCCATCGCCCTTTTTATTGATTTTATATATATAAATATTTCAATTATGTCCAGCCTAGATCATTCTGTGGCTTTTATACAGCTTTTATAAATATATATATATATTTCAATTCCAGTCCGGGCACCGGTGTGAAAACCCATCACCCTTTACAGCTTTTGTATATATAATTATATATATATATATATATATATATTATTTTACTCATTTTTATTAAATTGTTGCTTTAAATATTCATTTTATATGAATCCGCAATGACATTTCTTCGGGCGAACTAGATTTCTTTAAATCTCGCCAACTTTAAATTTTAAACGGTTCAATATAGGTCCAGACGAAACCAGGAAGCTAGAATGGCTGAGATTTATTTAAATCTAGCATTTTTTCTAGTTTCAGTTATAAAAGCTACCTCGCGGCCCTTAGATCGCTATCTATTGGGAACAAGATGCTTCGGCCATGTGCGAGCCAGGATTTACTGATGAATCCTTGGTTCTGGCAATATTTGGATATATTTCTGTTCAAATTTGAGTTGTGCAGCTTTATTGGCTACCCATATATGAGCCTAGGAATTGTTGGATTCATGATCAAATTGATCAGAATCTGATTCCCACTATGGACAAACTCCACTGTACAAATGTACCCTGCCAGTTTTTCTATAAAAAATGTACATACAAAAGACCTTAAAACAGGTTATCCAAATTTAAGGTCTCAACATAGTGAAAATATGGTTTGTCGTGTCAAAGTCCCTCCGATGGCTATCATGCCCATGAGGAGACCGACACTTGTATATATGTTGTGGTCGAGGATGCTTCGCAGCCCAACAATCACCATTCAAATTTAGCCTTAAGGGTAAAAAGATAAAACTGAAGTATCAATATGCTTCAATTCCGATGTTAGCGTAAGGGTTTGAAAACCTTCTTTCAAAACATCATTTTAATAATCTTTTTTTAAAAATAAGCTTTTGCAAATCAAATCAAATACTTTTGCAAATCAAATCAAAGACTTTTTGCAAATCAAATCAAACCCTTCGTATATAGGTTCAACGATGCATAGACATGCTTTCAATCAAACATAGGCCCAATTTCTTACATCATTCACACACACACATTACAGATTTTTAAGGGGAATATTGAAAAGATGCGCTACCATATTTCCACGAGAGTTGTGGGGTGCCTAACACCTTCCCCACAGTTAATTAAGCCCCCGAACTCAAAACATCAGTTTCAAAGATCAAGTTTCAACAGTGTCCAGTAATTGGGCCTCTTTCAAATAAAACTCGGTTGAGTTGGTATAACCATTTCAAATTTTCCCACTGGCGACTCTGTAAAACGTTCAAATCGTCGACATGAAACATGTTGGCCTTTTCCTAAAAAACCCTTCAAAACCTTTTTCACAAATAAAAAGAGTAAGGGTAGAGATAACTTAGGAAGAGAGAAAGACCAGGGTTGTGACCCGAGCGCAGATTTTTTCCCGACATCGACAGGTGGCAACTCTGCTGGGGACCAGTAGAGGGCTTAGACCGCATTCAAATCTTTTCAAAAAATATCCCTTTCAAAACTACGTATGCGTGGATGCTACATATTTACATTGAATGAATGCGTGAATGCTGTTTTCCTATTTTTTTAGTGCTTCGCACCCATGTCATCATATGCGTAACGGTGAGACGCAATGTATGTAAATGTATGTTGTGTGATTCCTCCTTCGGGAGACAAAACCTGTCGGTGATAAGTAATGACTCTGGGGACGGCTATGTCTCTGGGGGCTCATGAAAATGCACCACCCAGATTCGCTCCAATTAAAAGATCGGATTAATTTCCGCTCTAGTAGATTGCGATGATCTGGGAACCTTCATGCCAAAAAGTCGCGATAGTAGCCTAAGATAGGTCAGCATCTGATTAACAAAATTCGATGGGAAGCTTCTTCATGCCTTCCTCTTTCAATTCAATGTCAAGTTTTCAATTTCAATGTAAAGGAACACATGTAAATAATAAAATTTTACATTCCTTGTTATAAACATCATGTCATCCTGTCATCAAAACAACTGACTTCTATTTTGCAGGATAAGATTAAAAACCCACAATACCACATCATGGCATGCATCCTATCCCTACCTACTTCAGGAAATTGACACGCCTATATTTTGTTGTAGATGAAAAATTGGTCCTGTTACTAGATCTAAGTCTAAGAAAGCACTAAGTCCATCCACGAACATGACTTCAAGTGCTCAGCCAGAATCCAACCCTGTCTCTTGGGAAGAGTTTGAAGGACTGAAGAATCAGATAGCCAAATTGGCCAGTTTCTTGAGAGAACAAAGTAAGGCTCTTAAAGGGAAGCAAGCCCAAGCTCACACAGAACCAGGAACCCCTGGTGGTAGTGGTAGCAGTCAAGAGACTGAAAAAGCTGAGACTCAGATTCATGGACCACAAAAAAGGACACAACCAACAAAACCCTTGAAATCACCATCCTCAACAAAGAACAGGAAGCTGGTGACATTCTGAAGAAAGTACAGCAGATGGAAGAAACCATCCGGTCTATCAAAGGGACTTGGGCCTTTGGCAATGTCAATTATTCATACCTGTATATCTTCCCCAGGGCTCGTTATCCCAAAAAAATTTAGAACTCCTGATTTTGAGAAATACGATGGATTAGGAGACCCTTATACCCACCTGAAGGTATTCATTGGAGAACTCGGATCCTATATAGAGGACGAAAAACTTCGAATGCAATTATTCCAGAAGAGTCTTACCGGAGAGGCTAGAGCCTGGTACGCCCGTCTAGACAACTCCAAAATTCACAGTTAGGAAGTATTGGCACATGCTTTCCTCAGTCAATATAGCTTCTAATCTCAGCTGGCTCCAGACAGATAGCAGATAAACAAAACACTGAATCATTCAGAGAATATGCCCAACGTTGTAGGCGGGTTACAGCACAAGTCACTCCATCCACGACTAAATCTGAGATAGTCATGACCTTCATCGACATCCAAGAAGCTCCATATTATGAAAGGGTCCTAGCAGGCATAGGAAAACCATTTTATGAAATGATCAAACACGGCGAGATGGCAGAAATGGGGCTCAAGTCCGGGAAGATAAAGGATCTAACCACCCTCAAAGCTGTTGCTGAATATATCCAGTCTGAAAATTACAGGAGTAATCCCCGGAGGGTACACAAAAAGAAAGATGAAGAAGTGTCCTTAGTATTACAAGGACAGAATCAAAGAGGCGAGTCAAACAGTATGCCCATTCAAAGGAGGAACTATACCCATTTCCAGGCTTCAGCACAGCCTTCAAACCCTCCATTTCAGAAAAATATGGAGGTTAGGCGTCGAAGAACTTTCACCCCTCTAGGGGATTCACTCAAAAATGCACTAAAACTGTTGACAGCACAGAAGAAGATTGTCCAACTCCTTCCACCAACCAACACTGGTGGACGGAATTTTGACCCAAGCAAGAAGTGTGCTTACCATTTCGGATCCCCGGGCCATGACACTCAAGACTGTTGGTCTCTCAAGCATAAAATCCAAGACTTGATTGACAATGGAGACATTATGGTGACCAAACTAGAACAACCACACGTACAAGAAAATCCCCTCCCTCAGTACAAAGAAGAGAGTGTCAACATGATCAGTACAAAAAATGGAGGAGGATCCAAATACCTCCGATATGTCGGAGAATCAACTCAATCCAGCAACAACAGCCCAGACAGTTCAGAAAGGTGATTCCTGATAGAACAAGAGGTTAAGTCTATCAAGGAACAAATTAAACAGTTAGTAGAATTGGTTGTATACCAACATCAAATTACCAGGTAGCTGATAAACCAGACCAACCAATCTGATGCAAGTCCTCCTACACCGGAGATCAGTTCCATTCCCATGAGGGATCTCTATCGGTCTCATGAGCCTGAACCCTGGCAACCTAAACCGTACTCCTCAAGGGTCGAAGTCAACTCATGATGCCCGAAGTGAAATACCTGTCTATCGGGTATCCAACAGGATAAGTTGCCATCTACGAACCCGTATGGCACCTAAAAGTCTACAAGGGCCAACGAATGCCCCATCATCTGATCCACTGTCCCTCTAGCTGGGAAAGACAGGCTGTCGTACCACGATCTCAATGACGATGCCACCTCAGATGGTGGTAGATGCTCAATACAACTAACGGTAGACGATGCCATCTATATCACTGTATCACAAAACCATCCAGGGGTCAAATCTGAACTCATCTGTCTAAATGCATACACATGACATAATACATGCATAATGGCAATAATAAACATGGTGCAATAGATAGGAAATATCATGCATATCTACAATAAACTATCTACTGCAAGCATCATATCTGTCTGATAAATACAAAGCAAAATAAAAAGTACAAGGATATGGGGCACCACCACCCAGCTACTAACAGTGGTGTATCAAAATGGGGCACAACCGCCCAATAGCCAAAACAGTGGTTGACCAAAAGATATAGCTACAATAGCTATCTAAAATAATCTAAAACATCTACACTCAAGTGGTTAACCTGCTCCATCTCTTCTGTGGACACAAAGTCGCGGTCATCAGGCATATCTGGGCCGTACAAGGGAGGATCAGCCCCTGCAAAACTACTGGAAAATGGACCTAATGAGGGACCCACTCCTGCGGTAGAAGGGTTAAAAGAAGATGCCTCTAACAGATCTCTGCCAAGATGCATAATAAATAAATGAACTCTCTCCAACTGCTGGGTCAATCTTGTGATCTGTTCCAAATGAGTTGGCTCCCTAAGGCAAGCTATCCAGTCTGTCAACATCACAGACTCAGGCACCATGTCTGCCATAAACTAGGTAGCACGAGTCTGAGCCCCGATAGTGCGAGGACTCCACCAGCTGCTAAATGCCTCCTGGCTATAAGGGCCCTCTGATAGGGTAAAGCCATCTATGCCCTCCATAGGGATATCTGTCAGTGGCAGGATTAATGGCCAATGATGCCAAGCAGGAGGAACAATGGGAATACGAATCTTCCCTGTAATGCTCCTGAACATACGCTCTCTTACATAGAGCTCCCAGCCTCCCTCTGTCAAAAACGGGACTCTACGGGTCAACAATGCAAACTCCCGACCAGTGGGGAAGCCTCCCTCAAATCCAACAGCCAAAATTAGAAGGTGTATGGGATCCATGTGATCGCTCCGGCTATCAAAAGCTCCAACTATAGGCTGGAATGGGTAAAGCCCTCAGCAACAGGGACCTCCGTCAAAGTGGAGTGATGTCAATGCTGTCCTCAAGGATAGGTCTCCAGAGGTAAAGCAGTGGTGGGCCGTAGGCAAGGAAGTCTATCATATGCCTAGAACTAGCCATATAAATATCAAAAGTCCTCAGTGACCAAGACTGACAAATGTAAATACAGAAATCAAAAAGGTATAAGAAAGATGTACTCACCAGCAGAAACGGGTAGAACCCTAACCAAGCCTCCATCAAACCCTCCGAAAGTATGCGCATACCCCAGATAAAATAGGAAAAGGTGTAGCAACCCCAATTAAAGTCACTGAGGCGTTCTACATACTGGGTAGCGCTAAACAGGGCGAACGACACAGTCGAGGAGTTGTCCGCCACAAAACAACCCCTGATGATTACCAGAAACAATTGCCACAAGATGCGATCCCTAACCCTCTGATCATCAAGCAGAGGCTCAAGTAAAGCCCCACACTGGGCATCTATACTTAAGGGACCAGATCGGACCGTTCGACCCTTTATCGCTGTCGCAGGAACTCCCAGCAGGGACCGAATGACAGTAGGTGTGATGTCAGCCACGACAGGCACTGGCTCACCCTTGAACTCGATGCTGGTGATGAACCTTCAATCCATAGGGGTCATCATCAACTCACAGTCCAACAAATGAAGGGATTGAGTCTGGTGGAACCAGCACTCAGACAAAGCCCTCTATACCCCCAGGGGCAACAGCAGGGAAGAATAGAGAAGAAAGCCTGAAACCCCCAGCCATCAACGATATCCCTGTAGTCCTGGTGCAAAGTATGGTACAGGGAGTGCACATTGAACCAGTTCCCTCGAGGCTGCATAAGGTCAGAAACCTGCATCAATAACTAACCCATGTCAGAAACCTGTGCCCCGAGAATGACAAAAGAAAGAAAGAGAATCCAGAGAGAAAAAAAACTTCAAGTCACCTCGTTAGCGTGGAGAAATCTCGAAGGATAACGACTCATGTCTCCTGGCAAATCCTAGATCAGCACAACAATGCCCAAAAGCTCTACACGTGGCGCCTGCAACTACCCTGCTAGCACTGTCGGGTCTATCTCAGTCCATCACCTGGACAAAGTCTCCAAATCACCTTAGAAAGGGTGTGGTAAGCCTAAAACATGTGGATTATTATTTTAAATCAATAATCTATGCATTTTTAAGTCTCAAAACATGCATGGATCAATCAAAATTACCCATTAAACTCAAAACTGCATGTTTTTCAAAAGATAAATACTAAAAAAGTGCATGGGTCAGTCAGAAATCCACAGTAGAGTCAAAACTATATGTTATTAAATGCTCGTGTTTAGAAAAATTTTTGCCAGAGTCTCCTTTGTAAAATAGACTGTCTACATACACACAGGCATGTCTAGGTGGCCATTCAGTAGCACACCTTTCCAAAAATAGGAACAGTTCATATTTATGAAATAAAATCAAAAGTAAACCTCACATGGTAGCCAAATTACCATGAACATTTTTAGTTGAAAATCCAGGCTCGCTAGGCCTCAAAAAGGATGAGTAAACTGATTAAAAAGAGCAAATATGACCGCCTCAAAATCCGAATTTTCTTACATCAAAACGTGCATTACAGTAAGATGTGCATACATATGAAGTCAGAAAATTTTTAGCAGGTCATATAAGCATAGATTTTTCATACATTGCGTCTAAAATCCCCACACGTGGTTTACATGCTTTTAATGGTCAAAAATTGTGAAAAAGAACGTAAAACGTTACCAGCGATGCGCTGAACGCGTAGGAGCTGACAGAATCAGAAAAAGGCTGCCCGAACTCCGTAGATCTGAAAAAGAAAATCAGATTCCGTTTGAAACTCGAAATGAAACTTAAAAATAATGAATCCCGTTGCCCAATATAAAGCCACAGGTGGAAGCGGGCCCACCTACTGCAGCAGCACCTCTACCTGTGGCTCCCCAGGGTGGGTCCCACTCCCCCGTGTTCGATTCGATTCGAGTTGAAATGGAGTTTATATGAGCTGCCGAGTCAAATCTGAAGAAAAATCGCTACGCGATTGAGCGGTTTGTCCTGAAATCCTGCGTTTAAGCAGCGTAATCCTGACAGAAAGGGGAACTCTCTAAAAACCCTTGGTATTCATCCTGAAGCCATATCTGGGGACCAATGATGAAGAATGCTAAAAAACTGCTGAAAAAGGGCGCAAAACTGCCTAAAGCTACCACTTTGGAAGCATCGGGTACAGGCCGGTGACAGTTCAGCCGTTAGCACAACCCCAGCGAAGCGTCGGGTACTGATTGATGACAGTTCAGCAGTTGGCTCAACCCCAACAAAGCGTCGGGTACAGATCGAGGATAGTTTAGCTGTTGGCACAACCCAAGCGATGCGTCGGGTACAAACCGAGGACAGTTTAGCCGTTGGCACAACTCCAGCGAGTGGTCGGGTACAGACCGAGGACAGTTCAGCCGTTGCTACAACCCCAGCGAAGCGTCGGGTACTGACCGATGATAGTTCAATCGTTGGCTCATCCCTAGCGAAGTGCCAGGTACAGACCGAGGACAGTTCAGCCGTTAGCTCAACCCTAGCGAAGGGTTAGGTACAGACCGAGACAGTTCAGCCATTGACACAACCCCAATGAAGCATCAGGTATAGACCAATGACAGTTCAACCGTTGGCAAAACCCCAACAAAGAGTCGGTTACAGGCCGATGATAGTTCTGCCGTTGGCAGAACCCCAGCGAAGCGTCGAGTAAAGACCGATGACAGTTCAGCCGTTGGCTCAACCCCAGCGAAGCATCGGGTACAAACCAAGGACAGATCAGTCGTTGGCACAACCCCAGTAAAGCGTCGGGTACTGACCGATGACAGTTCATCCGTTAGCTCAACCCCAGCGAAGCGTCGGGTACTGACCGATGACAGTTCAGCCATTGGCTCAATCCCAGCAAAGCGTCGGGTACAGACCGGTGACAGTTCAGCCGTTGGCACAACCCCAGCGAAGCGTCAGGAATGATCCGGTGATAGAAGCCATATAATAATCCATCCCCGATGATGGAATCTGTTATACACATCCTCGAAAGGAGCTCCAAGAAGGATTGGTGATTTCAACCCCTGTTACCAACTACCGGTGTAAATTATCGTCAGGATAAACATCAGAAACGCCCATTTAGGTAAATTTGCCACAAAGATATATCCCCAGCGGAGGACCACCTTCAAAAATATATAACGGCGTCAACCGGAAGGAAATATGCTCCAACAAAGAATATCGATGAATGAGGGAGAATCCTTGGTCTCAAACCAAGAACTCACTTAGGCTATCCTGAGTAACATCATCCCCAGCAAAAAGTGACAAAAATAATTTGCGGTAGCCTATTAGTGACATCCCCAGCAGAACGAGATAGGAGCCTAACTCTGATAATCTGTCAGTGGATGTCCTACCAGCAACCGGCTGACAATGCCGCCCCAAGGGTTATCATGAATAACGTTATCCCCAGCAGAAGCTAACGTAATCAATCAGTGATAACCGTACCCACTCGAATGTATCTAACACTCATGACATACCATATCATGCATTACCTCCCCTTCACATTTGCATTTCTCGTGTCTACTAAACTTTATCCTGTCCATTTCATTACATTGCATGAACATGATAAAGAGGGGCATCTGTAGACACTCAAAATTTCCTTTCCCTGTTACTAACACTGTAGGAAGGCAAAATTGTCTTGTCAAATCAATTGAACCCCGGTCTCAATATCGGCCATAAACTAGTCCCCGGTCTCAATACCGGGCAAACAACTCAACCCCAGTCTCAATATCGGGCAATCAATTCAAACCCGATCTCAATATCGGGCCATCAACTCAACCCCGGTCTCAATACTGGGCAATTAAATCAGCCCCGGTCTCAACCCGGGAGGTATAGATTAGCCCCGGTCTCAACTCAGGAGGTACATATCAGCCCCGGTCTCAACCAGGGAGGTAGAGATTAACCCCAGACTCAACCTGAGAAGTACAGGTCAGCCCTGGTCTCAACCCGAGAGGTACAGGGTCAGCCCCGGTCTCAACCCGGGAGGTACAGGTCAGCCACGGGCTTAATTCGGGAAGTACATGTCAGCCCCAGTCTCAACCCAAGAAGTACAGGTCAGCCCCAGTCTTAACCCGAGAAGTACAGATCAGCCCCGGTCTCAACCTGGGAGGTACAGATCAGCCCCGATCTCAACCCGGGAAGTACATGTCAGCCCCGGTCTCAACCCGGAAAGTACAAGTCAGTCCCAGTCTCAACCCGGGAAGTACAGGTCAGCCCCGGTCTCAACCTATAAAGTACAAAACAGCCCCGGTCTCAACCTGGGAAGTATAGAACAGCCCCGGTCTCAACCCGAGAAGTATAGATCAGCCCCAGTCTCAACCCATGAGGTACAGATCAGCCCCAGTCTCAACCCGGGAAGTACATGTCAGCCCCGGTCTCAACTTGGAAAGTACAGGTCAGCCTCGGTCTCAATCCAGTAAGTACAAGTCAGCCCCGGTCTCAACCCGGGAAGTACAGAATAACCTCGGTCTCAATCCGGGAAGTACAGGTCAACCCCGATCTCAACCTGGGAAGTACAGGTCAGCCCCGGTCTCAACCCGGGAGGTACAGGTCAGCCCCGGTCTCAACCCGGGAGGTACAGATCAGCCCCAGTCTCAACCTAGGAGGTGCAGGTCATCCCCGATCTCAACCCGGGAAATCAGGGAAACTTCGAAACCAATCCTGAAGCATCACAACATCTCCAAAGGAAAACCTGGAGTGACCAAATCAACCTCAGAGATAACACTGTGGACAAACAGACTCGAATGGGATCCAAACCTTGGAAATAACCCTAAGAAGTCAGCCGAAGGCCATTCCAACACTGAAGGCAACCCCGGGAAGGGGAAAAATGGTCATTTTACCAACTCTAAGATGATGTGATCAAACTCAAGATGAATTGATGCCACCAAGGTTTGAACGAACCATAACGATGATCCCAAGTGCAAACAACGCAAGACAGCTCAATAGATAAACTGTGGGGAATCGAAGACCTGGTTATGAACCCATCTTCTCGGACCCAAAATATTTTATCCCATATCATTGTGACACTCTCGGTGAGGGTTTTCTGAAAAGGTATCACACGCCTCAAATGAAAGCTCCTATCAAAAGTTAGAAAGTTTTGACTTTGACCTCGGGTTGCTCGGAGTGCACGTACTTTGAGACAATAGAACCCGCCAAGTGGGCCCTGCCACATGGAGCCGTACCTCTGCCTGCGGCAGTAGCATGTAGAGTGGAGGCTCTCTAGTCTATATATAGAGGTGCACCCCCCTCTCATTTGAAGAATTCAGAAACGCTCTGAACCCCTGCCTGTTTGGTTTTCTAGCTATTTTCTTGTCTTTTAAACCCAAATTCTTTCACTCGAAGAAGTAGATATACCCACATACTACCATATATCAGAAAATAACCGGTAAATTTGGACGTTTAAAGCCTATGATTTGGCAAAAAGCCCGTGTAGCAGTCCATTGTGAATATTTTTACGATCAGAAAGTTATTATTACTTTTTTGCACTTTTATACACTTGCATATCAAGTTTCGTTTGTTAAATATGCCCGGAACTCGGTTCTGTGGCCGTTTTTGTCAACTTTTGGTATATTTTTGTACATAAACGCATTTTCTGGCATTTCTACAACTCAAATTGACGATCCGTCGCTTTTAAATACTTGCATCTTCGTTAGTAGCAACTTCCCCGGACTGAGTTATCTTTCCAGTTTGGGTTTGGCTTTTTTTGTATATATTTAAATGTATATATACTAACTTTTCAATTCTGTCAAGCCCGGATGTCAAATCTGCGATAGTTTACTACTTTTATAAATAAATATGCATATATAAGCAACCTTCGCCACACTGGGTTATCTTCCCAGTCTTGGTTGACTACTTTTCTGTCTATATATATATATATATATATATATATATATATATATATTTATATTTCAGTTCGGCCTGGATCATTCTGTGACTTTTTTACTATTTTTATATATATTTATGCATATATAAGCAACATTCACCGCACTGGGATATCTTCCTAGTCTTGGTTGACTAATTTTCTGTCTATATAAATAAACTAATCAGACTGTGCCGATACATGGATCACACGGCTGACTCTTGACTAACTGATGAACTCGATGTAAACAGTCTACTTCGTTTTAACTTTGTTCAAACCTAATCTCTAGATCTGTTGACATTCCACTTAAAGACAGACCAAAGTCGCTTAAGTACATACCCTTCATATCTTAAGCAGACGCATACCCTTGGATCTAGTGATTTCCTTTCGCCTAAACTTCTCACACTCTTAAGGCTTACAACGGCTCGACTGGACCTATGGCGATCCGGGGTGTTCTACAGTAAGAACTTAGGTGACTCAAACTAGGTGCTCTAAGGACGGAGCAACATAAATCTAAAAAAAGAAGTAAAAACAAGTTTTAAACGCAGACCTCTGTGTTTGGCCGGAGAACAAACAGTGACACCAAGAGACAACACCGTATGGCTCTGATACCATTTAACAGCGGACGAAAAATTTAAATAAAACTTTAAACTTAAAATAATTTTGAAACTTAAAGAAGATGACCGGTGAATCGGTATAATAACTTCTTTCTTTTATTTATAAACATTTGGGAAAGGATTACATTAATCTAGAAATGTTTACTAAGGAAGGCCGAAACTATAAGGGCATCGACCTTCTTCTAATAGAGAGAAAGGGGAGAGAAGGAGGAGAGACCTGTGTGAGGTTTGTCAAAACAAAACCTAATGAACTCTAACACTTGAGTTCATTTAAATAGAACTAAAGTTACCGGTTTATATTTACCGAAGTAACTTTTACATTTACTTAAAGTTAAAAGTAAAAGCATTTAACTAAAGTAAGAAACATTTAACTTAAGTTAAAAACATTTAACTTAGGTTAAAAGTACATTACTTTTATATTTACTAAAGGTAAAGTAAAAATATTTAACTAAAGTTAAAAATATTTAACTAAAGTTAAAGTATTTATATTTACTTTTACTAGAGTAATAACTTAATTACTAAAGCAGCATCTGCTTTTGCTTTTGGCTACTTTTGACTTTGTCGGATGCGTTGATTGCATCTGATGATGTCTGGAGCATCCGATGACTGTGGGACCCTGAGGGGCTAGCGTCATCTTACTGTTGACTATTGAGGTCCGGTTCCTTCCTCGCCGGTGGGTGCTGTTGATCTTCTTCTCAGATAGATCACCATCCCCTATTCTTGATACTATTTAACAGCGGACGAAAAATTTAAATAAAACTTTAAACTTAAAATAATTTTGAAACTTAAAGAAGATGACCGATGAATCGGTATAATAACTTCTTTCTTTTATTTATAAACATTTGGGAAAGGATTACATTAATCTGAAAATGTTTACTAAGGCAGGCCGAAATCATAAGGACTTCGACCTTCTTCTAACTAGAGAGAAGGTAGAGAGAAGGGGAAGAGAAGGAGGAGAGACCTCTGTAAGGTTTGTTAAAACAAAACCTAATGAACTCTAACACTTGAGTTCATTTAAATAGAACTAAAGTTACCGGTTTATATTTACCGAAGTAACTTTTATATTTACTTAAAGTTAAAAGTAAAAACATTGAACTAAAGTAAGAAACATTTAACTTAAGTTAAAAACATTTAACTTAGGTTAAATGTAAATTACTTTTACATTTACTAAAGGTAAAGTAAAAATATTGAACTAAAGTTAAAAATATTTAACTAAAGTTAAAGTATTTACATTTACTTTTACTAAAGTAAATTACTTTTACTAAAGTAATAACTTAATTACTAAAGCAGCATCTACTTTTGCTTTTGGCTACTTTTGACTTTGTCGGATGCGTTTATTGCATCTGATGATGTCTGGAGCATCCGATGACTATGGGACCCTAGGGGGCTAGCGTCATCTGACTGTTAACTGTTGAGGTCCGGCTCCTTCCTCGCTGATGGGTGATGTTGATCTTCTTCTCAGATAGATCACCATCCCCTACTCCTTCGATCCCAAAAAACAATCCAGTGATTCAATCCTTTTTCCCCCAAAAAATTATGTTTAATTTTAAAAAAGGAGAAAAAATTTCACCGAAATTTTGGTCACCGACTTTTGTTTTCAAAAAAATTTATGTAAATTTTTTTATAAAAACTAATCAAACTTTGTCAGATACAAGGATCACACGGCTGACTCTTGACTAACTGATGAACTCGTTCTAAACAGTTTACTTCGTTTTAACTTTGTTCAAACCTAATCTCTAGATCTGTTGACATTCCACTTAAAGACAGACCAAAGTCGCTTAAGTACATACCCTTCTTACCTTAAGAAGACGCATACCCTTGGATCTAGTGATTCCCTTTCACCTAAACTGCTCACACTCTTGAGGCTTACAACGGCTCGACGGGACCTATGGCGATCCGGGGTGTTCTACAATAAGAGCTTAGGTGACCCAAACTAGGTGCTCTAAGGACGGAGCAACAGAAATCTAAAAAAAGAAGTAAAAACAAGTTTTAAACTCAGACCTCTGTGTTTGACCGGAGAACAAACAGTGACACCAAGAGACAACACCGTACGGCTCTTATACCATTTAATAGCGGACAAAAAATTTAAATAAAACTTTAAACTTAAAATAATTTTGAAACTTAAAGAAGATGACCGGTGAATCGGTATAATAACTTCTTTTTTTTATTTATAAACATTTGGAAAGGATTACATTAATCTGGAAATGTTTACTTAAGGAGGCCGAAACCATAAGGGCTTTGACCTTCTTCTAACTAGAGAGAAGGTAGAGAGAAGGGGGAGAGAAAGAGGAGAGACCTCTGATAGTAGTGTGCATACAAGCCAATCATGTATGATGATAAAGCACGTACTTTGTAAACAATCTTATTTATTTATTAATAAAAATATTCATTTATTAAAGGCATTTAATTATCTACATGGTGCTGTTTTTATAATATGTAAATAACTCATAGTTTTAAGCAATGCTTTTAGAATCATGATGATGATCATGCCAATGAGATCTAAATTCTTAGAAAGCTCTAAAACTAAAATAGTTCCTAATCATGGGATTACTAAAAAGGGGATTAGTAAATCCGGATAGATTAGTACATATGTTGCTTGCTCATTAGATGAGGATGATTGATCTCATAATCATTTGTGTGGAGACACTAAAGCAAGTATGTAGGTGCTTATTGGAGAATAAGTTCACTGAACGTGACTCGCTATGGAATACCTAATGGAGTTTTACTCGCCTGTCAATAGGAATTCCTAATGTGATAGTAGTACAAGTGATCCTTGGACTTGAGATCATCATAGTATCTTGTATGTAATGAATTATACTTTGACTTATTCCTTAAAGCCCTTTAGGGTATATAAAAGGGTATGCTTGGGTATAATGAGTTACATATGGAGACAATGAATGATCAATAAAGAATCTACCACCTCTAGTAAAGGAGGAGATATGTCCTATGTGATTCGTTAAATGACAACCCAGGAATCCTTGGCCAAGGTAAAATGAAATTAGAAAGGAGTTTCTAATTTACATTATTTGGAGTTGTGCATTTTCTAATCGAAATACATATAATTAAATAAAATAAGACTTGACAGTAAATTCATGTCTTATATTTAATTGGGACATTGTATGGTGGAAGGATTGAATTGTATGGTAACTATTTACTCACAGGTTCTTTTATGATTAATGTTGAAATCTATATTATCTGAAAAGTCGTTGATCGCTAGGGAGGCTTATCCCTATTGTAGAATAAATATTATTTATTTAAATAGATTATTAGTTTAATTTATTTATTTAAATAAGATTAAAATTATTTTAATTGATTTATTCACAACCGGTTTAATATGGAGAACCTAAAGGGTCACACCATAAAAGGAAGAATAATTATTTAAGAAGGTAATGGCATAATCGTAATAATGCATTAAGTATAATTAATTTAATCTATGGTGATAGAATAAATTAAATAGCTTAATGTTTATTATTTAATATTTTGGAAATATTAAATATAAATTAATAAGAGGAGTCTTATTAATATTATTACAATTATTATTATTTTAATTTCTAAAGGAGTTTAGTAATTAATTTAATATTTAGTACTCTCATTTATTCCTAATAAGATTAGGAGACAAATTAATTAAATGAATTTAATTAATTATTCCCATGTGGTGGGAAGCCTAAATTAATTAAAGGAGTTTAATTAATTAAAAGAAATTCCATGTCTAATAGGATTAGAAGGGTTGACCAATGTCTATATAAGAGAAGTCTTATAATAGATATTAGATGATGCAATTCCAATTGTTGGAGAGTACTCCTTTTCTATAGAGGATAGAACACTAAGCCAAACACCCTCCTTCTTGATAATTTCTCTTCCTTGGTGGATCACCTCTAGAGGCCAAACACTTGGGTGGCTAACGTTGATCAAAGAAAGGAATCTAACCCGGAAATTCAAGGAGATCACGAAGAACAAGGAGTTGAACTAGTACCTGTGGAAGCTTCGTTCTACAAGGGTATGATTCCATAACTTCTTATTTATCGTTTTAAATTAATAATTTGCATAAAGGATGATCCGGGTAATGGTTTTGTAGAAATTTTTTTAAACTCTGATATACCATGCTTCCGCTAATTTTTGCAATTTGATTGCGTCACAATTTCATACAAACCCAACAGTGGCATCAGAGCCAAATCTTTATGCAATTATTAATTTATTTTTGATTTCATATACATATGGGTATGTATTTAAAATAATTTATTGGGCATAATTTGATTGTATAAAATTATTATTTTTTTTTTTAAAAAAAATGACTTTTTTTTGGGACGGATCACAATTTTTTTTGGGTGCTAATCTTGAATTCTGCAAAGAAAAGGTGTTGTCTCTTTCTTACTCCAAAAAGAAGGTGACCCATCAGGAAAGGATTTTTTTTTAATAAACCTGCAGGACTCTTTTAATAAAAGAAGGTGACATCTTTTTTAAAAAAAATAAATATGATATATTTATATATTATATTCTAAATAATTTTATAATTAAAATAAAGAGTTTATTTTAATCTTGAAATTGGATTTCATGCAATTTAAAATTGCCCATTAAATGATACTCATATATATATGGAATGTTTTAATTCATGAGATGAATATTTATTTATTGATATATATGGTGATATGTATGAAAATAAATGGGGATTGATTATGGACTATTTGACCAATGTGATTGGATTTTATTTTAGTTGAATGCTTGAATGAATGGGTTTTATTAAATGGGGTCTGTGTACCTCGTCTTCTCTAAAAAAAAAATTCTTGATGTAAAATTCTATCTTCCTCCTATGTATTTCCCCTTGACTGCTGATCAAGGTTTCTATTTAAATTAAATAGTTTAATGTAATAGAAATAGTTAGAATTATCTTGAAGAAATTAGAGACCAAGGAGCAAGGAGCGCGTGAAGACCTGTTTGTATGGAGCCCGGGTTTAAATGTAATAGTTATATTTAAATTTAAATTCTTGCACTCCTAGGTTTGACCTTTTGGTTCACTTGGTGGCTCTAGTGAACCAAACTAGAATAAAAGTCCATAATCAATCCGGGTAGAATATAATATTCTATATTGCATGCTAAATATTATATATATTATATTTTATGCAAACATGCTTCGCATGTTTAATAAAATGACGCGTATTTTATATATATATATGTGCATGCGCGCTAAACAAGATGAGACAAATAATAACAAACCCCTCAAAGAAATAATATTAAGTCCGAAGCGTTCAAATGATATTTGGAATATCGAACGTCGCCTTCTAGCATGATAAATTAATAGAGTATTAAATATTTAATATGAGCTTGTTGTGCTATCCACAAGGCGAGTATTGCGTATTTAAGATGTTAATTAATCACATTTGATGCTTATCAAGAAAATTGAACGATCTAGTCTTGTTGTGCTATCCACAAGGACGAACATTTTTCTTTTTTGAATTTATGGAAGTGCTAGGCTGGACTTAACTTAAATCATTTTAGTTCGGATGTGCACACACTTGACCATTATGATTTAAGAGGCAAAATAAAAGGAATTACATGGTGATGTAATTGACAAGAGTTGTCTACCTATTTATTTGTATATCGCTTGTTGTGCTATCCACAAGGTTATATACATTTGAAATGGGATCCTTATTCTCACTAGCAAATCTTTAATTAGATGTTGCCGAACTATATAAGTGAGGGTAATATAGTTTGATGAAAATAGTGGGAGATACCAATTTAAAATAAAGACCTAAATTTATTTTGGTATGCAAAATTAATAAAATGAATGTTTGCTAAAATGTTGTTTTTCACAGGCAGAATTTTAAAAATGTCAAAATCACTAATTTCACTGCGAAACATACTTGATGCTAATAAGCTTACCGGGCCGAATTATACGGACTGGCTAAGAAATCTGAGAATAGTTCTCACTGCTGAAAAGATTTTTTATGTCCTAAACTCACCTGTCCCTGGAACTGTTTCAGAAACAACCTCTGAGGAAGAGATTGCCACCATTGTAAAGTGGCAAGATGATGCATCTGTGGCTCAATGCATCATGCTCGCATCCATGAATAACGAGCTTCAGCGTCAGCACGAAAATATGGATGCTCCTACTATGTTGATTCACCTCAAGGAATTGTATGGTGAACAAAGTAGGACTGCTAGATATGAGATATCTAAGGAGCTCTTCCGATCTCGAATGACCAAGGGCAAAGCGAACATAAAGGAACAAAAGAAATCTGATCCAGCTAGCAAAGGAATGTGCTTCCATTGCAACGAGCCGGGTCATTGGAAGAGGAACTGCAAGAAGTTTCTGGCAAAGAAGAAGCTTGGAGAAGCTTTGACTTCCAATCAAGGTTTGTTCATGATTGAAATTAATTTTTCAGAAAGTCAAAATTCTACTTGGGTATTGGATACCGGCTGTGGTTCTCACATATGTAATAATGTGAAGGGACTGGTCAGAAGTAGAAAGCTGAACAATGATGAGGTGATCCTACGAGTGGGGAATGGAGCAAAGGTTGCTGCATTAGCTGTAGGAACTTATTATTTAGCAATGCCTTCGGGCAAGTCCATTTATCTTAATAATTGTTATTATGTTCCGAATATTATTAAAAACATTATTTCAATTTCTGTATTGGATATGGAAGGATTTAACGTTGTTATAAAGAACAATAGTTGTTCTATTTATAAAGACGATGTTTTATATGGTGTTGGAAATTTGCGAAATGGACTTTATACACTTGACTTACAAGAAAATATTTTTCAAATTGAACAAACTAAGAAAAGGAAAAGAGATGATATTAATTATACCTACATGTGGCACTGTAGACTAGGTCATATCAATGAAACAAGATTATCCAAGTTGCATAAAGATGGGCCCCTCGAGCTATCTGATTATGAATCATATCCAACTTGTGAATCTTGTCTCATGGGTAAAATGACTAAATCTCCTTTTAGTGGAAAAGGAGAAAGAGTTACAGAGTTGTTGGCATTGATTCACACAGACGTTTGTGGACCTATGACAACAAGTGCACGGGGTGGGTATTCTTATTTTATTACTTTCACTGATGATCACTCAAGATTTGGATATGTGTATTTAATGAAATACAAGTCAGAATCATTTGAAAAGTTCAAAGAGTTCAGAAGTGAAGTAGAGAAACAAACGGGCAAGAGTATAAAGATACTTCGATCAGATCGAGGTGGAGAATACTTAAGCGGTGAGTTTCTCAATTGTCTCAAAGAAAATGGTATAATCTCACAATGGACTCCTCCAGGTACACCACAGTTAAATGGAGTATCTGAAAGGAGAAATCGAACACTGTTAGACATGGTTCGATCCATGATGAGTTTTACCGACCTTCCAATTTCTTTCTGGGGATATGCCCTAGAAACGGCTGCATACCTACTTAACAAGGTACCTACCAAATCCGCCCCAAAGACTCCATATGAGATGTGGAAGGGGAGGAAACCAAATCTTAAGCATGTTAAGACTTGGGGTTGTCCAGCTTATGTCAAAAAAGTTTGAACATGATAAGCTATAGACTAAATCCGAAAAGTGTAGATTTGTGGGATACCCTAAAGAAACTGTAGGGTATTATTTCTATCATCTAACTGATCAAAAGGTGTTTGTTGCGAAACATGCTGCCTTCTTGGAAAAGGAGTTTATCCATGAAGGGGTCAGCGGGAGTAAGATATATCTTGAAGAAGTTCAAGAACCACAAATTACCACGGATCAAAGTCAGGTACCTGACCAAGTAGAAGAACCTACTATACCACACCCTGTTCGTAAATCTGGGAGAGTACCGAAGATACCTGAGAGGTATGGATTCGTTATAGAGGATGACGATGAGGTACACATCATGAATGATGATGATCCATTGAATTACGAACAGGCCATGAGTAATAAAGACTCAGGGAAATGGCTTGAAGCCATGAAATCCGAAATGGACTCCATGTATGAAAACAAAGTATGGACTTTGGTTTCACCACCTGAAGGCATTATGCCTATTGGGTGTAAATGGGTCTTTAAAAGAAAGACTGGAGCGGACGGCAAGGTGGAGACCTATAAGGCCCGACTGGTTGCAAAAGGTTTCAAACAAAGACAAGGAGTTGATTATGATGAAACCTTTTCACCAGTAGCTATGCTCAAGTCCATTCGGATTTTGCTTGCGATTGCAGCTTATAACGACTATGAGATCTGGCAGATGGACGTGAAAACGGCCTTCCTCAATGGGAAACTTGAGGAGGATGTGTATATGACACAGCCAGAGGGATTTGTTTCAAAGGTTGGAATAAATCAAGTCTGTAAGCTGCAACGATCCATTTATGGATTGAAGCAAGCTTCTCGTAGATGGAACATTCGTTTTGATGAGACAATCAAAGAGTTTGATTTTATCAAAAATGATGATGAACCATGTGTGTACAAAAGGTTAGTGGGAGCGCTGTTTCATTCTATGTATTATATGTTGATGATATATTACTGATAGGGAATGAAATTTCTATGCTAAAATCGATCAAAATAAAGTTGTCTAAACATTCCTCCATGAATGATTTGGGTAGAACATCCCACTTTGGGGATATAAATCTGTATTAATAGATTTAAAAGGATGTTCGGCTTAACCCATGGAAACGTATATTCATTAGATGCTAAAGGCGTTTAGCATGGCAACTCCAAAAGGTGCCTCATGATGATGAGCCATGGAGTGTATCTCTCTAAAATTGTCCTCAGTAAAAGAGAGATCGCATAAGTAACTATTATGTATGCAATGAAATATACAAGACTTGATGTTGATCAGTCATATTCTGGAGAAGATCTCTGTGAGACAGTGATAAACATCTCAAAGTACTTAACTGACACTAAGGATGTCATCATGACACATGATGGGTCTGAATTAAACTAGAAGACTAAACAGACTCAAGTTTTCAGACTGACCAAGACGACAGCAAAATCCACTTTATGGTAAGTCGTTACCTTAAAAGGTGGTGCAGTAAATTGGAAAGGTTTCAAACAGCAAAAGTTGTTGGGTTAGTGACAAAGACAAAGTATATAACTGTAAGTGAAGCTGCAAGTTGATGTTTCAGATGAAAAGTTCATTACAGAACTAGGAATAGTTCCTAAGTCTCATCTTGAATCTAAACATGTGTTGCGGCACTTTGATTAAAAAAAAAATCATTGAAAGAGGAGAGTGTAGACTCTCAAGACAACATTGCAGATCCATTTACTAAAGCTTTAACACAACAGCAGTTTGATCGTCACTTAGAGAAGATGGGTATGAGATACCATGGCGATTGGCTTTAGTGCAAGTGGGAGATTGATAGTAGTGTGCATACAAGCCAATCATGTATGATGATAAAGCACGTACTTTGTAAACAATCTTATTTATTTATTAATAAAATATTCATTTATTAAAGGCATTTAATTATCTACATGGTGCTGTTTTTATAATATGTAAATAACCCATAGTTTTAAGCAATGCTTTTAGAATCATGATGATGATCATGCCAATGAGATCTAAATTCTTAGAAAGCTCTAAAACTAAAATAGTTCCTAATCATGGGATTACTAAAAAGGGGATTAGTAAATCCGGATAGATTAGTACATATGTTGCTTGCTCATTAGATGAGGATGATTGATCTCATAATCATTTGTGTGGAGACACTAAAGCAAGTATGTAGGTGCTTATTGGAGAATAAGTTCACTGAACGTGACTCGCTATGGAATACCTAATGGAGTTTTACTCGCCTGTCAATAGGAATTCCTAATGTGATAGTAGTACAAGTGATCCTTGGACTTGAGATCATCATAGTATCTTGTATGTAATGAATTATACTTTGACTTATTCCTTAAAGCCCTTTAGGGTATATAAAGGGTATGCTTGGGTATAATGAGTTATATATGGAGACAATGAATGATCAATAAAGAATCTACCACCTCTAGTAAAGGAGGAGATATATCCTATGTGATTCGTTAAATGACAACCCAGGAATCCTTGGCCAAGGTAAAATGAAATTAGAAAGGAGTTTCTAATTTACATTATTTGGAGTTGTGCATTTTCTAATCGAAATACATATAATTAAATAAAATAAGACTTGACAGTAAATTCATGTCTTATATTTAATTGGGACATTGTATGGTGGAAGGATTGAATTGTATGGTAACTATTACTCACAGGTTCTTTTATGATTAATGTTGAAATCTATATTATCTGAAAAGTCGTTGATCGCTAGGGAGGCTTATCCCTATTGTAGAATAAATATTATTTATTTAAATAGATTATTAGTTTAATTTATTTATTTAAATAAGATTAAAATTATTTTAATTGATTTATTCACAACCGGTTTAATATGGAGAACCTAAAGGGTCACACCATAAAAGGAAGAATAATTATTTAAGAAGGTAATGGCATAATCGTAATAATGCATTAAGTATAATTAATTTAATCTATGGTGATAGAATAAATTAAATAGCTTAATGTTTATTATTTAATATTTTGGAAATATTAAATATAAATTAATAAGAGGAGTCTTATTAATATTATTACAATTATTATTATTTTAATTTCTAAAGGAGTTTAGTAATTAATTTAATATTTAGTACTCTCATTTATTCCTAATAAGATTAGGAGACAAATTAATTAAATGAATTTAATTAATTATTCCCATGTGGTGGGAAGCCTAAATTAATTAAAGGAGTTTAATTAATTAAAAGAAATTCCATGTCTAATAGGATTAGAAGGGTTGACCAATGTCTATATAAGAGAAGTCTTATAATAGATATTAGATGATGCAATTCCAATTGTTGGAGAGTACTCCTTTTCTATAGAGGATAGAACACTAAGCCAAACACCCTCCTTCTTGATAATTTCTCTTCCTTGGTGGATCACCTCTAGAGGCCAAACACTTGGGTGGCTAACGTTGATCAAAGAAAGGAATCTAACCCGGAAATTCAAGGAGATCACGAAGAACAAGGAGTTGAACTAGTACCTGTGGAAGCTTCGTTCTACAAGGGTATGATTCCATAACTTCTTATTTATCGTTTTAAATTAATAATTTGCATAAAGGATGATCCGGGTAATGGTTTTGTAGAAATTTTTTTAAACTCTGATATACCATGCTTCCGCTAATTTTTGCAATTTGATTGCGTCACAATTTCGTACAAACCCAACAGTGGCATCAGAGCCAAATCTTTATGCAATTATTAATTTATTTTTGATTTCATATACATATGGGTATGTATTTAAAATAATTTATTGGGCATAATTTGATTGTATAAAATTATTATTTTTTTTTTTAAAAAAATGACTTTTTTTTGGGACGGATCACAATTTTTTTTTGGGTGCTAATCTTGAATTCTGCAAAGAAAAGGTGTTGTCTCTTTCTTACTCCAAAAAGAAGGTGACCCATCAGGAAAGGATTTTTTTTTAATAAACCTGCAGGACTCTTTTAATAAAAGAAGGTGACATCTTTTTAAAAAAAAATAAATATGATATATTTATATATTATATTCTAAATAATTTTATAATTAAAATAAAGAGTTTATTTTAATCTTGAAATTGGATTTCATGCAATTTAAAATTGCCCATTAAATGATACTCATATATATATGGAATGTTTTAATTCATGAGATGAATATTTATTTATTGATATATATGGTGATATGTATGAAAATAAATGGGGATTGATTATGGACTATTTGACCAATGTGATTGGATTTTATTTTAGTTGAATGCTTGAATGAATGAGTTTTATTAAATGGGGTCTGTGTACCTCGTCTTCTCTAAAAAAAATTTCTTGATGTAAAATTCTATCTTCCTCCTATGTATTTCCCCTTGACTGCTGATCAAGGTTTCTATTTAAATTAAATAGTTTAATGTAATAGAAATAGTTAGAATTATCTTGAAGAAATTAGAGACCAAGGAGCAAGGAGCGCGTGAAGACCTGTTTGTATGGAGCCCGGGTTTAAATGTAATAGTTATATTTAAATTTAAATTCTTGCACTCCTAGGTTTGACCTTTTGGTTCACTTGGTGGCTCTAGTGAACCAAACTAGAATAAAAGTCCATAATCAATCCGGGTAGAATATAATATTCTATATTGCATGCTAAATATTATATATATTATATTTTATGCAAACATGCTTCGCATGTTTAATAAAATGACGCGTATTTTATATATATATATGTGCATGCGCGCTAAACAAGATGAGACAAATAATAACAAACCCCTCAAAGAAATAATATTAAGTCCGAAGCGTTCAAATGATATTTGGAATATCGAACGTCGCCTTCTAGCATGATAAATTAATAGAGTATTAAATATTTAATATGAGCTTGTTGTGCTATCCACAAGGCGAGTATTGCGTATTTAAGATGTTAATTAATCACATTTGATGCTTATCAAGAAAATTGAACGATCTAGTCTTGTTGTGCTATCCACAAGGACGAACATTTTTCTTTTTTGAATTTATGGAAGTGCTAGGCTGGACTTAACTTAAATCATTTTAGTTCGGATGTGCACACACTTGACCATTATGATTTAAGAGGCAAAATAAAAGGAATTACATGGTGATGTAATTGACAAGAGTTGTCTACCTATTTATTTGTATATCGCTTGTTGTGCTATCCACAAGGTTATATACATTTGAAATGGGATCCTTATTCTCACTAGCAAATCTTTAATTAGATGTTGCCGAACTATATAAGTGAGGGTAATATAGTTTGATGAAAATAGTGGGAGATACCAATTTAAAATAAAGACCTAAATTTATTTTGGTATGCAAAATTAATAAAATGAATGTTTGCTAAAATGTTGTTTTTCACAGGCAGAATTTTAAAAATGTCAAAATCACTAATTTCACTGCGAAACATACTTGATGCTAATAAGCTTACCGGGCCGAATTATACGGACTGGCTAAGAAATCTGAGAATAGTTCTCACTGCTGAAAAGATTTTTTATGTCCTAAACTCACCTGTCCCTGGAACTGTTTCAGAAACAGCCTCTGAGGAAGAGATTGCCACCATTGTAAAGTGGCAAGATGATGCATCTGTGGCTCAATGCATCATGCTCGCATCCATGAATAACGAGCTTCAGCGTCAGCACGAAAATATGGATGCTCCTACTATGTTGATTCACCTCAAGGAATTGTATGGTGAACAAAGTAGGACTGCTAGATATGAGATATCTAAGGAGCTCTTCCGATCTCGAATGACCAAGGGCAAAGCGAACATAAAGGAACAAAAGAAATCTGATCCAGCTAGCAAAGGAATGTGCTTCCATTGCAACGAGCCGGGTCATTGGAAGAGGAACTGCAAGAAGTTTCTGGCAAAGAAGAAGCTTGGAGAAGCTTTGACTTCCAATCAAGGTTTGTTCATGATTGAAATTAATTTTTCAGAAAGTCAAAATTCTACTTGGGTATTGGATACCGGCTGTGGTTCTCACATATGTAATAATGTGAAGGGACTGGTCAGAAGTAGAAAGCTGAACAATGATGAGGTGATCCTACGAGTGGGGAATGGAGCAAAGGTTGCTGCATTAGCTGTAGGAACTTATTATTTAGCAATGCCTTCGGGCAAGTCCATTTATCTTAATAATTGTTATTATGTTCCGAATATTATTAAAAACATTATTTCAATTTCTGTATTGGATATGGAAGGATTTAACGTTGTTATAAAGAACAATAGTTGTTCTATTTATAAAGACGATGTTTTATATGGTGTTGGAAATTTGCGAAATGGACTTTATACACTTGACTTACAAGAAAATATTTTTCAAATTGAACAAACTAAGAAAAGGAAAAGAGATGATATTAATTATACCTACATGTGGCACTGTAGACTAGGTCATATCAATGAAACAAGATTATCCAAGTTGCATAAAGATGGGCCCCTCGAGCTATCTGATTATGAATCATATCCAACTTGTGAATCTTGTCTCATGGGTAAAATGACTAAATCTCCTTTTAGTGGAAAAGGAGAAAGAGTTACAGAGTTGTTGGCATTGATTCACACAGACGTTTGTGGACCTATGACAACAAGTGCACGGGGTGGGTATTCTTATTTTATTACTTTCACTGATGATCACTCAAGATTTGGATATGTGTATTTAATGAAATACAAGTCAGAATCATTTGAAAAGTTCAAAGAGTTCAGAAGTGAAGTAGAGAAACAAACGGGCAAGAGTATAAAGATACTTCGATCAGATCGAGGTGGAGAATACTTAAGCGGTGAGTTTCTCAATTGTCTCAAAGAAAATGGTATAATCTCACAATGGACTCCTCCAGGTACACCACAGTTAAATGGAGTATCTGAAAGGAGAAATCGAACACTGTTAGACATGGTTCGATCCATGATGAGTTTTACCGACCTTCCAATTTCTTTCTGGGGATATGCCCTAGAAACGGCTGCATACCTACTTAACAAGGTACCTACCAAATCCGCCCCAAAGACTCCATATGAGATGTGGAAGGGGAGGAAACCAAATCTTAAGCATGTTAAGACTTGGGGTTGTCCAGCTTATGTCAAAAAATTTGAACATGATAAGCTATAGACTAAATCCGAAAAGTGTAGATTTGTGGGATACCCTAAAGAAACTGTAGGGTATTATTTCTATCATCTAACTGATCAAAAGGTGTTTGTTGCGAAACATGCTGCCTTCTTGGAAAAGGAGTTTATCCATGAAGGGGTCAGCGGGAGTAAGATATATCTTGAAGAAGTTCAAGAACCACAAATTACCACGGATCAAAGTCAGGTACCTGACCAAGTAGAAGAACCTACTATACCACACCCTGTTCGTAAATCTGGGAGAGTACCGAAGATACCTGAGAGGTATGGATTCGTTATAGAGGATGACGATGAGGTACACATCATGAATGATGATGATCCATTGAATTACGAACAGGCCATGAGTAATAAAGACTCAGGGAAATGGCTTGAAGCCATGAAATCCGAAATGGACTCCATGTATGAAAACAAAGTATGGACTTTGGTTTCACCACCTGAAGGCATTATGCCTATTGGGTGTAAATGGGTCTTTAAAAGAAAGACTGGAGCGGACGGCAAGGTGGAGACCTATAAGGCCCGACTGGTTGCAAAAGGTTTCAAACAAAGACAAGGAGTTGATTATGATGAAACCTTTTCACCAGTAGCTATGCTCAAGTCCATTCGGATTTTGCTTGCGATTGCAGCTTATAACGACTATGAGATCTGGCAGATGGACGTGAAAACGGCCTTCCTCAATGGGAAACTTGAGGAGGATGTGTATATGACACAGCCAGAGGGATTTGTTTCAAAGGTTGGAATAAATCAAGTCTGTAAGCTGCAACGATCCATTTATGGATTGAAGCAAGCTTCTCGTAGATGGAACATTCGTTTTGATGAGACAATCAAAGAGTTTGATTTTATCAAAAATGATGATGAACCATGTGTGTACAAAAGGTTAGTGGGAGCGCTGTTTCATTCTATGTATTATATGTTGATGATATATTACTGATAGGGAATGAAATTTCTATGCTAAAATCGATCAAAATAAAGTTGTCTAAACATTCCTCCATGAATGATTTGGGTAGAACATCCCACTTTGGGGATATAAATCTGTATTAATAGATTTAAAAGGATGTTCGGCTTAACCCATGGAAACGTATATTCATTAGATGCTAAAGGCGTTTAGCATGGCAACTCCAAAAGGTGCCTCATGATGATGAGCCATGGAGTGTATCTCTCTAAAATTGTCCTCAGTAAAAGAGAGATCGCATAAGTAACTATTATGTATGCAATGAAATATACAAGACTTGATGTTGATCAGTCATATTCTGGAGAAGATCTCTGTGAGACAGTGATAAACATCTCAAAGTACTTAACTGACACTAAGGATGTCATCATGACACATGATGGGTCTGAATTAAACTAGAAGACTAAACAGACTCAAGTTTTCAGACTGACCAAGACGACAGCAAAATCCACTTTATGGTAAGTCGTTACCTTAAAAGGTGGTGCAGTAAATTGGAAAGGTTTCAAACAGCAAAAGTTGTTGGGTTAGTGACAAAGACAAAGTATATAACTGTAAGTGAAGCTGCAAGTTGATGTTTCAGATGAAAAGTTCATTACAGAACTAGGAATAGTTCCTAAGTCTCATCTTGAATCTAAACATGTGTTGCGGCACTTTGATTAAAAAAAAATCATTGAAAGAGGAGAGTGTAGACTCTCAAGACAACATTGCAGATCCATTTACTAAAGCTTTAACACAACAGCAGTTTGATCGTCACTTAGAGAAGATGGGTATGAGATACCATGGCGATTGGCTTTAGTGCAAGTGGGAGATTGATAGTAGTGTGCATACAAGCCAATCATGTATGATGATAAAGCACGTACTTTGTAAACAATCTTATTTATTTATTAATAAAAATATTCATTTATTAAAGGCATTTAATTATCTACATGGTGCTGTTTTTATAATATGTAAATAACCCATAGTTTTAAGCAATGCTTTTAGAATCATGATGATGATCATGCCAATGAGATCTAAATTCTTAGAAAGCTCTAAAACTAAATAGTTCCTAATCATGGGATTACTAAAAAGGGGATTAGTAAATCCGGATAGATTAGTACATATGTTGCTTGCTCATTAGATGAGGATGATTGATCTCATAATCATTTGTGTGGAGACACTAAAGCAAGTATGTAGGTGCTTATTGGAGAATAAGTTCACTGAACGTGACTCGCTATGGAATACCTAATGGAGTTTTACTCGCCTGTCAATAGGAATTCCTAATGTGATAGTAGTACAAGTGATCCTTGGACTTGAGATCATCATAGTATCTTGTATGTAATGAATTATACTTTGACTTATTCCTTAAAGCCCTTTAGGGTATATAAAGGGTATGCTTGGGTATAATGAGTTATATATGGAGACAATGAATGATCAATAAAGAATCTACCACCTCTAGTAAAGGAGGAGATATATCCTATGTGATTCGTTAAATGACAACCCAGGAATCCTTGGCCAAGGTAAAATGAAATTAGAAAGGAGTTTCTAATTTACATTATTTGGAGTTGTGCATTTTCTAATCGAAATACATATAATTAAATAAAATAAGACTTGACAGTAAATTCATGTCTTATATTTAATTGGGACATTGTATGGTGGAAGGATTGAATTGTATGGTAACTATTTACTCACAGGTTCTTTTATGATTAATGTTGAAATCTATATTATCTGAAAAGTCGTTGATCGCTAGGGAGGCTTATCCCTATTGTAGAATAAATATTATTTATTTAAATAGATTATTAGTTTAATTTATTTATTTAAATAAGATTAAAATTATTTTAATTGATTTATTCACAACCGGTTTAATATGGAGAACCTAAAGGGTCACACCATAAAAGGAAGAATAATTATTTAAGAAGGTAATGGCATAATCGTAATAATGCATTAAGTATAATTAATTTAATCTATGGTGATAGAATAAATTAAATAGCTTAATGTTTATTATTTAATATTTTGGAAATATTAAATATAAATTAATAAGAGGAGTCTTATTAATATTATTACAATTATTATTATTTTAATTTCTAAAGGAGTTTAGTAATTAATTTAATATTTAGTACTCTCATTTATTCCTAATAAGATTAGGAGACAAATTAATTAAATGAATTTAATTAATTATTCCCATGTGGTGGGAAGCCTAAATTAATTAAAGGAGTTTAATTAATTAAAAGAAATTCCATGTCTAATAGGATTAGAAGGGTTGACCAATGTCTATATAAGAGAAGTCTTATAATAGATATTAGATGATGCAATTCCAATTGTTGGAGAGTACTCCTTTTCTATAGAGGATAGAACACTAAGCCAAACACCCTCCTTCTTGATAATTTCTCTTCCTTGGTGGATCACCTCTAGAGGCCAAACACTTGGGTGGCTAACGTTGATCAAAGAAAGGAATCTAACCCGGAAATTCAAGGAGATCACGAAGAACAAGGAGTTGAACTAGTACCTGTGGAAGCTTCGTTCTACAAGGGTATGATTCCATAACTTCTTATTTATCGTTTTAAATTAATAATTTGCATAAAGGATGATCCGGGTAATGGTTTTGTAGAAATTTTTTTAAACTCTGATATACCATGCTTCCGCTAATTTTTGCAATTTGATTGCGTCACAATTTCGTACAAACCCAACAGTGGCATCAGAGCCAAATCTTTATGCAATTATTAATTTATTTTTGATTTCATATACATATGGGTATGTATTTAAAATAATTTATTGGGCATAATTTGATTGTATAAAATTATTATTTTTTTTTTTTTTAAATGACTTTTTTTTGGGACGGATCACAATTTTTTTTGGGTGCTAATCTTGAATTCTGCAAAGAAAAGGTGTTGTCTCTTTCTTACTCCAAAAAGAAGGTGACCCATCAGGAAAGGATTTTTTTTTAATAAACCTGCAGGACTCTTTTAATAAAAGAAGGTGACATCTTTTTTAAAAAAAATAAATATGATATATTTATATATTATATTCTAAATAATTTTATAATTAAAATAAAGAGTTTATTTTTTAATTTTGAAATTGGATTTCATGCAATTTAAAATTGCCCATTAAATGATACTCATATATATATGGAATGTTTTAATTCATGAGATGAATATTTATTTATTGATATATATGGTGATATGTATGAAAATAAATGGGGATTGATTATGGACTATTTGACCAATGTGATTGGATTTTATTTTAGTTGAATGCTTGAATGAATGGGTTTTATTAAATGGGGTCTGTGTACCTCGTCTTCTCTAAAAAAAAATTTCTTGATGTAAAATTCTATCTTCCTCCTATGTATTTCCCCTTGACTGCTGATCAAGGTTTCTATTTAAATTAAATAGTTTAATGTAATAGAAATAGTTAGAATTATCTTGAAGAAATTAGAGACCAAGGAGCAAGGAGCGCGTGAAGACCTGTTTGTATGGAGCCCGGGTTTAAATGTAATAGTTATATTTAAATTTAAATTCTTGCACTCCTAGGTTTGACCTTTTGGTTCACTTGGTGGCTCTAGTGAACCAAACTAGAATAAAAGTCCATAATCAATCCGGGTAGAATATAATATTCTATATTGCATGCTAAATATTATATATATTATATTTTATGCAAACATGCTTCGCATGTTTAATAAAATGACGCGTATTTTATATATATATATGTGCATGCGCGCTAAACAAGATGAGACAAATAATAACAAACCCCTCAAAGAAATAATATTAAGTCCGAAGCGTTCAAATGATATTTGGAATATCGAACGTCGCCTTCTAGCATGATAAATTAATAGAGTATTAAATATTTAATATGAGCTTGTTGTGCTATCCACAAGGCGAGTATTGCGTATTTAAGATGTTAATTAATCACATTTGATGCTTATCAAGAAAATTGAACGATCTAGTCTTGTTGTGCTATCCACAAGGACGAACATTTTTCTTTTTTGAATTTATGGAAGTGCTAGGCTGGACTTAACTTAAATCATTTTAGTTCGGATGTGCACACACTTGACCATTATGATTTAAGAGGCAAAATAAAAGGAATTACATGGTGATGTAATTGACAAGAGTTGTCTACCTATTTATTTGTATATCGCTTGTTGTGCTATCCACAAGGTTATATACATTTGAAATGGGATCCTTATTCTCACTAGCAAATCTTTAATTAGATGTTGCCGAACTATATAAGTGAGGGTAATATAGTTTGATGAAAATAGTGGGAGATACCAATTTAAAATAAAGACCTAAATTTATTTTGGTATGCAAAATTAATAAAATGAATGTTTGCTAAAATGTTGTTTTTCACAGGCAGAATTTTAAAAATGTCAAAATCACTAATTTCACTGCGAAACATACTTGATGCTAATAAGCTTACCGGGCCGAATTATACGGACTGGCTAAGAAATCTGAGAATAGTTCTCACTGCTGAAAAGATTTTTTATGTCCTAAACTCACCTGTCCCTGGAACTGTTTCAGAAACAGCCTCTGAGGAAGAGATTGCCACCATTGTAAAGTGGCAAGATGATGCATCTGTGGCTCAATGCATCATGCTCGCATCCATGAATAACGAGCTTCAGCGTCAGCACGAAAATATGGATGCTCCTACTATGTTGATTCACCTCAAGGAATTGTATGGTGAACAAAGTAGGACTGCTAGATATGAGATATCTAAGGAGCTCTTTCGATCTCGAATGACCAAGGGCAAAGCGAACATAAAGGAACAAAAGAAATCTGATCCAGCTAGCAAAGGAATGTGCTTCCATTGCAACGAGCCGGGTCATTGGAAGAGGAACTGCAAGAAGTTTCTGGCAAAGAAGAAGCTTGGAGAAGCTTTGACTTCCAATCAAGGTTTGTTCATGATTGAAATTAATTTTTCAGAAAGTCAAAATTCTACTTGGGTATTGGATACCGGCTGTGGTTCTCACATATGTAATAATGTGAAGGGACTGGTCAGAAGTAGAAAGCTGAACAATGATGAGGTGATCCTACGAGTGGGGAATGGAGCAAAGGTTGCTGCATTAGCTGTAGGAACTTATTATTTAGCAATGCCTTCGGGCAAGTCCATTTATCTTAATAATTGTTATTATGTTCCGAATATTATTAAAAACATTATTTCAATTTCTGTATTGGATATGGAAGGATTTAACGTTGTTATAAAGAACAATAGTTGTTCTATTTATAAAGACGATGTTTTATATGGTGTTGGAAATTTGCGAAATGGACTTTATACACTTGACTTACAAGAAAATATTTTTCAAATTGAACAAACTAAGAAAAGGAAAAGAGATGATATTAATTATACCTACATGTGGCACTGTAGACTAGGTCATATCAATGAAACAAGATTATCCAAGTTGCATAAAGATGGGCCCCTCGAGCTATCTGATTATGAATCATATCCAACTTGTGAATCTTGTCTCATGGGTAAAATGACTAAATCTCCTTTTAGTGGAAAAGGAGAAAGAGTTACAGAGTTGTTGGCATTGATTCACACAGACGTTTGTGGACCTATGACAACAAGTGCACGGGGTGGGTATTCTTATTTTATTACTTTCACTGATGATCACTCAAGATTTGGATATGTGTATTTAATGAAATACAAGTCAGAATCATTTGAAAAGTTCAAAGAGTTCAGAAGTGAAGTAGAGAAACAAACGGGCAAGAGTATAAAGATACTTCGATCAGATCGAGGTGGAGAATACTTAAGCGGTGAGTTTCTCAATTGTCTCAAAGAAAATGGTATAATCTCACAATGGACTCCTCCAGGTACACCACAGTTAAATGGAGTATCTGAAAGGAGAAATCGAACACTGTTAGACATGGTTCGATCCATGATGAGTTTTACCGACCTTCCAATTTCTTTCTGGGGATATGCCCTAGAAACGGCTGCATACCTACTTAACAAGGTACCTACCAAATCCGCCCCAAAGACTCCATATGAGATGTGGAAGGGGAGGAAACCAAATCTTAAGCATGTTAAGACTTGGGGTTGTCCAGCTTATGTCAAAAAATTTGAACATGATAAGCTATAGACTAAATCCGAAAAGTGTAGATTTGTGGGATACCCTAAAGAAACTGTAGGGTATTATTTCTATCATCTAACTGATCAAAAGGTGTTTGTTGCGAAACATGCTGCCTTCTTGGAAAAGGAGTTTATCCATGAAGGGGTCAGCGGGAGTAAGATATATCTTGAAGAAGTTCAAGAACCACAAATTACCACGGATCAAAGTCAGGTACCTGACCAAGTAGAAGAACCTACTATACCACACCCTGTTCGTAAATCTGGGAGAGTACCGAAGATACCTGAGAGGTATGGATTCGTTATAGAGGATGACGATGAGGTACACATCATGAATGATGATGATCCATTGAATTACGAACAGGCCATGAGTAATAAAGACTCAGGGAAATGGCTTGAAGCCATGAAATCCGAAATGGACTCCATGTATGAAAACAAAGTATGGACTTTGGTTTCACCACCTGAAGGCATTATGCCTATTGGGTGTAAATGGGTCTTTAAAAGAAAGACTGGAGCGGACGGCAAGGTGGAGACCTATAAGGCCCGACTGGTTGCAAAAGGTTTCAAACAAAGACAAGGAGTTGATTATGATGAAACCTTTTCACCAGTAGCTATGCTCAAGTCCATTCGGATTTTGCTTGCGATTGCAGCTTATAACGACTATGAGATCTGGCAGATGGACGTGAAAACGGCCTTCCTCAATGGGAAACTTGAGGAGGATGTGTATATGACACAGCCAGAGGGATTTGTTTCAAAGGTTGGAATAAATCAAGTCTGTAAGCTGCAACGATCCATTTATGGATTGAAGCAAGCTTCTCGTAGATGGAACATTCGTTTTGATGAGACAATCAAAGAGTTTGATTTTATCAAAAATGATGATGAACCATGTGTGTACAAAAAGGTTAGTGGGAGCGCTGTTTCATTCTATGTATTATATGTTGATGATATATTACTGATAGGGAATGAAATTTCTATGCTAAAATCGATCAAAATAAAGTTGTCTAAACATTCCTCCATGAATGATTTGGGTAGAACATCCCACTTTGGGGATATAAATCTGTATTAATAGATTTAAAAGGATGTTCGGCTTAACCCATGGAAACGTATATTCATTAGATGCTAAAGGCGTTTAGCATGGCAACTCCAAAAGGTGCCTCATGATGATGAGCCATGGAGTGTATCTCTCTAAAATTGTCCTCAGTAAAAGAGAGATCGCATAAGTAACTATTATGTATGCAATGAAATATACAAGACTTGATGTTGATCAGTCATATTCTGGAGAAGATCTCTGTGAGACAGTGATAAACATCTCAAAGTACTTAACTGACACTAAGGATGTCATCATGACACATGATGGGTCTGAATTAAACTAGAAGACTAAACAGACTCAAGTTTTCAGACTGACCAAGACGACAGCAAAATCCACTTTATGGTAAGTCGTTACCTTAAAAGGTGGTGCAGTAAATTGGAAAGGTTTCAAACAGCAAAAGTTGTTGGGTTAGTGACAAAGACAAAGTATATAACTGTAAGTGAAGCTGCAAGTTGATGTTTCAGATGAAAAGTTCATTACAGAACTAGGAATAGTTCCTAAGTCTCATCTTGAATCTAAACATGTGTTGCGGCACTTTGATTAAAAAAAATCATTGAAAGAGGAGAGTGTAGACTCTCAAGACAACATTGCAGATCCATTTACTAAAGCTTTAACACAACAGCAGTTTGATCGTCACTTAGAGAAGATGGGTATGAGATACCATGGCGATTGGCTTTAGTGCAAGTGGGAGATTGATAGTAGTGTGCATACAAGCCAATCATGTATGATGATAAAGCACGTACTTTGTAAACAATCTTATTTATTTATTAATAAAAATATTCATTTATTAAAGGCATTTAATTATCTACATGGTGCTGTTTTTATAATATGTAAATAACCCATAGTTTTAAGCAATGCTTTTAGAATCATGATGATGATCATGCCAATGAGATCTAAATTCTTAGAAAGCTCTAAAACTAAAATAGTTCCTAATCATAGGATTACTAAAAAGGGGATTAGTAAATCCGGATAGATTAGTACATATGTTGCTTGCTCATTAGATGAGGATGATTGATCTCATAATCATTTGTGTGGAGACACTAAAGCAAGTATGTAGGTGCTTATTGGAGAATAAGTTCACTGAACGTGACTCGCTATGGAATACCTAATGGAGTTTTACTCGCCTGTCAATAGGAATTCCTAATGTGATAGTAGTACAAGTGATCCTTGGACTTGAGATCATCATAGTATCTTGTATGTAATGAATTATCCTTTGACTTATTCCTTAAAGCCCTTTAGGGTATATAAAAGGGTATGCTTGGGTATAATGAGTTACATATGGAGACAATGAATGATCAATAAAGAATCTACCACCTCTAGTAAAGGAGGAGATATGTCCTATGTGATTCGTTAAATGACAACCCAGGAATCCTTGGCCAAGGTAAAATGAAATTAGAAAGGAGTTTCTAATTTACATTATTTGGAGTTGTGCATTTTCTAATCGAAATACATATAATTAAATAAAATAAGACTTGACAGTAAATTCATGTCTTATATTTAATTGGGACATTGTATGGTGGAAGGATTGAATTGTATGGTAACTATTTACTCACAGGTTCTTTTATGATTAATGTTGAAATCTATATTATCTGAAAAGTCGTTGATCGCTAGGGAGGCTTATCCCTATTGTAGAATAAATATTATTTATTTAAATAGATTATTAGTTTAATTTATTTATTTAAATAAGATTAAAATTGTTTTAATTGATTTATTCACAACCGGTTTAATATGGAGAACCTAAAGGGTCACACCATAAAAGGAAGAATAATTATTTAAGAAGGTAATGGCATAATCGTAATAATGCATTAAGTATAATTAATTTAATCTATGGTGATAGAATAAATTAAATAGCTTAATGTTTATTATTTAATATTTTGGAAATATTAAATATAAATTAATAAGAGGAGTCTTATTAATATTATTACAATTATTATTATTTTAATTTCTAAAGGAGTTTAGTAATTAATTTAATATTTAGTACTCTCATTTATTCCTAATAAGATTAGGAGACAAATTAATTAAATGAATTTAATTAATTATTCCCATGTGGTGGGAAGCCTAAATTAATTAAAGGAGTTTAATTAATTAAAAGAAATCCCATGTCTAATAGGATTAGAAGGGTTGACCAATGTCTATATAAGAGAAGTCTTATAATAGATATTAGATGATGCAATTCCAATTGTTGGAGAGTACTCCTTTTCTATAGAGGATAGAACACTAAGCCAAACACCCTCCTTCTTGATAATTTCTCTTCCTTGGTGGATCACCTCTAGAGGCCAAACACTTGGGTGGCTAACGTTGATCAAAGAAAGGAATCTAACCCGGAAATTCAAGGAGATCACGAAGAACAAGGAGTTGAACTAGTACCTTTGGAAGCTTCGTTCTACAAGGGTATGATTCCATAACTTCTTATTTATCGTTTTAAATTAATAATTTGCATAAAGGATGATCCGGGTAATGGTTTTGTAGAAATTTTTTTAAACTCTGATATACCATGCTTCCGCTAATTTTTACAATTTGATTGCGTCACAATTTCGTACAAACCCAATAACCTCTATGGGGTTTGTCAAAACAAAACCTAATGAACTCTAACACTTGAGTTCATTTAAATAGAACTAAAGTTACCGGTTTATATTTACCGAAGTAACATTTACATTACTAAAAGTTAAAAATAAAAATATTTAAGTAAAGTAAGAAACATTTAACTTAAGTTAAAAACATTTAACTTAGGTTAAAAGGAAATTACTTTTATATTTACTAAAGGTAAAGTAAAAATATTTAACTAAAGTTAAAAATATTTAACTAAAGTTAAAGTTTTTACATTTACTTTTACTAAAGTAAATTACTTTTACTAAAGTAATAACTTAACTACTAAAGCAGCATCTGCTTTTGCTTTTGTCTGCCTTTGACTTTGTCGGATGCGTTGATTGCATCTAATGATGTCTGGAGCATCCGATGACTATGGGACCCGGCTAGCGTCATCTGACTGTTGACTGTTGAGGTTCGGCTCCTTCCTCGCCGGTGGGTGCTGTTGATCTTCTTCTTCGATAGATCACCATCCCCTATTCCTTCGACCCCAAAAAAAAATCCATGGATTCAATCCCTTTTCCCCCCAAAAATTATGTTTAATTTTTAAGAAAGGAGAAAAAATTTTACCAAAATTTTGGTCACCGACTGTTGTTTCCAAAAAAATTTATGTAAATGTTTTTATAAAAACTAATCAGACTGTGTCTGATACAAGGATCACACGGCTGACTCTTGACTAACTGATGAACTCGATCTAAATAGTCTACTTCATTTTAACTTTGTTCAAACCTAATCTCTAGATCTGTTGACATTCCACTTAAAGACAGACCAAAGTCGCTTAAGTACATACCCTTCTTACCTTAAGAAGACGCATACCCTTAGATCTAGTGATTCCCCGAGGCTTACAACGGCTCGACGGGACCTATGGCAATCCAGGGAGTTCTACAGTAAGAGCTTCCGGGGAGTTCTACAGAAAGAGCTTAGGTGACTCAAACTAGGTGCTCTAAGGACGGAGCAACAGAAATCTAAAAAAAGAAGTAAAAACAAGTTTTAAACTCAGACCTCTGTGTTTGGCCGGAGAACAAACAGTGACACCAAGAGACAACACCGTATGGCTCTGATACCATTTAACAGCGGACGAAAAATTTAAATAAAACTTTAAACTTAAAATAACTTTAAAACTTAAAGAAGATGACCGGTGAATCGGTATAATAACTTCTTTCTTTTATTTATAAACATTTGAGAAATGATTACATTAATCTAGAAATGTTTACTAAGGGAGGCCGAAACCATAAGGGCTTCGACCTTCTTCTAACTAGAGAGAAGGTAGAGAGAAGGGGGAGAGAAGGAGGAGAGACCTCTGTGAGGTTTGTCAAAACAAAACCTAATGAACTCTAACACTTGAGTTCATTTAAATAGAACTAAAGTTACCGATTTATATTTACCGAAGTAACTTTTATATTTACTCAAAGTTAAAAGTAAAAACATTTAACTAAAGTAATATTTAACTTAAGTTAAAAACATTTAACTTAGGTTAAAGTAAATTACTTTTACATTTACTAAAGGTAAAGTAAAAATATTTAACTAAAGTTAAAAATATTTAACTAAAGTTAAAGTATTTACATTTACTTTTACTAAAGTAATAACTTAATTACTAAAGCAGCATCTGCTTTTGCTTTTGGCTGCTTTTGACTTTGTCGGATGCGTTGATTGCATCTGATGATGTCTGGAGCATCTGATAACTATGGGACCCTGGGGGGCTAGCGTCATCTGACTATTGACTGTTGAGGTCCAGCTCCTTCCTCGCCGGTGGGTGCTGTTGATCTTCTTCGCAGATAGATCACCCTCGCCTATTCCTTCTACCCCAAAAAAAAATCCAGGCATTCAATCCTTTTTCCCCCCAAAAATTATGTTTAATTTTTAAGAAAGGAGAAAAAAATTTACCAAAATTTTGGTCACCGACTGTTGTTTTCAAAAAAATTTATGTAAATTTTTTTATAAAAACTAATCAAACTGTATCTGATACAAGGATCACACGGCTGACTCTTGACTAACTGATGAACTCGATCTAAATAGTCTACTTCATTTTAACTTTGTTCAAACCTAATCTCTAGATCTGTTGACATTCCACTTAAAGACAGACCAAAGTCGCTTAAGTACATACCCTTCTTACCTTAAGGAGACGCATACCCTTGGATTTAGTGATTCCCTATCGCCTACACTGCTCACACTCTTGAGGCTTACAACGGCTCGACGGGACCTATAGCGATCCGGGGTGTTCTACCGTAAGGCCTTAGGTGCCAAGCTCATACTTAGCCTTTTTCTTGTCTTTACTAGCTTGTTTGGCAATTTTGAAATCAATACATATTTTTAAACCAATCTTTTGGATATAGCTAATTATGTCACCATAAGTCAGGTTATCATAATCAATATATCCAAGAGTTTTGCTAAGTTCTTCTCTGACTTTGTGAGCAAACAAATTAAGAAGACCATTATCAAATTTCTCTTTCCAGAAAAGTTTGTTACTATCACTGCGCATCATGACTCGAGAAATAAAAACATCTTTGTACCATCTAAAATCATTTAGAGTAGGGACAAGTGAGATTACTTAATTGATCATGAATTCTCTCAGTGATATTACTAGGGTTCCAATAAAATGTTTTATTATAGTGAAAATTAATGTGTTAATACCATCAGGAATACCAAAACCAACATCTTCTCTGAAGATAGGCTGACTATTGTCATCTAACTGGCGAGCATGAATTATATAATTCCTTGCATCTTCATTAAGGTGTTTTTCCCACCAAGAACGAAGAACACCAGTGAAACCATTAGTTAATATTTCAACTATTTTAGGCTGTGTTAAACTGCTAAAAGCTGTAATATAACTATTGGCAACCATAGACAAATGATTCATTTTAGTAAGTATTTGGTGTTCACTAAGACCATTAATATTCTATTCATAAATTTTATTAGAAGAGACAGAAAATTGATTATCTAGATTCTTTTCCTCGTACTAAAGGTCAGGAGGAATGGGTCTAGAGTACCAATTTTTTATAATACTAGCATGATTAAAGGTTAACTTGTTTAACTGTTCGTTAAGATCTGGGATAGAAGCAGTTTCAGATTTAGCATCTGTTTGACTAATGCTTTCATCATCAGAATCTTCAACCTGATCGATGATAGCAACAGTTCCAGTGGCTTCACCAGAACTTGAACCAATCTTTTTAAGTAGCTTATCTTAATTTTTAACTAAATCAGAATCCTTATTAGGCAATTCCATTCCTTCTCTTTTTTCTGGGAGAGTTAATACAGGCTGATCTAATTTTTTATCAGGATTTTTAACCATAGAATGATCAAACTTTTCTTCAATTTTATCTAACTGTTTACCAATTGTAGCCAAATACTGATTAGTAAAATTATTTTGTTCAATAATTTTCTTTTCATTAATTTTTCCATCAGCAACTTCAAAAGGACTGGCAACAACTGAAGTATTTTTAACGTGCAAAAGAACAGTTACTAAAGGAGGATGACTTGCTAAAATTTTAGATTTATCCTCTTTTATCCACTGACTTTTAGTAAGAACTTTACATTCTGAATGATATTTTTCATACCAATCATAAAATGTAGGGTTCTCTTGATTAATTTTAATAAATTTTTTCCATTTATTAACTATTTTATCCCTGTCATGCTTATCGTATTTATTACGAAAAGCATACCTTACATCTTTATTAGCTATGGAATTAAAATCTGCAACCAGATTGTCCTAATCTAATTTAAATGCTTTAGTAATGACTCTTAACTGATGATTAATAGGGGCTTCAAAATCTGAAGGGGTCGGTCCTACAGAAGTAGTAGGAGAAATATCTTGTTCTTCTTCTACTAGATTAGTAGGAGTATAAAAAGGATGACTAGTTTGACCCTGGTTTAAAACTCCTTTCATTTTAATAACAGGAATAGAAAAATCACTTAAGACTTCAGTATCTCTTCTGGAAATAACCGAAGGAACTAAGGAATTAGTAAATTTTTCTATTATCAAAGGTCTTCTGGTACGTTCAAAAATAACTCTGACAGTACCATCAGAAAATTGTTTAATATTTTCTAAATTCAACAAATTATTAATAACTAATTTTTATGGAATTTCTTGAGGTAAAATCCACTGACTAGGCAGCGTAATATCCTACCAAATAATAGTCCTTGGAGTTTGGATATTAGCATTACTAGTACTGCTTTGAATTAAAACAGTGTGATCTTTTGGGCTTTTATTAAGAGCATGAATGTTTAGATTGGTTTTCATAACTTTATAATAAATTCTGTAAATTAAGGCTATAGGTTGTGAACCCTCAATCATATGATTTATCTCACTTGCAGTCTTAATATTCAGAGTTAATGCTTTTAATAAGTTAACATCACTTAAACTCAAAGGGAGATCGGGAAAGCAATTGAAATAGATAGGTCCATCATGCAAACTCGATTCCATGATACCAATAATGCTAGGAGCATAGTTGAGGTATCGTGCATCTCTAAGACATAAAAAGATGCTTGAGTTTATTCCTTTAATAGATAAAGGCTTGACTGCGACCTGAACTAAACCAATATGAATAAAATTATAACCTTTCTTTCTATGTTTGTTAATAACATCAGAAGAAAGAAGGTTACAATTTTTATATTCTTTGTTAATCGCATAGACACGTTCAACCGTTTTAAAATTATAATCAGTTTTAAAATTATCAATAAAGGTTGACTGATAAATCTCTTTAGGAGACACACTAGGTATGTTCCAATTACTAAGAGTTTGATTAATATTTTTATAACTATGTTCTTCCTGGTTGACTATGTCTGGAACCGGAGGCAGAGCTGATCTATTACTAACTGAAGAACTAGACCTGAATAATCCACTCATTATTAAAATTAAATTTTTTTAATAATTCTATGTTCTTCCATACATACCCTTCATTCCTTAAGCAGACGCATACCTATGTCCTAGGTCAAACACCCGACACTGCTCCACACTAAGACTTACAAAAGGCAAAAAAAACCGGGGCGAACACAGTGTTCTACAGAAAGAGCTTAGGTGATTTCTTGAACAAAGAATCAAAGAAAAAAATTTTGATTTTCAAAAATGAGTTTGATTAAGCAGATTAAGATCAACACTTAGATAAACAACGCATGGCTCTGATACCAAGAGGGCGGAAGCATAAGAGATAAGAGAGAGAGAGAGAGAGAGTGGCGCATACAAATCTGAATCATAACTATTGTGATGCCTCCAGAATAGGTCCAGTCAACCCAACCTATTCTGAGTCGCCAAATACATGATATATAATTCAAATACAATCTTATATATCACACGGTCGTGCAAAATACGACCACACAACTGTGAGTGTCAATACAAATATGTAAAAAATATTAAAATTCAAATAAGTCCTCATTATTATCACACTATTTATTAGAAATAGTGAGGACTACTACTACTCTAACTCGGACCATCACTCTGTCCCCCGACTAGTTCCTGCGACATTCTCATTTCCTGAAGAGGATAATAGATGAAAAGGGTGAGCTCAACTAGCCCAGTAAAGAATATTATGACTAAGATAATGGAAAATAAATTATCGTTAGTCTTCAACAATTCAGATAAAATATTATTGACAACAAATTTTAGATTAATATTCTCAGCGAAAATAACAATTCATTAGAAGAGTTAAGTAAAGAATGAAGTCTACTATCTTCTATGATTTAAAAGTCCATCATTAATATTTTATCCCTGTAACATCAATCAATATACATCTCGAATCAAATATTCATCTTTGCACTACGGGCCAAAGATATTCATTTGTATCACCAGTGGTCATGTTCATCTCAACACTTGTTCATCTTTGCACTACGGGCTAAAGATATTCATCAGGTAATCATTCATCTTTGCTCTACAAGGCCAAAGATATTCAGTTATATCACCATTTAGGACTGAGGATGATGAAAAATAATATAAATAACGAATCCAGTGAGATAAAGAACAAAGATTAGGGATTCGTAATTTAGTTTATCCAAGTTCAAGAATATTCCATATAAATACTTTGTGAAGCAAAATTCAAGAATGAAGATCAAAACTTGGATCCAATCAAAGATATGAACCTTAACAAGCAACTTGGACAAATAGAAAAAAAAATTAATTTTTTCGTGAATAGTGCTGTATACGTGAATAGTGCCGTATACGTGAATAGTAATCCCGACGAAAAAAGTAAGAATTTCATAATAAAATCCATGACAATATTTTGGTATAATGATATTGAAAAGAATAGCATCGTTTACGAAAGAAAATAACATCCCTTACCTTAACAGAAAAGTAGTTTTAACTAGAATATCGGATATTATGTGGACGAAAACTTTTACCATAATCCACACTCAAACTATCCTTATACCCACAAGAAATACGCTCGATATTATAGAGAGAAAATTTTCTAATTCTGGTGTGCTTTTCATTTCTAACTAAGCACCCTATTTATAGAAAAAGCTTAGCCTGCCACCTTTGACAATTTACACACTCGGTGGCTTTTTTTTCTTCTCAGCATACCATATTGAAAATTCTAGCCTACAAAAAAGGAATACTCCCCCACCAACCACATGATTACATAATATATATATATATATATATATATATATATATATATATTAAAACAATTATAAATTTTAAAAAATTCCAATTTCATTCTTTTCTCTTCCATCTCATTTTATTTTTATACCATAAATTTATTACAATAATATCACTTCTTCAAATTATAAAATTATATTATTATATTATCACATTATAATTTTATAATGTAATATTATAATAATATATTTGAATGAATTAATTTTATCGGAGAGGATAAAATGTCAACTTTCAACAAATGTCTTTTACTAAAAATTCTTCCTTTTATATCATAATTGGAATAAATATTTCCTCATCATAATTATCAACAATTTAATTTTTCACAAATAATATTACAGAACTATAATATTGACAACCAGGTCATTCTCAGGAAAGAGGAGACCTTCCGATAAGGATTTCTCCTTACTGGCGCGCAATTAACTAACCCCTCCTAGACAGAACTTTCTTAGACATTGTCAATAATGCTATCTAATAATATTATTCAAATAATAAGAGTGACAATTATTGATTTAATAATGTAAAATACTGTACAATGACAATTATTGAATCAATAATATAAAATATTAACGTAGCAATTATTGATATAAAATATCAACGTAGCAATTATTGAACCAATAAAATATTATGCAATTGTAGCAATTATTGAATCAATAATATAAAATATTAAACAGTTATTACTGTAACAATTATTGAGTAAGTGCCTTCATACGTAAGAATCAATAATTAGAATTACTGTGCAATACCGTGTGCTACTGTGCAACACCGTGTATTACTGTATTTTTATCACCGGGTATTTTAACAGTTTAACCGTAACAATTTTATCGTTATTTATAAAAAGGTTATTTATGTCGCTTTCTATATCCGACAGTTATTCCGTTGCGGGGCCCACAAATGGTTGCGCCGTCGTACGAATATTTCCCGACAACCAGAATATTCCACGACCAAACGAATATTCCCCGACAACAATGAATATTTTATAACCACTTGCTTATTTTGAAGTACTTGCACATTCACCCATAACTTTTCACATTTATCAAATCAACACCTTACTTTTTCGAAATAATATATAAAGAAAATTAAATCTTTATTCATAAAAGTTGGGGTCTTACAACTATAGTATAACTATAAGAAATGATAACAGCAGTTCATATGAATTAATAACAGTTTTAAATAAATAAACTTTTATTGAATGAAAAGATTTACAAACAGATAACTGAAGATAACTTACAAGTAGACTCGATTATAAAAAACCTAACATGGTACAACTAAGAAGAAAACAAGAGGGTTAACGATTAGTCAGATGTGAATCTGAGTCTTTCAAAACTCTCTATTGGATTTCTAATCCTGCCTTATACGAATGACTTCGCTTCTCTTATATAGGATAAGAAAAGGCATACTGTTTACAACTTAATAATTACAAAACATCTTTAACTATTTAAGAACAGTAATGCTTTTACAAAAGACATAAGCATTATTAATTCTTTTGACTAAATACAGACGCATTATTACAACTTTTGAATAAACTACAGACGCATTATTACAACTTTTGACTAAGACGACCAGATGGCCGACAAAGAAAATATGACTTAGCTAAAATACAAACCGACTTTACTTTATCTTTTGGCTACTTTTGAAAAAGGAGCACGCGAAGATGATGAATTTTTGAAAGCAACAGTCTCTGTCTGCTGCTTGAAAACATATGTAACTGTAGGCATCCTAGGCAAAAGGATCCTGAGAATCTTGGAGGCTAATGCTGCCGTATGGATCATCAGGACTAGAAGCTTCTTGACTGGATTTTGACGAAGATGAAGAGCAAATTGAGGGAACACTATCCTCACTAAGCTTATCTACTCGTTTTTGAATAAGGCGAGCTAATTGTTTTAACTCGGCATTAGAACAATGATCAATATCTGCAAAATCTAATTTTGTCTGAGAAGATTTTTTGGATTTACTAGAAGAAGAATCCTTGGGAGGAACAGATTTAATAGGGGTAGGATTTACCGAAAATTCCTTCTGAACTTGACCAATAATGCGATAAATATCAAATTTATCCCACCATTTAATAGAAAACTCACGAGTCACATAGGTCAATTGACTAATATGATTGCGAGTGATAATTGACTTGTCCTTATCTGACTCAAGATTAATTTCAGTAGTAGTAGAATAAAAATCATAATTCCATTTAAGCATCCATGGAACTTTGAATTTACTGATAAACTGAAGAAGAACTGGAATACAATCGTTTTTAGGATTGTTAGGACTTCTACAGGAAAAAAGGTTAAGAACTGACTGGAGCTCAATGGGCAAGACACTATAAGTGAGACCAAATTTTTCCCACCAAAGAGTAAACTAATGAGGAATTTGACTTTTAAATTTGTGGTCAAATTGAACGAACCACAAATGACTGAAAGATGGAGTTTGGAACAAGAAGACTCTGTTCCAAGCTTCCATATAATCATAATAGCAAAACTGGCTATTGTGATTATTTAACGGACGAAGATCAGACGGATGATTACCCTAGTCAGACATGGAAGTAATATGTTTAATATATAGAGAATGATATATAATTTTAGAACTATCATTTCTATCAAAAATAGGTTTAACATGGATTGACTGTGTTTGGAGAAGAATATCCTTATAATACACGAGGGATTTATAAGGAGCAAGAAGAAGAAAGTGCCAACCAGTTGGGAAGAATTGGGCAGCCAATTTAACTGGATCGTCAACAGATTTCATATGAGATTCAATATGAAATAGATTGACTGAAAAAATGGGGACATACTGAGAAGGTGTATGTTGACCAGGGTTAGGATTACTAGAGGAAGACGAAGCAAATGGATCAATGGGCCTAGGTGACTGGGCCAAAATCGTATTATAAGGCTTTGGAACAGTACCAAGAATAGTATACCTATTAGCTACATCAACAGGAGTAACTGGGGTAACTGGATGAGGGATTAAGGCTCCCTTGGGCCTTTGACTTGGGCCTAAAGAGGGCCGAACTGCATTGTTCCCACCTCTCACACTCATTTGTCTTGAGTACCTGAATTAATAAATTCTCTAGTAAGAAAATCAGGAACAGAATTTTGACTTCCTTTAATATATTCAAAATCGAAATCAAAAATGCTTAAAAGAGATTGCCATCGTCAAAAATGTGCTTAGCAGCAATGTTTTTAACATCTTTTTCTAAAATATATTTAGCTAACTTGCAGTCAATTCGAACAAAAAATCTTTGATAAATCATTTAAAAATTTACTAATACATAAAATTAAAGCTAAAATTTCTTTTTTAATTGTACTATAATTAACTTGAGCCTGATTCCACGCACCATAATAAAATTGAACAATTTGTTCAGAGGAAGCATGAGTTAATTTTTGCTTCAGAATGCCACCAAAAGCAATTTTAGAGGCATCAATTTCAACAATTTTAAATGCAGATTCATTGGAAATGCCAAGGCAAGGCAAAATCTTAACATATTTTTTAACTTGTTGGACGATGGAAGTATGCTCATCGGTCCAAGGAGGAGGGTTTTTCTATAAACGGAGAAACAAAGGTTTACAGATTTTTCTAAGGTTTTGATAGAATTTACCAACATAATTCAGAGATCCTAAAAATCGCTGAAGTTGAGTTTTGTCAATGATTTTATCTGGGAATTTATCTGCGAATTGAATAACTCGTTGAATAGGATAGACTAGACCACGATGAATATCATGACCTAGAAATTTGACTTTTGTTTGGAACAAACTACATTTTGTATGGGACAGAACCAAACCATTTACTTTGATTGCCTTGAAGAACGAATTCAAATGTTTAAAGTGTTCGTCGATTGACTTGGAAAAAACTAAAATATCATCAATGTAAACAATGATGAAATGACTGAATGGATTCAAAATTTTATTAAGAATATTTTGGAATTCACTAGGGGCATTCTTAAGGCCAAAAGCTTGAACAACCCATTCATAATGACCAAAGGGAGTGGTAAAAGCAGTTTTATACCTATCGCTAGGATGAATACTAACTTTCCAAAACCATGACTTGAGGTCGAATTTACTAAAAATGGTAGCATTACTAAGCCGACTTAGGAGATCTTCTTTGTTAGGTAAAGGATACCTAATCCATTCTAAAACTTTATTAAGGAGCTTGTAATTAATAACTAGTCTGGGAACTCCCCTTTCTTTCTCAGCTTCATTATTAACATAAAAGGCTGGGCAAGACCAAGGGGATTTACTATGTTTTATTAAACCTTTTGCAAGTAAATCATTAATTTCATTGCTTGCAAAGCTCCATTTGCTGATGACTCATCTGAATTGGTCTAGCCTTAGTAGGAATCAAGTGTTCTCTAAATTCCTTAGCATAAGGTAGCCTAATCACATGCTTCCTTCTATGCCAGAAGGCATTAGGAGAATCAGCACAGAGGTTTTTAGTCATAAACACCTGAAGTTCTTCAATCTTATCTTGAACCTTTTCAAGAAGGAGGAGATCTTCAACCTGTTTATATTTAATCTCTTGTTTTAAGAATTTTAACTATGAAGTTTTACAACTTAACAGATTTAACCATTTTAAAATAGATTCATCTTGAATAAATTTCAAATCTCTTTCTTTGGGTTGAGTATTGAATTCAAACACTACTTCTGACCCAAATGTTCAGTCGTTAAACCGTTGTTAATAGTAGTAAATGGATATAATAAATATATAAACGGAAGTCCTAAAATAATCTTATATGTTATGTTGCGAATTAAAATAAAAGAAGTTTTAAAACACATATTATCTTGGCAAATATGAACTTTAGGAAGTTTATATTTTATTTCCATCATACTACCATTAGCAGAATTTAAACATTCACTAGTTTTTTCATAGAACTTAGTAGGTATCAAACCTTCTTGAATGCAATTAAGATCCGCACCAGTATCAACTAGAGCATGAAGTTGAATTGCAAAAGTTCCATCAATAACTAGACGAACAATAATATACCACTTTTGAATGGTAATATCTTTTAACCTTTTTAATGAATTACCTTAAATCATAAGAATTGACTCATCTTCTTTGACAATAGAAGATTCAACCGCTTCATCATTATCTGATGAATCAGATATGTGGAGCTCTGAACTTTTAGTCGCCAAAGTAGCCATTTCTTTGCGTAACTCAGAAATCTCAGTCTTAAGACTTGAAATTTCTTTCTTAAGTTTATTGACTTCTTGATTTAATTCAGGAAGGGTGACTTCTCTATCGGGGTTCTTAAATCTTTCTAAGGTTTTATTAAGGCTAATACCAGGTTTATCTTTACCCTTAATAACATTATTTTTTCCCGAATTATTTTTAGAAAACAATTCCTTTAATTATTTTATGTATTGCAATTTTAACTCTTCGTCGGTAATTTTACTAATTAACTCAATTAAGAAAGACCTTTCTTGGTCTTCTTTGCTAAGAACATTAATAGTTTTACAGCAATCAGACCTGCAATTATCAGTACAAAGAGTAACTTCGTTTTCTTCACTAGGTGATTGATTATCTTCATCATTACCATAGGAATAAGGAGTATCAGAATAATTGTTACTATCAACATCATTCTCTACCCTTATTAGCTCTAAAATCTTATCAGTGTCTTCGACAAAAATATTCAACTGACTCAATTTCTGTTTAATTTTACACTCATTCTTGTTATGACCCTTTTTGCCACAATTATAACAAGTAATTTTACTCTTATCTTGGGTTTTAGAAGTAGATTTTTTATTATGTGATTTCTTTCGTGACTTGGGTTTTTCATAGTAATTGTCTTGATTTTTTGACTGACTAGACCGTTTCTTATGATGCTTACCAGTTTTGCATTTTTCAATTTGTTTCTTCCGATTCTTTCTTCTAGAGGGAGCAACAGGAGGTAAACCATATTGTTCGCAAAACGTGCCAAGCTCATACTTAGCCTTTTTCTTGTCTTTACTAGCTTGTTTGGCAATTTTGAAATCAATACACATTTTTAAACCAATCTTTTGGATATAGCTAATTATGTCACCATAAGTCAGGTTATCATAATCAATATATCCAAGAGTTTTGCTAAGTTCTTCTTTGACTTTGTGAGCAAACAAATTAGGAAGACCATTAACAAATTTCTCTTTCCAGAAAGGTTTGTTACTATCACTACGCATCATGACTCGAGAAATAAAAACATCTTTGTACCATCTAAAATCACTTAGAGTGGGATAAGTGAGATTACTTAACTGATCATGAATTTTCTCAGTGATATTACTAGGGGTTCCAATAAAATATTTTATTATAGTGAAAATTAATGTGTTAATACCATCAGGAATACCAAAACCAACATCTTCTCTGAAGATAGGCTGGCCATTGTCATCTAACTGGCTAGCATGAATTTTAGAATTCCTTGCATCTTCATCAAGGTGTTTTCCCACCAAGAACGAAGAACACCAGTGAAAACATTAGTTAATATTTCAACTATTTCAGGCTGTGTTAAACTGCTGAAAGCTGTAATATAACTATTGGCAACCATAGACAAATGATTCATTTTAGTAAGTATTTGGTGTTCACTAAGACCATCAATATTCCATTCATAAATTTTATTAGAAGAGACAGAAAATTGATTAACTAGATTCTTTTCCTCGTACTTAAGGTCAGGAGGAGTGGGTCTAGAGTACCAATTTTTTGTAATACTAGCATGATTAAAGGTTAACTTGTTTAACTATTCGTTAAGATCTGGGATAGAAGCAGTTTCAGATTTAGCATCTGTTTGACTAATGCTTTCATCATCAGAATCTTCTACCTGATCGATGATAGCAACAGTTTTACTGGCTTCACCAGAACTTGAACCAATCTTTTTAAGTAGCTTATCTATAGTTTTAAATAAATCAGAATCCTTATTAGTCAATTCCATTCCTTCTCTTTTTTCTAGGGAGAGCTAATAAAGGCTAATCTAATTTTTTATCAGGATTTTTAATCATAGAATGATCAAACTTTTCTTCAATTTTATCTAACTGTTTACCAATTGTAGCCAAATACTGATTAGTAAAATTATTTTGTTCAATAATTTTCTTTTCATCAGTTTTTCCATCAGCAATTTTAAAAGGACTGGCAACAACTGAAGTATTTTTAACATACAAAAGAACAGTTTCTAAAGGAGGATGACTTGCTAAAATTTTAGATTTATTGTAATACCCGAGAATTTCCATATATTATTAAATAAATATATTAATGGAAATGAGAATTTATTTGAATATAAATGATTTTGTGTTATGAGATGAATTAATTCAATTATATATAATTGAATAATTATAATAATTGAGAAATTGGTGGAGTTTGTGATAAACTCGTTGATTGCCTTGTGTGGCACAGTGACGTAATATAAGAATGATTATATTAATTTAAGCGAACAATTAATCTATATTAATTGTTAATCGAAGAATATTAATTAACTGTTATAAAATACTAATGAGGATTGATTAATAATATGTAATTATTATTGCAAGAAACATAATAATAATGAGCAACGTGTTTATAAATATAATAAGATTTATATCAAAGTGATAGTTAATCATATAAAGGTTAATTAAATTGTTATGGAGGTTAACAATTATATTGATTGATGTAGGATATGTGTATATTATTAATTAATATTCAATTTATAAGATGAGAAATTATATGTGCAAGCATGCGAATTAAATGTATAGTAACTATATGTTATGATATGTGTAGGTGACAAATGATGTGTGGATATACATTAAAATAATGTATCATGGATCTATTATAAATAATTGTTGAGTAATACAATTTATTAATACATGAGATAATGTAATGTGATAACATCCGATTAAATTATACCAGTATGATAAAAATGTACATGAATTATATGTGCACAATTCACACTTATTACATTATGTGAATCCATGTTAGTATCATTAGAATTACATTGTAACTATAATTGTGGCCTAATTATATAGTATATATACATGTAACATATTTTGGCATAAGTGTTGTGTATATATACAAATTATAGAATGCTGATATATGGCCTTGTTCCAATATAATAGTCACTCTCCTTCCTCCTTCACGTGTATGGCAAAAAGGCTAAGGCCTATTCTCCCATTCTTCTCCCAAGCTTAGCTAGCAATAATTATATGAGGAGTGGCTCTAATGATGGCTTTCAACAACTATCTACCAACTTCCTCTTATCTAGCATGCAATTCAAATTTCTGTTAGTTTGAAATGGTAGGCAATTGCATTGTCTGTATCTTGTTTTCTCTATAAATATGGCTTCCTTTCTTCCCATTTCACATTGCTGAGATTTTGTTTGAGTTGATAAGTTGAGAGCATATACATAATAGCATTGTGAGATATCAGCAAGCTTACTCCATAACAGAGGTATAAATCCTCTTCGTGTCTTCATTTTCATTTTCTGTCAAAAGAACTCCATTGTTGTTCTCTGAGTTTTGTTGAAATTCTTGATTATGCCAAATTGGTTCATGATTGGGTTGTAGAACCCTTATATTGTTGTTATATGAACATACACACATGATGGAACCACTGAATAGTCTTTCATTTCCATTGTTCCTCTTCAATTTCTGTAAATACATGAAATTCGTAAATTAGTTAGAGTTCATGAAATTGGGAATTGATAATTGCTATTAACTGTTATATAAACATATATGTATGTGTTAGTAAGTTAAACAAAGTCTAATATCTGGGTATGGTATGTTGAAATCGATGAAATGGGAGGTTTTGGGTCGTTTTTCGCTGCCGTCTGAACCGGAAAACTGCCTCGACGCCGCAGCGCCGCAGCCCGCGCCGCAGCGCCGCACGCAGCGCCACTCGCGCCGCCACTCGCGCCGCAGCGCCAGCCTCTGTGTTCAGTTTTCTGCATTCTGCAACAAAACTGTTATGTGCCAATTGTTTTATTTTTGTTTAAACAAGCATGGGAGCATGATTAATACATATATATATAAACCTAATGAGGCAATGTAAGCATGTTTTAGTATATTAGCATGCATGGTTAACCAAACGACACATAGTTTGGAAACGAATTTAAAGTTTCATAAACGACGTTAACATATATAAAGCATGTTTACATACTGACCTTGCAAGCACGTTAGTACCACCTAGAGACACATGAAGTGCATGTTAGCTTATCTATATTGGTTCCGTAATAAAATGTGAACATGTGAACCTAACTAGTGCTCATTCCTAACAAAAATGTAAGTTTGAAGGTGGATATGATCATGTAAATGCTATATAGTCATTTTGATGTTATGAGCATGTTTAGATAACTTTGAAATATATGAATGAAGCCTTAACTTGTGTTTATATAGTTCGTAAGGAAGCATGAACATATTAGGCTCTATTAGTAAGATTCACCAATAGAAATACAAGCCTTGCACATGAGCATTAACACGATATGTGGAGATTTAAATTCTGATATTTATGGACACATGTGATAGTACTCTTAGACTCATTCATGTGTCATGCATATATATATACCATGATTGGTTGCCGTGATTAAAGTTTAGCATAAACAAAGCATGTTTTCAAGATAATAACAATGCTAGCTACATATATGCAATACGAGTACTCATGAGCATGACTAATACAAGTTATATGAATATCTTATGTGTTTAAAAGCAATCATGTTAGACCATATGAGTTCGTGTCCTTGAATGGCTTTAAGTATTAACTTAAGAACCTATACCATGTACGATTGGATTTGGAAAAGTTATACAAGCATGAAAGTATCCTTTAAATATGAATACATGCTACGCGATATTATATGATGTTACTTGAACCCGATTTTGACGGTTAACTTAAGGAGATGCCGTAACTTGCTAAAATGAAATATATTTAGTATTGATTGTGGTCTTATGTGATATTAATAATATGCAAGCATGTTTGCTAATTGTTGAGATCTTATATAATATGAGAATGCGTTTAAACTCTAAAGAAGGAACGTTAAGGATAGAAATTATATTCTATATAACTGTGTAGCTAGGTAAAACTTAGCTTATGTGTTGATCGTATATTCAAAGAGAAAATGTGAAGTTAAATTATATGACTAATGAATATCATATATATACGTAACTGTATTACGATAGGAATTCGAAAGTGTTGATTGCTTTTCGTGGATAAACTACGCTAAAGGCAAGTTCTCTTACTTACACTCTCTTAAAGTGCAAGTATCCTAACCGACGCATTTACTTTATGCAAGGAAATCTATGATTGTGAAAGTTTCCTAACTTATACTCTTTTACTATGCAAGTATCCTATCTTGTGTATTGCGAACTAGTTTCCTATTTACTCGGTTGAATCGAATTAGCATACTTGAACTATTATTTCATTAAAGCTATTATTCATGTTGAACTTAGTATTGTTCTTGAATATTGTGAAAGTGTCTATGCCATTTGATTCGGCTGGACTTATGTTATTGAAAAGCAACCCAAACTAATTGATTGGTGCGGGATCTGGTATTTGACTGAGAAGAACAACCTTCTTTGAAGGGAATATATAATTGTCGGAGAACCGACGTGCACACTTGAGTATGGTTGATTGTTATGCATAACAAGGGTACTTTAGGCTGATCACCTGTTGTACCTGTTTTTGTTGGATTTTCAGTTTATTACTGTCAATTCTAGTAGAAGTTCATAGTCCGTAGTGACTACTCAATATTCAATTATTTGAAATCTTGAATTGACTTATTATTGAATCATATTGATATTATCCTGTCCTTAGCGACTGATATTGAGAACTGTTGATATTCTTGTTATTCTTGAACTATCAAATCTTGTTATACCCTTTCGAGAATTGAGAATCTTAGTACTCACCCTTATTGTATATTACTTGCTGGGCAATTTGTGCTCATTCTTGCTTTCCCTAAAACATTTCAGTTAAGGCAGAGCATGGTGAACCTTCGGGCGTTGATAAGGGCAAGGGCAAAGCTACCAACTAGCTTATGTCTGTTATGTTTTAAATATATTAATATTGTATGAAGATGATGTAGTAAGACTGGATTTGATTATGTTTAAGCTTAAGTTAGATTATGTAATAAGTCGTTAACTGATATTATTATGTAATCTATTAAGTACTGTAGGTTGCGAGACTTGGGGGAATAATTATAATAAATCATTGTAAATTATTCTAGAATAGATTTTCCGCTGTGATCGTATGATATTTAATTATTATTATTATTGTGATGTATTACCATGAGCACGTGATGAACCGAATTCAAGAGACCAAGTGGCGGTCCTAGAATTTGGGGGCGTCACAGGTTGGTATCAGAGCCGTAGTTATAAACCTTAGGAACGAGTGTCCTTGGACTATAACTTAGGCGAACTTAGAAGTTAGGAAGGAGATAAAACTCATGTAGAGTTTTCCTTGAGAGACTTAGTCTGTTATGAAATGTAACTTCATTCTATACAATGAACTTATATTTTGTTTAACATTCTAATGGAGATGCTATTTCTTGTCTTGTGTTTGTGAGTGTAGGATGACAGACACAGGGGTACCTAGTAGAGTTGCAGAGGAGGAGCCCAGGGATATACACGTAGTATACGAGGCACCTCTAGAGGCTACACCAGTGCAGGCTGTTGCACCATTCGAGTCTGACGACGAGGACGAGATTGAGATAGAGTCTGATCCAGAGGAGGAGCCGATGGAGGATGAGCCAGTAGAGGACTCTGATGAGGCTACTATAGAGGAGCAGATGCTAGGAGAGTATGAGGAGCGGATCCTAGAGTTAGACTGTAGAGTTCAGGAGCTGGAGGCAGAGGCCCACGAGAGAGAGTCTGAGTTCCAGAAGCTGAGGGACGAGGACCACCAGAGGAAGCTGGCTATGCAAGAGTTAGAGGTGGAGATTGCCTACCGTAGGGAGGCAGGGATCCAGATGGGGACTCTATTTCACAGGTCAGTGGCTAGGAATGTAGATTTGGCAGAGAAGCTAGAAGAGGTTGAGCAGAGGGAGCTGAGTGAGAAGACTGAGAAAGAGGCACTCCGTACTCAGCTAGAGTTGGAGGTGATGGATAGGTTACACTTCGAGGAGAAGTGGGAAGCGTCCAATGAGAGAGCTGATGACCTTGAGGACGATGTCAGGTGCAAGAAGAGAAAGATGAACAAGATGGGGTATGTGTTCCGTTCAGCTTTTGAAAGGGTGATTGATGGTGTGTACCACTACCCGGCAGAACAGGGACAGACTCTACATACCTTGAGCCGAGAGCTGGTTGCGTATATAGCACAGTTGGAGTACAAGAGCGCAGTGGAGCGCGGGAAGATGGGATGAGATTTCCTTAGTCAGTCTAGAGGTAGTACTAGTTGTGTCTTTATGTATTGTATATACTATGTTGTAATCCCGATCTTTTGTGTAAGATGTGGGATGATGATGTATACCCCGAGTTAGCTTTTGTTAGAGGGGTAGTATGGTAGTAGGTTGGTATATTCCCCGTCTTTTGTGATATTAGGGGATATATGTGATAACATTTATAGCAGTATGCTAGGAAAATCATGTAATGAAATGAAATGGCATATGCATATAAATGGAGTTGATTTTAGAAACGTGTTATAAATTTATTCTTTTAGTATTAAAAGAAATACTTAAGTGATATACTTGAATAATAATAAAATGAAAAAATTGTGATGCAGATAATGCCGCCCAGACGTAGATTGACTGCACCAGAAGAATCCGTTAACAATGAAAGAGAACAAGTAGACCCGATCCAGAAACTGGTAGACTTGTTAGGAGAAGCCTTAAGGGGAAGGAACAATGAACCCGTTCGCCCGAACCCTCAAACTGTGCCAGTAACAACCTTTAAAGACTTTAAGAGTGTAGGACCCCCGGAGTTCGAGGGAACTACCGACCCAATCGTCGCACAAACGTGGATCAAAGAGATCGAAAAAGCTTTCACTATAGCTAGCGTAGGCGAAGATCAGAAGACGGTGTTTGCCACGTACATGATGAGGGGAGAAGCGAACTACTGGTGGGAGGCTAATCAACAAAGAGCTGGAGAAGGGATAATAGCTTGGGATAAGTTTAAGACACTGTTCTTCGAGAATTACTTTCCAAAGAGTATGAAGAATAGGATGGAGGTGAAATTCCTAGAGTTAAAACAAGGTGAGATGACGGTGGCGCAATACGCAGCTAGGTTTAACGAACTAGCGCGATTTGCGGAGCACCAAGTTGGTGATGAAGAGAGGAAGGCTAGACGCTTTGAACAAGGGTTGAAGCCATGGCTATTCAATAAGGTATCAGTTCTTCAAATTGATTCCTTTGCAACATTACTGGAGAAGGCAATCATTGCGGAAGGTGGCAGTGAGGCCTTAAGTCTGTATAACAAAGAAAAGAAAGGAAAGAATACTGGAGGAGAGAATCGTACGGGAGGAAGCAGTAGCGGAGGAAGCAACTTGGGAAAGAGAAAGTGGGACAACAACAACAACAACAACAAAAACAACAACAATAATCAATCAGGGAATTTTCGTGGAGGTTTCAAGAAGAGGGCTGAAGGATGCCCGAAGTGTGGGAAGAATCACCAGGGCGAGTGCTGGAAGGGACGTGGCACTTGCTACAACTGCGGACAGGAAGGGCACATCTCGCCCAACTGTTTGAAACCGAAAAAGATACAAGGATGCTTTGCTTGTGGCTCGACGGAGCACCGAATTAAGGACTGCCCAAAGAAGGGAAGTGGCGGGGGTAGTAATCAGCAAGGAGGCAACAAGCTGATGATCGGTGGACCGGCACAATCCAACCGCCCAACCGCCAGAACCTTTAACATGACCGTCCAAGACGCAGTGGCTGCAAAGGATGTGGTGTCAGGTATAATCCCAATCAATGATATAAATGCCTATGTATTATTTGATTCGGGTGCCACCTGTTCTTTTGTATCTGAAGAATTTGCTAGTAGACTTAGTACACCTCGAGAACTATTAGAAAATCCTTTGATCATAGAAGTTGCTAATAAGGAAGTGATCCCTGTAGAATACGTTTATCGAAATTGTCGCGCAAATATTAGTAAACATGAACTGAGCGTAGACTTGATTCCTATTAGACTGGGAGAATTTGACGTAATACTGGGAATGGATTGGTTGTATAACCATGCTGCGATAATTGACTGTCAGAACAAATGTGTGAACCTTCAGACTCCGAGTAAGTCTAAGGTAGTGTTTTATGGTAGCTCATCGCTTAAGTAATCGTGTTGCGTTACGATGATGCAGGCCAAGAAATTGTTAAGGAAAGGATGTGTAGGATATTTAGCTTACATCGTTGATACTCGGAAAAAGGGAGTAGAAATTAAGGATATATCCATAGTTAATGAATTTCAAGACGTGTTTCCGGACGATCTGCCTGGTCTTCCGCCAGACAGAGAAATCGAATTCGTAATAGACTTAGCACCGGGAACGGCACCGATTTCGAAAGCTCCATATCGTATGGCGCCAGTAGAAATGAAGGAATTGATGATACAATTACAAGAATTATTGGATAAGGGTTACATTCGACCGAGTGTTTCTCCTTGGGGAGCACCAGTACTATTCGTTAAGAAGAAGGACGGATCGATGAGGCTCTGTATCGATTATCGAGAATTGAACAGAGTAACGATCAAGAACCGGTATCCGCTACCGAGGATAGACGACTTATTTGATCAACTAAAGGGAGCAAAGTGTTTCTCAAAGATCGACCTACGAACAGGATATCATCAACTGAAGGTACGGGACGAGGACATACCAAAGACTGCGTTTCGAACCCGTTATGGACACTACGAGTTTTTGGTAATGTTATTCGGATTGACTAATGCTCCGGCAGCATTTATGGACTTGATGAACCGAGTTTTCAAGCCATACTTGGATAAATTTGTAGTGGTTTTTATCGACGACATTTTGATCTACTCAAAGACAGAGGAAGAACACGCCGAACATCTAAAGATTATTTTGGAGGCACTAAGGAAGGAGAAGATGTATGCAAAAATTTCTAAGTGCGAATTTTGGATGGAGAAGGTTCAATTCTTAGGCCACGTGGTGGATAAGAATGGAATCTCTGTAGACCCTGCGAAGGTTGAAGCAGTAAGTAATTGGGAACAACCGAGAACACCGACGGAGGTGAGAAGCTTTCTAGGGTTAGCTGGGTACTATCGAAGATTCATCCAAGATTTTTCTAAGATAGCAACCCCGTTGACCAATTTGACTAGAAAGACGGTGAAATTTGTATGGACCGACAAATGCGAAGAAAGTTTTCAAGAACTGAAAAGGAGATTGAGCGAAACACCTGTGTTATCATTACCAGATGATGCGGGAAATTTTGTGGTGTATAGTGATGCATCGCACAAGGGGCTTGGCTGTGTGCTCATGCAACATGGCAAGGTTATTGCATATGCATCACGACAATTGAAGGATTACGAAAAACGATACCCTACTCATGACTTAGAGTTAGCGGCAGTAGTTTTTGCGTTAAAGATATGGAGACATTATCTATACGGAGAAAAATGTGAGATATACACGGACCATAAAAGTCTGAAATATATCTTCACACAGAAGGAGTTAAACATGCGGCAGAGAAGGTGGTTAGAATTAATCAAAGACTATGATTGCGATATTCTTTATCACCCGGGAAAGGCAAATATGGTTGCCGACGCTCTGAGCAGGAAAGGAAGGGAGAAGTTGTTTAATTTGACGACTCAGGAAGAGTTGATAAGAGAGATGGAGAAATTGGAGATAGAAGTAAAAGGACCAGAAAAGTCTGTTGAGAAGTTAATTGTAATGGAAGCTTGTCCGACGTTGTTGAATAGAGTAAAGGAAGCTCAGGAAAAGGATGAAGAGTGTAAGAAAATCCGAAAGAGGATCACAGAAAGTGAGGAAGAAAAATTTCGAATGGATAAAGACGGTATTTTGAGATTTGAAGGGAGAGTGTGGGTACCAGCGGTAATCGAGTTGAGGGAAGAGATTTTGCACGAGGCACACAATACGACATATTCCGTTCATCCGGGAGGCACAAAGATGTACCGAGATCTAAGGCAACATTTTTGGTGGCCTAATTTGAAACGGGAAGTCGAAGAGTGCGTCAGTAAATGCTTGACTTGCCAACGCGTTAAAGCAGAGCATCAGCGGCCAAGTGGTTTACTACAACCGTTAGAAATACCAGAGTGGAAATGGGAGCATATTACCATGGACTTCGTGGTAGGACTTCCAGTTACACAGAAAGGTTATGATGCTATTTGGGTTATCGTGGATCGACTAACGAAGACCGCACACTTTCTACCAATCAAGATCCGCTACAGTTTGAACCAATTAGCAAGCCTATATGTAAAAGAAATTATTTCACGACATGGAGTGCCGGTGTCAATTGTCTCTGATCGAGATCCGCGCTTCACGTCCAATTTTTGGAAGAGTTTGCATGAAAGAATGGGAACGCAGTTGAGGTTGAGTACAGCTTATCATCCTCAAACAGACGGACAAAGTGAGCGAACAATACAAACGCTAGAAGACATGCTTAGGACTTGCGTGATGGATTTTAAGGGAAATTGGGACGACCACCTACCCTTAGTAGAATTCGCATATAATAATAGCTACCATGCGAGTATTGGCATGCCACCGTACGAAGCTCTTTACGGGAGAAAGTGCAGAACGCCGTTATGTTGGGACGAAGTCGGAGAACGACGAATACTCGGACCAGAGTTAGTTCAACAAACCGCAGACGTGGTGACAGTGATAAGAGCCAGACTTGTAGCAGCTCAAGATAGCCAGAAGAAATACGCAGATTTGCATCGGCAGGACCGAGACTTCAAAGTCGGCAGTTTCGTATTCTTGAAGGTATCTCCATGGAAGGGAAAAATCCGTTTCGGCAAGAAAGGAAAATTGAGTCCAAGATTTATAGGACCATTTGAGATACTGAAGCGAGTGGGCGAAGTGGCATACAAAGTTGCGTTACCACCCGAGTTGGAGCACATCCACAACGTATTTCACATTTCCGTGTTGCGACCGTACAAGGCCAACTACAAACATGTGATTTCTTACGAGCCCATTCAAGTGGAGAAGAACTTGGCGTATGAAGAAATTCCTGTCCAGATATTAGATAGGAAAGAGCAAACTTTGAGAAATAAAATTATTTCGTCTGTAAAAGTACTTTGGCGTAACCACGATGTCGAGGAGGCAACGTGGGAGTTAGAAGATAGGATGATGAGGGACTATCCCCATCTATTTGTGTAACCTTGTAGCAATTCCGGGACGGAATTTTTATAAGGGGGGGAGGATGTAATACCCGAGAATTTCCATATATTATTAAATAAATATATTAATGGAAATGAGAATTTATTTGAATATAAATGATTTTGTGTTATGAGATGAATTAATTCAATTATATATAATTGAATAATTATAATAATTGAGAAATTGGTGGAGTTTGTGATAAACTCGTTGATTGCCTTGTGTGGCACAGTGACGTAATATAAGAATGATTATATTAATTTAAGCGAACAATTAATCTATATTAATTGTTAATCGAAGAATATTAATTAACTGTTATAAAATACTAATGAGGATTGATTAATAATATGTGATTATTATTGCAAGAAACATAATAATAATGAGCAACGTGTTTATAAATATAATAAGATTTATATCAAAGTGATAGTTAATCATATAAAGGTTAATTAAATTGTTATGGAGGTTAACAATTATATTGATTGATGTAGGATATGTGTATATTATTAATTAATATTCAATTTATAAGATGAGAAATTATATGTGCAAGCATGCGAATTAAATGTATAGTAACTATATGTTATGATATGTGTAGGTGACAAATGATGTGTGGATATACATTAAAATAATGTATCATGGATCTATTATAAATAATTATTGAGTAATACAATTTATTAATACATGAGATAATGTAATGTGATAACATCCGATTAAATTATACCAGTATGATAAAAATGTACATGAATTATATGTGCACAATTCACACTTATTACATTATGTGAATCCATGTTAGTATCATTAGAATTACATTGTAACTATAATTGTGGCCTAATTATATAGTATATATACATGTAACATATTTTGGCATAAGTGTTGTGTATATATACAAATTATAGAATGCTGATATATGGCCTTGTTCCAATATAATAGTCACTCTCCTTCTCCTTCACGTGTATGGCAAAAAGGCTAAGGCCTATTCTCCCATTCTTCTCCCAAGCTTAGCTAGCAATAATTATATGAGGAGTGGCTCTAATGATGGCTTTCAACAACTATCTACCAACTTCCTCTTATCTAGCATGCAATTCAAATTTCTGTTAGTTTGAAATGGTAGGCAATTGCATTGTCTGTATCTTGTTTTCTCTATAAATATGGCTTCCTTTCTTCCCATTTCACATTGCTGAGATTTTGTTTGAGTTGATAAGTTGAGAGCATATACATAATAGCATTGTGAGATATCAGCAAGCTTACTCCATAACAGAGGTATAAATCCTCTTCGTGTCTTCATTTTCATTTTCTGTCAAAAGAACTCCATTGTTGTTCTCTGAGTTTTGTTGAAATTCTTGATTATGCCAAATTGGTTCATGATTGGGTTGTAGAACCCTTATATTGTTGTTATATGAACATACACACATGATGGAACCACTGAATAGTCTTTCATTTCCATTGTTCCTCTTCAATTTCTGTAAATACATGAAATTCGTAAATTAGTTAGAGTTCATGAAATTGGGAATTGATAATTGCTATTAACTGTTATATAAACATATATGTATGTGTTAGTAAGTTAAACAAAGTCTAATATCTGGGTATGGTATGTTGAAATCGATGAAATGGGAGGTTTTGGGTCGTTTTTCGCTGCCGTCTGAACCGGAAAACTGCCTCGACGCCGCAGCCCGCGCCGCAGCGCCGCACGCAGCGCCACTCGCGCCGCAGCGCCAGCCTCTGTGTTCAGTTTTCTGCATTCTGCAACAAAACTGTTATGTGCCAATTGTTTTATTTTTGTTTAAACAAGCATGGGAGCATGATTAATACATATATATATAAACCTAATGAGGCAATGTAAGCATGTTTTAGTATATTAGCATGCATGGTTAACCAAACGACACATAGTTTGGAAACGAATTTAAAGTTTCATAAACGACGTTAACATATATAAAGCATGTTTACATACTGACCTTGCAAGCACGTTAGTACCACCTAGAGACACATGAAGTGCATGTTAGCTTATCTATATTGGTTCCGTAATAAAATGTGAACATGTGAACCTAACTAGTGCTCATTCCTAACAAAAATGTAAGTTTGAAGGTGGATATGATCATGTAAATGCTATATAGTCATTTTGATGTTATGAGCATGTTTAGATAACTTTGAAATATATGAATGAAGCCTTAACTTGTGTTTATATAGTTCGTAAGGAAGCATGAACATATTAGGCTCTATTAGTAAGATTCACCAATAGAAATACAAGCCTTGCACATGAGCATTAACACGATATGTGGAGATTTAAATTCTGATATTTATGGACACATGTGATAGTACTCTTAGACTCATTCATGTGTCATGCATATATATATACCATGATTGGTTGCCGTGATTAAAGTTTAGCATAAACAAAGCATGTTTTCAAGATAATAACAATGCTAGCTACATATATGCAATACGAGTACTCATGAGCATGACTAATACAAGTTATATGAATATCTTATGTGTTTAAAAGCAATCATGTTAGACCATATGAGTTCGTGTCCTTGAATGGCTTTAAGTATTAACTTAAGAACCTATACCATGTACGATTGGATTTGGAAAAGTTATACAAGCATGAAAGTATCCTTTAAATATGAATACATGCTACGCGATATTATATGATGTTACTTGAACCCGATTTTGACGGTTAACTTAAGGAGATGCCGTAACTTGCTAAAATGAAATATATTTAGTATTGATTGTGGTCTTATGTGATATTAATAATATGCAAGCATGTTTGCTAATTGTTGAGATCTTATATAATATGAGAATGCGTTTAAACTCTAAAGAAGGAACGTTAAGGATAGAAATTATATTCTATATAACTGTGTAGCTAGGTAAAACTTAGCTTATGTGTTGATCGTATATTCAAAGAGAAAATGTGAAGTTAAATTATATGACTAATGAATATCATATATATACGTAACTGTATTACGATAGGAATTCGAAAGTGTTGATTGCTTTTCGTGGATAAACTACGCTAAAGGCAAGTTCTCTTACTTACACTCTCTTAAAGTGCAAGTATCCTAACCGACGCATTTACTTTATGCAAGGAAATCTATGATTGTGAAAGTTTCCTAACTTATACTCTTTTACTATGAAAGTATCCTATCTTGTGTATTGCGAACTAGTTTCCTATTTACTCGGTTGAATCGAATTAGCATACTTGAACTCTTATTTCATTAAAGCTATTATTCATGTTGAACTTAGTATTGTTCTTGAATATTGTGAAAGTGTCTATGCCATTTGATTCGGCTGGACTTATGTTATTGAAAAGCAACCCAAACTAATTGATTGGTGCGGGATCTGGTATTTGACTGAGAAGAACAACCTTCTTTGAAGGGAATATATAATTGTCGGAGAACCGACGTGCACACTTGAGTATGGTTGATTGTTATGCATAACAAGGGTACTTTAGGCTGATCACCTGTTGTACCTGTTTTTGTTGGATTTTCAGTTTATTACTGTCAATTCTAGTAGAAGTTCATAGTCCGTAGTGACTACTCAGTATTCAATTATTTGAAATCTTGAATTGACTTATTATTGAATCATATTGATATTATCCTGTCCTTAGCGACTGATATTGAGAACTGTTGATATTCTTGTTATTCTTGAACTATCAAATCTTGTTATACCCTTTCGAGAATTGAGAATCTTAGTACTCACCCTTATTGTATATTACTTGCTGGGCAATTTGTGCTCATTCTTGCTTTCCCTAAAACATTTCAGTTAAGGCAGAGCATGGTGAACCTTCGGGCGTTGATAAGGGCAAGGGCAAAGCTACCAACTAGCTTATGTCTGTTATGTTTTAAATATATTAATATTGTATGAAGATGATGTAGTAAGACTGGATTTGATTATGTTTAAGCTTAAGTTAGATTATGTAATAAGTCGTTAACTGATATTATTATGTAATCTATTAAGTACTGTAGGTTGCGAGACTTGGGGGAATAATTATAATAAATCATTGTAAATTATTCTAGAATAGATTTTCCGCTGTGATCGTATGATATTTAATTATTATTATTATTGTGATGTATTACCATGAGCACGTGATGAACCGAATTCAAGAGACCAAGTGGCGGTCCTAGAATTTGGGGGCGTCACAGGTTGGTATCAGAGCCGTAGTTATAAACCTTAGGAACGAGTGTCCTTGGACTATAACTTAGGCGAACTTAGAAGTTAGGAAGGAGATAAAACTCATGTAGAGTTTTCCTTGAGAGACTTAGTCTGTTATGAAATGTAACTTCATTCTATACAATGAACTTATATTTTGTTTAACATTCTAATGGAGATGCTATTTCTTGTCTTGTGTTTGTGAGTGTAGGATGACAGACACAGGGGTACCTAGTAGAGTTGCAGAGGAGGAGCCCAGGGATATACACGTAGTATACGAGGCACCTCTAGAGGCTACACCAGTGCAGGCTGTTGCACCATTCGAGTCTAACGACGAGGACGAGATTGAGATAGAGTCTGATCCAGAGGAGGAGCCGATGGAGGATGAGCCAGTAGAGGACTCTGATGAGGCTACTATAGAGGAGCAGATGCTAGGAGAGTATGAGGAGCGGATCCTAGAGTTAGACTATAGAGTTCAGGAGCTGGAGGCAGAGGCCCACGAGAGAGAGTCTGAGTTCCAGAAGCTGAGGGACGAGGACCACCAGAGGAAGCTGGCTATGCAAGAGTTAGAGGTGGAGATTGCCTACCGTAGGGAGGCAGGGATCCAGATGGGGACTCTATTTCACAGGTCAGTGGCTAGGAATGTAGATTTGGCAGAGAAGCTAGAAGAGGTTGAGCAGAGGGAGCTGAGTGAGAAGACTGAGAAAGAGGCACTCCGTACTCAGCTAGAGTTGGAGGTGATGGATAGGTTACACTTCGAGGAGAAGTGGGAAGCGTCCAATGAGAGAGCTGATGACCTTGAGGACGAGGTCAGGTGCAAGAAGAGAAAGATGAACAAGATGGGGTATGTGTTCCGTTCAGCTTTTGAAAGGGTGATTGATGGTGTGTACCACTACCCGGCAGAACAGGGACAGACTCTACATACCTTGAGCCGAGAGCTGGTTGCGTATATAGCACAGTTGGAGTACAAGAGGGCAGTGGAGCGCGGGATGATGGGATGAGATTTCCTTAGTCAGTCTAGAGGTAGTACTAGTTGTGTCTTTATGTATTGTATATACTATGTTGTAATCCCGATCTTTTGTGTAAGATGTGGGATGATGATGTAAACCCCGAGTTAGCTTTTGTTAGAGGGGTAGTATGGTAGTAGGTTGGTATATTCCCCGTCTTTTGTGATATTAGGGGATATATGTGATAACATTTATAGCAGTATGCTAGGAAAATCATGTAATGAAATGAAATGGCATATGAATATAAATGGAGTTGATTTTAGAAACGTGTTATAAATTTATTCTTTTAGTATTAAAAGAAATACTTAAGTGATATACTTGAATAATAATAAAATGAAAAAATTGTGATGCAGATAATGCCGCCCAGACGTAGATTGACTGCACCAGAAGAATCCGTTAACAATGAAAGAGAACAAGTAGACCCGATCCAGAAATTGGTAGACTTGTTAGGAGAAGCCTTAAGGGGAAGGAACAATGAACCCGTTCGCCCGAACCCTCAAACTGTGCCAGTAACAACCTTTAAAGACTTTAAGAGTGTAGGACCCCCGGAGTTCGAGGGAACTACCGACCCAATCGTCGCACAAACGTGGATCAAAGAGATCGAAAAAGCTTTCACTATAGCTAGCGTAGGCGAAGATCAGAAGACGGTGTTTGCCACGTACATGATGAGGGGAGAAGCGAACTACTGGTGGGAGGTTAATCAACAAAGAGCTGGAGAAGGGATAATAGCTTGGGATAAGTTTAAGACACTGTTCTTCGAGAATTACTTTCCAAAGAGTATGAAGAATAGGATGGAGGTGAAATTCCTAGAGTTAAAACAAGGTGAGATGACGGTGGCGCAATACGCGGCTAGGTTTAACGAACTAGCGCGATTTGCGGAGCACCAAGTTGGTGATGAAGAGAGGAAGGCTAGACGCTTTGAACAAGGGTTGAAGCCATGGCTGTTCAATAAGGTATCAGTTCTTCAAATTGATTCCTTTGCAACATTACTGGAGAAGGCAATCATTGCGGAAGGTGGCAGTGAGGCCTTAAGTCTGTATAACAAAGAAAAGAAAGGAAAGAATACTGGAGGAGAGAATCGTACGGGAGGAAGCAGTAGCGGAGGAAGCAACTTGGGAAAGAGAAAGTGGGACAACAACAACAACAACAACAAAAACAACAACAATAATCAATCAGGGAATTTTCGTGGAGGTTTCAAGAAGAGGGCTGAAGGATGCCCGAAGTGTGGGAAGAATCACCAGGGCGAGTGCTGGAAGGGACGTGGCACTTGCTACAACTGCGGACAGGAAGGGCACATCTCGCCCAACTGTTTGAAACCGAAAAAGATACAAGGATGCTTTGCTTGTGGCTCGACGGAGCACCGAATTAAGGACTGCCCAAAGAAGGGAAGTGGCGGGGGTAGTAATCAGCAAGGAGGCAACAAGCTGATGATCGGTGGACCGGCACAATCCAACCGCCCAACCGCCAGAACCTTTAACATGACCGTCCAAGACGCAGTGGCTGCAAAGGATGTGGTGTCAGGTATAATCCCAATCAATGATATAAATGCCTATGTATTATTTGATTCGGGTGCCACCTGTTCTTTTGTATCTGAAGAATTTGCTAGTAGACTTAGTACACCTCGAGAACTATTAGAAAATCCTTTGATCATAGAAGTTGCTAATAAGGAAGTGATCCCTGTAGAATACGTTTATCGAAATTGTCGCGCAAATATTAGTAAACATGAACTGAGCGTAGACTTGATTCCTATTAGACTGGGAGAATTTGACGTAATACTGGGAATGGATTGGTTGTATAACCATGCTGCGATAATTGACTGTCAGAACAAATGTGTGAACCTTCAGACTCTGACTAAGTATAAGGTAGTGTTTTATGGTAGCTCATCGCTTAAGCAATCGTGTTGCGTTACGATGATGCAGGCCAAGAAATTGTTAAGGAAAGGATGTGTAGGATATTTAGCTTACATCGTTGATACTCGGAAAAAGGGAGTAGAAATTAAGGATATATCCGTAGTTAATGAATTTCAAGACGTGTTTCCGGACGATCTGCCTGGTCTTCCGCCAGACAGAGAAATCGAATTCGTAATAGACTTAGCACCGGGAACGGCACCGAATTCGAAAGCTCCATATCGTATGGCGCCAGTAGAAATGAAGGAATTGATGATACAATTACAAGAATTGTTGGATAAGGGTTACATTCGATCGAGTGTTTCTCCTTGGGGAGCACCAGTACTATTCGTTAAGAAGAAGGACGGATCGATGAGGCTCTGTATCGATTATCGAGAATTGAACAGAGTAACGATCAAGAACCGGTATCCGCTACCGAGGATAGACGACTTATTTGATCAACTAAAGGGAGCAAAGTGTTTCTCAAAGATCGACCTACGAACAGGATATCATCAACTGAAGGTACGGGACGAGGACATACCAAAGACTGCGTTTCGAACCCGTTATGGACACTACGAGTTTTTGGTAATGTTATTCGGATTGACTAATGCTCCGGCAGCATTTATGGACTTGATGAACCGAGTTTTCAAGCCATACTTGGATAAATTTGTAGTGGTTTTTATCGACGACATTTTGATCTACTCAAAGACAGAGGAAGAACACGCCGAACATCTAAAGATTATTTTGGAGGCACTAAGGAAGGAGAAGATGTATGCAAAAATTTCTAAGTGCGAATTTTGGATGGAGAAGGTTCAATTCTTAGGCCACGTGGTGGATAAGAATGGAATCTCTGTAGACCCTGCGAAGGTTGAAGCAGTAAGTAATTGGGAACAACCGAGAACACCGACGGAGGTGAGAAGCTTTCTAGGGTTAGCTGGGTACTATCGAAGATTCATCCAAGATTTTTCTAAGATAGCAACCCCGTTGACCAATTTGACTAGAAAGACGGTGAAATTTGTATGGACCGACAAATGCGAAGAAAGTTTTCAAGAACTGAAAAGGAGATTGAGCGAAACACCTGTGTTATCATTACCAGATGATGCGGGAAATTTTGTGGTGTATAGTGATGCATCGCACAAGGGGCTTGGCTGTGTGCTCATGCAACATGGCAAGGTTATTGCATATGCATCACGACAATTGAAGGATTACGAAAAACGATACCCTACTCATGACTTAGAGTTAGCGGCAGTAGTTTTTGCGTTAAAGATATGGAGACATTATCTATACGGAGAAAAATGTGAGATATACACGGACCATAAAAGTCTGAAATATATCTTCACACAGAAGGAGTTAAACATGCGGCAGAGAAGGTGGTTAGAATTAATCAAAGACTATGATTGCGATATTCTTTATCACCCGGGAAAGGCAAATATGGTTGCCGACGCTCTGAGCAGGAAAGGAAGGGAGAAGTTGTTTAATTTGACGACTCAGGAAGAGTTGATAAGAGAGATGGAGAAATTGGAGATAGAAGTAAAAGGACCAGAAAAGTCTATTGAGAAGTTAATTGTAATGGAAGCTTGTCCGACGTTGTTGAATAGAGTAAAGGAAGCTCAGGAAAAGGATGAAGAGTGTAAGAAAATCCGAAAGAGGATCACAGAAAGTGAGGAAGAAAAATTTCGAATGGATAAAGACGGTATTTTGAGATTTGAAGGGAGAGTGTGGGTACCAGCGGTAATCGAGTTGAGGGAAGAGATTTTGCACGAGGCACACAATACGACATATTCCGTTCATCCGGGAGGCACAAAGATGTACCGAGATCTAAGGCAACATTTTTGGTGGCCTAATTTGAAACGGGAAGTCGAAGAGTGCGTCAGTAAATGCTTGACTTGCCAACGCGTTAAAGCAGAGCATCAGCGGCCAAGTGGTTTACTACAACCGTTAGAAATACCAGAGTGGAAATGGGAGCATATTACCATGGACTTCGTGGTAGGACTTCCAGTTACACAGAAAGGTTATGATGCTATTTGGGTTATCGTGGATCGACTAACGAAGACCGCACACTTTCTACCAATCAAGATCCGCTAGAGTTTGAACCAATTAGCAAGCCTATATGTAAAAGAAATTATTTCACGACATGGAGTGCCGGTGTCAATTGTCTCTGATCGAGATCCGCGCTTCACGTCCAATTTTTGGAAGAGTTTGCAGGAAAGAATGGGAACGCAGTTGAGGTTGAGTACAGCTTATCATCCTCAAACAGACGGACAAAGTGAGCGAACAATACAAACGCTAGAAGACATGCTTAGGACTTGCGTGATGGATTTTAAGGGAAATTGGGACGACCACCTACCCTTAGTAGAATTCGCATATAATAATAGCTACCATGCGAGTATTGGCATGCCACCGTACGAAGCTCTTTACGGGAGAAAGTGCAGAACGCCGTTATGTTGGGACGAAGTCGGAGAACGACGAATACTCGGACCAGAGTTAGTTCAACAAACCGCAGACGTGGTGACAGTGATAAGAGCCAGACTTGTAGCAGCTCAAGATCGCCAGAAGAAATACGCAGATTTGCATCGGCAGGACCGAGACTTCAAAGTCGGCAGTTTCGTATTCTTGAAGGTATCTCCATGGAAGGGAAAAATCCGTTTCGGCAAGAAAGGAAAATTGAGTCCAAGATTTATAGGACCATTTGAGATACTGAAGCGAGTGGGCGAAGTGGCATACAAAGTTACGTTACCACCCGAGTTGGAGCACATCCACAACGTATTTCACATTTTCGTGTTGCGACCGTACAAGGCCGACTACAAACATGTGATTTCTTACGAGCCCATTCAAGTGGAGAAGAACTTGGCGTATGAAGAAATTCCTGTCCAGATATTAGATAGGAAAGAGCAAACTTTGAGAAATAAAATTATTTCGTCTGTAAAAGTACTTTGGCGTAACCACGATGTCGAGGAGGCAACGTGGGAGTTAGAAGATAGGATGATGAGGGACTATCCCCATCTATTTGTGTAACCTTGTAGCAATTCCGGGACGGAATTTTTATAAGGGGGGGAGGATGTAATACCCGAGAATTTCCATATATTATTAAATAAATATATTAATGGAAATGAGAATTTATTTGAATATAAATGATTTTGTGTTATGAGATGAATTAATTCAATTATATATAATTGAATAATTATAATAATTGAGAAATTGGTGGAGTTTGTGATAAACTCGTTGATTGCCTTGTGTGGCACAGTGACGTAATATAAGAATGATTATATTAATTTAAGCGAACAATTAATCTATATTAATTGTTAATCGAAGAATATTAATTAACTGTTATAAAATACTAATGAGGATTGATTAATAATATGTGATTATTATTGCAAGAAACATAATAATAATGAGCAACGTGTTTATAAATATAATAAGATTTATATCAAAGTGATAGTTAATCATATAAAGGTTAATTAAATTGTTATGGAGGTTAACAATTATATTGATTGATGTAGGATATGTGTATATTATTAATTAATATTCAATTTATAAGATGAGAAATTATATGTGCAAGCATGCGAATTAAATGTATAGTAACTATATGTTATGATATGTGTAGGTGACAAATGATGTGTGGATATACATTAAAATAATGTATCATGGATCTATTATAAATAATTAGTTGAGTAATACAATTTATTAATACATGAGATAATGTAATGTGATAACATCCGATTAAATTATACCAGTATGATAAAAATGTACATGAATTATATGTGCACAATTCACACTTATTACATTATGTGAATCCATGTTAGTATCATTAGAATTACATTGTAACTATAATTGTGGCCTAATTATATAGTATATATACATGTAACATATTTTGGCATAAGTGTTGTGTATATATACAAATTATAGAATGCTGATATATGGCCTTGTTCCAATATAATAGTCACTCTCCTTCTCCTTCACGTGTATGGCAAAAAGGCTAAGGCCTATTCTCCCATTCTTCTCCCAAGCTTAGCTAGCAATAATTATATGAGGAGTGGCTCTAATGATGGCTTTCAACAACTATCTACCAACTTCCTCTTATCTAGCATGCAATTCAAATTTCTGTTAGTTTGAAATGGTAGGCAATTGCATTGTCTGTATCTTGTTTTCTCTATAAATATGGCTTCCTTTCTTCCCATTTCACATTGCTGAGATTTTGTTTGAGTTGATAAGTTGAGAGCATATACATAATAGCATTGTGAGATATCAGCAAGCTTACTCCATAACAGAGGTATAAATCCTCTTCGTGTCTTCATTTTCATTTTCTGTCAAAAGAACTCCATTGTTGTTCTCTGAGTTTTGTTGAAATTCTTGATTATGCCAAATTGGTTCATGATTGGGTTGTAGAACCCTTATATTGTTGTTATATGAACATACACACATGATGGAACCACTGAATAGTCTTTCATTTCCATTGTTCCTCTTCAATTTCTGTAAATACATGAAATTCGTAAATTAGTTAGAGTTCATGAAATTGGGAATTGATAATTGCTATTAACTGTTATATAAACATATATGTATGTGTTAGTAAGTTAAACAAAGTCTAATATCTGGGTATGGTATGTTGAAATCGATGAAATGGGAGGTTTTGGGTCGTTTTTCGCTGCCGTCTGAACCGGAAAACTGCCTCGACGCCGCAGCGCCGCAGCCCGCGCCGCAGCGCCGCACGCAGCGCCAGCCTCTGTGTTCAGTTTTCTGCATTCTGCAACAAAACTGTTATGTGCCAATTGTTTTATTTTTGTTTAAACAAGCATGGGAGCATGATTAATACATATATATATAAACCTAATGAGGCAATGTAAGTATGTTTTAGTATATTAGCATGCATGGTTAACCAAACGACACATAGTTTGGAAACGAATTTAAAGTTTCATAAACGACGTTAACATATATAAAGCATGTTTACATACTGACCTTGCAAGCACGTTAGTACCACCTAGAGACACATGAAGTGCATGTTAGCTTATCTATATTGGTTCCGTAATAAAATGTGAACATGTGAACCTAACTAGTGCTCATTCCTAACAAAAATGTAAGTTTGAAGGTGGATATGATCATGTAAATGCTATATAGTCATTTTGATGTTATGAGCATGTTTAGATAACTTTGAAATATATGAATGAAGCCTTAACTTGTGTTTATATAGTTCGTAAGGAAGCATGAACATGTTAGGCTCTATTAGTAAGATTCACCAATAGAAATACAAGCCTTGCACATGAGCATTAACACGATATGTGGAGATTTAAATTCTGATATTTATGGACACATGTGATAGTACTCTTAGACTCATTCATGTGTCATGCATATATATATACCATGATTGGTTGCCGTGATTAAAGTTTAGCATAAACAAAGCATGTTTTCAAGATAATAACAATGCTAGCTACATATATGCAATACGAGTACTCATGAGCATGACTAATACAAGTTATATGAATATCTTATGTGTTTAAAAGCAATCATGTTAGACCATATGAGTTCGTGTCCTTGAATGGCTTTAAGTATTAACTTAAGAACCTATACCATGTACGATTGGATTTGGAAAAGTTATACAAGCATGAAAGTATCCTTTAAATATGAATACATGCTACGCGATATTATATGATGTTACTTGAACCCGATTTTGACGGTTAACTTAAGGAGATGCCGTAACTTGCTAAAATGAAATATATTTAGTATTTATTGTGGTCTTATGTGATATTAATAATATGCAAGCATGTTTGCTAATTGTTGAGATCTTATATAATATGAGAATGCGTTTAAACTCTAAAGAAGGAACGTTAAGGATAGAAATTATATTCTATATAACTGTGTAGCTAGGTAAAACTTAGCTTATGTGTTGATCGTATATTCAAAGAGAAAATGTGAAGTTAAATTATATGACTAATGAATATCATATATATACGTAACTGTATTACGATAGGAATTCGAAAGTGTTGATTGCTTTTCGTGGATAAACTACGCTAAAGGCAAGTTCTCTTACTTACACTCTCTTAAAGTGCAAGTATCCTAACCGACGCATTTACTTTATGCAAGGAAATCTATGATTGTGAAAGTTTCCTAACTTATACTCTTTTACTATGCAAGTATCCTATCTTGTGTATTGCGAACTAGTTTCCTATTTACTCGGTTGAATCGAATTAGCATACTTGAACTATTATTTCATTAAAGCTATTATTCATGTTGAACTTAGTATTGTTCTTGAATATTGTGAAAGTGTCTATGCCATTTGATTCGGCTGGACTTATGTTATTGAAAAGCAACCCAAACTAATTGATTGGTGCGGGATCTGGTATTTGACTGAGAAGAGCAACCTTCTTTGAAGGGAATATATAATTGTCGGAGAACCGACGTGCACACTTGAGTATGGTTGATTGTTATGCATAACAAGGGTACTTTAGGCTGATCACCTGTTGTACCTGTTTTTGTTGGATTTTCAGTTTATTACTGTCAATTCTAGTAGAAGTTCATAGTCCGTAGTGACTACTCAGTATTCAATTATTTGAAATCTTGAATTGACTTATTATTGAATCATATTGATATTATCCTGTCCTTAGCGACTGATATTGAGAACTGTTGATATTCTTGTTATTCTTGAACTATCAAATCTTGTTATACCCTTTCGAGAATTGAGAATCTTAGTACTCACCCTTATTGTATATTACTTGCTGGGCAATTTGTGCTCATTCTTGCTTTCCCTAAAACATTTCAGTTAAGGCAGAGCATGGTGAACCTTCGGGCGTTGATAAGGGCAAGGGCAAAGCTACCAACTAGCTTATGTCTGTTATGTTTTAAATATATTAATATTGTATGAAGATGATGTAGTAAGACTGGATTTGATTATGTTTAAGCTTAAGTTAGATTATGTAATAAGTCGTTAACTGATATTATTATGTAATCTATTAAGTACTGTAGGTTGCGAGACTTGGGGGAATAATTATAATAAATCATTGTAAATTATTCTAGAATAGATTTTCCGCTGTGATCGTATGATATTTAATTATTATTATTGTGATGTATTACCATGAGCACGTGATGAACCGAATTCAAGAGACCAAGTGGCGGTCCTGGAATTTGGGGGCGTCACATTTATCCTCTTTTGTCCACTGACTTTTAGTAAGAACTTTACATTGTGAATGATATTTTTCATACCAATCATAAAATGTAAGGTTCTCTTGATTAATTTTCATAAAAATTTTCCATTTATTAACTATTTTATCTCTGTCATGCTTATCGTATTTATTATGAAAAGCATGCCTTTTATCTTTATTAGATATGGAATTAAAATCTGCAATCAGATTCTCCCAATCTAATTTAAATGCTTTAGTAATGACTCTTAACTAATGATTAATATGGGCTTCAAAATCCGAAGGGGTCGGTCCTACAGAAGTAGTAGGAAGAAATATCTTGTTCTTCTTCTACTAGATTTGTAGGAGTATAACAAGGATGACTGGTTTGACCCTAGTTTAAAACTCTTTTCATTTGAATATCAGGAATAGAAAAATCACTTAAGTCTTCAATATCTCTTCTGAAAATAACCGAAGGAACTGAGAAATTAGTAAATTCTTCTATTATCAAAGGTCTTCTGGTACGTTCAAAACTAACTCTGACAGTACCATCAGAAAATTATTTAAAATTTTCTAAATTCAACAAATTATTAATAACTGGTTTTTGTGGAATTTCTTGAGGTAAAATCCACTGAATAGGCAGCGTAATATCCTTCCAAAGAATAGTCCGTGGAGTTTGGATATTAGCATTACTAGTACTGCTTTGAATTAAAACAGTGTGATCTTTTGGGCTTTTATTAAGAGCATGAATGTTTAAATTGGTTTTCATAACTTTATAATAAATTCTGTAAATTAAGGCTATAGGTTGTGAACCCTCAATCATATGAGTTATCTCACCTACAGTCTTAATATTCAGAGTTAATGCTTTTAATAAGTTAACATCACTTAAACTCAAAGGGAGATCGGGAAAGCAATTGAAATGGATAGGTCCATCATGCAAACTCGATTCCATGATACCAATAATGCTAGGAGCATAGTTGAGGTATCGTGCATCTCTAAGATATAAAAAGATGCTTGAGTTTATTCCTTTAAAAGATAAAGGCTTGACTGTGACCTGAACTAAACCAATATGAATAAAATTATAACCTTTCTTTCTATGTTTGTTAATAACAACAGAAGAAAGAAGGTTACAATTTACATATTCTTTGTCGATCGCATAGACACGTTCAACCGTTTTAATATTATAATCAGTTTTAAAATTATCAATAAAGGTTGATTGATAAATCTCTTTAGGAGGCACACTAGGTATGTTCCAATTACTAAGAGTTTGATTAATATTTTCATAACTATGTTCTTCCTAGTTGACTATGTCTGGAACCGGAGGCAGAGCTAATCTATTACTAACTGAAGAACTAGACCTGAATAATCTACTCATTATTAAAATTAAATTTTTTTAATAATTCTATGTTCCTCCATACATACCCTTCTTTCCTTAAGTAGACGCATACCTATGTCCTAGGTCAAACACCCGACACTGCTCCACACTCAGACTTACAAAAGGCAAAAAGACCGGGGTGAAAACGGTGTTCTACAGAAAGAGCTTGGGTGATTTCTTGAACAAAGAATCAAAGAAAAAATTTTTGATTTTCAAAAATGAGTTTGATCAAGCAGATTAAGATCAACGCTTCGATAAACAACACATGGCTCTGATACCAAGAAGGCGGAAGCATAAGAGATAAGAGAGAGAGATAGAGAGAGTGGCGCATACAAATCTGAATCACAACTATAGTATAACTATAAGAAATGATAACAGCAGTTCATATGAATTAATAACAGTTTTAAATAAATAAACTTTTATTGAATGAAAAGATTTACAAACAGATAACTAAAGATAACTTACAAGTAGACTCGATTATAGAAAACATAACATGGTATAACTATGAAGAAGGCAAGAGGGTTAAAGATTAGTCAGATGTGAATCTGAGTCTTTCAAAACTCTCTATTGGATTTCTAATTCTGCCTTATACGAATGACTTCGCTTCTCTTATATAGGATAAGAAAAGGCATACTGATTACAACTCAATAATTACAAAACATCTTTAACTATTTAAGAATAGTAATGCTTTTACAAAAGACATAAGCATTATTGATTCTTTTGACTAAATACAGACGCATAATTATAACTTTTGAATAAAATACAGATGCATTATTATAACTTTTGACTATGACGACCAGATGGCCGACAAAGAAAAAATGGCTCAGCTAAAATACAAACTGACTTTACTTTATCTTTCGTCTACTTTTGAAAAAGGAGCATTCGAAGATGATGAATTTTTGAAAGCAGCAGTCTCTGTCTGCCGCTTGAAAACATATGTAACTGTAGGCATCCTAGGCAAAAGGTTCCTGAGCATCTTGGAGGCTAATGCTGCCGTATGGATCATCAGGACTAGAAACTTTTTGACTAGATTTTGACGAAGATGAAGAGCAAATTGAGGGAACACTATCCTCACTAAGCTTATCTACTCGTTTTTGAATGAGGCGAGCTAATTGTTTTAACTCGGCATTAGAACAATGATCAATATCTGCAAAATCTAATTTTGACTGAGAAGATTTTTTGGATTTACTAGAAGAAGAATCCTTGGGAGGAACAGATTTAATAGGGGTAGGATTTACCAAAAATTTCTTCTGGACTTGACCAATAATGCGATAAATATCAAATTTATCCCACCATTTAATAGAAAACTCACGAGTCACACAAGTCAATTGACTAATATAATTGCGAGTGATAATTGATTTGTCCTTATCTGACTCAAGATTAACTTCAGTAGTAGGAGAATAAAAACCATAATTCCATTTAAGGATCCATGGAACTTTGTATTTACTCATAAACTGAAGAAGAACTTGAATACAATCGTTTTAGGATTGTTAGGACTTCTACAGGAGAAAAGGTTAAGAACTGACTGGAGCTCAATGGGCAAGACACTATAAGTGAGACCAAATCTTTCCCACCAAATAGTAAACCAATGAGGAATTTGACTTTTAAATTTGTGTTCAAATTGAACGAACCACGAATGACTGAAAGATGGAGTTTGGAACAAGAAGAATCTGTTCCAAGCTTCCATATAATTATAATAGCAAAACTGGCTATTGTGATTATCTAACGGACGAAGATCAGACGGATGATTACCCCAGTCAGATATGAAAGTAATATGTTTAATATATAGAGAATGATAGATGATTTTAGAACTATCATTTCTATCAAAAATAGGTTTAACATGGATTTACTGTGTTTGGAGAAGAATATCCTTATAATACACGAGGGATTTATAAAGAGCAAGAGGAAGAAAGTGCCAACCAGTTGGGAAGAACTAGGCAGCCAATTTAACTGAATCGTCAACAAATTTCATATGAGATTCAATATGAAATAGATTGACTGAAAAATGGGGACATACTGAGAAGGTGTATGTAGACCAAGGTTAGGATTACTAGAGGAAGACGAAGCAAATAGATCAATGGGCCTAGGTGACTGGGCCAAAACCATATTGTAAGGCTTTGGAACAGTACCAAGAACAGTATACCTATTAGCTACATCAACAGGAGTAATTGGGGTAACTGGATGAGGGATTACGGCTCGCTTGGGCCTTTGACTTGGGCCTGAAGAGGATCGAACTGCATTGTTCCCACCTCTCACACTCATTTGTCTTGAGTACCTGAATTAATAAATTCTCTAGAAAGAAAATTAGGAACAAAATTTTGACTTCCTTTAATATATTCAATATCGAAATCAAATTTGCTTAAAAGAGATTGCCATCGGGCAAAAATGTGCTTAGCAGCAATGTTTTTAACATCTTTTTCTAAAATATATTTAGCTGACTTGCAGTCAATTCGAACCAAAAATCTTTGATAAATCGTTTTGAAATTTACTAATACATAAAACTAAAGCTAAAATTTCTTTTTTAATTGTACTATAATTAACTTGAGCCTGATTCCACGCACCAGAATGAAATCGAACAATTTGTTTAGAGGAAGCAGGAGTTAATTTTTGCTTCAGAATGCCACTAAAATCAATTTCAGAGGCATCAGTTTCAACAATTTTAAACGCAGATTCATTGAAAATGCCAAGGCAAGGCAAAATCTTAACATATTTTTTAACTTGTTGGATGATGGAATTATGATCATCAGTCCAAGGAGGAGGGTTTTTCTGTAAACGGAGAAACAAAGGTTTACAGATTTTTCTAAGGTTTTGATAGAATTTACCAACATAATTCAGAGATCCTAAAAATCGCAAAAGTTGAGTTTTGTCAATGACTTTATCTGGGAATTTATCTACGAATTGAATAACTCGTTGAATAGGACGGACTAGACCACGATGAATATCATGACCTAGAAAGTTAACTTTAATTTAGAACAAACTATATTTTGTTGGGGACAGAACCAAACCATTTACTTTGATTGCCTTGAAGAACGAATTCAAATGTTTGAAGTGTTCGTCGATTGACTCGAAAAAAACTAAAATATCATCAATGTAAATAATGATGAAATAACTGAATGGATTCAAAATTTCATTAAGAATATTTTGGAATTCACTAGGGGCATTCTTAAGGTCAAAAGCTTGAACAACTCATTCATAATGACCAAAGGGAGTGGTAAAAGCAGTTTTATACCTATCGCTAGGATGAATACTAACTTGCCAAAACCTTGACTTGAGGTTGAATTTACTAAAAATGGTTGCATTACTAAGCCGACTTAGGAGATCTTCTTTGTTAGGTAAAGGATACCTAATCCATTCTAAGACTTTATTAAGGGGCTTGTAATTAATAACTACTCTGGGAACTCTCCTTTCTTTCTCAGCTTCATTATTAACATAAAAGGCTAGGCAAGACCAAGGGGATTTACTATGTTTTATTAAATTTTTTGCAAGTAGATCATTAATTTCTTACTTGCAAAGCTCCATTTGCTAATGCCTCATCTGAATTGGTCTAGCCTTAGTAGGAATCAAGTATTCTCTAAATTCCTTAGCATAAGGTAGCCTAACCACATGCTTCCTTCTATGCCAGAAGGCATTTGGAGAATCAGTACAGTGGTTTTTAGTCATAAACACCCGAAGTTCTTCAATCTTATCTTGAACCTTTTCAAGAAGAAGAAGATCTTCAACTTGTTTATTTTTAATCTCTTAATTTAAGAATTTTAACTGTGAAGTTTTATAGCTTAACAGATTTAACCATTTTGAAATAGATTTATCTTGAATAAATTTCAAATCTTTTTCTTTGGGTTGAGTAATGAATTCAAACACTACTTTCTGACCCAAATGTTCAGTCGTTAAACCATTGTTACTAGTAATAAATGGATATAATAAATATATAAACGGAAGTCCTAAAATAATCTTATCTGTCAAGTTGCGAATTAAAACAAAAGAAGTTTTAAAACACATATTATCTTGGCAAATATGAACTTTAGGAAGTTTATATTTTATTTCCATCATACTACTATTAGCAGAATTTAAACGTTCACTAGTTTTTTCATAGAACTTAGTAGGTATCAAACCTTCTTGAATGCAATTAAGATCCGCACCAGTATCAACTAGAGCATGAAGTTGAATTGCAAAAGTTCCATCAATAACTAGACGAACAATAATATACCACTTTTGAATGGTAATATCTTTTAACCTTTTTAATGAATTACCTTGAATCATAAGAATTGACTCATCTTCTTTGACATTAGAAGATTTAGCCTCTTCATCATTATCTAATGAATCAGATATGTGGAGATTTGAACTTTTAGTCGCCAAAGTAGCCATTTTTTTACGTAAATCAAAAATCTCAGTCTTAAGACTTGAAATTTCTTTCTTAAGTTTATTGACTTCTTGATTTAATTCAGGAAGGGTGACTTCTCTATCGGGGTTCTTAAATCTTTCTAAGGTTTTATTAAGGCTGATAACAGGTTTATATTTACCCTTAATAACCTTATTTTTTCCCGAATTATTTTTAAAAAATAATTCCTTTAACTGTTTCATGTATTGCAATTTTAACTCTTCGTCAGTAATTTTACTAATTAACTCAATTAACAAAGAGTTTTCTTGGTCTTTTTTGCTAAGAACATTAATAATTTTACAGCAATCAGACCTGCAATTATCAGTACAAAGAGTAACTTCATTTTCTTCACTAGGTGATTGATTATCTTCATCATTACCATAGGAATAAGGAATATCAGAATAATTGTTACTATCAACATCATTCTCTACCCTTATTAGCTCTAAAATCTTATCAGTGTCTTCGACAGAAATATTCAACTGACTCAATTTCTGTTTAATTTTACACTCATTCTTGTAATGACCCTTTTTACCACAATTATAACAAGTAATTTTACTCTTATCCTGGGTTTTAGAAGTAGATTTTTTATTATGTGATTTCTTTCGTGACTTGGGTTTTTCATAGTAATTGTCTTGATTTTTTGACTGACTAGACCGTTTCTTATGATGCTTACCAGTTTTGCATTTTTTAATTTGTTTCTTCTGATTCTTTCTTCTAGAGGGAGCAACAGGAGGTAAACCATATTGTTCGCAAAATGTGCCAAGCTCATACTTAGCCTTTTTCTTGTCTTTACTAGATTGTTAGGCAATTTTGAAATCAATACACATTTTTAAACCAATCTTTTGGATATAGCTAATTATGTCACCATAAGTCAGGTTATCATAATCAATATATCCAAGAGTTTTGCTAAGTTCTTTTCTGACTTTGTGAGCAAACAAATTAGGAAGACCATTAACAAATTTCTCTTTCCAGAAAGGTTTGTTACTATCACTACGCATCATGACTCGAGAAATAAAAACATCTTTGTACCATCTAAAATCACTTAGAGTGGGACAAGTGAGATTACTTAGCTGATCATGAATTCTATCAGTGATATTACTAGGGGTTCCAATAAAATATTTTATTATAGTGAAAATTAATGTGTTAATACCATCAGGAATACCAAAACCAACATCTTTTTTGAAGATAGGCTGACCATTGTCATCTAACTGACGAGCATGAATTAAAGAATTCCTTGCATCTTCATCAAGGTATTTTTTCCACCAACAACGAAGAACACTAGTGAAACCATTAGTTAATATTTCAACTATTTCAGGCTGTGTTAAACTGCTGAAAGCTGTAATATAACTATTGACAACCATAGACAAATGATTCATTTTAGTAAGTATTTAGTGTTCACTAAGACCATCAATATTCCATTCATAAATTTTATTAGAAGAGATAGAAAATTGATTAACTAGATTCTTTTCCTCGCACTAAAGGTCAGGAGGAGTGGGTCTAGAGTACCATTTTTTTGTAATACTAGCATGATTAAAGGTTAACTTGTTTAACTGTTCGTTAAGATCTGGGATAGAAGCAGTTTCAGATTTAGCATCTGTTTGACTAATGCTTTCATCATCAGAATCTTCTACCTGATCGATGATAGCAACAGTTCTACTGGCTTCACCAGAACTTGAACCAATCTTTTTAAGTAGCTTATCTATAGTTTTAACTAAATCAGAATCCTTATTAGTCAATTCCATTCCTTCTCTTTTTTCTGGGAGAGCTAATAAAGGCTAATCTAATTTTTTATCAGGATTTTTAATCATAGAATGATCAAACTTTTCTTCAATTTTATCTAACTGTTTACCAATTGTAGCCAAATACTGATTAGTAAAATAATTTTGTTCAATAATTTTCTTTTCATCAGTTTTTCCATCAGCAATTTTAAAAGGACTGGCAACAACTGAAGTATTTTTAACATGCAAAAGAACAGTTTCTAAAGGAGGATGACTTGTTAAAATTTTAGATTTATCCTCTTTTGTCCACTGACTTTTAGTAAGAACTTTACATTGTGAATGATATTTTTCATACCAATCATAAAATGTAAGGTTCTCTTGATTAAGTTTAATAAATTTATTCCATTTATTAACTATTTTATCTCTGTCATGTTTATTGTATTTATTACAAAAAGCATGCCTTTTATCTTTATTAGATATGGAATTAAAATCTGCAACCAGATTGTCCCAATCTAATTTAAATGCTTTAGTAATGACTCTTAACTGATGATTAATAAGGGCTTCAAAATTCGAAGGGGTCGGTCCTGCAGAAGTATTAGGAGAAATGTCTTGTTCTTCTTCTACTAGATTAATAGGAGTATAACAAGGATGACTGGTTTGACCCTAGTTTAAAACTCCTTTCATTTTAATATCAGGAATAGAAAAATCACTTAAGACTTCAGTATCTCTTCTGGAAATAATTGAAGGAACTGAGGAATTAGTAAATTCTTCAATTATCAAAGGTCTTCTGGTACGTTCAAAACTAACTCTGACAGTACCATCAGAAAATTATTTAAAATTTTCTAAATTCAACAAATTATTAATAACTGGTTTTTGTGGAATTTCTTGAGGTAAAATCCACTGAATAGGAAGCGTAATATCCTTCCAAAGAATAGTCCTTGGAGTTTGGATATTAGCATTACTAGTACTGCTTTGAATTAAAACAGTGTGATCTTTTGGGCTTTTATTAAGGGCATGAATGTTTAAATTGGTTTTCATAACTTTATAATAAATTCTGTAAATTAAGGCTATAGGTTGTGAACCCTCAATCATATGAGTTATCTCACCTGCAGTCTTAATATTCAGAGTTAATGCTTTTAATAAGTTAACATCACATAAACTCAAAGGGAGATCGGGAAAGAAATTGAAATGAATAGGTCCATCATGCAAACTCGATTCCATGATACCAATAATGCTAGGAGCATAAATGAGGTATCGTGCATCTCTAAGACATAAAAAGATGCTTGAGTTTATTCCTTTAATATATAAAGGCTTGATTGCGACCTGAACTAAACTAATATGAATAAAATTATAACCTTTATTTCTATGTTTGTTAATAACATCAGAAGAAAGAAGGTTACAATTTTCATATTCTTTGTTGATCGCATAGACACGTTCAACCGTTTTAACATTATAATCAATTTTAAAATTATCAATAAAGGTTGACTGATAAATCTCTTTAGGAGACACACTAGGTATGTTCCAATTACTAAGAGTTTGATTAATATTTTCGTAACTATGTTCTTCCTGGTTGATTATGTCTGGAACCGGAGGTAGAGCTGATCTATTACTAACTGAAGAACTAGACCTGAATAATCTACTCATTATTAAAATTAAATTTTTTTAATAATTCTATGTTCTTCCATACATACCCTTCATTCCTTAAGCAGACGCATACCTATGTCCTAGGTCAAACACCCGACACTGCTCCACACTAAGACTTATAAAACGCTAAAAGACCGGGGCGAACACGGTGTTCTACAAAAAGAGCTTAGGTAATTTCTTGAACAAAGAATCAAAGAAATTTTTTTTGATTTTCAAAAATGAGTTTGATTAAGCAGATTAAGATCAACACTTAGATAAACAACACATGGCTTTGATACCAATAGGGCGGAAGCATAAGAGATAAGAGAGAGAGAGAGTGGCTCATACAAATCTGAATCACAACTATAGTATAACTATAAGAAATGATAACAGCAGTTCATATGAATTAATAACAGTTTTAAATAAATAAACTTTTATTGAATGAAAAGATTTACAAACAGATAACTGAAGATAACTTACAAGTAGACTCGATTATAAAAAACCTAACATGGTATAACTAAGAAGAAAACAAGAGGGTTAACGATTAGTCAGATGTGAATCTGAGTCTTTCAAAACTCTCTATTGGAATTCTAATCCTGCCTTATACGAATGACTTCGCTTCTCTTATATAGGATAAGAAAAGGCATACTGTTTACAACTTAATAATTACAAAACATCTTTAACTATTTAAGAACAGTAATGCTTTTACAAAAGACATAAGCATTATTAATTCGTTTGACTAAAGACAGACGCATTATTACAACTTTTAAATAAACTACAGACGCATTATTACAACTTTTGACTAAGACGACCAGATGGCCGACAAAGAAAACATGACTCAGCTAAAATACAAACCGACTTTACTTTATCTTTCGGCTACTTTTGAAAAAGGAGCACGCAAAAATGATGAATTTTTGAAAGCAACAGTCTCTGTCTGCCGCTTGAAAACACATGTAACTGTAAGCATCCTAGGCAAAAGGATCCTGAGCATCTTGGAGGCTAATGCTGCCGTAAGGATCATCAGGACTAGAAGCTTCTTGACTGGATTTTGACGAAGATGAAGAGAAAATTGAGGGAACATTATCCTCACTAAGCTTATCAACTCGTTTTTGAATGAGGTAAGCTAATTGTTTTAACTCGGCATTAGAACAATGATCAATATCTGCAAAATCTAATTTTTTCTGAGAAGATTTTTTGGATTTACTAGAAGAAGAATCCTTGGGAGAAACAGATTTAATAGGGGTTGGATTTACCGAAAATTCCTTCTGAACTTCACCAATAATGCGATAAATATCAAATTTATCCCACCATTTAATAGAAAACTCACGAGTCACATAGGTCAATTGACTAATATGATTACGAGTGATAATTGACTTGTCCTTATCTGACTCAAGATTAATTTCAGTAGTAGTAGAATAAAAACCATAATTCCATTTAAGCATCCATGGAACTTTGAATTTACTGATAAACTAAAGAAGAACTAGAATACAATCGTTTTTAGGATTGTTAGGACTTCTACAGGAAAAAGGTTAAGAACTGACTGGAGCTCAATGGGCAAGACACTATAAGTGAGACCAAATCTTTCCCACCAAAGAGTAAACCAATGAGGAATTTGACTTTTAAATTTTTGGCCAAATTGAACGAACCACGAATGACTGAAAGAGGGAGTTTGGAACAAGAAGACTCTGTTCCAAGCTTCCATATAATCATAATAGCAAAACTGGCTATTGTGATTATCTAACGGATGAAGATCAGACGGATGATTACACCAGTCAGACATGGAAGTAATATGTTTAATAAATAGAGAATGATAGATGATTTTAGAACTATCATTTCTATCAAAAATAGGTTTAACATGGATTTACTGTGTTTGGAGAAGAATATCCTTATAATACACGAGGGATTTATAAGGAGCAAGAGGAAGAAAGTGCCAACCAGTTGGGAAGAACTGGGCAGCCAATTTAACTGGATCGTCAACAGATTTCATATTATATTCAATATGAAATAGATTGACTGAAAAAATGGGGACATACTGAGAAGGTGTATGTTGACCAGGGTTAGGATTACTAGAGAAAGACAAAACAAATGGATCAATGGGCCTAGGTGACTGGGCCAAAATCGTATTGTAAGGCTTTAGAACAGTATCAAGAACAGTATACCTATTAGCTACATCAACAAGAGTAACTGGGGTAACTGGATGAGGGATTAAGGCTCCCTTGGGCCTTTGACTTGGGCCTGAAGAGGGCCGACCTGCATTGTTCCCACCTCTCACACTCATTTATCTTGAGTACCTGAATTAAAAAATTCTCTAGTAAAAAAATCAGGAACAGAATTTTGACTTCCTTTAATATATTTAATATCGAAATTAAAAATGCTTAAAAGAGATTGCCATCGGGCAAAAATGTGCTTAGCAGCAATGTTTTTAACATCTTTTTCTAAAATATATTTAGCTGACTTATAGTCAATTCGAACCAAAAATCTTTGATTTAATATATCGTTTTGAAATTTACTAATACATAAAGCTAAAGCTAAAATTTCTTTTTTAATTATACTATAATTAACTTGAGCCTGATTCCACGCACCAGAATGAAATTGAACAATTTGTTTAGAGGAAGCAGGAGTTAATTTGTGCTTCAGAATGCCACCAAAACCAATTTAAGAGGCATCAGTCTCAACAATTTTAAACGTAGATTCTTTGGAAATGCCATGGCAAGGCAAAACCTTAACATATTTTTTAACTTGTTGGACGATGGAAGTATGCTCATCAGTCCAAGGAGGATGGTTTTTCTATAAACGGAGAAACAAAAGTTTACAGATTTTTCTAAGGTTTTGATAGAATTTTCCAACATAATTCAGAGATCCTAAAAACCGCTAAAGTTGAGTTTTGTCAATGATTTTATCTGGGAGTTTATCTGCGAATTGAATAACTCGTTGAATAGGACGGACTAGACCACGATGAATATCATGACCTAGAAATTTAACTTTTGTTTGGAACAAACTACATTTTGTAGGGGACAGAACCAAACCATTTACTTTGGTTGCCTTGAAGAACGAATTCAAATGTTTGAAGTGTTCGTCGATTAACTTGGAAAAAACTAAAATATCATCAATGTAAACAATGATAAAATAACTGAATGGATTCAAAATTTCATTAAGAATATTTTGAAATTCACTAGGAACATTCTTAAGGCCAAAAGCATGAACAACCCATTCATAATGTCCAAAGGGAGTGATAAAAGCAGTTTTATATCTATCGCTAGGATGAATACTAACTTGCCAAAATCCTAACTTGAGGTCGAATTTACTAAAAATGGTACCATTACTAAGCCGACTTAGGAGATCTTCTTTGTTAGGTAAAGGATACCTAATCGATTCCAAGATTTTATTAAGGGGCTTGTAATTAATAACTAGTCTGGGAACTCCCCTTTCTTTCTTAGCTTCATTATTAACATAAAAGGCTGGGCAAGACCAATGGGATTTACTATGTTTTATTAAACCTTTTGCAAGTAGATCACTAATTTCTTGCTTGCAAAGCTCCTTTTGCTGATGACTCATCTAAATAGGTCTAGCCTTAGTAGGAATCAAGTGTTCTCTAAATTCCTTAGCATAAGGTATCCTAACCACATGCTTCCTTCTATGCCAGAAAGGATTAGGAGAATCAGCACAGAGGTTTTTATTCATAAACACCCGAAGTTCTTCAATCTTATCTTGAACATTTTCAAGAAAGAGAAGATCTTCAACCTGTTTATATTTAATCTCTTGTTTTAAGAATTTTAACTGTTAAATTTTATAGCTTAACAGATTTAACGATTTTGAAATAGATTCATCTTGAATAAATTTCAAATCTCTTTCTTTGGGTTGAGTAATGAATTCAAACACTACTTTCTGACCCAAATGTTCTGTTGTTAAACCATTGTTATTAGTAGTAAATGGATATAATAAATATATAAACGGAAGTCCTAAAATAATCTTATCTGTCAAGTTACGAATTAAAACAAAAGAAGTTTTAAAACACATATTATCTTGGAAAATATGAACTTTAGGAAGTTTATATTTTATTTTCATCATACTATCATTAGCAGAATTTAAACGTTCACTAGTTTTTTATAGAACTTAGTAGGTATCAAACCTTCTTGAATGCAATTAAGATCCGCACCAGTATCAACTAGAGCATGAAGTTGAATTGCAAAAGTTCCATCAATAACTAGACGAACAATAATATACCACTTTTGAATGGTAATATCTTTTAACCTTTTTAATGAATTACCTTGAACCATTAGAATTGACTCATCTTCTTTGACATTAGAAGATTCAGCCTCTTCATCATTATCTGATGAATCAGATATGTGGATCTCTGAACTTTTAGTCGCTAAAGTATCCATTTCTTTGCGTAACTCAGAAATCTAAATCTTAAGACTTGAAATTTCTTTCTTAAGTTTATTGACTTCTTATTTTAATTCAGAAAGGGTGACTTCTCTATCGGGGTTCTTAAATCTTTCTAAGATTTTATTAAGGCTGATAACAGGTTTATCTTTACCTTTAATAACCTTATTTTTTCCTGAATTATTTTTAGAAAACAATTCCATTAACTATTTCATGTATTGGAATTTTAACACTTCGTCAGTAATTTTACTAATTAACTCAATTAACAAAGAGCTTTCTTGGTCTTCTTTGCTAAGAACATTAATAGTTTTACAGCAACCAGACCATCAATTATTAGTACAAAGAGTAACTTCATTTTCTTCACTAGGTGATTGATTATCTTCATCATTACCAGAGGAATAAGGAATATCAGAATAATTGTTACTATCAACATCATTCTCAACCCTTATTAGCTCTAAAATCTTATCAATGTCTTCGACAGAAATATTCAACTGACTCAATTTCTGTTTAATTTTACACTCATTCTTGTAATGACCCTTTTTACCACAATTATAACAAGTAATTTTACTCTTATCCTGGGTTTTAGAAGTAGATTTTTTATTATGTGATTTCTTTCGTGACTTGGGTTTTTCATAGTAATTGTCTTGGTTTTTTGACTGACTAGACCGTTTCTAATGATGCTTACCAATTTTGCATTTTTCAATTTGTTTCTTCTGATGCTTTCTTCTAGAGGGAGCAACAGGAGGTAAACTATATTATTCGCAAAACGTCCAAAGCTCATACTTAGCCTTTTCCTTGTCTTTACTAGCTTGTTTGGCAATTTTGAAATCAATACACATTTTTAAACCAATCTTTTGGATATAGCTAATTATGTCACCATAAGTCAGGTTATCATAATCAATATATCCAAGAGTTTTGCTAAGTTCTTCTCTGACTTTGTGAGCAAACAAATTAGGAAGACCATTAACAAATTTCTCTTTCCAGAAAGGTTTGTTACTATCACTACGCATCATGACTTGAGAAATAAAAATATCTTTGTACCATCTAACTGGCGAGCATTAATTATAGAATTTCTTGCATCTTCATCAAGGTGTTTTTCCCACCAAGAACGAAGAACACCAGTGAAACCATTAGTTAATATTTTAACTATTTCAGGCTGTGTTAAACTGCTGAATGCTATAATATAACTATTGGCAACCATAAACAAATGATTCATTTTAGTAAGTATTTAGCGTTCACTAAGACCATCAATATTTCATTCATAAATTTTATTAGAAAAGACATAAAATTAATTATCTAGATTCTTTTCCTCGTACTGAAGGTCAGGATGAGTGGGTCTAGAGTACCAATTTTTTGTAATACTAGCATAATTAAAGGTTAACTTGTTTAACTGTTCGTTAAGATCTGGGATAGAAGCAGTTTCAGATTTAGCATCTGTTTGACTAATGCTTTCATCATCAGAATCTTCAACCTGATCGATGATAGCAACAATTCCACTGGCTTCACCAGAACTTAAACCAATCTTTGTAAGTAGCTTATCTATAGTTTTAACTAAATCAGAATCCTTATTAGGCAATCCCGTTCCTTTTCTTTTTTCTGGGAGATTTAATAAAGGCTGATCTAATTTTTTATCAGGATTTTTAACCATAAAATGATCAAACTTTTCTTTAATTTTATCTAACTGTTTACCAATTATAGCCAAATACTGATTAGTAAAATTATTTTGTTCAATAATTTTTTTTTCATCAGTTTTTCCATCAGCAACATTAAAAGGACTGGCAACAACTGAAGTATTTTTAAGTTGCAAAATAACAGTTTCTAAAGGAGGATGACTTGCTAAAATTTTAGATTTATCCTCTTTTGTCCACTGACTTTTAGTAAGAACTTTACATTGTGAATGATATTTTTCATACCAATCAAAAAATGTAAGGTTCTCTTGATTAAGTTTAATAAATTTATTCCATTTATTAACTATTTTATCTCTGTCATGCTTATCGTATTTATTACAAAAAGCATGCCTTTTATCTTTATTAGATATGGAATTAAAATCTGCAACCAGATTGTCCCAATCTAATTTAAATGCTTTAGTAATGACTCTTAACTGATGATTAATAAGGGCTTCAAAATTCGAAGGGGTCGGTCCTACAGAAGTAGTAGGAAAAATGTCTTGTTCTTCTTCTACTAGATTAGTATGAGTATAACAAGGATGACTGGTTTGACCCTGGTTTAAAACTCCTTTCATTTTAATATCAGGAATAGAAAAATCACTTAAGACTTCAGTATCTCTTCTGGAAATAATTGAAGGAACTGAGGAATTAGTAAATTCTTCAATTATCAAAGGTCTTCTGGTACGTTCAAAACTAACTCTGACAGTACCATCAGAAAATTATTTAAAATTTTCTAAATTCAACAAATTATTAATAACTGGTTTTTGTGAAATTTCTTGAGGTAAAATCCACTGAATAGGCAGCGTAATATCCTTCCAAAGAACAGTCCTTGGAATGGATAGGTCCATCATGCAAACTCAATTGCATGATACCAATAATGCTAGGAGCATAGTTAAGGTATCGTGCATCTCTAAGACATAAAAAGATGCTTGAGTTTATTCCTTTAATAGATAAAGGCTTGACTGCGACCTGAACTAAACCAATATGAATAAAATTATAACCTTTCTTTCTATGTTTGTTAATAATATCAGAAGAAAGAAGGTTACAATTTTTATATTCTTTGTTGATCGCATAGACACGTTCAACCGTTTTAACATTATAATCAGTTTTATAATTATCAATAAAGGTTGACTGATACATCTCTTTAGGAGACACACTAGGTATGTTCTAATTACGACGAGTTTGATTAATATTTTTGTAACTATGTTCTTCCTGGTTGACTATATCTGGAACCGGAGGCAGAGCTAATCTATTACTAACTGAAGAACTAGACCTGAATAATCTACTCATTATTAAAATTAAATTTTTTTAATAATTTTATGTTCTTCCATACATACCCTTCTTTCCTTAAGTAGACGCATACCTATGTCCTAGGTCAAACACCCGACACTGCTCCACACTAAGACTTATAAAAGGCTAAAAGACCGGGGCGAACACGGTGTTCTACAGAAAGAGCTTAGGTGATTTCTTGAACAAAGAATCAAAGAAAAAAATTTTGATTTTCAAAAATGAGTTTAATTAAGCAGATTAAGATCAACACTTAGATAAACAACACATGGCTCTGATAGCAAGAGGACGGAAGCATAAGAGATAAGAGAGAGAGAGAGAGAGTGGCGCATACAAATCTGAATCACAACTATAGTATAACTATAAGAAATAATAATAGCAGTTCATATGAATTAATAACAGTTTTAAATAAATAAACTTTTTTTGAATGAAAAGATTTACAAACAGATAATTGAAGATAACTTACAAGTAGACTCGATTATAGAAAACCTAACATGGTATAACTAAGAAGAAGGCAAGAGGGTTAAAGATTATTCAGATGTGAATCTGAGTCTGTCAAATTTCTCTATTGGATTTCTAATCTTGCCTTATACGAATGACTTCGCTTCTCTTATATAGGATAAGAAAAAGGCATACTTATTACAACTCAATAATTATAAAATATCTTTAACTATTTTAAGAACAGTAATACTTTTACAAAAGACATAAGAATTATTGATTCTTTTGACTAAATACAGACGCATTATTATAACTTTTGAATAAAATACAGACGTATTATTACAACTTTTGACTAAGACGACCAGATGGCCGACAAAGAAAACATGTCTCAGCTAAAATACAAACTGACTTTACTTTATCTTTCGGCTACTTTTGAAAAAGGAGCACGCGAAGATGATGAATTTTTGAAAGTAACAGTCTCTGTCTGCCGCTTGAAAACATATGTAACTGTAGGCATCCTAGGCAAAAGGATCCTGAGCATCTTGGTGGCTAATGTTGCCGTATGGATCATCAGGACTAGAAGCTTCTTAACTGGATTTTGACGAAAATGAAGAGCAAATTAAGGGAACACTATCCTCACTAAGCTTATCAACTCATTTTTGAATGAGGCGAGCTAATTGTTTTAACTCGATATTAGAATAATGATCAATATCCGCAAAATCTAATTTTATCTGAGATGATTTTTTGGATTTACTAAAAGAAGAATCCTTGGGAGGAACAGATTTAATAGGGGTAGGATTAACTGAAAATTCCTTCTAGACTTGACCAATAATGCGATAAATATCAAATTTATCCCACCATTTAATAGAAAACTCACGAGTCACATAGGTCAATTGACTAATATGATTGCGAGTGATAATTAACTTGTCCTTATCTGACTCAAGATTAACTTCAGTAGTAGGATAATAAAAACCATAATTCCATTTAAGGATCTATGGAACTTTGTATTTACTGATAATCTAAAGAAGAACTGGAATACAATCGTTTTTAGGATTGTTAGGACTTCTACAGGAAAAAAGGTTAAGAACTGACTAGAGCTCAATGAGTAAGACACTATAAGTGAGACCAAATCTTTTCCACCAAAGAGTAAACAATTGAGGAATTTGACTTTTAAATTTTTGGTCAAATTGAACGAACCACGAATGACTGAAAGAGGGAGTTTGGAATAAGAAGACTTTGTTCCAAGCTTCCATATAATCATAATAGCAAAACTGGCTATTGTGATTATCTAACGGACGAAGATCAGACGGATGATTACCCCAGTCAGACATGGAAGTAATATGTTTAATATATAGAGAATGATAGATGATTTTAGAACTATCATTTCTATCAAAAATAGGTTTAACATGGATTGACTGTGTTTGGAGAAGAATATCCTTATAATATACGAGGGATTTATAAGGAGCAAGAGGAAGAAATTGCCAACCAGTTGGGAAGAACTGGGCAGCCAATTTAACTGGATCGTCAACAAATTTCATATGAGATTCAATACAAAATAGATTGACTAAAAAAATGAGGACATACTGAGAAGGTGTATGTTGACCAGGGTTAGGATTACTAGAGGAAGACGAAGGAAATGGATCCATGGGCCTAGGTGACTGGGCCAAAATTGTATTGTAAGGCTTTAGAACAGTACCTTGTTAGGGAATTGCCAGAAGTTTGTTGGATCTGGGAGCTTATAATGCATTCATTATGATGTAAAAGGATAGGAAAAATCTATCAGACAGATATATATATATATATATCAATTTACTTTTTTGTTTTGTTTTTATTTTTCTCTTTTCTCATCCTTTTTCCTTTAAGATTTCCTTTATTGTTTCTCAAGTATGAATTATTTTCCAAATCTGAGCTCCTGTCATGACAATTGGTATTAGAGCCATCTTTCCTACGACCGATCGAGCGAAGTTCTAACAATGCAAGATTACAATGTTTCTTTCTCTGACAGTGTGACGCAGAACGAAAATTCACAAGAGTTACTAACGTAAGCTTTAAAAACACAAACTAGAATCCATCAGAAAAGCAATACAATTTCAATTGTAAATGATAATAATTATTAATGAATCCTTTAACCCACAAGTCGAGTTTTATAGCTAAAAGATTTCGTTATTAGAAAGAAATAGAATTCCTATAACTATGGAAATAAACTCCTAATAGGTAACTAATTATAACGATAATTAATCAATTAATATTATAAAATATTTGTTTTCCACTAAAACACTATTACCATAAAACGAATCCTATATAAAATAAGAATAATTAAAATAGTAATATTCAAGCCAATCCGATCTCCCGAGGATATGACGTCATTTTCGAACCCGAAGACCTCTCCCAAAGCCGATCGAACTTAGCTCTTATGGAATTATCTCAGCTCTTCGGGAATTATGATCGTTTCCTCGAACCAATTCTCCTTCCCCGTTTCCTATGTAACTCTTCTTCAAACTCCAAAGTCAGTTGTCCTACATCAGTCCTTCCGACCTGCGAAGAACTTGACCTCGAGTTATAATCTAGATAAAGAGGAACATCTTCACAAAACTTATAAAGATCATATACATTGAAAGTACGAGAGATGTTCATATCGACAGGCGAGTCGATCACGTAGGCATTATCATTGATCTTCTTGATCACCTTGTACGGACCATACTTCCGTGGCTTCAACTTTTTATAGGATCCAACTGGATACCTTTCCTTACGCAAAAACACCATAACTTGATCACCCTCATCAAACAACTTTGGACGCCTCTTGACATCTGCTACGGCTTTATACTTCACATTTTTTCCCTCCACACTTTCACTTCAGCTTAAACATTACGAACCTGCTCAGCCAAGTTTTTGGCAGCAACACTGGCTCCAGCAACCTTGGGAAGACGTTTCAGATCTAACGCATGCTTAGGAGACTGCCTATATACTAAAGCAAAAGGAGATTTACCAGTAGCAATGAACTGCATTATTATATGCGAACTCAGCTTGTGCCAATGCCACATCCCACTGTTTAGGCTTATCACCACAAATACTTCGAATCAAATTTCCTAGTGTTTGGTTCAAATTCTTAGTTTGTCCATTAGTTTGTGGATGTGCAGTGCTACTAAACTTCAAAGTAGTATCCATCCGTCGCCATAATGTGATCCAAAAATGGCTTCGAATCCCTATCAGAAGTGATGGTTTGAGGAACCCCATGTAAACGAACCACTTCTCCAAAAAACAACTGAGCCACATGTGATTTGTCAGATGTCTTCCGACAAGGAATGAAATGCCCCATCTTAGAGAACTGGTCAACCACAATAAACAAAGAGTCCACTCCCCGCTGAGTCCGTGGAAGACCCAAAACAAATTCCATCGACAGATCCTCCCATATGAACTCAGTACTGGCAGAGGCATGCAGAGATCTGTATTTTGAGCTTGACCCTTAGCAGTCTGACAAACATAGCACTTGCGATCAAAATTATTAACGTCGCATTTCAACTGAGGCCAATAATTCCATCCGACTACTCCACTGATGGTCTTGTCACGTCCCAAGTGACCACTCATACCTCCTCTATGTAGTTCTCAAATTAGTTTCTCTCTCAAAGAAACACGAGGAATACATAACTGATTTCCAAGGAACAGGCAGCCATCAACCACGCAAAACTCTCCCTCTATTTGTTTTTGAACACACTTCTCCCAAACTTTGGTGAAATCTTCATCATCCGAGTACAACTCTTTCAAATATTCAAACCCAATAATCTCTTGTTGCATAGTGACCAACAAACTTGCACGTCGACTTAATGCGTCTGTCACCTTATTTAGAGCACCAGATTTGTGTTTCAAAATAAAAGAAAATTTTTGCAAAAAGGTTTCCTACCGAGCATGCATATTACTCAAGCTTCTTTGACTGTTTAGGTACTTCAAAGCTTGATGATCAGTGTACAAAATAAATAAATGCTAAATCAGATAGTGTTCCCAATGTTTTAGAGCACGAACAATAGCATAGAACTCTTGGTTATATGTACTCCATTTTCACCGCGCATCGCTAAGTTTTTCACTGAAGAATGTCATTAGTTTCTTCTCTTGTGACAAAACGACTCCAACTTCAATTCCACTAACATCATACTCCACCTCGAATAGCTTCTCAAAACTAGGTAAAGAAAGAACAGGAGTAGTGCACAATTTCTCTTTGATAACTGCAAAAGTTGTTTCAGCTGCTTCTCCCCACTGGAATTTATCCTTCTTTAAACACTCGGTAATGGGTGTCACAATACTACTAAAATCTCTAATAAATCAACGATAAAACATCGCCAACCCATGAAAACTTCTCACCTCTTCTACTATCTTAGGAGTAGGCCAATCACGTATGGTTTTCACCTTTTCTTCGCCAACCATAATACCCTCTGAACTGACCATATATCCAAGGAATAACAATCGTTCGACCAGCCAGCTACACTTCTTAAAGTTAATGAAAAGCTTGGTTTCGGACAACACCTCTAGCACAACCCGAAGGTGCACCATATGGTCTTCCTCGCTCTGACTATAAATTAGTATGTCATCAAAATAAACAACAACATATTTTCCAATAAAAGGCCATAATACCTGATTCATAAGTCACATAAAAGTACTAAGCGCATTGGACAATCCGAAAGGCATGACCACCCACTTGTAGAGTCCATCCTTTATTTAGAAAGTTATTTTCCATTCATCACCAGGTTTGATTCGAATTTGATGATATCCGCTTCGTAGATCTATCTTTGAGAACAACTTTGAACCCTCCAACATATCTAGCATGTCATCCAATCTTGGAATCAAAAAGTTATATCTAATAGTAATCTTGTTAATCGCTCGGCTATTAATGTACATTCTCCAACTGCCATCTTTCTTAGGACCAGTAATGCCGGAACCGCATATGGACTCATGCTCTCTAGAATAAATCCCTTCTTCTGTAATTCTTCCACTTTTTCCTGTAAAATTTGATTTTCCTTGGGACTCATTCAATAATGTCGCAAATTAGGCAAACTTGCTCCCAGAATTAAATCAATATGATGTTGAATATCCCTCAGTGGTGGAAGTTCATTTGGTAAATCGCCAGACACAAACTCACTGAAATCGCCTAAAAGGGATTGCACCTTTTTGGGTAACACAATTTTCTGCTTGTCCTTCTCTTTTACCACTAGAGCTCGCACCACCACAACATGTACCCTCCTTAATTTCAGACTCCAAATCAGTTACTGAAGTGATTAAAGATAGTAAGGATGTTCTTCTTTCAGGTTTTTAGTTGCGCCACCACCAGAATTTCATTTTGGAACCATTGAGATCTTCCTGCCACCCGAATTGAAAACCAATACATTGTGGCGCCCTCTGTAAATGACATCCACATCAAACTGCCATGGTCGACCCAATAATAGGTGACTAGCATCCATGTCAACTACATCATAGACCACCTCGTCTCAATAGTGCTGTCCGATTGAGATAAGGACTTTGCATACTTCAGTCACGTTCGCCTTAGGTCCCTTTTGAATCCACCCAATTACATAGGGCTTTGGGTGTTTTTTGACACACAGTTTCAGGTGTTCTACCAATTTCTTTGACACAAAATTCTCACAACTCCTATTATCTACAATTAAATCACAAACCTTCCCTTGAACACTGCGGCTCGCCTTAAAAATATTATTTCTTTGTGAGGAATCTTCTAACTTCGTTGAGCACATGACTCGTTGGATAACGTAGTTTACATGCTCTCCATGTTCCTCTGCTATTTCTGTACCATCTAGGAATTCGCCCATTTTTGTCTCCTCTTCGACATACTAGAAGTTCTCATCATCCTCTCCAACTTCCACGAAATTCACCGATTTTCTCATTAGACACTCATTTGAGCAATGGCCTGGTTGGCCGCACCTGTAGCACTTCAAATCGCCTTATTTAGCATATGAGTTTGGCGCCCGTGGGGTTTCTCTCGTAGCTGATGTTGTCGGTCACGTCCCAATTGGAATATTAGTAGGTCCCGAACCTCTTTATGATTGATCTGCGATAGCTTTAGAATGATTCTTTCCATCACTTGGTGAGAATCGGTTTCTATTCACAACTGTATTGGATGTCTCCGTCATGTCCTTCTTGTGATAGGAAAATCGATTGGATGTTTTCTCCATTAATTCCGCCTTTAAGGCCATGTTATGCACTTCATCCATTGTCCAAACGACTTGCAGTCCAAATTTGTCTCGATTAGAAGGCTTTAATCCCTCCAAATATTTGGAAACTTGTTGTGCTTCAGTCTCATTCAGGTTGTTACGAACTAACATCCTAGACCACTCCTCTGTATATTCTGTCACAGTCATGTTACCCTGTTACCCTGTGCCCAATTCTGATAACTCCAAAAAATAAATTGTTCATAATCTGGGGGTAAAAACCTATTCATCATAAGTTGTTTCATTCGTCTCCATAATCGTATAGGGGTCTTGCCTTGTCGTCGTCGATCCATCTGTAACTTCTACCACCAAGCCGCAGCCCCGCTTCTCAACTTGTACGCTACTAGATGAACTTATCGATCTGTTGTGACTTCAGTCAACTCAAAAAATCGTTCGACCTCAGAAATCCAATCCTGAAACTCTTCAATCTGTAACTTACCGTGGAACAATGGTATGTTTGCACGTATTCTATAGTCATGCTGATTTTGGTTCCAGTTTTGGTGTTGAGGAGGATTTCTTTGGTATTCTGCTAAAGCCTCATCGGATTCCTCATCACTAAGACATTCGAACTGCTCACGTCTCACTGCTCCAGGTGGACATTCATCTCCAGGGTGGCCAATGGCCAAGGGGATGAGTTATTGCACCAACAGTTGTTGCAACATGGTCTCCACCCTCGCCATCAACTGTTGTTGCTCATCAATTGATGCCCATAATTCGTCATCCCTACAACCAGCGTCGTCAAGGATATCTCTCTCGCCTTCAATGTTGGCCATCGACAAGGCAAAGTCCTTGGCTCTAATATCAATTGACACAGAACGAAAATTCACAAGAATTATTAACGTAAGCTCTAAGAACACAAACTGGAATCCACCAGAAATACAATACAATTTCAATTGTAAAAGATAATAATTATCAATGAATCCTTTAACCCACAAGTTGGGTTTTATATATAACAAACGAGAATTTTTGTATATTAATTTTAAATATTTATTGAATTAAATAAATATTTTAGTTGATTTATTTATTGAGTTAAATAAATAATTGATGTGTTTGTATTGTGGAGTAATGTAATTAAGTGCAATATATTAATTAAATTGATGTTTAATATTAAATTGATGTGTAAGTAATTTTGTGATGAAGTTCTAATTTAATTGAGATAATTAAATTAGATGGATATTATGTGGTATTTGATAATAAGAATATAATGATTTAATTATAGTAATGTCTAATTTAATTTAAATAATTAAATTAGAGATTTACTAATTTGTTACATGAAATTATGATTAATGAGTAAATTATAATGGTGTGGCAATTTTATTTAATAAATGGATGTTAGGCTTTAATTTAATTAAAATGGGATATTGAGATTTAATTAAATAAAGTGTGACATTTAAACTATGTAGTAAAAGATTGATTAAAATAAATTAAAAAGGGTTTTAATTTAGTTTTATCAAACAAGGCCCTTAAGTCAGTTTTAATTCTATTTTACCAAACAAGGCCTTAGTTCTAAAAATCTATTTTTTTTTAAAAAGGATTTTGCCAAACAAGCCTTATGGCTTTTGATTTTTGAAAATTAGTAACTGATATGTATACTTAATAGAGATGTCAGTTATATATTATATAATTATATATATATATATATAATATATTAGTTATATGTATATTATATTATACGTTAAGTTAGACTATTAGAGTAAGAGAAGATAAAGAGCAGAGAAAGAAAAGAGAGAAGAAGAAAGAAGAAGAAGGAGAAAGCTTTGGTAAATCAAAACACATAATCATCATCACCATCTCCTTCTTCTAAAAGGTATAATCTAATTTAATTATTGTTCTTCATTGATACTCATAGTTTAGTTCTCTGTAATTTGAGTTTTCATGATAATTGGAATTGGTAGTTGATGATTTGGTTAGATAAGTGTTATATGAATTAGTAGATGTTTACAATTCATTATATGTATGCTATAAACGATTTTCAGAAATCAAAATATTATAAAAACAAGTTTTAAATGAAGAATTTATGTTATTATGAAGTTTATATGTTTTGGTTGATTTTTAGAGTGAAAATTGATGATTTAATTATGTTTTAATCTGTAAATTGAGAGTTGTTTATGATATTATCTTTAAAAACGAAAATAATGCATATGTTATGGATTGATTTGGTTGAAAGTTGAATCCATGGTGAATTATTTAGTTAAATGTATGAGTTTTGGAAAATAGCAAAATTTGGATTTAAAAACCTTTGATTTTGGTTGCTTAGATGGTTTTTGTTGTTGGAGTCATGTTATGCATATGTGTTGTTGCATATATGTGGTTTATAGTTGTTGGGTAGCTGTGAATTTCCGTTTGTTGGAATTTTGGGGAAGAACAGTGCAGCAGAGAGTAGCCTGCAACGTTTCTGTAGGCGTTCCAGCGCAGCTAGCGCCGTCAGCAAAGGAAGGAACGGCGGAACTGCGCTTGCTGAGTTTCCTGGGTCGAGCACCAACGCAGCTGCGCCGGTGCCAAGGCTTAGGGAAGCGCAGCTGCGCCAAACTCAGAGCAGAGGCAGTTTACTTTATTTGTTTGTTCAGTCTTTAAAACTCAATCTGATTTGGTCTAATGATGATGGTTATGTGTTAGACACGTAACAAGTTGCTATTGCATATTCTTAACATGTATTTGATGATTTCAAATTGAAAAGTAAGTAAGTTGTGAAAACTTTAAGTTATTGTTTGATAAAGTCTAGCGATGTTGAATAAGTGTTGTATTGCTTTACTAAGACTTGTGGTTTTAGAGCTGTGTATGATGATGGTCAGAACTTGAACTAAGATAACGAGTTCAACTAAGATGGAATTTAACTTGTTAAGTTAATGTTAGTGTAGCTAATCAGCATTACAATTCTAATGGTATATGTAGGGTATTCGAGAAGCGTGAGTATTAATTGTGTAGCTAACGCACGAGGCAAGTTGTTCTATCCTTTCTTGTTTACGTTTACGCATGTTATCTTATTCTCTATTGTTAGCAAATGAGCAAGTACTCTAGTTTCCATATTGAACAAATATCTTATTGAAGTTCATTATTGAAAATAATGCAACCTTGACTTAATTGTTCAAGTAAGGTTTTATTGTACCTTTCAAATGCTTTAAGTTTAATTCTAAAGCATTACTATTGAATATGATGTCTATTGTTGTGATTCATAGTTATTTCATAATTCTTTTGTTATCAAATTCTTAAATTATTGTAAGTTGATTTAACTACTCCTTAGTTGATGATAGTTGAACTCTAAATTACCCTTTGAGCTTATCCAAACCAAACTTTCTTTGGTGCAGACTCGTTAATTAATACTGAGATGAACAACCCTATTAATAGGGGATTACCATGCGAAAGCGTTAAGATGTTTGTGTAATTACATGGTACGAAGGGTTGATCCCCCTAAGTACGAGTTAAGAGTCCATATAGTCTAACGACTGTTAAAGGTTTAAATAGAAATGTTTATAACCTGGGACATAGTTCAAGGTCTTATGACCCTCAGATGAATTCTAAATTCTATATTCAATTCTTGATTATCGATGATAGAAATATTATTCAATTCAGTTGAAGCTATTCAGAAATATGTCATCACTATTGATTGTTATTTCCAGTGAGCTTTTGTTTGCTCACTCTTGCATTTATATAACCATTGCAGCCAAAGTTGAGAGAGTTGACGAACCGTCAACTAGCAAAGGAAAAGACAAGATGAACAAGTGAAGACTTGTTCATATTTGATATGATTTGTAATAAACTTAATTTTATTGAGTGATGTTTTAATTTCCACATTGACGTTGTTTAAAGGTTAGAAACTCAGAGAATGTTTTTGACAAGGTTGTAACTCTTTTGAAGGAAGATTTTAATTATTAAGGTTGTAAATTATTGATTTATTTTGCATTCTTTATTTATAGGTAGTTAGTTATGTTTTATTTAGATAGTTAACACCAAATTCTGTAGAAATGAAGTACCCGAATTTGGGGGTGTCACATTATAGCTAAAAGATTTCGTTATTGGAAAGAAATAAAATTCTTATAACTATAGAAATAAACTCCTAATAAGTAACTAATTATAATGACAATTAATTAAATAATATTATAAAAGATTTGTTTTCAACTAAAATACTATTAACATAAAACGAATCTTATATAAAATAAGAATAATTAAAATAATAATAATATTCAAGCCAATCCGATCTCCTGAAGACATGACGCCATTTTCGAACTCGAAGACCTCTCCCGAAGCCAATCGAACTCAGCTCTTCGGGAATTATCTTAGCTCTTCGGGAATTATGGTCATTTTCTCAAACCAGTTCTCCTTCCCCGTTTCCTATCTAACTCTTCTTCAAACTCCAAAGCCAGTTGTCTTACATCCCAGTGATCCTTGTGGATTTATTTATGGCTATAAAGAAGTTTTCAAGGTGAATCCTATGACCGAAATAGACATGATTCAGTATGTAGTCCATGCTTTTGAGGGAGAAGCACAAGAAATGTATTATGAGTATGTTGAAGAAAAGTTTTTGGACACATAGACTCCAGACTATTTTGGAGACTTTGTTGTCGAGATATATAGAAGGTTTGAGGTTGAGCGTCAGACCTGAAATAAAAAGTTTAGAAAGTAGTGATTCCAAACTTGTACACAACTTGTTTACCGAAATGCTTGAACAAATTAATGCTACAGATCAAATCGTTAAACAGGAATTTGTGGAGGATGAACAAATAGTTGGACAGAAGTCGTTCGTTATGTTAGTAACCTGAAAATGGAAACTATATATATATATATATATATATATATATATATATATATTAACTTATGTCAAACTGTTGTCAAGGCTAGTACAAGTACTATGTCCTTGAGACAATTATGCCCTCCGTATTGGTGCTCAAAGTTGATAGTACTTGTCGCCCAGGTTACAATGACACCGTATACTATAGTAGCACTCCAAATAGTATACTCAACGAACCAAAATAATGCTCAGAACTCTATCTCAAAAATAACTATGAAAATGATTATTAGAAAACTAAACTGATAATGCTAGAATGCTTGGAATGAATGAATTTGAAGGATGCCCCCTCCTATCTATTTATAGGATAGGTTGGTGACCCTTCGGATGGGCACTTAGCCCTTGAAAATGCATGGGATACCTCTGAAAAGGTATAAATGGTATCATTTGGTCAAAACTACGTAGTTTTGATTCTTTGCAAAATGGGCGCGTCTATTCAGACTTACAAAACGACGTAGTTTTAGCCTTCGCAGAAACAAAACTACGCAATTTTAGGCTTATTAGAAAAGGCGTTATAAAACGACGTTGTTTTGGGACATCCGTTCAGACTGACACCCTTTCAGCAGATACCGCTTCTCAAAACGACACAGTTTTGATAATAATAATAAATAACATTTATCAAAACGACATAGTTTTGATAATCGAACTAAAATTAAATTTAAATTAAATTTTGTCTAAAAAATATATATAAGGACCAAGACCCACGAGCCTCGAGCTAGAGCCAGAGCCAGACCAGGCCGGTCGGCGACGGAGCGCTCATGTGGGTTCGAACCAAGCCTTAGCTAGGTCATCTCCCTTCCACAAAAGTGGGGTGCCCCTTGGGGCCCAAACCCACTAGCAATTTTCTTGTATATAAACATATTAAATGTTTAGTTCATAACCAATGTGGGACTTGCCTTTTTCCTACATGTATTTATTATCTTTTATCATTTCCAAGTGTGATATTTGGGAGTTAATATCTCATTCATTACTCCATGGATTTGAGCTTTCCAATACTTAATTTAATCTACTCATGGAGTAGAACACATTAATATATGAAATCATTAAAAATAATTAATGACTCTCATATTAAATTAGGCTCAAATTCTAACAGGTTATTACTGAAATCAACCACGAATTCAATCTTTTACTAGCAATGGTGGAGTATGTAAATTTTGGCCATCTGTTGAGGTATGATTTTGCTCATCAGAATTACTAGTTAAGAATGGGTTTAAATTTTGGATTTGATCCTAAAGATTTTTCACCGTTGATTAAATTTTTAAGGTTAAATTTTCATGTTCTAATCAATATTCTTCAATCTGGGGTCAATCATAGTAAGGGTAACATGAGATCTAGTGAGATACAATTTATGGCTAAGTATTGTTTATGTGAATGTGACTCTACAACTATTGATTTTGCAATTGGTATTGAAGTAAAGGCAAAACACATTGTTAGTTCCCAGTAGGCACACAATAGATCTAGAAGGGGGGTTGAATAGATACTTTGCGTTTTTAAACTCTTTTCCTTTTTATTTGTATTGCTAAGAAGTTAGCACATGACAAACATAAGAATCATTTCAAGCACAGCAGAATAAGTTAAATGTCCCCTTCATTGATATATTGATAAACATTAATACATTATTCTTGGGGTTAGTTTAGTTGTAAGTAGTTAAAACATACATAACAGTTATAGCAGTTAAGTACACAATGTAAAGACAGAAAGTAAATGACAGAATGTAAAAGACACAAGTAGTTTTAAGTGGTTCAGAGACACAAGCTTCTAATCCACTCTTTTGCACTCTCGCAGGAAATCCACTAAGAAATGGGCAGCACCCTGAATTACTAAGAACTCTTCAAGTCCTTCGACTTGGAACTCCTTTAGTTCACTAAGAACGCTTCAAAGCCAGCAGTCCTGGAATCTCTAGTTCACTAAGAACTCTTCAAGCCCTCAGACTCGGAACTCATTTAGTCCCTCTGGACAAGGACCCCTCAGGCCCTGGCTACTTGTAGTTGTAGTTGTTGTTTGCGCTTTGCTGCTAAGATGTCATGAAGCTTGATCATCTTTGTACTTAGCAGCCAGGCATGGTCCTCAGCATTCTGCTTCGAGTCTGGACCTCTTCTTTGGTGTAGCTGATCTTCATTCTGTTTAGCTCATCTTCACTTGATGTCAGCTGTGCATCATCACCACATAGGACTGCTAAGGCTTTTCATTGTGGGTCACCTTCTTCTGACCCTTAGCAGCCCTTGAACCCTTCTTGAATGATATGCAGACATGGTTCTGCATCTTTTCTGGTTCAGCATCTGGTTCTTCATGGTGATCCGTAGAGTGGCTCTTCTGATCTTCTTTATGCTTAGCCACTTTCTTAAATGCTATCTTCAAGACTTTCTCAGCTCTCAGCTTGGCTGCCATCTTCAATGGCATTCTCATCCTTATTGAGTGAAGCTCTAGTCCGTTCACTTTCTTCTTCAAGTCTGCTTCACTTCCACCTTCGTAGTCTCACTGCCACTGAGACTTGTTCTCTTCAGCTCTGGTGGAACTCATAGAGTCAACAATATAGCATTCCAACAACTTCGATGAATCTACTTCTTAGCAACAACTCTTATCTTTGAAGCTTGTCTCTTAAATACCCTTCCATGATCTTCCCGTTGGAAAGTAACCGTTGGAAGCTATTTGAATTGCTTCACAGATCTCGAGTTATTTGGTGTAGACTGCTGATGTGACGTGACAGCTCCTTTTTGACTTTACTGACACATCAGTCTGCTTTCTCACCTACCACTTCAGAGATGTCACTATTCTGTGTCAGGCTAGTAGTCACCTTTATTACTCCTTTTTAATTCCTTGATTCGAATCCTTAGGAGTTGTCCTTCTCCATCGAAGCTCTCAATTAGCAACTTTCGGATGTCAATCTTCATATTGATTCATTGCCAGTGCTTCAAAACTTAGATGCATATTGTTCTTGGACCTTTATCGTAGTGTGTCTTTGTTGAATGTTGCTTTGACTGGTAGAGACAACACTACAATTCTAAAGAGTGTTCTTGGATCTTCAATGTAGAACACCTCTTCCTTTACTTGTGCAGTGCTTCAACACCTTTGCTTGCCTCGATTGATCTCAGGAACTGATATCTTGACTTGTCATTCTGGCCTCTTCTGAATATCAAGACACTTCAGATTTGTGGCATACCCAACTCTCTTTCTCCTGGTGATCTCCCGTTCACCTATCTTCAATGGTCTGACCCATGCTTAATCACTTCTGTCTTGTTCTTCATAAGCTGGCCGCTATCTCTGTATAAACTGTATTAGTTCCTTCTTTATTTGCCAAACACTATGATACTGAGTGATTCTCAATATCGTTGTCTTCTGTTCTCTTGACAGCACCTGCACTTCTTGACTTTCACTAGTCAGCTACTATGTCTGAAGTCTTCTTCTGATTTGCTTTGTGGAAGACTTCATCTTGAATGGCTTCACAACTTCAATCTGCATGTTGATTGAGTTGATGCTTGTATCTTCTGTTAGCTTGCATGCCATTCTTTGAGTGCTCTCTGGTTTCCTTGGAATGTATCTCTGTAACTTAGACCAGAGGCTCCATGCTTTGGATATTCTGGGAGTGCCCATTTGTTGAGAATCGTGTTGACACTACGATTCTTCCCTTAGCGTTGTGAGCAACCTTTGTAGAAGCCTCAGTTCTGCAGACTACGATTTAGCCTTGTTGCTGCAGACACTACGACTTCGAGATCAGAACTTGACAAACTATGATTTCTGCCTTCATGCTTGCTGTTCTCGTCTGATCTGGCTCGACCATGATCTCTGCCTTTGATGTGATCAGTAGACTCCATTATTTCAAGTGTGATCTACGATTCTTGACTTAGCTCTGGCAGTTGCTCGATCGGCTTATAGACAGGCTGTCTCTACGATTCTGACCATGACTTTCTCAACAGACTACGAATCTGAGAAAGCTCTTCTCGACACACTACAATTCTTTTTCATTTCTCCTGGCAGACTACGAACTCCGAGATCTACTATCCTTGCAGACTACGATACCGCCTTGATAGTTCTCGAGTCTTTCTTGTCTCTCCTGGCAAACTACGATGCTGGTGCAGTGTTCGACGATCAGACAAGCCTATCTATTACATTGTATAAGATCAACTTAACAAGCTTGATCTTTCTATATTTATAGTCCTTATACATCATTTCTTCTTAAGGACTTTACAAAGCTATTTTGTTTATGTAGGATCAACCTAACATATTTGATCAATTCATTCTAAGTCCTTGTACATATATTCTTATTATCTATCAAAGGACTTTACAGCTTTTGTCAATGCAAGCATACTTGCATATTCATTCATTTATATCATAATCAAACCATATATAAATAGGAATAACATTCTCATGTATATTCCTAACAATCTCCCCCTATTTGATTATGACAAAAATAATCATTGCATATACATGAGATGAATGAATCTTATATACAGTAAGCAGCTATATTTCTAAAGAAGATAATCATGAATGTCATTAATGATAATATGAAATTACATACACTATGACACTCTATATTCTGGATCCAAAACATACTTAACTAGAATAGAGTTGTACCTCTTCTGCTCCATGTATGTCTCCAGAATGGCTGTTGATTAGCTTCTGCTGCTGCTCATCTTTCTTTTTTTTCTTTTCTTTTTTTCCCTTGCTCCCCCTCAAATGCATTCTCTCCTTTGCTTGGCTCCCCCTATAATTTTGTGTTCATAGGGTTCATAGGGTCATCATCTTTTGGCTCCCCCTCAGATGATGATTCTGCTTCTGCTGCTGCGTTCTTCTTCTTTCCTCATTTCATGGCCTTCTTTGCTTCTCTGCTTCTCAGACTTCGTCTTGCCCATTGAGTGCTTCTTCTTTTTCCTCTCTCTTGAAAGTCTCTGTTGATGTATCTTTTTCTCCCCCTTTTTGTCATTAATCACTTGTGAAAGCTGCTCCACGTTTGTCATAAGCTGCTCCATCAGGTGATAAGAGTTACCAACCTCAATCTTGAGTTTTTGTTGGCTTAGCTCAAGTTGGAGAGAGAGAGACTATTTTAGATCGTCAATCTTGTCAGAGAGAAATAGGATTTGGACTTCATTGGCCTTCTGAACTCGTAGAGCTTCTTCCTTCTGAAGTACTTGATCCCTTAGTTGAAGCTTGAGGGATATGTCTGAGAGTCTGGCTTAAAGTTTTGTTGACAATTCATTGTCTTCTCCTGTTGACAGGTCCTTTACTTCTGCAGCCATGAGAGAGATTTCCTCAACTAGTTCTTCTGAAGACTTCTGAAGCTCTTGCCCTTGAGGAGGTCTATCATCATGTTGTTTATCCTTTTTCTGAGCAGCTGGTTGATCATCCTCTTGCTGAGTATCATGGTGAACTCAACGATTTTTACTTTTCGATAGACTCTCAAAGGTGGTGAGAATCTGGTAGATCGTTGAGTTCCATGTTGCTTGGGTAGAGTACAGCTTCTCATATTCATCTTGATCATCTTCAAGGATAGAGTGAGATGACTCTACGATTGTGGACTTGGGCAGTATCCTTCTTCCATCTGAATCTGCTCGACAATCGTAGGGGATGTAATGATTTTCAGCATGTCGATAGACCTTGAAGTGAGATTGGTCTTTGATCAGCAGAGTTGCAAACTCCTTCACCCTTGGAAAGTTTTGTGCCACCAGTTCTAGGTTGGGAAGGTGAGAGAAGCACCATGAGAGATAGCTGTTGTCTCCAGTGAGGGATGCTTTTGCCCATGTCATGTGAGGATGAAACCATCTTATAGCATGATCCTTGACTTCAGTATCATAAATTAAGGTTGAGGAATCTAGCTTTATAGTATCTCGATGGTTGAGTAGATGTGTTGCAGTCATTTTCACCACTTGTAACCTTCCATTCCTATGATTTACCCATTTCTTTGGAAGTGCATCTAGTGGTTCTTCATCAATTTCTACCACTATTCTCCTCTTGCATTGAATAGGACCAGGAATGTGAAAATCTTTTGGCACGTCATCCTCAGAACTGAAGTCTCTTTTACCTTCGTCATGATCTGTGCTAGAGTCAGATTGATGTAGACTTCCTTCAACTGACTCATTAGTTTGTTCAAGCATTTGATCATCATCAGCAGAGCTTGCCTTTGCAGACTCACTAGTCTCTTCTAGCTCTGTAGTCTTCAGCCTTTTTCTGATATATTTTTCTGATAGCATCTTCCCTTTTTCCTTAGCCTATCCTCTATTGGATTCAGCCTCATCATCGCTGATTTCAATTGTCTTTGGAAACAATTCTCCTCTTTTTGAGACCATTTTAGCAACCAGCCTGTTGCTTTTTCTTCTTCTTGGGGGTTCAGCTATAGGAGACTTGGATCTCTCTTCATCTTCAGTCTTTGAAGTCTCCGATTTATCTGACAGATTTTCTTGAGATTCAACAGCAGGAGTGACAGATACTTCTTCTTTAGACTCTTCGTTGTTTGATCCATCAGATGGACTCTTTTGAATTTCAGCACTATGAGATCTAGCTGTTTCATAATCAGATTCTTCTTTGTCAGCAGAATGGCTACTCTGAGAATTAGTCATAGGACTTGCAGCTTCTTCTTCATTATCAGACTTGCTCTTTAAAGAATCATCCTTAAAGCTCTCAGTTCCCACTTTATCATCTGACTCTACGTTTTCTTCTTCAGTAGATATACTTCTTTAAGGAACTGATTTAGGCTTCTTTACCATCTTAGTTTTCTTCTTTGCAGGCTTTACAGACTTGGGCTCTGGGATAATTGCACCTTCAGAAGATGAAGACTCTTCTTCTTTCATAGCACTTGCCTTCCTCTTCTTAGAAGTACTCTTGCTACTGCTGCCATATGTTAGCTGTTTGTTTTCCATTGGGTTCTTCTTCCAATTTGCAAACAGCTGTGTGGTCATCACTTTATGGCTATTAAGGGCTTCACCTTCATCATCCTTAATTTTGTTCTTCAGCCTCTTCTTCAGAATGATACTTAATAATCTTCTATGGAAAATCTTAGTGAGTGGTTTCCCTGTTAACCTCTTCTTCTATGCTTTCTCCAGCCACTTTGGCATTTGGTCAATCAGAATAACCCCAAAGTTGATAGGCTTCCTCAGAACAATTGCAGACATGATCTTCAGCTGCTGATCACTCACAGTGTCATGTGCAGTGTCTTTGCATAGTATGCATTTGCCTATAATTTCTGTGAGAAACTCAAATTCTTCAGGAAACTCCTTCTTTATGTCCTTCAGACTAAGGTTCCTTCTGTACCTCATTATCTTCTTGGCTTCTTCAGTGTTGACTTCATCAAGACTTTTTAGACCTAGGTCAGGAAAACCTAAGCACTAATTGATGTCAGAAGATTTTAGCTTCAGAATCTGACCTTTTACTTTGGTAGAAAGAATTCCAGAGTTCGTAGTCATGTTGGAGTAGAACTCTTTAACCAAGTCAGCATAAATTGGAGTATTTGACTCAAGACATTTTGAGAATCCAGCCTTCTTCACAAGTTCCAGAATATCTCTGAACTTCTTCTCAGATTTCTCGAACGTCTTGGTTCTAAGATGAATGCCAGCAATTACTCGCTAGTTTGCCATTTGAAGAGCTAGGGTTTTCTAAGCTTATGACTGTATGAGAATCTTGTGAGATGTCAGGGAGTGATTCAAGGTTTGATAACAGTTTGAGAAGATCTTGGCTGTTTGGAAGGATTTAGGTTTTGGCTTGAGAGGATGAGTGTATGGATTTGATAGATTTGCAGCTTTTGATGAACCCGCTAAAATGAAACTAACAATTATTTGAATTTCCCTCTTATAACTGTTCCTTCCACGTTTCTTAGTGGGACAGTTATAAGACGTTGATCGGTCCCAATCTGTAACTTCTCCATCGAGTCAGTTAATCAGATTTGACTTTTCTTCTGTTGACTATTGACTTTTTAAATCCATGGAGTGACTTATGTCTTAGCTCAGTACTCCACGATTTCCCAGACTGGTCTACAACCTTTGCTTCTTCTTCGATGATCGTAGTCTGTGGTCATGCTTCAATAGACAACTTCTCCATTAGACTCTGAGGGATTGGCAATTCTCATCTGCAGCTAGTAATCTTCTGAGGAGATACTGCTTGGTTCAGTAGAGAATCTTGTAAGGGATTCCATATTAGCATTCCTTCTAACATAAGGTAGCTCAAGAAGGGCCAACCTCTTAGCTTAATGCTAAGGATCAGGTTTGTCCCTGAGGCGCTTATCAGATGAAATGCTTTAGACATGATTAGTACTGACATCACATTTGATCTCTCTGCTGAGGAGTTCATTTACCAACTTTGGATATTCAATGGTGTTGGTTTTTGTATAGATTGTAATCGTGGTGTCCTTCTGCTCTTTTGCTATGATTAGATGGTTAATCATAGGCGCTCCACGATTTTAAGATGGGTGGTTGATAGGGTTATCAGTAGCATATTTTGGTACATTACTACTGACTGTGATGGATGTTCATTTGGTTCATCAGTTACAGAATTTTGGGATTCTGTAACTGGAATCTTTCTGGTTTGGGTTAGCTCCTGTTTACTGTGAACTTTGACAGAAGTGGTCTTGATGTTCATGGTGTGGTTCACAGACATTCACCAAGGTTGATTTATATTCTGAGTTTCCCTCACAACCTCTGGCAAGAATTTCACTTCTTCATTTTGCTCCTTGAGCTCCACCATCTCCGTATCTTCATCTGTTCTTCCACCATCTTCGACGTCTCTTTCTCAGCATATATCATAATCTGATCAAATACAATAATGTACTTTGTATGACTAATCATGACTTGATTTCCTATGATTCTGATCTCATTCTTAGATGAACCAGATGCTTGAGATTGACTGCTTTGTTCACCCTTTTTGCCAGCAATCCTTTGATCATCTTCCTCCTCTGTTAGATTAACCTTCTTGATAACTCTCCTGGTCCTTTTCTTTGATTTGGACACAGCCTTTGTACTTTCTTCAGATTCAGCCCTGATAATTGTTCAGGCTGAGAGGCTGTTCCAGTTTCTTCATCTGCAGTTATAGTTTGTCTGGACTCTACGATTGGTGACACTTCTTCAATTTTAGTAAGTGAGAACTTCTTTGTTCTGTGACGGCTTTCCTTCTTCTTCTGAAGTTCAAAACTTCTTCAGCTTTACATTTGATCTTTCTGAGTTAATCAAGTTTCCATCTTTTCTGTTTGGAGGATCTGAAGAATTTGCTTCATCAATTATCTTTGACACCTTTAGTGCTGCTATTCTTAGCAGATCATTGCTCCCCCATAGATGATGTTATTTTCTCAAAGAAGTATGAATTCTTCTTCTTCATATGCATCAGAAGTCAACCTTGCATATCTCCTTCTAACTGGCATCATCTCTATCATATACTCTTCCTTGGATCATGGAGAGAGATATCTTCAGGACTGATCACTTCACGACTGTTGACAGAACTATGAACGTAGTCTTCTTTATCTGATACCTGAACAGGCATTTTCAATAGGATTGTAGTCCTTCCTTAGTTTCTTCAATATATACTAAGGATGAATAAAGACTCATTTCGGACTATCAACTTGTCAACATCTAACAGCATTCCTTCAATTAGTTGCCCTTCCTCCTTAATCAGAACTGCAGACTTTGATGCTGACTGGAGGAACACAACGATTATGATCATTGTGACATAATCGTTGTGTGTTGGATTTGCACAGCTTGATTCAGACTTGATCGTAGAGAACACTACAATTTCTCTTAAGCTCTTGGTAGACTGCACTCGTGGAGTTCTGCTTCTATGATGAGTTCTTCATAATCAAAGCTTGATGATCCTTTGATGTGAACTTCTTCGCATTTCCTTCTTTGAAGATATTTCTTGCATGGATGGATCATGAAAGATCTTTTTCATCTAGGTATGAATGGTCAGCTTCCATATGGAGATTAGCAATCTTGTGAGCTTCATTCATGTTAGCTCAGCAAGTCTTCAAGAACAGGCTTTGGCATAAGATGATTTTGACAAGAACATTGCTGAAATATCTTGAGTCTCCAGCTGGTTAAGTCTTCGTGACTGAAGTCATCTGCTTCAGCATTCCTTAGTGTGGTTAGATAGACCAAGTACCTGCAGGTTTAGATAATTTCTATTTTGGTATCCAAGCTTGATTGGGTCCTGCTAGGTTAGTTTCTCAAAAACCCCTATTCCTCATATACTAGAATTTACATCAACTTTAGCATCAATAATCATCATATCCATGCATTTTATCAGATTTAGATATGACATTTATCATGCATGATTGTGAGTGTGTGTAAAATTAATCATTTTAATAAGACGCTCTTTTTCTTTGATGGTTTCACCCTTTGCTTGGTTATGTTCACAGTTTTTGAATGTTCGCAGAGTAGGAATCAACTCTATTATTTAGTTGTATCTGGGTGATTCATGGAGATGATCAGTTTCTAAGAATCTTCAAGATACTCCTTTAGAGCTGATCATACTCTACGTGCTATCAAAAACTTAGAGCATAGGTTTGTACATACATACCAACCCTTAAGCAAGGATTTCTCCAGTTAAACTTAATTAATTCTTGATATGCTTATGACCTATTTCAGACTTCTTACAAGATGTTATCTTCAACCTAAAACTTGGGTGGAGAGAAAGTTTGTTAGCAATTGAGTTTCCATCATTAGTATACTTTCTCTCTTCCCCTTTTTAGGTATAGTATGGTCTCTTAATAGAATATTGTTATAGTACATAAGGTCATGCAACATGATGTACATATTTATATTAATGAGGAACCATACCTTTACACTGTCAGTTTCTTGACAGTCATTTACCTTGCTATAATGAGGTCAAGCATTGATGTGCATATCTTTATATTTATTTCCGATAGCTTGTTGCTCCAGTTGTCCTTCGATCAATTAGTCATAGCCTTGAAGAGGTAAACTAAGAACGTCTTGGTATCTTTAGTACTTTAATCACCTTGAACCTCAGGGTTCACATCCAACTACTGGTTAGCCAAATACATATTTGAGAAAGTCCACTTTCTCCTCTGGATAAGCGTTTCTTAGCATGTATGGCCTTTCATTTTTCAAAATGGAGGATGCTTGATTCTTTGCTGTTGATACCTCTTGACTTCCCACTTCTGGTCTTCAGACTACAGAATTGATCGTGGACAAGGATTGGACTTGTTGCTATAGCATTTGAGAACATAGACCAATCTGAGAATCTTCAGGTGTATATACACATTTACCTGTACACATTATTTTCAACTTGTGAGCTCATCTGCATTTACAAGTGACTTACTACTAAACTAAGTTTAGAACAATGTTTGTGCCTAGGATCAGACTCAAAGCGATTAGCTTTAGAATATAGCATGAGAACCTGCTTTGATACCAATTGTTAGTTCCCTGTAGACACACACAATAGATCTAGAAGGGGGGGTTGAATAGATCCTCTGCGTTTTTAAACTCTTTTCCTTTTTATTTTGTATTGCTAAGAAGTTAGCACATGACAAACATAAGAATCATTTCAAGCACAGCGGAATAAGTTAAATGTCCCCTTCATTGATATATTAATAAACATTAATACATTGTTCTTGGGGTTAGTTTAGTTGTAAGTAGTTAAAACATACATAGCAGTTATAGCAGTTAAGTACACAATGTAAAGATAGAAAGTAAATGACAGAATGTAAAAGACACAAGTAGTTTTAAGTGGTTCAGAGACACAAGCTCCTAATCCACTCTTCTGCACTCTCGTAGGAAATCCACTAAGAAATGGGCAGCACCCTGAATCACTAAGATTCCTTCAAGGCCCGCAGCCCTGGAACTTCAGTTCACTAAGAACTCTTCAAGTCCTTTGACTTGGAACTCCTTTAGTTCACTAAAAACTCTTCAAGGCCAGCAGCCCTGGAATCTCTAGTTCACCAAGAACTCTTCAAGCCCTCCGACTTGGAACTCATTTAGTCCCTCTGGACAAGGACCCCTCAGGCCCTGGCTACTTGTAGTTGTAGTTGTTGTTTGTGCTTTGCTGCTAAGATGTCATGAAGCTTGATCATCTTTGTACTTAGCAGCTAGGCTTGGTCCTCAGCATTCTGCTTTGAGTCTGGACCTCTTCTTTGGTGCAGCTGATCTTCATTCTGTTCAGCTCATCTTCACTTGATGTCAGCTGTGCACCATCACCACATAGGACTGCTAAGGCTTTGCATTATGGGTCACCTTCTTCTGACCCTTAGCAGCCCTTGAACCCTTCTTGAATGATATGCAGACATGGTTCTGCATCTTTTCTGGTTCAGCATCTGGTTCTTCATGGTGATCCGTAGAGTGGCTCTTCTGATCTTCTTTATGCTTAGCCACTTTCTTGAATGCTATCTTCAAGGCGTTCTCAACTCTCAGCTTGGCTACCATCTTCAATGGCATTCTCATCCTTGTTGAGTGAAGCTCTAGTCTGTTCACTTTCTTCTTCAAGTCTGCTTCACTTCCACCTTCGTAGTCTCACTGCCACTGAGACTTGTTCTCTTCAGCTCTGGTGGAACTCGTAGAGTCAACAATATAGCATTCCAACAACTTCGACGTATCTACTTTTTAGCAACAACTCTTATCTTTGAAGCTTGTCTCTTAAATACCCTTCTATGATCTTCTCGTTGGAAAGTAGCCGCTGGAAGCTATTTGAAGTGCTTCGCAGATCTTGAGTTATTTGGTGCAGACTGCTGATGTGACGTGACAGTTCCTTTTTGACTTTACTGACACAGCAGTCTGCTTTCTCACCTACCGCCTCAGAGATGTCATTATTCTGTGTCAGGCTGGTAGTCACCTTTATTACTCCTTTCTGATTCCTTGATTCAAATCCTTAGGAGTTGTCCTTCTGCATCGAAGCTCTCAATTAGCAACGTTCGGATGTCAATCTTCATACTGATTCATTGCCAGTGCTTCAAAACTCAGATGCAGATTGTTCTTGGACCTTTATCGTAGTGTGTCTTTGTTGAATGTTGCTTTGACTGGTAGAGACAACACTACGATTCTGAAGAGTGTTCTTGGATCTTCAATGTAGAACACTTCTTCCTTTACTTGTGCAGTGCTTCAACACTTTTGCTTGCCTCGACTGATCTCAGGAACTGATATCTTGACTTATCGTTCTGGCCTCTTCTGAATATCTTGACTGATCTCTTTCTCTTAGTGATCTTCCGTTCACCTATCTTCAATGGTCTGACCCATGCTTAATCACTTCTGTCTTGTTCTTCATAAGTTGGCCGCTATCTCTGTATAAACTGTATCAGTTCCTTCTTCATTTGCCAAACACTACGATACTAAGTGATTCTCAATATCGTTGTCCTCTGTTCTCTTGACAGCATCTACACTTACTGACTTTCACTAGTCAGCTACAATGTCTGAAGTCTTCTTCTGATTTGCTTTGTGGAAGACTTCATCTTGAATGGCTTCACAACTTCAATCTGCATGTTGATTGAGTTGATGATTGTATCTTCTGTTAGCTTGCATGCCGTTCGTTGAGTGCTCTCTGGTTTCCTTGGAATGTATCTTTGTAGCTCAGACCAGAGGCTCCATGCTTTGGATATTCTGGGAGTGCCCATTTGTTGAGAATCGTGTTGACACTACGATTCTTCCCTTAGCGTTGTGAGCAACCTTTGTAGAAGCCTGCAGTTCTGCAGACTACGATTTAGCCTTGTTGCTGCAGACACTACGACTTCGAGATCAGACCTTGACAGACTATGATTTCTGCCTTCATGCTTGTTTGTTCTCGTCTGATCTGGCTCGACCACGATCTCTGCCTTTGATGTGATCAGTAGACTCCACTATTTCAAGTGTGATCTACGATTCTTGACTTAGCTCTGGCAGTTGCTCGATCGGCTCATAGACAGGCTGTCTCTACGATTCTGACCATGACTTTCTCAACAGACTACGAATCTGAGAAAGCTCTTCTCGACACACTACAATTCTTTTTCATTTCTCCTGGCAGACTACGAACTCCGAGATCTACTATCCTTGCAGACTACGATACCGCCTTGATAGTTCTCGAGTCTTTCTTGTCTCTCCTGGCAAACTACGATGCTGGTGCAGTGTTCGACGATCAGACAAGCCTATCTATTACATTGTATAAGATCAACTTAACAAGCTTGATCTTTCTATATTTATAGTCCTTATACATCATTTCTTCTTAAGGACTTTACAAAGCTATTTTGCTTATGTAGGATCAACCTAACATATTTGATCAATTCATTCTAAGTCCTTGTACATATATTCTTATTATCTATCAAAGGACTTTACAGATTTTGTCAATGCAAGCATACTTGCATATTCATTCATTTATATCATAATCAAATCATATATAAATAGGAATAACATTCTCATGTATATTCCTAACACACATAGCTGAAACTGATACTGGTGGATTCACTTTAGCTAAAACACACAATCTTGAGAAAGAGGTCTCCACGGAAACTGTTACGAGTAGTAGCGGAAAGAGTATAAAGGGATTGAACTCAGCCTGGGTTAGTGAAAAGGGGAAGAAAAATAAATTGAAGAAGGGGAATAAAGACTTCTTTATGATTGATGGTATTGCTGACTATGTTGTTGGTCACTTAAAGAAACTAAAGGAGAAGAAGTTAGTTCTTGCTACAAAGGAAGGCCTCACGATTGAGGAGAGGGAAGATAAGAAGAAAAATAAATTGAAGAAGGGGAATAAAGACTTCTTCATGGTTCATGGTATTGCTGACTATGTTGTTGGTCACTTAAAGAAACTAAGGGAGAAGAAGTTTGTTCTTGATACAAAGGAAGGCCTCACAATTCAGTAACCCCACATTAAATGGTTTGGGAATTAAATTAAACTCTTTATGATTCTAAAAGCATTGCTCTAAAATTATGAGTTTATCTCAGTTAATTCAACTAATTAAACATAGATAAATAAATATTTTAAATGAATGAATTATTTTATTAATAAATGAATAAGATTACAAAGTAAATATTTATCACATCCTATGTGATTGGTTTGAGGGCATACTACTTTCATAAGCTAGATTGCCAACAAGAGCTCTTCATTTTCACTATTCTCAGCAAGACTTTCAATATATTAACTATTATTGATAGTGTAACTGGCATGACTAAGGTTGATCTAGTAAATATTTTGGGTACCGTTGAAAGGTCTGGTACCGTGGAGTTCATGAAAGCTCAAAACTTTGGTGTTGGTATAGGCAGAACTGAACAATATGCGAAGCCCCAGACAGTTAATATTGTTGTGGAAATGGCTATTGTGACAACGAATCCCAATGACGATGAACAGTATATTTGGGAATCTCAAACTAGTGGATCTTTCACTGTTTCAAGGGACATAGATGATGAACAACTTACAAAGGAACCAAGATTACTCTCTTCTTTAAGGAAGATCACCTGGAGTATTTGGAGGAGGGGGTAATTTTGGAGATTATGAAGAAGTATTCTAAGTTTAATGGCTCCATCTTTCTCTGGCCTAAGAAGGCTAATGCGAAAGGGAAATAAAAGGACTCTACAAAAAAAATCCTTGGGGTTTCTCTTGAGTGGCAACTCATTAATAAGAAACATCCAATTTGGTTGCGTAAATTAGATGAGATAATCAAGGATGAAGGTGCTTCTTTCTATTATAGTTTGATCTATGATTGGGAAGAATATCTTGATGTCAAACACTACTCCGTCGACAGTCAACTTGAAATTGATGCCATGCTTTTCATTCCCAACAAAGCTTCAATTGATTCGTTTGATACCTGCAAGAATACGAACAACCTTAAACTCTATGTTGGCATGCTGTTCATCATGGATAAATGTGAGGAGTTAATTTCTCAGTGTTTTGATTTAGTGAAAGGTATTTTTGAAAATAATAACTTGCCACCCATTAATTCTCATAAGTTGCTTTAGGATAACCAGATTCTCAAGTTCATCAAAAAGAATCTCGTAAAGGGAATGCGTTAAGATAGTTGTGAATGAAGGATTAGTCACAGGTTCAGCAACATATATTTTAAAGTTACTTAAGAAGAAATATAACCATTTTAAGAGCATGGTGATGAAAAATGTGAGCAAAATAAGAAGTTTGAAGCTTGATGGATAACCAATTACTTGTTGTCATTTGCAGCACGAAAGGTTCACCAAAGTGGCTTCCCATTTTGGGAGAATGTGAACACTGATCAGAATGTAATTGTTACAACCAAGGAAGTTGATAAGAAATTTCGTGCAAATCATCAAGTAGTATGAAAGAAATAATTCTTGGGGTCAAGGATTGATTGAAGGAGGGAGTATTGTCAAAAGTTTTATAATCGGCTTTACCAAGTCTCTCGCTTAACTTGTAAATTTAGCTAAAAGGAAATGGCGTCGTATGTCTTCTAATCACAACACGTGTAAAGTTTCATTATTCAAAATGTAGAGTAATGAATTAATGAATCGTAGAGTAATGTTTGAATAGAGAAAGGGATAAAGAGAATTCGCAATACATTGCATTTTATCTATTATTTTATCAGCAACACGTGTCTTATTTTTAGTGGAGTGACTTGTTAGGAAATTGTCAGAAGTTTGTTGGATATGAAAGCCCCATTATGATGTAAAAGAATAGATAAAATCTATCAGAAAGATATATCAATTTACTTTTTGTTGTGTGTTTATTTTTCTCTTTTCTCGTCCTCTTTAAGATTTCCTTTATTATTTCTCAAGTATGAATTATTTTCCAAATCTGAGCTCCTATCATGACAAATTTTGAAGAATGGATGTTAAATTTTTGTGTGCGCGCAATATTTTGAGATCCCCCAAATTAAGTGAAAACCTAATACATGATTATTTGGAAAACCTAACCCATAATCGATTGGAAATCTAACGCATGCCTTCTCTAATTTGTCGTCAAATATAATCGAGTAATCCATGTCATTTCTAATAATGTTATTTGACATTATTTGCTGCTTATGGAATATTAATAAAGACCCCTCTAATTAATTTGTCAAAATGACTTCATTAAAATAATTTAATTAGTTTAATGAAGTAATTACATAAATTAAATGTTGATTAGGCTATTGTATAAAAGTTGTCAAGTACTACGGTCTGACTACTAGTTTTGTTATTTTTAAACAAAATATAAAACGAATCTCATCAAAAGTGGCATAATTTATTTTTATTTAAAAAAAAAGTTCAAAGATCATAATTATAGGCAGACCTCGCAAACAGGGCGACTTGGATAAAAAAAACCATACGTGTGGGCTAAGAGAAGAGAAAATGGATAATCCTAATAAGAATGATGAATAGATATACTTCACTTCTGAAGAAGTGTCTACAATCTTTGACCCTCCTCTTTCAATAAAATGATGAATGATTATAAAGATGAGCCATACTACTATGTCCCTCCAACATAATTGCTTATTGGGGGGGGGGGGGATGGGGGGTATGCTATTACTTCCATCCCACGTAATTACTTATTAGGGGGATTGGGCCTTCTACTTTTTTTTTGGGTGGAGTGGGGGACATTGTGACGCCCCCAAATCCGGGTACTTTCAAACCTTGGACATAATGCTACATGGTGCTACTATCTACTCATACATTCAATTGAAAACTTCAATAACATGCATAAGTTTACTAAATCTTACATTACAATAGTCCCTTCCCAAGTCTTTTATAACCTTTACATTCGTTCTGTCTCATAATATCATTCATTACAAAAATAATACTATGCTATTACAAGGAGAACTAGTTATCCATCTTGGACTTGCCCTTGTCCTTACCGGATCCTTCATTCCGTTGGCTCTTAGCTGAAATCATATAATTTTAAGCAAGAATGAGCATAACTAGTTCAGTAAGTTTAACATTTTATTCTGCAACCACAAAATCAAGAATCATATGACTTCATCTTCCATAATTGTACAATAGTTATGAAGTAATAGGAATAATCAAAATAGCATTTTGAATTCCTTTAAAAACATTCTCAAGGACTTATAGTCACTTAAGAATCTGAGCTGGTCAAAGACCATGAACATTCTTTTCCTTTTCATTCATAAAAGAATAACCCGGTACTTAGACTGTAAGTTCGATATATCTTACGAGCATGTCTAGGTGATTAGCCTGTAGTATTCTATGTTTATCAACACTCTGTCCTTAAACGTTTTCACGTTTAAACTTTTTGGCAACCTTAGGTGCCCGTCGATTTAACGACGTTAAAACCTTTGTTTATTCATACTCAGGTTTACCTTTGAATCCGTACTAAAGCAACTGGCATAGGATATCAACATCAAGAATACTTTGAAAGATTTGTGAAAAATCAGTCAAAATACTTTACATATAAGTCTAGCCGAATCAAATGACTTCGACTATTCAATAACAGTTTATGCATAGGAAACCATGCATATTAACAACTTGTCCAACATAAAGTGTAGACAAGAGTTTAGAAAACTTGCCTTCGTTTCTTCAACCTTTTTAAGTATACTTTACTTGGGATCTTTATAACTTCTACAAGACATAAACACATAGTATATCAATTAAGTTATCACAACTGATATACATTGTGTAATCATCTTCTCCTTCTTGTATAACTTATCCGAATCGTTAAACTAATAACATCCGTTTAAGTCATTTAACATTTGTTACGATTTATTAACATTCATATGTCATAAACCGACTCTCGTCAATCATTATTAAGCCTAATGACAAACGAAACCCTAACCGATTCATTAACTCGATCTCGGTCTACGATTTACGTTTTCGAATTTCAAGTTTTAGGTTTAAATACGTTTGATCAACGTTTAATTCTTAAAACCCATGTTAAACATGTTGTTGAAGAAGTTTCTCTTCATATATATTAATCATTTACTAGCCCCATAATTAAAATGTAAAAGGTTGGGTTAATAAATGTTTACGTCGGAAAATTTCCCAATAAGGACGCTGCAGCGCCAGCTTTGACTCTCAAAGCGACACTGCGGCGCTGCACTCACATCATCTTTAACCCTGGCCTGGCGCTGCGACGCCAGGTTTGCCTTACTTAGCTGCACTGCGGTGCCAACCATGCAAGGATCTCTTCGCGAACTGGCGCTGCGACGCTGAGGAACATGGCTTGGGGGGCGCTGGGGCGCCGACCCTAAGCCTCAGAATTTTTTTTCAAATTTTGAGATACCCGAGCTCGTAACGTGATCGTTACAACTTGGAATTGGCTCATTCCAAAGCCATTAGTTCATATATCACATGTTCTACGATTCCATCCCGTTGGAATTCATTTTTGAATTCGTTGGCGAGAATTTCGCCGTTTAGTCCATTTTTACGCGTTTGTTAAACGTTCGTGAACGTTCGACGCTTAATTCTACATTTTAAGTCCGAATTCGTTCGTTCTTACTCTCACAAGTCTTAATCACCTATCTCTACATTATGCCATCAAAAACCGAGGTTTTTGATTTAAACGATGACTTTTGACTATCATTCCGAGAAAATTCACGATTTCGACGCTTAACGTCTAATCGCGTAAATTTTGCTATAACTTCGTTACTTGAAATTTTAACTTCAAACAAACCATATGGAATCAATCCATTGGTTATTCATTAATGATTATAATCATTCTAACCATCTAAGTTTTAATGGTTTCAATTGTTCATTAACAATAGTTTTCAAAGCTTTCTTCGTTAAGTTCTTAATCATTCAATCATGGTTTTACTAGTTCTTGGTTATTAATGGTCTATAGTCCACTAATATCCACCTTATCATTTTGTACAACTCATGCTCCACCAATCACACTTTTCTATCAATTACATATTGAAGGAAGATGGGGATTAGAGTTTAAATATGTATACCTCTTTGTGTTCTTGTGTTGGTCTTGAGTTATGATGATAGCTTGGCTTCTTGTTACTTCTCTTGCACTTACCTCTCTCTCTATTCTCTCAATATAAGATGTTGGTGATTTGGTAAACAAAGAAATGAAGACCAAAGCCTTTCTTGTATAGGCTTGCAAGATGGAGGGTAAAATGGTCATTTAGGCCAAACCTCCACACTATTCCCACCTCCTCTATTTGCTTTCCCACCAAGTTTCATCCCATGTGCCCACCATGTCTCCACCATGGCTCCCACATGTCTCCCCATGTGCCCTATAGGCCCCTCATGGGTTGCCCCATGGGTTTAACCCACCCGTTAACCTATTGGTTCGATCCACGGGTTTGGTTATTAGTATTAATTCAAATTGGACACATTTACTTCGTATAAAATTCGTATTATACGTCGTATTAATTCTCGTATCATACTCGTATAGTACCTATTACCATACTCGTATTCCTTCCGTATAATAATCATTATTATTATACTTAACCATTCATTCTTAGGTTTTACTTTCCCTAACCCTTAGAGTTTAAGTCCTAACGTGAAAACTTCGTGAGCCATAACTTAAATATTATTAAATATTCCATCTCGTCTTCTAATCCTATCATTACACGTTTCTCGAAAATTCAAGAATAATTCCCGAGCAGAAACGGATGAATAGTGATTTTACAAAAATTTCTCGAAAAACTTTTATTTCGTCTTGAAAATTCACATGATTTAATTCTAACACGCAGCTAGAATCCTAACCATATTCACATCTTCTAGGTCATAGAATGACTTTTAATTAGCTTACTCACTTTAATAAACATATATTATAATTTTATTCAATAAATTAAATAAAATTTATTTACATAAAATTTCGATTTTCTCGGGCATTACATTCTCCCCCCCCCCCCCCCTTATAAGAATTTTGTCCCCATAATTGCAATACAAGTTAGTCAAATAGATGGGGATATTCTTTCTACATTTTGTCTTCGAGTTCCCACGTTGCTTCTTCGGTATTGTGGTTCCTCCATATCACCTTCACCGAAGGTATTACTTTGCTTCTCAAGACTTGTTCTTTCCTATCAATAACTTGAATAGGAACTTCTTCATACGTTAAGTCTTTCTCAACATGAATAGGTTCATACTCGATTAGGTGCTTGTAATCTGGCTTATAGGGACGCAATAGCGATACGTGAAACATATTATGGATATGTCCCAACTCTAGAGGTAATGCTATTGCATATGCTACCTCTCCTACCCTTCTTAAAATCTCAAAAGGTTCTATAAACCTAGGACTTAGCTTCCCCTTCTTTTCGAAGCATATCTTCCCTTTCCAAGGCGATACCTTCAAGAATGCGTACGAACCGACTTCGAACTCTCTATTCTTTCGATGCGGATCTGCATACTTTTTCTGTCTGTCTTGAGCTGCTACTAGCCGAGTTCGTATCAACTTAACCACTTTCGTCGTTTTTTGTACCATTTCTGGTCTTAACATTCGACGTTCTCCTACTTCATCCCAATACAGTGGAGTTCTGCACTTTTGTCTATATAACGCTTCGTACGGCAGCATGCCTATACTTGCGTGATAACTGTTATTGTAGGCAAACTCTACCAACGATAGATGATCGTCTCAGCTTCCTTTGAAATCTATAACGCAAGACCTTAACTAGTCTTCTAGCGTTTGAATTGTCCTCTCACTTTGTCCATCCTTCTGTGGATGATACGCCATGCTCAACCGTAACTGCATTCCTATCTACTCTTGCAAACTTTTCCAGAAATTTGATGTGAATCGTGGGTCATGATCTGACACAATTGAAACTGGCACTCCATGTCTTGAAACAATCTCCTTGACATAAAGCTTAGCTAAATGGTCCAAGTTATACTTAACTCTTATCGACAAGAAATGAGCCGACTTCGTCAAACGATCCACTATTACCCAAATAGCGTCGTATCCTTTTTGTGTAGTCGGAAGTCCTACCACAAAGTTCATCGTGATATGCTCCCACTTCCATTCTGGAATTTTCAATGATTGTAGCAAACCACTGGGTCGTTGATGCTCGGCCTTAACTTTCTGAGAAGTTAAGCACCTACTTACATACTCTGCTATCCCTCTCTTCATGTTTGGCCACCAAAAGTTCTGTCGAAGGTCTTGATACATCTTGGTACTACCAGGATGAATCGAGTACCTCGAGTAATGTGCTTCATCCATTATCTCTTCCTTCAAGTCCGTATCGCACAGGAACCCAAATTCGTCCTTCAAATCTTAATAATCCTTCATTATCAAGACTATACTTATCCTCGATATTATCTGCAATCTTCTTCTTTATCTGTTCACACTTCTCATTTCTGAATTTCACTTCCTTCACCTTTTCCACGATTGTAGGTTGAGTCTCCATTGCAAACAATTTCTCCCCCTCCTCACTGGGTAATCTTACTTCTATTTTCATCCTTGCCATCTCTATTACCAACTCGTTTTGAGTTGTTAACATTAACAGCTTTTCCCGACCCTTCTACTTGAGGCGTCGGTTACCACGTTCACCTTCCCTGAGTGATACAGGATTTCACAATCGTAATCCTTTATCAACTCCAACCATCTTCGCTGCCTCATATTCAACTCCTTCTATGTGAAGATATATTTCAGACTTTATAATCTGTGTATATCTCACATTTCTCCCCGTATAGGTAATGCCTCCAAATTTTGATGGCAAAAACCACCGCGACGAGCTCCAAGTCATGAGTAGGATAACCTTTCTCATACTCCTTTAACTGTCGAGATGCATACGCAATGACTTTGCCATGCGGCATGAGCACGCAACCCAGTCCTTTATGCGAAGCATCACTATATACTATGAAATTTCATGTGTCATCTGATAAAGACAATACAGGTGTTTGACTTAACCTCTTCTTCAGCTCTTGAAAACTGTCTTCACACTTCTCTGTTCATACGTACTTCACGGTCTCCCTTGTCAAATTTTTCAACGGAGTAGCTATCTTAGAGAAGTCCTGAATGAACCTCCGATAGTATCCCGCTAACCCTAGGAAACTCTGCACCTCAATCGGTGTTTTTGGTTGTTCCCAATTAATAACTTCTTCCACCTTTGCCGGATCCACTGAAATCTCGTCCTTGTCAATAACGTGTCCCAAAAAGTGCACTCTCTCCAACCAAAATTCACACTTGCTGAATTTCGCATACAACTTTTCCTTTCGTAGTGCTTCCAGCACTAATCTTAAATGTTCAGCGCGATCTTCTGGAGTCTTAAAATAGACTAGAATATCATCAATGAACACCATGACGAACTTGTCCAAATACTACTTGAACACTCTATTCATCATATCCATGAATGCGGCTGGCGCATTAGTTAACACAAACAACATTATCAAGAACTCGTAATGACCATAACGAGTCCTGAATGTATTTTTAGGTACATCCTCTTCTCTAACCTTCAACTGGTGATACCCCGTCCTCAAATCTATTTTAGAAAAATATTTCGCCCCTTTCAACTGATCAAAGAGATCATCGATCCTGGGCAATGGGTATTTATTAACTTGTTCAACTCTCTATAGTCGATACAAAGTCTTAACGATCCATCCTTCTTCTTTACAAACAATATCGGCGCTCCTCATAGAGAGACACTCGGTTGAATGTACTTCTTATCTAACAGTTCTTGCAACTGAATCATCAGCTCCTTCAATTCTACCGGCGCCATACGATATGGTGCCTTCGAAACTGGTGTCGTTACTGGCACAACATCTATAACGAATTCGATCTTCCTATCGGGTGGAAGACCTGACAAATCATTCGAAAATACGTTCGCATATTCATTGACTATAGGTATCTGTTCCAATGTTGCTCCCACTCACTGGGTATCAACAACATGGCACAAGTAACCTACATATCCTTTTCTTTAACAACTTTTTGGCTTGTGTCATGGTTAGACAACAAGAGCGCCCCGGTGATTTACTACCGTAGAACACTACCTTGGGTTTCTTAGAAATTCGAAGGTTCACACTTTTCTTTTGGCAATCGATAATCGCCCCATGGTTAACCAACCAATCCATTCCGAGAATTACATCGAATTCTCCCAACTTTATCGGTATAAGATCTACCGACAACTTGTTACCTCTTATTTCTACACAATAACTCCTATGAATAAAATCAATAGGAATGATTTTCTCGTTGGGTACCTTAATATTCAAAGGTATTACAAGTTTTTCAGAGAGTAACCCTAATCGTTTAGCAAATTCATATGCTATAAAAGAACAAGTAGCACCCGAATCAAACAACACATTCATTTTTATCGTTAACCGGGATAATACCTGCTACGACATCGCTCGATGCCACCACATCCTGGACCGTTATATTAAATGTACGGGCCATCGGTCTACTCTGTTGTACAAGACCACCAATCGCTAGCTTACCACCACTAGCCCCTTCCCACTGTCCAACCCCTTCTTCGGACAGTTCCTTGCCATGTGGTCCGGAGACCCACACACAAAGCATGTTGTACTCTTCTTAAGGTTGGGACAGTTAGGGGCGATGTGCCCTTCTTGTCCACAACGGTAACATACCGATTTACCCTTGAGACAGACTCCATAATGAGCCCTCCCACAAGTCTTGCACGCCTCGATCCTTCTCTTAGAATCACCCTGCTTCACCCCGGTACTTCCCGAGTTGAACACCTTCCGCTTCAGCGCACTACTGCTACGGCTTGCTCCCTCGGTTTTGTCTCCCCCGTCAAGTTTATTCTTATATTTCTTTTTCTTCTGGCACAGGCTCAAAGCCTCACTACCATCCTCAGCTATTATTGCCTTTTCCAATACCGCCCCAAAGATTTCACTTTGGAAAACGGATACTCTATTATAGAGCTAAGGTTTCAAACCTTGCTCAAACCTCCTTGCTTTCCTCGCCTCTGTGTCCACTTGATGTGGCGCAAACCTCGCCAGTTCATTAAACATGGCAGCATATTGGGGGACGGTCATATCCCCCTGCTTCAGCTCTAGGAACTAGACTTCCATCTTACTTTGCATACTTGTGGAAAAATAGTTCTCGAAGAAAATCTTCTTAAACTGTTCCCACGTGGCGTTTTCTAACTTGGCCCTACCCTGGTTCGCCTCCCACCAGAAGTTGGCCTCTCCTTTCATCATGTATGTAGCAAAAAGAATCTTTTGCTCTTCTTGGACATTTGTTATCACAAATGCCTTCTCTATTTCTTTCACCCAAGCTTGGGCAGCGATAGGATCCGTAGTTCCTTTGAACACCAGCGGACCTACGCTCTTAAAATCCTTAAAAGTAGTACCGACTACTACCCCATGATTAATTCTTGCACCTCCTCCAGCCCCATTAAAGGTTGCAGTCATTAAGTTAACAAATTCCTGCATCAGGATATTCTGAACCCCTTCTTCCTACACATTACGTGGCTCTGTTTGTCGAGTTCTCTGTTGTCTTTTTAGCGGCATTTCCTGTTAACGTAAATACAGTTCGTTATTACTTTCTTCTTTCTGTTGGTTATTATTTACAATTAAGAAAAACACACACATTTCCAAGAATTTCAATAAACTTCTTATATTAAAATGTTTCTTCTTGTAGTATAATGCTACAAACGTTCTTCATTACATAGCTATAGCCATTTACAATACTATCCTGCAATTGCTTTTCAAAAATTGGGATTTACAAAAGACTACCCTTTGATTATACAAAAGAGGGTTTTACGTCCTTACCTAGCTACACAAATATTTACATAGTTATTACTTCTATACATACTAACTGGACTACATCTGCCCAACGGCATTAGTGTAATTCACAGTGGCTAGACTGACCACCACATCCCGGCTGATAATGTGCCGAGTCTGCCCTTCTTCCACAAGATACACAGCAACCTGATGCTGGAAATCCTGATGTGAACTCCTATGAATATAGGCCATTCTGCTTATCTTTTTCTTCTTATTCAGAAGCTCTCCCCTAAGTTCCTGGACCTCTTGCTTCAGATCCCGGACCTTATCTTTCGCCAGCACTTTCTCGTCGTGCTCCTCCTCCTAGAAGGTCTCCATGTCCTCCTTGTCCTCCTGGACTTCGTGAACCTCCTGCTTAAGATCACGAACCTCCTTACTTAGTTGGACATTTTTGTCCAACACTGCCATGAACAAAGCCTTCATAGACTCTGACGGTGTCATCTCCTCCTCTTCGATAGGTAGTACTGGGTTAAAGGATACCACCTCCACTTCCTCTTCGAACATACCATCAAATAATGTGGTATAGTCGAAATTATCAGCTTTCTCAGACGGATCCTCCTCTTCTAGATCAGTGTCTTCTAGGTTCACTATAGGCACCTCTGCTACTGGCATCGGTACTATCTCTACGAGGTTTACAGATTCCTCACTTATTTCATGCACTTCATTATACATGTCCATATCTCCTTATATCTACAATAAGAAACAATAGCTTGATTAGTACACAATCAAATAATATTATAAAAACATATCACATTTAATATGTTTAAGGTTATTTTCTTCTTTGAAACTCTACTCGAGTTTATTTCCTTCTAACTTCTACTTCTCTTCTCAAGGTTATAACCTAAGATTTTCCCCCCTTTAAGTTTTATAACCTACAACTTTGATACCAACCTGTGACGCCCCCAAATTCGGGTACTTTCAAACCCTGGACATGGTGCTACTCGGTGGTACTATCTACTCATACATTCAATTGAAGACTTCAATAACATGCATAAGTTTATTAAATCTTACATTACAATAGTCCCTTCCCAAGTTCTTTATAATCTTTACATTCGTTCTGTATCATAATATCATTCATTACAAAAATAATACTATGCTATTACAAGGATAACTAGTTATCCATCTTGGACTTGCTCTTGTCCTTACCGGATCCTTCGGTCCGTTGGCTCTTAGCTGAAATCATACAATTTTAAGCAAAATTGAGCATAACTAGCTCAACAAGTTTAAAATTTTATTCTGCAATCACAAAATCAAGAATCATATGACTTCATCTTCCATAACTGTACAATAGTTATGAAGTAATAGGAATAGTCAAAATAGCATTTTGAATTCCTTTAAAATCATTCTCAAGGATTTATAGTCAGTTAAGAATATGAGCTGGTCAAAGACCATGAATATTCTTTTCCTTTTCATTCATAAAAGAACAACCCGGTACTAAGACTGTATGTTCGATATATCTTACGAGCACGTCCAAGTGATAAGTCTGTAGTACTCTATGTTGATCAACACTCTGTCCTTAAACGTTTTCACGTTTAAGCTTTTTGGCAACCTCAGGTGCCCGTCGATTTAACGACGTTAAAACCTTTGTATATTCATACTCAGGTTTACCTTTGAATTCGTACCAAAGCAATTGGCATAGGATAGCAACATCAAGAATACTTTGAAAGATTTGTGAAAAACCAATCAAAATACTTTACATATAAGTCTAGCAGAATAAAATGGCATCGACTATTCAATAACAATTTATGCGTAGGAAATCATGCATATTGACAAGTTGTCCAACATAAAGTGTAGACAAGAGTTTAGAAAACTTGTCTTGGCTTCTTCAACCTTTTTAAGTATACTTTACTTGGGATCTTTATAACTTCTACAAGACATAAACACATAGTATATCAATTAAGTTATCACAACTGCTATACATTGTGTAATTATCTTCTCCTTCTTGCATAACTTATCTGAATCGTTAAACTAATAACATCCGTTTAAGTCATTTAACATTTATTACGGTTTATTAACATTCATATGTCATAAATCGACTCTCGTCAATCATTATTAAGCCTAATGACAAACGAAACTCTAACCGGTTCATTAACTCGATCTCGGTGCACGGTTTACGCTTTCGAATTTCAAGTTTTAGGTTTAAATACGTTTGATCAACGTTTAATTCTTAAAACTGATGTTAAACATGTTGTTTAATAAGTTTCACTTCATGTATATTAATCATTTACTAGCCCCATAATTACCATGTAAAAGGTTGGGTTAATAAATGTTTACGTCGAGAAATTTCCTAACAAGGACGCTGCGGCACCAGCTTTGACTCTCAAAGCGGCGCTGCGGCGCTGCACTTACAACATCTTTAACCCTGGCCTAGCGCTGCAGCGCCAGGTTTGCCTTACGCAGCGCCAACCATGCAGGGATCTTCTCCCGGACTGGCGCTGTGGCGCTGAGGAATATGGCTTGGGCGGCGCTGCGGCACCGGCCCTGAATTTTTTTTCCAATTTTGAGATTCCCGAGCTCGTAACGTGATCGTTACAACTCGAAATTGGCTCATTCCAAAGCCATTAGTTCATATATCACATGTTCTACGATTTCATCCAGTCGAAATTCATTTCTAAATTCGTTGGCGAGAATTTCGCCGTTTAGTCCGTTTTTACGCGTTTGTTAAACGTTCGTGAACGTTCGACACTTAATTTTATATTTTAAGTCCGAATTCTTTCGTTCTTGCTCTCGCAAGTCTTAATCACCTAACTCTACATTATGCCATCGAAAATCGAGATTTTCGATTTAAACAACGACTTTTGACTATTGTTCCGAAAAAATTCACGATTTTGACGCTTAACGTCTAATCGCGTAAATTTTGCTATAACTTCGTTACTTGAAATTTTAACTTCAAACTATATTGAATCAATCCATTGGTTATTCATTGATGATTATAATCATTCTAACCATCTAAGTTTTAATGGTTTCAATTGTTCATTAACAAAAGTTTTCAAAGCTTTCTTCGTTAAGTTCTTAATCATTCAATCATGGTTTTACTAGTTCTTGGTTATTAATGGTCTATAGTCCACTAATATCCACCTTATCATTTTGTACAACTCATGCTCCACCAATCACACTTGTCTATCAATTAGATATTGAAGGAAGATGGGGATTAGAGTTTAAATATGTATACCTCTTTGTGTTCTTGTGTTGATCTTGAGTTATGATGATAGCTTAGCTCCTTGTTACTTCTTTTGCACTTACCGCTCTCTCTATTCTCTCAATATAAGATATTGGTGATTTGGTAAACAAAGAAATGAAGACCAAAGCCTTTCTTATATAGGCTTGCAAGATGGAGGGTAGAATGGTCATTTAGGCCAAACCTCCATAATATTCCCACCACCTCTATTTGTTTTCCTACCAAGTTTCATCCCATGTGCCCACCATGTCTCCACCATGACTCCCACATGTCTCCCCATGTGCCCTATGGGCCTCTCATGGGTTGCCCCATGGGTTTAACCCGCCCGTTAACCCATTGGTTCGATCTGTGGGTTTGGTTATTAGTATTAATTCAAATTGGACATATTTATTTCGTATAAAATTCGTATTATACATCGTATTAATTCTCGTATCATACTCGTATAGTACCTATTACCATACTCGTATTCCTTCCGTATAATAATCATTATCATTATACTTGACCATTAATTCTTAAGTTTTACTTTCCCTAACTCTTAGGATTTTAAATTCTCACGTGAAAACTTTGTGAGCCATAACTGAAATATTATTAGATATTTCATCTCGTCTTCTAATCCTATCATTACGCGTTTCTCAGAAATTCAAGAATAATTCCCGAACAGAAACGAATAAATAGTGATTTTACGAAAATTTCTCGAAAAACTTTTATTTTCGTATTGAAAATTCACATAATTTAATTCTAGCACGTAGTCAGAATCCTAACCATATTCACATATTCTAGGTCATAGAACGACTTTTAATTAGCTTACTTATTTTAATAAACATATATTATAATTTTATTCAATAAATCAAATAAAATTTATTTATATAAAATTCCGATTTTCTCAAGCCATACTATTACTTCCATCCCACGTAATTACTTATTAGAGGGGTTGGGCCTTCTTTTTTTTTTCGGGGGTGGGGGGGAGGTGAGGGAGTGGGAGGAGGGTGTTATAAGCTTACAATAATCTTAATCGAATAATACCTAATTCTTTGTTTGGTGTACTAGTTGTCTTAGGAAAGTGTCCCGAGTAGGGGTGCTCATCGGTAAAAAACCGAACCGGTACTGAAAAAATCGAACCGGTACCGAATCGAAAATACTAGAAAATCAAGAACCGGTACCGGTACCGAAAAACCGATTTCAGTACCAGTTCAGTACAAAGTCGGTTTCGATTTTTTCGATTCGATTTTCGGTTATACCGCAAAAATTAAATAATTTTTTTTATATTAATAATTTTTTTTAAAACTAAGATTTTTTTATATATATTAATAGAATTTCACTTTATAATCTACCATTTCTTTTTGTAATCTACCATTTCTTTTTGTAATCTACCATTTTTTATTATTATTATTATTATTTTTATTGTTATTTTTATTGTTATTATTATTGTTATTATTATTATTATTATTATTATTATTGGTGTTATTGTTATTATTATTATTATTATTATTATTATTATTATTATTATTATTATTATTAGTGTTAGTATTATTTATTTAAAATCTATACTGTTACAATTTCATGCATGCTAAAAATTTTAGATAGCATACATTTTTAATAGTTGGGATTAACTGTATCAATTAAAATTAAATGATTTGTATCAATAAAGAGTCTTTTCAAATTTCGGTTTTTTTTCGATTTTTCGGTTTTACCGAATTCAAAAATTTAAGAACCGGTACCGGTACCGAAAAGTATAAAAAAAAAACAAAAAAACCGATACCGCCCGGTTCGGTAAAAAATCGAAAAAACCAAAAATTTTGAACACCCCTAATCCCAGGGGTATTCATTACCCGCAGTCCCGCGGAAGGAATTTTATTTATTTTGAACAGTACGATCTCCCTACAGAAGGGGAGAGATCTGGGACGGTGCCCATATTTTTTTTCAAATTCCGTAAATCGTTTTTGAAAGTCAAATTGTATCTCTAATTTTAAATATAGAATAATACTTTATTGAAGTGCTAGACCCACAAAAACAATAAAACAATAGAAACATTGCAAATCCGACTAAAAGCAAGTACAAGTTCATTTACTTCCATACATAACAAATTACAGTAACTACTACGTCTAAAATTCACTTCCAGAAAGCTAGTAACATACGCTGAACATCGATACACCACACGAGTTGCTCAAAAACGATGGACCGACAACAGAGGGAGAAGAGCTTCTACCAAATCCACTGAGAAAGCCAGCACTTGGATGCAGTATTGTTTGCTATTATGATCCCTCTCATTTTTTTCCTTTTTCTTTTTTTTGATATTATATATATATATATATATATATATATATATATAAAGGAAAAAAGGAAAAAAGGAAAAAAAAATCATACCGTAACAGGTGAGAGAACTAAGAGACTCAAGGTGAACCTGTAACCCCAGGAAATAGTTCTGATATTTTATTGAAAACATCCATAACCTGAAATATGAGAAAAGATGAACAGAATTTACTTTTATTTCAAAATGCAACAACATGAGTATTAACAGAACATCAAGTCTTATAAGTAATGTGGAACTGGTAGCTTCACATAATCACATTTGATTAGTAGCCTCCTTTTACTTGTCATGGAAAGGACAACCTCTAGTAGTTTGTGTGGGGATTGGCAAAAAAAAAATAATTATAATTGCTATCACAAAAAGATAAGAAATTATAACTCAAAAAAATATAGAAGATAAAAGTTCTAGAGAAAGACCGGATGGAACAAATGACAATTTCTCATCTTTTTTTTTACTTTTTTCCCTCTATTTCAGTTTTAAATTAACTGGCAAAAGCACATAGAAATTTGGCCTGAAAGATTAAATTGTCAGATACGGTTAACTTACCTCCTTGTCATTTTGATATTTCGCAATACTCAATGGGTTTTGAGAACACTGCAAAAATGGCAAAGTATTAGAGAGTTTATATGCAAAAAGTTTATAAACATGCAACTACTCTAGACTAGTGCACTGACTTCAAGAAGTAAAAATATATAGGTATATAAACATATATGACAACTACAGTAACCTCACCAACCAATATATATATATACACACACGTGAAAAGTTCATGGTGATTAACCTAAAAAACAAAACAAAACAAAGAAGGCAAATCAACTAGATCATACATCCATAATGGCAGCTTGAACTCTCGGATTTTGGAAGGCCATGGCAACATCAGGATTGGACATTATTTTTGAAATAACTTCTTCCGGGGTAAGCCCAATTTGATCTGCAATACATGAATAAATAGAAACAAGAAAAACATATCATGAGTCACCTTTACACTAAAAAAAACTCATTTAATATAGTTAGAATATAACATCTACGACAAAACGCAAAATCTTTATTAAAATCTGATATAGACTGTATTTCGACTGTTCTTATTTTATGAAGATTTAAATGTTACATACCTAGAATACAACAAGGTGTGTCGGACACAAATCAACTCTACCTAGAATACAACAAGTGTGTCGGACACAAATCAACTCAACAACCCCTTTTATCTCAAACTAGTTAAGGTACAAGTAGAAAGAAAAATAGAAAGATAAAAAAATTAAATAAGAAAAAAATGAATTAAATAATAATGTAAATAAAAGTAGAAATGTATGGAGATTAGTAAAAAAACACCCATGTATAGAAAAATACATACATACATAGATGTATATATAGAAAAATAAAAACAGAGTATAAAAATGGTATACAACTATACAAGTCAGTCAGTAGTGGTAGATATTTTAGTGGTGGTGTACATCTATAAAAATCAACAGAGTATACAACACGGTAAAAGATTTCTAAGATTGATCACTTCAAATACAAGGCATAAAAACATCCCTCATAGAGTAGTTGTTAATACGAATAAGAGTAGCTGTTAAGGAAAGTGGTTTGAAGTTAATTATAGTACTGCCATCGAAAGAAAGTAATACAGAGTCACCTTTGATTCCAATAAACATTTTTTATTTATATTTAATTATTAATATACCTCAGGAGTAAATAACTTAAACTCACCAAACTGCTGCTTGACCTCTGGACTGCTGAGATCAAAATTTTCCAAAGAATCCTTCAATCGGTTGTCCCAGTCAGCACTACCACCCATGCTATTTCTGAAAAGAATAAAGCAAAGAGTATATCAAAATTAAAATAATTTGATTATTTGTGAAACGGCCAGTGATTTAAATGCTTTATACAGTATATTAACAATAAAGCAGCCTGACAAACATAATGATACTAAAATGGCAAGAATTTAGTAGCAAACACTTGATTATACAAGAAATTCATAATTATGCAACTATTGCCAGGCAATTATTGCAGGCAAGATTTTAATAAGACAAACCACATTGAAACAAGCCATACTAAGACCTGTGCTGCAACTATATCATTTTGGTCATAAACATAAGAAATCAAAGAATATTCACCGTATTATTTCTTCATTTACAGTTTATTTAACAGATTATCATTCCCTCTATTTATATATATGTACGTGAATACGAGAAACAAATAAGTGAGTGAATAATTATTGACTATCATTTAATCGCAGACTACAAACATCAATTTTGCTTCAGACATTTTTTGCCCTACTTTTGGATTGCTGCAAAAAAACATTAGACATTATATAAGCATTGTAAATTTAGGTGGTGAAAACAGAAAAAGATTGAATTATGTGAACTTCATTTGCAGAAATATTATAATACAAATAGTACAAATACTGGAATAAAAGACAACATCAGTAATAAACGGAGGAGTCAATGCCAATAAACCAATACATCAATGTAACGAAGATGAAATAAATACTAACAACATATCTTGCAGTTGTTGACGATTTTGCGGATTCTGTAGCATCCCTGTTACAAACATGTGACAAATTTAGCGCAGCTAAACTGCAAATTATTTAAGCTTTTTTTACATTGATTAGATTTCAAATGATAGTAGGTATAAGCTAACCGCTTTATCTATGCCACAGAACCATGAGATGATCGAGTAACAACAGAACAAGTGTTTGCCATGTATGATATAATAGATACTATAGCAACAAATCAAAACTATCAGACACCTCATGCCATATAGTATTCATGGTAATTTTAGGCAAAGAACATACAGGTTTGAAGAAATATTTTACTTGTAAGAGGCAACAAAGAACTTTTGCAACACCATTTATGCCTCTGAAAAAATGTAGTTAATAAACTGTATGCCAATTCCACCCATCGATGCTATTAGTCGCTCACTGTATATATCATATTATGTTAGGACCTTGAGAGGCCCTATTTGATAGGTAAATTTAGAAAGAAAGAGATTTCAGTTGCAGAACTTGGGAGAAGAAGGGGGCAGAAAAAAGAAGGGAGGTGAGGAAGGGGTTTAAGGGAGTAGCATTACAAAACTTGTACTCAGTTTCATTTCAATACTCAGCATAATAAACTGGTTACATCATAGCAAATATATAGAGCCCAAGTGGCTTACAATAGCATTTATCTAACATGCGCCTAAAGAAGTAAAATGCACTAAAGTAGTAACTAACTTCACATGCACCTGTTTCTAGAAACTATTATTCTAACAACTTCCCTAAAATAACCCTGGCTTGACATTCCTTCCCCCCTTCCATTAGTTCCATGTCCTCATGGATCTAATACAAATTGTGGGAAATTTTGCTTCAATAGTCCTTCATCCTCCCAAGTGGCCTTTTCTATACTGCAATATTTCCACTGAATTAAGTACTGGTAAACTTCTCTATTGTTTCTATGTATCACCCTTCGTTCCAGGACTCTCAAGGGACCTATTTCAAAAATGCAATCAGGTTTAGTAGTAGGCAGGTGGGGCTTGATTATAGCATCTCCAATATGTTTCTTTAACTGGGATACATGCAAGGTGGGATGGATTCTAGCTGTACTAGGAAGTTCCAATTTATAAGCTGATGTTCCAATCTTCTCGAAGATTTTAAAGGGCCATAAAATTTAGGAGCTAGTTTAAGAGCTTTCTTGAGTGACACAGTAGCTTGTCGGTAGGGCTTTAGCTTCAAGTAGACTAGCTCTCCTTCTTGAAATACTCCCGGTCCTATTTTTGTCTGCATAGTCTTTCATCCTAAGTTGTGCCTTTTCAAGATTCTCCTTAATGATTTCCAGCTGCTTCTGCCTTTCCTCTATCATTTCTTCTACAGTAGCCAGGTTAGTACTTTTTCCTGGCAAAATGGTGAGGTGATTAGCAGCTGTTCCATAGACAACTTGGTAAGTAGTGTTTAGAGCTGTGTGAAAGGTGGTGTTAAACCACCATTCTGCTAAGGGTATACCATGGAGCTTGAAAACATTTTCAAAGAAAAGAGTGGAGAGGCTCTTAGCTGATATAGGGTGGATTAGGGGAAATAAACGAGAATATCTAATGAACCGATCAGTGATTACCCATATTACTTCAAACCCTCTAGGTTTGGGTAACCCAGTAATAAAATCCATAGTTATGTCCCTCCAAATTTCTTTAGAAATAGGAAGGCATTGTAACAGTCCTGGGGAAGGGAGGGTTTCATGTTTGGAAACTTGGCAAATGGGACATTCTACTACCCAAGTTGTGATATCTTTCTTCATCCCTACCCAATGGAAATATTTCTCAATCCTTTTTAGAGTTGCTCTAGCCCCTGAGTGTCCCCCTACACCTTTCTTAGGCAGCTCTTCAAACACTTGTCTTCTTAGGTCTCCATTTAAGCCAATAACCCATTTGCCTTTAAATTTCAGTAGCCGTTTACTGAGCTCAAACTCATTAGGTCCCCATTTACAAGTTAAAAGTTCTGTCATAACCCTCTCAATCTCACTATCCCCTTTAGAGCTTTCAATGAGTTGAGACATCAATAATGGTTGTGCAATGGTCAATGGTTGGCATTGTAATTCCCTCTGAATAGTAGCGGCTTGCCCATGTGGAATGCCTTGTAAACAGACCTCTTCTCCTTCTTTTATAAATTTCATTGTAAGGGAATCCTGGGACCCAACTCCTTGAGCCAGTTAGCCCCTAGAATGATGTCCCAATCCTTGAGACGTAAAATCCACACTTTGGTGGTGAAAGAATGGCCATTAATGCTCCATATGAAAACAGGGCAGTAGGAGTGAGCCCATATTTTTTCACCACTTTCTAAGGAGATGGCTCTAGGCTCTACTTCTTCAATTGAGTTGTTCAGCTTTCTCTTGAGTGCGAAATCTGGACGTGCTGCCTCCATCTACCAACATGATAAGATCAACTGATTCAGCTTTTTCTTTAAGAAGTAATGTTGAACTATCATTAGAATTCCTTTCTTCTTTTTTTTGCTAAATAATTCCTTTCATTTTTCATGGTAGCCCCAACTCCACTAGTTCTGGAGCCCTTTCTTCATCAGGGTCCTTATCAAAATTAGGAGGGCCTTCATATGTTTGGTCCTCATGTACTTCTCCCACAATCATGAATGCTCTTAGGTTTTTCCATTGGTGTCCCACCACAAACTTCTCATCACAGTAGTAACACAACCCTTTGGCTCTCCTTTCGTCTCTCTGAGAGGTTGTTATAGCTTTAGGTTCGGCATAAATGTTAGGTGAGGTGTTTTTAGAGTTTGTGAGTAAGTAATGGAGTCTGGTTTTTAGTGTTGTAGGAGGGGTTGGTTTAAGAGGAAGTGGGCTGTTATAGGGGGGTTTAGAGGCTGTATAGGTGGTGTTTTGGTTAGACTTTTGGTGATTGGTGGTAGTTGTTTAAGATGCAGGGGTCTCATACCCATTGGCTTTCTTGTAAGTCTGCACCAGTGTAGTGGGTTCCAATGGTTTAACCACAGACTGAAGGCAGCCCTGCAGACCTCCAATGAAGTTCTCCACAAAAAATTCCTCAGTTAATTGAGGAATTTTGTCCAACATTCTACCTCTGTACTTTTTAAACTGGTCATAATTAGTACTTACATCACTCTCTTGATGTAGTAACTTGAACTGCTCATATGTGCTACCTAAGCTTAGCTCAGTAAACCTACAGAACAAGTTACTAACTCAAACATATACTAAAACAAAAATACCCAGTAGATCAATAGGCAAATTTAACTTCAAAAGTACAATAAAAAATTAAATTACTTATTAAAATTCTAAGTTAAAATTATTATTGATTATATTAAATAATACTTATTTTCATGAATAATAAATTAAATATATTATAATTTAAGTAAGATGTTATATTATACTAATATAATAAAACATTATACATAACAAAAAAATATAATACTAATTTATTGTGCTACTAAACTGAAGTACTAATATAATATTTACATTTATTTATCATATATATAATATACTATTAATACAAAACTATGCTATATAATTTACTGTATACATAATTTATAATACTTACTACCATTTAGTGGTATACAACTAGTTTAGTTGAGTGAAATCTGCCGAGTTACCTCGTGTCTCATTTACATGAATGGAATAATATAGGCCACATGTTTAATGTTTTAACTGCTAACAATAACATGGCCACATGTTTTAACTTTTGGGTCTTGTTAGTGGGTTACAACAAATAAACCCATTCAGCTTTATCTCTCTCCCTCTTAAACTACCAGCGTCGCAGCGGATCTCTTCTCGAAAGAGGAGAACAAAGTCCAGCAGCCACAGCACTCTCTCTCCTAAGGTTTCGCATGAGCAGCGAAGTCTCTCTCTTGGTTTAACTCAAAGCTCATTAGCTAGGTAGCAGACAACTCGTTCTTTCTCTCTCTCTTTCTCTTAGGGTTCAAAACAAAACCCATTCAGTGCAGATGCTTAAGTGTACGCCTTCCTTGGTAGATGTCTAAGGTGTCGCCTAGGCGACTAGCCAAGGCGCACGCTTTTGCAGCATTCTCCAAGTCGTGGCGATGCCTTGCAACTTCCGAACCACTTGGACGCCTAAGCAACCACCCTCCACCTGTAGGTTACGAAGCCAATAGAAGAGGTCTCAGGTGGATCATACTAAAGACTAGAGTAAAGCAGGGAAACCTTAGACCGAAGACTTCGTTCAGTGACAATCTAAGAGAAGCATTATCTGATAGCTCTTCTTTATGGATGGCGACGACTTGACAAGTATGAACCAGACTAGCACAAGGCTTAGAGAGACTTAAGAGAGTAAATAAGCACAAAAACAAAGGGAATCTTCAATTAGTCAATTAAACAGTGTGATCATGACATTATCAACGTAATAATAACTCATGTATTATACTGTTCATGTAGCTGAAAATGTATATTAACGGAGTTTGAAGAACAAACAAGTGAACAAATGAATGAAGCTGTGAAGTAATCCTTGTGTATGATGTGAAATACTAAAATAAGACTAATTCAACACCAAACAGTCACTAATCAACAGATCTAAAAACTGAATTAAGAGAATTCTGAAAAACTTGTTTGGTATGAACTGGAATTGGTTCAATGAATTAATCTATGGTATGGATGTTTTAGAAACTGAAATTGATGATTGAGGAAGTTAAATAGGTACTAAGCGAGTGAAATATAAGTGATTATACCTTACTTTGATGATTGGATCGAATATGGGCTGGAGTTGCAGGTCTCACACAAAAACAGAGCATCTATCCATGGTTGTTTCTGATTGTTGAAGCTTGATTTGTTGATGAAACTTTGTGGGCTTGTTTGAATGAGTTTATGCGACTAAAATAAGCAAAACTATGTGTTTTTCTGGGTTTTTTGATTTTTTTCAGTTCTTGAATTTCTGGGTATGAACAGTAACACGAGGAATAAGAAAATGGTGATAGAAATGATCCTAACAGGTTTCAACTGCTCTGATACCAAATTTTTAAGACCTTGAAAGGCCCTAACTGATTTGATAGGTAAATTTAGAAAGAAAGATATTTCAGTTGCAGAACTTGGGAGAAGGAGGGGGCAGAAAAAGGAAGAAGGGATATGAGGATCACAAAACGTGTACTCTCAGTTTCATTTCAATACTAAGCATAATAAACTGGTTACATCATAGCAAATATATAGAGCCCTAGTGGCTTACAATAGCATTTATCTAACATGAGCCTAAAGAAGTAAAAAAGCACTAAAGTGGTAACTGACTTCACATGCATCTCTCTAGAAACTATTATTCTAACAACTTCCCTAAAATAACCCTGGCTTGACATAGTAGGGACGGAAACACGGTGATTTTAGAAGAAAACGATACAAAGCCTCTGTTGTTCCATTCCGGTCAAAATACCGTCTTGTACCGCTGATACCGGCCAGGATTCATTGAAAAATGTGTACTGGGACGAGATGTCAGCCGGACCGGTACAAAATCTGAGAGGCTCTCGACCTACATATTTGTCTGTGGGGATCTCGGAGCTGGTGTGGCCTAGTGGATGTCGAGTCTTTCAAGACATCAACCATTAACAAAGATGAAGTTTTGCAGTGAGAGATCTAATTTAGAGAATTAATTTAGGAAGAGAGATGAAGGAGAGATCTGATAGTCTTTCAAAAGAAGATAATAATGTGGTAGTAAAGAGTGACACATTTGTCCTGTTTCCCAATTGGTTATTTGACTCTTTTTTTAATCTTCTTAGGAAAAAATTGTCTCGTCTTAGTTGAGGGCCTTGAGGCTGGGATTTAAGTATTGCAATTGTTAGTTTAGACTAAATAGTATTTAATATCCTCATTTCATAACAAATATATGTAAATTATAATTTCATACGTAGAATATGTATTTATGCATGTGTGCGTGTGTGTGTGTATATATATATATACACTATGCACGCCAGTACAGTGTTTATAACTTTGGTTCATACATGTAAATACATTCTTAAATCAAATGACTTAATTAAATAAGAAAAAGAAAAGAGATAAAAATATGTATAGTTTAGAGATTTATATAGTTTGAAAGAGGCGCAAATAGTTTAGAGATTTATATAGTTTGAAAGAGGCGCAAAACCAGGTTTGAGATTGATAAAAGGGAGAAGTGTTAAGAAGGATAATATATTACTGACATTTAAAGGTAGTAGGATTCCTCATCTCCTCCGGCAGATACCTGTCGGGGAAAAGAATGAAAAAAAATAAAAAAAAATCAAACTTCTACACTATTAATTGCTTGGCAAAAGAAGATAGTACTATTAAGTCATTCTTATTACTTCATGAACATACATCAAACTGGAAGTGATCCCAAAAAGAAAACTAGCACATAAAAACATGTCAAACAACATATCTTGGCATATTCATTGATTTATCAATATATTGCTAGATACAATCATGAGTGTATGCAGTGCACATTTTAGTGTTAAGAAAAGGACCGACTGGCATTTCTATTAAGTTTACCTAATATTTCTCAGTAAGCAACAGAAATTGGTTTTACAAGTTTCTTCTGAGTTGGAACTTAGGTCATATCCGTGTTTTGTGAATAAAGGGGACATCATCATTGTAATCAAGCATCCATATTGATGTAGGACAAGATGGAAAGAAAGAATAAGAGTACCTATTCCAACAAGGAATCGGTAGAAAACACACAGAAAAGCATGAAGCTTTAATCTCAAATCAATATTTCAATAGTCAGAAAGATGATCAAGATTGTAACTCTTTATATGAGAACTACGACTTAACGACAAAGTAAAATACCCTAACTAATAAAATAAGGAAATAACTCCTAATAGTTATCTACTGCCTTAATTAATATTCTAGAATATTCTAATTTATCTACTCAAGTACCAATTATTAATTCTCAGACAATCAGGTGTACAAAACACTAGTCCAGAAGGCTACATATTTCCAAAATTTCATCTAGAGACATCAATATATTCCGGTATTCCCCAAAAAGAAGAGAAGGGGGGGAGGCAGACAGTAAAGCTCCCAAATAAAAGCATATTTTCTTAAAGGTATACCACAAAACGAGAAAATACCCATCAAAAAAGATTTCCCTGAAAATTTATACGGCTTTCTATGGAAGCAAAGATCATTTAGCCTAATCGAACATCAAGACAGACAGGTTTTTGTAAAGAATGACTACCTAAGAAGTACCAACACTATTAAGGCAGAGCCATACCCATGTGAATACAAATCAGAGATGGAAACTTCGCAGACAATGTAGATGTAGCGCAATTTAGAAAAAAAACTTGAAGCTCCGAAGTAAAAACCAATAGTTTTTGCAAAGTCGCCAATGTGATCAATAAACATGAATGTCGAGATATGACTTTATTACCATGTAACGAAAGTGTTAGAACCCTCTTTCGATTCTAACTTTCAAGTAGAAACTGGTAACAAAAATAAGAGATAATGGAAAAATAGGGTAAAATATAGGTAGAATGTTAAGGTAGAAGATGAAATAGGAAGACAGAATGACAGATGATAGGGAGTCACAAAACATGAACTCTATTTCATATTTTCATTCATCAAATTCATGCCTTACATTACACTATTACATCACTATATATATAGCTAGATTACATGAACAAAGACTAACATATCCTCCTTATCATAACGAAGTTCCGTCACATGGTGTCACACGAACTCTACCTAAATAATTAGTAATACAACTGTTAATTACCATAGTAAGATTACTAAGACCGCTGAACTGAACAAAAAGTATAATTGTAAAGAACATCTAAGTTAAAGTTTTATCGTAATAAAGGAGTATGTATTGATGGAAAAGAGAAGTCATTGCATATCAAAAGTACAGGTAAACACATAACATACTCCTTATATCAATACATGTACAATACTCTCCATTCCCAAACGTAATTTTACAAAGGCAAGTGGTCTTATATTTTGGAACAGAGGAAGTATGTTTTCACATTGATCATAATGTCTCTCCTAAAATTGAGCTAAAACCCTACTTTCTCATAACCCATTATTGAACAATATCGCATATCAACTACTCTTCCAATGCTAATATTGCACACTTTCAAATGCTTGTTCTCTCTATCCTGTTGATCCATGTCAAATATTAAGTCCATGAGTCATGACTCACAAATGTCAATCATCTTTTCACTCAGATTGACCTCCTAGTAATGCGTACCCTTAGGACAACCTTAATATATTAATTTCATGCCATCTTGGTTACATAATAGGTTCTTCGAACTTAAAGCAACTGAAAGAATTCTGCTAAACAAGGAAAAGAGCAATAAAGTTCTCAAATGATCAACAAAGTAAATCAGCTAAACGGTGTACGCAAGATCAATTTTTGAGTCACTTACAAAAGAAAGACAATGGTGGGGCTATTAAAATTACGAGAATTGTTTGGGGCTTGTGGAGTTCTCTTTGGAGTGTTAGGAGAGGAGTGGGCGTATCTTGGTTTAGTGAAAGATTTCCATTTTATGGGGAATTTGGAATGAACGTAATGCTAGATTGTTTAGAGGAAGTTGCTCTTCTTTTAAGTTGTTGAATGATAGGATTATTTTACTTGCTTCTCTATGGGCTTCTGTAAGAAATGAACTCTCTTTGTTAAATTTTCAGATTGTAAGTTACAGAATTTATACACAAAGGTTAGCCTAATTCTAGGAGTAAAACAAGAAACCTAGGAGTAAATCAAGGAAACTAATTCTAGGAGTAAAACAAGGAACCTAGAAGTAAAACAAGGAAACTAATTAGTCGACATTTTAGGAGAAATAAAAGGAAACACTTTTTCAAACACTCCCCCTCAAGCTGGAGAACGAATGATTTTCATTCCTAGCTTGGACACAACTCTGAAATACCGTGCTATTTAACCCCTTAGTAAGTACATCCGCAAGTTGGCCATGTGTAGATACATAAGGGGTACAAATTAGCCCACTCTCCAGTTTCTCCTTGATGAAGTGTCTGTCAATTTCGATGTGTTTCGTGTGATCATGTTGTACCAGGTTGTAAGCTATACTAATTGCAGACTTATTGTCACAATAGAGTCTCATTGGGCCATTCCAATTGATTTTCAAATCTTCTAAGATGATCTTCAACCAAAGTAGTTCACACACACCTTGAGCCATTGCTCGAAATTCTGCTTCTGCACTAGACCAAGCTACCACATATTGTTTCTTGCTCCATGTCACGAGATTACCGCTAAGAAATGTACAATATCCTGTTGTTGACCTCCTGTCAACTATTGACCCAGCATAAATATGCCTCAAGCACCAAACCTCCATTTCTTTTGAACAGAACACCCTTTCCCGGTGTCCCTTTGAGATATTGTAACACTAGATGTGTTGCTTGCAGATGAACTTCCTTTGGGCTATGCATGAACTGGCTAATCACACTCAATGTGTATGCTATGTCCGGTCGTGTATGAGACAGATAAAGGAGTTATCCTGCCAGGCGCTGATATATTTCTTTATTTATTGCAGCGTCTTCCTCTACAATTCCAAGTCTAAGATTTTGGTCTATTGGAGTACTTGCTGGTTTGCATGTTGTCTTGCCTGTTTCTTTAAGGAGATCCGTAACATAATTTTGTTGGGAGATAAAAATGCCCTGCCTAGAGTGAGCCACCTCGATCCCAAGAAAATATTTAAGCTTTCTTAATGCTTTGATCTCAAACTCCTTAGCCAAAAACTGACTTAGAAGTTGTCTTTCATTATCATCATTCCCCCGTCACTATTATGTCGTCAACATACACTAATAGTGTTGTGACTCTCCCTGAAGGTGAGTGTTTAATGAACAGCGTGTGATCCCCTTGGCTTTGTTTATACCTCATGGCAATCATAACTATCGCAAATCTGTCAAACCATGCCCGTGGTGATTGCTTAAGTCCATACAAGGCTTTCTTCAATTTACACACAGTATGAACACCCAAGTTATTCCCATAACCCGGTGGGACCTCCATATAAATTTCTTCTTCTAGTTCTCCATGCAAAAATGCATTCTTGACATCAAATTGTTGTAACTCCCAACCATAATTAGCTGCTAATGACAGTAGGATTCTAACAGTATTCATCTTTGCAACCAGAGCAAAAGTCTCAAGGTAGTCAATCCCATAAGTTTGAGTATAGCCCTTAGCTACCAACCTTGCCTTATATCTCTCTATTGACCCATCTGCTATATATTTCACTGTACAAACCCATTTACACCCTACGAATTTCTTTCCGTCAAGCAACTTCACTAACGCCCACGTTTTATTATTCTCCAATGCTTCCATATCTACATTCATGGCTTGTCTCCATTTTTCATTGGTTAAAGCCTCGAAAAAGGTGGTAGGGATGGTAATGGTGTTCAAGTTAACAAGGAAGGCTCTATGTAATGGTGAAAAATGTTTAAAGGAAAGAAAGTGTGCAAGAGGATATAAAAGTCGTTTTGTGCACCCTCTAGTTCCTTTCCTAATAGCAATGGGAAGGTCCTGGTCATTATTGTCTACATGGGATTCAATTTCAGCTTGTAATGAAGAATTAGAAATTGTTACCTCATTCTCAGGATCTTGGTTGAATTCTTGGACTTGTGCTGATTCAGGGACAATTGTCATTTTCCTCGAATACACCTTGCCTTTGTCAAATCTCACATTCTCAAGGGCAGAGTTGGGAGTGTCTGAAATTTCTGGCACGGATTCAGACACAAGATTTGGCATGGATTCATACATGGAACTCAGATTACTAGAAACTGGTTTAGGAAATGACGACAGATAGAGCAAGAAATCCCCGTCCTTATCTTCAAGTATTGAATTCTCCCCCTGAAGCTAAGGTGAGGTGAAGTACGGTGTTTGTTCATTGAAAGTAACATCAACCGAGACATAAAAGTTCTTCGATGGAGAGTGATAACACTTGTACCCTTTTTGAGTGGAGGAAAACCCCACAAATACGCATTTTAACGCCCTTGGGACTAGTTTCCCTCTATTTTGACTATGAACATGGACAAATGATACGCACCCAAATATCTTAGGGACAAGATTATTTGTAGTGTGTAAGTATGTGAAAGAGTCATTTGGTGAGTAGGTCATATGATCGGTAGCTCCTAAATCCATGATCCAGGAGCTGGCCAAGGTTGTATTCGAGACATTTAATCCAACAGATGATGGAGACTTACATGAATACGCCAATGAACAAGTACATGAAGGTTTGTCAAGGTTGCCAATTAGAGATCTCACCCTCTCGACCTCTTCTTGGTTGAGACTACCCGACTCCTTTGGTGTTGCTTCATTTTGTTGTGCCGTTGTGACATGCGCCTGACCATTGTACCTTGGAGGTTTTCCACGAAGCTTCCAGCACCGCTCACGAGTATGTCTCTTCATCTTGCAAAAAGCGCACCACAAACTGTCACGATAATCAGCCTTTGATTGTTCAGGTTTCTTATCCTCAAAAAATGGTTTTTTTTTCATGTTTGTGGCTGAATTATTTCCCCCACTAGCTACCATAGCCGTACTGTCCATGCTTTGTGGTTCAAGCATAAGTCCTCTTCTGCTTTCCTCACCTCGAACCAGCACTACTTCTTCATTAAAGCACGGAACCTCCTGCTTGCCAAGAATTTGGACTCACTTGATCAAATTCTGGATTAAGCCCAAGAAAATCATAGACTCTATCTTGCTCAATGAAATTCTTTAGGACAACATCTTCAGGACATTTGGTTTTAATCACCCTATAATGATCAAGTTCTTGCCACAAGACTTTCAATTGATTGGCATATTCGGTAACTGTTTTACTGTCTTGTTTAGCATCCAGCGTTTTCACCTTCACCTCATATACTTGAACTGCATCTCTTGCCTTCGAATGTCTGTTGTATTGCATCCCAAATATCCTTAGCAGTAGCCAAGAACATACCAGTGTCACTAATCTCAAGAACCATTGAGTTCCACAGCCATGCCATAATCATCGAATCTTCTTCACCCCATGCTTCAAACTTGGGATCTCCCGATTTTGGCCCCGTACCCATAAGATGACTCAACTTTCCCTTTCCTTCAACTATGGTACGAACGAGTTAGGACCATTTGAGATAATTTTTTCCATTCAATCTATAGCCAGCTTGGATATTTTGCAATTCTCCAGGCTGTTGGGATCGAACTACCTCCTTTGACTGTGCTGTAGCGGTTGTCTCCGTCGAGGCAGTTCTTATAACTTCTGACATCTTTCACAAGTCACAATTACTGACTATCAAGTCAAATCACTAACAGAATTGCAAAGCTGCTTCGATACCAAGAAGGGGTTTTGGTTTATGCAAAGCTTCTTTGATTCACAGAATAAAATACTGCAGAATTACATAATTGGAAAACTGCAGAAAAATGAACAAAGGAATGGAAAAATCTGTTTAGAATATCCTGTTAGAATATCCTTTAGCTTTGATACCGTGAAAGAAATGAACTCTCTTTGTTAATTTTTCAGATTGTAAGTTACATAATTTATACACAAAGGTTAGCCTAATTCTAGGAGTAAAACAAGGAACCTAGGAGAAACTAATTCTAGGAGTAAAACAAGGAACCTACGAGTAAAACAAGGAAACTAATTAGTCAACATTTTAGGAGAAATAAAAGTAAACACGTTTTCCAACAGCTTCTTCTATGGGGGCCTTTAGAGGTATCTCTGTGTCTGATTTGTGTAGAGATTGGAGGGCTGCACTTTTTTAAGTGCTCTTTTTTATTTTTGTTTTTTAGTCCATTGAGGGTGGACTTCTCGTTCCCCTTTTTATTATATCTTTTCTTTTCTATTAATAAAATTTCTTCTTTTATCAAAAAAAAAAATTATGAGAACTTAACCTCTCAAGAAATTACCAAAAGAATGGCATTACTATTGAACTAAGATCTAACTACGAGCTAAAACTTACACAGTAAAACCATTAAACAAGCAACATTTAAGGAAAACAACAGAACAGAAGGGAGCAATATTACGGATAAATCATTTTTTGCATCATTGGATCCTCCATCATTTTCTCCAAAGCTTCCACTGACAAAACCGAATCTGTTTTTCCTGTCCAGAATATGAAAAACAATCAAAACATGCAAGCATAAAAAAATTTCAAAACACAACATAAGATACATTGATCAAAACATGTGAATAATACTATGATTAAAAATTTGATTGTCATGCTTGATAAATTTGCCATCAAGATCGATTAACCAAATTTCATTTGATACTAGGAGGGAAAAACTTCTGTTTGTACAAGAAAGATTAAATAAAACAGAAAATCCAAAACTGCTGACAGCACTTAGGTAGGTCCACTGCGGCTTAGTGAATGCTCACATGCTGCCTAAATGTATACAATTACAAAGCATGTAATACAAAGATATATACATTCATATAACCGTATGAAAAATAACATCCAAATAAAGAGCACGAATAATTGTCACACTTAGGTGCTTTGTCGGAGAAGTATGGATAAGAACTAATTCATTTAGCTCTGTTCAATAATTCTTTTATCGGCAACACCCGGTCCTCCCATCCTATTATTAAATGGACTCACCTATTATTCAGTTATAGTGAATCCAATCACTATTCAGGAGCTTCGGGATATATATATATATATATATATATGGAAAATTTATCCATAGCATGTATTTGCTATTAATCCTTATAAGGTACACAATCTATACCATTGTAAACAAGAAGGAATGACCAGGATTAAAAACTGAAAATCGACGTCCGCTATCATTAATAGCGGACGGTAAAAAACACATATAATTTGTTACTAATAGTAGTAGACGCTAATCAAACTAAGGGTTTGGCTTTACCAATATATGTTTAGGGCTAATCAGAATCAGAATAAAAGTTTGACTTTACCAATAAATGGGGTAAAATGCATGGGTTGCCCCTGAACTTTAAATGATTTTCGTATTTAGCCCCTTTTGGTCAATGTAAATCGAGCCTATTTCTGTTCGAAAATTTGGATATTGAGCTCCTAGATGCCACATTGGCGTTGACCTGCTAACGTGTCACACGTGACACCGCTGATATGGACGTTTTCCAATTAATTGCCAAAAAACTTATGAAGCCTAGGATTCGAACTCAAAACCTCAACTTTAGAATATTGATCATGCAACCATCCGAGCACCCAAGCCTAGCTATAAAATTTATTCAAAGATTAAGTTTTATACCAAAACGTTCATTTCCCCCAGACCCATTATTGTTATTATTTTATTATTGTTATATTATTATTATTATTATTAATTATTATTATTGTTATTATTTATTATTATTATTAATCTTATTATTATTATTATTGTTATTATTATTGTTATTAATTATTATTATTTATCATTATTATCATTTATTATTATTATTATTATTATTATTATTATTATTATTTATTAACATTATTATTATTATTATTATTATTATTGTTAATAATAATAATTTTTTATTTTAAAATTATATATAAATTTGTAATAAAATTTAAATTTGACAAATTAATATAATCAAATCTAAGAAATGACATCAAATTATTCTCTACTTTTGGTTCTTTTGAAAAATTCCTAAGTAATTTCTTAGTTTATTTTTTGAAATTCAATTTGACTTATCATTCAACAATACAAAGTTGTGTATGACGTCTTCTACCGCATCAATCGTCGATTGTGTCGAGGTTCCTGTTTCAATATAAACACGAGGTTTAGGCGTCGTTGATATTCCATACAACGCAGATTTCATTTCTTGATCGATTATACCAAGTTTCTCGTCTACATATAGACGTTGGGTTGAGGTGTCGAGAGAGAGTTCCATACTATCAACTGATCTACAAACGATTCGGGCGACGACAACCTCACGCAAGCATGCCGTGGAATCTATCAGTTAGTGTCAAGCTCACCTAGTTTGACCTTAACTGAGCAACAACGAAGGCCAGATTTTTAGAGAGGGGATTTAAAGGAAGCTGGAGTAGAACATTAGTGTTGAAAAGCTATGGAATGGATAAAAACCACCCTTCTAATTCATTTCATTCATGAAAACAGGCATTACAACAATTCTTTATTTATCTTCTATAAAGACTACAAACATGAATCAAATACGCCAAATTACACCGTTGATAGATTTATAAATGGGCCCAAATCTAGTATATAAAGACATGGAGCTCACTAACTCAAAACCAATAGACAATAAAAAAAAGTTGTTCTAATCATTATATATCAGACATACTTTCTCAAGGTATATCAGAAGAGTTGGGGAGTGTTAGATGCATCACGTGTGACCCAATGTATGATGTATTGTGGGTCGCAAGTGGAAATGATGAATATGAGACCCACAAGACAAGCTCAGAAGAAGAAAAAAATAAACACGCTATTATTGGTCCAATTAAGAAATGGACTATATAATTGGCCTCGTAGGCTATTGTACGTCCAATAAAGAAATGGACTACTATTAGCCCCATAGGCTATTGTTGGTCCAATTAAGAAATGTACTACTATTGGCTCAAATGATAAGTTGCTACTAGTTTACAAATGAATAGCTTTGACCTTTTAAGAAAATAAATGAATGACTTTGACCTTTTAAAAAATGGACTACAAGTGGACAAGAATGAAGGTAAAGAGAGTGTTTAGTTAGCACAAGGATACACCTGCTCTGAAACATGACAGATATATAAAGGGCCTAAAGCTGGCATATAAAGACATCAAACTTGTTAACTCAAAACCAATTGGCACCAAGTGAAGAAGCACCTCAAGTATGTATAGTAAGTTTAGAGGTCAAACTTAATCGAAGTGGGACTTTAATCCAATACACTTCCACACGTCCCCCCAAGTGGTGACGTCTAATAGTGAACATATACATACTGTATGGGATATACTAAAATGTGCATCATTAGGCTACATGAATATGAAGGGGGGAAGATCCTTACTCTAATACCATGTTGCAGCATCCAACTTAAAGTCAATTGGTACCAAGTGGATAGACCCCTCAAATATATATAATTGGTGAGTTTTCAGGTCAAAGTAAATCGATGTGGGACTTAAATATGCCCGCCACATGTCAACTAGAGGTGTTAAATGCTTTTTACATCATTGTACTTTAAGTCAACTTACAAATGACTAACTATACTTTTGTTTCTTACAATCAACTAACTCAACTATTGTTTTATTACAAAAATTCAAATTTCCGTCATTGACGTTAAACTTTTTAACGGAAGTGTGACATGGCAGTGTCACATAAGCAGTGAATCCTAGCTAGAATATTCTTTTAATAGTCCTTTACACATCATCTATAGCCCATCTATAAAAGCAAACTTATCCACCCAAAACTTATAAATATCCGACCCGTTAGCCACGTGGGCAACCTTATCCCTTCCCATGCTCTGGTCTTACACCCATTGATCACCGCCATAATCCAGAAACCAAATCTCCATTCGTTTACTAATCTCTCTCCCCTAATTTTGCATTATCACATCCTTTACAATGGCCACCTCTTTCAGTTGCTTCCGTCCATCCCCATTCCTCTATCCTGCTCCCTAGACCCCGGAAAACCCAACTAGGGCCGCCGAAAACCGCCATTGTTGGCATCCTCCAACAGTTAGTGGAGTCCACTCTTCGGCTGGTCATCGGATCCGGACTATATACACAACACCACCACCGACGGGTTGGTTGTTGAAGGGTCGGATGCACCGGAAGTCCGAAACGGTGAAAGAATTCAGATCTCGTTTCAGTCTACGGTGCTTCATGGAGGAGAAAGCCAAACAGCTGAGGACGAAGACCCTTGAGAGCGCTAATTTCTATAATATTATGTACCATTCTGCAATTGCATCTCGCCAAGCCTCTAAAATATCTCCACATCGCTGACTTGCCTGAGTTATTCTAGTAATATTTTAGTTGTCATCTGTTGAGATTTTGAATCTATTTTTGTATTATGTACCATTCTGTTGTTCTTCTTCGGCAATTACATCATTGTTTTTGTATTTGGTGTTCTACAGATTTGTTTTATAATTTCCAAGATCTACGGATTTGTTTTACAATTTCCTTATTATATTTGTAAATAATTAAATAAAAATTCATTTAATATTAATTAAAAATAATAATTAAATATATTTTTCATTTATTTTTTGTTTTTTGGCTAACTTTTCAAATTTATATTATTATATTTGTAAATAATTAAACAAAATTTCATTTGGTATTAATTAATTACAAAAATAATTAAATATATTTTTCATTTCTTTTCTTGTTTTTTTGGCAGACTTTTCTAATTTATATTCTTATATTTGTAAAGAATTAAATAAAAATTCATTTTCTTGAAATAAGTTTGGGGTTCTTCATAGCCGATCAAAAAAAAATTCATAGCCGATCAAAAAAAAATTCATAGCTTTTTTTTGATCGCGTGTCTGTTTATTTGATTCCACGTCATTTTCTTGAATTTCTTTTTTTTTAAATACCATGTAAGAAATAAATAAACAGACATCCACTAAATTTGACGGAATGGCCTAATTTTAAATTTTTAAAAAGCACAGTGAGCCAATTACATTTTTTTAAAGTACAATGGCTCAATGCTTACAACTCAACGATCACAGTGGGGTAAAGGTGATTTTTGCCCTTTTCTAATTTATATTATACTTTAAAATAATTCTTTTATTTTCTCCATAAATTTTTCCCTCCAGATCCACATAATCAAGGCCACGTGGGATAATCCTTAACACAAACTTTTTTTTTTACAAGTGAGCTGATTATATGTATATTTCTGTTTGTTTTTCTAACAATTTGTAAGTAAAGTAAAGTTTAACCCCAACTAGGGGTGTTCATAGGTACAAAACCATACTGAACTGGTCTGTATCGTACCAAACCAGTAACCGAATTATTGGAAAAATAGATATCGATACCAGTACCAAAAATACCGGTATCCCGTACCGTATATGCCGGTTCAGTATAGACTCGATAACGGTATATGTCGAATACATACCGATCTTCCCTTTGTTCCAATAGCTTTCTGTGTAAACCCACAAAAAGGAAGGGAAATCCAAATTGAACCCTCAAATTATTTATTGAAATTGATTGCATATTAAATGGAATTGATTGTAAACAAAGAAGACAATAATGAAATCTTATCATCTGGAGTCACATCCATATTACCGTCAAAGATTAATTTTCACAAAGGAATCAAGCATCAATCAAGGAAACTCGAGTAGATATTTTCACATCACCATCCAAGAATTGCTAATCGACAAAAATCTCCCATCTTCGCAAAATATCTACAACTAAAACCCAAAATCTTAGACGAAGGCTACTCCAATAAATCATCTACCAACAAAAATAAAAAATAATCCAACCCAATAGGCAAAAGAGAGAAACTTGAGAATTGCTCCAATCTCTGTATCTTGGGCTTCTTGAATCGTAATAGTGTGGAGAGCAGTAGAGGGAATTCGAAGGAGATGAACGGATGCATGTGGCTATGGTGATTATATGGATGTGAATCAGAGAAAAGCGGGAGGGAGTAGCTGAGAGAAAGGGGGAAGCTTAGACGTATTTATAAATGAACAGTACATGTATTTTTATGTACAATAAATATATATATAAAGAGAGTATAACCGGTTCACCGGTTCGGTACGGTAATTATTGTGTGTTCAAAACTAAGTCTCGTTCCTGGTACCGAGTAATCAGTTTTTATCGATTTTATTTACCGGTATTGAACCGACTCTATAAACTACCTAACCAACGGTACCGAACCGGCCGATTACGGTAATTTATCGATTGTACCGAAAAAATTGCACAGCCCTAATGTCAACCCCATGCATGGACTTCAAATACTTTATACAAATATATATTGAATGAATATTGAAATGTGCAACGTTGAGCCACATGAATATGAATGGAGAAAATCATAACTCAAATACCAATTGGTCGATGTGGGACTTTAACCCAAAACGCCCACCAAGTCCCCCATGTGGAAACGTCGTTAAACAAATATATGTTGAAGGTCAAGGAGTATGTTTACTTGGCCCAAGGATAGACCCAAGCTAATACCATGATAGATTTATAAATGAGCTAAATCAAGCATATAAAGACATCAAAAGATCTCTAACTCAAGCTAACTTTGCTCCTCGTGGCCTTTCTGACCACTCCTTGACACTGCTTGATACTGGTATTCAGATTTCTTCTACTCGAAAACAGTTTCAATTCTTCAATTATATGGTCCTTCTGGATGGTTTCAAGGATACTGTGACGAATTCTTGGTCTCCTGCCACTCTTGGAAACCCCTTCTATGTGTTTTCTGAAGAACTGAAACGTACTAGGAAGGCTTTGATCTCCCTCAATCGTACCACAAGTAACCTCTCTTCTTTGGTGAAAGCTGCTAAGGAGGAACTTCATGTTGTTCAAAACCTGCTTTATGACCAGCCTATTGACCCGGATCTTCTTGCTAGAGAGAAATCTTGTTTTCACCAACTCTGGACTTCTATGGAAAGAGAGGAATCCCTATTAGAACAGAAATCTAGAGCTACTTGGTTGCCCTTGGGTGATCGGAACTCAAGCTTCTTTGCCAACATGATGAAGAATAGATGGAATTCCAACAAAATTCTCTCTATCCTAAATCATGAAGGCACTATGGTTCATGGCCAGAGAAACATTGAGGTTGTTGTATGTTACTTCAATAATCTTTTCAACACTTCAACTGATCCCTATTCTGATTTTGAAAGCTTTGGTGTATCTCCTATTAATTTGATTAGGCCAGATCAAGCCTCTAGGCTCTCTTCTCCTATTACTGATATGGAAATCTGGGGGGTTCTCAAATCTATGAAATGAAATAAAAGTCCTGGGCCAGATGGGTTCAATGTGAACTTCTTTATCAGTTGTTGGGATATTGTTGGTGAAGATTTCAGAAGGGCTGTTCACTTCTTTTTTAAGAACAGCAGGTTAACCAAAGGGATCAACTCTACTGCTCTTGCCCTCATTCCTAAAGGTTCCAATCCATCGCCTATGGCTGACTTTCGGCCCATCTCATGTTGTAATACTATCTATAAGTGCATTGCAAAAATTCTTTTTAACAGGCTCAGGGAAGTTCTTCCCTTCTTAGTTGACAAATCTCAATCTGCTTTTGTGCGTGGAAGAAGTATTAGTGACAACATTCTCATTGCCCAAGAACTATTCAAAGGATACAACAGACATAATGGCCCGGCTAGATGTGCTCTCAAGATTGATCTCAGGAAAGCTTTCGATATTGTTAAATGGGATTTTCTTTTTGATATCCTAAAGGCCTTTCATTTCACCCACCCCCCCCCCCTATATATTGGATGGATTAAAACTTGTATTACTTCTGCAATGTTCTCCATCAAAATTAATGGTTCACTTGCTGGTTTTTTCGGCAGCTCTAGAGGCCTTCGACAAGGAGACCCCCTTTCTCCATTCCTCTTCATCCTGGTAATGGAGATGCTTTCTCTTAAGCTGAACAAAGAGACCTTGGATTCTGCTTTCTCCTATCATTGGAAAACCAAGGATTTTAAGCTTACTCACCTTCTCTTTGCAGATGACATCCTAATTTTCAGTCATGCATGCTTACCTTCCATATCAATTATCAACTCATGTATCTTATCATTTTCTTTATATTCTGGTCTCATTCCCAACTCTCACAAGAGCCATTGCTTTATTTCAAATTCTGCCACCACCTCTTCCAGAGACATCACTTCTTTGCTTGGCTTTCAAATACGTTCACTTCCTGCAAAATTTCTGGGTGTTCCCTTGCTGACGAAAAAGATGGCCCCCTCTGATTGTATTCCTCTTATCCACAGGATTACTAGTCGGGCCTCTTCATGGACATCCAGGGTTCTCTCTTACTCCGGTAGGCTGCAACTCATTAAATTCGTCCTCTTCTCCATTCAAGTTTACTGGAGCTCTTATTTCTTACTTCCTAAAGCCATCTTAAAAGAGCTTCAGTCTATATTGACTAGGTTTCTTTGGAAAGGGGCAACTTTACCCAAATATGGGGCGAAAGTTGCTTGGTCTACCATTTCCCTTCCCTTTTCTGAAGGAGGATTGGGTATCAAAAACTTGGTGGACTGGAACAATGCGTGTATCTGGCAAGTTACCTTATCAACATCATTCTTCCTTCCTCTACCTCACTTTGGGCAAACTGGATCAAAGCCTCTACTCTCAAGAATAAATCTATCTGGCAAGTTACCTTAGCCTCGGATAGCCCTTGGATATGGAAACAGGTTCTAAAAATGAGACCTATTGCACTTCAGCACCTGCACTATCTTGTTGGCAATGGGCAACATACCAATTTATGGTATGACCCTTGGATTAATGGTAATGCAATCAATCCCTCCCCAGACTCTGTCAGCCTTCTATCAAACTATAGAATTCCGGCAACGGCTTCTGTCAGCCTTATTGTTCTAAATAATTCTTCGAACCCTCCGAGGGGCAACCATCATGATCTTATTAAGCTTAGAAGGGATATTCAGTTCTTACCCCCTCCTACCATGCAGCATGACAAGATTCTTTGGGATACTTGGGACATAAAATTGGTGAAAGTTAAACAAATTTGGGATTCCATCCGAACCAGAAATCTGCTGGTTCCTTGGAGCAGCTTTGTTTGGCATAAACTCCATGTTCCTCGTTACTCCTTTATGTTATGGTTTGGTTTTCTCAAAAAACTCCCCACCAATGACCGGACAATGCATTATTCGGGAAGCACTTGGAGCTGCCCCCCTTTGTAATCTCCATCCTGAGACCTTTAACCATTTGTTCTTTGTGTGCTTTTTCCAAACAAATTCTTCATCATGCAATGAATCTTGGAAATTGGAACTCCTTTCCAGACTCTTGGGAGGCGATTGAGGGCTTTCTTATTGCCTTCCAAGGTTCTTCCCTCTCTAAGAACATCCTTAGCTTGACGGTGTCCGTGTGTTTCTACAAAATATGGGAGGCTCGAAACAACAAGTTACATAGGAACACTATCTCTCCATTGATCAGTCTTGCCAAGGATGTGATCCATATTATTAAATCCAGATTATCTACATGTAAATCCTTTCTTAAGGCTACTAATTGTCAATATTACTGTAGTTGGTTTCTCACTAGCTAGGTTTGGTTGATTCTCTTCCTTGTATAGTTTCCTCATCTTTGATCTGTCAATAGATGAAGTAGCTATATTCTGGGGTATGCCCCTTTGCCTTTGTAATTTGGTTCTCTTTTATAAACAAAACGCTTTAGCAAAAAAAAAATTGGCACAAAGAGACCCCTTAAATACATATAGTGAGTTTCCAGGTCAAACTTAATTGATGTGGGACTTCAACCAAATAGGTACACTACCACCCACGTGCTAGCTATATCTAGAAAAATCTAACTAACATGTTTACAACTAACCATTGTTTACTAATATTGCAGATTGTGTAGCCAATGGCCTAACATTGTCCTCCCTAGAAAAACATTATGTCCTTATGGATGACTTAGTTGAAGCTTTTGTATCTTGCTAGTCATTTTCACCAGGATCAAAATCAATATCAAGGAGATTGAGGAATTTCTCTTCCCATATATCAAGCATCTCCTTGATTCCTTGGCTAACTTCTTTGACCCTTTCCTTTCACAACCTAAATTAATGTATTTTTCATAGTTGAATTTGTCCTCCTTATGTGAATGAAAAAGGATCCCTCTTCACATAGCTTTTGATCAAGCTCCTCTCCACACTCTTCATCATAGGAAACCTCCGGGTGATAGATAGGAGGATCTGAAAGTAGTATGCATACAAGTCAATTATATATGATGATAAAGCATATACTTTAGAAACAATCTTATTTATTTATTAATAAAAGAATTCATTTATTAAAGACATTTAATTATCTACATGATGCTGTTTTTATAATATGTAAATAACCCATAGTTTTAAGCAATGCTTTTAGAATCATGATGTTGATCATGCTAATGAGATCTAAACTCTTAGATAGCTTAAAACTAAAATAGTTCCCAATTGATGGATTACTAAAAAGGGGATTAGTAAATCCGGATAGATTGATACATATATTGCTTGCTCATTGGATGAGGATGATTGATCTCATGATCATTTGTATGGAGACACTAAAACAAGTATGTAGGTACTTATTAGAGAATAAGTACACTGAACGTGATTCGCTAAGGAATACCTAATGGAGTTTTACTCGCCTGTCAATAGGAATTCCTAATGTGATAGTAGTACAAATGATCCTCAAACTTGAGATCATCATAGTATCTTGTGTGTAATGAATTATACTTTGACTTATTCCTTAAGACCCTTAAAGTATATCAAAATGTATGCTTGAGTATAATAAGTTATATATGGAGAAAATGAATGATCAATAAAGAATCTACCGCTTCTAGTAAAAGAAGAGATATGTCCTATGTGATTCGTTAAATGACAACCCAGTAGTCCTTGGCCAAGTCAGAATGAAATTAGAAATGAGTTTCTAATTTGCATTATTTGGAGTTGTGCATTTTCTGATCGAAATATATAAAATTAAATAAAATAAGACTTGACAGTAATTTCATGTCTTATATTTAATTGGCACATTGTATGGTGGAAGGATTGAATTGTACGGTAACTATTAATTCAAAGGTTCTTTTATGATTAATGTTGAAAATCTATATTATCTGGAAAGTCGTTGATCGCTAGGGAATCTTATCCCTATTGTAGAATAAATATTATTCATTTAAATAAATTATTAGTTTTATTTATTTATTTAAATAAGATTAGAATTGTTCTAATTGATTTACTCACTACTGGTTGGTTTAATATAGAGAACATAAAGGGTCACACCATAAAAAGAATAATAATTATTTTAAAAGGTAATGGCATAATCGTAATAATATGTTAAGTGTAATTAATTTAACCTATGGTGATAGAATAAATTAAATAGCTTAAAGTTTATTATTTAATATTTTGAAAATATTAAATATAAATTAATAAGAGGAGTCTTGTTAATATTATTACAATTATTATTATGTTAATTTCTAAAGGAGTTTAGGAATTAATTTAATATTAGTACTCTCATTGATTCCTAATAAGATTAGGAGGCAAATTAATTAAAAGAGTTTAATTAATTATTCTCAATGGGTTGGGAAGCTTAATTAATTAAAGGAGTTTAATTAATTAAATGAAACCATTTTTCTAATTAAATTAGAAGGGTTGACCAATATCTATATAAGAGGAGTCTTATGTTAGATATTAGATGATGTAATTCCAATTGTTGGAGAGTACTACTTTTCTATAGAGAATAGAAAACAAGGGTTTAGCCAACCACCCGCTTTCTTGAACAATTCCTCTTCCTTGGTGGATCACCTCTAGAGGTCAAACACTTGGGTGGCTAACGTTGATCAAAGGAAGGAATCAATCCCGGAGATTCAAGGAAATCACGAAGAACAAGGAGTTGAATTCGTACCTGTGGAAACTTAGCTCTACAAAGGTATGAATCTAATCTCCTTCTATTTCGTTTTAATTAATAACTATGCATAAAGGATGATCCGGGTAATTGGTTTGTAGAAAAAATTTAAACTCTGATTTTACCATGCTTCCGCTATTTTGCAATTTGATTGCGCCCATGATTTCATACAAACCTAACAGGATCATCAAACAAGAGGCCTTTTTTCTCTAGAGTCACTAACAATGGCTTCCAATGTCCTTGAGCAATGCCCAAAGAGTTAAGGCTGGGAGTTCTTGTGGCAATGGGTCTTCCTTGCAAACCCACCATCTCATTTCCTTTGTAGAACTCAAGCAGCTACCAATCAAAATCAAATAGCATGGATCCTAAGGTTCTTAATAACCTAACTCCAAAGATAGCATCCCATGTATAGGATTTGTATCATGATTCTGTTGGTGTTTTTCTTTGCTAACTGGTATTGCATATGCTAAAATATTCTTCACAATCCTTTATCCATTCAATCGCTTCATCTTCCATGAAGCTTGGTTTACCCATCACAGAGAAACTGAACACAGAATATGAAAGTGTATGTTACATTAAAATATGGATTTAATAATCCTTCTTTACTAAAGAGAGAAGAAGAAATTTATTAGTAGGAAGAGAGAATACAAAGACGAGAGGACAAGCATGATCAGATTCTACAGCTAAAATAACCTAAAAGATATTCTTCAGTTCGAGAAAGAATATATAAACATCATAAATTTTAGGAAGGGGAGGTTTAATCAAGTTTTAATTGGATCAAGTAATAGACATGCATTGTCATGTCTATTACTACTAAGTTAGCATTCAGATAAACATAACCCTTCTGGTGTTGCTTTTTGCAGGTGAAAGTACATATTCAAATGAAACTTTTAGAAGACAAATTACACCCATAGAACAGAGTCCTCTACTTACTGCTGGATGAGAAGCCCTCAGAAGCATCAGACCCTGGCTTGTAAGCAGCTCCATTTTGGAAACCCTTCATGATGCAGTAAGATGATTCGATATTTAGAAGATAATACTAAACTTCAAAACAAATAATGATAAATTATAACTGCATAATGCAATGTCAGATTCTTACATGGGTTTGAAACTGAGAATCTTTTGATGAATCTTTCTCAGTTAGTTCCTTGAAACTTTCAAAAGAATTATTTTGAAAAGTTTCTTCAGGAGATACATCAACAAAAGCTGCAAATGTAAGTTCAGTTAGAAAAATCAGGAAAAAATAAAATAATTGCCTCATATTAGAGTGTGCCAAAAAGCAGTTGATTTCTGTGAATGCTAGAAGACAATATTTTTTCATATCATAATGTGTACAATAGAGAGCCTTTATATAGGTCAAGTGTCAAAGCTAAATATGGAAAGTAAATCATAGTGATCAATGATTACCACTAATCATGCTTCTAGAATAATCCTACCACTAATCACTCCTAATCAAATCAATCATATAATCCTAAAATCCTCTAGATTAATCTAATACTCCTACCTCCCCCTCAAGCTGGAGCATGTATATCGATCGTGTCCAGCTTGTTACTAATATAACGAATTTTAGTAGCCTCTAAAGCTTTAATAAACACATCCGCAAGTTGATCACCAGTCTTCACATCACTTGTAGAAATAATCCCTTCTTGTATTTTCTCTCGAACAAAATGGCAATCAACCTCGATGTGCTTAGTTCTCTCGTGGAACCGGATTAGAAGCAATGTAGAGAGCAGTTGCATTATCACACCAAAGTTGCATAGGAACTATCTTGTTGAAACCCAACTCAGTTAACAAATGCTTCAACCGTATTAATTCACAGGAGACATGAGTCATTGCTCGATATTTTGATTCTGCACTAGGCCGACACAACATTCTGGTTCTTAATTTTTCACGATACAAGATTACCTCCAACAAATACACAATATCAAGTAGTAGATCTCTTATCAGTTGGACTCCCTGCCCAGTCAGCATCACAAAATAATTCTACTCATGTGATTATAATCTCTAAATATTAATCCGTGGCCTGGAGCACTTTTAAAGTACTTTAGTATCCCCACAACTGCATCCCCAATGTGAGGACCTAGGGGAAGACAAAAACTGGCTAACCACGCTAACAGGGAAAGCAATGTCCATTTTTTTAATATCAGCAGTAATAGGGAGCAATGAATTCAACTCCTCGTACATTTTTTTATAGTTTGCAAAAAAAATTGAGTGAGTGGACACCCATCACAATTAATCCTGTAAAAATCCTGAAAAACCTCAAACATACGAGCAAAATTATTTTGGCCCGAGTACAAAACCTCTAAGTATTCCCACAATTCTTTTACTGTATCAAGATGAGTGACTAAATCAACCTTACTATCCATGAAATTAAGCATCTGATATAAAATCCTGGTATCAACTAGCTTCCAAGCCTTGTCAGAAGTATCTGCTTTCGTTAAATGATCGCTCTGCTCTCTACTAAGTAGGGCCAAATGCACAATGCTTCGTCACTGCTGATAGTTATGGACTCCCTCCAATTTCTTATAAGTAAGAAGATTCGAGGAAGACAACGCCTCTATAACACTCATGGACTACCTAGAATCGGACGCATTTGATGTTTGGCTCGTAACAATATCGAATACGGTAGATATCTTTACACATATTAAATTTGTCTAAACCTTTTCACACAATAAAAATACAATCACGATTGAAAAGAACGACAAAACGATGGTAACAACCACATGCAAAACCCCTCACAGACCCAACAAATCTAAACCCAAAATGAGCAACGAACTAATCATTTTCTGCCTCCTCAAAAATAAAGAAACAACTCGAACATATATTTCGGAAGAGCAAAAGAAATTAGAACTTGCACTTGCATTGATGAACAGGAAACAAGATGAACAATGTCGGGCACTGTTCACGATGAACAATGTTGGTACTGTTCACGGTTCACGGTGATTTTTATATTGTTTGTAACAGAGAAAAAGAAAAAAAAGGGAAAAAATTAGGAATCATGTTCTTGATACCATATGAATGCTAAAAGACAATATTATTCAATTTCATAATGTGTACAATAGAGAGCCTTTAGATAGGCTAAGTGTCAAAGCTAAATATGGAAAGTAAATCATAGTGATCAATGATTACCACTAATCATGCTTCTAGAATAATCCTACCACTAATCACTGCTAGTCAAATCAATCATAGAATCCTCTAGATTAATCTAACAATTTCAAATTGAAACTCATTGCTAGTAATTTATATTCGCATACTAAGCGAAGATTAGATAACATATATATGCCCCCACACATCGATGTTACTATTCCTGATAAATACCTTAATGAAACAGTTGTCTAGTTCTATGTCAATTAAAAAATGCAGCTAAGAAGCACAGACACCACCCCATGGTTGGCATGGTCGTGTTGGACACTTGACAAATATCAACATTGCGATCTAACACTTCTTTCGGTGTGTTAATAACTTATTGACACTCGCCTAATGTGAACAAGAAACTACTACTATGACATTGTTTTTGTATGGTAAAGAAGTAATTAAGTATAACCAATGGAGGGTTTCCTTCCCGTTTTGGGAAGGGTGTGGAAAGCCACTGTATCAGGCTTTGACGAATTTGCGAGACACATTTTATGGCAGATTGGAAATTGAAGCAGGATTCACCTTTGGTCAGATACTCGATGCGGTAAGGTTGCTTTAGGGACGCTTCCTCAATCTCGCAAGTATTGCGGTGAATCTGGAGGTATAATTGCAGATTATCACCCAATATCAACGGTAATTTGTTGTGGCAGCCGCTGTTTAGGCAGAAAATCTAGGATTGGGAGTTAGAGGAGGTGCTTGATTTGCCTACTGTCCTCGGAGGGAGGGAGCTTGTGGTGGTGTGGAAAGATCTCATGAGGGGGAAGGAGCACAACAGTTAGAATTTCTTGGTCCATTCCCACTTCAGGACGCTGCAAGGATATGGAATTTGAAGAGTGGGAGCACCAAGGAAAGTGGCATTCTTATCTTGGACGGCTACCTAGGGTGCAATCCTCACTCAAAATAACTTCCAGTAAAGAAGGTTTTCGCTTGCAAGTAGTTGCGTCACGTTTTGCCACATGGACGAAACGGTCAACCACTTCTCCATTGAGAAGAGACAAGGAGCCTGTGGATTGTGGAATGTTGTGCTTTCTTCATCTCCTGGGTGATGCCAAGGTCTCTTTTTCTGAGATGCTTAAGGCGTGGAGCGGGGTGAAGGCGAGGAGGGAATGGAGAAAATGTCTCACTTGGTGCCGCATAGCTTTTGGTAGACTCTTTGGAAGGAGCAGAATTGATTTTTGGTTAATTGATATTTTTGTTATTGTACTAGAGGTTGGTTTACAATTTGGTTATTTGACTTGAAAAAATTTCAATCGAGTGACTTTGGTAATTTCCATCCAATTAATTTATTGGACATGCTTACATGGCTAACAGTTAACACAGGGAGATTTATAGGGATGTGGGACCCACCTTTTAAAAAAAATAAAATGCTCAAGTAGAATTTAACAGCAAAAGGATAAAATAATAAATAATAATTAAAAATATATAATTTTTAAATAAATAAATAAACACGCTTTCTTCTTCCTTATTTCCCACCCCTCCGTTCTTATTCATCCTGACCAAAAGCAATCTCCGACGAGTAACACCAAAAACAATACAGATGGCGAAGGAAACCCAAAGAAACAAATGGGGTGTCAAAAAAGTTTAGTAGTTCATAACCCAAATCCTTCCCTTACAAGAATACAGATTCTTCTCAGTTCTCTCACAAGAGCCCAGATCTCTCTCACTCTACACTCTTCAAACCCTAAATTCAAAAATAAATCATCAAATCTCTAAAAATCTTTGTTATTGTTTCATAACTAGTTTTGAGCACCCTTTGAGTCTTGATCACTTACCAACATCAGTAAATACACGGACAAATCAGCCCGAAGAGCTATGCGACTTCGCGAATCACTGGAAAAAATCCCAAATCAATCCTCTAAATTCATGGTTTGGATAAAAAAATTCATTGGCTGTAATCGAGTATAATTCCGAGCAAGATAGACTGGGATTCTTCATCAAATAACATCAAACACAATATCAAATCAGTCCCACAAGCAACTGTCGTGACTTGTCCCATTTTTGCCAAGTCCGCAACTGTGAAACTTTCATGATTCAACCAGCCTTATAAGGTAATACTCATCCTAATCTACTCATTTTGACTAGTAGTTTTCAATTGTCAATTTGATGAAACAAAGTAATTCTAATGAATTTTCATCTCCACTTCTGGAAACTCGTGAATGTTGGCGTCTATGGAGTTCTTGGATTTGGTCTAGTGTTATTTCACTTATTTGTCAATTACTTTGCTTGAGAATCTGATATTCATAGCAATACACCATTTACTTGAACTTTATGTAAACACGCTGTTATTGTTTTGGATTTATCCTAGAGGGGAACAGTTAAATTATTGGAAACATACGCAAAACAACGCCGGCCTTTTATCTAAAATAGCTGGAGTAGGCTGAAAATCAATCCATATGAAAGCATAGAAGTAGAAAGGCAAAAAGAAGCAACACCGCATTGTTGCATCTGATGAGTGTTAAGTTTCTAAAATAGCCTCTTGAAGGTCCTCAGCCGACCACTATGTTTCCTTAGTTGTCATTCCATTCCCTCTACTTCCCCAAACACCGCCTCGCTTTCCAAATGCAGCTAGACATCTCATTCAACATCACACCAACTTCCTCATCTATGTTCAAGGTCTTTCTTTGAAAACATTTAGTTCTTGAAACATGGAACTCATAAAGACTAAAAGAAAAAACATAATCTCATCAAACTTATGCATTAGAAGCCCCACTAAATGTGCTAAAGAACCAGCTTGTATCCCACCTTCTAGAGCTTCTGTGGTCGGTTGTCTGTTGCTGCTTCAAGTTTTATGGGGCAATAAATAATAGATGCTGCAGCAATACCCAAAAAAAAAGTCATTTCATACCAGATTTCTTTGGTTCCATCTTTAATTCTTGGTCATCTTTGACCTCTATGGTTGGTGGAGCCTCCACTTTGGTCACAGGTACATCTACAGTCGCCTCACGGGACGCAACTGGAGAAGGCGAGACAGTTGGACCTGATATTGGTGGTGTTGGAAAAGGAAAAGGAGATCCAGGTGAAAAGGAAGCATTGTTGAATTGGTTATTTTGTGAATCCATCTGTCCCATCAAAGTCTTGAAAGCTTGTTGCATTGCATATTTCTGAAATAATAATCAAGTCATGATTTGAAGACAAATGTTTACATGTGAATACAGGATAAGCAAAAAGTTACATATTAGCGCACAGAGGGTACTTAAATAAAAATAAACTTGAGAAAACTAACACATAAACATGAACAAAATCAGAAACCAAAACAGTTTTAGTAATATTTCATTCTTCAAAAGTCCAGTAATATATATTTTTCAAAGATGAGGTCTGGTGTTAAAAGAAAAGAATCTTAGTATAACTAACCTCTTTAAGCCATAAACTGTCTAACAACTAATTGCTTCAAGCCAATTGCAAATCCCCGCCCCCCTCCTCTTTCTCTTTTCGTCCGAACAAAACAAAAAGGCAAAAAAGCCACTGAATTCTCAAAGTTGTAATAAAAAGGATATTTGATCATCTCAATCTTATTAAATCTTGTGCCCGTACACGTTTTGGCTATCCTCTGAGTTATTTGGATAGACACAAACACGAGGAATCCTTGTGAATAGTTATACTTATCTCTCTCTGCTGCTTTAAAGAGGGAGTCTTTTCTTGGCTTCTTGCTGGGCTTCAACAATGGGGGTATTTGGGCGTAGCTATTTTGGATTGGATAGGGACTACGAGATATCCTTGAATAAGGATTTGTATTTTCCCTTCGTTGCTTTTGTTGTTTCAGTGGACTTCTTGCCCTTCATTGTTGATTCTGTTCTCTCTATAAAGTTTCTTCTTTTATCTATGAAAAATCATCTCCTATCATTGTAAGGAGAAATACGAAATAAATCAATAAACAAGAGATGGCGCATCTCAAATTTGACTCCCCTCCATTACACATTTCATCTAATTCCGTCCAAATAGACATATTATTTGATCTTTAATAATTTTGTTAGTAATGATCAAAATATGTTAATAGATACTTGATGATATTAAAATCAATCTTATAAAAAATTAGAATCATAAAAAATATTTTTACCATTAAAAGTCAAAGGATTTTTATCCATTGAAATTTTGATAAAAAATCCGCATGTTCATCAAATGGTGAAAAAGTGTTGAATTACTTTCATTTTTAAAATAATTATGTTATTCAATATAATAAATTATCGATTTCAATTATACTATCCACAACTATAGAAATATGGTGTATTGAATGAAATTGGAGGGAAGGTATAATGAAGGGGATCCAATCCCATGATACGTATCTTACAATATAATATGGCACACGAGATATTAGATAAAAGTATTGCTAGTGTATCAAAGAGACACCCGCATCTTACGATATGACGCATGTATCCTACAGTAAGTTAAAGAAGAAATCCAGACTAGAGATAGTCTATACAATTAAAAGTTTTAAAATGATTCCTAGAATTTCTCATCTTTTATGGACTTTATCTCCACTTTCTTTTTTTCATGTCTCATTGACATATGTAAATTTAAATCAATAGTTTTAGAGGTATCTTTTGCTCTAAACTTTATTACTTTGGGCTTAATTTCACAATGAATTTATACTTATAATTTAAAACGCAAGTAATGATTTAATTCGAACTCGGGATTTGACAATTGTTACGTATGATATTAGTGCTGACTCTCGAAAGCTCGAACCAGGTTATCCGATCGGATTATCGAAGGTGAGGACACGAAAACGACTGGTATCATCCCACAATGGACAAAAGACTGGAAGTGAGGATACGAAGGCCGCTAGTATTAACACAAAATAGCTAGAGGAAAATATTTGGGCTATGTGCACGGACTAATGGGGACGTCTGGGAATTAGTAATACCTCAGTCCCACATTGAGACATTCAGTAAGTTATTAATTTATGTTTTCGTTTGATGCCTAAATTTGTAATTGGTTCTTTACCAATTAATAAAGTTCTAATACTATTTAGACTATTTCAGTCTTATTAGTTGGGAAATCCTTTATTCTATAGGACTTAGGAAATCCTTTTCCTAGTAGGGGACGTTTCCCAACTCAAGCAAGACTTGTATTGACAATTGAAACAGAGTAGTAATAATATGTTCATTCTTTCAGCATATTTTACATTCTTTGGCTTAAATATAAATTACAACCCTAAACTCTTTATCTTTTTCCACTTTGGGCATCATTCTTTTAGTTTTTTCAATAAGATGATTGAACATTTAATTTTTTTTCCATTTACATTCAATTGAACCTGCCATGTCATAAATTGCTTACGTGGCAAGTTTACATGGCAAGTTAGTGTATATGTGTCATTAAAAACCAAAATTTTAAATCTAATTTTAATATTTTAATTAGGTAAAAAGCCAAAATGATAAAAATAACAAAATGATAAAAGAACAAATAATTGAAAAAATCAAAACGCTTTAAAACTCGTTCTTATAAAAGGTCACCATCTCCGGTGACAGTAGCTCTCTCCGCCACCATCGCCAACAAGCTTCTACCAACTTTTTTAGAGAGAATCCCACCTACTATACATAATAAATTTCAAAAACCCTTTGTTTGTTCCTTAAAACCAAGTATCTTTCTGCAAACACCCGTTAGCAAATCCAATTCACCATCCCACCATTATTGTAAACCTAGATCTATAACAAACATTCAAGACAATCAACAATGAACACCCAAAGAAAAAAGAGGGAAGTAGAAGATGATGAAACCAGCCAACGCTAGACACAATAATAAACCCAAATTCGACAAAAATTGCGGCAAATCGATGGCTGTTCAGTTTCAGCACTCATATAAATTGGTTTTTGCAGCTCAAATTCTCAAACAAAATTATTTTTTCATATTTCGAATTTCCAAATTGGTTCTGGTTCATAGGAATAGTTGAGGAGAGATACAGATAAAAAGGAAAAATACATCTGGACAACGAGAGAGAAGTTGCTCGGAGGGGGGCACTAGCAACAGCACGTGAGAGGGGACAATAGAGGGGACGAGCAGGGCCAGTCCAAACTTTTTGGGGGTCTCAAGACAAATCTTAAATTAGGGCCTTTTTTTAACCATTCAATACTAAATTAAATTAATATATATGATTTTTTTAATTAGAATTTCATTTTTCTTAGCTCTTTTAAATGCAAAATTATTGATCAAACTTTTATAATCAATTTTCTTTAACATATTTTTTTCAGTTGATAAAATCGCTAATCCACTTGATCTTTCTTGGGACAGTCGATCTTAAGTAGGATTTTATCAATTTTAATTTTGAAAAAGTTCTTTCTGCAGAAGCAACTGTTACAGGAATTGTTATTAAAATTCTATATGCGATGCATGCATTTGGAAAAGATTCTACTTTTTTTATATAATTCAGAATGTCAACTGGAGTGTTCTTTTCTTCTGTTTGTATAACTTCTCTTAAAAAATTTAATTCCGAAAATAAATCTAAACCATCAATATCAATGGAATTTTTATTGTGAGAGCATTTTCGAGATAAAGAGATTTATCATGCAAGCTATCATCATCAAATGATTTTAATTTTTCGAAACTAAATAGAAAACCAAATATCTTGTATGATTGTACTTGTAACTACTATTTTGCTTGGGGAAAAAAATTTGAGCTTTTTTAATGGACTACATATATGGATTATTAAAATTTGGGAGTCTTCTCAATTTTGGGGGCCTCAAGCCATTACTTGAATGGCTTAACATATGGGTCGGCCATGGGGACGAGAAAGGAGACCACAAGGAGGGGAATATAGGTGAAGGGAAGGGGAAAAGATACTTCGTCTTTGTTTTTCTTTCTTTTGCTTAATAATTGTTGTTTTAGTTAATGATAGTTTTTGATTTTGTTATTATTTATTAATTTTAACTTTTGAATTAATTAATTATGTTTTTCTTTCTTATCGTTTTACCCTTTTACCTAATTAAAACATTAAAAATAGATTTAAATTTTTTGTTTTTAATGACACATGCAAAGATATGCCATGTAAGCATGCCACATAAATTTATGACGAGCCAGGCTCACTTGAGGGTAAGTGTAAAAAATTAAGAGTTCAATCATCTTATTAAAAAAATTAAAACAACGATCCCCTAAGTAAAAAAAGGTCTAGAGTTCAGGGATAGTAATTTATGTTTAAGCCATCTTTTAATGACAAGAATCAATTAATATTCTTTTAGGTGAGACTTCTAAAGGGCCTCGCTGAGAATCTAAGGTCTACTTCTTTCTCTTCCCTTCTTTTTCATTTTCTTTGTTTTCTATTCATCAGCTCTTTACTCAAATCTCATATCAAAAAAAGTAGTTTTCTACTAGAATCCAATAATCCTTTGCTCAATGTATTAAACCCCACATTATATATAAAATCCACCCCTTTCAACCTTAAACCATAGTCCATAGCAGCCCTAAACCCTACTTAAGATAATCTTTTAAACCCACATATTATGTCAGGCCCAACTTGGTACTTGACCAGAGAACAGAGGTAGAACAAAGAGAATAAACAGAAATTAGAGACAACTAGGGAGGAAGAAGGATAGAAATCTCAATGTTCTTCATTGAGATCGTGAGAGGGAAGAGAGAGAGAGAGAGAGAGTAAAGAGAAAGCAATTGAAAGCTTTAGTCCTTAATCATTACACAATTCTCATATCAAAATACTTGGGGAATACTCTTCCCATTACATCTATTTAAAGGAAAACAAAGCTGAAAATAGATTTCCTATCCTTCACAACTATCCATATCCTTCCCTCATGAGTAACAAACTACCCATGTGCTCACATGCTCACTCAAAGTGTACTACCTACTAGAATATACTAATTATTCTCTTTGTTTCCAATTTACCCTTGGCCTGACATTCCCTTCCCCTTAAAATTTTTCATGTCCTCATGAATGAAGTATCAGGTCTGGGTAGTTGAGTTTAAGAAGTTCTTCATCCTCCCATGCGGCTTCTTCCAGTATTTCCATTGTACCAAACATTGATATCTAACCCTGCTTCCCTTGTAGATTCTCCTTTGTTTCAATGTTCTGAGAGGTCCTTCATCAAACTTTCCTTCTTAATTAACCTCAGGGAATTGTGTGTTGAGTTGAGCTGTTCCCAAATGACTTTTAAGCTGTGAAACATGAAAGGTTGGATGTATCCTAGAGAGTTGGGCAGCTAAAGTTTGTAGGAAAAAGTACCAAACTTTCCAGAATTTTATAGGGCCCATAAAACTTTGGAGCTAGTTTCATATTTTTCCTCATTGCCTATATGGTAGTTGGTTCAAATACACCCAGTCTCCTGTCTCAAATTCCCTTTCAGCTCTTCCTTTATTAGGATGACTCTTCATTCTTTGCTGTGCTTTTGCTAAATTTACCATGAGAATCTCCATTTGTTGTTGCTTTTCTGCAAGGATATCTTCTACTGCTGCAATTTTGGAGCCAAGTTTGGTGTTGAGATGTTTAGATGTGTAGGGTCCTGACCATAGCAAATTTTGTAAGGTGTTATTTGTAATGAAGTGTGATAAGTGGTGTTCAACCACCATTCTGTCATAGGTAGCCAAGAGCTACATTGTTTGGGTGAGTGGCTGCACATGCACCTCAAATATTGCTCTAGACATTGGTACTCTCTCGGTGCTTCCATCACTTTGAGCATGATAAGAGGTACAAATGTGGAGATCACGAATAGTGGGTTCCTATCACTTACAATGGAACTGGGGAGCCCATTTTGTAACGATTGAGATTTTATATATTAAATTTTAATATTTATTGAGTAAATAAATAGTTTATGTGATTTATTTATTGAGTTGAATAAATAAATTATGAGATTGTGGAGTGATTTAATTAAGTGTTATATATTAAGTAAATGAATACTTAATATCTAATTTAATTGATGTGTATTGATTTTATAGTATAGTTCTAATTTAATTGAGGTAATTAAATTAGATGAGTTATGTGATGAGCGTTACATGAATTATAATTAATGAGTAATTATAATTATGTGGTAATTCTTATGTGATTAATTGATGTTGGATTTTAATTAATTAAATAAGAATGTTAAATATTTAATTAATTAAAGTGTAACATTAAAGTATGTGTTAAAAGGATTTATTAAAATAAAGAAAAGAGTTTTTAAATTGTTTTAACCAAACAACGCCCTTACTTTTGTTTTAAAAAGGTTTTGCCAAACAGGGCCCTTGCACTAGCTGTAAATCCATTTTACCCAAACAAGGCATTAGCTAATAAAATCTGTTTTTAAATAACTTTGGTTTGCCAAACAAGCCTTAGGGCTTTTTAAATTCAAAATAAGTGTAACCTATATAATAATGGATAATTAGTATATGATATAATTATAGGTATTAATTATTTGTAAGTTACGTATATTATATTATTAGATGTATAATATATGTATATCAGCTATGTAAATAGTTTTTACGTTAAAACAAAGTTAGAGCAGAGAAGAGAAAATACAGAGAAGTTAGAGAGAAACAAAGAAGAAAAATGAGAAAGAATTGGTAGAACTCAAGCTCCTCATCATCTTCTTCTTCAATCATCAAAACAAAAAGGGTATAATTACTATCTTATAGTTTAAAAAATTTAGTTGATTGTTCTTCCTTGTTTAGAGTTCTCTGTGAATATGAAAATTTCATGAGATTGTGTAAACATGAATTGTGTATATATATATATATTGTGTTTATATACTGTTTATAATTGAATTGTATGCTATAAACGATTTTCAGAAATTCAATTTGTTGTAAAAACAAGTTTTAATGGAGAATTTGTATTCTTATGAATTTTCATATTTTTGGTTGAATTAGAATGAAAGATTGATGTAAACATGAAATTTGTGTAATATGTGTTATAGCATGTTTATATATGAGTTATATAGTTGTCTTAGCGATTCAATCCACGTCATTAAGATGAACATGAAGAAATCATGTTCATAGTAAATTACTGTGATCTAATTTTGAAAGAATAACCTTTGAAACTATCAAATTGGTGTTTGATTATGAATTATTGTTTAAATTGATCATGGGTTATGTTAATATGTAGTTATTGCAATTGGAATAACATGAATTGATTGAAAAAACGAATTCGTAATAGCAATTTTTGTCAAGAACGCTTGATATTGTAGTTTTCTTCAAAAATCATGAAAACTTAGTTTTGATTATGTGTTGTAAGGATTTTATATGTTATAATCATGTTAAAGAGTCCAAAATTTTGTTGTTATCAAGTTTCATGTTCATCATGTTGAGAAAAATCGGACTTTGGTGTGGAGAAATAAGCCAAATTGGCTTATTTCTCTGCCGTTCGCAAGTTGGGGGGTTCCCACCAATAGTGGTCCCCGCCTCAACGGGGCTTTAACCCATGGAGGACCCACCCCAGCGGGTTAACATGCTGTCCGGGAAATGTTTTGCTTCGTTGAGTTTTCATGCCGCATTTGTTTAGCTAACTTATTTTCATGACTTGTTAAGTGTAATAGGTAATGCAATAACCTACTTTTGATGTGTTTAAGATAACTTGAAGTCTTATATGAATATATTACATGTGTATGGGTGTATTACTTTCATAAGGTACACATAATGATTTAAAGCGTTATAAGCTTGTGAAGTGTATGTCGTGAGTATAGACTCACGTATGTGGCTAGTTAGCAACCTATGTTGCAAACAACGTTATGAGTTGGACTTGAGTATGAAGTTCGACGGTTTAAACGTTATAGTTAAGTACTAATAGACGTTTTAAACGTAATGTAATGTGTAGGGTAATTATGAAAGTGATTGTAATTATTAAAGTGTAGCTTGCGCTTGAGGCAAGTTCTCTACTCATCTTTTACTTGAGCAAGTTTTCTAATCATTATTCTTCTACGTTATGCAAGTCATTTCATGGTATCTTTTCATTGTGCAAGTTTCTAATCTTGCTCATTATATCATGCAAGTTTATTTCCGATTCTTAACTTGTTATGTATTGTCAGTGTTCTAAAAGTCCGCCTAGTCGGCGACTAGGTCGAGATAGGAAGGCTCGCGATTCGACTATAGCCTAGTCACTGCAGTTAGTCGCTGGCCGACTTAGTCGGAGACAAGTCGGAGCAAGTCGGAGACAAGTCGGAGCAAGTCGGAGCAAGTCGGAGCAAGTCAGGGAGAGTCGGGGAAAGTCGGCAGATCTGGGTTTAAAAAAAGCCCTAATTCAATCGATCGATTTCAGTCCACCACTTCGGCACTTCAAAACTTCAAAAGGAAACTAAAGGAGCAGAGCAGAGGGAGAAACGAAGACTCGCTAGCCTTCCGACCTTCCCGGCGACCGACTTCGACCTTCCCGGCGAGCAGAGGGAGAAACGAAGGTACGCTTCTCTTCTTCTCTTCTTCTCTTCTTCTCTTCTTCTCTTCTTCTCCTTCTCTGATTCTGCTGTTCGTCGCGAGAGAAGAAGAGCAGAGCAGAGACTCGCAAGCACAGGGAGATGAAAAATTGAAAAGTGAATAAAGAATAAAAGTGGACAGTGTAATTTAGGGCCGGATCCATTAAAAGGATTTCAAGCCCAAAGAGAACAACTTAGTAGAATAAAGAATAAAAGTAATAACATATAAACTATTTAATAAATAAACAATAATACTCCCTCCTCTGTTCCAAAGTATATTTTATTTTGGAACAGGTGAAGTAATAAATTTAGGGTCCCAATTGTTGTGTCACCATCTCATTGATTAACTATATTAGTTTTATTGGTCATGTAATGGAAATATTACATTTGTAAAAATGAAATTAGTACTTTTAGCATTATTCTTATAAAATATATATAAATATATTAAGTATATAAATATTAAACATTTAGTTTCATTTGGTTAATTGGTTTTGAACTTGGAGTGTCGAACTATTTGGTTTTACTATTGATTTTGTACTACTTAGTTTCATGTTTTTAAATTTAAATTGATGATTTGTGTTATTTATGTTATTCTACTTACTCAAAACTTATGAAGGAGGACCTGGGACCTAGGACCGACTAGCGAATTTTAGAACACTGTGTATTGTACAAGTTATATTGTATTCAAATGTTCATAATGCACAAGTGTTGAAGTTATTATCATAATGATGTGATCTTGACTTAATTGTTCAAGCGAGATCCACCAATCTTTCGAATACTTTAAGTTATTCCAAAGCATGCCTAGTTATCATGAAATCTATTGTTGTATCTTACATTTGGTTCATGAGTCTTATATTATTGAACTGTTAAAGTATTGTTAGTTGATTCAACTACTCCTTAGTTGATGATAGTTGAAACTCTAAATTTCCTTTTAGTTATCCAAACCAAACTTTTTTTTGGTGCGGACTTGTATTCAAATACTGAGATGAACAACCCTATTTATTAGGGGAGGTTACTACGCGAAAGCGTTAAATGTTTGTGCACAATACATGGTACGAAGGGCTGATCTCCTTAAGTACAAGTTAAACGTCCATAGTCTCAATGACTGTTAAAGGTTTAAATAGAAATATTTATAACCTAGGACATAGTTCAAGGTCGTATGACCCTCAGATAAATTTTATATTCGAACTTCAGAAATGATGAAAGAATTATTATTCAATTCTTTATTTTTGATGAAAGTAAAGTTATTCAAACTCTCTTGAAGATATTCAGTCATGGCGTATCATTGTATATTTCAAGTGAGCTTTTGTTTGCTCACTCTTGCGTATTTTTATAACCCTTGCAGTTAAAGCCGAGAATGTTGACGTACCGTCAACAAGTAAAGGAAAAAGAAAGATGAGCAAGTGAAGGCTTGTTGTCTTCAATTGTAATAAGACTTAGTCGATGATGTTTTATTTCCGCATTTATTTATTTGATGTCAAGGTTTAGTTAACCATGGGATTTTATTTAGGACAAGTTGTAATCCTTTTTCAAAGAAGATTCTATTTAAGTATTTATAAAAGTTGTAATTTATTTTGCAATTCTTTATTATTGGGTAGATGTATGATTTATGTAGAAAGTGAACACCAAATCTTGTGGAAACGAAGTACCCGAATTTGAGGGTGTCACACATTTAGCTTAAAAAGGTTCTCAAAGAATAGCTGGATGTTTTGGCAGAAATGGGATGGCTCAGAGGTAAGAAGTGAGCTCTCCTACCATATCTATCTGTTACCACCCAAATTACTTCATAACCCTTAGAATTAAGAAGCCCACTAATGACGTCCATGGCTATATCTTTCCAAGGTTGTTCAGGGATAGGCAATGGTTGGAGAAGCCCTGGACTGTTCACATTTTCATGCTTGGAAAATTGACAAATATGACATTCAACTACCCATTTGGTGACGTCCTTTTCATTCCTATCCAGTAGAAATATTGCTCTATTTTTATTAGAGTGGCCCCTAACTCCTTTCTCATGGAGTTCTTCAACTAATTGCCTCCTTAACCATCCTTGAAATCCTTTCCTCTGTACTTGAGCAGTCCATGGAGTAACTCAAAACTCATTAGGCTTCATTTTAGTAGCCGACAACTCTCAGCTATTACCAGGGAAACATTATCATCCCCTTCATAACTTTCAACAATCTGGGACATTCAAGCTGGTTGAGCAATTGTGAAGTAGTTGCAGTTTGTGGACTGTTGGTTACTAATTACTTGTGGTTGTATTTCTTCACCCTCGTGCAGAATTTCACAAGGAGAGTATTTGTAACGACCGAAAAAATCGTACTAGATGTAAATAAGTTTTATTTGATTATATTGAATAAAATGAGATTATATGGATTTATTCTGTGTTATGTGTTTAAAGGTCGATTTTATGACCTAGAATGTGTTTGAATGTTAGGGTTTACGAATCCGAGAACGTAGAAAAATAAAAAATTTCCGAGAAAAAGACATAAAAACACTATTCACCCTAAAATGCTTTTGCATATTTTCAATTTTTCAAAGAACGCTTAAATGTTTGAATGATGAGGAATGACGGAATGTCAAATAAAATTTGAGAATAAAAAACGCAGTTTTTAGACTGTGTATTGAATTTTAGAAAGTTAAAGGAAAAAAATACGAGAAGATGAATACGAGTATAATACGAATTATTATACTAGTATAATATGAAGAATAATATGCGTATAATACGAAAATGATAAGAATATAATACGAAAATTATACGGTAGAAATACAGAAAGTCAAAGTCAACAAAAGTCAAGGTGGACTATTAATCCATTGGGTTTTGACTTTGAGAATCCCAATAGGAAGTGTTAGGAGGCCCAATGATGAATTAAATCAAGGCCCAAATGAAAATTAATTCAAGCCCGAAGATTGGCCCAAATTGAATACCGAACCAAGCCCAAATCAAGATCCAACAAAGATGGGTCGAACCATGGGTCATGTTAAGTTGGTTGGGGCAACCCATGTGGATCCCCCACAACCCCAAGGAGCCGGCCATACCAAGCTTCTTCAAGAAGCTTGGCCAAATATCAAGTTAAGGAGGTGGCATTTAATGCCTTGTACACAAAAGTATTGGTTGAATCAAAATGATTCAACCATGGTTAACAGAAAGGAGGTGGAGTAGGGGATGGTTTGTAAGATTGGGAAACTTGAGGGTGTTGACCACAAGAGACTCAAAGCTAAGTGACCAATTCATATGCCAATGCTGTCTTAAAGACCAAAGTGCCCTAAGTCTTGCTTTTCTATAAAAGCAAAGACATTTTCCTCTTTCAAAGTGTCATCTTATATTCACTAATCACATTAAGCAAAGAGAAAGCTCTATAATATTGAGAGAGAAGGGAGAAATTCGGATAGCAAGGAAGAGGAAGAGCTAGTTAAGTCAAGCAATCAACCAAGAACATAAGAGGTAATAAACTAGAACCCTTAAATCTTCATCTTTTCAAGTTGTAGATTTGTTAGGGAGTATTATTGGTGGTTGTTGAATGATTCATTGGAATCATAGTATGTTCCGATGGAATAAGAAAGAATTAGTGGACTTAAAACACTAATAAATGCATAAGAAGTGAAATCGTAATCGTTAATAACGAACTAAACGAAGAACGCATGAAAATCTTAGATCTTGTTATTGATAGACAAGTTTAAAACCATCGTATATATTTTAGTTGATTATGTTTGGTTAGGAGATGTTAGACGTGGATAAACTGTGGAAATGTTCCAATTGGAACGGAGTAAAAATATGCTATAACGAAGTTATGGCAAAAATTTTAGTAAAAGACGTTAACCGTTGAAATCGTAGTTTACTAGGATTTTCGGACGAATATGTAATGTTAGATAATGGACCCGAGAAATTAGGGTTTCATAAGAATGATGAAGAACATGGAAAATATGAGACGTAGGCTCGAGAACGAACTCATTCGGGTATCGGATGAGTAAGTTACGGACGAACGAGCGATATGCGTTAAGAACGTAAAATGAACGAACAAGGAATTTTGAGCCGATGAATAGGCTTATTAACGCATTCAAAAAAGTATTCTGTCCGGGGGAAATCGTAGTATGTAGTGAAAGCAAGAAATTGGCTCGGAAACGGATTCATTCCGAGTTGGAATGATCAAGTTACGAGTTAGCAAAGTTAGCGGTTTGAACATGCTAAAAGAAATTTTCAAAGGAATAGGCCTGACGCCGCAGCACTGGCCAAGGCATAAAATCGAGTACCGCATCGCCGGTTCGGAAGTTAGCTACTGTAATTGGGTGCCGCAGCGCCGGTGCAGAGCAAGGCACAGTGAAGAGTTTTTAATTGCTCAACACTTGAGTGGGAAGTTAGGGAACGTTTATGAACTTTTAGTTCACATAATGTAACACTTTAATAAGTAATTAAACCTTAAGTTAATGATTTAAACATTGATTAAAAAGGTTAAGTAATGTAAACGTAAATGCTTAAACAATATAGGTGCTTAGTTTTCGAGTCGAACGAACGTTCTGAGCATACATAGGTTGTATGTCTTAGATGTTAATGAATGATAATGAAGTATGACATTTAAATATCGAAAAGCCGTAATGAATGATAAATAACTTAACGAATGTTATCAGTTTAACGGTTCGGATAAGCTAGAAAGAAGGAGAAGTTAGTGTAAAACAATATATGAATATTGTTATGTGATTAATTGATGTGCTATTATGATTATATCGTGTAGAACATTTAAAGACCAAATTAAAGTAAAGGCTAGAAAACGCTTGAGGCAAGTTTTCTAACTCATGTCTATACTTTGTTAGGCAAGTTGTTGCTTCATTTGATTTTGTTCATATGAAGTTGTATGATAAAGTTAAAGTATACACAATTCTTACATGAACGTGTATTCCAAACTTATACAAATCTTTTAGTATTTGTACAAGTGTTCAAGCATGTTATACTATGAAATGTTAAGAAAGTGTCGATGTCATTTGATTCGGCTAGACAAATGCTAAAATGTTTTGTTGATTTAATTACAAGTCTTTCAAGATATTATTGTTGTTATCCTAAACCAATTATTTTGGCGAGGATTCAAAGGTAAACCTAAGGAAGAATAAACGAAATGTTTTTAGTCGTATATCGACTCACACGGAAGGTGTCAAAACTTAAACGTTAATACGTTTAACGGATGAGTGTTGATTAACATAGAGTACTATAGGATGATCACCTAGAAGTGCTCGTAAAATATATCGGACTTACGGTCTTAGTGTCGAGTTATCCTTTTCAAAGAAAGAAAGAAAAGAATGTTCATGGTCCTTTGACCAACTCAGAATTTTAAATGACTGTATGTTATCTAAAAATGTTTTAAAGGAAAGAAAAATGTTATTTTGTTATTCATATTACTTCATAACTATTTATTCAGTTATTGAAGATAAATCATATGATTCTTGATTTTGTTGTTATTAAAATTATTAAATTTATTGGGCAATTTAATGCTCATTCCTTGCTTAAATTATATGATTTCAACTAAGGTCGAATAGATTGAAAGATCCGGTAAGGACAAGGGAAACGCGAAGATGGATAAGTAGATTATCCTATAATAGTATAGTATTATTTTTGTAATGAATAATATTATGACAAACAAAGAATGTAATGGTTATCAAGAACCTAGGGAAAGGATTGAATATTATGTAATAATATAGTAAACACGTTCATGTCAATGATGTTTTCACTTGAATGTATGTGTAGAATGTAATACCGTGTAGCACCATATCTAGGGTTTGAAGGTATCCAAATTTGAGGGCGTCACAGTATTAAAGTCATATTGAACTGCCCACAATTGTTTCATCCATGTAGTCCCTAGTATGGCATCATATTTGCTATAGATTATTGACCCACGTCGATATTCTGAAGCTGTGATTGTCTAAGGTCTAGTTAAACTCAGGGCACCTTGCCTTGCTTTGAAGCTCCTCACCATTTGGGAGAATGATGATGACAGGGTCCATAGGATGCTTTAAGGCAGGCCCGGTTCCTTAGCAACTTCTTCATTCAGGAAATTTAAAGAGCTCCCACTGTCAACTAGTAGCTTTAGCTTTTTCCCCCTACTCTTCCCTTGGAGAATTAAGTGGAGTCTTCTTTTACTGATTCTTTCACCTGCAAATTGGACAGAGCAACTTTTTCCTTTGTGTTGTTGCCATTCTGTTCTGCAGCAGGGGCAGGTTCTTCATCGAATTGAGGAAATCCGTAGTATTCTTCACTCTCGAGTCTTGAGCCTCTTCACAAGTTATCAAAAAATTCCCCAAGGAGTACTTCTCATCACAGTAGAAGCAGAGACCCTTAGCCTTCCTCTCATCTCTTTGGGCTGTAGTAATAGGTTTAGTTTTGTTAAAGTTTTTTTTGGGGTAGGTGAACATGGGGGTTTTGGTTGTAGATGGTGTAAGGGAGTCCTTTTTTGTATTGGGCTGAGACTTTGTAAAGGAGGTTTGGGCTTTAGAGTAACCGTTTGCAGGTTTAGGGATGGGACTTTCATAGAACTTTGTTGAAGACCTGTGAGTGTCTCAGGGTCAAGTAACTTCACCATCTTTTTGGTTTCATCCTAAGGCCTCCAAAATAAAATTCCCCACAAAAAAGTCCTCAGTCAAGTGAGGCAATTTCTCTAGCAGCCTGCCCTTATGCCTCTCAAACTCATCATAGTAGGCATTTACAGTCCCCACTTGCTTCAACAGCTTAAACTGCTCATATATATTTTCTAAACCAGCCTCTGTGAACCGTATACTGAAGTCACCTGTAAACTCCCTCCATGTGAGTCCCTACTTTCCATTTGTGTAGGCCTTGTACCATAATTTTGGGAACCATGAATGTGCATCCCAGCTATGGCAAACCTCCTTTGAGAATGGATACCATAAATGCCAAAATACTCCTCACAATCTTGCCCCCAACTCTTAGCATCATCAACTTCAGTAAAGGATGAACCCAACTTGAGATGCTTCAGTTCTCTCCCTTCTCCAGCTTTATCATTTTCGTTCCTCCTCCATTGAGCATCATCTTCTTCATTTCACCCAACTCTTCCTGTTCTGCATGATAAGGACTTCTGAAAAATCTTTTGTCCCTTCTTTGCTGAACAGGCCTCTTGACCCTTTCCTTACTTCCAAAAGGATTCTCAAATTCTTCTTCATATGAGCCCCTTGTTTCAGCAACTCATTCGTTCCACCATGAAGTAGTCCATCTTCTCATCAATGAGTTGCATCTTTTCATTGGTGTACTCCCTGTAACTCAGAAAGTCTTGCAGCAATTGTGAAGGTCCAGCCATGTTCACAGAATTTTCAAAATGAGAGAAATCACATAACAATTGTGATTTTGAATGTAAAATATGATCAAGTAGTAGAAATACTACCTGATTAAGAGTAAGCAGGCTTGAGTGGCTTTATAAGTGAGAAATGGATCTCCTCAGTGAAACAAACTGAGTATCCTATGTAGAACAAAGTTTAAATTCAACTAGCTACAGCTTAGTTAAATTTTCAAGAGCAATTGAGCACACAAACAAGTACAAGCAACTAGGAGATCAAAATTAATATTATTACTAGTTACCAGAGTATTAACAAGTGCTAATATAAACAATACCAGAAACTGTTTGTATATGGACTGAAAATGAAGCATGGACTGGATTTTGAAGTTTTTTGGTTTTTGATTGTTTGTACTGATGCTAAGTATGTTAAACAAAGTCAATCGAGTCACTTAAACACAAACACAATCAGATCAAACCAAAATATATCATAGAATCTGGAATTTTTGCCGACCAAGAAAAATAACAATTTATGGAATGAAACATGTTTGGGTGGTGTTGTTTTTTAATAATTATAGTTTAGGCTATGTGTATATGACTGAAACGAGTGTGTTTGAGGAGTTTTATACCCAATTTAATTGAAAAAACACTTTGGGCTATTATGTGTATACGACTGAAAAGAGTGGGTTTGAGGAGTTTTATACCTTATTTAATTGAAATAACCCATCAATTTGTTGAGTTGCAGGTGTGCTGAAAAACAAAGCCTCTGAGGTCCATTTTCTGCTGCTTGCTTGCTGTGATTCTGAGTTGTTGATGAATTGAGGCTGGATTAGAGTCTTAGAAGTATATGGAGGCTAGAAGAGACAGAGTTTAGTCTAGAACTGGGAGAGAGAAGTTTTCAAAGACTGAAGATAAGAAAAAACAAAGGACTTAGAAGGAAGAAGATGATGGTTTTGGATAGAACCAACAGCTCTGATACCAATTTGTCAAGCCCATAACCAGAGAATAAAAAGGAACAGAGGTCGAATAGACGGTAATTATAGAGAAATAGGGAGGAAGAAGGACAGAAATCTGAGTATTCTTCACTAAGATAGTGAGATATAAGAGAGAGAATAAGGAGAAAGCATTTGAAAGCTTTACTCCTTGATTCATTACACAATTCTCATATCAAAATAACTGGGGAATACTCTTCCTATTACATCTATTCAAAGGAAAACAAAGCTAAAAATAAATCTCTTAACCTTCACCAATATTCTTATCCTTCACTCATGAGTAACTCACTACCCATGTGCTCACATGCTCATTCAAAGTGTACTACCTACTATAATATACTAATTATTTTCTTTGTTTCCATTTTACCCTTGGCTTCACGTATTATTATAAATAAAATCTAACTCTTTCAACCTTGAACCATAGCATCACAAAACCCTACCTAAGACGATCTTTTAAATACCCAGTACAGCAACTGATGGCCTTCTTTTGTTACTTTCTTTTTTCAGGACAAATTCTTTTCTTTTTAATGGATTTATAGAAAAGAAGAATTTATTAGAAAAGAAAAGGAAAATAAAATGATGAATAGAAAACTGATCAGTCTTCTTTAAAATCCACAAACCTTAATCTTTGATCCCAAAACCAAATTCTTATCTCTTAAGTTCGGAGAACTATGAAAAGAATAATAACAAAACAAAACTAAGAAAAAAGTAAGATGTTGCCCCATAGTAAACAAATCTCATTTACATACTTCTGTGCCTGGACTACGATATTATAAGCCACTCTTTAAGCCCAGAGAATTCCAATTTGCAATTCCAATCCTTCTCTCCATTTAATATACATTAGCACCCAGAGTACACTCAGCAGACCAATTTACTATCCACATAGAACCACCAGGCCCATCTCCTTTATCACCCGAAACAATTCCTGCTCCTATATCCCCTTTCTCTAATATTGATCTCTTTCCTCCAATCAAAAACCTTCAAATCATAGTCAAAAGCCTAGTCCTTCAGTTAATAAAAGCATATGGTATTGCCAATAATTTACCATGAGAGTTGCAAACCTATTAAATATGAGGTAACATGTCTCACCTCATTGACCGAACGTTTGAAAAATCTAAAACTAAAATGTTCTCTAAACAAACACAAAAAAATCACCCAAATAAAAACAAAGGAGTTGTAGTTCTATTCTTTTTGTATACATAAAAGAAGAATATCAGCAAGAAAAGAAGAATAGAAAAAGGAACATCCCTCCAAAGAACATAAAGGTTGTAAATTACTTTTTGGGCAGTTTTTTTTTTTTTTTTTTTTTTTGGGGGGGGGGTGGGCAATGTGAAATTATACATGAATGAAAGTAATATATAACAAATAAACTAATTCCTAGAGCCTTTAAAATGCATTCAAAACTTATTGCCTTCATTTTTAGATATGATTCAAAAGCAAACCACCAATGACAAAAGGAGAGTCCAAACAAAAACCCGTTTCATTTGCCATTCAGTGTCCTAAAGAATGAAAGAAACCTTAAATTAGCGTTCTAAAAATCCCCACCTAAGTCCAAATAATCCACGCCCAGGCACTAAGCGGTCCTCTACCGCCTCGATTTGGCTGGGCGCCTAGGCCCCCGCCTAGACAAAATCAAACCTCTACTTTAAAGCTTTACAATACTTAAAATAAATTTGTTAAACATTTTTTTTGATAATGTTTCATGTAAAATTAAACAATACTCAAAATAAATTTGTTAAACATTTTTTTGGTAATGTTTCATGTAAAATTAAAAAAATTACATCTACTATATGCTTTATATAGTATAACAAGTATGTACAATAGAAAAATAAATAAATGAGACCGCTTAGGGAAACGTCTAGGCACCTCCTAGGAAAACGCCTAGGCACCGCCTAGGGAAACGTCTAGGCAACCTCTTGATTTCCTCTTTTCTTCCTTCTTTTCACCCTTTTCCTAAATTATTAAACTGCATTTGTTTTATTCATCTTGTTTTCCAATAAGTAAATTGCATTTGTTTTATAACCCTACCACTTAAAAAATCCAACCACCATAGCACTATACACATGTAAAGATATGTAAATAACTTGGAAGAAACATATTCACCTTTAAGTTCGTAGCCACCTGCCAAATGATGTAGATTGTCAGAAAAAAAGTATAGGGAAAAAACAATATATAAATAAATAATTAGCATCTCATAAAAATGTTGAGAGAAGAACATGCAAGTGATCTCTGTTCTCACCCATGAAAAAAGTGCTGAGAACCCAACACCGACCCCAATCCAGAAGAGTGGTGACCCACTACAAACATAAACAGAAAATTACAGAGCACGTTAATATATATGATTATAAATAATTTTAAATTTCACATCCTACATAAATCTATAATCATTAATGGAATTATTATTTATAAGACATAATTACAAACAAACTATAATACATGAAGGAAGAACACAAGTACATACACATGAGAAGGAGGGGGCGGCATCGAAATCTGAGGGTTGACACCAACTGAAGATGTTTCTTGGCTACTTGAAGAAGTAATACTTGAAAACAATTTTCTCCCTAGCTTCTCTCGCACTGTACAGAAATTGTATTCAAAACTAAAGAAGCATAGCACACTGAAAAAAAATGAAAGACTAAAAGGACCAAACAATATGTGGACATACTTTTGCCTGCATGAATGTGTATAGAAACGAAGACAGTAATTTAACACTAACACAACTGTGGAAGAAGAAGAATAGCATCCACTTAAGAGAAAAAATGGCAACGAAAGTTTGTGACAGAACTGAAAGATTAAAGATTGCAAACATTGGAACCATCCTTTCACCAGCTGATACATAATATTGATAAGGTTTCCGCCTAGAATTTATTTTCCTTATCCGCACAATTAGAAGGTTCTAATCATCTGTCCCCACGAAAACCCTTCCATCATAGGTAACTATCTTAAACACAATCCAAAATTTAGTTTACTATCTAGTGAGTAGCTTCCTTCATCTCATCATAATAGAATCATAGATATAAATTATTCTCCCTTATCAGGTTTTAGTTAGTTATGTTGTATATATATCCTTCTAAAAATAAAAATGAGACTAAAAGAAATTTATTGCTAAAGTTGGCAATATGCAATGACATTTTGTTAGCTTTAAAAGGGGGAAAATGACATTTGTTTGCTTCCATGTAAGTTTAAAGTCAAACAATTGTCGTGTTAGTGATGAGACCAAACATTCAAGATAACAAACATGTCTTCTAAGTTTTAACAAGTTTTAACAAATATAGAGATCTCCTAAAAGAACTTCTCAAACCCTGGAGACACTTGAGAAATCTAGTAGAATGATCAATATCACATAGTCATTGAACTATCTTCTTGAGTTATTGATGCACACAAAAAGTAAAAGAGAAATCCTAGGAATTTCATAAGGAGGAATCTATTAGGCATTGTTTAATGAAGTTACTATGTTTGCAAAAGTTATTTTATTTAATAATTGATAGGTTTTAAGCAAAGTAAGATAGCTTGCCTAGATACCTTGCCAATCAAAAATACACATCACCGATTTTAAAATATGAAAGAAAAAAAAAGTCTTAGAAATTGATTGGAGTCAGGGGAGGAGGGGGGGGGGGGTTCGGGGACCCCCTGGCCGTCGGAAAAATTAGTATGTAGTAGGTATGTGGGAGGGTCCAGCCTGAAATCCGGCAATGACGGGGGGTCCGGGAAACTCTGCATGCGCTGGGAAGAAGAAGGAAGGGGAAGAAAAAGAAAAAGAAATTTAAAAAATATAACTTTATAATTAAGTAGCCTACACATAATATAAATACTGACATATTAATAAATTTTTATCCGTTTGCAATTTTAAAATGGTCAAAGAAATGAATCTCTAATTTAAAAAGGAAGAAGTACTAATTTACCTAGATTTGTTGCATCTTTTTGACACTTTTGGAGGCATGTCGTCTAACAAACTTTATTATATAATCTCTCTATTTTGTAAGAGAAAAAAAGAGCCATTTATAAATTTTGCAAACACTAACTACTTTTCATTTTATATATGTATACTTTTTAAAATAATAAGGTGTTCATTCATTAATAATGACATTATATACATAAATATAACTAAGTGATAGGATTTATTTTTTTTTAAACGAAAGGAGTATTTCTGTTATTTAAAATTAATAATTACTTCGTTTCACAAAAAGAACTTTATTTATAAAATTTATCAATATTAAATATGTATTTTTGTTCTATATCTATCTCAAGTGAATAAGTTGTTAGGTTAACATTAACCACACTATATTAAAATATGATGATAATTTATACTCATCACTACAAAAATAATTATTTTTATACTCTTTTTAAAAAGAGTAATGAACGTGTTTGACTTTTTCAATATTTTTCTATTTGTGAAACGAAGTAAATAACATTAGAGGGTCTGGTAGAAACAGAGGAGGAGAGGAGAGAAGAGAGAAGAGAGCCGTCGCTGCTGCCGCCGGTCGCCGCTGCTGCCACCGGTCGCCACTGCCGGTTGCCGTGCCGACGCCTGCCCGCCAAACCCCCGGCTTAAAATCTCTGGCTCCGCCACTGATTGGAGTAATTTTCTCTTTTCCTTTTTGATATGCAACACTTCTAATTTATTTATGAATATGGGTGGAAATAGTGCTAAAGTAGGTCTTTTCTCTTATAAGTCAGTCAATTGGTCTAAGATGGTGAGTTTATATTTAGGGTCCCAAATTATCTATCTATCAATATTATAAAGCATGAGAAAAAAGTTTGTAGTTAATTTGGTGTAAACAAAATTATGAAGCTAAACTTTCCTAATTTATACTAACTTATTTTACACTGTCTTTTATTCACTTTTCTCTCTCCCGTTATCTTCCACTCCTGTCTTTTAGCATCATATTTTCTCCTTTTTAACACACGTAGAGTATGTCATGTAAACTAGTAAGACTATTCACAACAGTTTCCCTAATAAACTCTCTATCCCCATATTTGAAGAATATATTTGAAGAATATGTTTGAAGAATCAGTATCCAATAGTTTCCTTATCCTTATATAATTCTCTATTTTAATCCCTATATATGATTTGACTCCTCAGGGTGAGGGAATCAAAAGAGCGTTCCCTATTTATGTAAAATAACACTTCACACCCTATTTATTGCGATTTTATGTTGGTTAAAGGATCTTATCTCACTTAATTGCTGATTTGGGTATGTTTATCAAATTCACTCATTTTTATTTTTTAAACAGAGGATTTAGAAAAGAAAGAGAACTATAAAAAATTAAAAATCAGTTAAATTTTGATTTTGATCATTTTTGTAAAAAATATTACTACTAATTATAAATTTTATTATTTTATAATTAAAATAATGTTGTTTTAGTTCTCATAAACACATAATGATCGCTGCACTTTTTGATTTCTAGCCATATCTATTTTTAAATTAAAATAATTGCAAATTTTAAATTCAAACAACAATTACTTTTAAATAAAAAATAGTTACAACGGTCAAAACAAGATTTGACTGTTGGAACTTTCAAATTTTAAATTTGAAATTTGAAATTTTAATATTTAAGGAATCAATATAAGGAACCTGTTGGGTACATAGTGAAAAAATTAAATCCCTATCCTATAGAATGATCCAATAGCACTGCAGAGTAGGGATAGAGATAAAAAAAACTGTTGTGAATGCTCTAATAATAATACTCTCTTATTATATAGGGAGAGCAAAAAAAATTAACCACTTTTTGGTGAGGCTGTGTAACAGCTTATAATAAAAAGAATACTCCCTCTTTTTTGAGTTATAAGATCTATTGACTTTCTAAAAGTCAATTTGAAATATTTTTAAATTTAAAATTGACATCATTCATTTAAATTTTGAAAACAAATCTTATTAGTAGTACTTTTTAGGTAATTTATGGTATTCATAATTGTATTGACATAAAATAAATGAAATCTGGTCAATTTTGAATTTGAAATTGACTTTTAAAAAGTAACCTTATAATTTGGAAGTATATTTTCTAACATTATCCGATACGATTTTGAATTTGAAATTGACTTTTAAAAAGTGAACTTATAATTTGGAAGTACTCCCTCCATCCCATAATAACTGTCGTTTTAACTTCATGCACATGGATTAAGAAAGTCATTTAATGTTATCATTTATTAATTAAAATTTGTGTAAAATTCACTACCCCTGTATGGGAAGTTGAAAACTATTAATACAAGGGACAGAATTTCTTGGGACAATGAGAGAAGGTAGGGGTGATATAGGAAAGTAAATAATTTATTCTCCTAGAAAGTTGTAAACCACAAATAAATTGGAAAAAAAAATTCTTCTAAAACAACTGTTATTATGGGATGGAGGGAGTAATATTGTATAACATTGCCCAATTCCTCTTTTATCTCTTAATTCTACCTAATCCCTAAATTATCGCCTCATGTTGCAGTTTTAAAATTGCACTTAGCGTGTACCATGTAGGATTAGTAATAATCTCTCTTGGAAAAATGGAGTCCTACTACCTCTTTGTTGAGGTCTTATCGTCGAATATACCTCTTTGTTGAAGTCTTATCGTCGAATATTTAAGTTTCATAGGACAAAGGTTACCCAATTCACCACTCCCCAAAAAAAACCTAGAATAGACAGCAAATTGTCCATACTAATATGTTAAAGGACCTAGAATTACCTGGAAAAACCGCCATGAACGAAGTTCTTCCCTTGCCGCCTACGATGGAAGTTCTTCCATTGCTGCCGATGACGAAAGTTCTTCCCTTGCCTCCGAAAATGGAAGTTTTTCCATTGCCGCCGATGATGAAAGCTTCCGGCCGTGCAAAACATTGAGGAATTCCAGCCATGGAGGAGATTAGGAAGAAGTTGAGGGGTTAGGGCTTGTGAAGGATTTGAGGGTTACGGACTTGTTAGAGATTTGAGCGGTTACTGCGTCTGCGAATGATTTTGAGGAGCCGTAAAGGATTCGAGGGAAGAAGCGAGAAGAAGAGAGAAAGAGTAACACTGTTCGTGAGAAGAGAAGATTTTAGGGTCCATGACAATAATATATAACGTTTAGCAAGTAATTACAACAATAATGCACTCACAAAATATTTACACAATTAATATATTTTTCATATTTATTTACAATATTAGTGCAATTAGGATTCCTTAATTTAGAGAATTAGTATAGAATTCAATTAATAATAATAAAGAAACTTAATATCAAGGAGAAATAACTGCCATAATTAATAATTCAAATTCAAATATCTTAGATCTAACAACAAAAACAAATTCAAAATCAAAATCAAATATTCTAAGTTTGGCAACTTCATCTTCCTCCTCCACTTCGCCAGTCATCTTCCTCCTCCCCTTCGCAGGTGAGACCCAATTTTATGTCCAAAAGAAAATAAAAACACTGCATAGAAAAGAGAGAGATAAGAGAATGATGTGTAATTAATGTTAATAACCAAACCTTCTTAAAAAGGTAATCAAACTTTTATACCAAGGTAACTAAACCTTTATATCAAGGTAACCAATCTACCTCCACACCTGCAATATGAATTGGTTACCTTGGTCTGAAAGTTTGGCAATCAACTGCATGAAGGATTAGCTACCAACTGCATCACATTCAAAATAATTAGTAACTTGATAAAACTAAATTAGTTACTTTGGTATGAAGATTTGAATACCCACATCAACACTCCCCTTCACATCTCTCTCTCTCTCTAAAATTCATTCATTCATTCATACCAAAACTCATTAGCAGCATCAATGGCTGACCGTTCACATCTCTCTCTTTCTCTCTAAAATTCATTCATTCATACATACCAAAACTCATTAGCAGCATCAATGGATGACCGTTCGCCACCACGCCAGCAGATCCAAGTTCAACCTCCACAATACAGTCGCGATGCTGTAGGTGAGTACCACAGTAGCAAAACTGGGCCATCAACATCCCAAATCCTAGCTGTTGTCGCCCTCCTTCCAGTTGGTGGAACCCTTCTCGTCCTTGCCGGAGCGTGGATGAGGAGGGTGGCGGCGGACTTGGAGGTGGGAAAGGTGGAGGATTTGATGGAGGTGCTCGATGAGGTGTAGGTGGGGGTGGAGGCTTAGGTGGTGGAGGTGCTATATGATTTATTTATTAATTACTTAATTTAATAAGTAAATTAATACTAATCCCCTAAATTAAGGAATCCTAATTGCATAGTAATTCTCTAAATTAAGGAATCTTAATTGCACTAATATTGTAAATAAATATAAAAAGTGTATTAATTGTGTAAATATTTTATGAGTGCATTATTGTTGTAATTATTTTAAAAAATATAATAGAATATGTAATTGATCCAAGATTTTAACACTGATTTGAGTGCGGAAAAAGTTTTTTTTCCAATATTTTTTGTTACTAAGTCGATATATCTATATATCTATATACTCCGTCCGTTTCTTTTTATTTATCTTTTTAAAGATCGAAATTTATTTTTTGTATTTGTTATTTGAAATTTTCAAAATATATTAATGACTTAATTTATTATATTACCTTTATATTAAATATTAATTTATTTATCTTTTATTTAATCAATCAAAGAAAGTATTAATGGTATTTCTTAACTTTTGTGCTTTCTTTTAAGACGTCAATTAAAAAAATAAAGAAGAGAATCTATATATATATATAATAATACAGACAAAACCATCGTGCAACTCTACTTTACGAATGACCTCCTAAAATTTAACAATAATAAATCATGAAATCTATATATATAATAAATAAGATAAAATCGTTGTTCAACTGTACTTTACAAGTGGCCTTCTAAGTCTAAAACATAGAAATAGGGGTGGATCCCCTACTTAATCTTATCTTTTGTTTCAGGGTTAAATAAGTTTATATCCCTCAAAGTATGACCTATTTTATACTTATAACCCTATTGTTTAAAATCTTACGTTAGCATACTCCAAGTACCGTTAAGTAAACAAAAATGACCCAAAAAAAATTTATGTAGACATAACAAATGGGCCGGGCTAGAAGCGGGCCGGGCCAAATCTGGGCCGGGCAAAAATGGCCCAGCTTTTCTTGCGTTAGAATTGTGAAGCCCGTGGCCCGGGTTGGGCCGGACCGGACCGCGGGTTTTTTCTTTTTTCTTTTTGCAAAGTTATGCTATACAATTTGTCAATTTAATTCAAAAGGAATATATATGTTTTATTCTTGCTTTATTTACTTTTAAACTCTCATTCCTCTCTTTCTTTGTTATTGTACTTGAAATGTGATTGTATGTTTTCAATTTGAACTTCTGGTTATGTAGCCTCTATTTGAACTGCACTAGATGCTTGTAGTTCTATTGCTGATCATTGGCTATCTGAAATCAGGCGATGGGACAATCTATGATATCAGTCTCAAGTATGCAGTTTAACTATGAAAAGGTTATAAGAAAATAATTTGACACTTGTATTTCATGGATAATGATGTATAAGCTGCAATCCGTAAATTTGTATAAGGTACTTGAAGAGATTTATCTGATTTTAATTTATTTGTCGTGCTACTCATGTGGTCAAAAATCATCTTTTTAACACTCAACGCAGTGGTCATATCTTGCTTAAACTCTAGATACAAAAATTTAAATTTAAATTTGGAATGAAATAAATTTTGTAATTAATAATTTTTGTTATATACTATACAATTTTAATTTGGTATAAGTTATGCTGAAGCATGAACGGAAAGGAAGAAAAAATATTTTGAAAATTACATTTAAAACAAACAGTTTTTGTAGCTTAGTTGGTTTGAACTCTTATTTAATAACTTGGAGGTCTTGTGTTCAACCCTCACAAGTAGCATTGCAGGGCAGGGCCAGGCCGGGCCACCAGCGGGCCGGGACAAAATGGCCCAACTTTACGTGGTTTGCAATAATAAAGCCCATACCCCATGTTTTTGCAGGCGGTGTATGACCCCGAATTTTTTGAAATAAAAGTATTCATTTTTTTTATAATTAGTATTCTATTCAGTAAATGGCTAAATTGATAAAAGGTTAAAATTAAGGGTGATATGTGCAAATTTTATAAAGTAAGCAAGTTGTCATTAAATATTCGTTGTGTCGGAGAATATTCCTTCTATCGGAGAATATTATATTCAGTAAAGTACGACGGCGGCGTCGAAAAAACCAATAATTGGTGGGCCCCACAACGGAATAACTGTCGGATATAGAAAGCGACAGAAGTAACATTTTTATAAAAATAAACTTTTACTGTTAAACTATTAAAATACCAGGTGATAAAAGTACAGTAATACGCGTTGTTGCATAGTGACACACGATATTGTACTGTATTTCTAATTATTGATGCTTACGTAAGAAGTCACTCAATATTTCATTCAATAATTGTTACAGTGATAATTGCATAGTATTTTATATTATCAAATCAATAATTTTCACAACACAGTAACTCGTATTATTGAAGTGATATTATTAAATAGCATTATTGACAATGTCTAGAAAATTTTGTCGAGAAAAGGGGTTAGGTTATTTAATTGCACGTCAATGAGGATAAATTCTTATCAGAAAGCTCCCTCTTTCCTGGGAACGACCTGGTTGCCAATATTGTGATTCTGTAATATTAATTTGAATAATAATTGATGAATAAAAGTATGATAATTGGTTCGATATGGAGGAATTTAGAATGAGATATTTGTTGAAAGTTTGACATATTTTTTGAGGAATCGCAATTATTTTCTCGGATAAAATATTTATTCAACTATATTATTATAATACTATATTATAATAATATAAGGTGATAATAATAGTATAATTTTATAATATTTTTTATATAATGATACTATTAAATATATATAAGTTTTTACATATGAATTAATTGGGGAGGAGATTATTAAAGTGTGTTTGAATTATTATTTTTTTAAAATTCGAATTAATGGGTGGTTAGTGGTAGACATGTGGGGGCCACTGATTGGTGGATGATGAATGGTTGGTGGATGGTTGCAATAAATGCAAATTGTTGAATTGGTTGTAAAGTTGGTTGCCGAACTTTGATTTTGCTTCCTTCGAATTGCACTATAAATAGGATTGCTAGGATGAGCAACGAAGAAGAAGATCACCACAATATACAAAAATTTTAATTCTATAATATTATGAGTATTTTTTTTGAGTATAAGGATACTTTGAGTGTAGTTTATAGTCCAAGATTTTCTCAGAATAATATCCGGTATACTAGTCAAATCTAGTTTCATAATAAGGTAAATGATATTATTTCTCTAGTAACGGATGTTATCTTCTTTCAATACTCGTAAGAGTTGTTCTTTTATTTCTTATTAATCTATGGGAATAACCTGTCTACGCGGACTACCGCATGCATGATGAATAACTCTTCGTATTCATTCTTTATTAATCTATGGGAATAACCTGTCTACGCGGACTACCGCATACCTAATGAATAACACTTAGTATTCATTCTTTATTAAATTATGAAAATGATCTGTCTACGTGGACTACCGCATGACGGGTGAAAATTCATTTGCAGTTTCGCTTATTATTTTATTTCATATTCCTAACTCTAAACTTACTATGGTAAGTATTGCTTATATAATTTTTGAAATGATTAGAAATTGTTTAAGGTTTTCGCTTCACCTAATATTATTTCGTTGGAAAATTGGTCTGAACTTTCTTATTGAAATTTCAATCTTTTCCTGTTGGGGTACTATTCATTCGGGTACTATTCACGGGATACTATTCACGACAAATTGGTTTCTTTTGCTGTCTAAATTATCTTTATTTCATACCAGAGTACTATTCATCCGAAGTACTATTCATGCCTGGGTACTATTCATCCGAGTTACTATTCATGCCTGGGTACTATTCACGATGAAATTTAGTTTTTTTTCCCTGTTCAAATTATCTTTTATTTATACAAGAGTACTATTCATCCGGGGTACTATTCATTCGAGTACTATTCATAGGATACTATTCACGATAAAAATTAGTTATTTTTTTGTCCAAATTATCTTTGATTTATGAAATATATTCTTGAAATTGGATCCATATTTTGATTTTCATGTTGACAATTTGGATATTCTTGAACTTTGGATAAATTGAATTATAAATCTTTAATATCTATCTTTGATCTCACTGAATTCATTCTTTATATCATTGTCATAATCCTCAGTTTTATATTGTGGTGAAAGTTATCTTTGGCCCGTAGTGCAAAAATAAAACTGTTGATTGATGAATATCTTTGGCCCGTAGTACAAAGATGAATAGTTGATTTATGAATATCTTTGGCCTGTAGTGCAAAGATGGACAGATGTTTGGCATGATCATGTTGATTGATGTTACTGTTGAATATCTTTGGCCCATAGTGCAAAGATGAATTGACTAACATGATTATGACTAAAGGCTGTAGGCTAGTATAATCATGACCATTGATGTTATAAATGAATATTTTTGGCTTGAGTGCAAAGATGAATTTATTAGCATGATTATGAAAAGGAACTGTGATTTGGTATAACCATGATCTTTGGTGTTTCAGGTAAAGACAGGTGATGAAAATTATTTTCGTCCTGGGTGCGAAGAGGAATTTATCAACATAATTATGATCATGAACTATTTTCATGATTGTGGAGAGGAACTGTTGATTGATGTTACGTGGATAAAATATTGTTGGTGGACTTTTAACATGGAGAAGATAATAGACATTATGGTCTATTTGACTCTTCTAATTGATTGCTTGTTCCGCTGCAACTATGGTTGAAAACTTTTATCATCTACCATATGTTCTAAATATATGGTCATTACTGATGAAGACTATTGATAATTTAATTATCTTTAGTCATAATATTATTTACTGAGCTATTTGTGCTCACCCTTTTGCTTCACAATTCCTTTTAGGTAATAAGAGTGTAGCTGGGTCGAGTGGGGATAACAAAGGAATAGAGTGATGGTCGGTGGCCGTTAAAGTTTTTAAATACATTATTAAACAGCATGACAATATATAATTGTATTGAAAACTTTAAATGTGTGTGTCGTATTTTATATGTCATTTAACCGTTAATTTTGGTGACCTGACTTAGGTGAGGTGAACCCGACTTTGGAAGTGTGTGTTGTCACTATCATACAAGATGTCTAACCACATACGATTTCGTGTTATCATAAGACATGGTTGTGCGCATCCACTTGCTGATTATATCTATGAGCACTACCTATGTAATCTTGGAGTATGGTTGAAATATAATCCTCAGTTTGAGAAAATTGAGATAATTAGATGGCAAGAGAATACTCAACATTGGAATGAATAGGATAGTAATCTCCTCGTTCTTCTTTGGGGTCTATTAGGTCAACCAAGGTAAATTCTCAAGTCCTACGATATCTATTATAACTTAGAAGCATGGCCTCCCATGTACGAAGGTTTCCTTGAGCATTTTCTAAATATTTTAATTCCTAAAATAGTTATTGACTGTACCTTTATGTAACGTATCATTGATAAGGAGTATGAGTATTGTTATTTGTATTAAAACTCACAGTTTATGTGTGGTCGTATTATGCACGACAAAGTATTAGTTGGAATATAAAGATTTGTATTTGAATTTTGTAGTGTGTATTTGGCGACTCAGAATGGGTTGTGTGGACCTATTTTGGAGGCGTCACAGGCAGCCCGGCCCCGGCCCGCGGGCCCGGGACTCTTTGCCAGGTCTAGGTTGAATGTTAACGTGACACCAGAAAAAGAGTGTATTTCACTCTATTTGTAATTTATAATGTATTTTCAGTGTATTTTGTCAATAAAACCAAATAAATCTATGTATATACGTATAGGTCCCATATTTTTTCCCTTATCTTTCTCTCTCTAAAATTGTCTTTCCCTCTCTCTAAAATTGTCTTTCCCTTTCTCCAAAATTCACACAAATTTCAACCAAGTTTATCATGAAATTCACCTAAAAACACATAAATATCCGCAAACTTAAAGCTAGACAAACCCAGAGATGCAAAATCAGTTCTTTATGTGGTAATACAACAATCCTTTAATGATCAAATTTTCAAAGTCAAAACCCCACTTGCAGATTACCTCAATATCACAATCTCAATCTTCAATTTGATCCTTTAACCCCAAATAAGCGATTGCTTGAAAACCTAACAGCAACCCAGCTGAAGCGATATATCCTTGCTAAAATTGATGAAACAAATCCAAACCCACTAACAGAAAACCAGAATCTCCTAAACACATATACCTAAATCCGATCTTCTTCTTGAAATTAAACTATCTGTAAAGAACCCAGTACGAAAACAAGTAAAATGATGACACAAACAACAAAATAGCCTCAACTGTAAGCTTCAATGCTCAAATCTATGTAATAAAAAGAAAAATGTGAACATATTCGGGTAGATAAAAAAGGGGAAGTGATTCTTCACAAAAGGATCGATGTTTATGGAAAGGAAAGGGGAAAAAAGTACGATATTTGTGGACCGAACTCTATTTTCAAATCTTGCTTTAGTGGAGTAAACGACAATAGATGGTATTTCACACGTATTTAACATATTTTACCTCATTCATCTCCCCCTCACAAGGTTTCTTTTCATTATTGTTGACAACAAAAGGGGTAGAATTAAAACTGAATTCCTCTTGCTTTTTCGGTTTTGACTGGCGATTGGAGCCTTTCTTATTCAGATCGACAGTGGTGGGGTTAGTTTCATTTTAGGGCGCGCTGTACTAACCCAAAAATTTATAAAATCTTGAATGATTAGAATAAAGGTTAAAGAATAAAACCTAGGTGAGAATTTGAAGATTTATTTAAAAAATTTCAAGTAAAACCTATATGGTTTGCTATTCTTAGATTATAAAGAAAATATGGGTTACAAAATTCCAAAACCCAATAAATGAATTAGTATGTACTTGAAGAAATATCAAGGATAAGGTATTACGATACCTATAAATTCGATGTGAACTGAATGGTCCAAAGAAATGTTATAATGATGCATGTGGAAATTTTATTAAGGGAATAAAAATTCACATGAAGAGATACTGTAATACCCGAGAATTTTCATATATTATTAAATGAATATATTAATGGAAGTGAATATTTATTCATATATAAATGATATTGTGTTATGAGATGAATTAATTCAATTATATAAAATTGAATAATTATAATAATTGAAAATTTTATGGAGTTTGCGATAAACTCGTTGATAGCCTTGTGTGGCACAGTGATGGGAAAATATTAATAATTATATTAATTAACGAATGAATTATTAAGTAAATAATTAATCTATATTAATTGTGAATTGCTATTGTAGAATATTAATTAATAATTATGGAATATTAACTGTGATTAATTAATAATACGTGACTATTATTATTGCAAGAAATATAATAATAATAAGCAATGTGTTTATAAATATAATAAGATTTATATTCATTTAATGTGATATTTAATCATATAAGTGTTAATCGATTATTATGGAAATTAATAATCAATGAGGAATGGATTAATTAATCAATGAGATGAATAATTTATTTATTTGACATTATGAATAATAAAATAAATAAGTAAGTTATTAATATGATGAGATTATATTGACTTCTATGTGTTAATGTGCAATACTTGAATATATAAAGTATATGGAATACAACTATATTATATAGTGTAGAGAGACACTTATATGTGACCATGCAAGTATATTTAAACCATATTGTATGATTGTACATATTGAAACTATATGTTATGAATACATCATGATACCTATGTGACAATATGTATGTAAGTATACATTAAAATGATATATCATGAATATATTGTAATCACTTGTCGATGGTAGAATTTAATAATAAAGAAGACAATATAGTGTGATAATATCTGAAAAGATTATGTTGGTAGTGATAAGAATGTACATGGATTATATGATGTGAGTACATAGGTAATCCCTAATTTTTCCTAATATAGTAATAATTGTACATTAAAACCCATTTTGGAAAGTATAGTAACTAAATTGAACTAATTAATCACATTACTAGAAATCTAAGCTCATCAGTTACACTCACAGTACATGAACAGTAGCCTAAGGCTAAATTACGTAACTTCCAAGCTGTGATCATTGGCTATGGGAATGGCTGATGGTGGGTGGTTGAGCACCCCACTGTAAACCAATGTGTTCTTCTTCTACACTTTGGTTCCAACTTCCATGTAAAACCTTTAGCCAGTCCACCATTCCTCTATAAATTGGCAGCCATGTTACTAAGTTTACATTGCTATGTTTTTTCTGATAAAATTCTGAGAATTGAAGTTTGAGTGCTTGTTGTTCAAAGAAGAATCTAGCAATCACAGAAAGTTAGAAGCTAAGCAAACTAAGTTTCAAGAGGTATAATTCTAAAATTCCATATTCTTCATTCTTGTTCACTGTCAAAGTTTTAAATCTTGATCATGTTGAATTGGATTGTAATTGGGGTATAGAACAATTGTTTAGTTGTTATAATAAACTTATAAGCATGTTGGAATACAATGTGGTTGTTTTCGTGAATAAATTTTATGAATTGGGTTGCTGTCTGCCGAAGCAGGAGCTTCCATCTCTGTACAGGTAACGGCGCAGCTGCGCACTGGTTATACTAGGGTGCTGCGCAGCTACGCCAGTGCTAGACTTGCATTTTGCTGGCCAAGGCCCTGCGCAGCTGCGCCAGTTTTGAACTGGGGCGCTGCGCAGCTGCGCCGATCACTGGTTCCAGATTCTGCTTCTGATCCAGGCTGTTACGTGCGAACTTATGATAACACTTTGGAACAAGTTTGAAAACATAAGTAGCATGCCTATAGGAGTACATGGAGTTAACGTAAACATTTGTTGCTATAATGTCATGCAAGATTAATGGAATGACTAATAGCATTGAAATAAATCTCAAGTTTCTTAAACAAACTTTAACATATATAGACCATGAATACATCCTGACTTTTGAGACATGTTAGTATGACCTAGAAACACATGAGATGCATGTTAAATCTCGTATATAAGCTCCGTAATGAAATGTGATCATGTGAACCTCGCTAAGTGAACTTAGAATTTTAAAAGGAACTTAGAGATTATGAAAAGGGGATTTAGATGTGCTATAATTATATTCGGACTTTGAACATGTTTTAGAAATGCATGAAGGACATGATGACTTGTGTATACGTGATTAATAATGTAACATGGACACGCTATGCCTTATTAGTAAACCTTACTAGTAAAAGTGTAAGTTGGAAACGTAAAACTTGAATATGTTTTCAAAAAGATAGTTACATCACGTGAGTATCTAGATTCTAAAGGGTTAAGATGGCATGCTCGGGTTTGATATGCCTCTAAACATGATTCGTATGTAGTAGACATAATGATAACATGAGTTGAAAGCATGCTCCCAAGTATTAAACAATACTAGTTATGAATAAATAATGTGAACACTATAAGCATGTGTATTAATAGATTATGTGACATCTATGTAAACATATAGCCAAGTTATAAAGCATGATAACCACATGATTTTTCTATCCCTTAATACCATGTAAAATGTAAGTTAAAATTGTGATAATGAACTCAAGAATGATTATATGCTACGATATTACTTAAACCCGATTTTGACGGTTAACTTAGGGGAATGCCATACCTTGCTAAAATGAAATATATTTAGTATTGATTGTGGTCTTATGTGATATTAATAATATGCGAGTATGTTTGCTAATTGTGGTAGTCTCACATTATAGTAATGATGTATAAATATGATCAACTTGAGAAAAGAGGAAGTTAAGGATAGAAATTATATTCTATATAACTGTGTAGCTAGGTTAAAACTTAGCTTATGTGTTGATCGTATATTCGAAGATAAAATGTGAAGTTAAATTATATGACTAATGAATATCATATATATACGTAATTGTATTACGATAAGAATTCGAAAGTGTTGGCTAGCTTTACGTGAGTAAACTACGCATAAGACAAGTTTCCTAACTTACACTCTTTTACGGTGCAAGTATCCTAACCGACGCATTTACTTTATGCAAGTATTCTATCCTTGTATATTGCGAACTAGTTTCTTTACTTAATCGTTTGAATTGAATTAGCATACTTGAACTTTTATTTCATTAAAGCTATTGTTCATGTTGAACTTAGTATTGTTCTTGAATATTGTGAAAGTGTCTATGCCATTTGATTCGGCTAGACTTATATTATTGAAAAGCGACCCAAAACCAATTGATTGGTGCGGGATCTTGTATTTGACTGAGAAGAACAACCTTCTTTGAAGGGAATATATAATAGTCAGAGAACCGACGCGCGCACTTGAGTATGATTGATTGTTATGCATAACGATGGTACTTTAGGCTGATCACCTGTTGTACCTGTTTTTGTTGGATTTTCAGTTTATTACTGTTAATTCTAGTAGAAGTTCATAGTCCTTAGTGACTGCTCAGTATTCAGTTATCTTGAAATCTTGAATTAATTTATTATTGAATCACATTGATATTATTCTGTCCTTAGCGACTATATTTGAAAGTTGTTGATATTCATGTTATCCTTGAACTATCAAACCTTGCTATACCCTTTCGAGAATTGAGAATTTTATTACAAATCCTTATTGTATATTACTTGCTGAGCAATTTGTGCTCATTCTTGCTTTTCCTAAAATATTTCAGTTAAGGCAGACCATGGTGAACCTTCAGGCGTTGATAAGGGCAAGGGCAAGGGCAATGCTACCAACTAGCTTGTGTCTTTTATGGTTTTAAATATTTTAATGTTGTATTAAGATGATGTAGTAAGACTAGATTTGATTATGTTTAAGCTTAAGTTAGATTATGTAATAAGTCGTAATTGATATTATTATGTAATCTATTAAGTACTGTAGGTTGCAAGACTTAGGGGAATAATTATAATAAATCGTTGTATATTATTCTAAATTAGATATTCCGCTGTGAATGTGTGATTTTAGTTATTATTGTATTACCATGAGCACGTGACGAACCGAATTCGAGAGACCAAGTGGCGGGTTCCGGATTTGGGGGCGTCACAGATACTATGAGGTTAAATAAAGATGAGTATATGTATAGAAATATATATATATATATATATATATATATATATATATGTACTTAGTAAGGTACTATATATTTTAGCAAGAGGAATGATGAATTAAGTTAAGGATATGAGAATCAAGTGAAGACTATGTTAGCATGCATGCACTAGGTAATTTTATGTTAGATTCTTGTGATGCATGTTGAATATGGTTAATATCATGATTAGAGTGTTAGATCTTGAGTTTAACAAATGAGACTTGTGAATTTATATGAGTTCATGTGATGAGATTTGGAAAAAGGATGTTAGATGGATTTTTGAAGAAATTTTTATTTAACTAGTATGCTAGAACATGTGCATGTTGAAATTTACAAGTGATATTTGAGGTTTTCTTTCTTGGTATGCTAGATGTATGAGTTAAGGGCAAAACGCCTTTGAAATCACTCAAATATGTGTTAAAATGAGCAAGTTATGAATTAAATCCCAAACTACCCAACTGTAGAGAACATGCTACTGATTAGTCACTTTTGGACTATTTTCGGTAACCAAAACAAACTCAAATTTGGTTTTTGATATATGAAAAATTTAGTTCGGGAAAATACGAATCCAACGATACCAAATGGACCTAAATCCGAGATGTAGATCTCGAGTTATGAGCGTTTCCGTAAAGGACCCCAAATCTGGAAAATAAACTAACTATTATAAATGTCCTTGCTTATCAGTCACTTTGACACTGATTTTCGGGACCTAAACAGAATAGAAATTGATGTTTGATAAATGGAAATTGGATTTCGAGAAGATACGAATCCAACGCCTCTGACGGAACCAAAATCCGAGTTGTAGACTTCGTTCTACAAGCGTTTCTGTGAAGGACCCCAAATCTAAAAATTTTGGGCGAAAATTTGAGTAACAATATAAAGTGAAGTGAAAGTGAGTTATTATAATAAATAACTTTAAAGCCACTAATGGGTTAGTAAGTTAATTACACATAAAATAAAATATAATTAATTACTTAATTATTATTTAAATGATATTAAGTAATAATTAAAATGAGTTAGTGTTAATAAAATAATTACTTATTATTTAATTAAGATTAAATAATAAATTGAGTTAATCAATTAATTAATTACTATTAAATTAATGATTAAAGAATAATTAAGTAAGATTTAGTAATAACGAAGTAATTACTTACTTATTTTGACATGAAAATTTATAAAATTAATTATTTATTATTTCAACAATAAATAAAGATGAATGTTAATTAACTATTCTTTTAATAAGAATAAAGAATGATTAAAGAAGAATGAAGTGAATAAATCAATTATTATTTATTCAAGGATGATGGATTTATAAATTATTATTTAAAGATAAATAATAATTTAATTGCCCATTATTTAATTGACATTAAATAATGAGGAGTTGTAATTTGTTATTAGTAAGTAATAACTAAAGGTAAATAGTTAATTACTATTTAACAAATATTAAATAGTAATCGAAGGAAGAGGCAGTTAGCAATTGAAGGAAATTAAATAACACCTTAATTAAATAATTATAATAAATTATTTAAAGAACTAATAAGTGTTTATCACTTAAGGAAAGACTTATTAATTATTAAATCATTAACCTAAGATCAATTAAATATAGGATTAATGATAGTACATTATATGTATGTACCTTGTGATTGTAGTATTGGTTAGATAATAATACGAGTAAGCGTATTGATGAACAATTATACGCAGTACTAATTGATAGATTTACATTATCAATGTCAGGTCTTTCAAATAGTGTTAATTAAAGCTAGTAAGCTATGCTCGTTAAATATGCAAGTTCCCTAACTCAAACTCGAGTTATTATTTTCAAAGCATGTTAGTGAATAATTATTGTTGATTATTCACATCTATACTGATTATTGAGATTCGCACTTTGTGCAATTGAATTCCTGTTCTATTATTATTGAACTGCGAATTATATTAAAGTTCTTTTATTCATGAACTGTTTATGAATTGGATCTATGCTAGTTGTGTCAGCTAGATCAAGCATGTTTAAAATTTGTTAACCCAAATTCATTTTGAAGACTTAGTGCATGTTGCATATGTTCATCAGGTATGAAAGGCTAATCACCTTTATTACCCTAAGGTTCAGTAAAGTTGTTCATGGTCCTTGTTGACATTAAACATTATTGATTCAGTCATTCAATTACTGAAGTTTTGATTCATGCTCTTTCACGTTATATTGTTGAAAATTCAAAAGTTTATTCTTTCTTTCAATCATGATATATCTTTATTGAATTTAAACTTGCTTGGCAAAATTGTTGCTCACCCTTGCTATATCATGATAACAAAATTACAGATTAAGACGAATGTTCAAAGAAGGACACAGACAAGAGCAAAGTACAATCTTAGATTGTTATGCAAATAACGTTTTAGTTATCTTATGTAAACCTTTTGTAATATTGAAGGTATGTATTCAGTTAAGGTTAATAAACCTGAAAAAATGTTATAGAATCATGTGAAATAAACAATATATGTTTATTAGTTCCGCATTAGATGATAGAATATGTATGATAATGAAGTACCGTAACGTACCAAGTCCGAGGTTTTTGGGACTCGAATTTGGGGGCGTCACAGGTTGATATCAGAGCTGTAGGTTATAAACGTTAGGTAGGATTACCTTAGGCTATAACTGCAGATATGAGGATGATGAATAAACTCAAATAGAGTTGAAGTGATAAGAGATGAATTCAGAAAATTCATCATTAAGATAAGAAGATGATAAATAAGATTCAAAGAAGAATCTTGAAGAATTATAAGATAAGAATCTGGAGTTACCTGACTCTAATAGTAAAGATGAAAAGTGATAATAAAAAGACAAAGTCTATAAGATAAAAAGTGTAAAATCATAATATAATATGATTAAGGGGAAAAAAGATCGTAAAATAAATATAACACGATTGTAAGATACGATCACAACGTGATCTGGCGAGGTCCTATGAGGACAGATGATCAATCTATGGATTGAAGACTTTATAGCAGAATTGCTATACGAATATGGTACTATGAAATAGTATGAGTTAAACTCTAAAGAGTTGAAAAGGATGATACGGATTAAATAAAATTCGTATTGAGCAAAGAGGAGACTAAGATTCTGTGGATTTCAATTGAGGACTCATGTTAGCAGCTAAGTTGTATGGTTCCTTGTATGGGCGGGGAATTTATGCTTGGTTTTAGAACCACTTAGCTTCCTATATGGATATAGTGGTTGAGTTGAACAATTCCTTGTATGGGCAGGGAGTTGTCCGTGGTCTAACAAATCGCTTAGCTTCTTGTATTGATTAGTGGCTGAGTTGACCAATTCCTTGTATGGGCAGGGGATTGTGTTAGGTTCGACAACCACTTAGCTTCTTACACTGATAATCATTGAAATGTTGATGTCATGCTATTCGCTATATGTATGCTGAGAAGGTGATTCTTTACTCATGTGTATGACGGATAGGTAGAGAATATAAGAATAGGCGCGAGTTCTTGGAACTCATACTTATGGTAAGTTCTTGACTCATAATTGTATGGTATATTTTTAAACCCCTAAGCGTATAGACAGTTCTTAATTAGTTCTTGAACTACGTATTGCTAGGATAAGTTCTTAAACTCATATTATTGTGATAAGTTCCTGAACTCATAACGTGTGGTAAGTTTGATGAACTATATTGGGGTATAGGAAAGTTGTGGATGGAGAATTGAGGATTTTTAATAGATAGAATTATTAAGCAATTGATCATTAGAGAAATTGAAGTTGATGGTGGAAGCATAGGTATTCCAAAATCTTCTAGCTGTGCTAGACTTCAAATTTTTGATATCAAGCTAAATTTGCACTGATGTGCCTTTTGAAATAAAATGAATTTTTGTTACCAGCAACACATTGTTACAATTGTGTAGAAGTGGGCTTCGTACCACTAACACATTGTTACTAGTTGCGGCATGATAACATCAAAAATGAATTTTTCAACGATTTTGAGCTGTTTAAAGAAGAGTCTACGCTAATTGTTTCGGTTAGACAAAAATAATTTGAGATGTCAAAATGTAATTTATACATCATCTATGCATCATGGAACCTGATGCAGAAATGATAAAAATGATGGAGTTATCAATGCAGAATTACCTAGTGTTGAATGTGATCTAAGGATCGTCAGCCCACTATGGTACGATGTAGTATGACAAAGTCATAAAATGACAAAATTCTGAAACGGACTGTAAATACAGTGCGATATCATGACGTCATAAAATGATTTTCAAAATTTTAAAGAAAAATTAAGTGCCAATTAAATTTGGTCAGACACATGTTTCGATTGATATTCGAATTATTGTTATACGTCTAAGCTAATTGATTCAGCTAGACAAATGTTTATGAAGATTCAAGTATCTCTTTGAGAATTTATCACGAACCAATTTTTTTTGGAACGGACTCTGATGTTAAGACTGAGGTGAACAACCCCGAAATATGGGGATATACTGGTTGGATGATATATTCCAATCCTTGAACGCATACAGCCGTTCTGAGAACTAAGGTACAATAAATTGATCACCTAACGTACCAGTATCGGCAGTTTACCTTCTTTGTGATTATAAACATACCAAGTACAGCATGGTTAACAGATTTGGTTACGCTGAATACCATTAAACTTGAAAGTTCACAATCTATATGACCCCTCTGCCGATATGAAAAGTTTTAACTCCTTAGAGAGAAGTCATGGAAGAATGTGATGATAAAAGAGCTCCACATAGAAGGAAGCAAGATGTACTCATTAAATTGAGCATGAAATTAGGTAAAGATTAACTTGAAAACCTAGTTTTGATGAATAAAAGGAGTGGTGATTAGTAAACTATAATTTCGAGAACAAAATTCTTAGAAGAAGGGGTGAATATGATAACCCAAAAATTTATAAAATCTTGAATGATTAGAATAAAGGTTAAAGAATAAAACCTAGGTGAGAATTTGAAGCTTTATTTAAAATTTTTTAAGTAAAACCTATATGGTTTGCCATTCTTAGATTATAAAGAAAATATGGGTTTCAAAATTCCAAAACCCTAGAAATGAATTAGTATGTTCTTGAAGAAATATCAAGAATAAGGTATTACGATACCTATAAATTCGATGTGAATTGAATGGTCCAAAGAAATGTAATAATGATGCATGTGAAAATTTTATTAAGGGAATAAAAATTCACATGAAGAGATACTATGAGGTTAAACGAAGATGAGTATATGTATATAAATATATATATATACTTAGTAAGGTGCTATATATTTTAGCAAGAGGAATGATGAATTAAGTTAAGGATATGAGAATCAAGTGAAGACTATGTTAGTAATTAGCATATTTTGAATGTTGGTCTTGACTGGCAAATAAGAAGATGAATATGCATAGAGCTATTAACTAATATGATTAGCAATAAAAATGGAGTAAGTTAAAACTCAAAATTTGAGTTAGAGATAGAATTTTGAAGCACGAACTGCTCGGTTGTGTCCAGAACGTCAAGATTAGTCAAAAAGAACAATAAACACAAAATGTGTAAGAGTTGACTTTTTGGACAAAGTCAACAGTTGACTTTTATGGAGAAAAGTCAAAATTGGACTTAGAAGTGGAAGATGTTATGATTTATGTGAACTATGTGTATGATTAAATAAATATACATTATATAATGTGTATTCATTTATTGTGTATATAAAGAGAATTAAGAATTAAATTATGTAACCTAAAATATATATTAGGTATGATCATTAAATAACCTAAGGGGTTATTGTAATAACCAAGAATTTCAAGTTACATTGTATATAGATATATCAATTATTAATGATATTGAAAACTTTGTAATATATGGTGATTGGATAAGTAATTAAGTAACAAGTGTGTTATGAGAATTTAATAGGAAGTCCCACTAATAAAATAATTAAATTAGTGGACTAGCCTAAGTATTTTAATAATCAAGAAAATTGATTAAGATGATAAACCCTAATTAAATATCCAATTTACTTGTATGAGACAAGTCTAATTGGGTTATGTAGTATTATTGATTTATGGGAATGTGTAATAGTCCAAGTAGTAAATAATACTAGTGGACTAGCCCTATTGAATTAATAATCAAGCTCACTTATTTTAGTGGAGGTGGACTTGAATGTCATTAGTTAAATTAATTAACTTAGCCCAACATGTGGGATTAATAAATAGTAGCCTAAGTAGTGTATAAATAAACTTGACTACTAGTGGCCCAAATTAATTAATTGTGAGCCCAAACATTAATTAAAGAGGCCCAAACCTTGGTTCATGAAAAAAGGACTTTAAATCATTAAAGTAAGTATATAACACAATAAAAATAAATCAATAATGGGAGAAAAAGGGGTGCATGGCATGCCACTAAGGGGTAATATGGGGAGGATTTGAAATTTTATTAAGCTTGCCCAAAATCTTAGTTATAATCTTTTTAAACCAACATCCATGACATGTGTCACTCTCCTAGCATGTCCAACACTTGTGTTTAGTGACTAAGCAACCAAGTAATGATTAGGAAAGAGAGTTAGTGGGTCTGATCGTTGGGATGTAGGATCTCAATGACTACCTATCTGATATCCTGTTTGACGACATTCATGCCTCTGGACCTCTCTTTACTTGGTGGAATGGACAGGATAACAATCACCCTCATAAAAAGCTTGATAGAGCCTTGAGTAATTCTAAATGGTTTAACAATATGTCAAATGCTCATGTCACTGTTGGTTTTAGAGGCCTCTTTGACCATGTCCCTCTAATTCTCCACACTGGGTTTGCTGTCCCTAGGATAAGAAAACCACTCCAATTCTTCAATTAAATGCTTCAGCTGGATGGTTTTAATAACATTATTTCATCCGTGTGGCAAAAGCAAATTGATGGAAATCCCCTGTTTGTTTTGGCTGAGAAGCTTCATCTTGTCAAAAGGGCCTTAGTAACTCTAAACAAAAATCATGGCAACCTAATTTCAAATGTCCAACATATAAGGATGAGCTTCATTATGTGAAACAAGCTATCGACTACAGCTTATCTTCTTCAACGAACCTCTCTTCTCTCAGGGCTCAAGAAAGAGATTTGCAACATAAGCTATGGAGAACCATTTCTCTTGAGGAAAACCTTGCCAACAGAAGTCCAAAGTGCAGTGGCTTGCGAAGGGTGACAGGAATACTAGCTTCTTCTTTAACAACACTAAAAGCAGATGGAATTCTAACAAAATTCTGGCAATTGAAAATTCGAATGGAGACAGGGTTGAGGGGCATTTTGAAGTTCAAAAGGTGGTTGTTGTTGAATAATTATATCAAAATGTGTTATTGCATAGAATAAAATAACATTAATAATCATAATATTCAGTACTTACATGAATTGAGAGAAGACATCTTGTATGTATCAAGCTTCCGCTGCGCGTAAGGGTGAAGGTCTTCAATTGTCTCTCTCAATCTTATGATGAGTGTATAGGTGTGTATAAAGTTCTTGAGACGACAACTGGGACCAAACCCTAACTGTTCTATTTATTAGATAGCTAAGGGTCAAAATCGTCCATCAAGATTATGAAATCCTAGGGCCCATTATGCCAACTTAATATTAGTAATAATATTTATGGACCACATAATTAATTACCAAACCCATAAATAAAGTAATAAATTAATACAATATGTAAGCCCAATAATTACACAAATAGTAGAGGCCACATAAGGGAATAAAATATTCTAACATTCTCCCACTTGGTCGAAATACTATTTATATATAAAATATAATGCTTACAATCATTAATTTGGCCAAGTATTAATTTATGTCTACATCCTATTCAAATAAAAATACCAATGCGAATTAATACAATCTTTGTGTTACTATTAACACAAGATCCCCATTAGTTACACAATTAGTACTTTTATTAGAACAAAGATTAACATTAAGCATAACAGGTATGAATAGAGTTTACATAAGTGGTAATAGATTAAACTCATTCATATGGTCCAAAACATAATCGTTCCGTTTGCTCATAAATTCTCGAGTGTGCACAATAAAGAGAATAGCAAACCATAAACATAATGTGAAGTTTAAAACAACGAGCTTAAAATTGTTGTCTTACATCAAAATAGATCACTAATTAAGACTACCAGTTAAACCCATGCCGGCAACATGCTCTAAAAAGAGCTTGGGTGGTAAGCCTTTCGTAGGTGGATCCGCTAACATATCATGCGTACTAATATACTTAATAACAACGCTTTGATCTTCAACTGTTTCCCTGATAAATAAGTACTTAGTGTCGAGGTACAGTCCAACATCACTCGAACTTGTGCTGTTGGAAAAACTAATAGCAGAATCATTGTCACAAAATATTTTCAATGGCCTTGAAATGGATTCTATAACTTTAATTTCTGAAATAAGATTCCTCAATAATACAGCGTGACAAGTAGCATGATAACAAGCCACATATTCTGCCATCATTGTGGAAGTGGTAGTTAATTCCTGCTTATGACTTCTCCACGAAATAGAGCCTCCTGAAAGCATAAAGATGTACCCTGATCTAGATTTCTTTTCGTCTTTACACTTAGCAAATTCAGAATCAGAATAACCAACAACTTCAAGGTTATCTGTTTTTCTGAATGTAAGCATAAAATCCTTAGTGCCCTGTAAGTAGCGTAAAACCTTTTTGGCTGCTTTTCAGTGATCCAAACCTGGATTTGACTGGTAACGTCCAAGCATGCCAGTTACATACGCTATATCTGGACGTGTACAAACTTGAGCGTACATAAGACTCCCAACCACAGAAGCATAGAGAATAAGATTCATTTGATCACGTTCAAGTTCATTCTTAGGGCATTAATATGAGCCAAATTTGTCACCCTTAACAATAGGGGCGCCAGTAGGGGAGCAATTTTGCATGTTGTATTTGTTAAGAACTTTGTCAATATAAGCTCTTTGGGATAATTCTAATATCCCGCGAGACCTATCTCGATGAATTTCAATACCTATAACATAAGAGGCTTCACCGAGATCCTTCATATCAAAATTTCTAGAAAGGAAATGTTTGGTCTCATGCAACATGTCTAAGTTATTACTTGCAAGTAGTATATCATCAACATACAAAACAAGAATAACAAATTTACTCCCACTGACCTTCAAGTATATGCATTGATCCACTATATTTTTCTTAAAATCAAAAGTACTCATCACCTCGTGAAACTTAAGATACCATTGTCGAGAAGCCTGTTTTAACCCATATATGGATTTCTTAAGTCTACATACCACATGTTCCTTGCCTTTAACCAAAAAACCTTCTGGTTGTGCTATATAGACATTCTCATGCAAGTTACCATTAAGGAATGCAGTTTTAACATCCATATGATGTAACTCTAAATCATAATTAGCTATTAAAGCCATGACTATTCTAAATGAAGCTTTCCTGGATACTGGAGAAAAAGTTTCATTATAATCCACACCTTCCCTTTGAGTGAAACCCTTAGCAACCAATCGAGCTTTATACCTTTCAACGTTTCCTTTAGGATCTAATTTGGTCTTATAGACCTACTTGCAACCAACAGGTTTAATACCTTTTGGTAATTCTTCAAGATCCCAAACGTTATTAAGCTCCATTGATTTCAACTCATCATTCATGGCTTCAAGCCATTGAGTTGATTGAGCACTCGTAATGGCCTCTTTAAAGGAGATAGGATCATTAATCTTACTTGAATCATAGTCAATCTCATTAAAATAGGTTATAAAATCATCAAAATTAACAGGCTTTCTAGGTCTTTCGGACCTACGTAAAGGTTGTATAATTTCAGGAATATGATTTTCAATAATGTGGGGTTCAACATTAGGTGGTGGCTCAGCTATCTCAAGGGCATCATTCGCTTCAATAAGAGGTTGTTGTGCCTCATCTTCTTGAATTACAGGATTAGGAACATAAAACCTGTTTTCTTCAAGATCAATTTTTTCTAGGCTCACCACTCCCACTTAAATCACCATTCTCTAAAAACTGCATGCTTAGTCTCAACAATTCTAGTGGTATAAGAGGGACAGTAAAATCAAAAACCCATATATCTATCAGTATATCCAATGAAATGGCAACTACTGGTTTTAGAGTCAAGTTTCTTTATTTGTGGATTAAAAATCTTAGCCTCGGCTGGACAGCCCCACACCCGTAAGTATTTTAAACTAGGTTTCCTACCTGTCCAAATTTCATAAGGAGTGTTAGGGACAGATTTGCTAGGAACCCAGTTTAAAATATGAACAACTGTCTTTAATGCCTCAGTCCACAAAAATATTGGTAAGTTGGAATTACATAACATACTACATACCATATTTATAATGGTACAATTTCGTCTCTCAGCTACACCATTCTGCTTCGGTGTACTAGGCATTGTATATTGAGTGACTATTCTATTTTCTTGACAAAATATGGCAAATGGGCCAAGACTATGAACTGTATCGGAGTGGTTCCCATAATACTCTCCGCCTTTATCTGATCTCACTACTTTAATTTTTCGGCCAAGTTAATTTTCAACTTCAGCCTTGAAAATTTTAACCGTATTTAGTGATTCAGATTTTTCATTAATCAGGTAGACATAAGTATAACGAGAATAGTCATCAATGAACGTAATGAAAGATTTATGTCCCCCAATTCCTGAAGAAAATGATTCCACATATATCAGTGTGAATCACCTCAAGCAGTGCACCACTTCTAGTGGCTCCTTTCTTATTACCTTTCATAAATTTTCCTTTTATACATTCAATACAATGGTCAAAATCAGAAAAATCTAGTGAATGAAGAATTCCATCCTTTATAAGACGTTGCATTCTGTCTTTTGAAATATGGCCTAAGCGTTTATGCTACAATTATGAAGAATTCTCATTATCTAGTTTTCTCTTATTTCCACTTTTAAAGGTATTTTCTGTCACATTCATTGTTAATAAGGATTCAGCAAAGACATTATCCAAATTTATCTTATAGAGATTTTCCTCTAAAGAGCCAGAGCCAATAACATGAGAGTAATGATAAATAATTATTTTATTATTCCCAAACTTAAACGAAAATCCATCAACGTCAAGTTTAGATACAGAAATTAAATTCCGTGTCATACTGGGAACATAAAGAGTATCATATAAATACAAGGTGAAACCACTCTTCAAAATTAAAGGGAGAGTTCCTACAGCTTCAACTTGTATAGACTCTCCATTACCAACTTTAATGGTCCTTTCCCCCTTTTGGAGTGTTTTCTTTAAAAAGAATCCTTGTAATGAATTAGTAATGTGAACCATAGCACCAGTGTCAAGCCACCATGTATTAGAAGGAACATCAATTAGAAAGAATTCATAAGTTACATAATTAAAGGACAATATACCTTTCTTTTCAAGCCATTCTCTGAATTTAGGGCATTCTTTCTTAATATGTCCTTGCTTCTTATAGAAGTGACATTTAGGACATGCCTCAGAGTTATTACCCTAATAATTTGCCTTATTTGTTTTAGTAGAAATTTGCTTATTCTTGTTCTTAAAACCTTTGTCATTTTTATGAGCCTTCTTCTTATGAGATCTAGTGGTAGTTAAACGAGCAACATAAGCAGAAATACTAGTTGGAGTCTATGCTGAAACATAATCAAGCTCATAATCATGCTTACAAAAAACTAAAAGAAATCCACAATGTACAACAATAATTAATAATTAATCATAATAAAATCAACTGTAGGGCAAACAGTTAGTTACATAAAATCTATTTACAATACCCAAAAATAGATTTTAATGAGATGTTGGTGCATAATTATCAATCTTTCGTTGGTCCAATTAATAATGTGCTAATAACATCCTTATAAAATAATGCACAACATATTTATCCACGCATCACCGTTGGGCAGAAACGAAATAAACATGTTATTTATGCAATAAAATTCCATTTAATAAATTCTAATTCTAATTTTCCGTTGGGTAAAATTAAAATCTTTATTTATTAAATGTAACATTATGTGACTTTTCTTAATATTTAATTATTTCAATTAATAATCCTCCGTTGGGCTAATTATTAATTTTAACAATAAAAGAGTCGCACATACATGTAAATTATTATGATCAAACTCAATTTCATTTAAACAACATTTTAATCAAGTTTGAAAATTGTCATTATTTATAATTTACATGTAACAACTTAAAAGCCTTAATTAATAATATATCATATCATATTCTATAATCTTAAATTAAGATATATAATTATGAATATGAATTAATTACAAAATATTCATATAAATTCTACCACTAAAACATAATGGCATGAAATGAAATAATATTATCTGGACTAATAGTAAACGTCCATAGCCAAAAGACTAAATTTGCCCATAAGAATAATAAGTGGGCACTAGGGCAGTAGGCTTAATACTTATAACATGATGGTAGAATCAGGTAGAATCGTTAATAATATTATTTATAATATCATATTGTTTTAGTACATATTAAGCCTAACACTTTGATACATATTATTTTAGTTTGATGTACAATATCACATCCGAAAAGTAAGTAACTGAGTTACATGATACTTGGGCAGAATACTTGATATCCAAAAGGTACTAAAAGAATTAGAATACATATCATAAATATATATATATATATATATATATATATATATATATATATGAACAGTACATATATATTCATGATGCAAGGATTTCTGAGGGTATGAACAATTTAAGGGTTCACTTTATGATATGAACAATGCAAATTGATGCAGTGCGGTAATATATATTAGAGCGAGGCAAGTATCCATGATTAAAAATAAATTGAATTTATAATCGAAAAGGAAAAGCCTTTTCTCTCCGAAACAACATGAATAAATTATTTTACGACATTAAAATTTGTAACATAACAACATAATTAATTTATTTTGTACAATAGCATAACCATAGCTCTGATACCAGATGTTGAATAATTATATCGAAACGTGCTATTGCATAGAATAAAATAACATTAATAATCATAATATTCAGTACTTACATGAATTGAGAGAAGACATCTTGTATGTATCAAGCTTCCGCTGCGCGTAAGGGTGAAGGTTTTCAATTGTCTCTCTCAATCTTATGATGGTTGTATAGGTGTGTATAAAATTCTTGAGACGACAACTGGGACCAAACCTTAACTGTTTTATTTATTAGATAGCTAAGGGTCAAAATCTTCCATCAAGATTATGAAACCCTAGGGCCCATTATGCCAACTTAATATTAGTAATAATATTTATGGGCCACACAATTAATTACCAAACCCATAAATAAAGTAATAAATTAATACAATATGTAAGCCCAATAATTACATAAATAGTAGATGCCACATAAGGGAATAAAATATTCTAACAGTTGTGTCGCATTTCCAGAACATATTCTCCGCAATAAACCCTATGTCTGATATCTTTAATGTGAATCTGGACTGGACAAATGTAATGACTCCTTCCCAATCTAGCCAGCTAATCAAGCATGTGGAAAATGAGGAAATTTTGAGCACTCATAAAACAATGAAGCAAAATAAGTGCCTAGGTCCTAACGGGTTCAATTTTAATTTTTTTATTCACATTTGGGATATCATTGGGGAGGACTTCACCAAAGCTATCAATTTTTTTTGCAACTGGTTGCATGCTTAGGGGAACTAATGCTACTGCAATTGCTCTTGTTCCTGTCAACAATATAGTGAGAATTCTATTAATCATTGTGTCTTTATTCTTCTCTACAAGAAGAATATATAGATGAATACAAGATTGGAGAGCAAGTAATACATTACCTTAAATATGAAATTACCCTAAACTATGGGATTACAATCAATTATCCTAATATTTAGCCTGACTAACTGCTATTCTAAAATAGAAAATACAGCTCATGCTGACACTCTCCCTGAAGTTGGAGCATAGATATCTATCATGCCCAACTTGCTAATTGCATCATGGAACACCCTTCCTGAAACTGCCTTCGTGAGTACGTCAGCCAACTGGTCTTCGGACCGAAACAAACAAAAATTGTATAACTTTTCGATCAAGATTCTCCTTAATAAAATGATGGTCAACTTCAACATGTTTTTAACGATCATGTTGAACCGAATTATGTGTAATTTCAATGGCTGCCTTATTATCACAATGTAAACTCATAGGTTTCTCATAATCAATCCCCAAATCGAGTAAAACATTTTTAACCCATAGTAATTCACATACACCATAAGCCATACCTCGATATTCAGCTTCCGCACTTGATCTAGCAACCACCTTCTGTGTCTTGCTTCTCTAGGTGACAGGATTACCTTCTATAAAAGTAAAGTAACCCGATGTGGATCTCCTATTAGTCTGATTCCCAGCCCAATCAGAATCTGTATATCCTTTAATTTTTGGACCCCATTCTTTGAGAATAACAATCCTCTTCCTGGTGCACTCTTCAAATACTTCAAGATTCGATACACTACATTCATATGTTCTTCACTCAGCGCATGCATGAACTGGCTGACCACACTTACTGCATAGGCTATGTCCGGCCTTGTATTTGACAGATAGATTAGTTTCCCAACTAACCGTTGATAACGTCCCTTGTCAATTGGGACCTGATCCACATATTCTCCAAGTTTGTGATTCATCTCAATAGGTGTCTGTATAGGTTTACAAGCTACATTCCATTCTCAGTTAAAAAATCTAGCACATATTTTTCGTTGTGATAGGGATATTCCAGCCTTCGACCTTGAGACCTCGATTCCTAAGAAGTACTTAAGTTGACCAAGATCTTTCATTTCAAATTTTGATGTCAAATACTCTTGTAATGCTTTTCTCTCACCTGGATCATCTCTTGTCAAGATCATATCATCCACATATACAATCAATACCGTTACCTTCCCCTCTTTGTGTTTTATAAACAAAGTGTGATCTGAATTACTTTGTTTATAGCCAAATTCTTTCATTGTGGAGGAGAACCTTCCGAACCAAGCCCGGGGTGACTGCTTCAGACCATACAACGCCTTCTTCAATTTATATACTTCAGTTTTACACGAAGATTTGCGTTTAGCTCCAGGTGGTAACTCCGTGTAGACTTCTTCCTCTAAATCTCCATTGAGGAAAGCTTTCTTGACTTCGAATTGTTGCAAAGGGCAATCTCGATTTGCTGCTATAGATATAAGAATGCGGATGGTATTAATTTTTGCAACTGGAGCAAAAGTCTCTTGGTAATCCACTCCATACTTCTGTGTATTCCCCTTCGCAACTAACCTCGCTTTGTACCTATCGATACTACCATCAGCTTTGAGTTTCACTGTGAACACCCATCTACACCCAACCGTCTTCTTCCCTTTTGGTAATGGACAAAGTTCCCAAGTGTTATTCCTCTGAAGAGCCTCCATTTCTTCATTCATTGCCCTAGTCCACTTTGGATCTGCCAATGCATCCTGTACATTGCTAGGAATAGACACAGTGGACAATTGATTAACAGAAAATGCATACGATTTTGACAACCTATGGGGGGAAATGTAATTACTAATTGGGTACTTAATCTTGGCTTTGGGATCAGGTTCATATTGTTTCTTCGGGACTCCCCTATTTGACCTCTGTGGATATTTATTGGTTACGTCTTCTACAAGGACAGGAAATTCATTAGGTTCATCAAGAATGGGATTCGAATTTACCTGAGGAAGAACATTCTGGGTTGATCCTTCGGTTAATGGTGTAGATGTGGGCAACTCTAGAAATGAAGAGGGGTCATTGCTAGAACTTTTCTAATCTGTGAATAATTTCGGGTCAGCACCATAGCCTGGGATATTGGGCGAATTGGAGCTGGAGCCTTCAACATATCCCCCATTTTCCTCCAATTCGAATAATTTCCCATTTTCCTCCAATTCGAATAATTCCTTTCCACCATTTTTATTCTCTTCACTGTGACTCTCCCCTTGAAGAGAAGACCTAGAAACTCCCCCTGAATAGTATGGTTCTAATTCACGAAATGAAGCATCTAATGTCACATGTAACTTCCGAGTGTGAGGATCGTAACACCGATATTGTAAGGACCGAGAATTTTATAAGACTATAATTTTACGAATGAATTTTTTTTATATATATTATTATTTTATTAACTATTATCATTATTTTTATTAGTAATATTTTGAACATATGCGATATGGATTAAGCAAGTTAGTCAATTTAATGATTATAAGTTGACTAAGAAAGGAAGCTAAGATGAATAGTTGTTCAAAACCCTAATTTGAATTTCAAATAGGGATTTGAATATTAATAGATTTGTTATTGTATCTAAGATGATATGTATGTACATTATGTGATTAATTTTAAGTGATTAATAATTGATATGAATTATAAATAGTAAATATGTGAGTGGTCATAACTTATTAAGCCAATTATAGCTATTAAGTTAATAAACTATTGGAATGTGTGATGACTTATGTGGGTTATGTAATTGATTAAATAAATATACTTTATATAATGTGTATACATTTATGTTGTATATAAAGCTATGCAACCTAATACATATATTAGGTATGGTAATTAAATAACCTAAGAGGTCTATTTTATACATCTCAACTAATTAATTTTATAACCTAAGTAAAGCAAGCATAATTGGGTTATGAAATTAAAAATATATAAGTAAGGAATTAACTTACAAATGTGTATAAGGAAACCCTTACTAAATGATTAGGATAGGATAAAAATTAAAAGGTATAAATTATGTCGATTTACAAGCCCAAAGAATTAAAATTTGCTAGCTTAAAACATTAAAAGAGTAGCCCAAACTTATCCCAAGGGGAAAGGGGACTTATGGGACATTAAGTATGCTAAGTGGGCCTTAAAAAAACAAAATTGAGCCCAAAAGGCCTTAATGGCCGAAATTTTGGAGAGGAGGGAAGAAAGGGGTGATGTATGCAATGATTTCTTACTCTAGTAGTTGAGCAACTCTTAATATATATCATCCTCTAATTCAACCAACACTTATGCTTATTCTTACAAGTTAAACCAAGTGTGCAAGTAATCTAATAATGATTGAAGAGAGAGGAGGTGCAAGAGTGTTGTAATTATATGGATATACATAATATATCTTCCATCTCTTTATTTTCTCTTTCATCTAACTCCTTTCTTAACTTAGCAAACCAAGCAAACAATAAAGAGAGAGAGATCCTAGAATTCGGTCAAGAGAGGAGAGGATAGAAGGAGAGTCTTAGAGTTTTCATAGTTTTCCAATCAAATATTAGGAAGAAGGAGAGGGAAGGAACAAGCTAAGGTATAAAAAAAAATTCCTACTTAAGTAGTCTAATTTCCTTTTTGATTTGATTTGAGTTTTAATTTTTGTAAAGTTATGATCTCAAGGTTTAAAACCTTAGATCCATATGTTTATAAGTGTTTCATGTTTAGATCTAACTCTTTTGTGGATCAAAAGTTGGATCTAAACTAAGAAATGGAAACTAAGTGGTTCCAAATGTAGAAAATCTAATTTTTCTTAGCTTTGATTGTGTTTAATCTTGTGATTGATGATTTTTTTGTGAAATAGATCATGGGTCATGATAGATCCATGAATATATTTGGTATTAGTTTGTGTTATAATGTTGTATGATGAGTTATGTTGGTTAATATGTTAGAACATGAAAGTTTTCTTAGAAATCACAAAAGGTTAAAAATCAGATTTTGAGAAAACGCAACATGAAATTCAAAAGACCATATCTCCTATTATATTTTGAATTTTTGAGTGTGGTCAAGTCCTAGAGTTAGATCTATGAGTCTTTTAACATCTTCAAGTGGAATCACTTAAAAAGGTGTTATAGATTTTTGTGTGGATTGATTTTAGTCAAGGATGCCAAATCTAAAAAATGACAAAAAGTAGGCTGTCCAGAATTTCCTAGGGCTGTTTCGGCCATTTAATTTCTGAAATAAATTCCAATATTTTGGGACATTAAAATATATGTTATAAAGTAGCTTGTGTCAAAAAATAAGCTCATTCCGACTTAAATTGAGCAAGATATGACTATTTTAATATTTATATTTTTTCGATGAAAATTGCTATAATCGGAGTTTTATAACTCCAATGGCCATGAAATTTAAACTAGATGTCCACGTTAACATGTGTAAGATCCCGCCAAGAGTTGAAAATTTCTAGAGTTAAGCGTGAGGTAGCTATTTTCTTAAGGAATTAACTAGAAATAGATTTTTGAAAAATACTTAAAGGAGTTGAAAAATTCCAGAAAAATTATTTTTGTGTATGGATTATATGTATATATGTGTGGCCAAAGGATAGAAAAATAATAAGCTGATTTGGTATTTTCGTGAATAGGGTATTTCAGCTTACTGAAATGAACATTTCAGGATACTGAAATGGAAAACTAAAATTTTTAGAAAAGGAAGACAGTTTGGTTTCAGCTTACTGAAATAAACATTTCAGGATACTGAAATGAAAAACTAAAATTTTTAGAAAAGGAAGACAGTTTGGTTTCAGCTTGCTGAAATGATGTATGCAGTCTTCTGAAATCGTAAATAGTTACCAAGTCATAATAAGAAACTTGTAAATGAACGAGTAAGTGTTAAGGTGTTATTTAATATTTGATTATGTGATTACATGCTAGATAATTTACTTATAAAATAGTAGTATTATGAAGTATAATGTGATATACTGATTTTAAGAATAATCTTATTAATGATAGGTCTTTGTGTTAAAGATAAAACTATATTGCGTAGCAGTAAGCAGCGAACAAGGCAAGTATATAAACCATACTCTTTATGGTGCAAGTATTCCAACCTTTGTATTTACTTTATGCAATAGTTCTTTGTGTAAGCAAGTATCTCTATTTTATTTATTATTGATTCGTTTATTGTTTACCAGTATCTTATTACTGTCTTCATATGATTCATATATAATCAAAATTGTTCTGTTATTTGTAAGCTAAGTTTGGTTGTGCAAGTGTCCTCACTTGTATGAATGATTGTATCTAAACAAGTATCCTTGAACTCAAAATTCTTTGATAATACAAGTATTGATGCCTACCATTTAATACTGGTATAAATACATGGTTTAAAAGTTGTCTAAGCTATTTGACTCGGCTAGACATTATTTAAAATATATCGTTGAATATTATTGGTTAGGATAGAGTCGTCCAACAAAATTTCTTTGGTTCGAACTCCAGACTGAGTATGAATATCCCGAAATTGGGAAATTTTTATGCGCCAAAGGCGGATATGTCGTTCCAGCATGTAGTGTTGATCAATACAAGGCATACAGGCTGATCACCCAACGTGTCCGTAAGTCATGACGGTTTGCAGATGAATTTCTGTATAAACCTTTTCAAACTTGAAAACAATGGTTCAAGGTCTATTGAACGCTCATCATTTATAGTCACTACGTCGTTTCAAAATTTTAAACGGGTTTAATATGTTGTTACGAATGGTTGCAAATGGCTTCACAACTATTGATTCGTTGTAGAAGTATACTTCAAAGAAAACGTTTACTTCTTTCAGCTGATGTTTATTATCTGATATTACTTGCTGAGCAATTAAATGCTCATTCTTGCTTTAAATTAAATATTTTCAGCTAAGCGTGAACGACCAAAAGGTTCTGGCAAGGACAAAGGAAAGGGGAAGCTGAAGGAATAGTTTTAAGGTGTTGGTTGTAATATTTAGAACTTTGTATTATTATAATATAATATCTATCATATAATAATGTACTTAAAGGTCCGTATCTGGGGATTAGTCAACTTTGATATAATTTTTAAGTTTATAATATGTTAAGAAGTCCGTATGAATGGTATCGTGTAGCACCAAGTACGGGTTTCAAGTACCCGGATTTGGGGGCGTCACAGATATCCCTTTTGAAACTCCGAGTAGCCTATAAAGACACACCGTTTTGTGTATGGATCAAGTTTACTCTGCAGAACTTTAGGCACGTGAACATATACCGTACATCCAAACACTCGTGGTTCAAGATTTGGGAGTTGAGGAACGGAAAGCAAAGATTACATCTTTTGTTGGGGAGTTTGGAACTTTATCACACTAGATGGTGTTCTGTTAATTAAATAGGCAGCCGATTTCACTGCCTCACCCCAATAGAACTTTGGCATATTCATGCCAAAAAGAAAGGCTCGAACTATTTCCATAATCTGTCTATTCTTTCGCTCTGCCAGCCCATTTTGCTGTGGAGTATAGGTGCATGAGGTTTGATGTCGAATTTCATGGTGGCCCAAAAAAATGTCTACACACTTATCCACAAACTCTTTACCATTATCAGATTGAAGCGTACGAATCTCCTTTTGGTATTGAGTCGTCACCATTTTATGAAATTCCTGAAAAGCTATACCTACATCACTCTTATTTCGAAGAAAAGATATCCAAGTCATTCGAGTACATTCATCAATAAACGTAACAAAATAATGAGCATTAGAAAGTGAACAAATTTTTTAGGACCCCAAATATCTGAGTGAATAACCGCAAAAGGTTCTGAACTTTTATTCAAACTTAGTAAATAAGAAATACGATGGCTCTTAGCCAGTTCACAAATTTCACAATGAAAAACTACATTACTAAAACCTGAAAACAAATGCGGTTGTAACTTCTTAAGATAACCAAATGAGAGATGCCCTAGCCTTCGGCGCCATAGCCATACGATTGCTCGAGCTTTATCTTCACTACTTATTTGATTCGCCTGACTGAACTTTGACCCCCCTTTTTCTGTTAACTCTAAATAGTAAAGTTTGCCTCGTCTAACACCATAACCAAGAATCTTCCGGGTTAGAATGTCCTGAAAAACACTAAAGGAAGGCCAAAAAAGTACAGTGCATGCAAGGGTAGAGGTAATTTGGCTAACAGAAAGAAGGTTATGTTCAAGGGATGGAACAACAAGAACAGTATCTGAGGTGAGAGAATCGGACAAAGTGATGGATCCCTCCCTAGTAATAGGAGAAGTACTACCATTAGCTATGGAAATAACTGACTGAGAAGGAGGTTTAAGAGATTTTAACTGATCAGAGTCCCTAGTCATATGATCGGATGCACCTGTATTAATAATCCAAGTACTATTCTTAGAAGTCACAGATAATACAGAAGCTTTACCAAGTATACCTGGGTGAACAACATTTGCTGTAGGTTCCTCTTTCGTAGAAGTCACCATGACTTTTCCTCTAATATTCTTTCGAGGCTTCTTTGTAAAATCCCACCAGTCAGGATAGCCAATAATCTCATAGCATCGTTGTTTCGAATGGCCTGATTCACAACAATGAGTACATACTAGACCTCCAGATTTTTCAATAGCTAGATTACTCTGATTTTTCGAAGGACCTGATGGTGGTCCTTGACGAGTTCGATTGGCTATCATCGCCAAGCTCTCAAAAATTTGTTGAGATCCTCCCATCATCTGCTTTTGCTGATACTCTCTTCGAACATATGCATATGCACTCTCGAGGTTAAGATTTGGATCCTTTCTCAAGATTTCTCCACGAACCTGTTCAAAAACAAAGTCAAGTCCGATTAGAAAAATATGAACTCGAAGCCTTGTCATGACCGAGTGCAATTGAACCACTCCTTCAACTGTTCCTGCCAGTGATATAGTCCTGTGATCAATCTCCTGAAAAATAGCAACAAGTTCATTATAGTATGTTGGCAGAGGGCGGACATTCTGCTTGGTAGAAAAAGACTTCTGATTCAATTCAAAAATACACGTTTCATCCGATCCGTCATACAAGGTTCTAGACACTACCACCCATATCTCTTTAGACGTGGGAAGACGAATAAATCGTTGCATCAACGATGGGCTCATTGAGTCAATGAGCCAACTCTTGACTCGATGGTTCTCGGTTATCCATGCTTCCAACTTCGGATCTCTAGGTGCGGGTTTTTTTGCTTCTCCGGTGAGATATTCAGCCTTGTTACGAGCGCCAATTTGTATCTCCATGAGTTGAGACCATAACGAGTAATTAGTCTCATCCAGTATAATTCCAGTTAGAAGTGCAGAATTGTCTTGATGGACTATGATTTGCGGTGCCAGAGTTGAGGTTGGTACGATGGTTGTGTCTGAAGTAATTGCATTTAGACTAACAACAGGAATAAAGTTCAAAATACGAATAAGAAAAAAAATTCTTAGAATAGCTCTGATACCATGTCAACAATATAGTGAGAATTCTATTAATCGTTGTGTCTTTATTTTTCTCTACAAGAAGAATATATAGATAAATACAAGATTGGAGAGCAAGTAATACATTACCTTAAATATAAAATTACCCTAAACTATGGGATTACAATCAATTATACTAATATTTAGCCTGACTAACTGCTATTCTAAATTAGAAAATACAGCTCATGCTGACAATTCCCAAAGGCCTAAACCCGACAGCCATGAATGACTCAGACCTATCTCATGTTGCAATACCACCTACAAATGCATTACCAAATATTATTGCTTTTAGCCTCAAACCTATCCTTACATCCTTGATTTCAAATGCCCAATCTACTTTTGTTCCTGGTAGGCGAATTGGGGATAATATTCTCCTTGCCCAAGAGCTCTTTAGAGGATTCAATAGAAAAATAGGCCCTGTGATATGTGCTTTCAAAATTAATTTGTACAAGTCTTTTGACACTATCTCTTAGGATTTCATTTTTAAAGCTCTATTCCTTTTTAAATCCTCCCCCCCGTTTATTAATTGGATCAAAGCCTGCACTTCTACTGCAATGTTTTCAATTAAGATTAATGGCATCCTCTGTGGGTATTTTAGTAGTGGAAGGGGTTTAAGGCAAGGAGATCCCCTCTCTCACTATCTTTTTAATCTATCTATGGAAGTACTGTCCATTATTCTGCATAAAGGTTCAACCCTCCCAACTTTTAAGCACCATTGGATAGCGAAAAAAATGGCATTACACATCTCTGTTTTGCTGATGACCTGTTGGTGTTTTATAATGGAGACTTGGATTTTGTTCGTATAACTCATGCTTGCGTCAATGAGTTTTCTCTTTATTTTGGCTTACACCCTAATCCCTCAAAAAGCCACTGCTACATTTCTAATGTTCTAGATAAGGAAAAGGAAGCTATCCTATCGCATGTGGGATACCCCCTGGGCACTATACCTGTAAAATTTCTTGGTGTGCCCTTTGTATCCTCCAAGTTGGCTTATCATAACTGTATTCCTCTTCTTGATAAAATTATTGCTCGTGTCTCTTCTTGGGCAAATTGCACTGTTTTCTACTTTGGCCGGCTTCAACTTATAAAAGTAGTGATTTTCTTTATGCAATCCTTCCGGGCAACTTATTTTATACTTCCAAAAGGTGATATCACTGCAGTTCAGCAGATCTTGTGCAGGTTCTTGTGGAAGGGTCCTACTCTTGCAAAATTTGGATCAAAAGTGGCATGGAACAATATCACGTTACCTACCGAGGAGGGGGGTTCTGGGAATTAAAAATCTGGTTGGTTAGAATTGTGACGCTCCCAAATTCAGACACTTATATCTCGAATTTGGTGCTTCACGATATAATTCTAATAATACACTAATAATTCATTCAACGGAATAATAGAATAATTTACATTGATTTAATATAATTATTCTCGTCCCAAGGTCTCGCAACCATTACTAACATATTACATAACTTAAGTTCAATCATAAATTAATACATAATATTAAAAGGTCTTATTACAACATAATAATATTAAACTTCTAACATAAAGGAACAAAACTACTCAATAGCCTTGCCTTTGCCCTTATCCTTGTCTGATGTTTCACCACGTTCTGCCTTAACTGAAAGGTTTAAAGAAAGCATGAATGAGCAACAAATTTGCTTAGCAAGTATATAACAATAAGGGTGAACAGGCATAAGTGTCAAGGTGGAAATCTTAAACGTATAATGATGTAGGATACTTCGAGAGTTTAAGGAATAATGTTTTTAAACCAAGAAATCTCAATAGCTCCTAATATGTCCTTTGAATTATAAACAGAAAGTCGTTATAGACTGAGTGTAAGACCCCAACTTTTTATGAATAAAGATTTAATTTTCTTTAAATATTATTTTAAATAGTAAGGTGATAATTTAATAAATGCTATAGTTATGGGTGATATGTGCAAATTTTACAAAGTAAGCAAGTTGTCATAAAATATTCGTTTGGTCAGGGAATATTCTTTTTATCGGGGAATATTCGTACGACGAAACAATCATTGGTGGATGTAATAGACGAGATTTTTTTTATGTGTGATTCTGGGGACAGAATCCTTTTAAGAAGGGAAGATTGTAACGATTGAGATTTTATATAATAATTTTAAATATTTATTGAGTTAAATAAATATTTTATGTGAATTATTTATTAAGTGGAATAAATAAATTATGTAATTTTGTGGAGTGATTTAATTTAGTGTTTTATATTAATTAAATGAATATTTAATAATTTATTTAATTGATGTATATTAATTTATAGTATAGTTCTAATTTAATTGAGATAATTAAATTAGATAAATTGTGTGATGAAGTATTACATGAATTATAATTAGCGAGTAATTATAATTATGTGACAAATTTTTATATGATTAATTGATATTGGATTTTAATTGATTAAATTAGATGAGTAATATTTAATTAATTAAAGTGTAACATTTAAAGTATGTGTTAAAAAAATTTATTAAAATTAAGGAAATGAGTTTTAATTTGGTTTTGCCAAACAAGGCCCATGCACTTGTCTTAAACTGATTTTACCAAACATTGCCTTAGTTAATAATAATTGTTTTTAAAAATAATTCTGTTTTGGCCAAACAAGTCTTGTGGCTATTCAAATTCAAAATTTTTGTAACCTATGTATTAATTAGTAATTAATATATGTAATTATATTAGGAGTTACATATTCTATAATTATATGTGTTATATATATATTGTATATACACTAAGTTACGTTATTTTAGAGTTAGTCAATTAGAGAAACTAAGAAAAGAAAGAGAGAAAGAGCAGAGAAAATAACAGAGAAGAAGATAGAGAGAAGAGGAAGAGAAAGAAAAGGAAAAGCTTGAGAAGCTTGAAGGGAATCACTATCATCATCTCCTTCAATCATCTAAGCAAAAAGGGTATTATTTCAATTCCCTTATATTTCTATATGTTTTCTTTATAATATTCATGAATATGAGTTCTCTGTGTATATGATTTAGCATGAAAGTTATACAAATATGATGTACATATATAAATTGTGTTTATAATGGTTATTATATGAATTGCATGTCATGATCAAGGATTTTCAGAAATCAAATTTTTGTCAGAACATGTTTTAATGGAGAAATTTATGTTCTTATGATTTTATATGTTATTGGCCAATTTTAAAGTAAAAATTATGATTTGATTGTGTGTTAATATGCTTATTTAGAATTGTTGTGATAATATCTTCAATTTCGGATATATTATAAGTATTATAAGTTGTATTGGTTGAGAATTGGAGTTACAGTGTTCAGTTTTATTAAGAACACTGGAAAAATGGGTTTCTCTAATTTTACCAAAATTAAGTGTTTTAATCTTGTAAATTGATGTATTGGTATGCTAAAAACATGTTAGAAGATGTGGGTTTATGTTTCTATCAAATTGATATAAGTTGTATGAACTGAAATTAGAATTTGGTGTGGAGAAATAAGCCAAATTAACTTATTCCTCTGCACAGTTCGCGAACATGTCTGCTGACCCTGCAAGGAGCCCGCCTCGGCGGGCCTATGAGGCCTAAGACCCCCGCCCCGGCGGGGGGGGGGGGGGGGGTTGCAGGGATTCAAGATGTGCATTTTTTTATGCATTTTGTTGTATCATAAAATGTTAATGGAATGTGATAATACATTAAAATGCTAAATAATTTTTAATATATTATATTGGTAAAATATAATATGTTGTTATAATTTTGAATAATTATAATTAGAGTAAAGGTATAATTTAAATTATAATTTTGTTAAATTATAATGAATATTATTTGATTTCTTTTAATCAAGTAAATGTTGATTTAAATTATAATTTGTGTATTATAATGCATGATATAGTTTAATTAATTATAAATTATTTATAATTTAATTAAAATAAGACGTGATTATAATTTGAGAAATTATAATTAAATTAAATGTTTAAATAATAGTTTATTTAATTAATGTGAAATACATAATTATTATTTAATTTAATTATGTATGCATGCCTATGTGATGTAATTAAATTATGTGGTAATTAATTATTAACTTATTAATTAAATAAAAATGAGTTAACCTAGATGAGTTAACTAATTATGTAAATTTGTTACATGTTAACTAATTTAGATTATTGTGGTTAAATATATTTGTGTAGAAAGTGTTAGAACGTGATTGTTTTAGTAGCTTGCGCTTGAGGCAAGTTTTCCAAACTCTGATCGTGTATTAATTTTTTATGCAAGTCTTCTAAATCCTAAACTCGTTTATTTGTTTCAATTCAATTTTTCATTGTTTGAGATTGTTCTTTTATTAGACAAGTAATTATTGAAAGTTCATGATATAATTAAAGTAACCTTGACTTATTGTTAAAGCAAGGTTTGAATATTCTTTTGAGATGCTTTAAATTTATTTCTAAAGCATATGATAGTTTGTAGTTCTTTCACTTACGAATTATTCCAAGTTATTGAAAGTTGATTTAACTAATCCTTAGTTGATGAACGTGAATTCTAAATTACCCTTGTAAGCTTATCCAAACCAAACTTTCTTTGGTACGGACTTGAATTCAAATTACTGAGTTGAACAACCCTATTATTAGGGGAGGTTACTACGCGTAAGCGTTAAGATGTTTGTGCACAATACATGGTACGAAGGGCTGATCCCCCTAAGTACGAGTTAAGGTCCATAGTCTTATTGACTGTTAAAGGTTTAAATGGAAATGTTTATAACCTAGGACAAAAGTTCAAAGGTCTTATGACCCTCAGATAAATTTTATATTCGAATTTTAATGTTGATAGAGAATTATTATTCAATTCTTTATTGCTGAAGTAAGCTAAGTTATTTAATTTTTTTTTAAAGATATCTTTTCATGTATTTATTATTGTTAAACTCCAGTGAGCTGTTGTTTGCTCACTCTTGCATTATATAACAATTGCAGCTAAGGTTGATAATGTTGACGCCCCGTCTACGAGTAAAGGCAAGGAAAAGCAAAATAAGTGAAGACTTGTTTTATTATTTGAAATGAAGTTGTAATAAGACTTTTTGAGTTATTTTTTATTTCCGTATTATATGTTTATGTCAAGGTTATATTAAACTCTGGGAATTGTATTTTAAAAAGTTGTAATCCTTTTTATAAGGAAGATTTTATTATTTATAAAGGTTGTATTTTATTTTGAAGTTATATTGGGTAGATGTATGTTATATTAGAAAGTGAACACCAAATCATGTGAAAATAAAGTACCCGAATTTGGGAGTGTCACAGTGGACCCCACAACAGAATAACTGTCGGATATAGAAAGCGATAGAAATAACCTTTTTGTATAAATAACTGAACTTTTACCGTTAAACTGCTGAAATACCCGGTGATAAAAGTACAGTAATACGCATTGTTGTATAGTAGCACATAGTAATGCACAGTATCTCTGATTATTGATTCTTACGTAAGAAATCACTCAGTATTCAATAATTACCACAGTAGTTCCTGCATAGTATCTCATATTATTGATTCAATAATTGTTACAGTAACATCTGCACAATATTTTATATTATTAAATCAATAATTGACACGACACAGTTATTCATATTATTATTTGCATTATTGACAATTTCTAGAAAATTCTGTCGAGGAAAGGAGTTAGGTTATTTAATTGCGCGCCAATAAGGAGAAATCTTTATCGGAAAGCCCTCTCTTTCTTGGAAACGATCTAGTTGTCAATATTGTGAGTTATAATATTAATAATGAATAATTGTTGAAATAATAAAAATGTGTTGGTTGAGGATAAGTGATTTGTGATAAATATTTATTCAATTTTTGATATAAATAGATGGGTTTGTCATAAGGCATTTGTTGTAAGTTTGACTTATTATTCCATGGGGGGACGTTCTAATTTTTTAGACCGTCGGTTGAAGTTTTAATAGTAAATCAATATGAACCGTCGGTTGAAGTTTTAATAGTAAATCAATATGAACCGTCGGTTGAAGTTTTAATAGTAAATCAATATTGATCGTCCATGAATCAGTTACTATTTAGTCCATTTTTCTATAAATAGGTTGCTTAGTTAAGCAATGAAACTCACACCAGAATCAAAGAATTCTTTTTGTATAATATTGTGCGTATTTCTTTCTAGTATAAGAATATTTTGAGTGTAGCTAAGAGTGCAAAATTTTCTCAAGACAATCTCCGTTATACCAGTCAGATTTAGTTTTCTACTAAGGTAAAGGATGTTATTTTCTTTCAATACTCGTAAGGGTTGTCAGTCTATTCCTTATTTATCTGTAGGAATAACCTATCTATGTGGACTACCGCATGTATGGTGAATAACCTTCTTATTCATTCTTTATTAAGTTGTGAAAATAATTTGTCTACGCGGATTACCGCATGACGGGCGAAAATGTTAGAGTTTATGCCCTAGAGGCTAATTCTTTGATGTAATTGCTTAAATATTTTTGATATTATATTTGATTGAATAAATGAATTATTTTATTATGGTATTATTTACTGCATTATATAAATGTTAACATAATAAAAGTCCTTATAATAGTGATACAAATTATATGGCTTCAAGTATGTGACTTGAACATGAGATCATATAATTACCATTAGTATCATTACTCTTAAATGTCCCTAGTCGAGTGTCATTGTTAATGGGACAACAATGATACATTGAGACTAGTATGTGGATTGACAGATGGCCAAATCTCATTGGTCATAAATATATGAGATATTGAGTCAATGCATAGGTACATGTTAGAGAACAATGTATTGGACAGACCCACCATGAGAATTCTACGTGGAGCATTATGCAAAGTGTCATAAGCAATTCTCATAGTGACAATGATGTAATGATCCTCCGACCTAAGATCACTATATTACTACACGAGAATTTATGTACTTTGATATCATCAAAGGCCACCTTTAATAGGGTGGACGATAAAGGTGATTATTGGGTACATCATGAATCGTGTGAGGAATATGAGTGATCTAGATGGAATTTAACCCTCCTATATATTAGGGGTGATATCCATAGGCCTCTTGATTGAGTAGGACTATGAAATGCATGACCATGCTCAAATAGTGATTTGTTTCATATAGTCTACTCATCGATCAAGAAAACTCAGATTAAATTATGAAGAGGATGACACATTCCATGCCTCGAGTTTAATCTAAGATGTCAAGGTTAAAAGGATTAAATTACATTGAAACATTGGTCACGAAAAGGTTGTATCGAATCACCGATCTTATTATTATTTGGGTAGCAGTGATGCATTACTAGATGCCGCTCACTGTTTATAATTTTATAATATGATTTTAAAATTATTGCCAACATAATAATAACCTATAGGGTCACGCACTTAGAACGTAATTAAAAGGAAATTAATTAAATTGTATGGATTTAAATATATCAATATGATTGATAGTATTTAAATTACGAATTTAAATTAATAGGATAATTTATATATATATATGTATATTAATTAAGTAAGACTTAATTAAGATATAATATATATATATATATATATATATATAAATTCAAATTTTATTTTTCTAATTGGATTAGGTTTTGGTTAATTCCTTTAACTGCTATATATATGATATATCAGCCGTTTAGGGGATTATCGATATCAAAACCCTAGCCGCTCTTAGAGAGAGACTAGAGAGAAAATTTTTTGAAAGTCCAGATCCTTGGCGGCTAGTATCGCAGGTTTTCTTGCTGCAGATCGTGTGACGATTCGCGGGACGTTCGTGTGGATACCGTAGAGGCGCAGTTCTGTTGGATTGCGTTGAGGATTCGAAGTAGTTCCAGAATCTCCATCGTCTCCGTTCAGGCTTGAATAATCGGTAAAACAAATCTTAACCTCTGAATTAATATGTTTTTCGCATGGATCCTGTTTTAGGGTTTCGAAAAATTTTAATTTCCGTTGCGTTTATGTGCCGAAACCCTACAGAAAATCTATTTGTAGTTTTGTATATTATTTCATTTCATGTTCCTAAATTTAAACTTACTATGGTAAGTATTGCTTCTATAATTCCTGAAATGATTAGAAATTCCTTAAGGTTTTGCGCTTCATCTAATATCATTTCACTAGAATATTGGTCTGAACTTTTTTATAAAATTTTAATCTTTTCATGTCGGGGTACTATTTATCTAGGGTACTATTCATACGGTACTATTTGTGACGCCCCCAAATCTGGGTCCCTAGAACCTCGGACCTGGTACGTTACGGTACTTCATCTTCATACATATTCTATAAACTAATGCGGAATATATAAACATAAATTATTTATTTCACATAATTCTATAACATTTTCCAAGGTCTATTAACCTTAACTGAATATATACCTTAAGTAAATTAAAAGGTTCACATATATGATTTACATCAGATAACTTAATAGTTATAAATACAAAATAATCTACTCTTAGAATTTGCCTTTGCCTCTGTGTTTCTTCGAGCCTTCGTCTTAATCTAAAATTTGTTATCATGATATAGCAAGGGTGAGCAACTACTTTGCTCAGCAAGTTTAAATACAATAAAGATATATCATGATTGAAAGAAAGAATAAGCTTTCGAATTTTTAATAATATAATAATTATGAAAGAGCATGAATCATAATTTTAATAATTGAATGACTGAACCAATAATGTTAAGTGGTCAACAATGACCATGAACAAATTTAACTGAACCTTATGGTAATGAAGGTGATTAGCCTTTCATACCTAATGAACATATGCAACATGCACTAAGTGCGAATCAATAATCATAGATGTGGAATACTCAACAATAATTATCCACTAACATGCTTGAAAAATAATAACTCGAGTTTGAGTTAGGGAAACTTGTCTGTACCGTCGATTACTGCTACGCAATCTAATTTAATCTCTTTATTGTAAAGACCTATCATTGTTAAGATTGATCTTTCAATCAATATATCATATTATACCTCATAATACCACTATTTTATAAGTAAATTATCTAACATTTAACCATATAATCAAATATTAGATAACACCTTAACACCATACATATTCATAATTCTAAACGTAGCACACATCGAGTCTTTAACAGTGTTGAATACAGTATGCTGAGTGATTTTTCACAAACAACCAACAAACTAGTTTTCTGTCTCGTATACATTGTATTTCATAGTGAGTTAGATCGGTTGCTTGTTCGTATTAACCGTTGCTCTCTAAAGGAATTGTTTAGCCCAGATACTATACATCAACCATTAAAGAGTACGGTTGTTGTAACAAACGAGATTTTTGTATTTTAATTTTAAATATTTATTGAGTTAGATAAATATTTTAGTTGATTTATTTATTGAGTTGAATAAATAATTGATGTGTAATATTAAATTAATAGTTTAATAATTTTGTGGTGAAGCTTTAATTTAATTGAGATAATTAAATTAGATGAATTATTATGTGGTAATTTGGTAGTGGTGATTTAATAAATAATTATAGTAATGTCTAATTTAATTTAATAATTAAATTAGAGATTTACTAATTTGTTATAAGGAATGATGACTAATAAATAAATTATAATTGTGCAGCAATTTAATTTATGTGGCAATTTTATTTAATAAATTGATGTTAGCTTTAATTTAATTAAATTAGAATATTGAGATTTAATTGAATAAAGTGTGACATTTAAAACTATGTAGTAGATGGGTTATTAAAATAAATTAAAAGGGTATTAATTTAGTTTTACCAAACAAGGCCTTGGCTTTTAAAAATTCTATTTTAATTCAGTTTTACCAAACAAGGCCTAAGTCTTTTAAAATTCTATTTTAAGTTAGTTTTTGCCAAACAAGCCTTAATGACTTTTGATTTTCAAAAACTAGTAACTGGTATATATTTAATAGAGGGATTATATTTTATCAGTTTTATATTTTGTATTATATCAGTTATATTTTATAATACGTAAAGTAAAGATAAGAACAGAGTTAGAATATCAGAGAAAACTAGAGAGAAAGAGAAGAGAGAAGAAGAAAGAAAAAAGGAAGAAAATTCCCTGTGAAATCAAAAAGGTTTGCTATCATCTTCTTCTAAAGCTAACAAGGTAATAATCTAAACTTTAAGATTGTTAAATTATGTTTTTCATTGAAAGATGTTTTACTTCTCTGTGTTTGAAGTTTTTCATGATAATCATGTAAATATGGTTTATATATGTAATTTGTGTTTATAACATGTTTATAAATGATTTGTATGCGAGTTTAAGTTGTTTAATTCATGTAAATATGATGAACATGAAGAAATCATGTTCATAGTAATTTACAGTGAAGTATTTTGAAAAATAGCTTCTTTAATATAAAAATTGATGTCTAATTCATGCTATATTATGTAAATTGATTATAGATTGTGATAATATGTTAAGAAATAAAAATAACATGATTTGAATCAAGTGATTTGGTTTAAAAACAAAGTCATAGTGTTTATTTTCGTCAAGAACACTTGACAATGGAGTTTTCTTCAAAATTATGAAATTAAAAGGTTTTTAATTGATTGTTGTGATGTTTATATGTGTAAAAATATGTTAGAAACATTAGGTTATGTTTCTGTAATGTTTTATCTAAATTATATCGGTAAGATTTGTTGTTTGAGCAAAGTTAATAAGCCAATTTGGTTTTTTTTGCACAGTTCGCGAGGCTATCTGCGTCCCACTATGACGTGGCGTCGCAGCGCCAATCCTGTGATTAAACAGGGCGTTGCAGTGCCACAACAACATATGGTGATGTGGCACGGCGTCGCAGCGCCAGTTCAGAGTGTTAGTTGCAGCACTGCAACGCTAGGTCTGGTTCTGCAGAGCCCTGATGACGTTGCACGGCACTGCAGCGCCGACTGCAGTTCATTATGTGGCGCTGCAGCGCCACCTATGCAGTTTAGCCAGAAAATTCTAAGTGTACAATTCTGTGAGAATGCTAATGTAATAATTAAGTTACGAACTAAAAATAGACTTTTGAAAAATACTAAAGGAGATTAAAAAATTTTAGAAAAATTATTTTTGTGTATAGAATATATGTATATATGTGTAGCCAAAAGATAAAAAGATAAAAAAATAATTTGGTATTTTTCATGAAAATAATCTAGTTATGAATTAATGAATTAAATATGTTAGGTAATGTTAAAAATATGAAAAGTAGGATGTTATGACTTGAAAACCCTAAATATGGTTTATACATATTTTTGATGGGGGTTTTGGTCATTTGTGATAAGATATTAGGTGTATGGCCTTTTAAAATAATTAAATGAGTTAATTAGTAAATAATTAAAATAAATTGTTTATTGATTTAATAAATGTTTAAAATAAATTATATAAAGAAATAAAGTTACTTTTAATGTAGTTTGTTGAATTAGACATTTTATGGACTATATTATGTATATAGTATGATTGGACATGCAACATGCTGAAAATGGTAATTCAGTTTGCTGGATTGGTCAATCTAGGTTGCTGGATTGGTTACCAGGTTGCTGGATTGGAAATTGAATAGGTTAGAAAGGGAATACAGTTTGGATTCAGCTTGCTGAATTGATGTATTCGGTTTGCTGAATTCTTAAACAGTTACCGAGTTATAATAAGAACTTATAAAATGAACGAGTAAGTGTTAAATCAAAAGTAGTACAGTCGTACTCTTTAATGGTTGATATATAGTATCTGGGCTAAACGATTCCTTCAGGGAGTGGAGGTATATACTAATTAGTAACCGATCTAACTCGCTGTGAAAAACAGTGTAGACGAGACGGAAACTAATTTGTTGGTTGTTTGTGGGAAACCACTCAGTATACTATATTGAATACTATTAAAGACTCGATGTGTGCTAGGTTTAGACTTGTAAATACGTATAGTGTTAAGGTGTTATCTAATGTTTGATTATGTGATTACATGTTAGATAAATTACTATAGGTAAGATATGTGATGTTAATTGAGAGATCGATCTTATTAATGATAGGTCTTACAAAAAAAGTTAACTTAAATTGTGAAACAGTAGTCAACGAATCAGGCAAGTTTCCTAACTGAAACTCGAGTTATTAATTTTCAAGCATGTTAGTGGATAATTATTCTTGATTATTCCACATCTAATATTATTATTGAATATTCGCATTTATTGCTAGTTTCCTAACTCAACTTGAGTTATTAATTTCAAAGCGTGATTAGTGAATAATTATTGTTAGTTATTACATATATAATGATTATTGTTATTCGCATATAGTGCAATTGATTCTTGTTCTATTATTTGAACTGTTTATGAGCCATGTCTCAGTTAATTATTTTGGCGAGACTAATATTTGTTAAAGCATGAAACGTTCTATTTATTATGAACTGATTTATTATTGGAAGATCTATGCCATTGATTTCGGCTAGAACAATATTGATATTATATGTTAAAATCTTAGTATTTCTTTGAAAGCAATCCAAACCAGATTGTTGTGGTACAGACTCATGATGTAAAACAGAGACGAACAAACTTTATTAACGTAAAACGACCCATGCGATATTTTTGAGTATTATGCATAATATAAGGTATAATGAAGTTGGCCACTTCGGGTACTTGCAGAAGGGTATAGTTTAGTTTTTATAACTAACTTATATTCTTGAGGTAATTTAGTTTTAATAACTAATGATTCCTCTATTAGTTCATGATCCATTTGTGATCACTCAGCATGAAATCTGGGAACATCCCACTTTATTGAATATTGTTGCAGTATTGTTAATTCTTTTTATTCACTTGAATATGATTGAATCTTTGAAAGAATTTTACTCTTTCATCATTGATATGTTATTCAGCATGAAATTTAAGAAAGTCTTGTTATTGAAAATGAATTATTATTCAGCTACTTCGAAATCCTTCGATTATTGTTGAAGTTCTATAGAAACTAGACTCTTCTATTCATGATATATATCCTTTATTGTATACTTTAACTTGCTGAGCAAACTCGTTGCTCACCCTTGCTTAAATAAAACATTTCAGCTAAGGCCGAGGTAGCAGAAGGTTCTAATAGGGATAAAGGCAAAGGCAAAGCTCAGGAGTAGTTATTATTGACTTTTAATTGTTATGTTACATTATGTAAATTAATTATGTGAACCTTTTGAATAGCTAAGGGTATGTAAGTTATGTCAAGGTTCATTAACTTGGAATATTGTTATAAGTTGTATTAAGTAATGATATGAATGTTGTAATTCATCAATGGATGGGTAGTTAGACGTGATATATATGATGGATCGTGAGCATTAAACCCGAGGTTAGGGAACCCGGATTTGGGGCCGTCACAAAGATCATGCAAAAAATGTCAGCCAATCATAAAGGGTGGCTTGACCTATTTCCTCTGACTTTACTGGACTACAAACGTCAATGCACACTTCTACTGGGGCTACCCCTTACTCATTGGTGTATGGCATGGAAAAAATACTTCCCATAGAAGTAGAGATGGAGTCCTTGAGAGTGTTAATAGACGCTCAGATGGAGGATGACCAGTGGTTGCAAGAGCGATACCACCAGTTGTCCCTGATAGATGAAACAATGGCTTCAACCATCTTTCACGGGCAATTATATCAGCAAAGTATTGCTTGGTCATACAACAGGAAAGTTTGACTCCGACAATTCAAAGAAAATGACTTGGTATTGAAGAAAGTCCTTGCCAATCAAGATGAAGCCAAAGGAAAGTTTGGCCAGAATTGAGAATGCCCTTTCATTGTCAAAGAAGTATTGACAGAAGGAACCATTAGATTGCAAGAAATGGATGGGAAAGAATTTCCCCAGCTCATCAATTCAGACACCTTGAAGAGGTGCTATGTCTAAAGCACCTGTAAGCCATCATTCTGGTCTGGTGAAAAAAAAATCAAATCAATTCAGGTTTTCACTAGAAGCTGGAACTACGAATGACCTGATCTCCCTCAACCAGGGAGTACGTAAGCAGCCATTTACGGTGCGGTCAAACTACATAAAAAATTCAAAAACCCTTTAAACCAAGCTCAAACCCAAATAATCCCTTCTCAAACCATTCAGGCAAAGCCTGAACTACGATTGACCGGATCTCCCTAAACCCGGGAGTACGTAAGCAGCCATTCCTGGTGTGGTCTGACCTTCAAAGAAAAAATAAAACCAATAAAAAACCAGTCCCAAGACACTGAAACCCTATAAAACTCAAATACTATCAAGCCTTCCTGGTCAACAGGCCCTGCTGAGGTACTCTCCGACATCTCAATGTCAATCAATCAAGGAGTAGCTCATGATACATCAAAATAGCAAGTCATAAAAAAGTGTTAATCACTTAGCAATGACAATACATATCCAACAAGGAAGTGAATCAAAATATATTTCTCTGCTATATAATACTGTTTGATATATACAATGTATCCTGTACATAACAAAAATGGCTGATCTAGTATGTGCAGGAAAATAAAAGCTAGTCTATAAACCCATGGATAAATGGGATAGCAAGGCCAACATGGCATCCCTATCAGAAGATGGATGAGCATCTGTAAGCTCATGTCCCATGGTCTCTATGCGGGCGAGATGATCCATAGCCATCTGCATAGTGCTGCTATAACCATCTATGAAGGCACTCATATCTACAATGATGTTGTGAGTATATGACCTGAGTGCAGTGTTATCGACAATATAAACATCCCGGGTAGCCAGGGCCTCATCCCTCTCAATATAAGCAGCATCTTGGGCGACTAGAGCCTCTTCAATCTCAACAAAAGCTGCATCCCGGGTAGCTCGAGCCTCGTCTCTATCAACAAAAGCTGCATCCCTACCAGAAAGGGCTGTCAACATCAGCGCTCTAGCCTGATCCCTCTCAATGGTCATCCGAGCCAATGAATCGATCAAAGCTAGATCTATCCCAGTAGGAAAGCTCGGGGGGTCACTGACTAAAGATGCTGTTAAACCAGCAAATAAATCATCCTCGGTGGGAGAATCAGGATCCTCCATAGGCTCCTCCTCATCTGAATCAATACTCGGCTCTGAGTGTATAACCGCAACCAGTGCAATATCTGCCTCCAACCATGCAAAATACTCTGGAGAACGATCCAGATGGCTAGTAGAAAAATCAGCCCTCTTACAACGAGTCCAACAATCATAAGTCCTGGTGAGGTCACCCGACGACAAAGATGAAGCTGATATCCGCTGATCCATAGCCCCCTCAAAATGGTGGATGCTCTGAAACTGATCAAACTGTCCCATGACAGCCAGTGGATGATAGGTGGTCACCCCTCTCAAACCCGCTAGGGGCAGATAGTCCATGCCGACTGCATGAGTGATGAAGCTGTAAGGGGTGCTAAGCCCCGAGCAAGGCAGGATCGAAAAGGGATGCTCAATCGATGTTAAAAAGGCCAACCATGATGTCGCATCTGTACACTCCGTAGGCCAAAAGGAGTAGGACATGGCTATCTCATGAGTAAAGCAATACCCATGATGTCTGAAGGCGCCGATGGGTCTCAAGTGTGTCATGAACCACACGTACAGTAAAATGGCGGTACCCTTGAAAATCCCCACTGGATGGGTACGACAGAATGTGGCCGACCTCAAGGACTCGGCTAATATCATGGGCAGAATAGTACAACCCTTTCTGAGAGCATGAACCACTATAATCAGGCCAATGTCCAAGTGGTCCATATAAAGTGGCATGCACAAATAAGTTGTAATGCACATCAACAGAACATCCATGCGTGCAAACTGCCACTCATCTGCAGGGATGATAAAGTCTCCTTAATATCGCTCGTAGCTGTCCAGTCGGCCAAAGCGATCAATCAAGAAGTCCAGGGACACCACATACCCGCAGTAATCTCCTCAGGGATGACTCTGCGCCTCAGACCAGTCATGTTTATGAGCGGTCAGTCTCATGTCACTAAGTGCCGTCCTAGCACAAGGCAGATCTAATGCCAAACCCGTGAGGCGCTCATACTCCTCCAGCGTAGGGGTTAACTCGTGGAGGCTGAATCTGAAAACCTTGCTCTCGGGTATCTAACAAGATAACATGCTGTCCACAAATCCCAGTGGAACCTAAAAAGCTAAAATGACCAAAGAATAACCCAGCATCTGATCAGCTGTCCCCCTGTCTGTGGGAGGCAAACTATCATACCAAGATCTCAAAGAAGATGCTATCAAAGAATGTGGCAGGTGCTCGATACGGCTGTCGATAAATGAAGACATCTATATAACCGTATCATGAGACCATCCAGGGGTCAAATCTAAACTCACCTTGTCTAAATGCATATCCATGACATAATACATGCACAATGACAATGATAAATGACAAATAGGATGCAATTGATAGGAAATATCATGCATTTCTAAATACACTATGGGGCACATCCGCCCAATGACTAACAGAGGCCTATCAAAAGATATAACGAGAAATGGGGCACAGCCGCCCAATATCTAATAGAGGCCTATCAAAAGATATAGCGAGAAAGCTATCAAAAGAAATCTATAATATCCGCATCCAGGCGATCGACCTACTGCAACTCCTCCTAAGTCACCAAATCTCGGTCAGTCAGAATGTTCGGTCGATACATAGGAGGATCAGCACCTACATAGCTGCCAGAATATGGATCTACTGAGGGGCCAGCTCTAGAGATGGAAGGATCAAACGAATCTACCTTTGAAGGATCCCTACCAAGGTGCCTGATGAAAAAATGAGCCCGCTCCGTCCGCTGGGTCAATCCCAAAATCTGCTCCAGATGAGTAGGCTCTCTGAGGCAAGCTATCCAGTCTGTTATCATAACAGACCCCAACACCATGTCTGCCATAAATTGGGTAGCATGAGCCTGAGCCCCAATAGTGCGGGGACTCCACCAGCTATGAAATGCCTCCTGGGTGTGAGGACCCTCTGACAGGGTAAAGCCATCTATGCCCATAAGAGGAATATCTGTGAGTGGCTAAGCTAAGGGCCAATGATGCCAAGCAGGAGGAACAAAGGGAATGAAGATCTCTCCCGTAACGCTTCGGATAACGCTCTTTCCCAGATAAAGCTCTCAACCTCCCTCAGTCAAGAAGGGAATCAGACGAGTGGCCAATGTAAACTCCATCCCGGTTAAAAAGCCATCCCGACAGTCAGATAGTCCGGGGTGTAAGGAACCTACGTGATAGAGTCGACAGCCAACAGCTCTAGCTGCAAGCGGTAATGGGTAAATCCCTTTGCTACAGGGACCTCCATCAAGGTAGAATGATGCCAACGCCGTCCCCGTGGATATGTCTCCAAGCCCAAAGTAGTGGCTGGGCGTAGGCAAGGGACCCTCTCATATCCCAAAATTGGAAGTGCAAAGATCAAATGTCCTCAGTGGTAAAGATTAATAAACACAAATGAGAAAAATTAAAAGGTGAAAGAGAAATTCTCACTAGCAGGAAGTAATAAAAACCTATCCAAGCCTCCGTCACGCCCTTAGAGCGTAGGCGCATCCCACGAAGAAAATAGGCAAAGGTGTAGGTGCCCCAATTAAAATCCCTGAGGCGCTCCACGAATCGAGTAGCGCTAACTAGAGCGAAAGACACCGTTGATGAGTTGTCTGCAATAAAACAACCCCTGATGATCACCAAGAACAGTCGCCGAAGAATGTGATCTCTAACCCTCTGATCATCAGGTAGAGGCTCAGTCAAAGCTCCGCTCTGGGCATCAACACCCAAGGGACCTGAAGGGATAGTCCGACCCTTGATGGCCGTCGTAGGAACTCCCAAAAGGGATCAAATAGGAGTAGGTGAAATGTCAGCCACCAAAGGCATTGGCTCCCCTAAAAACTCTATCCCCGTGATGAACCTCCAGTCCATAGGTGTTATCATCACCTCACAATCCAACAGATGAAAAGACTAGGTCTGGTGGAACCAGCGCCCAGATAATGCCCTCAGATAACCCCAGGGTCAACGACGGGGAGGAATAAAAAAGAAGGCCTCGAAACCCCAAGTGTTGACGATGGCCTGATACTCCGAATGCAGAGTATGATATAAAGATTGGACGCTGAACCAGTTCCCCCTGGGCTGCGTGAAGCCAAAAACCTGCATCAAATAAAAAGTCTAGATTAAACCTGTGCCCTGAGATGGCAAAAAAAAAAGAAAATTCTAGAATGAAAACTTCAGTCACCTCATTGGTATGAAGGTATATCGAGGGATGGCGTCTCAAATCACCCAAACGCTCAGGAATAGGGACAACGATGGCTGAGAGCTCCCTGCGCGGAGCATGAGCTAGAATGGGATCCACGAATGGGACATCCTCGTCATCCATGTCATCCAGCATCTCAGCCTGGATCGGACAAATTACAGACTCAGCCAACCGCCGAGACGACCTAGCTGAACGAGGCTAGGGAACATCAGAAGCTCTCCTCTGCCTCACACCTGCTGTGACCCTACTAGATTTACCTGGTTTATTTGGCTCCATAACCTGTACAAAGTCTCCAAATCATCTCAGAAAGGGTGAGGTAAGCCTTGAACCTACACCCTTTTCAAATTAAATCCTTACTTCATGCATATTTTAAGTCCTAAAGCATGCATTAGTTAACATACATCCCCAGTAGAGTTAAAATTGCATGTTCCTTAAATGCTCAGGCTTTTGAAAAAATTTCGCCAGAGTCTCCTTTGTAAAATGGACTGTCCGCATGCACATAGGCATGACTAGGAAGCCATTCAGTAGCACACCTACCCAAAAACATGAACAGTTCATATATATGAAAAAAATCAAAATCAAACTCCCCATGATAACTAAATTACTATGTGTATTTTTAGTTGAAAATCCAGGCTCACTTGCCCTCAAATAAGATGAGTAAACTGGCCAAAAAGGGCGCTAAATGACTATCTCAGAAATCAAAAATTTTCACATCAAAACATTCAGCGTAGTAAAACATGTATATTTACTAAGTCTAAATTTTTTTATCAAGTCATATAACCATGCCTATTCTCTATATTGTGTTTAGAAGCATACTGTATGAAATCTAACATTCTAACTGGTCAAAACTTGAAAAGAAAGGATGTAAACATTACCAGAGATGTGCAGAACGATTGTACAGTGACGGAATTTGAAAAAATTAGCCCGAACTCAATAGATCTGAAGAAGAAATCTCGAATTTTCTTTATAGTTCAAACTTGAAAATGAATTATGAAAGCCACGAGTGCCTAAGCTATACTCAAAGGGAGTAGCAACTCCACCCGTGGCAACCGCAAGTGGACCTACGGCTCCTTAATGTGGGTTCCACCCCCTCCAGGTTCGGTCCAATTAGAGTTGAAACGGAGTTTACAGAAGCTAAAAAGTCAAATCAAGGAAAAAACTGCTACGCGATTGAGTAGAATGGCCTGAAACCCTGTTTTTTAGCGTCAAGTTCTTGACAAAGGAAAAAGCTCCTTGTAAGCCATTGGTAGAAGCCTTGATGTGGTGTTCGGAATGCCGATGATGAAAACTGCTGAAAACTGCCTCTGTCAGATCATCGGGAAGGTCCGACATTGTGAACGGTGAGTTTTGAATACATAAAAGTATCCAGATTTGTTCGAGGGTATGACTTATAAGAAATATCACGCCCGTGTCAAGGTCGATTAAGTCTGACATAGCAAACCGTTGGCGATAACTATAATGAAGCATCGGGAATGAGCCGGTGATGAAAACCGTTGATAACTACTTCAATGAAGGTCAGAATATCTGACACTGCAAACCATTGGCGACAACTCTAACGTGGCATCGGGAATGGGCCAGTGATGAAAGTCGTTGAAAATTACTTCAATGAAGGTCAGAGTATCTGACACTACAAACCGTTGGCGACAACTTCAGCGTAGTATTGGGAACAAGCTGATGATAAGAACTGTGGATAAATTTTCCCAAAAAGAACAGATGATGGAATCTATTATACAAAACCCCAGCCGAGGAATCAAATCAGTTCAGTCGACTGTTGTAAACTACCAATCAGGTAGGCATCGAGGGGGTTCGATGATGGTCAAATCGTTGTCAAATATTGTTCGAGTAGATAGTGAGACTTCTATCACTGACAAAAGCGTCGGCATCAATTAAACAGGAAAAAACCTGTTGGCGACAACTCCAACGTAGAGTCAGGAAAGATCCGATGATGTAAACTGGTGTAAGCTATCATCAGGATAGGCATCAGGAATCCCCAATGACGTCACTCGTTAAAAGAGGAATATCCTCAACGAAGAAGAAAGTTAGAAATTTATCTAGAGACAGAAGATGTTGGTGACAACCCCAACGTCGAATTCAGAAATGTCCAATGGCATTAGCCAAGGAAGAATATTCCCCACATAGATCTTGAAAACATCTCCACAACATGTCATAGGATTAGTCTTGATAGCACCGACGAACATGGTAAACCATTGGCTTCAACCCAATATATCATTGTAAAAGATTTGGTGATGAGAGCTTTGCTAACTATCGTTAGAGTAGGCATCAAAAGAGTTCAGTGAAAACCAGCATGAGCAACTCCATCCCCAACAGGAAGTGCGGGAACAGTCAGTGATAGAATACCGTGGCAGCTAACACCACAAGAGCATATAGCATTCATAACATGGCAATTGTGAATTGCATTACCTTTGCATATTTTATATTTCCTGTGTTTAGCAGTCTTTATCCTGTTCATACCATTGCATTGCATAAACATGATAAAGAGGGGCATCTGTAGACACTTGAAATTTTGCATTCTTGTTACTAACCCTGCAAGAGGGCAAAATTATCTTTTACCTTTCAGAGACAACCCTGGAAATCTAAATCATCAAGTCGAGCCTCGACGATAATCCCGAGAGATACAATCACCCCGATGACAACATCGAGATGTCAAGTCAAGCCCCAACGACAACCCTAGGAGATACAGTCACCTTGGTGACAACACCGGGATGTCAAGTCAAGCCTCGACGACAACCCTGGGAAGTATAAAGCCCCGATGACAACACCGGGAGAACAAATCAACTTCGAAGACAGCCCCTAAGCATCAAATCATCCCCAAAGACAACCTTGGAAGACCAAGTCAACCTCTGAGACAACCCTGAGGAAGAACAGAGTCAGCTGGGATCAAACCTCAGAGACAACCCAGAGAAAACAGTCGAAAACCTTGTCAATCCTGGAGACAACCCCTGAAAGGGAAAAATGGTCATTTTACGGACTTGACATCAAATCAAGTCAAAATCAAGCAAAATTGATGCAATAAGGGTCAGAAAGAGCCATAACGTCAATCCCGACTAAAAACAGCACAAGACAGCCCAACAGACGGACTGCTAAAATTTAAAGATCTGGTCATGGACCCATCTTCCAAGATTTGAAAAAGGTCAAATCCCATGTCATTGTGTAGCTCTCATAAAGGGCTTTTCGGAAATGTATAGCACGCCTCAAACAGATCCTCGGATTGAAAGTTATGAAGGTTCGAAGCAGACATCGCGTTGATCAGAGTGCACGTATTTCGAGACAATCAGACCCACAAGAGTGAGTTCCACTCGGGCAGCCGCACCTCTACTCGCGGCTGTCACGGGTAGACCCGCTACCATTTTGGTCTATAAATAAGACCCCCCACCCTTGCAAGAAAATAAAATAAAAATAGAAAAAGCAGAGAAACTCCTCCCATTTCGATCTTTATACTTCTAGTACTCCAAACTTCAATTTTATTCTTCCAATATGTTTGCATACGTATATTCTACAGCATATCAAGTTTTAACCGGTGGAAACTGAGATTTGAAGCCCTCCGAGTGGCAAAAAGCCCGTAGAGCTGTCCATTGTAAGTTTTTTTTTTTACGATCAGAAACTATTTACTGCTTTATAGCATATATGTGAATGTACATATGAAGTTTTAGCTTTTGGTTTCGCCCGGATCTCAAATCTATGGCCTTTCTAGCTTACTTTTTAGTATATATAAGTATATATATATATATATATGTAAGTTTTTCTTTGTTTGCACAGCCTGGATTACTAATCCGTGGCTTTTTACTGCTTTCATATATATAAAACTATATATATATATATTTACGCTATTTCTTTTAGCCTAGATTGCTAATTCATGTTCTTTTTAGCTTTATTATATATATAACTGACTATATATATACTAACATTCAATTCCGTCAAGCCTGGATTATAAATACGTGGCATTTATTGCTTTTATATATATATATATATATAACTATATATATATTTATTCTAACTTGTTTGGCCTGGATTGCTAATTCGTGGCATTTTTAGCTTTAATATATATATACTAACTGTATATAGTAACATTTCATTCAGTCGAGCCTGGATTAGAAATTCGTGGCTCTTTACAACTTATATATATATATATATATATTTACATTTCTCAGTCGAGCCTGGATTAGAAATTCGTGTCTCTTTATAGCTTATATATATATTTACATTTCTCAGTCGAGCCTAGATTGTAAATTTGTGGCTCTTTACAGCTTATATATATATTTACATTTTCTCTATCGGGCTTGGATTGAAAATCAGTGGCCTTTTACAGCTTATATATATATAAGCATATATATATATATATATATATATATTATTTATTCAATGTGATTAAATATTTTCTTTAATTATTCATTTGATATGAATTTGTTTCAATGTAAATTTTGTGGATTACATTCATTTAATTCTAGCCCTTTCTAACTTTTAAACGGTTCAAGATCGGTCAAACCGGAACCGGGAAACTAGAATGACTAAGATTTATTTAAATCTAGCTTTGTTTCTAATTTTATAAATATTAAAGCGACTACGCTCCCCTAGATCAATATCTAGTGGGAATGGGAAGCTTCGGCTATGCGCATGCAAGGATTTAACTGACGAATCCTTCGTTTTGCGACGTCTAGAGTACAATTTGCACTATATGTTAATATCTTTGCTGTGCAGGTTTCTTGATCACTTTCTGTGAGCCTAGGAATCATGGGATTAATGATCAACCACACGGATCTAAATCTGATTCCCATGATGGACAACTCCGCATTATAAATACACCCTTCTAGTTTTTCTGTAAATGTAAATTATATGGACCTTAAAACTATTATCCGGATTTAAGGTCTCCACATAGTACATTATGGTTTGTCGTGCTAGGGTCACTTTAATGGCTGTCATGCCCATAAGAAAACCGACACTTATATATATATTCTGTGGTCGAGGATGCGAAATAAAATAAAATGAAAGTATCAAAAGGCTTCAATTCCTATGCGAGCGTAAAGGTTTGAAAACCATCTTTCAAAATGTCATTTTCATATCTTGTCTAAAAATGGACTTTTCAAACAAATCAAACCCTTCGTATATAGGTCCAACGAAGCACGGCACTACTTTTAAATCAAAACACGTAGGCTCAATTACTTCCAGCACACACACACATTGCAAATAAAAAGGGAAAAATTAAAAAGATGCGGTAACCGTGTTTCACGGAAGTCGGGGGGTGCCTAACACCTTCTCCCCGCTTAAGCAAGCCTTTGTACTTTATAAATCTCTGTTTTCAAGGCTAAGTTTTGACAGCGTTCAGTAATTGGGCATACTTGAAAAAAATCAAACAAAAATCGGTTGAGTTGGTACAACCATTTCAGAATATACCAACTGGCGACTCTGTAAACCTTTCAAATCGTCGACATGATACATGTTGGCCTTTTCGCAAAAATTTCACGCTTCAAAAAATAGATAAGACAAATAAGGGTAGAAAACACAAACAAAATTTAGGGAAAGGAAGATCTGTCTAAAGATTTTTCCTGACATCGACAAACTGTTCTGTGATTGAACTGTTCAATGTAAAAGAGTTCATTTTATTCATGAACTGTTATTGTTAAGTCTGTGCTAATGATTCTAGCCAGACCGAATGTTATTGAAAGAATAGAAGAATGAAAGTATGTCAAAGTGAATGTGACTAATGTTTGAAAATGATAGGAATCAGAATATACTCCTGTTATTCGAGCTGCTTCATAACCTTTGTTTGGTTATCGAAGTCTTAAGAGAATTTTGATTCTTGCTTTAGGTTTTATTTAACTGTTGTGACTTGCTGAGCTATTGAATGCTCACACTTGCTTTAAATAAAAATATTTTCAGCGAACTTAATGAACTAAGCTTTCATAGGTACGAGTTCAACTCCTTGTTCTTCGTGATCTCCTTGAATCTCTGGGATTGATTCCTTCCTTTGATTAACGTCAGTCACCCAAGTGTTTGGCCTCTAGAGGTGATCCACCAAGGAAGATGAATTGTTCAAGAAGGAGGGTGGTTGGCTAAACCCTAGTTTTTTATTCTCTATAGAAAAGGAGTACTCTCTCCAACAATTGGAATTACCTCAACTGATATCTAGCATAAGACTCCTCTTATATAGATATTGGTCAACCCTTATAATCCTATTAGAAATTGGGTTTCATTTAATTATTAAACTCCTTTAATTAATTAGGCTTCCCAACCCATTGGAAATAATTAATTAAACTCTTTTAATTAATTTGCCTCTTAATCTTATTAAGAATAAATGAGAGTACTAATATTAAATTAATTCTTAAACTCCTTTAGAAATTAAAATAATAACAATTGCAATAATATTAATAAGACTCCTCTTATTAATTTATATTTAATATTTCTAAAATATTAAATAATAAACATTAAGCTATTTAATTTATTCTATCACCATAGATTAAATTAATTATACTTAACATATTATTACGATTATGCCATTACCTTCTTAAATAATTATTCTTCCTTTTATGACGTGACCCTTTAGGTTCTCCATATTAAACCGGTTGTGAATAAATCAATTAAAACAATTCTAATCTTATTTAAATAAATAAATTAAACTAATAATCTATTTAAATAAATAATATTTATTCTATAATAGGGATAAGCCTCTCTAGCGATCAACAACTTTTCAGATAATATAGATTTTCAATATTAATCATAAAAGAACCCTTGAGTTAATAGTTACCATACAATTCAATCCTTCCACCATACAATGTCCTAATTAAATATAAGACATGGAATTACTGTCAAGTCTTATTTTATTTAATTATACGTATTTCGATTCTTAAATGCACAACTCCAAATAATGCAAATTAGAAACTCCTTTCTAATTTCATACCACATTGGCCAAGGATTCCTGGGTTGTCATTTATCGAATCACACAGGACATATCTCTTCTTTTACTAGAAGCGATAGATTCTTTATTGATCATTCATTATCTCCATATATAACTTATTACACCCAATCATACCCTTTGATATACCTTAAGGGTCTTAAGGGATATGTCAAAGTATAATCATCATACACAAGATACTATGATGATCTCAAGTCTAAGGATCACTTGTACTACTATCACATTAGGAATTCCTATTGACAGGCAAGTAAAACTTCATTAGGTATTCCTTAGCGAGCCACGCTCAATGAACTTATTCTCCAATAACCACCTGCATACTTGCTTTAGTGTCTCCACACAAATGATCATGAGATCAATCATCCTCATCCAATGAGCAAGCAACGTATGTACCAATCTATCCGGATTCACTAATTCTCTTTTTAGTAATCCAACGATTAGGAACTATTTTAGTTTTAAGCTATCTAAGAATTTAGATCTCATTAGCATGATCATCATCATGATTATAAAAGTATTGCTTAAAACTATGGGTTTATCACATTTTATTATAATAGAATCATGTAGATAATTAAATGTCTTTAATTAAATAACTATTTTATTAATAAATGAATAAGATTGTTACAAAGTATACGCTTTATCATCAAACATGATTGGCTTGTGTGCATACTACTTTCAATCTCTCACTTTCACTAAAGCCAATCGCCATGGTATCTAATACCCTTCTTCTCTAAGTGACGATTATCCTACTGTTGGAAAAGTTTCAGTAAATGGATATATAATGTTGTTCTTGAGAGTCCACTATCTCTATATTGACTTCCCATCTTTCAATGATTATTCTAATCAAATGAAAGTCTCGCAACACATGTTTGGATCCAAGATGAGCCTTTGGAACTATTCTTAGTTCAATAATGAACTTTTAATCCAAAATATTAACTTGCAGCTTCATTTACAGTTATATACTTTATTTTTTTATCACTAATCCAACAACTCTTTGCTGTTTGAAACCTTTCCTTTTCAGTGCACCACCTTTTAAGGTAATGACTTACCCTAAAGTGGATTTATTGTCGTCTTGGTCAGTTTGAAAAAACTTGAGTTTGTTTAGTCCTCTAGTTTTAATTCAGACCCATCATGAATCATGATTACATCCTTAGTATAGGTTAAGTACTTTAAGATGTTTTTCACTGTCTTACAGTAATCTTCTCCAGAATATGACTGATCAACATCAAGTCTCGTACATTTCATTACATATATGATAGTAACTCATTCGATCTCTCTTTATTTAGGATAATTTAGAGAGATACAATTCATGGCTCATCTACATGAGACATCTCTTAGAGTTTGCCATGCTAAACGCCTTTAGTATCAAATGAATATACGTTCCTTGGGTTAAGCCGATTATCTTTTTAAATCTATCTATATAGATTTATATCCCCAATTTAGGATGTTCTACCCAAATCATTTATGAAAGAATATTTAGACAACTTTATCTTTACTGATTATAACACTGGTATGTCATTCCTTATCAGTAGTATATCAATATATAATACTAAGAATGTCACAGCGCTCCCACTGACCCTTTTGTACACACTAGGTTCATTCTCGTTTTTGATATAATCAAACTCTTTTGATTGTCTTATCTAAATGAATGTTCAATCTTTGAGAAGTTTGCTTCAATCCATAAATGTATTGTTGTAGCTCATATACATGATTTGTTTCAACCATTGAAACAAATCCATCTGACTGTATCATACATACATTCTCCTCTAATAATTTATATTTGAGGAAGGGCGTCTCCACGTCCATTTGCCAAATTTAGTAATCAGCTGCAATCGCAAGTAAAATCCGAATGGTCTTGAGCATTGCTTCAAAGATCTATTTTAGATTTTATGGTTATCTACCATTTTTCTGAGTGTCTACAACTCTTAGCCTTATCGTATATAATTGGATCATTATCCTCTATGATGCGTACCTCATCAACATCATCTATGATGAATCCATACCTACCAGGTATCTTCGGTACTATTCCATAATTACGATTCGGTTGTGGTACAATAGGTCTATCTACAAGTTCCTTCTTTTGACTAATAGTGATTTGTGGTTCTTGAACTCCTTCAAGATCTATTATCCCCCTACTAGCCCTTCAATGATAAAAACTTTTATCTTAGAAGGCAACGTGTTTCGCAACAAATACCTTTTGCTAAGTAGGATTATAGAACATTTAACCTAAACTTACTTTAGGATGTCCCACAAATCTGTACTTGTCAAATTTTGTCCCAAGATGATCCTTTTGAAATCTTTTCACATAAGTTGGACAACCCTTTATCTTAACATACTTAAGATTAGGAATCCTCCCTGTCCATAACTCTTATAAAGTCTTGGGGACGAATTTTGAGGTTACCTTATTTTGTAGATATGCAGCCGTTTCTAGGTCATTACCCAGAAGGATACTGGAATGTCGGTAAAATCATTATGGACCGCACCATGTCCAACAAGGTATGATTTTTCTACACCAATCAATTATTGTGTATCAGAAAACATCCACTGTGAGTAAACCTTTTGAGATGATCTTAAAACTTTTTGCACAAGTATTTGTTCCTCGATCCAATCGACAAATCATAATACCTTACCAATTAGTTTTACTTATGAATTATTTAAACCTTCAAATGATTCAGACTTGTATTTCACCAAATATAAATATTCAACTCTTTAAATGATCATCTCCTTTCTTTTACTAGTTTGTTCAATTTAAAATTATTTTTCATGTAAGTCAAGTATGTAAAATATATTCAGTAAATTCTTAGTTATTTAAACTAATGGACTTGCCCGTAGGCGGCGCTAAACAATAAGTTCCTGCAGTTTAATGGACTAACCTTTGCTCCATTCTTACACACAAAAAGACTTCCCCTTGTTTAGCTTTCTACTTTTTCTTGGTCCCTTCATAAATCTGTATTTATGAGAACTATAGCCGGTATCCAATACCCAAGTAAAAACTTTACTTACTAAAAGATTTATTTCAATCATTGACAAACTTGTATATGTAACCGAAGCTTCACTAAGCTTCTTCTGGTTAGCCTCTGCAAGATGTTTCTCGCAGGTCCTATTCCAGTGTCCAGGCTTATTGCAATGGAAGCAAACTCCTTTTCTATCCGTATCAGTTTTGTTCTTATTATTCTTTGTATTTGCCTTTCTATTTACCTTCTTTGAATCGTTCTTCTTTTCAGAAGATCCTTTGGCCTCGATCAGTAAGACTATGTCTTTCTTGGTCGGAAAGTGAATCTCAACAATTTTCAATATGTTTAAGCAAATCAGCGAGGCTGACATCTAGCTTGTACATCTGAAAATTCACAACAATTGTGATAAGGAGTCCGTGAGTGAGTGCAAGATTAAATCTTGGCTCAACTCTCCATCCATGACAAAACCCTGTTGTCCTAATTATTCAATCAAATTGATCATTTTTAGGACATGTGTCTTTCTTGTAGTACCATCGATCATTTTAGATTGGAAGAACTCCTTAGATATTTGATATCTATTAGTCCTACTTTCCTCACCATTCAACTCTTTGAAGTGTAGGAATATAGTAGGAGCATCCAAAGTTTCATGCTGACGCTGAAGCTCGTTACTCATGGATGAGAGCATGATGAATTGAGCCAACTATGCATCATCTTGCTACTTTTTAAAAGTAGCAACATCTTCCTCAGAGGCATTGTCTGCAACCATTGAAGGGATATGTGTATTAAGGACATAAGATATCTTTTCAGCCTTGAGAACTGTTCTTAATTTTTTAACCAATCCTTTTAATTCGATTAGGTTAATTAGCATCTTAATATACTACACAGTGATAGTAATTTAGACATTGTAAAATTCTGTAAATAAATTTGTAATTAACAACATTTATCATACATTCTTTTATTAATTACCAAGATAAATTAGGTCTTATTTTAAATTGGTATCTCCCACTATTTTCTTCAAACTATATTACCCTCACTTATATAGTTCGGCAAAATCTAATTAAAGATTTGTTAGTGAGAATACGGATCCCATTTCAAATGTATATAGCCTTGTGAAAAATACAACAAACCATATATAAATAAATAGGTAGACAACTCTTTGTCAATTACATCAACATGTAACTCCTTTTATTTTGCCTCTCAGATTATTTTGATCAAGTTGTAGCACATCCGAATCAAAATTATCTGAGTTAAGCCCAGCCTAGCACTTCCATATATTCAAAAAAGAAAAATATTGTCCTTGTGGAAAGCACAACAAAACAATACTGTTCAATTTTCTTTATAAGCATCAAATGTGATAAATTAACATCTTAAATACTTAATATGTGCCTTGTGGAAAACATAACAAACTCATATTAAATATTTAATGCTCTATTAACTTTATCATGCTAGAAGGCGATGTTTGATATTCCAAATATCTTTGAACGCTTTAGACTTAAAATAATTTCTTTGAGGGGTTTGTTATTATTAGTCTAATCTTGTTTAGCGCGCATGCACACACATATATATATATATATATATATATATATATATATATATATATATATATATATATATAAAATACTCGTCATTTTATTAAAACATGCGAAACATGTTTGCATAAATAATATATATATATATATATATATATATAAAATACTAGCATGCACATATAGAATACTATATTCTACCCGGATTGATTATGAACTTTCACTACAAGAAAAAGCCTTAATTCCGAAGGAATTAACCTCGACAGAATGGATTCAGTCGAACATAGGCTATATGCGACGGATTTTTCTGTCGAAGATATATCCCTCGAAAATAACCTAAAGTCGACGGAATTCTGTAGGAATTATAGGACCTTAGTGGCGCCAAGTCTCCTGGCAGCGCGAAACCTAATTTCTCATTTCTCATTTCTGATCTCTAGCACACCTCTCATCTCTCTCACCTCTCATCTCTCATCTCAGCCACCACCACCGGACGAAGGCCCTCTGTCGAAGGCACCCCTATCACCCTCGACCAGTCTCACCCCTCTGCCACCACCACCGACCTACCGACGATTCTTAGAGCTCCGGCGGCTCCTCTGACCATCTGGGTTGAAGCACCTGCCTTCCGATTTAGCTCCGTTCCAGTCTCTCTCTCTCTCTCTCTCTTCCTCCTTTCTCCTCCTCTGATTCAACTTTCAAGGAACTGAAATTCCTAAATTATTTTTTAGGGTTTATATATTAGTTGTAATTATATGATAATTTTCACTAAAATTTGGATAATGTATATGTGTTGTTGCTGAAATTAGGACCCGTTGGATAATTTGAGATTACTAAATTGCTGAAATTGGGATACTTGAGTTGTTAATATATATTATTGTCCGAGCCTCTCTTTTTTTCTTCATTTAATTCTTTTGAAATTGGGCATACTAGTAGACTTTTGTTGTTGTTGAAATTGGGCATACTATTATACTTGTGTTGTTGTTGAAATTGGTCATACCGTTGTTGCTGAAATTGGGCATACTGGTAGACTTTTGTTGTATTTGAAATTGGGTATACTGTTATACTTGTGTTGTTGTTGAAATTGGGCATACTATTGATTTGGGACTGCAGATAATTATTTTTTATATTAGGGTTCTGTCTGTGTATATTGAGATAATTGGTTTAATTTGTTAGTTAATTTATTTATAGTTGTTAGATTTGGATTTCAAATGTGATATTTGTTATTTTCGACGGAATTTTAGATGAAAATTCAGTAAGAATTGTTCAATTGCAATTTGTGGACCCTGCTAATTATTAATGTATTTTACTTAATTAATTCCCCAATAATAAAATAAACTAAGTAGCATTTACTTAGTTTTGCTCTACTAAATAAAATAAAATAATATAATAACATAAAAAATATAATAACATAATTTACATAATATAATATAAATAAAAGAAACCTAATAATATAATATAATGTACTAAGAAATAAATTAAAGAAAACTAAATGAAATAACTTAAATCAGATCTAATAAATAAATAAATAAAATAAAATAAAATATATTTATTTAAGTAATATAATATAATATAATACAAATAAAATAAATAATAAATTAAAATAAAATATATTAAATAATATAAAATTTAAATAAATTTAATTAAATAAAATAGATTTTAAAAATTAGATAATATATTATAATAAAAAATAAAATAAAATAAAATAAAACAAAACAAAATTTAATTAAATAAAAAATAATAAGAAATAAACAGAAAAGAAAATAAATATAATAAAATAAAATAAAATAATTTAAAATTAATAATAAATTAAATTAAAATAAATTAAATTAAATTAAATTAGATTAAATAAAAGAAAAGAAATTAAATGTAATAAATAATATAATTTTTGATTAAATTTAATAAAATAAAATATATTTAAAATTTTAGATAATATAAAATAAGAAAAAATAAAATAAAATAAAAATAAATTAACTAAAAAATAATTATAAAATAAAATAAAATAAAATAAATTTAATTTTTTAAAATAAGTATAATAAAATAAAATAATATAAAATAAACTAAGTAGTATTTACTTAGTTTCCATTGGTAATATATAAACTAAGTAGCATTTACTTAGTTTGCCACAATTAAAATAAGCTGAATAAGAACTATACATATTCATACATATATAAATGTACTATACTTTGAAACTTAGAAGCCCGTTTGACAAGTAGGAGTGAATGTCGAATAGTAGTTCCCATATATATTCCAAATAACAGTTCTCATAAACTAAGTAACATTTACTTAGTTTTATATTGGTAAAATAAATTAAGTAGCATTTGCTTAGTTTGCCACAATTAAAATAAACTAAATAAGTACTATATGTATATATAGATACATATATGTACTATACTTTGAAACTTAGACACTCGTTTGACAAGTAAGAGTGAATGTCGAATAGTAGTCCTCATATAAATTCCAAATAGCAGTTCTCATAAACTAAGTAGCATTTACTTAGTTTTGCATTGGTAAAATAAACTAAGTAGCATTTACTTAGTTTTGCATTGGTAAAAGAAACTAAGTAACATTTGCTTAGTTTGTCGCAATATTCAATAAACTCAATATGACTCTCTCTTCGATCTTCAATACACTCGATTATAACTATACATTTTATAGTACAAATATCATTCCATTAACCTGCAAATATGTAGACTGCCTTAATTGAGCTAGCTAGGGGTATGCTGATGACAATAGTTGCATGGTGTAGGAATAACTTAGGATGCCGTCAGCATGGTATCATGCAACTTATCACTCAAAGTCAATGTGAAGAAAGCATTGCGCTGTGTTGGTTTTCGTCACAATCCGTCCCTGCAACCACATTTTGGGACATTTATAAGTTTTCCTTTCCCATTTAAGCTTCCTACTTAATAGTATTACATCTTTTTTCCTTTTAAAACAGAAAATACATAAATTGCAATGAACTATATAGGAATAAGCAAAGCAGAGCAACTAATTAACCGGTTAGTTGTAGAATTTACGATTAGAATTCTTGGAAGTTTCTGAGGTCTTGAGTGGACAACGAATATCGCAACGAGTGCAGCGAAAGTAAGGTGGAAAATACTCTAACCCGTCACTACATTTTATGGGTACAAGGCAACTCTTTGTGTGACGCGACGGCTTAGAGTATTCTCCACCTTCCATTTTTTGCCCCCGTTGCAGTATTAGTTGTCCCCTCAAGACCTTTGGAACTTCTAACAATCCTAATCTCATGTTCTAGAATTGACCGTGTAGTTAGTTGCTCAACTTTGCTCATTCGTATATAGTTCATTGCAATTTATGCATTTTCTGTTTTAAAAGGATAACAGTTGTAATTGTAAGATCTCAACTTTTTATGAATAAAATTTAATTTCCTCTATATATTATTTTGAATAGTAAGGGGTTTATTTGATAGATGTGGTAAGTTATGGTGATACGTGCAAATATTTCAAAATAAGCAAGTGGTTATAAAATATTCATTGTTGTAGGGGAATATTCGTTTGGTCGTAGAATATTCTTGTTGTCGGAGAATATTCGTACGACGGCGCAGCCATTGTGGGCCTCATAACGAAAAATTGTCGGATGAAGAAAACGATAAGAATAAGTTTTCTAAAAATAACGGCGTAGTTGTTACCGTTAGAACTGTTGAAATACCCAGTGGTTAAAAATGAAGTAATACGCGTCGTTGCACAGTAGCACACGGTATTGCACAGTATTTTATATTATTGTTGTTTAAATAATTGTCACTGCCCAGTATTTTACTTTATCAAATCAATAATTCATATTATTTGAATAATATTACCAGACAGCATTATTGGCAATGTCTAAGGAAGTTCTGTCTAGGAAAGGGGTTTGGTCACCTAATTGCGTGCTAGTAAGGAGAAATCCTTATCAGAAAGCCCCCTCTTTCCTGGGAACGACCTGGTTGTCAATATTATAGTTCTGTAATATTATTTGTGAATAATTAATTGTTAATTTATATGATAAGGAAATATTTATTCAATGTGGATATAAATGAAGGAATTAGTGCTGATATTTTTATCAGTATTTTATTGGAATGGAGGTGTGGAAAATCATCCGTATGTAGATTTCGGTCATTTTTCGTTTGGAATTTGGAACAACTTTCTTTTATAAAGTTATAGAGAATTAAATTTCCTATAGAATGGACATAAAATTCGTATTTTTCTGATAAAAGGGCTATTTATTATGAATTATTTAAGTTCTGAAATATTGGGCCTAAATTATTTTGTTATAAAAATATTTAAAACATATTTTGTGGGCCCCACTTGTTGTAAAATGCTAAAAAATAAGAAAGTCAAAGAGTTGGTGCGAAGGAAAAAAAATATCTTATTAAATTTTCTGCTTTGGTGTTCTAAGCATTTTCCTATAAATAGGGTGCTTAGTTTAGAATTGAAAATCACACCAGAATCAGAAGTTTCTCTCTCTATAATATCGAGCGTATTTTTGTGAGTATTTAGATACATTGAGTGTTGCTATACAATGCAAATTTCCTTCAGTAGTTCATCCGATATTTCAGTCAGAAGTATTGTTCTTTTGAGATAAGGGATGTTTATGAGCTTTTTGCAGTTCATGCAAAACAAGACGAGGGAGACACGTCTGCAAAATACAGGTGTAAATAATATCAACTCGCGGCTTGTCACTGCCAAGCAGTTCAAGGAGTTGGGACCACCAAAGTTTTTGGAAAAGCCAGATCCGATCAAGGCGGAAACGTGGGTTAAGCAAATAACCAAGATATTTGATGTCTTGGGATGCACGGAGGAATAGAAGGTTCCATTCGCCACCTTTATGTTCCGTGGAGAGGCAGATTACTGGTGGGAATCTGTGAAGCGTACTCAGCCTGCCGCACTTAAGATGTCTTGGGAGCAGTTCCAAAAACTATTCAATGACAAGTACTTTCCCGAAAGTATTCGTCATCTGAAAGAGGTAGAGTTTATCAAACTGGAACAGAACAACATGACTGTGTCCCAGTACGAGGCTAAGTTCGCAGGAGTTATCCCGGTTTGCGTCTCATTTGGTGGATAATGAGGAACATATGACGCGGATGTTTCTGAGAGGTTTGAAACCAAAAATTCGTCAATACCTCATTTCTCACAAAATTTTTTTATATTCAGATGTCGTGAACAGGGCTCAATTATTAGAACGAGATAACGAGTCTGTTCAACCAAGGAAGAACAACCAGGGTCGTACCGGTGGCAGCAGTCATCGGAGCAACGATAACCAGCGAGGGGGAAATTATCAGGCTAGAAATGGTAACCACTTCGGTGGTAATCATGGCCAAGATAATAGAAGAAATGAGTCAGGTGGGAATTTTAAGAAGAGAAGGTATAATAATGATAATGTGAAGACGTCGACGGCAGCACCAGCATCAACGACCATTTCTAGGGGAGGAGAACGACCACTGGTCGTATGTTATAAATGCGGAGAAGAGGGACACATCAGTCCAAGCTACACACAGCAATCCAAGGTATGTTATAACTGTGGAAAGGAAGGTCATATAGCTCGAGATTGTCCTGTAGCGAAACCAAGTCCACTGGTCGTATAGTTTACAAATCTTGTTTGATTCAAATTGGTACCCTTACACTGCCTGTTGATCTTATATTTTTGAAAATTTTGGCATTTGATGTGATTTTAGAAATTGACTGGTTAACCACTTATCATGCCAAAATTGATTATTTTCGTAAGGTTGTTAGTTTTCATATTCCTAACCAACATGTTGTGCGAATTCAAACAACCAATCACTGTCATTTTAAGTCATAAAGCTATTTGTTTATTGAAAAATAGAAGTCAAGCTTTCTTAGCCCATGTCACTGATTTAAATCAGAATACATCAGATTTGAATGATATTTCTGTTGTTATTGAGTTTCCTGATGTATTTCCCGAAGAAATTCCAGGTCTACCCCCAGAACGTGAAGTTGAATTCTTTATTGACCTTGAACCTGGTACAAAACCTATTTCTAAAAATCCCATATCGAATGGCTCCTATTGAACTTCAAGAGTTACAGATTCAACTACAGGAGTTGTTAGACATCGGTTTTATACGTCCTAGTACATCTCCTTGGTGTGCTCCTATTTTATTCGTAAAGAAAAAAGACGATAGTATGCGACTTTGTATTGACTATCGGGAGTTGAACCATGTCACCATCAAGAATAGGTATTTGTTACCTCATATTGATGACATGTTCGACCAGTTGCAAAGTGTGCAATTCTTTTCAAAGATCGATCTTTGTTCTGGATATCATCAGTTAAAGATTAAAACTGAGGATATTCCGAAGACTGCCTTTAGAACTCGATACGCTCATTACGAATTTCTAGTTATATCTTTCGGATTGACCAATATCCATGCTGCGTTCATGGACACGATGAACCGAATATTTGAGAAATATTTGGATCATTTCGTGATTGTAATTATTGATGACATCCTAATATTTCTTTACTTAGAACGAATTCAATATTCGACAACGACGTTGGTTGGAGCTGTTGAAAGATTTCGATCATACCATCCAATACTATCCTGGAAAAGCGAATGTGGTAGCTAACGCGTTGAGTAGAAGATCGTATGCGGAAACGAGTGCGATGGTGTCAACTCCAGACTTTGTGTTCCTAACGATGCTGATTTGAAGTATAAAATCATGATGGAAGCACACAACACACCGTTCAAAATAGTACCAAAATTTATCGTGATCTTTGACATACATTTTGGTGGAGAAATATGAAGAGAGAGAACGCAGAGTTTATCTCGAGGTGTTTAACGTGTCAACGTGTCAAGGCTAAGGCATCAAGAGCCATAAGGTGTGAAGATCCCCGAGCCTCTAGCTGGTGACTTTTTTTGTGGGATGCACCGAAGCCAGACTCTCCGTAGGGGACGCCGGTTTTGTGCGGTGGCAAACTAATAGGTACCATTGTGAGGTACTATAGTTGAAGCACCATGAGAGTCACTAGTTGGAATCAAAGAAATGACCTGGGAGTTAAAATCGAAAATGAAAATGAGGTATCCTCACCTTTTCGATATACCAGATACGTACGTCAATTTCGAGAAAGAAATTTTATAAGGAGGGGAGGTTGTAAGACCCCAACTTTTTATGAATAAAATTTAATTTTTTCTATATATTATTTTGAATAGTAAGGGGTTGCTTTGATAGATATGGTAAGTTATGGGTGATACGTGCAAATATTTCAAAATAAACAAGTGGTTATAAAATATTCATTATTGTCGGGGAATATTCGTTTGGTCGTAGAATATTCTTGTTGTCGGGGAATATTCGTACAACGGCGCAGCCATTATGGGCCCCATAACGAAAAACTGTCGGATGAAGAAAATGACAAGAATAAGTTTTCTAAAAATAACGGCGTAGTTGTTACCGTTAGAACTGTTGAAATACCTGGTGGATTAAAAAGAAAGTAATACGCGTCGTTGCACAGTAGCACACGGTATTGCATAATATTTTATATTATTGTTGTTTCAATAATTGTTACTGCCCAGTATTTTACTTTATTAAATTAATAATTCATATTATTTGAATAATATTGTTAGACAGCATTATTGGCAATATCTAAGGAAGTTCTGTCTAGAAAAGTGTTTGGTCACCTAATTGCGCGTCAGTAAGAAAAAATTCTTATTGGAAAGCCCCCTCTTTCTTGGGAACGACCCGGTTGTCAATATTGTAGTTCTGTAATATTATTTGTGAATAATTAATTGTTGATTTATATGATAAAAAAATATTTATTTAATGTGGATATAAATGAAGGAATTAGTGCTGATATTTTTTATCAGTATTTTGTTGGAATGGAGGGGTGGAAAATCATCCGTATGTAGATTTCGGTCATTTTTCTTTTGGAATTTGGAAAAACTTTCTTCCAGAAAGTTATAGAGAATTAAATTTCCTATGGAATGGACATAAAATTCGTATTTTTCTGATAAAAGGGCTATTTATTATGAATTATTGAAGTTCCGAAATATTGGGTCTGAATTATTTTGTTATAAAAATATTTAAAACATGTTTTGTGGCCCCACTTGTTGTAAAATGCTGAAAAATGAGAAAGTCAAAGAGTTGGTGCGGAGGAAAAAAAAATATCTTATTAAATTTTTTGCTTTGTTGTTCTAAGCATTTTCTTAGAAATAGGATGCTTAGTTTAGAATTGAAAATCACACCAGAATCAAAAGTTTCTCTCTCTATAATATCGAGCGTATTTTTGTGAATATTTAAATACTTTGAGTGTTGCTATACAGTACAAGTTTCCTTCAGTAGTATATTCGATATTCAAGTCAGAAGTACTGTTCTTTTGAGGTAAGGGATGTTATTTTTTTTCGTAAATGATGTTATTGCTTTCAATATCATTTCATCGAAATATTGGTATGAATTTTATTATGAAATTTTTATCTTTTCCGTCGGGGTTACAATTCACGTATACGACACTATTCACGAATACGGTACTATTCACGAGTACTATTCACGAAGTATGATTTTTCTTATGAAAATTTCTACTTTTTCATGTCAGGATTACTATTCACGTATACGACACTATTCACGTATACGGCACTATTCACGAATACGTTACTATTCATAGAAAAATTAAATTTTCTTTTCTTTGTCCAAGTTGGCTGTTATGGTTCCTATATTTGATTGGATCCAAGTTTTGAACTTTATTCTTGAATTTTGCTCCACAATTGATTGTTATGGAGTATTTTTGAACTTGAATAAATCGATTTATGAATCCCTAATCTTTGTCCCTTATTTCACTAGATTCGTTCTTTAAAATATTTTTCATCATCTTTAGTTTTAAGCTATCTAAGATTTAGATCTCATTAGCATGATCATCATCATGATTTTAAAAGCATTGCTTAAAACTATGGGTTTATCACATTTTATTATAATAGCATCATGTAGATAATTAAATGCCTTTAATTAAATAACTCTTTTATTAATAAATGAATAAGATTGTTACAAAGTATATGCTTTATCATCAAATATGATTGACTTGTGTGCATACTACTTTCACATATTTCCCCCGGATTACCGTTATCGGACTCCGTATAGAAATTCCATAAGTTTTATCTTCATTTCTTGACATTCTCGTACTTTTCACCTCTATTACATATCATATAACCTCAGGCGCACATTAAACTCGACTACGATTCACAATTTATGTTTTGAGATTTCGAGTTTTAAATTTAAATACATTTAATCAACGCTTAATTCTTAAAACCAACGTTAAACATGTTTTTTAAGAATTCTCTCTTCATGAATATTAACCATTTACATGCCCCAAAATTACCACGCGAAAAGTTTGGTTAACAAATGTCAACGTCGGAATTTTTTTAGTTAAGGGTGTTGCGGAGCCAGTATCAGTTATAAAAGTCGCGCTACTGTAACGAATAAGAATTTTATATATTGATTTTAAATATTTATTGAATTTAATAAATAAATAATTTATTTATTTATTGAGTTAAATAAATAATTTATGTGATTGATGTGAAGTAATTTAATTAAGTGTAATATGTTAATTAAATAAGTATTTAATATTTAATTTAATTGTTGTGTAATGATTTTATAGTATAGTTCTAATTTAATTGAGATAATTAAATTAGATGAAGTATATGTGATAATTGTTACATGAAATTATAATTATCGAGTAATTATAATTGTTACGAGACAATTTGTATGTGATTAATTGATGTTAGCTTTTATTAATTAAATTCGAATGTTAAAGATTTAATTGATTAAAGTGTGACAGTAAAAATATGTGTTAAAGATTTATTAAAAGAATAAAAAGGGTTTTAAATTAGTTTTACCAAACAAGGCCCTTAAAACTGTTTTAAAGGATTTTGCCAAACGAGGCCCTTGCACCTGTTTAAAATCTGTTTTGCCAAACGAGGCCTTAACTATTTAAAAAACTAGTTTTGAAAATAATCTGTTTTTACCAAACAAAGCCTTAAGGCTTTTGATTTTCAAAAACTTGTAACCTATGTAATTATTATAGAATTTATTATGTACATAAATATATTGTAAGTTACATATATTGTATATATGTTATATGTATATTATATCTATAATATACATTAGTTTAGAAAAGAGTTAGAAGAGTTAGTCAGTTATAGAAAACAAAAAAAAAACAGAGAAAAGATAGAGAGAGAAAGAAGAAGACTTTGAAAAATTCAAAGGAAAGCTAAACACCATCACCATTTTCTTCTTCCAACCACTAATCAAAGGGGTATAAATTCTAATCCTTGTAGTTAAAAATATTATTTTGATATTCTTCATAATGTTATTCTCTGTAAACATGAAATTTCATAGAAATTGTATGATCATGGTGTATATACATATATTATGTTTATAACATGTGTATGTAGGATTTGTATGCTTATCTAAGTTGTTAATTCATGCCTATAGGATGAACATGAGGAATTCATGTTCATCAAAAAGTCACAGCAATGTATTTTTGAATATATATATATATATATATATATATATATATATAGTTTTCTTGTAAAAATCAAAATTTCATGTTTGTTCGTTAATTGTTGTTTAGATTAATTGTAGATGATGATAGCATATTTAGAAACTAATTGGCTATGCTTGAAATTGTGTGAATTGGTTTAAAAACAAAAGTACAGTGTTCAATTTCAACAAGAACACTTATCAATGGCTTTTTTTCAAAAATCATGAAATTGAGAGCTTTAAATTATGTGTTTTGATGGTTCAATGTGTTAAGACATGTTAGAAGCTTTAAAATTTTATTTCTGTAAAGCTTTATATGAATTCTGTTGACTGGAATGGGAATTTTGTGTGGAAAAATATGTCAAATTGGCTTTTTCTCTGCATAGTTCGCAAACCAGTTTGCCGTCGCTGTGACACCCCCAAATTCGGGTACTTCGTTTTTACACGATTTGGTGTTCACTTTCAAAAATATACATCTACCCATTAATAAGGAATAGCAAAATAAATTACAACCTTATAATTAAATAAAAATCTTCATTGTAAAAAAGATTACAACTTTGTCAAAAATATCCTAGGGTTTAATCTAACCTTAACTTAAACATCAAATGCGGAAAATAAATACATAACATAAAGTAATCCAGTCTTGTTATAATTCATAATTAACAAATAAAACAAGTCTTCACTTGTTCAGCTTGCCTTTGCCCTTACTAGTTGACGGAGCGTCAACACTTTCAACTTTAGCTGCAATGATTATTTAAATTACAAGAGTGAGCAAATGAAAGCTCACTAGAAATATCAATAATATAACATAACTGAATAGTTTCAATAGATTTGAATAATTTTTCTTTCATAAATAATTGGACAATAATTCTTTCTTCTATGTTTAGAATCTCGAATATTGAAATCATCTGAGGGTCGTAAGACCTTGAACTTTATCCTAGGTCATAAACATTTCTATTTAAAACCTTTAACAGTCATATAGACTATGGACTCTTAACTCGTACTTAGGGGAATCAGCCCTTCATATTATGTATTGTGCACAAATATTTAACGCTTTTGCATAGTAACCCCCTAATTAATAGGGTTGTTCATCTCAGTATTTGAATACAAGTCCGCACCAAAGAAAGTTTGGTTTGGATAAGCTTAAAAGGATAATTTAGAATTCAACGTTCATCAACTAAGGAATAGTTGAATCGACTTACAATAATTTAGAATAATTCATCAATAAGAAATTATGAAATAATTTAGGTTTTAGAAATAACTTAAAGTATTTGAAAGACTTAATACACCTTACTTGAACAATTAAGTCAAGTTCACATCAATTCATAAATGAAATTCGCTAAGATATTTATTCAATATATAAATTATGAAGAATACAATAACTGGCATAAACGAAATCAATAAAGGATAGAACAACTTGCCTCGAGCGCAATCTACAGTTACTATCATGTTCCTTAAAAATTTTATACATATATATAATTAACAATAATAATATAAATTAGTTATCACGTAACTAATTCATATAATTAGTTAACCCATTAGGTTAACTCACTCCTCTTTAATTATTAAATTAATAATTAATTATCACATAATTAATCATATCACGTAATCATATTACATGTTCACATAATTAATCAAATAATAATTATGTACTCATATTAATTAAATTATAATTAAATAAATTATAATTTAAATTAAATATTTACTTTAATTATAATTATATTTTAAATTATAATTAAATAAATTATAATTTAAATTAAACATGTGCTTTGATTAAAATTAACCAAACTAAATTTATGCATTTATATTAATTAAATTATAGTTAAACCAATTATAATTTAAATTAAACAATTACTTTGATTATAATTAATCAATTTCAATTCATGCACTAATTAAATTATAATTAATAATTTATAATTTAAATTACACATTTTCCTTAATTATAATTATTTAAATTATAATTACATATTATATTTTATTAATATAATTCATTACTGTCCAATTAGCATTTTAATTTTATGAACATGCTTTATAATTTATTATATAATAAATGTTATAATTTTTTACAATTAAAAATTATTTTCTGCCCAATCTGCAGGATCAGCGCGGCCGCGCCATTGTGCAGACTGGTTTAACAGTGTCGCGAACTTTGCAGAGAAAAAACCAAATTGGCTTATTTCTCCACATTGAGTTCCGAATTCAGCCAATATAATTCATATAAACTTTCATGGAAACCTAATTCTAAGTTTCTAACATGTTTAACACATAAAGACATCAAATTACATAATTTAAACTTCAATTTTGATAATTTTGAAGAAAAACTACTTTTCAGAATTCTTGATGAAATTGAACACTGTGAATTTATTTTAAAACCAATTCACACAATTTCAAGCATAATCAATTAGTTTTTAAACATGCTATCATCAACTATCATTAATTTACACAATAGTATACAATCAAACATAAATTTTAATTTTAAAAGAAAAATAAAATACTTTATTGTAACTTTTGATGAACATGAATTCTTCATGTTCATCATGTTTACATGAATGAAACTATCTAATTATGCATACAATTCATATATAAGCATGTTTATAACATAGATTGCATATACAATTCACGTTCATATAAATTTCATAAAATTCATGTTTACAGAGAACGAAAATACGAAGAACATGAAATACAATTTTAAAACTATAAGTTTTAGAAATTATCCCCTTTTGCTAATTGTAGTAAAGAAGAAGATAATGATGAGCTTCATTTTCTTTTCTCTCTAACTCTGTATTTTCTTTGTTCTTTGTTTTCTCTTTTTGTTCTAACTCTGACTAACTAACGTAGTTTTAGAATATAACTGATATCATATATATTATATGTATAATTATATAATATATATAACTCCCAAGGTATTAAATCACCAATAAACACAATAATTGCAATTAATATATATAAGTTACAAATTTGAATTTTAAAAGTCATAAGGCTTGTTTGGCAAAACAACTTTATTTTTTAAAACAGATTATTAGTAGTTAAGGCCTAGTTTGGTAAAACGGATTTAAAACAGGTGCATGGGCCTTGTTTGACAAAAACCCTTTAAAAATAATTTTAAGGGTCTTGTTTGATAAAACTAATTTAAAATCCTTTTTATTCTTTTAATAAATCTTTTAACACACATTTTTAATGTTACACTTTAATTAATTAAATCTTAACATTCTCATTTAATTAAATAAAAGTTAACATCAATTAACCATATAAAAATTGCCACATAACAATTACAATTACTGGCTAATTATAATTTCATGTAACAATTACCACATAAAATTCATCTAATTTAATTATCTCAATTAAATTAGAACTATACCAAAAAATTATTATACATCAATTAAATTAAATATTAAATATTTATTTAATTAATATATTACACTTAATTAAATTACTCCACAACAATCACATAATTTATTTATTTAACTCAATAAATAAATCAGTAAATCAATTAAAATATTTATTTAATTTAATAAATATTAAAAAAAATATATAAAATTCTCATTCGTTACAGTCGCTGTAGGGAGCCCGCCCCGGCGGGCCTATCAAGCCTATAACACCGGCCTCGGCGGGAGGGGGGGTGCAGAAAGGAAAAAATTGTTATTTTTGTATTTTGTTTGTAGCATAAAAAGTTAACCTAATGTGATAAATTGATGACATGTTAGGCATACATTAAAATGCTAAATGAGTAGTAATGTATTTTATTAATAAAATATAATATGTGATTATAATTTGAGTAATTATAATTAAAGTAAAAGTTTAATTTAAATTATAATTTGTTAAATTATAATGAATATAGTTTGATTATTTTTAATCAAAATAAATGTTAATTTAAATTATAATATGCTTAATTATAATTTAATAAATGCATGTTGAATAATTATAAATTATAATTTATTTAATTATAATTTAATTAATAAATGATGTAATTATAATTTTATAATTATAATTGAAGTGAATGTTTAAATTGAATTATAATTTATTTAATTATAATTTAATTAATATGAAGTACATAATTATTATTTGATTAATTATGTGAATGTGTAATTATGTGGTGTGATTAATTATGTGATAATTAACTATTAACTTGATAATTATAAAAGAATGAGTTAACCTAGATGGGTTAACTAATTATGTGAATTAGTTATGTGTTAACTAATTTAGATTATTATGGGTAAATATATATGTGTAGAAAGTGTTAAAGAACGTGAGTTGTAACTGTTGTTTGCGCTTGAGGCAAGTTTTCTAAACTCAAACTTGTTATTATTATACAAGTGTTTTAAATTTAAATATTTATTGAGATTGTCCTTTTATTTCTGCAATGGACAAGTACTTATTTAAAGTTCATGATTTAATTAAAATGACCTTGACTTAATTGTTCAAGTAAGGTCTATCTTATCTTTCGTATGCTTTAAGTTTAAATTCTAAAGAATAAGTTATTTCATAATTCGTTATTATTGAATTATTCTTGATTATTGTGAGTCGATTCAACTACTCCTTAGTTGATGGTAGTTGAAACTCCAAATTTCCTTTTAGCTATCCAAACCAAACTTTCTTTGGTGCGGACTTGTATCAAATACTGAGATGAATAACCCTATTTATTAGGGGAGGTTACTATGCAAAAGCGTTAAATATTTGTGCACAATACATGGTACGAAAGGCTGATCCTCCTAAGTACGAGTTAAGAGTCCGTAGTCTACATGACTGTTAAAGGTTTTAAATATAAATGTTTATAACCTAGGACAAAGTTCAAGGTCTTACGACCCTCAGATGATTTCAATATTCAAAATTCTAAATATTCAAAATTCTATTGAAACTATTCAGTTATGTTATATTATTGATATTTCTAGTGACCTTTCGTTTGCTCACTCTTGCAATTTAAATAACCATTGCAGTTAAAGTTGAAAGTGTTGACGCTCCGTCAACTAGTAAGAGCAAAGGCAAGCTGAATAAACCAGGATTCTAAGGTCAGCCTTAAGTGTTCATTGTGGTCAGCCTTAAGTGTTCAGTGTGTTTAGATTATAATTTAAATTATAATATGCTTAAGTGTTCAGTGTTGTGGCGCCCCCAAATTCAGACCGCTCTCGTCTCGAATTCGGCTCGTCACGTTCTAAGTACTAATACAATAATAATATCTCGCGCAACGGAATAATACATACGAATAGATTACATTTATTTAATATAATCATTCATGTCCCAAGGTTTAGTAACTTAAACATCTCTTACATCTTAAATATAGCTTAAGCAGAAATAACTTAACTAATACATAATAGAATATAAACTTATTATAATCATAATAGTTCTAATTAGGTACAAGCTACTCCGTAGCCTTGCCCTTGTCAGTGCTCGAGGGTCCGCCTTGCTCTGTCTTAACTGAAATATTTTTAGGGAAAAAGCAAGAATGAGCAACAAGTTTACTCAGCAAGTAATATAGCAATAAGGGGAAAATATAGTTTTCAATTCCCAAGGGTATGACAATAAAGGATAGTTTGAGAATAACAAGAAGTATCAGTAGTTCTCAATAACAGTCTCTAAGGACAAAAAGATATCAATAAGATTCAATCGCTTACACATTTCAAGATTTCAAAATAATGAATACTGAGCAGTCACTAAGGACTATGAACTTCTACTAGAATTAACTGTAATATGTTGATAATCCAATAAAACAAGTACAACAGGTGATCAGCCTAAAGTACCATACGTTATGCATATCGTTCAATCGTACTTAAGTGCGCACGTCGGTCTCCTGACAATATATAGTTTCCCCTTCAAAGAAGGTTGTTCATCTCAGTCAATACAAGATTTCGCACCAAATCAATTGGTTTGGATCGCTATCAAATTATGATTTAGGTCTAGCCGAATCAAATGGCATAGACCGCTCTTGCAAGGTTTATAAAAATAATTATAAGTTCAATACTCAAGATTAAAGTTTGAAGAATATAAATCGACTTTATTTTATCCACGAAGCATTTAAGTCATAAGACAAGGATCATACTTTCAATTGTTTAATTGTACAACCAATAACAATACAAGCTCAAGAAATGCTCAATAAAGAGTAGGGTTAGGAAACTTGCACAAATTTAAAGTTGTGTAAGGTAGGAAACTTGCCTCAAGCGTAGTTTATCAACCTTTAGCTTATCAATACTTCGAATTCCTATCGTAATAGAGTTACGTATATATGTATCGCATTAGTTACATAAGTCAAATACATATACTTGATATGAACGTTAAACACATACATACGATCCTATCTTAGTTGTATGATCCTACACGTATGTCATTACGTACCTTATATATACTTAACACATAATCAGTTTGTAAGACATTATGGAATCAAGTAATATAGTTATGTGTATAATTATATCCATTAGTTACATACATTATCTCGTATATACAATCAACACATACGTTAAGTCTTATCCTTGCTATACAATCATACCATGCATAGTATCATATTAAATCATAACTCTCAATTGTTATTACTTTCATTGTCTTTTATCTTTAGAATTCCCCTTTTCAAGTTAAACATCTTCATATTACATTATCATCACATATGGATACATATCAGTGTCAATCATACTCTGATTAACAGATTAGAGTAGCACTTATAAGTAACTGACAAAATTAGAAGCAAGCAAACTGTCCAGATTCAATTTTAGCATGGCGCAGCTGCGCCCTGTTAGGCTTAGGGACGGCGCAACTGCGCTGTCCCCTGACCAGACCAGGGTTGAGCTTTTGCTCTTCTGTTTCTGTCCCATTCTTTAACATATTAAGACATTAACACTTATCATGCATACATGCTAGAGGACTTGACAAACATTTATGACCATTATAAGTTCATTTTACACATCATGGTCTTAGTTTGAGATTTCTAAGGAAATTGGCCAATCGAGGTCATGCATTACAAGGACTACTATGCTCTCCATGTACATACATAAGATAGTCATGAAATCAGTTAGTATGTATACTCACAAAGGTTTTCATCATATGCGCATAACTAGCATCAATTATTTCCTTAAAACACCCCTAGCTCATGCTTTAGTAACTTTCAATGTGTTTAACCCAAAATAGACATATGTATGTAATATGTGTGGTCACATAAGAAGTATAAATCATACATACTTTAAGTGCAGATAGTATACCTCATCATGCTCATAAATTTAGTTTTGTACAATGTCCGAGTTCATCTTTAGAAATTATTTTAAAACAAGTCAAGGAAACTTTGTGCATACGAAGCATCTTGTAATCATATTTCATGCATAGCTAGACCATATACTCATGCTCACAAAATCAGAAATGAAACATTAGTAGTTTCATCAAGGTCTACTTTTAAAGTTCAAATCTTCTCTAGTAATTACACTCTAAAGCAAGTTAAGGTAATCATGATATACAAAAGGGACTTAAGTTCACAATTCAAGTATGTTTTTATGTATATCTAGACCATACGATCATTCTCAAAAAGTCAGAATATGAACATCATATGTATATGTCAAGTCCATTTTCAATACTTATACTTATCTTTTAATAATGTATATTAACATAATCACAATCATCCATGCTATGTCAAGGTACATAATTACACCTGTTAAACCTGTTTTTCATGCATGTTAAAGTAATATTACCATACTAGAACTTATCAGATATAACAGAAATTGAAGTCCAGAATTGGTGCCTAGTGTAGCTGCGCTGCACCCTAGTACAAAATGGGCGCAGTTGCGCCCCTTTCCGGACAGAACCAGAATGGCTTTCTACTTTGGCAAAAACCAGACCCAAACACCAAATTCATTACGAAAAATGACCAATTCAAGCTACATTGCATTCCTAACATGTATACCAACTTAGATAACAACCAATAATTATTTATCAATCCAATTGACATAGAATTCATGCATAATCAAGAACTTAGAATTTGAAGAATGAAGAACATGAGAGTTATACCTATCGATCTTTCAATTGGACAAAACTTCCCCTCACTTCAGATTATACTCTCTCAATACACTCTATAGCAACTTAGTAATATCTCAGCAATTGAAAACAAGGAGGGGAGAGCTTCATTTATAGGCAAATGAATACACAGACAATGCAATTTTCCACTAAATTAAACTATTGGAAAGAAGAAGAATTCATTGGTTAAGGAAGAGTAGTTGGTTGAGTTGGTGATTTCTACTGTTAGAGCCACTCCCCCTTGATCATTGGCTAGCTACATTGCTGAGTTTGGGAGAAGAAGCAATAGGCTAGCTTTTTTGTTATACACGTGAATAAGAATTGAGCCTCTCATTATGGGACAAGGCTATATCTCAGCAACTTGGCAAAATAACATACTGTATACTTAGTTTTATAACACATATACACATTACATATTATATACACTTAGGTTATAAATTCCATTTGAGTGTACACGTGAACCTTTAATGAGACAACATTATTACAGCTTAGCAAGTTGGGGTATATATCTTATACACATAATATAATCCATGTACATTTTGGTAATACCGAATATAATCTAATTGGGTATTATCTTTCTACAATATCACAAACTGTTGTTATTTTAATTATATATAATCATTGAAATCATTATTATTTTAATTCCACATCAATATTAAAATAGATAACCATTTATTTATTTCCTCTCATATATTTAAATATACACTTAGTTTAATTTAATAATCCATAAGGTACACCTCTAATATATCTATACATACATGTTGTCACATAACATTACTATGTAACTACATAATTCATTAAATCTTAATATGAAGTTTCTATATATTATATCGTCATATTAAAGTGTCACACTATACTTTATATAATATAGACGTAACTACTATATATTATATGTTTAATTATCACATACCTTGCACATAACAATTAATCGAGTAAATATAAATCTTATTATATTTATCAATCATTTACTCATTAATATTCTATTACTAACAATAACAATTAGTTAATAATATAATATTAATTAATTATTCACTTATTAATTCCTTCATCCTTTAATCAATTCAATCATCATCATTTCCATTCTCGTGCCACACAAGGCATTCTACGAGTTTATCGTAATTTTCCATATTCTCTTAATTATCATAAATTTAATTTGAAATTAATTGAATTACTCATCTCATAACACATAAATATTTATATTCAAAAAATATTCATTTTCTTATTAATATCAAAATTAATATTTATTCATGAAATTCACGATTCTTACAAGTGTGACACCCCTGAATCCGGGTACTTCGTTTCCACACAATTTGACGTTCACTTTCTAAATAAAACATACATCTACCCAATAATAAGAAATGCAAAATAAATTACAACCTTATAATTAAATAAAAATCTTCCTTGTAAAAAGGATTACAACTTTGTCCAAAATATCCTAGGGTTTAATCTAACCTTAACTTAAACATCAAATGCGGAAAATAAAAATATAACATAAAGTAATCCAGTCTTGTTACAATTCATAATTAACAAATAAAACAAGTCTTCACTTGTTCAGCTTGCCTTTGCCCTTACTAGTTGACGGAGCGTCAACACTTTCAACTTTAGCTATAATGATTATTTAAATTGCAAGAGTGAGCAAACGAAAGCTCACTAGAAATATCAATAATATAACATAACTAAATAGTTTCAATAGATTTGAATAACTTTTCTTTTATAAAGAATTGAACAATAATTCTTTCTTCAATATTTAAAATTTCGAATATTGAAATCATCTGAGGGTCGTAAGACCTTGAACTTTGTCCTAGGTTATAAACATTTACATTTAAAACTTTTAACTGTCATGTAGACTATGGACTCTTAACTCGTACTTAAGGGGATCAGCCCTTCGTACCATGTTTTGTGCACAAACATTTAACGCTTTCGCATAGTAATCTCTCCTAATAAATTGGGTTGTTCATCTCAGTATTTGATACAATCCGCACCAATGAAAGTTTGATTTGGATAGCTAAAAGGAAGTTTAGAGTTCCAACTACCATCAACTAAGGAGTAGTTGAATCGACTCACAATAATCAAGAATAATTCAATAATAACGAATTATGAAATAACTTATGCTTTAAAATTTAAACTTAAAGCATACGAAAGATAAGATAGACCATACTTGAACAATTAAGCCAAGGATCATTTTAATTAAATCATGAACTTTAAATAAGTACTTGTCCATTGCAGAAATAAAAGGACAATCTCAATAAATATTTGAATTTAAAACATTTGTATAATAATAACAAGTTTGAGTTTACAAAACTTGCCTCAAGCGCAAGTTACAGTTACAACTCAATTTCTTTAACACTTCCTACACATATATATTTATCCATAATAATCTAAATTAGTTAACACGTAACTAATTCACATAATTAGTTAACCCATCTAGGTTAACTCATTCTTTTATAATTATCAAGTTAATAATTAATTATCACATAATTAATCACACCACATAATTACACATTCACATAATTAATCAAATAATAATTATGTACTTCATATTAATTAAATTATAATTAAATAAATTATAATTCAATTTAAACATTCACTTCAATTATAATTAATCAAATTATAATTACATCATATATTAATTAAATTATAATTAAACAAATTATAATTTATAATTAATCAACATGCATTTATTAAATTATAATTAAGCATATTATAATTTAAATTAACATTTACTTTGATTAAAAATAATAAAACTATATTCATTATAATTTAACAAATTATATTTTAAATTAAACCTTTACTTTAATTATAATTACTCAAATTATAATCACATATTATATTTTATTAATAAAATACATTACTACTCATTTAACATTTTAATGTATGCCTAACATGTCATCAATTTATCACATTAGGTTAACTTTTCATGCTACAAACAAAATACAAAAATAATAATTTTCTTTCTTTCTGCAACCCCCCCCCCCCCGCCAGAGCGGGTGTTATAAGCTTGATAGGCCCGCCGGGGCGGGCCCCCTGCAGCGACGACAGACTAGTTCGCGAACTGTGCAGAGAAAAAGTGAATTTGGCTTATTTCTCCGCACCAATTCCAATTCCAGTCAACACAATTTATATAAAGCTTTACAGAAATAAAAGTTTAAAGCTTCTAACATGTCTTAACACATTGAATCATCAAAACACATAATTTAAAGCTCTCAATTTTATAATTTTTGAAGAAAAGCCATTGATAAGTGTTTTTGATGAAATTGAACACTGTACTTTTATTTTTAAACCAATTCACACAATTTCAAACATAGCCAATTAGTTTCTAAACATGCAATCCTCATCTATAATTAATCTAAACAACAATTAACGATCAAACATGAAATTTTGATTTTTACAAGAAAATTATATATATATATATATATATATATATATATATATTTTCAAAAATAAATTGCTGTGATTTTTTGATGAACATAAATCCCTCATGTTCATCATATATGCATGAATTAACAACTTAGATAAGCATACAAATCCTACAAACACATGTTATAAACATAATATATGTATATACACCACGATCATACAATTTCTATGAAATTTCATGTTTACAGAGAATAACATTATGAAGAACATCAAAACAATATTTCTAAATACAAGGATTAGAATTTATACCCCTTTGATTAGTGGTTGGAAGAAGAAGATGGTGATGGTGTTTAGCTTTCCTTTGGATTTCTCAAAGTCTTCTTCTTTTTTTCTTTATCTTTTCTCTATTTTTTCTTTGTTTTCTCTAACTGACTAACTCTTCTAACTCTTTTCTAAACTAACGTATATTATAAATATAATATACATATAACATATATACAATATATGTAACTTACAATATATTTATGTACATAATAAATCCTATAATAATTACATAGATTACAAGTTTTTTTGAAAATCAAAAGCTTTAAGGCTTTGTTTGGTAAAAAACAGATTATTTTCAAAACTAGTTTTTAAATAGTTAAGGTCTCGTTTGGCAAAACGAATTTTAAACAGGTGCAAGGCCTCGTTTGGCAAAACCCTTTAAAAACAGTTTTAAGGGCCTTGTTTGGTAAAACTAATTTAAAACCCTTTTTATTCTTTTAATAAATCCTTTAACACATATTTTTAATGTCACACTTTAATCAATTAAATCTTTAACATTCTAATTTAATTAATAAAAGCTAACATCAATTAATCACATACAAATTGTCTTATAACAATTATAATTACTCGCTAATTATAATTTCATGTAACAATTATCACATAGACTTCATTTAATTTAATTATCTCAATTAAATTAGAACTATACCATAAAATCATTGTACATCAATTAAATTAAATATTAAATATTCATTTAATTAATATATTACACTTAATTAAATTACTCCACATTAATCACATAAATTATTTATTTAACTCAATAAATAAATTAATTAAATATTTATTAAATTTAATAAATATTTAAAATTAATATATAAAATTCTCATTCGTTACAATCTTCCCTCCTTAAAAGGATTTTGTCTCCAGAATCACAACAAAAAAAAATCTCATCTGTTACATTCTTCCCCCTTAAAAGTATTCTGTCCCCAGAATCGGTGTACAAGAATTTACACAATTAATTAAGCAAATAATTGGGGATACGTCTTCATCATAACATCTTCGAGTTCCCACGTAGCTTCTTCAGCACTGTGGTTCCTCCAGATTACCTTAACAGAAGGTATCACTTTATTTCTAAGTACTTGTTCCTTTCTATTAACTTTTTGAACAGGCACTTCTTCATATGTTAAGTCTTTATCAAATTGTAAAGGCTCGTATTCTATTACATGCTTGTAGTCGTGTTTGTACGGTCGCAACACAGAAATATGGAATACGTTGTGTATATTATCTAGCTCTGGAGGTAACACAACCTCGTAAGCCACTTCGCCCACCTTTCGCAGTATCTCAAAAGGTCTAATAAATCGGGGACTCAGCTTCCCCTTCTTACCGAATCGAATCTTCCTCTTCCAGGGAGATATCTTCAAGAAAACGAAGCTTCCTGGTAAGAATTCTCGATTCTGTCGATGTTGCTTGACATACTTCTTCTATCTGTCTTGAGCAGCAACCAATCTCGTTCTGATCAGCTTCACGATTTTGGCGGTTTGTTGTACCAGTTCCGGTCCCAACAGTTGACGTTCACCGACCTCATCCCAACACAATGGGGTCCTGCATTTTCTGTCGTATAACGCTTTGTAAGGCGGCATGCCAATACTCGCGTGATAACTATTGTTGTAGGCAAACTGCACCAACGGTAGATGATCATCCCAGCTTCCTTTGAAGTCCATAACGCAAGCTCTCAACATATCCTCTAGCGTCTGAATCGTTCTCTCGCTCTGGCCATCAGTTTGAGGATAGTACGCCAAACTCATTCGCAATTGCTTTCCCAAGCACTCTTGTAGTCTCTTTCAAAAATTCAACATAAAACGCGGATCTCTGTCGGACACAATTGACACCAGAACACCGTGCCGAGAAATAATTTCCTTCACGTAGAGTTTTGCTAACTAATCCAAGTTGAACTTAATCTTGATCGGTAGGAAATGGGATTACTTCGTTAGTTGATCTACTATAACCCATATCGCATCGAAACCCTTCTGAGCTGCTGGAAGACCAACCATGAAATTCATCATGATATGTTCCCACTTTCATTCTGGAATTTCTAACGGTTGTAGCAAATCCACTTGGTCTCTGGTGTTCTGCTTTGACTTTCTGGCACGCTAGACACCTCGCCACGTATTCAGCAACGTCCCTCTTCATATTCAGCCACCAGAAATGGTGCTTGAGATTTTGGTACATCTTTGTATTCCTAGGGTGAATCGAACTGTGAGATTCGCTCAAAATCTCCTCCTTAACTTCTGGTACTGGTGGTACCCAGATTCTTCCTTCAAATCGTAACAGTCCTTCGTTATTGATCTTGAACTTAAACTCTTCACCATCAGCTATTCTCTTCCGGATCTTTTCGCATTCTTCATCGTGAAGTTGTGCTTCTTTCACTTTGTCTACCAGCATAGAACCAGTAGCTACTTGAAACAACATCTCATTCGATTCCTTCGGATACTTCACTTCCAGTTCTAATCCAGCCATTTCTTTTATCAATTGCTCTTGATCAGTTAACATATTTAGCTTCTCCTGACCTTTGCTGCTTAAAGCGTCGGCAACCACGTTAGCTTTACCCAGATGGTAAAGTATCTCGCAGTCGTAGTCCTTAATCAGTTCCAACCATCTCCTTTGGCGCATGTTTAAATCCTTTTGTGTAAAGATGTATTTCAGACTCTTATGATCTGTGTATATCTCACACTTTTCTCTATATAGGCAATGTCTCCAAATCTTAGGAGCAAACACTATTGCCGCCAATTCTAAATCATGAGTTAGATACCCTTTCTCGTAATCCTTCAGCTGACGTGATGCGTAGGCAATAACTTTGCCGCTCTGCATCAGCACGCAGCTTAATCCCTTATGTGAGGCGTCACTATATACCATAAAATTTCCTGTACTATCCGGTAAAGACAACACAGGCGCAGTACTCAACCTGTGACGTCCCCAAAATAGGTTCAATACTCAACCCATTCTGAGTCGCCAAATACATGATACAGAATCTAAATACAATCTTTTATAACATACGATCGTGTAAAATACGACCACACAAACTATGAGCTTCAATACAAATAGTATATAATACAAAATATAAACACTCAAATTCATTTTTTATTCTTTACAATTATTGTCTCACTATTTCATATAATAGTGAGAACTTCTACAGATCTAATTTTGATCATCACACTGTTCCCCGACTAATCCCCGCGATATTCTCATTTTCTGAAGAGAACAATGGAAGAAAAGGGTGAGCTCAACTAGACCAGTAAAGAATATTATGACTAAGATAATGAAAAATAAATTATCGTTAGCCTACAATAAATCAGATAAAATATTATGGACAACAAGTTTTAAATCAATATTCACAGCGAAAATAACAATTCATTAGAAGAGTTAAGTAGAGAATGATGTCTACTATCTTCTTTAATTTAAAAGTCCATCATCAATATTTTATTCCTGTAACATCAATCAATATACATCTCGAATCAAATATTCATCTTTTGCACTATGGGCCAAAGATATTCATCAGATAATCATTCATCTTTGCACTACAGGCCAAAGATATTCATTAAATAATCATTCATCTTTGCACTACAGGCCAAAGATATTCATTTATATCACCATTTTGGACTGAGGGTGATGAAAAACAATACGAATAACGAATCTAGTGAGATAAAGGACAAATATTAGAGAATTTTTTCAGAGTTCAAGAATAAAGATCAAAACCTGGATTCAATCAAAGATGGTTTGGAAGAAAAAAATATTTTTTTACCGTGAATAGTAACCCATGAATAGTAACTCGTGAATAGTAACTCGACATAAAAAGATAAAAATTTCACAAGAAAGTTCAGACCAATATTCCAGTGAAATGATATTAGATGAAGCGCAAAACTCAAGGAATTTCAGGAATTATAGAAGTAATACTTACCGTAGTAAGTTTAGAGTTAGGAATCTGAAATGAAACAATATATGAAACTGCAATTGGATTTTCACCCGTCAGGCGGTAGTCCGCTCAGACAGATTATTTTCATAATTTAATAACAACTGAATACGAAGGGTTATTCACTAGGCATGCGGTAGTCCGCGTAGACAGGTTATTCCTACAGAATAATAAAGAATGGAATAACAACAGGATTTTACCTTGCATGCGGTAGTCTGCGTAGATAGGTACAGAATAATAAAGAATGGAATAACAATAGGATTTCACCATGCATGCGGTAGTTCGCGTAGACAGGTTATTCCAATAGAATAATAAAGAATGGAATAACAACCCTTATGAGTATTGAAAGAAAATAACTCTCTTCATGAATACGAAAGAAATAATACCCCTTACCTTAAAAATTTGGAGACTGCACTAGTATAATAGTAGAATACTCTTCTTCTTTCTCTCTTATTCTCTCTATACTTTCTCTCTATAGCTTTAGTGAATTGGTGAGAAATAATGAAAAAATGAGCTTCTGTTTATAGGCTCGGCAGAGTAAGGGTAAAATAGTCTTTTTATCATAATTTATGACATCATCGCTTACATCATCGATCCTATGACATCATTGTTTACCTCATTATTTCGATGACATCATTGCTTACCTCATCGTTCTGATGACATCATTGCTTACATCATAAGAATTCAAATTCAATTTGTTCTCTTCTACCTCATTTTACTTTTATTCCATGAATTTACTATAATAATGTTACCATTCAAGTTATAAAAATTATACTATTATATAATCACATCATACTACTATAATATAATATTATAATAATATATTTGAATGAATTATTTTAACGAAAAAGTTAAAATACTAACTTTTAACAAATGTCACATGTTAAAAATTCCTCCGTTTAAATCCACATTGAATAAATATTTCCTTATCATATATATCAAAAGTTAATTATTCATAAATAATATTACAGAACTACAATATTGACAACTAGGTCGTTCCCAGGAAATAGGGGGCCTTCCGATAAGGATTTCTCCTTACCGGCGTGCAATTAAATAACCCCTCCTAGACAGAACTTTCTTAGACATTGCCAATAATGCTATCTAATAATATTATTCCAATAATATGAATTATTGATTTGATAATGTAAAATAATGTGCAGTGGTTACTGTGACAATTATTGAATCAATAATATAACATATCAACGGTAGCTATTATTGAATCAATAATATAAAATATTAAACAGTAATTACTGTAACAATTATTGAGTAGTGACTTCTTACGTAAGAATCAATAATTAGAATTACTGTGCAATAACGTGTGGTACTGTGCAACACCGTGTATTACTGTATTTTAACCACCGGGTATTTCAACAGTTTAACGGTAAAAGTTTTGCCGTTATTTTTATAAAAAGGTTACTTTTGTCGCTTTCTATATTCGACATTTATTCCGTTGTGGGGTCTACCAATGACTGCGCCGTCGTACGAATATTCTCCGATAAAAAGAATATTCCTCGACCAAACGAATATTTTCTGACACAACGAATATTTTATAACCACTTGCTTATTTTGAAATATTTGCACATTCCACCTATAACTTGCCACATTTATCAAATCAACACCTTACTATTTCAAAATAATATATAGAGAAAATTAAATCTTTATTCATAAAAAGTTAGGGTCTTACACAACCTCTTCTTCAGTTCCTGAAAACTCTCTTCACACTTTTCCGTCCAAACAAATTTAACTGTTTTACGAGTCAAATTCGTCAACGGAGTTGCAATCTTGGAAAAGTCCTGAATAAATCTCTGGTAATAACCCGCCAATCCCAAGAAACTCCTCACTTCAGACGGCGTCTTCGGCTGATCCCAATTCATTACAGCCTCAACCTTCGATGGATCTATCGAAATTCCATCCTTTTCGATCACGTGGCCAAGAAATTGCACACGTTCGAACCAAAATTCGCATTTCGAGAATTTCGCATAAAGCTTCTCTCATCTCAGCGATTCTAAGGTCAACCTTAAGTGTTCAGTGTGTTCCTCCTCAGTTTTGGAATAAACCAGGATGTCATCTATAAACACCACTATGAACTTATCTAGGAATGGCTTAAACACTCTATTCATTAAGTCCATAAATGCAGCTGGGGCATTCGTTAGACCAAATGACATCACCAAGAACTCGTAATGACCATACTGAGTTCTAAAAGCCGTCTTCGGTATATCTTCTCTTCTTACCTTCAGCTGAAGATACCCACTTCTCAAATCAATTTTCGAGAAGTATTTAGCACCCTTCAGTTGATCGAACAAGTCATCGATCCTAGGTAAAGGATACATATTCTTGATCGTAACTTTGTTCAACTCTCTATAATCAATGCAAAGCCGCATCGATCCATCCTTTTTCTTGATGAATAAAATGGCGCTCCCCACGGTGAAACGCTTGGCTGAATATACTTTTTGTCCAGCAGTTCTTGCAGTTGAACTATCAGTTCCTTCATCTCAATAGGAGCCATTCAATACGGAGCTTTCAAAATCAGAGCGGTTCCTGGCGCTAAGTCGATCACGAACTCTATCTCCCTGTCTGGCAGAAGTCCTGGAAAATCGTCCGTAAATATGTTTACAAACTCCCTAACCACTGATATCTCCTCTACCTTCGGGCTTTCCTTACGAGTATCTACTATGTAGGCTAGATATCCTACATAACCTTGCGTCAAAAGTTTCTTGGCTTGCATAATCGTCAGACAACTCGCTTGTCTAGGCGATTTGCTACCATAGAATACCAACTTCGACGGAGTCGTAAGTTTTACCGACTTCTTCTAACAATCGATTATCGCCCTATGGTTGAACAACCAATCCATACCTAAAATCACATCTAATTCCCCAAGTTTTATTGGAATCAAATCTACTCTCAATTCTTGACCCTTAATGTCCAATCTACAGTTCTTGTATACAAACCTAACATGAATAACCTCCCTATTCGCAATCTCTACGTTTAAGGGATAAACTAATTCCTCTTTAGTTAAGTCTAGGGTCTTAGCAAATTCATCAGATATGAATGAACAAGTAGCACCCGAATCAAATAATACATAAGCATTTATATTATTGACCAGAATAATACCTGACACCACATACTTTGATTGCACAGCATCCTGCACCGTCATATTGAATGTTTGGGCAGTGGGTCGAACAGCCTGCAGTGGTGCAGTGATAGCCAAAGTGCTGCCACTCCCATTTTCCCCGCTCCCAGCTGACCCTGCCGCTGGCTTCTTAGGGAAACTTTGGGCCATGTGATCCACAAGGATGGGATTTCGGTAAATCCATCGAAGGTTGAGGCTGTAATGAATTGGGATCAGCCGAAGACGCCGTCTGAAGTGAGGAGTTTCTTGGGATTGGCGGGTTATTACCAGAGATTTATTCAGGACTTTTCAAAGATCGCAACTCTGTTGACGAATTTGACTCGTAAAACAGTTAAATTTGTTTGGACGGAAAAGTGTGAGGAGAGTTTTCAGGAACTGAAGAAGAGGGTGAGTACTGTGCCTGTGTTGTCTTTACCGGATAGTACGGGAAATTTCGTGGTATATAGTGACGCCTCACATAAGGGATTAGGCTATGTGCTGATGCAGAGTGGCAAAGTTATTGCCTACGCATCACGTCAGCTGAAGGATTACGAGAAAGGGTATCCAACTCATGATTTAGAATTGGCGGCATTAGTGTTTGCTCTGAAGATTTGGAGACACTACCTATATGGAGAAAAGTGTGAGATATACACAGATCACAAGAGTCTAAAGTATATTTTTACACAAAAGGATTTAAACATGCGCCAAAGGAGATGGTTGGAACTGATCAAGGACTACCACTGCGAGATACTTTACCATCCGGGTAAAGCTAACGTGGTTGTCGACGCTTTAAGCAGAAAAGGTCGAGAGAAGCTAAATATGTTAACTGATCAGGAGCAGTTGATAAAAGTAATGGCTGGATTAGAACTGGAAGTGAAGTATCCGAAGAAATCGAATGAGATGTTATTTCAAGTAGCTACTGGTTCTACGCTGGTAGACAAAGTAAAAGAAGCACAACTTCACGATGAAGAATGCGAAAAGATCTGGAAGAGAATAGCTAATGGTGAAGAGTTTAAGTTCAAGATAGATAACATAGGACTGTTACGATTTGAAGGAAGAATCTGGGTACCGCTAGTACCAGAAGTTAAGGAGGAGATTTTGAGCGAATCTCACAATTCGAGATATTCAATTCACCCTGGGAGTACAAAGATGTACCAGAATCTCAAGCACCAATTCTGGTGGCCGAATATGAAGAGGGACATTGCTGAATACGTGGCATAGTGTCTAACGTGCCAGACAGTCAAAGCAGAACACCAGAGACCAAGTGGATTGCTACAACCGTTAGAAATTTTAGAATGGAAGTGGTAACATATCACGATGGATTTCGTGGTTGGTCTTCCAGCAACTTAGAAGGGCTTCGATGCGATATGGGTTATAGTAGATCGACTGACGAAGTCAGTCCATTTCCTACCGATCAAGATTAAGTTCAACTTGGATAATTAGCGAAACTCTACGTGAAGGAAATTATTTCTCGGCACGGTGTTTCGGTGTCGATTGTGTCCGACAGAGATCCGCATTTTACGTCAAATTTCTGGAAGAGACTACAAGAGTGCTTGGGAATGCAATTACGAATGAGTACCATCCTCAGACTGATGGCCAGAGCGAGAGAACGATTCAGACGCTAGATGATATGCTGAGAGCTTGCGTTATGGACTTCAAAGGAAGCTGGGATGATCATCTACCGTTGGTGTAGTTCGCCTACAACAATAGTTACCACGCGAGTATTGGCATGCTGCCTTACGAAGTATTATACGGCAGAAAATGCAGGACCCCATTGTGCTGGGATGAGGTTGCTGAACGTCAACTGTTGGGACCAGAATTGGTACAATAAACCGCCGAAATTGTGAAGCTGATCAGAACAAGATTGGTTGCTGCTCAAGACAGACAGAAGAAATATGCTGATCAACATCGATATAATCAAGAATTCTTACTAGGAAGCTTTGTTTTCCTGAAGGTATCTCTCTGGAAGAGGAAGATTTGATTTGGTAAGAATGGGAAGTTGAGTCCCAGATTTATTGGACCTTTTGAGATACTGTGAAAGGTGGGCGAAGTGGCTTACGAGGTTGCGTTACCTCCGGAGCTAGATAATATAAACAACGCATTCCACATTTCCGTGTTGCTACCATACAAACACGACTACAAGCATATAATAGAATACGAGCCTTTACAATTTGATAAAGACTTAACATATGAAGAAGTGCCTGTTTAAATAGTTAATAGAAAGGGACAAGTACTTAGAAATAAAGTGATACCTTCTATTAAGGTACTCTAGAGGAACCATAGTCCTGAAGAAGCTACGTGAGAACTCGAAGATGTTATGATGAAGACGTATCCCCAATTATTTGCTTAATTAATTGTGTAAATTCTTGTACACCGATTCTGGGGACAGAATCCTTTTAAGGAGGGAAGATTGTAACGAATGAAAATTTTATATATTGATTTTAAATATTTATTGAATTTAATAAATATTTAATTGATTTATTTATTGAGTTAAATAAATAATTTATGTGATTGATGTGGAGTAATTTAATTAAGTGTAATATATTAAATAAACATTGATAGTTTCTCCCGACTCTTTCTACTTAAAGCGTCGGCCACCACGTTCGCCTTCTCTGGGTGATACAGGATATCACAATCGTAATCATTTATCAACTCCAACCATCTTCGCTGTCTCATATTCAACTCCTTCTGTGTGAAGATATACTTCAGACTTTTATGATCTATGTATATCTCACATTTCTCCCCGTATAGGTAATGCCTCCAATTTTTTAAGGCAAAAATCACTGCTGCAAGTTCCAGATCATGAGTAGGATAATTTTTCTCATAATCCTTTAACTGCCTAGATGCATACGCAATAACCTTGCCATGCTGCATGAGCATGCAACCCAGTCCTCTATGCGAAACATCACTATAAACTACAAAGTTTCCCATATCATATAGTAAAGATAACATAGGTGCTTGACTTAACCTTTTCTTCAGCTCTTGAAAACTGTCTTCACACTTCTCCGTCCACATATACTTCACTGTCTTCCTTGTAAAATTTGTCAACGGAGTAGCTATCTTAGAGAAGTCCTAAATGAACCTCCGATAGTATCCTGCGAACCCTAGGAAATTCAGCACCTCAGTCGGTGTTCTCGATTGCTCCCAATTAATAACTGCTTCCACCTTCGCTGGATCCATTGAAATCCCATCCTTATCGATAACGTGCCCCAAAAATTGTACTCTCTCCAACCAAAATTCACACTTAGTGAATTTCGCATACAACTTTTCCTTTCATAATGCTCCAACACTAATCTCAAATGTTCAGCAGTGATCTTCTGGCGTCTTAGAATAGACTATAATATCATCAATGAACACTACGATGAACTTGTCCAAATATTGTTTAAACACCCTGTTCATCATATCCATGAATGTGGCTGGCGCATTAGTTAACCCAAACGACATTACCAAGAACTCGTAATGACTATAACGAGTCCTGAATGCTGTTTTAGGTACATCTTCTGCTCTAATCTTCAACTGGTGATACCTCATTCGCAAATCTATCTTAGAAAAATACTTCGCCCCTTTCAACTGATCAAAGAGATCATCGATCCTGGGCAATGGGTATTTATTCTTTATCGTTAGTTTATTCAACTCTCGATAGTCGATACAAAGCCTCAATAATTCGTCCTTTTTCTTCACAAACAATACCGGCGCTCTCCATGGAGAGACACTTGGTTGAATGTATTTCTTATCCAACAGTTCCTGCAACTAAATCATTAACTCCTTCAATTCTACCGACGCCATACGATATGGTGCCTTCGAAATTGGTGTCGTCCCTGACACAACATCTATAAAAAATTTGATCTCTCTATCGGGTGGAAGATCTGGCAATTCGTTCGAAAATACATCTGCAAATTCATTGACTATAGGTATCTGTTCCAATGTTACTCCAACTCATTGGGTATCAACAACATGGCACATGTATCCTACACATCCCTTCCTTAGAAACTTTCTGGCTTGTGTCATGGTTTGACAACAAGAGTGCCCCAGTGATTTAATATCATAGAACACTACCTTGGGTTTCTTAGAAATTCGAAGGTTCACACTTTTCTTTTGGCAATCAATAATTTCCCCATGGTAAAACAACCAATCCATCCCGAGAATTACATCAAATTCTCCCAACTTTATCGGTATAAGATCTACCGATAACTTGTTACCTCTTATATCTACACAACAACTCCTATGAATATGATCAACAGGAATTACTTCTTCGTTTGCTACCTTAATATTCAAAGGTATTACAAGTTTGTCAGGGAATAATCCTAACCGTTTAGCAGCAAATTCACATGCTATAAAAGAACAAGTAGCACCCGAATCAAACAATACATATGCATTTTTATCGTTGATTGGGATAATACCTGCTACTACATCGCTTAATACAACCGCATCCTGGACCGTCATATTAAATGTACGGGCCGTCGATCTACTCGGTGGTGCAGAACCACTAATAGCTAGCTTACCACCACTAGCTCCCTTCCCACTATCCAACCCTTTCCTCGGACAGTTCTTTGCCATGTGGTCAGTTGACCCACACACCAAGCATCCATTATTCTTCTTAGGGTTGGGACAGTTAGGCGAGATGTGCCCTTCCTGCCCACAGTTGTAGCACACAGCTTTACCATTGAGACAGACTCCAAGATGAGACTTCCCACACGTCTTGCACGCATCGATCCTTCTTTTAGGATCACCTTGCTTTATCTCAGTATTCCCCGAGTTAAAACCATTCCACTTCGGCGCACTTTCGCTATCGCTAGCTCCTTCTGTTTTGACTCCCCCGTCAAACTTATTCTTATTTTTCTTCTCCTTGTGGTACAGGCTCAAAGCCTCACTATGACCCTCCGCTATTATAGCTTTCTCCGACACAGTTCCAAAGATTTCACTTTGGAACATAGAGACCTTACTATAGAGCTAAGGTTTCAAACTTTGCTCTAATCTAATGGCCTTCCTCACCTCCGTGTCCACCTGATGTGGCGCAAATCTCACAAGTTCATTTAACTTGGTGACATATTGGGGAACAGTCATATCCCCCTGCTTCAGCTCTAGGAATTTAACGTCCATCCTTCTCTGCATGCTCGTAGGAAAATAGTTCTCGAAGAAAATCTTCTTAAACTATTCCTATGTAGCATTTTCTACTTCAGCTCTACCTTGGTTTGCCTCCCACCAAAAGTTGGCCTCTCCTTTCATCATGTACGTATCACAAATGCCTTCTCTATCACTTTTACCCAAGTTTGGGCTGCAATAGGATCCGTAGTTCCTTTAAACTCCGGCAGACCTACGCTCTTAAAATCCTTAAAAGTAGCACCGCCTACTACCCCAGGATTAACACGTACACCCTTTCCAGTCCTATTAAAGGCTGCATTTATTAGGTTAACAAATTCTTGCATAGGGTTATTCTGAACCCCTTGTTCCTCCACATTAAGAGGCTCTGCCTGTTGATTTCTCTGTCGTCTTCTTGGCGACATTTTCCGTTAACGTAATAATAGTTTCATCATTATTTATTTCTTTCAGTTGGTTATTTTTCACAGTTAATAATAACTCAAACACATTGCCAAGCATTTCAATAGACTTCTTATATTAATATGCTTTCTACTTGTAATATAACACTACAACGTTCATCAGTACATAGCCTTAACCATTTACAAAACTATCCGCAATTGCTTTCCAAAAATTGGGATTAACAAAAGACTACCCTTTGATTATACAAAAGAGGGTTTTACGTCATTACCTAACTATATAATATTTACATAGCTATTCCTTCCTTATTACTAACTGGACTACATCTGCCTAAAGGCATTAGCGAAATCCGCCTGGGCAAGGCTGGCCACCACATCCTGGCTGATAGTGTGCTGAGTCTGCCCTTCCTCCACAGGATACCCAGCAACCTGATGCTGGTAATCCAAATGTGAACTCCTATGAATATAGGACATTCTGCTTATCTTCTACTTCTTGCTCAGAAGATCTCCCTTAAGTTCCTGGACCTCATGTTTCAGATCCCGGACCTTATATTTAGCTAGCACTTTCTCATCGTGCTCTACCTCCCAAAAGGTCTCCATATCCTCCTTATCTTCTTGAATGTCGTGAACTTCCTCCTTCAGATCGCGAACCTCCTTACTCAGCTGGACATTCCTACCTAACACCGCCATGAACAATGCCTTCATTGACTTTTCTGGTGTCAGCTCCTCCTCCTCAGTAGGTAATATCGTGTTAAACGATACCGTCTCTACTTCCTCCTCAGACATACCATCAAACAATGATGTAAAATCAAAGTTATCAGAATGTTCAGACGAATCCTCATCTTCTGGATCAGTCTCTTCAATGTTCATAATGGGTACCTCAGCTACTGGCATCGGTACAAGCTCTATGAGGTTGACAGATTCCTCGCTCACTATATTTACTTCCCTATACATAGCAGTATCTCCTGACATCTATAATAAGACACAATATCTTGATTAGTACACAACATTAAAATATAATACACATATCACATTTAATATGTTTAAGGTTACTTTCTTCTTTGAAACTCTACTCGAGTATATTTACTTCTAACTTCTACTTCTTTTCTCAAGGTTATAGCCTATGGTTTCCCCCCCTTAAGTTTTATAACCTATAAAACTTATACCAACCTGAGACGCCCCCAAATTCTGGTACTTTCAACCCACGAATATGGTGCTACACGGTGCTACTATCTACTCATACATTCTATTGAAAACTTCAATAACAAGCATAAGTTTAATAATTATTACATCGTAATACTCCCTTCCCAAGTTCTTTATAACCATTACATTCGTTCTGTATCATAATATCATTCATTATAAAAATAATACTATACTATTACAAGGATGAACTATTTATCCATCTTTGTCTTGCCCTTGTCCTTACTGGATCCTTCGGTCCGTTCGCTCTTAGCTGAAATTATATAATTTTAAGCAAGAATGAGCATAACTAGCTCAACAAGTTTAAACATTATAAACTGTAACCACAGAATCAAGAATTATATAATGTAATCTTCTTTAATTGCACAATAGTTATGAAGCATTACGAATAATCAAAATAGCGTTTTGATTCCTTTAAAACCATTCCCAAGGACTTATAGTCACTTAAGAAATCTGAGTTGGTCAAAGACCATAAACATTCTCTTTAGTTTCATTCATGAAAAGAACAACCCGGCACTAAGACCGCATGTTCGATATAGCTTACGAGCACATCTAGGTGATCAACCTATAGTACTATATGTTGATTAACATTCATTTATTAAACATATTTACATTTAAGTTTTGACAACCTCACGTTCCCGTCGATTTAACGACGTAAAACTTTTGTGTATTTATACTCAGGCTTACCTTTGAATCCGCACCAAAGCAATTGGCATAAGATAGCAACATTATGAATATTTTGAAAGATTTGAGAAAAAATCAACCAAAATCCTTTAAATCCTAGTTTAGCCTAATCAAATGGCATTGACTATTCAATAACAGTTCATGTATAGGAAATCATGTATATTGACAGCTTGTCCAACTTAAAGTATGGACAAGAGTTTAGAAAACTTTCCTCAAGCGTCTTCAACCTTTTAAGTCTACTCTACTTGGGATCTTTACAGAATCTACATGATATAAACACATAACATACCAATTAGGTTACCATAACTGATATACATTGTGTAAACTATCTTCTCCTTCTTGCATAGCTTAGCCAAATTGTTAAACTAATAACATCCGTTTAAGTCATTTAACATTTGTTACAGCTTATTAACATTCCTATGTCACAACCGACACTCGTCAATCATCGTTAAGCACAACAGCAGACGAAAGCCTAATCGGTTCGCTAACTCAAACACATTTCCCCCGGATTACCGTTATCGGACTCCGTATAGAAATTACATAAGTTTTATCTTCATTTCTTGACATTCTCGTACTTTGCACCTCTATTACATATCGTATAACCTTAAGGCGTGCATTAAACTCGACTATGATTCACGGTTCACGTTTTCGGATTTCGTGTTTTAAATTTAATTACATTTAATCAACGCTTAATTCTTAAAACCAACGTTAAACATGTTGTTTAAGAATTCTTTCTTCATGAATATTAACCATTTACTTGCCCCACAATTACCACGCAAAAAGTTTGGTTAACAAATGCCCATGTCAAAATTTTTTTAGTTAAGGGCGCTGCGGCGCCAGTATCAGTTATAAAAGTCGAGCTGCGGCTCCGGCTTGCAGTGAATGAAGTCCCGGCCAGATGCTGCGGTGGTGGAAAACATGGCATGGGCGCCGCTGTGGCGCCGGCCCTGAGCCTTTGAAAAAAATTTCAACTTCTGAAATTTTCGAGTTCGTAACGCGATCGTTATAACTCGGAATTGGCTCATTCCAAAGCTATTAGTTCACATATAACATATTCTATGATTCTATCCAGACATAATTAGTTTTTGAATTCGTTGGAGCTAAATTCACCGTTTCATTCCTTTTTACGCGTTCGTTAAACGTTCGTAAACGTTCGTGAACGTTCGATCCTCATGTCTTCCTTTTAAGTTCGAATTCGGCCATTCTTGTTTCTACAACTATTAATTACCTATTTCTACTAAACGCCATCGAAAACAAAGTTTTTCGAGTTAAACGACGACTTTTGACTATCATTCTGGGAAATTTTACGATTTCGACGATTAACGTCTAATCGCGTAAATTTCGCCCTAACTTCGTTACTCGATATTTTAAATCCAAACCAAATGGAATCAATCCATTGGTTATTCATCTATGATTCTAACCAACAATAAACATTTAAGTTTTAATGGTTTCCAAATGTTCATTAACAACAATCTCAAAGTTTCAATGGTTTTCTTCTTTAAGTTCTTAACCATTCAATTATGGTTTACTTGTTCATGGTTATTGATGTTTTAAAGTCCAATAATATCCACCTTATCACATCGTACTATACATGCTCCACCAATTTATCACTTCTCTATCAATTAAGTATTGAAGGAAGATTAAAATCAAGGATTGAATGTTTATACCTCTTGGTGTTCTTGAGTTCTTGAACTTTTGTTCTTGACAAAAGACTTAACTAGCTTTCTTTCTCCTTTGATTGCTTATTATTAGCTCTTCTTTCTCTCTGAATATGTTAGTTGGTGATTTGTAAAACCACAAATGAACCAACCAAGCTCTTTTTATATAGAATTGCAAGATGGAGGGCAAAAAGGTCATCATTCCCACCTCCTCTCTTATTCACACCTCCTTAACCTTTCTTCTCCACCAAGAAAAACCCATGTCTCCACTATGTCTCCCACATGTGCCCACTATGTCTTCCCATGTGCTACCATGTGCCCCTATGGGACCCCACATGGGTTGCCCCATGGGTTCTACCCACCCAATAACCCATTAGTTCGACCCACGAGTTCGGTTCTTGGTTTGACTTAAAATTAATTCACATTGGCCATATTTTTGGGCTCAGTTTACATTATCATTGGGCCTTAATCATTCACCAATTGGGCTTGACCAAGTCCGTGTCCAATAGTTAAAGTCCATTAAGAATTATCGTATTCTCTTCATATATACTACGTATGATATTCGTATTATACGTCGCATTAATCTTCGCATTATACTCGTATAACCCTTAGTATTATACTCATATTCTTTTCGTATAATAACATTGTTATTACACTTAATCTCTTATCCCTAGAATTTCACTTTCCCTAACCCTTAGGGTTTCAAGTCCTTAGGCAAAAAAACTTCGTGAGCCATAACTGAAATATTATTAGATATTTCATCTCGTCTTCAAATCCAATCATTATGCATTTCTCAGAAATTCAAAAATAATTTCCGAGCAGAAATAGATGAATAGTGATTTTTCAGAAATTTCTCTGAAAATCTTTATTTTCGTCTTGGAAATTTAGACCATTTAATTCTAGCACATAGCCAGAATCCTAACCACATTCGCATCTTCTAGGTCACAAAATGACCTTTAAATAGCTTACTCAGTTTAATAAACATATATTTTTATTTTATTCAATAAACTCAAATAAAGTTTATTTACATAAAAGTCCGAATTTTTCGGTCGTTACACTCGTAAGTTATGTCGGATGTAAGGTCTTAGTGCCGTTATATCCTTTTTATGAATGAAAACGGAATGAGAATGTTCATGGTCTGTCGACCTACTCAGAAATTCTTAAGTGTATATATATACTTTGGAATTATTTTAAGAGAATGAAAAGTGCTATCTCGATTGTTCATAGTACTTCATAACTATTTGTTCAGTTATTGAAGATTCAATTATATGATTCTTGATTTTGTGGTTTCTTATATATTGTTAGTCTTGCTGAGCTAGTTATGCTCAATTCCTTCTTGAATTATATGCTTACAACTAAGAATGAACGGACCGAAGGATCGGGTAAGGATAAGGGCAAAGCCAAGATGGATAAGTAGATATCCTGTAATAGAATAATATTTGTATATGAACTTATACTATGACGATGAACAATGTAATGGTTAACAGAACCTGGGAAGGATTTATTATTATTATTGTAATACGAATTTAGTAAATATGTTCATTTTAATGCAGTTTCATTGGAATGAATGTATCGTTTGTAGTACCGTGTAGCACCATATCTGTGGGTTGAAAGTACCCGGATTTGGGGGTGTCACACTCTCCTTCCTTTTGGTTTTTTGAACTTCTTCCCAAAGATTTACAGAGAGCTCTCAAACTCTCTCAATTTCTCTCTGTTCTTTGAATTCCTCAAACTTAGCGATACAGTAGGATATAATACGTATAATATAACTGATATACCCACTATGTGTACTGCTTAACGTGGGTATCAGTTAAGCGCATCATGGCTTCAGCAGTTGCCATGTTCCAAAGGGCCTTGTTTGGCTAGCTCTTAAAGGCTCTTTTTAATTTATTTTAATAACTTTCTTATTATATAGTATCCAATTGTCACACTTTAATTAATCAAATTCATTTAATTCTTACATCAAATTAATCATTTGACATATAATTAAAATTTCCATTAAATCATTATTAATTTTCCAATTCAATTATTAAATTAAACTAGAATATAAATATCACCATTACACTAAAACATACTTATTTAACAATTCATTTAATTTAATTATCTCATTGAATTAAATCTTCAAGCTATAAAATTATTAAACATCAATTTAATTAATATAACACACTTAACTAAATTACTCCACAACAAATTTCGTCAATTATTTATCTTATTAAATAAATAAATCAACTAAATATTTATTTAATTCAATAAATATTTTTAAATTAAATACAAAATTCTCGATCGTTACATCCTTCCCTCCTTAAAAGGATTCTGTCCCCGGAATCACGACTCAATTAATTTATTCGTCACATTCTTCCGCCCTTAGAAAGATTTTGTCCCCATAATCGCTACACACAGATTAAGCAAATAAATGAGGATAATCTTCCATCATTCTGTCTTCGAGTTCCCACGTAGCTTTTTCAGCGTTGTGGTTCCTCCAGATTACCTTAACAGAAGGTATTACTTTATTTCTGCGTACCTGCTGTTTTCTGTCACCTATTTGAACTGAAACTTCTTCATAAGATAAATCTTTTTCAAATTGCAAGGGTTCATATTCTATAACATGTTTGTAATCGGTCTTGTACGGTCGTAACATCGAAACGTGAAAAATGTTATGGATATGTTATAACTCCGGAGGTAGAGCGACCTTATAAGCCACCTCACCTACCCTTCTCAAAACTTCAAAGGGTCCAACGAACCTTGGGCTCAGTTTTTCCTTCTTGACAAAACGAATTTTCCCCTTCTAGGGAGATACTTTTAAGAAAATAAAACTGTCGACTACAAATTCTCAATTTTGTCGGTGTTGATCAACACATTTCTTCTGCCTGTCCTGAGCAGCTATCAATCTCGCCCTAATCATTTTGACGATTTTGGTGGTCTGTTGTACCAATTCCAGTCCTAGAAATTGACGTTCACCCACTTCATCCTAACATAATGGAGTTCTGCATTTTCTGCCGTATAACGCATTATAAGGCGACATGCCAATACTTGCGTGGTAACTATTATTGTAAGAGAATTCCACCAACGGTAGATGATCATCCCAATTCACTTGAAATCCATGATACAAGATCTTAACATATCCTCCAATGTCTGGATTGTTCTTTCACTTTTCCCATCGGTCTGAGGATGGTACGCTGTGCTCATTCGCAATTGCGTTCCCGTGCATTCCTGTAGTCGCTTCCAGAAGTTCGATGTGAAATGCGGATCTCTATCTGATACAATTGACACTGGAACTCCGTGTCTTGACACAATCTCCTTCACATACAATTTTGCCAACTGATCTAAAGTAAATCTAATCTTGATCAGCAAGAAATGGGCTGATTTTGTCAGTCGATCCATAATCACTCAAATCGCATCATAACCCTTCCGAGTCGTTAGAAGACCTACCACGAAATTCATTGTGATATGCTCCCATTTCCATTATGCTATTTCCAATGGTTGTAACAACCCACTCATCCTCTTGTGTCCTGCTTTAACCTTCTGACATGTCAAACACTTTGCCACACAATCAGTAACGTCCCTTTTCATATTCAAGCAACCAAAAATGTTGTCGGAGATCCTAGTACATTTTTGTACTCCCTGGGTGAATCGAATATCTCGAACTATGAGCCTCGCTCAAAATTTTCTCCTTTACCTCTGGTACTAGCGGAACCCAAATTCTTCCTTCGAATCTCAATAACCCTTCAGTATCGATTTTAAATTTTGTCTCTTCACCTTCAGACACCTTTTCCTTATCTTTTCACACTCCTCATCTTGAAGTTGCGCTTCCGTTACCTTATCCATTAAAGTTGGATTGGTCTCCATTTGGAACAGTCTTTCGTCCGACTCCTTCGGATATTTTACCTCCAACTCCATTTTTGTCATTGCTGAGATTAACTCATCCTGAACAGTTAACATAGACAGCTTCTCCCGGCCCTTCCTGCTTAATGCATCGGCAACCACATTTGCTTTACCCGGGTGATATAGAAACTCACAGTCATAGTCCTTAATCAGCTCCAACCATCTCCTCTGACGCATATTCAAATCTTTCTGTGTGAAAATATATTTCAGACTCTTATAGTTCGTATATATCTCACACTTCTCCCCATAGAGATAGTACCTCCAAATCTTCAAAGAAAACACTACCGCATCCAACTCCAAATCATAGTTCGGATACCCTTTTTCCTAGTCCTTCAATTGACGCGATGCATATGCAATGACTTTGTCATTTTGCATCAACACAACCTAGTCCTTATGCGATGCATCACTATATACCACAAAATTCCCTATATTATCTGGCAATGATAGTACAGGTGCTGTACTTAATCTCTTCCTCAATTCATGAAAACTTTCTTTACACTTCTCCGTCCAAATGAACTTTACGGCTTTTCTCGTTAAATTCATTAACGGAGTGGCGATTTTGGAAAAGTCCTGAATAAAACGCCGATAATAACCCGCTAATCCTAGGACTCTCCTTACTTCCGATGGTGTCTTCGACTGATCCCAGTTTATCACAACTTCAACCTTTGATCGATCTACCGAAATTCTTTCCTTGTCAATCACATGCCTAAGAAATTATACACGCTCTAACCAGAATTCACATTTTAAAAATTTTGCGTACAACTTCTCTCTTCTTAACGCCTCCAACATCACCTTTAAATGTTCCACATGGTCCTCTTTGGTTTTGGAATATACCAAAATATCATCGATGAACACCACCACGAATTTATCCAAAAATTGTTTAAATACCCTATTCATTAGGTCCATAAATGCTGCAGGTTCATTCGTTATACCAAATGACATCACCAGAAACTCATAGTGACCATAACGAGTCCTGAACACCGTCTTTGGTATGTCCTCTTTTCTCATCTTCAAATGATGATACCCACTTCTTAAATCTATTTTTTAGAAGTACCTAGCTCCCTTTAACTGGTCAAACAAATCATCGATCCTTGGCAATGGATATTTATTCATAATCGTGACCTTGTTCAACTCTCTTTAGTCGATGCAAAGCCGCATTGACCTGTTCTTCTTCTTAACAAACAACACCAGCGCTCCCCATGGTGATACGCTCAGTTGGATATACTTCTTATCCAAAAGTTATTGCAGTTGCACCATCAATTCTTTCATCTCCACCAAAGCCATACGGTACGGGGCCTTCGATATTAGGGCAGTTTTTGATGCTAAATCGATCACAAATTCCACTTCCCTATCTGGCAGAAGTCCTGGCAAATCATTTGGAAATTCGTCTACAAAGTCCTTAACGACAGGCATCTCCTCCAGTTTCGCACTCTCCTTTCGAGTATCAACTATGTAGGCTAAGTATCCTACACAACCTTATCTCAACAACTTTCTAGCATGCATCATCGTCAAATAACTCACTTGTCTAGGTGACTTGCTGCCATAAAACACTACCTTTGACGAAGTCATAAGGTTAATACACTTTATTTGGCAATCGATTATCGCCCCATAATTGAATAACCAATCCATTCCCAAAATAATGTCAAATTCCCCAAATTTAATCGGAATTAGATCTACGATCATCATTCCCTTGATATCCACCCCGTAGTTCTTGTGTACAAACCTAACAGGAATTACCTCCCTATTCTCAATTTCTATGTTCAAAGGGTAATCTAATTCCTCCTTAGGCAAATCTAAATTCTTAGCAAAATCATCGGATATAAATGAACAAGTAGCACCCGAATTAAATAATACATAAGCATTTATATCATTTATTAGAATAATACCTGACACCACATCCCTTGACTGCACAACATCCTGCACGATCATGTTAAAAGTTCTAGCGATGGGTCGATTCGATGGCGTAGATCCAGTGATAGTTAAAGTGTCACCACTGTTATTTCCCCTACTTCCACATGCTCCTCCTACTGCCTTTTTGGGACAATCATGAGCCAGATGATCCTTTGACCCGCAAGTGAAACAAGTACCCTTCTTAGGATTAGGATAGTTTGGTGCTATGTGACCCTCTTGACCACAATTGTAGTAAACCCTCTTCCCCCATACTTCCACTTGATTCTTTCCGCAGGTAGCACAAGCCTCCACCCTCTTCTTCTGACTTCCCTGTTGATTCCCAATAGACACACTGTCATTCCACTTCCGTTTCTGGTTGCTATTACCACCATTGCTACCACTAGCTTTGTTGCTCTCATTTTCATTCATTCTTCTTCTTCTATTGCTGATTATATTTCATCAAAGCATCGCTTCCACCTTCTGCGATGATTGCCTTCTCTAAAACTACTGCAAATGTATTCAGTTGAAACATCGAAACCTTGCTATACAACCAGGGCTTCAATCCATGTTCAAACCTTCTCGCCTTCCTTTCATCCGTGTTTACTTGATATGTTGCAAACCTTGCCAACTCATTAAATTTTGCGGCGTACTCTGGCACAGACATAGTACCTCACTTCAGCTCCAGGAATTGGACCTCCATATGGTTTTGAGAACTCATAGGGAAATACATCTTAAAAAATATCTTCTTAAATCTATCCCACGTAATTATACCTTGTCCTCCTCGAACCTTATTTTCCTACCACCAGTAGCTGGCTTCCGACTTCAGCATGAACGTTGCAAATCATCGTTGACCCTAGCAACTTCAAAAACCTTCTCCATTTCCATAATCCAGGTCTGGGCTTTGACCAAATTCATGGATTCTTTAAACTCTGGCGGTCCTACCGCTTTGAAATCTTTAAATGAAGTAGCTTTAGCTTGCGGTTGATTTGCAAGTGCTCCCATTAACAGGTTTACCAATTGTTGAACTGGATTGGTGTTGGCCTCGTTGTTGTTATTTGTAGATCCTTCCTGAGGTTGCTGACATGTTTGTCGTCTTCTTAGCATTTTTATTTAAGATATACGTTATTAGATCATTACTCAATTTCTTAAGTATTTAAGACTTAAACATTTTAAGATTATCACTTAACACATAACATCTTCTGTAACGACCGAGAATATCAGAATTTTATGTAAAGAAATTTTATTTGAGTTTATTGAATAAAATTTAATTATATGTTTATTAAACTAAGTAAGCTGGTTGAAGGTCATTTTATGACCTAGAGGATGCGAATGTGGTTAGGATTCTGGCTACGTGCTAGAATTAAATGATTAGAATTTCCCAGACGAAAATAAAAGTTTTTCGAGGAATTTTCGTAAAATCACTATTCATCCGTTTCAGCTTGGGAATTATTTTTGAATTTCTGAAAAATGTGTAATGATAGGATTTAAAGACGGGGTGAAATATCTAATAATATTTCAGTTATGGCTCGCGAAGTTTTCGCTTGCGGACTTAAAACCCTAAGGGGTAGGAAAAGTAAAACCAAAGAAGGAATTGGTGGAGTATAATAGTAATGATTATTATACATAATAAATACTCGTATAATACTAGATATTATATGAGTATAATACGAAGATAATGCGACGTATGATACAAATATTATACGAAGTATATACGAAGAGAAGATGAGAAAATTATACGATAAGAATACGATAATCTTTAGTGGATTTTAACCATTGGACTTGGACTTTGTCAAGCCCAATTGGTGATTGACTAAGGCCCAAATGGAATTAATTAAAAGCCTAAACCAAGAACCAAACCCATGGGTCAAACCAATGGGTTAATAGGTGGGTAAAATCCATGGGGCAACCCATGTGGTAACACATGGGAAGACGTGTGGATGACATGTAGTGCACATGGCAACATGTGATAGCACATGGGAGACATAGGAAAAACATGGGAGGTGGATGAGGTTTGGTATAATGACTATCCTACCCCAACTCTTGAGAATTCTATATATACCAAACCATTTCAAACATTTCTCTCTCCTAAGTTATCAACTTATTTCACCAATACAAAGCTAAGCAAATATTGAAAGAGAAGAAAGTGAGAAACAAGGAATCAAGGAGCGAAGAAGATAGTTAGCTCTTGTTATCAAAGACAAATTTAAGAATAAGGAAGAACATTAAGAGGTATACCTATTTTAAACCTTAATCTTTCTCTATTTTCTTTTGAAAGTTTGATAGAGAAGTGAATTGGTGAAGCATGTTATGTAAGGAGTAATAAGGATGGTTTTTAGTGAACTTAAAACACTAATAAGCCATGAACAAGTAAAATCATAAGGATTGATTAAGAAGTTAATGGAGAAACCATTAAAATCCTAAGATTATGGTTTATAAACCATGGAAACCATTAAAACTTAAAAGTTTATATTGGTTAGAATCGTAAAGGAATAACCAATGGATTGATTTCATTTGGTTCGGAGTAAAAATCTTGAATAACGAAGTTATGGCGAAAGTTACGAGAATTATACGTTAAACATTGAAATTGTAAAATTCTCGGAATAGAAGTCAAAAGTCACCATTTAACTCTGAAACCTTGGTTTTCGATGGCGTAATGTATAATTAGGTAAATAAGACTTGCGGGAGCAAGAACGAACGAATTCAGACTTAAAACGAAGATATGAGTGTCGAACGTTAACGAACGTTTAACGAAACCGTAAAAATGGACTAAACGGCGAATTTCTCACCAACGGATTCAGAAATGAATTCTGATTGGATGGAATCGTAGAAAATGTTATATATGAGCTAATGGCTCTGGAATGAACGAATTTCGAGTTCTAACGATCACGTTACGAGCTTCATAATTTTAAGTTTTGAAAAAAATTTCTAAGGCTAAGGGCCGGCGCCGCAGTGCTGCCCATGCTTAAGGTTCCAGCACCGCAGCGCAAGTCCGGGAGGAATTCTCTGCAGGGATGGCACCGCAGCGTGGCTCTAAGGGTTAAACCTAGCTCCTCAGTGCCCTTAAGTGAAAATTTTCGGACACGGATGTTTGTTAACCCAACTTTTTACATGGTAATTATGGGCCTAGTATATGGTTAATATACATGAAGAAAGAAACCTTAAACAACATGTTTAAGATCGGTTTTAAGAATTAAATGTTAAATAAACATATTTAAATTTAAAACTCAAGATGCTAAAACGTAAACTATGTATCATATTCGAGTTTAACGCGTGTCTTATGGTTACATAGTATGTAATGGATATGCGTGATACAAAAATGATGAATTCTAAAGATAAAACTCATATATTTCTATACAGAATTCAATATCGGTAATTCAGGTGAAGTTTGTCCCAATTATCGTCTCAATTAAAGTTTCATCTATCATTGTGCTTAACGATGATCGATGGAGTCGACTTATGACATGTATGTTAATAAGCCGTAACGAATGTTAAATAACTTAAATGAATGTTATTAATTTAATAATTCGGATAAGCTATATAAGAAGGAGAAGATAGTTTACACAAGGTATGTCAATTGTGGGAATCTCATTGGTATGCTATGTGTTTATATCTTGTAGAAGTTGTAAAGACCGAGTAAAGTAAACTTAACGGATTAAAGACGCAAAGGCAAGTTTTCTAAACTCTTGTCTATGCTTTAAAGTTGGACAAGTTGTTAAGATGCATGATTTCCTATGCATGAATTGTTATTGAATAGTTGATGCCGTTTGATTCGGCTAGACTTATACTAAAGTATTTTTGATTGATTTTTCCACAAATCATTCAAAATATTCTTAATGTTGCTATCCTATGCCAATTTCTTTGGTACAGATTCAAAGGTAAGCCTGAGTATGAATTAATAAATGTTTTAAAGTCACTTAATCGACAAGAACATGAGATTGCTACTGTTAGGTTTGTAAGATTCATGGATACAATCATATTGCATAAAAAAGCGGAAGCGTGAAAAATTAGAATTTTAAAATTTTACAAACCATATACTCGGATCATCTTTATGCACAATTATTAATTAAACAAAAAAATGGAGATTAGTATTCATACCTTTGAAGATTCTAGCTTCCTCAGGTACGAGTTCAACTCCAAATCCTTTTCGCGTTCTACTTGAATCCACCAGGTTGATTCCTTCCTTTGATTAACGTTAGCCACCCAAGTGTTTGTGTGACACCCCCAAATCCGGGTACTTCGTTTTCACATGATTTGGTGTTCACTTTCTAATATAACATACATCTACCCAATGAATAATGCAAAATAAGCTACAACTTAAATTAAAATAAATAAATCTCCCTTACAACAAGGGTTACAATTTTTTTTAAAAAATAATCCCGGGTTACTCTAAACCTGACATGAAATAATAAAGTGCGGAAACATAACATTCCTGTCTCATTACAATCATTTCAAAATAATTAAAACAAGTCTTCACTTGCTTTGCTTTTCTTTGCCCTTACTTGTAGACGGAGCATCAGCATTATCAACCTTTACTGAAATTATTATTTAATGCAAGAGTGAGCAAACCACAGCTCACTGGAGTTTAATAATAATATAGACATGAAAGGATATATTTAAAAGAATCTGAACAACTTGGCTTGCTTCAATAATAAAGAATTGAATAATAATTCTCTATCAACATTAAAATTCGAATATAGAATTTATCTGAGGGTCACAAGACCTTTGAACTCTTCTTGTCCTAGGTTATAAATATTTCTATTTAAACCTTTAACAGTCAATAAGACTATGTACCTTAACTCGTACTTAGGGGGATCAGCCCTTCGTACCATGTATTGTGCACAAACATCTTAACGCTATGCGTAGTACCTTCCCCTAGTAAATAGGGTTGTTCAACTCAGCAATTTGAATTCGAGTCCGCACCAAAGAAAGTTTGGTTTGGATAATCTTACAAAGGTAATTTAGAATTCACGTTCATCAACTAAGGATTAGTTGAATCGACTTTCAACAATTCATAAATAAAAGAGTTATGAATTAACATATGCTTTAGAAGTAAACTTAAAGCATTTAAAATAATAAACTAGATCTTACTTGAACAATACTCATTTAAATTAAATAAACAATTGTCCAATTCAGAAATGGAAAGGACATTCTCAACAATGAATATATGAATTCAAAGAAATTGCATAGAATTAACGAGTTTAGGGTTTAGAAGACTTGCCTCAAGCGCAAGCTACTTAACTCAATTCACGTACTTTAATACTTCCTACACATATATATTTAATCACAATAACCTAAATTAGTTAACACCTAACTAATTCACATAAGTGGTTAACTCTCATGGTTAACTCAATAAATAATAATTAACCAACACATAGTTAATTACATCACATAGTCATGCTCACATAATTAAATTAATTATGTATTTAACTAAATTATAATTAAACAATTATAATTCAAACACTTAATCAAATTATAATTACTTAAATTATAATTACCATTTAAATTATAAACAAATTATAATTTATAATCAATTAAACTATATCATGCATTATAATTACACAAATTATAATTAATCATGCAATTATCAATTTATAATCCATAATTAAACATGCATTTATTAAAATATAATCACATAGATTATAATTTAAATTAACATCTAATTGATTAAAATAAATCAACTTCTATACCTTATAATTTCACAAAAACTAATAATTTAAATTAAATATTTACTTTTAATTATAATTAATCACATTATAATTAAGTAGTTCAATTAAACAATTATAACTTATAATTTAAATACTATATTAGGTTTTCAAATCCTTTTTTTTAAATTTCCAAACATGCAATCGTCACATTCATATTAACATGTTATTGCAACTAAATATATACTCATTGCCATAGAATAATTAAACTAAGTTTAGAAATAACACTGCACAAAAACTAAAGTCACTGCCCCTGCCCAGGATACGGCGCAGCTGCGCCACCTTTAGCCTTGACACCGGCGCAGCTGCGCAGGGGCCAAACCTGTGAAAACGCAGCGGCGCAGCTGCGCCGCTTCTACCCTTACTGCCTGCGCAGCTGTGCTGGCAACGGACAGAAACAGAGCAGCTTCGCGAACAGTGCAGAGAAAAGCCAAATTGGCTTAATTCTCTACAATGAGTTCTCAATTCAGCCAACAATTGTCATATAAAACTTTACAGAAACAAAGTGCAAAGCTTCTAACATGTTTTGAACACACTAATACATCAATTAGCAAGATTACAACGCTTAATTTTTACAAAATTTAAAGAAAATACCAATGTCAGTGTTCTAGATGAAATTGAACACTGCGAATTTGTTTTAAAACCAATTCTCACAATTCCAATCCCAATCAACTAATTTCTAAACATAATAACATATTCCACAATTAATTTATACAAAAATCAACAATCAACATACATTTTGATTTCTATGAGAACTTTATTTTTTTCTAGACACTTTACTGTGACTTTTGAAAAACATAAATTCTCCATTATATCATATATATATTCATGAATTAAACAACTAATTAAGCATACCATCACATATAGACATGATATGAACACAATTATATATATATATATATATATATATATATATATATATATATATATCCATCATGCTATACAACTTCCAAAACATGTTTTTACAGAGAATGAAAATATAAGGATCATAACTTTAAAACTGGTATTTACAACAATTGTATTTTGAAAATCTTTCCATGGCACACAATTACATATGAACATCATATATACATAGTCATAATTATACAACTTCATGAAAACTCAACTTTTGATAGAGAATAAAATACATAAAACATATGAATTGAGTTCTATAATAATTAGAGATTATAAATAATACATTTTCTTAATAGATTGAAAGAGAAAGCGATGTGAGTTCAATTCTAGCAATTCTTCTTCCTCTTTTCTCTTCTCTGCTCTTCCTTTTCTCTGCTCTCTTTTCTTCTTAGTTCTTAGTTTAGACTTAGGAAAAACTAACGTAGTTTAGATATATTATAACTGATATAATATACGTATACTAATGATATATATGTAACTGCTAATTACTTAATATATATAATAAATACATTTATTATGTAAGTTACAAAATTTAAAAACCACAATGCCTTGTTTGGTAAAACAAGGTTATTTTCAAAAATAGATTATTAATGCTAAGGTATTGTTTGGTAACAGTTTATTTAAAAATAGCATTTTGATAGTTAGGGCCCTGTTTGGTAGAAGTAGGTTTAAAACAAATACAAAGGCCTTGTTTGGCAAAATAATTTAAAACCTTTTCTTTATTTTAACAAATTATTTAACACATACTTTAATGTCACATTTTAATTAATTAAATATTAATCAACTAATTTAATTAATTAAAATCTAACATCAAATAATCACATAAAATTGCCACATAATTATAATTACTCGCTAATTATAATTCATGTAACACTTCATCACATAATTCATCTAATTTAATTCTCTCAATTAAATTAGAACTAAAATATAAAATTAATATATACACATCAATTAAATAACATTCATTAAATTAATATGTAACACTTAATTAAATCATTTCTATAAATCACATAAATATTTATTTCACTCAATAAATAATTCACATAAAATATTTATTTAACTCAATAAATAAATTACATAAAATATTTATTTAATTCAATAAATATTTAAAATTAAATATAAAATCTCAATCGTTACAGTTTGGCCTCTAGAGGTAATCTGCCAAGAAAGAATAAGAATTCAAAAAGAAGGGTGTTTGGCTAAACCCTAATTTTCTTCTCTCTATAAAAGGAGTGCTCTCCCAACTCTTGGAATTAAAATGTCTAACCTTGTTCCATAAACTTTATTATTTATAGATGTAGGCAACCCTCCTAAACAATTTAGGATTAGGGTTTCATATTAATTAATTAAACTCCTTTAATTAATTAGGCTTCCCAATCCTATTGGAAATAATTAAACTCTTTTAATTAATTAGCCTCCTAATCTTATTAGGAATATATATATGAGAGAGAGAGAGTATCTTATTAATTAATTTTCAAACTCTTTTAGGAATTAAATAATAATAATAATAGTAATAATAATAATAATAATAAGATTACTTTTATTAATTTATATTTAATATTTTCAAAATATTAAATAATAAATACTAAGCTATTTAATTTATTCTATCACCATATATTAAATTAAATATACTTAACTTATTATTATGATTATGTCATTTGCTTTTTTAATAAATATTCTTCCTTTTATGGTGTGACCCTTTAGGTTCTCCATATTAAACCGGCTGTGAATAAATCAATTAGAACAATTCAAATCTTATTTAAATAAATAAATTAAACTAATAATTCATTTAAATAAATAACATTTATTCTACAATAAGGATAAGCCTCCTTAGCGATCAACAATATTTCTAGATAATATAGATTTTAACATTAATCATAAAAGACCCTATGAGTTAATAGTTACTGTACAATTCAATCCTTCCACCATATAATGTTCTAATTAAATATAAAACATATAATTACTGCCAAGTCTTATTTTATTTAATTATATGTATTTTGATTTTAAAATGCACAACTCCAAATAATGCAAATTAGAATCTCCTTTCTAATTTCATTCCACATTGGCCAAGGATTCCTGGGTTGTCATTTATCGAATCACATAGGATATATCTCTTCTTTTACTAGAAGCGGTAGATTCTTTATTGATCATTCATTATCTCTATATATAACTTATAACACCCAAGCATACCCTTTGATATACCCTAAGGGTCTTAAGGAGCAAGTTAATGTATAATTCATTATACACAAGATACTATGATGATCTCAAGTCTGAGTTTCACTTGTACTACTATCACATTAGGAATTCCTATTGACAGGCGAGTAAAACTTCATTACGTATTCCTTAGCGAGTCACGTTTAGTGTACTTATTCTCTAATAAGCACCAACATACTTGCTTTAGTGTCTCCACACAAATGATCATGAGATCAATCATCCTCATCCAATGAGCAAGCAACATATGTACCAATCTATCCGGATTTACTAATTCCCTTTTTAGTAATTCATCGATTGGGAACTATTTTAGTTTTTAAGCTATCTAAGAATTTAGATCTCATTAGCATGATCATCATCATAATTCTAAAAGCATTGCTTAAAACTATGGGTTTATCACATATTATAAAAATAGCACCATATAAATAAATAAATGCCTTTAATTAAATAATACTTTTATTAATAAATGAATAAGATTGTTACAAAGTATATGCTTTATCATCAAACATGATTGGCTTGTGTGCATACTACTTTTAATCTCCAACTTGCACTAAAGCCAATCGCCATGGTATGTAATACCCTTCTTCTCTAAGTGACGATTATCCTGCTGTTAGATTAGCTTCAGTAAATGGATATGCAATGTCGTTTTTGAGAGTTCACTATCTCTATAGTGACTTCTTCCTCTTTCAATGATTTCTTTAATCAAATGAAAGTGCCGCAACACATGTTTGGATCCAAGATGAGACTTAGGAACTATTCCTAGTTATGTAATAAACTTTTCGTCCGAAACATCAACTTACAGCTTCATTTACAGTTATATACTTTGTAACCAGCAACTCTTTGCTATTTAGAACCTTTTCAATTCACTGCACCACCGTTCAAGGTAACGCTTCATCCTAAAGTGGATTTGTTGTCGTCTTGGTCAGTCCGAAAAAACTTAAGTCTTTTAGTCCTCTAGTTTTATTCAGACCCATCATGAATTATGCTCACATCTTTAGTGCTGGTTAAGTACTTTAAGATGTTTTTCACTGTCTCGTAGTGAACTTCTCAAGAATATGACTGATCAACATCAAGTCTCGTATATTTCATTGCATGCATGATAGTAACTCATGTGATCTCTCTTTTATTGAGGACAATTTTAGAGAGATACACTCCATGGCTCATCATCATGAGACATCTCTTGAAGTTTTCCATGCTAAATGCCTTTAGCATCAAATGAATATACGTTCATTGAGTTAAACCGAGCATCCTTTTACATCTATCTATATAGATTTATATCCCCTAATTTAGGATGTTCTACCCAAATCATTCATGGAGGAATGTTTAGACAACTTTATCTTTACTGATTATAGCACTGGTATGTCATTCCTTATCAGCAGTATATCAACATATAATACTAGGAATGTCACAACGCTCCCACTGACCCTTTTGTACACACTAGGTTCATTTTTATTTTTGATAAAATCAAACTCTTTTGATTGTCTTATCAAAATGAATGTTCCATCTATGAGAAGCTTACTTCAATCTATAAATGGATTGTTATAGCTCATATACATGATTTGTTTTAACCATTAAAATAAATCCATCTGGCTGTATCATACATACATTCTCCTCTAATAATTTGTATTTGAGGAAGGGCGTCTCCACACCCATTTGCCAAATTTAGTAATTAGCTGCAATCGCAAGTAAAATCTGAATGGTCTTGAGCATTGCTTTAAAGATCCACTTTCGATTTTATGGTTATCTACCATTTCTCTGAGTGTCTACAACTCTTAGCCTTATCGTATATAACTCGATAATCATCCTATATGATGCGTACCTTATCATCATCATCTATGATGAATCCATACCTCTCTGGTATCTTCAGTACTATTCCAGATTTACGACTCGATTGTGGTACATTAGATTGATGAGTGGGTTTCATACCTACGAATTGGATATCATTTAAACCTTAGATATTGCTACTTCGGGTATTTTTAAGTTCCTTTTTATGTATTTGTAGTGGTTTATGTGCAGGGATTGGCCGGGAGGACAAGAGCAAGGACCTAAGGACTTAAGGGAAAAATTCTGCAAGAACTCAGCAATGCTTGCTGGGGTGCACATTTTGTGCTGTACATCCTCGCCTAGAAGCATGTGCGCCGGGGCGCAGATTTGAAGGCTTTAAACTTTGCCTAGGCGAAGTACGCAGCAGAAAAGATATTATTTCCTTGTTTGAATGGGATTCTGCAGAGATAGAGATGGAGTATTTAGAATGCGATTAGAAGAGTATATAAGGAAAAAAGATGGGCATACATGGGATATTCTTGGACATTAACAAACCTTAATCTATGGGAGATTACACGTGGGGAGAATTGAAGCGAGGCTAAGGCACGAAGAACGCAAGGCGAGATTGGAGACGAGTAGCTATACACTTCCAGATTATCTTTTCTCTCTTCATCTATTCTTTGTATTCAGGATGCTAGTAACTTTGTGGATGATGGTTTTTAAATAAACGAATAGTTTTATGACTTGAAATGACAATGATTGATTTTAGTGGTTTGGTTGTTTGAATTTGCACAAGCAGGTTGGTTAGGAATATGAAAGCTAACAACTTTGCAAAAATAATCAATTTTAGCATGATGAGTGGTTAACCAGTCGATTCCAAAAATCACATCAAATGCAAGTATTTTCAAAGAAACAAGATCAACAGGTAATGTGAGGGTACCAATTTGAATCAAGCAAGATTTGTAAATGGTGGATGTAACAAAGGTTTTTTCCAACGGAGTTTCAACAGATAAGCCAAAGTCTAATTTCTCAGAAGTCAAGTTGAAACATTGAGCACAAGAAGGTGAAATAAAATAATGGGTAGAACCGGTATCTAATAAGGTATAGACTTCGCAAGAGTTTATGATTAGCTTACCCGTGATAACTTCGTTCTGGTTCCTCGTATTTTAGGAAGTCACGACAAACGCTCTCCCTTGAACCATTGACTTTGACTTGTCTAGGACAGTCTTTGGTGCCACCGTCCCAGCTAGACTTGACTTCGCTATAGGACACCTTCCTTCCACAAATGTAGCACATCTTGGATTGTTGTGTGCAGTTTGGACTGATGTGTCCCTCTTTTTTGCATTTGTAACATACAATCGGTGGTCGTTCTACTCCCCTAGAAACGATTGTTGGTGCTGGTGCTGTTGTCGATGTCTTTCCGTCTTCATTGTTGTATCTTCTCTTCTTAAAATTTCCACCTGACTCACTTCTTCTATTATATTGGCCATGATTACCACCGAAGTGGTTACCATTTCTAGCCTGATAATTTCCCCCTCGCTGGTTATCGTTGTTTCGATGACTATTGCCATCGATACGACTATGGTTGTTGTCCTTCGGTTGAACAAACTTATTATCTTGTTCCAATAATTGAGCATTGTTCACAACATCTGTATTTTGAACAAAAGTCTCCCTCGTCTAGTTTTGCATGAATTGCAAAAAGCTTCTAAACATCCCATCGTTTGATCGGTGGTGTTGTTTACAGGAGGATTATTTTCTTCCTGCTGCACATTATTCTGGTTGGTGATTAGCGGTGCCTCAATGGTCTCAAATGTTCCATTGTTTAGATTTTCAGCTGTCATTCTTAAATACTGCCATAAAACAAGGGTTAATTAAATAAATTAGCATATCACATATTAACCCTATGTTTCGACCGACCAATTATATTCCAAATAAGCTTAGGTAGGACACACTAGCGAAGGATTTACTCGTCTCTCCCCTCCTAGTTTTATTCCCCGATATCCGCCAGAGACCATATCCCTAAGCTCTGATACCAACTGTGACACCCCCAGAATAGGTCCATTCCACCCAACCCATTTTGGGTCGCCAGACAAATCATGGTACAGAATTCAAATACAAACTTTTATATCAAACGGTCGTGAGAAATACGACCACACAAGCTGTGAGCTTCAATACATATCGTATACAATACGAAATATGAACGCTCAAGGTCAGTCCTCTTTTATTACAATTATCACCCTATTGTACAAAAATAGTGAGGACTACTACTGCTCTAACTCTGCCCATCACTCTGTTCCCCGACTAGTCCATGCAACATTCTCATTTCCTGAAGAGGACAATAGAAGAAAAAGGTGAGCTCAACTAGCCCAGTAAAGAATATTATGACTAAGATAATAAAAAATAAAATTATCGTTAGTCTTCAACAAATCAGATAAAATATTATGGACAACAAGTTTTAAATCAACAACTGCAGCGAAAAATAACAATGCATCAGAAGAGTTAAGTAGGAAATGTTGTCTACTATCTTCTACGATTTAAAAGTCCATAATCAATATTTTATCCCTGTAACATCAATCAATATATATCTTGAATCAAATATTCATCTTTGCACTACGGGCCAAAGATATTCATTTGTATCACCAGTTAGTCATGTTCATCTCAACATCTGTCTATTTTTGAACTACGGGCCAAAGATATTCATCAGGTAATCATTCATCTTTGCACTACAGACCAAAGATATTCATCAAATAATTATCCATCTTTGCTCTATAGGCCAAAGATATTCATCAAATCATCATCCATCTTTGCACTACAGGCCAAAGATATTCTTTTGTATCACCATTTAAGACCGAAGATGATAAAAAAATATTTTAAAGAACGAATCTAGTGAGATAAAGGACAAAAATTAGGGATTCGTAATTTAGTTTATCTAAGTTCAAGAATACTCCATAATAATCAATTGTGGAGCAAAATTCAAGAATGAAGATCAAAACTTGGAGCCAATCAAAGATAGGAACCAAAATAGCCAACTTGGACAAAGAAAAGAAAATTTAATTTTTGTGTGAATAGTAACGTATTTGTGAATAGTGCCGTATACGTGAATATTAACCCTGACATGAAAAAGTAGAAATTTTCATAAGAAAAATCATACTTCGTGAATAGTACTTGTGAATAGTACCGTATTCGTGAATAGTGTCGTGTACGTGAATAGTGCCGTATACGTGAATAGTAACCCCGACGAAAAAGGTAAAAATTTTATAATAAAATTCATACTAATATTTCGATGAAATGATATTGAAAGCAATAACATCATTTACGAAAAAAATAACATCCCTTACCTCAAAAAAATAGTACTTCTGACTGGAATATCGGATATACTACTGAAGGAAACTTGCACTGTATAGCAACACTCAAAGTATCTAAATACTCACAAAAATACGATCGATATTATAGAGAGAGAAACTTCTGATTCTGGTGTGATTTTCAATTCTAAACTAAGCACCCTATTTATAGAAAAATGCTTAGAACGCCAAAGCAGAAAATTTAATAAAATATTATTATTTTAAAAATATTTCAAGCACACCACATCACACTCATCAGCACTCCACAAGTGGGTCCCACCCACACAAAAACTTTTTTTTTATTAAAAAAATATTTATAACCCCAAAAATTAATTATTCAGGAACTTCAATAATTCATAATAAATAACACTTTTATCAGAAAAATACGAATCTTATGTCCATTCCATAGAAAATTTAATTCTCTACAGTTTTGTAGAAGAAAGTTTTCCCAAATTCCGAACGAAAAATGACAGAAATCCACATACGGATGATTTTCCACACCTCCTTTCTGACAAAATACATATACTGATAATTCTTCCGCATACCATAGTTGAATAAACAAAAATCAGCATTTTGCAACAAACAAAAGGACAAGTGGGGCCCACCCACTTGTTTAACATATTTTTGTTACCAAAATACCAAAAACAATCCCGGTCCAATTTGCTCCCTTCTTCCTCATTTATTCACAAAAAATATTACATAACTACAATATTGACAAACAGGTCGTTCCCATGAAAGGGGGGCTTTCCGATAAAGATTTCTCCTTACTGACGCGCAATTAGGAGACCAAACCCCTTTCCTAGACAGAACTTCCTTAGACATTGACAATAATGTTATCTAACAATATTATTCAAATAATATGAATGATTGATTTGATAAAGTAAAATACTGTGCAGTGATAATTATTGAATCAACAGTAATATAAAATACTGTGCAATACCGTGTGCTACTGTGCAACAACGCGTATTACTTTATTTTAAATCCCGGGTATTTCAATAGTTCTAACGGTAACCGTTACGCTGTTATTTTTAGAAAATTCATTCTTGTCGTTTTCTTTATTCGACAGTTTTTCGTTATGGGTCCCACAAATGGCTGCGCCAACGTACGAATATTCCCCGACAATAAGAATATTTCACGACCAAACGAATATTCCCAGACAACAATGAATATTTTTATAACCATTTGCTTATTTTGAAATATCTGCGCATATTACCCATAACTTTCCAAATTCATCAAATCATCCCCTTACTGTAAGACCCCAAATTTTATAAATAAAGATTTAATTTTCTTTATATATTATTTTGAAATAGTAAGGTGTTGATTTGATAAATGTGATAAGTTATGGGTGGAATATACAAATTTTACAAAGTAAGCAAGTGGTTATAAAATATTCGGTGTGTTGGGGAATATTCGTTTGGTCGAGGAATATTCTTTTTGTCGGAGAATATTCGTACGACGGCGCAGTCATTGGTGGACCCCACAACGGAATGAATGTCGGATATAGAAAGCGACAGAAATAACCTTTTTATAAAAATAACGGTAAAACTGTTACGGTTAAACTGTTGAAATACCCGGTGACAAAAATACAGTAATACACGCTGTTGCACAGTAGCACACGGTATTGCATAGTATTTTAAATTATTGATTCTTACGTAAGAAGACATTTACTCTATTATTGTTACAGTAATTAATGTTTAATATTTTATATTATTGATTCAATAATTGCATAATATTTTATTGGTTCAATAATTGCTACGTTGATATTTTATATAAATAATTGCTACGTTGATATTTTATATTATTGATTCAATAATTGTCACTGCACAGTATTTCACATTATCAAATTAATAATTCATATTATTTGAATAATATTATTAGATAGCATTATTGGCAATGTCTAGGAAGTTCTGTCTAGGAAAGGGATTAGGTAATCTAATTGAGCGCCAGTAAGGAGAAATACTTATCGAAAAGCCCCCTCTTTCTTGGGAACGACCTGGTTGTCATTATTGTGGTTCTATAATATTATTTGGGAATAATAATTATTGATAAAAATGATAAATAAATATTTATTCAATGTGAATTTAAACGGAGGAATTTTTAGTAAAAGTGACAATTAGTGAGAATGGATATTTTCTGTTCTGATAAAATAATTCATTCAAATATATTATTATTAAATTATATTATAAGTGTATAATGTGATAATATAATAATATAATAGTGATGATATTTTTTACAACAAATTCACGATATATGAATAAAATGAGACATAAGGGAGAAAATAAAATTTGGAATTCTTTTAATAAGTATAAATATTTTAATATATATATATATATGTATATATATATATATGTATATATATATATATATATATATATATATATATATATATATATATATATATATATAAACATGTGGTGGAATTCATTATTTCAAAAATGAAGGCTTTGGAATTTTGTGTTGAAGATTTTCAAGAGTGATGAGTGTGGAAAAATCATCCATATGTAAATTTGGGTCATTTTTTCGTTCGAAATTTGAAAAAACTTTCTTCTACATAGTTGTAGAGAATTAAATTTCATATGGAATGGACATAAAGTTCGTATTTTTCTGATAAAAGGGCTATTTGTTATGAATTATTAAAGTGTCGGAATAATAGGTCTGAATTGATTTTTGGTGAAGGATTTTCCAGAATGTGTGGGCCCCACTCTTGTTGTAAAATGTTGAAGTTTGGTTTTCAAATATGGTGGATTTGAAAAATCATACGTATAAAAAATAAAATAATATTTTATTATTTTTTTCTCCTTTGGTGTGCTAAGCATTTCTTATAAATAGGGTGCTTAGTTAGAAATGAAAATCACACCAGGAACAGAAATTTTTTTCTCTATAATTTCGAGTGTATTTCTTGTGAGTATATGGATACTTTGAGTATTGATAACAGTGCAAGTTTTCGTCAGCATAATATTCGATAATCCAGACTAATTGAGTATTATACTGAGGTAAGAGATATTATTTTTCGAGTAAATGATGTTATTATCTTTCAATATTCATAAAGAATATTATTTTCTTTCATATTCCATATTATGGAAGTAATAATATTTCATTTCATATTCCTAAATCTGAGCTTACTACGGTAAATATTGCTTCTATAATTTCTGAAATGATCAGAAATTTCTTGAGTTTTGCGCTTCATCTAGTATCATTTCACCGGAATAATTTTCTGAACTTTCTCGTGAAATTTTAATCTTTTCATGTCGAGTTACTATTCACGAGTTACTATTCACGGTAAAAAAAATATTTTTTTTTATCTTTGATTGGATCCAAGTTTTGATCTTCATTCTTGAATTTTACTCCACAATTGATTATTACGGAGTATTATTGAACTTGGATAAACTAAATTATGAATCCCTAATCTTTGTTATTTATCTGACTGGATTCGTTATTTATATTATTTTTCAATCATCCTCAGTCCTAAATGGTGATATAACTGAATATCTTTGGCCTGTAATGCAAAGATGAATGATTACTTGATGATTATCTTTGGCCTGTAGTGCAAAGATGAATTATTACCTGATGAATATCTTTGGCCCGTAGTGCAAAGATGGACAGGTGTTGAGATGAACATGACCAACTGGTGATACAAATGAATATCTTTGGCTTCGTAGTGCAAAGATGAATATTTGGTTCGAGATGTATATTGACTGATGTTACAGGGATAAAATATTGATGATGGACTTTTAAATCATAGAAGTTAGTAGAAATCATTCTCTACTTAACTCTTCTAATGAATTGTTATTTTCGTTGCAGTTGTTGATCTAAAATTTGTTGTCCATAATATTTTATCTGATTTGTTGAAGACTAACGATAATTTATTTTTCTATTATCTTAGTCATAATATTCTTTACTGGGCTAGTTGAGCTCACCCTTTTCTTCCATTGTTCTCTTCAGGAAATGAGAATATCGCTGGGACTAGTCGGGAAACAGTGTGATGATCAGAGTTAGATCTGTAGAAGTTCTTACTATTCTATAAAATAGTGGGACAATAATTGTAATGAATAAGGAATGAATTTGAGTGTTTATATTTCGTATTATATACGATTTGTATTGAAGCTCATAGTTTGTGTAGTCGTATTTTACACGACCGTATGTTATAAAAGATTGTATTTGGATTCTGTACCATGTATTTGGCCACTCAGAATGGGTTGAGTATTGAACCTATTTTGGGGGCGTCACACTTACTATTCAAAATAATATATAGAGGAAATTTAATTTTATTCATAAAAAGTTGGGGTCTTACAACCTCCCCTCCTTATGAAATTTTATCCTCGAAATAAACGAGCGTACCTGGTATTTCGAAAAGGTGAGGATACCTCGTTTTCATTTTCGATTTTAACTCCCAGGTCATTTTTTCGATTCCAACTGTGACTCTCATAGTACTTCAACCATAGTACCTCACAATGGTACCTATCAGTTTGCCACCGCACAAAAAAGGCGTCCCCTACGTAGAGTCTGGCTTCGGTGCATCCCACACAAGAAGTCACCAGCGAGAGGCTCGGGGATCTTCACACCTTATGGCTCTTGATGCTTCACCTTGACACGTTGACATGTTAAACACCTCGAGATAAACTCCGCGATCTCTCTCTTCATATTGCTTCACCAAAATGTATGTCAAAGATCACGATACATTTTGGTACTATTGCAAATGGTGTGTTGTGTGCTTCCATCATGATTTTATACTTCAAATCAGCATCGTTAGGAACACAAAGTCTGGAGTTGACTCGAAGTATTCCTTCTTCATCGATTCTTACCTCTGGAATAGCACCTTCTTGCACCTTCTTCTTCATCTTCATCAGCTCTGGGTTTGTAGCTTGAGCAACTTTAACTTTATCAATTAAAACTGGTTCTATGCGTATATTTGACATCATCACGTGGGTCCCCGGAGTCTTGAACTCTATCTCCATCCTTTGTAAGTCACACAAAATAGACCTTTGTGTTGACAGCATCGCACTCGTTCCCGCATACGATATTCTACTCAACGCGTTAGCTACCACGTTCGCTTTTCCAGGATGGTATTGAATTGTATTTTCGTAATCTTTTAACAGTTCGAGCCAACGTCGTTGTCACATGTTGAGTTCGTTCTAAGTAAAGAAATATTTGAGGCTTTTGGAGTATATTAGGATGTCATCAATAATGACAACCACAAAATGATCCAAATATTTCTTAAATATTCGGTTCATCATGTCCATGAATGCAGCATGGACATTGGTCAATCCGAAAAATATAACTAGAAATTCGTAATGCGCGTATCGAGTTCTAAAAGCAGTCTTTGGAATATCACCAGTTCTAATCTTTAATTGATGATATCCAGAATGAAGATCGATCTTTGAGAAGAATTGTGCACCTTGCAATTGGTAGAAAAGGTCATCAATGTGAGGTAACAGATACCTATTCTTGATGGTGACATGATTCAACTCCCGATAGTCAATACAACGTCATATACTACCGTCTTTCTTCTTTACGAATAAAACAGGAGCACCCCAAGGAGATGTACGAGGACGAATAAAATCGATATCTAACAACTCCTGTAGTTGAACCTTTAACTCCTGAAGTTCAATTGGATCCATTTGATATGGGGTTTTATAAATAGGTTTAGTACCGATTTCAAGGTCAATAAAGAATTCAACTTCACGTTACATCAGGAAACTCATTAACAACAGAAATATTATTCAAATATGATGTATTCTGGTTTAGATCAGTGACATGGGCTAAGAAAGCTTGACATCCATTTTTCAATAAACGAATAGCTTTATGACTTGAAATGACAATGATTGATTTTAGTGGTTTGGTTGTTTGAATTCACACAACAGGTTGGTTAGAAATATGAAAGCTAACAGCCTTACGAAAATAATCAATTTTAGCATGATGAGTGGTTAACCAGTCGATTCCAAAAATCACATCAAATGAAAGTATTTTCAAAGAAACAAGATCAACAGGTAATGTGAGGGTACCAATTTGAATCAAGCAAGATTTGTAAACGGTAGATGTAACAAAGGTTTCTCCCAACGGAGTTTCAACAGATAAGTCAAAGTCTAATTTCTCAGAAGTCAAGACCAGCGTTAATGCAGCATCAGGTGGAGCTTTCATGGCAAATAATTTTGAGGAAGCATATGAATTAATAGAAATAATGGCTGCAAACAACTATCAGTGGCCAACTGATAGAATGACTCAACCCAAGGCAACATGTATTCTGGAAGTGGATTCAGTGACAGCTCTGTCAGCACAAATAGCAGCATTATCGAAGAAGATGGATGCCATGTCGAGCAGGAACATACAACAGGTAGCAGTTGTGTGTGAGTTATGTGCAGGTGAGCATCCAACGGACCATTGCACGATAAATCCAACATCAGTACAGTTTGTGGGTAGTTACAACAGGCCACAAAAAACATATTAGAATACATATAATTAGAGGGCGAGGAACCATCCCAATTTCTCACGGAGTAACAATCAGACTCATAATCCAAATCAGAATCAGCAGCAGGCTCCACGACCAGCATACCCCCCGGTTTCCAGAATCAACACCACCAGTCAGCTCCGCATCACGAGAAGAAGATAGATTTGGAGGAGCTACTTGCGAAATACATAACAGGGAATGAGGAGGCAATGAAATCTCAGGCGACTGTGATTAAAAATTTGGAAACTCAAATGGGACAGATTGCAAGTGCGTTGAATAGTAGACCTTAAGGGACCTTGCCGAGCGACACCGAAAATAATCCTAGGGGAGGTCATGAGCAATGTCAAGCTGTTACACTTCGGAGTGGAAAATAATTAGCCAAGCAAAATGTTAAAAAGTTGATGACAAAAAAGTAGGTTGAGACAAATGTGGGGGAAACAGTTGAAGGGAATAAAGGAGGAGAAAAATCAGTGGTAAAGGAATAGGTAGTTGCACCAACAGTTTACCTACCACCACCCTTTCAACAACGGATCCGAAAATAGAAACTAGAAAAGCAGTTTACTAAGTTTCTAGAGGTGTTTAAAAGCTGCATATCAACATTCCTTTTACGGAAGCATTAGAGCAGATGCCTAGTTATGCCAAGTTCATGAAGGATATCTTGTCGAAGAAAAAGAAGCTAGAGGACTTTGAGATTGTGGCATTAACTGAGGAATGTAGCGCTATATTGCAGAAGAAGCTTCCACCCAAATTGAAAGATTCGGAAAGTTTCACCATTCCGTGCAAAATAGGTAGTTTGTCCTTCAACAAATGTTTGTGTGACTTAGGTGCAAGCATAAACCTCATGGCACTATCCGTGTATACTCAGTTGGGTTTACCGAAACCTAGACCAACAAACATTTCCCTATAATTTGCAGACAGATCTGTGATATATCCACGGGGAATTGTTGAAGATATATTGGTAAAAGTTGACAAATTCATATTCCCAGCTGATTTCATCATTTTGGATTATGAAGAGGATAAGGACATCCCGATAATACTGGGGCGACCGTTTTTGGCAATCGGTAGGACTCTCATCGATGTTCAGAAATGAGAGTTGACCATGAGGGTTCAAGACCAAGAGGTAACCTTCAATGTTTTCAAATCCATGAACTTCCCCAAAGATGATGAGGAGTGTTATCGCATAGATGTAATTGAGAAAGTGGTAGGGGATGAACAGGGTCGTCTATTGAGTATCGATCCTTTGGAAATGACATTGATGGGAGATTATGATAGCTACAATCTAGAGTTGATGGAATATCTGCATTTGTTAGATGCACATCCTAGATTGAGTAGGTTCAAAATACCATTTGAGCCGTTGGAAGTGGCATGAACTTTATAAGCTCGGATGAGACCATCTCTAGAGGAACCACCTGCACTCGAACTCAAACCCTTACCTAACCATCTCAGGTATGCTTATTTGGGTAATTCATCTACTTTACTAGTTATTATTGCATCTGCGCTTAATGAATTGCAGGAAAGTAAGCTGTTAAGAGTTCTCCGGGAATATAAGTCTTCTATTGGATGGACTATCGCCGACATCAAGGGAATCAACCCTTCATTATGTATGCCCATAGTGGAACAACAACGGAGGCTCAATCCGATTATGAAAGAGGTGGTGAAGAAAGAAATCTTGAAATGGCTCGATGCTGGAATAATCTACCCAATTTCAGATAGTGCATGGGTGAGCCCAGTTTAGTGTGTCCCAAAGAAGGGTGGTACGACAGTAGTGAAAAACAAAAATAACTAATTGATACCGATGAGGACAGTGACCGGTTGGAGGGTGTGTATGGATTACATGAAGCTAAATAAGGCAACCCAAAAGGATCATTTTCTTTTGTCGTTTATTGATCAGATGTTAGATAGATTAGCTGGACATGAGTATTACAGTTTGCTAGATGGGTATTCGGGGTATAATCAGATTGTAATTGCACCGGAGGACCAAGAAAAGATAACGTTCACATGCCCATATGGCACCTTTGCCTTTAAAAGGATGTAATTCGGGCTGTGTAAGGCACCGACAACCTTTTAGAGATGCATGATGGAGATTTTCTCAGATATGGTGGATTGTAGTGTTGAGGTATTTATGGATGACTTCTCAGTGTTCGGGGATTCTTTCGACAAATGTCTTGAAAATCTGGTTATGGTACTGAAGAGATACGTAGAAACTAATTTGGTGCTTAATTGGGAAAAGTGCCATTTTATGGTTCAAGAGGGAATCATACTTGGGCATAAAGTCTCGAAAAAAGGGTTGGAAGTGGATCGAGCAAAATTAGAAACAATAGAGAATTTTCCAACGCCAACTTCAGTAAAAGGTATTCAGAGTTTTCTTGGTCATGCTTGATTCTTTCGCCGATTCATCAAGGACTTCTCCAAAATCACAAAACCACTATGTAGTTTATTGGAGAAAGATGTACCATTCAGATTTGATGAAGAATGTCTAGAGGGGTTTAAGCAGTTGAAGAAGAAATTAACTACAACACTTGTGATCATAGCACCAGATTGGACCATGCCGTTTGAATTAATGTGTGATGCTAGTGACTATGCGGTAGGAGCTGTGTTGGGACAACGCCGAGAATTTTTTTTTCATGCCATCTATTATGCGAGAAAAATATTGACTGATGCCCAGCTGAACTACACAACCGCCGAGAAGGAATTGCTTGCAGTTGTGTACGCGTTCGATAAGTTTTGCTCGTACTTGGTTGGGACTAAGGTGGTGGTGTACACCGATCACTCGGCCATACGATATCTGGTTACAAAGAAAGATGCAAAGCCGGGACTGATTCACTGGATCTTGCTCCTTCAAGAATTCGATTTAGAAATTAAAGATAGGAAGGGGATAGAAAATCAGGTGGCTGACCACTGTTCACAATTAGAGAATTCGAATCATGACAAGACGGATAAATTATTGATCAATGAATCTTTTCCAGATGAGCAGTTGTTTCTGATTCATGGCGAGTTCCCATAGTATGCGGATTTTGCCAACTATTTGGTGAGCAATATTCTCCCTCCAGATTTGACACGCCAACAAAAGAAGAAATTCTTACATGATGTGAAGTGGTATATGTGGGATGAACCATTTTTGTTTTGACAGTGTGCCGATAGAATGATTCGGCGGTGTGTGCCGCAAAGTGAAGTCGAAAGCATCTTACAGGAATGCCACGCAGGTATCTATGGGGGACACTATGGAAGTGAAAGAACGGCCGCAAAAGTACTCCAGGCAGGTATCTATTGGCCCACCTTGTTCAAAGATGCACATAAGTGTGTGAAAAACTGTGATCGATGTCAACGGGTGGGCAACATTTCTAAACAGAATGAGATGCCACTCAATATGATTCTAGAAGTGGAAGTGTTTGATGTATAGGGTTATAATTTCACCATTTTCGTCTTCATACAACAATTTATATATCCTGTTGGCAGTACACTACGTATCTAATTGGGTTGAGGCAGTCGCGCTACCGATAAATGACATGAAGGTTGTGTTAAAATTTTTACAAAAGAACATCTTCACATGATTTGGAACCCCGAGGGCAATCATCAGTGATGAGGGGAGCCACTTCTGCAACAAGTACTTTACAACACTCTTGACTAAGTACGGGGTCAACCACAGAATCACCACGGCCTATCACCCTCAGACAAGGGGCCAAGCAGAGGTATCAAACAGAGAGGTGAAGAGAATCTTGGAGAAAGTAGTAAACCCAAATCGGAAAGATTGTTCTTTGAAATTAGATGACGCTTATGGCCATATCGTACTAACAAGACCCCGATCGGCATGTCTCCATATCAACTTGTCTACGAAAAAGCGTGTCACCTCCCAATAAAACTCGAGCATAAAGCCTATTGGGCCATCAAGAAACTCAACTTTGATCTAACAGCAGTGGGGGAGAAAAGACTTCTACAACTCAATGAGTTAGATGAATTTTTCCTGCAGGCATACGAGAACTCCAAGTTATACAAAGAAAAGGTCAAGAAATGGCACGATCAGAATATAGTGGACAAAAATTTTAAACCGGGCCAAGCAGTATTGTTATTCAACTCTAGGTTGAAACTCTTTCCCGGAAAGCTGAAATCCAGGTGGTCGGGCCCATTCACCATCAGGGCAGTGTTTCCACATGGGGCCGTTGAATTATATAGCCGGGATTTATCTGAAACATTCAAAGTCAATGGCCAACGCTTAAAGCACTATTGGGGTGGTGATCTCGATCGCCAAGCAACCTCAATTGACCTCGCCGATCCAATTTAAGAACAGGGAGTAGTCAGGCTAAAAGACTCTAAATCAAGCGCTTGATGGGAGGCAACCCAATCATTTGGTTATTTTAAGTTTAGAAATTTGTTTGTTTTCTATTTCAATGAGTAAAGTATTAGTAGAGTAGGATGCGTCTTAGGGTAGGAGTTGTGTTCGAACCTCGATATCAGTTATGGATACTAATAAGGGTTATGGTTTTGGTTACAGGATTTGCCAAAAAGAGAAAGAACTTTTTTTATAGGAAACACGCCTTCGCCCCGGCGCAGAAATAACACATGAAAAACTTGCCTAGGCCAGAACCAGTCTGGCCAAACTCACCCCGATACGGATTAACAAAGAAAAATCTGCGCCTAGGCACAGACCCCTCTGGCGAAATTCGCCCCAGCGCAGGTTGCAGTGTAAAATTTTCTCATCTTAGAGAAAGTATTAAACCCGAATCGAAAAGATTGGTCTTTGAAATTAGATGACACTCTATGGGCATATCGGACTCCATACAAGATCCTGATAGGCATGTCTCCATATCAGCTTGTCTACAGAAAGACGTGTCACCTCCCAGTTGAACTCGAGCATAAAGCCTATTGGGCCATCAAGAAACTCAACTTTGATCTAACAGCAGCGGGGGAGAAAAGACTTCTATAACTCAATGAGTTAGATGAATTTCGCCTGCAGGCATACGAGAACTCCAAGTTGTATAAAGAAAAGGTCAAGAAATGACACGATCAGAAGATAGTGGACAAAAAGTTCTAATCGGGCCAAGCAGTATTGTTATTCAACTCTCGGTTAAAACTCTTTCCCGAAAAGCTAAAATTCAGGTGGTCGAGCCCATTCACCATCAAGGCAGTGTTTCCACATGGGGTCGTTGAATTATATAGTCGGGATTCATTTGAAACATTAAAAGTCAACGGCCAACGCTTAAAGCACTACTGGGGTGGTGATCTCGATCACCAAGCAACCTCAATTTACCTAGTCGATCCTGTTTAAGAACAGGGAGTAGTCAGGCTGAAAGACTCTAAATCAAGCACTTGATGGGAGGCAACCCAATCATTTGGTTATTTTAAGTTTTGAAATTTGTTTGTTTTCGATTTCAATGAGTAAAGTATTAGTAGAGTAGGATGCGTCTTAGTGTAGGGGTTATGTCCGAACCTCGATATCAGTTATGGATACTAATAAGGGTTATGGTTTTGGTTACAGGATTTGCCAAAATGAGAAAGAACTTTTTTTGTAGGAAACATGCCTTCGCCCCGGCGCAGAAATAACACATGAAAAACTTGCCTAGGCGAGAACCTGTCTGACCAACTCGCCCCGACGAGGATTAACAAAGAAAAATCTACGCCTAGGTGCAGACCCCTCTGGCAAAATTAGCCCCAGCGTAGGTTGTAGTGTAAAATTTTCTCATCTTGGAGAAAGTAGTAAACCTGAATCGGAAAGATTGGTCTTTGAAAGTAGATGACGCTCTATGGGCATATCGGACTGCATACAACACCCCGATCGACATGTTTCCATATCAGCTTGTCTGCAGAAAGATGTGTCACCTCCCAGTAGAACTCGAGCATAAAGCCTATTGGGCCATCAAGAAACTCAACTTTGATCTAACAGCAGCGGGGGAGAAAAGACTTCTACAACTCAATGAGTTAGATGAATTTTTCCTGCAAGCATACGAGAACTCCAAGTTGTATAAAGAAAAGGTCAAGAAATGGCACGATCAGAAGATAGTGGATCCAGTTTAAGAACGGGGAGTAGTCAGGCTGAAAGACTCTAAATCAAGCGCTTGATGGGAGGCAACCCAATCATTTGGTTATTTTAAGTTTTGAAATTTGTTTATTTTCTATTTTATTAAGTAAAGTATTAGTAGAGTAGGATGCGTCTTAGTGTAGGAGTTGTGTCCAGGCCTCGATATCAGTTATGGATACTAATAAGGTTTATGGTTTTTGGTTACAGGATGGAAGCATACATGCACATGAGAAAGAAGAAGAACAAATGCACATGAGAAAGAAAAAGAACTAATAAGGGTTATAGTTTTGGTTATAGGATCTGCCAAAAAGAGAGAATTTTTTTTTGCAGAAAACATGCCTTCGCCTAGGTGCAAAAAAAACACATGAAAAACTCGCCTAGGCGAGAACCTGTTTGGCCAAACTCGCCTCGGCAAAGATTAATAAAGAAAAATCTGCACCTAGGCGCAGACCCCTCTGACGAAATTCACCCCGGCGTAGGTTGCAATGTAAAATTTTCTCATCTTGGAGAAAGTAGTAAACCCAAATCGGAAAGATTGGTCTTTGAAATTAGATGACGCTCTATGGGCATATCAGACTGCATACAAGACCCTGATCGGCATGTCTCCATATCAGCTTGTCTACAAAAAAGTGTCACCAACCAGTAGAACTCGAGCATAAAGCCTATTGGGCCATCAAGAAACTCAACTTTGATCTAACAGCAGCGGGGGAGACAAGACTTCTACAACTCAATGAGTTAGATGAATTTTGCCTGCAGGTATACGAGAACTCCAAGTTGTACAAAGAAAAGGTCAAAAAATGGCACGATCAGAAGATAGTGGATAAAAAGTTTAAACCGGGCCAAGCAGTATTGTTATTCAACTCTCGGTTGAAACACTTTCCCGGTGTCGACGTCGGTGGAAAAATTGCGGGTCGAGTTGGACCCGAATCTTTCTCTCTTTTCCTAAATTTTATCTACCCTTATTCTTTTTATTGTGAAAAAGGTTTTGAAGGGGTTTTTTAGGAAAAGGCCAACATGTATCATGTCGACGATTTGAACATTTTACAGAGTCGCCAGTTGGTAGTTTTGAAATGGTTGTACCAACTCAATCGAGTTTGTTTGAAAAGATGCACAATTTGCTGGACACTGTCGAAACTTGATCTTTGAAACCGAAGTTCTATGTTCGGGGGCTTGATTAAGTGTAGGGAAGGTGTTAGGCACCCCACAACTCCCATGTAAACACGGTACCACATTTTTTCAATATTTCCCTTTTAAATTTGCAATGTGTGTGTGAATGCTGGAAGAAATTGGGCCTATGTTTGATTGATTGAAAGCATGGACGTGCTTCGTTGAACCTATATACGAAGGGTTTGATTTGATTTGCAAAAGTCTCTTTTTTAGATAAGATTAATGAAATGAGGTTTTGAAAGAAAGTTTTCAAACCCTTATGCTAACATAGGAATTAAAGCATGTCAACACTTCAGTTTTATCTTTTTAGCCTTTTGGCTCAATTTGAATGGTGATTGTCGGGCTGCGAAGCATCCTCGACCACAACATATATACAAGTGTCGGTCTTCTCATGGGCATGACAGCCATCGGAGTGACTCTGACATGATAAATCATATTTTCACTATGTTGAGACCTTAAACTCGGATAACCGTTTTAAGGTCTTTCGGATATACATTTTACATAAAAACTGGCAGGGTACATCAATAAAATGAAGTTTGTCCATCGTGGGAATTAGATTCTGATTAGTTTGATCATGAATCCCACGATTCCTAGGCTCACAAAGAGAAGCCAATAAAACCTGTACAGCTCAAATATGTACAGAAATATATATTTACATCCAGATGTCGCCAGAACAAAGGATTCACCAGTAAATCCTGGCTCGCAAGTTGCCGAAGCGTCTCGTTCCCACTAGATAGCGATCTAAGGGTCGCGAGGTGGCTTTCAGAATTGTAACTAGAAAAAATGCTAGATTTAAGTAAATCTCAGTCATTTTAGCTTGCCAGTTCCGTCTGGACCTTTTTTGAACCGTTTGAAAGCTAGAGTTGACAAGATTTAAAGAAATTTAGTTTGGCCGCAAAAATGTCAGTGCCGATTCATATCAAACGAATATTAAAGCAGCAATTTAATCAAAATGAGTAATAGCATATATATATATATATATATATATAAAAGTTATAAAGGGCGGTGAGTTTTCACTCCGATGCTGATAAATGGTTTTTATGACCACTTATTCAGATAGTAACCAACTCATTTCTTTGCTTAAACTCAACTAATCCCATGCTTTTAATGGGTTTTTGCTTCCTTTTGTAGTTTGCATGTTTTGGAACTCTCCGAGTGCAAATTGAGCTTTAAAGGATAAAAGAGGGCCAAAAGGAGCAAAAGGTATTGAAGTGGCATGAGGGCATGATAATGGTGAGGAGTCAAGTGGCTAATGGAAATGTGAGGATGCAAGAGGCTCAAATGATGTAGGATGGATTTAAAAGATTACAACAGAAGGCAAGTGCAGCATCCAGCAAAATCACATTCCCGCGCGGCCGTACCGAGACAACAAAGGAATCACGCGTGCCCGTGCCACTGCCAAACCAGAAATCTCAAGTTCCAGAGTCGCGTGGCCGCGCCAGGAAGAAGGCTTGGATGCGCGCAGTCGCGCCAGTCTTAATTTTGGCTAGACTTTGACTTTTGCTAAGACAGACGGGAAGGTATATGATATAAGGGCTTTTGGCCCTCATTTGCTAAAAATCCTCCCTTTGGGAGCTCAAGCCCTAGTTTAGCATTCCTTTTTCTTTACTTTTCATTTTCTTGTATAGATTAGGAGTAGATTAAATCTAGATTAGGGTTTAGTTTAGTTAGTTAGTTTCTAGGGTTAGATTAGGTTTGAAGATTGAAGCAAGTGGATTCCATTGGAGATTTAACAAGGAGCTTGAGCACTCAGATTTGCTATTTTCTATCTTTTGAATCTCTTTGCTTCCTATTTGTAATCTTATGATGTATATTCAACTTGTGGATGATATGTTTGAGTCATTTATGACTTAGACCTTATTTTGAGGTTCTAATGGAACCTAATGAGTAGTTTAATTTGATTTTATTCCATGTTGGTTCTTATTTGATTGTTATGTGATTGTCTATTGCGATTTATTCTTTCATTGCTTAATTGAGTCATGACTAATTACTGTGATAACCTATGTGGACTTGAAAGATGAAGTGTAGGTTTAGATCTAATCATAGTGGCGGACGATTGTACGTTCACATGGCGTTAGACGTATGATTTGTGCTTAGGATAGACATATACCGAAGCGCCACTCATAGTCAATAGAGAACTTGACCTTAAACCCTATTTATTTGTAAACACCATAGACATGTAGGGGTTTAGATAATGTGGGTGTCCACGTGCGTTCTATTATCTGTGGATTGCACGTGGTATGGAGTAGGTGCATCGAAAGATGGCTTTCTCTCACTGTAGTGTTCTCGGCTAACATCTGTAATAATTGATTTGACCTAATTGGAAGTTTATCAACTTAGACGAATCATTAAGGGAAATTGGAATCTCTTATCTTCATTATCTAATTTTACTCTAGGATTCTATAGTTTAAGTTTAATTCCTTGTCTAGTTAAATTTAGTTTTAATTCCAACTCTTTACCGCCCGTTTAAATAAGACTGAAATGATTACGTGGTAGTGGTTTGGCGATCTTTTATTTGTTAATTCCTTGTGGGAACGATATCTGTACTTACATTTTATTACTTGCTGATCGTGTATACTTGCACGAATATATTGATCGGTAAACCGACCAACAGATGCTCGGACTGGAATGTAAATATATATATATATATATATATATATATATATTTATAAAAGCTATATAAGAGCCACGAAATAATCCAGGCTGTACATAATGTAAATATATATATATATATATATATATATATATATATATATATATATATAGAAAAGCTTAAAAGGGCGACGGACATTCTATCCTTTGCCCGGACAGAAAATGTAAGTGTGTATATATATATATATATATATATATGTATAAAAGCAGTAAAAAGGCCACAGAATGATCCAGGCCAAACTGGAATGTAAATATTAATATATATAGTTAATATATATATATATATATATATATATTAGAGCAATAAAAAGGCCACGAAGTATAAATCCAGGCCCAATTTAGTCAGAAAAATTTATATATATAGTTATATATATATATAAGCAGTAAACTACCTCAGATTTGACATTCGGGCTTGACGAAATTGAGAAGTTAGTATATATACAGTTAAATATATACATTAAAAAGCCAAACCCGGATTGGGAAGATAACCCAGTCCTGCGAAGTTGCTAGAAACGAGGATATATATATATATATATATATATAAAAGCTGTTAGAAGCGATGGATCGACGATCCGAGTTGTAGAAATGCCAGAAAATGAGTTTATGTACGAAAATGTACAAAAAGTAAGCAAAAACGGCCACGAAACTGAGTTCCGGGCATAATCAGAAAGTGAAACTTAACGTGCAAGTGTATAAAAGTGCAATAAAGTAATATAAACTTTTTGATCGTAAAAATACTCACAATGGACTGCTACCCGGGGTTTTTGGCAAATCGTAGGCTTTAAACGTCCGTCTCTACCGATTAACTTTTGATATGTGGTAGTATATGAGAATATCTACGTGTTAGGGTAATAAAATTTGGGTTTGGAGTACAAGAATGGGGCTGAGAAACCAAACGGGCAGAGGTTTAGAGCGTTTTTCTATATAAAATGAGCTGGGGTGCACTTATATATATAGACCCGGTGGAAGCAGCTCTACCTATGATAACCATAGGTAGAGGTGCGGTTCCACGTTATAGGGCCCACGTGGTGGGTCATGTTGCATCAAAGTACGTGTACTCCGAGTAATGTGATGTCAGATTCGAAACTTTCTAACTTTTGATAGGAGCGTCCGTTTGAGGCGTGTTGTACCTTTTCGAAAAGCTCACCTCGAGAGTATTGCAATGATATGGGATTAAACCTTTTTCGAGTCCAAAAGACGGGTTCATAACCAGGGCTTTGATTTCTCGCAGTTTATCCGTTGAGCTGTCTTGCGCTGTTTTCACTCGGGATCATTGTTATGGTTCTTTCTGACCTTGGTGGCATCAATTAGGCTAAAGTTTGACCGAATCTCCTTTAAGTTGGTAAAATAACCATTTTACCCCTCCCGGGGTTGCATTCTATGTTGGCATGGCCTTCGGCTAACTTCCTGGGGTTGTCTTCGAGGTTTGGATCCCAGCCGATTCTGTTTGTCCTCATGGTTGTCTCTAAGGCTAACTTAGTTCTTCCAGGTTTGTCTCTAGAGATGATGTGAGGCTTCGGGGTTGTCTCTGAAGTTGAGTTGGCCTCCCAAGTTGTGACCGGAGCTCGGCCTGACCTCCCAGGTTGAGACTGGGGTTGACCTATACCTCCCGAGTTGAGATCGGGGCTGACATATACTTCCCTGGTTGAGACTGGGGCTAACCTGTACTTTCTGGGTTGAGACCGAGGCTGATCTGTACCTTTTGGGTAGAGATCGGGGTTGACCTGTATTTTCTGGGTTAAGACCGGGACTGACCTGTACCTCTTGGGTTGAGACCGGGGCTGACTTGTACCTCCTGGGTTGAGATTGGGGCTGACATGTACCTTCCAGGTTGAGACTGGGGATGACCTGTACTTCCCAGGTTGAGACCGGGGCTGACCTGTACCTCTCGGGTTGAGACCGGGGCTGACCTATACTTCCCGGGTTAAGATCGGGGCTGACCTGTACTTCCCGTGTTGAGACCGGGGCTGACTTGTACTTCCCGGGTTGAGATCAGAGTTGATCTGTACCTCCTGGGTTGAAACCGGGGCTGACCTGTACTTCTCGGGTTGAGATTGGGGCTGACCTGTACTTCCCGGGTTGAGATCGGGGCTGACTTGTACCTCTCAGGTTGAGATGGGAGTTTATTTGTACCTCCCGGGTTGAGACCGGGGTTGATTTATACCTCCCGGGTTTAGACCGGGGTTGACCTGTACTTCCCGGGTTGAGAACGGGGTTGACCTATACCTCCCGGGTTGAGACCGGGGCTGATTTGACATCCCAGTATTGAGACCTGGGTTGACTTGGTTCTTCCAGGTTTGTCTCTAGAGATGATGTGAGGCTTTAAGGTTGTCTCCGAAGTTGAATTGGCTTCCCGGGTTGTGACCAGAGCTCGACTTGACCTCTCGGGTTGAGACCGGGGCTGACCTGTACGTCCCGGGTTTATACCGGGGTTGACCTGTACTTCCCAGGTTGAGACCGCGGCTGACCTATACCTTTTGGGTTGAGATCGGGGCTAATCTGTACCTCCCAGGTTGAGACCGGGGTAGACCTGTACCTCTCGGGTTGAGACCGGGGATGACCTGTACCTCCTAAGTTGAGACCGGGGCTGACCTGTACCTCCCGGGTTGAGACCGAGGCTGACCTGTACCTCCTAGGTTGAGACCGGGACTAACCTGTACCTCCCGGGTTAAGACCGGGGCTGACCTGTACTTCCTGGATTGAGACCGGGGCTGACCTATGCTTCTTGGGTTAAGATCGAGGCTGACATGTACTTCCCGGGTTGAGACAGGGGTTGACCTGTACCTCCCGGGTTGAGACCGGGGATGACCTGTACTTCTCGGGTTGAGATCGAGGCTGACCTGTACTTCCCGGGTTGAGACTGGGGCTGACATGTACCTCCCAGGTTGAGACCAGGGTTGATATGTACCTCCCGGGTTGAGACCGAGGTTGATATGTACCTCCCGAGTTGAGACCAAGGTTGACCTGTATTTCCCGGGTTGAGACCAGGGTTGACATATACCTCCCGGATTGAGATCGGGGCTGATTTAACATCTCAGTATTGAGATCGGGGTTGACCTATTCCTCCTGGGTTAAAGCCTGGGCTGATTTGACATCCCGGTATTGAGACCGGGGTTAAGTTAAAATAGACGGTTTTGCCCTCCTGCCGGGTTAGTAACAGGAATGCCAAATTTCGAGTGTCTACAGATGCCCCTCTTTATCATGTTCATGCAATGCAGTGGAATGAACAGGATAAAGATTACTAGATACTAGAAATGTAAATGCAAAGACAAGGCAATGCATGGCATGATACGTGATGAATGTTAGATTCCTTTGAGGGGTTAGGGTTATCACTGAATGTTTACATCATTCTCTGCTGGGAATAACGTCATTCATGATAACCCTTGGGGGTAGCACTGTCAGGCGGTTACTGGAAGGATATCACTAATAGGTTATCAGAGTTAGGCTATCACAGATTGTTCTCGTCTCTTTCTGCTGGGGATGACGTTATCCGTGATGGACCTATCGACTCTGATGGGGATGATATTATTGATGCTACCTTGGTTTGAGACCAATGGTTTCCCTCGTCTGTCAATACTCTCTGTAGGGCATATTTTTCGTCGGCTGATGCCGTTGTACATTTCTGAAGGCTCATTTGCTGGGGACATATCTCGTGTACCGAGTTACCTTAGTGGGTGCTTCCGATGCCTATCCTGACGATAATTTACACCGGTAGTTTGCAATAGGGGGTTAAATCACCAATCATTCTTAGTGCTCCCTCTGAGGACGTGTATAATAGATTCCATCATCTGTCCTTTGCGAGGATAGATTGATATATTGTTATCGCCACTGGATCATTCCCGATGCTTTGCTGGAGTTAAGCCAATGGCTGAACTATCACCGGTCTGTACCCGACGCTTCACTGGGGTTGAGCCAACGGCTGAACTATCATCTGTCAGGACCCAACGATTCAATGGGGTGGTGCCAATGGCTGAACTGTCATTGGTCAATACCCGACGCTTCGCTAGGGTTGTGCCAACGGCTGAACTGTCATCGGTCAGTACCCGACGCTTTGCTGGGGTTGTGCCAACGGCTGAACTATCATCGGTCAGTACCCGAAGCTTCGTTGGGGTTGTGCCAATGGCTGAACTGTCATCGGTCAGTACCCGAAGCTTTGCTGGGGTTGTGCCAACGGCTGAACTGTCATCGGTCAGTACCCGACGTTTCGCTGGGGTTGTGCCAACGACTGAACTGTCATCGGTCAGTACCTGACACTTCGCTGGGGTTATGCCAACGGCTGAACTATCATCGGTCAGTACCCGACGCTTCGCTGGGGTTGTGCCAATGGCTGAACTATCATCGGTCAGTACCCGACGCTTCGTTGGGGTTGTGCCAATGGCTGAACTATCATCGGTCAGTACCTGACGATTCGCTGGGGTTGTGCCAACGACTGAACTGCCATCGATCAGTACCCGACGCTTCGTTGGGGTTGTGCCAACTGCTGAACTGGCATCAGTCAGTACCCGATGCTTTGCTGGGGTTGTGCCAACTGCTGAACGGTCATCGGTCAGTACCCGAAGCTTCGCTGGGGTTGTGCCAACGGCTGAACTGTCATCGGTCAGTACCCGACGCTTCACTGGGGTTGTACCAACGACTGAACTATTATTGGTCAGTAACAGAAGCTTCGCTGTGGTTGTGCCAATGGCTAAACTGTCATCGGTCAGTACCCGATGCTTCGTTGGTGTTGTGCCAACGGCTAAACTGTCATCGGTCAGTACCCGACGCTTCGAAAGTGGCAGTTTGCGACAGTTTTGTGCAATTTTTTTAGCAATTTTCATCATTGGTCCCCGGATATTGCTTCGGGATGAATACTAATGGATTTCATGAAGTTCGTCTTTCTGTCAATAATCCGCTGCTTAAACGCAGTATTTTAGGACAAACCGCTTAATCGCGTAGCGATTTTTTCTTAGATTTGAATTTTTAGCTCATATAAACTTCGTTTCAACTCTAACTGGACCGAGCTGGAGGGTGTGGGAGCCACCCTAGGGAGCCGCAAGTAGGGGTGTGACAGCTGCAGGTGGGCCCGCTCCTTCCTGTGGGTTTATATTAGGCAGCGGGGAGCTCATAAACTCATTTTCAGTTTTGAGTTTCAAACGAAATCCAATTTTCTTTTTCAGATCTACAGAGTTTGGGAAACTTTTTTCAGATTCAGTCAACGGCCATGCGTTGCCCCTGGGGTTTTATGAGGGCTTTATCTGAGCGCTGTTCCACCAGACTCAGTCTCTCCACTTGCTGGATTGTGAGGTGATGATGATGCCTATGGATTGGAGGTTCATCACCGAGATAGATTTTGAGGGTGAGCCAGTGCCTGTTGTGGCTGACATTACACTCACTGCTGTTTCGTCCCTCTTGGGAGTTCCTGTGAAGGCCATCAAGGGTCGGACAGTCCGATCTGGTCCCTTGAGCATAGATGCCCAGAGTGGGGCTTTGCTTGAGCCTCTGCCTGATGATCAGAGGGTTAGGGATCACATCCTACGACGATTGTTTCTGGTGATCATCAGGGGTTGTTTTCTGGCGGACAACTCTGTGACAGTGTCCTTTGCCCTGGTTAGTGCCACTCAATATGTGGAGCACCTCAGTGACTTTGATTGGGGTACCTACACCTTTGCCTATTTTCTCCGAGGTATGCGCATGTGCTCGGAGGGTGTGACGGAGGCTTAGTTAGGGTTCTACCCATTCCTGCTGGTGAGTACATCTTTCCTGTACCTTTTTAATTTCTGTATTTACATTTGTCAGTCTTGGTCACTGAGGACTTTTGATATTTACATGGCCAGCTCTGGGCATATAAGAGGCTTCCTTGCCTACGTCTTGCTACTACTTTAGGCTTGGAGACTTTTCCCTGGGGACGGCGTTGGTATCACTCCACACTGATGGAGGTCCCAATAACTGAGGGGTTCACCCATTCCTGCCTGCAGCTTGAGCTTTTGACGGCTGGATCGATATCATGGGTACTGTATACCTCAAACTTTTTGACAGTTGGGTTTGGTGGCGGTTTCCCCACTGGCCGGGAGTTTGTATTATCTACCTGCAGAGTTCTATTTTTGACAGAGGGAGGTTGGGAGCTCAATTTAGGAGAGCGTGCTATCAGGAGAATCACAGGGCAGATCCGCATTCCCATTGTTCGTCCTGCTTGGCATCATTGGCCACTAGTTCAGCCACTCACAGACATTCTGATGGAGGGCGTAGATGACTTTACCCTGTCAAAGGGTCCATACAGCCAAGAGGCATTTAGCAGCTGGTGGAGTCCTCGCACTATTGAGGCTCAGACTCGTGCTACCCAGTTCATGGTAGATATGGTGCCGGGGTCTGTAATGATGACAAACTGGATAGCGTGCCTCAAGAAGCCTACTCAATTAGACCAGATTACAGGACTGACCTAGCAGTTAGAGAGAGCTCATTTGTTTATCCGGCATCTTGGCTGAGATCCATCAGGGGCATCTTCTTTTGATCCTTCTGGCTTTGGAGTGGGCCCTTTCACAGGTCCATTTTCTAGTAGTTATACAAGGGCTGATCCTCCCTTGTACCGCCCTGACATTCCTGATGGCCGAGACTTTGTGTCCACGAAGGAGATGGAGAAAGTTAACAGCCTGAGTGTAGATATTTTGGATCTTTTTGGATAGCTATTGTAGCTATATCGTTTGATAGGCCACTGTTTTGGCTGTTGGACTATTGTACCCCATTTTGATAGGCCACTTGTATTTGTGGGTTATATCCCTGTACTTTTTATTTTGTACTTTATTAGCAGGCAGAGATGATGTTTGCAGTAGATAGTTTATTATAAATATGCATGATATTTTCTATCTATTGCATTATGTTTATCATTGTCATTATGCATGTATTATGTCATGGGTATGTATTTAGACAGATAAGTTCATATTTGACCCCTAGATGGTCTTGTGATACGGTGATACAGATGTCGTCCTCGACAGTCAGTCACATAGAGCATCTACCACCATCTGTGGTGGCATCGTTATTGAGGTCGTGGTATGATAGCCTGCCCTTCCCAGCCAGAGGGACAGTGGATCAGATGTTAAGGCATTCATTAGCCCTCATGGACTTGCAGGTTCCATATTGATTCCTAGATGGCCTCTTATCCTGTTAGATACTTGAGAGGCATGTTTTTCGCATCGGGCGGCATAAGCTGACTCTGACTTTAGAGGAGTACGAGCTGCTTACTGGTTTGGCTTTGGACTTGCCTTGTGCTCGCACTACTATTAGTGATATGAGGAGACCTTTCCTGTGGATGTCGGGTCTTCGGCAGAGTGTAGTTACGGATGATATCATTTTCGAACGGGTGATCTAGATTGACTTCTTGATCGATTATTTTGGTAGACTGGATAGTTATGATCGACATGCTGGGGATTTTATCATTTCAGCAGAGGCGTGGCATTCAGCCAGGATAGATGTTTTGCTGATGTGCATCATGGCGTATGTATACATCCACTGTATTTGGACTATTTGGACCTAGGCTTGATGGTCGTAGTCCATGCCCTTAGACAGGGTAGTACCATCCTGCCGATGACACTGCCTGAGACATTGAGGTCAGCTACCTATTGCAGCACCATTCAGAGTGGTTTTTTAGAGGTAGCTCTATCCCTCTGTATGTATGGCTCATAACCCATTTGCGTTCGATTGGCTTCTTCAGACATCATGGGTACTGCTTCTCCAATGAGATAGCTATGCCCTACTCCTTCTAGCTAGCGGAGTGTTTGGATGTAGAGACCTAGTCAGCTTTTTTGTTAGATATTGAGCATCCTTTTTTGATTCTGCCATGCTCAGGGCTAGTCTCCCCTTATAGCTTCATCATCCATGCATCTGGAATGGACTACTTTCCCCTAGCTGGATTGAGAGGGATGACCACTTACCATCCATTGGCAGTTATGGGTCAGTTCGACCAGTTCCAGAGCCTGCACCAGTTTGAGGGAGCTAATTATCAGTGGATGTCAGCTTCTTCTATGTCATCAGCCGACCTGATCAGGATTTATGAGTGTTGGACTCATAGGGAGAGGGCTGATTTCTCTACTAGCCATCCGGATCGCTCTCTAGAGTATTCAGCGTGGTTGGAGACTGATATAGCAGCAGCTACATTCATCTAGTCAGCTCTGGTTGTGGATTCAGATGAGGAGGAGCCTATAGAGGATCCTGATTCTCCTACGGAGGATGAGTTGTTCACGGGTCTGACAGCAACCTTAGTTAGTGACCCGCTGATCATTCCTGCCGGGACAGATCCAGCTTTGGCAGATTCACTAGCTAGGATGACCTTCGAGAGAGATCAGGCTAGGGCGCTGATGTTGACTGCCCTGTCTGGCAGAGATATAGCTTTCGCTGATAGAGATGAGGCTCGAGCCACTCGGGATACGGCACTGGTTGAGAGGGATGAGGCTCGATCTTTTTGAGATGTTGCTTTTGTCGAGATTGAGGAGACTTTGATTACCAGGGATGCTGCTTTTGTAGAGAGGGATGAGGCCATAGCTTCCCAAGATTTCTACATCACCGATAGTACTGCTCTCCGATCATATTCGCATGGCCTGGTTGCCGATATGAGTGTGTACATTGATGATCACAGTGCCACTATGCAAATGGCTGTAGATGTTCTGGCTCGTATGGAGGTTGAGGGTATTGCGCTTGCAGAGGCTCCTCCATCCTCAGAGAGAAATGCCATATTGGCACTACTGTCCCGTTTATCTTTGGGTCTATAGACTAGCTTTATTTTTTCTGCACATACTAGATCAGCCATTTTTTTCATGTACAGGACACATTGTATATATCAAAAAGTATTATATATCAGAGAAATATATTTTGATTCACTTCCCTGTTTGGATATGTATTGTCATTGTTGAGTGATTACCACTTTTTTCATGACTTGCTGTTGTTGATGTATCATGATCTTCTCCTTGACGGATTGACATTGAGATATCGGAGAATATCTCAGATGGGCCTGTTGACCATGAAGGCTTGATAGGATTTAGGTTTTATATGGTTTCGGTGTCTTGGAACTGGCTTTATTGGTTTTTTTTATTTTTTCTTAAAGGTCAAACCACACCATGAATGGCTGCCTACGTACTCCCGAGCTGAGGGAGATCAGGTCCTTCGTAGTTCAATTTTGTGTGAGAGAGGCTTGAGAAGTGTCTCTTTTGAGTTTGGTTTGATGAGTTTTTGAGTTTTTTGTTTGGTTTGACTGCACCAGAAATGGCTGTCTATGTACTCTCGGGTTGAGGGAGATAAAGTCATTCGTAATTCAGTCTTCTAGTGAAAACTGAACTGATTTGATTGATTCGCAGGACCAGGATGCTAGTATGCATATGTTTCAGACATAGTACCTTTTTATAGTGTCTGTGTTGATGAGTTGGGGATATTTGTTCCCATTCATTTCTTGTAATCTGATAGCTCCTCCTGTCAACACTTCTTTAACAATGAAGGGGCCTTCCCAATTAGGGGAGAACTTGCCTTTAGCTTCGTCTTGATTAGTCAGGACTTTCTTCAATACCAAATTGTTCTCTTTGAATTGTCGTATTCGGACTTTCTTGTTGTATGATCGAGAAATCCTTTGCTGATGTAACTGCCCGTGGAAAATGGCTGTAGCCTTCTTTTCATCTATCAGGGATAGTTGGTGGTATCGTTCTTGCAACCACTGATCTTCTTCCATTTAAGCGTCTATCAACACTCTCAGGGACTCTATTTCTACTTCTATGGGAAGTAAGGCTTCCATGCCATAGACCAATGAATAAGGGGTAGCCCCAGTAGAAGTGCGCATTATTGTCCTATATGTTAACAGGGTTAGAGGCAACAAGTCAGGCCATTCTTTATGATTGGCGGACATTTTTTGCATGATTTTCTTGTTGTTCTTGTTGGCTGCTTCAACGGCACCATTCATCTTGGGCCGATAGATGACGAAATTGAGATGCTTAATGTGGAACTTACTGCACAATTCTCTCATCATCTGACTGTTTAAGTTCTTGGCGTTGTCTGATACGATCACCTCAGGTTGTCCATATCGACAGATGACATTATTTCTGATGAAACCAATGATTACCTCTTTCGTGACTTTAAGAAAAGAGGCAGCTTCAACCTACTTGGTGAAGTAATCGATCGTGGTAAAGATGAATTGATGACCATTGCTGGATTTGGGTTCTACTGGGCCTATCACATCCATTCCCCACATAGAGAAAGGCTATGTTGAACTCATATTGTGCAGCTCATTTGGAGGAGCGTGTATGGCATTTCCATGGATTTGGTATTGGTAGCACCTTTTGACATGGTCATCACAGTCAGCTTTGAGAGAGATCCAGTAATGCCCTGCTCTTAATATCTTCCTGGCCAGCAGATGACCGCTCATGTGTGGACCGCAGATTCCACCGTGGACTTTATCCATCAATCTTTGGGCTTACTCTTTATCAAGGCATCTTAAGAGCCCTATTCCAACATCTCTTTTGTAGAGTGCGTCTTCGCTCAGATAGAACTTCATGGCCATTTTGTGAATCCTCTTTCGTTCAGCTTGGCTTGCCCAAGTGGGTGTAGATCTATCTCAGAGATACTCCTTGATGTTTTGATACCAAGGCTGTTTGATAGGAGGTATCTCATCTGATACTTCTCCAATGTAATTCCCTTATATCGGGGTCTTTTGTCTTGTGAATTTGATGTCGGGAATCCCACTCCTATCAGATATGCGGATCAAGGAAGCCAACATCGCTAATGAATCAGCGAAGTCATTCCTACCCCGAGGAATATGGATGAAGGTTATGTCTTCGAACTCCATGGATATTTTGACGACCTGCCAATAATAAGGCAGCAAATGCAGTTCTTTGGTGTGATATGCCCTAGTGGTCTGTCTGATAACTAATTCAGAGTCTCCAAAGACCAATAGATGTTTGACACCCATGGATTGGGATAATTTCAACCCCATTATGCAGTCTTCATACTTAGCTATGTTGTTGGTGTTGACAAACTGCAACTTGGTAGCCACAAGATATTGCTCTCCTGTACTAGAGATAAGGACTGCCCCAGCTCCGGCACCTTCTATGCTTACTGCTACATCAAAATATATTTTCCATGGTTGGACTGCATTTTCTTGAAGACTTTGTTGAATTGTCATGATACCATCATCCGAAAAATAAGTCTCCAGAGGTTCGAACCCTCCTGACGGTGCTTCGGCTAGTTGATCTGCAATGCCTTGACCTTTGATGGATTCTGGGTCATGTAGACAATGTCGAACTGCTGTAGGATCAACTGCCATTTGGACAGTCAACAATTCAACATTGTCTTGTTGAATACGTATTTCAGCGGATCCATGCGGGATATGAGGTAGGTCGTGTGCCCATACAGATAATGTTGCAAGCTCATGGCGGCCCATGCTAACGCATTGCATGTCTTCTCGATCAAGGTGTACTTTTGCTCACCGCTACTGAACCTTTCGCTGATGTAGTAGATGGCTCTCTCCTTACTACTATCATCTTTTTGTCCCAACATACAGCCCATGGCATTGTCATTGACAGACAAGTACATAAATAGGAGAACTCCGTCCCTTGGGGGTACTAATATTGGTGCTTCGATCAGCTGCTTCTTGATGGCAAGGAAGACTTTTTGGCAATTCTTATTCTGTTTTGTGGAGGAATTCTTCCTTAGTAGCTTGAAGATGGGTTCACAAGTTGCTGTGAGCTGGGAAATGAATCAGCTTATAAAATTGATCCTTCCCAGGAACCCGCGTATCTCTTTCTCTGTTCGAGGTACTGGCATCTTAGTGATGGCTTTAATCTTGGCAGGATCCAGCTCAATGCCTCTATTGCTCACTAGGAATCCTAACAACTTGCCAGATTTGACGCCCAAATGCACATTTGGCTGGATTCAGCTTGAGGTTGTACTTACGCAACCTGTTGAACAGCTTCCTGAGATGGTCGATGTGATTGTCCTTCTTCCGAGATTTGACAATGATGTTATCCACATAGACCTCTATCTCCCTATGCATCATGTCATGAAATAGGGCCATCATGGCTCGCTGATATGTGGCCTCGACATTGATGAGGCTGAAGGACAAACGTCTATAGAAGAAAGTTCCCCAGGGAGCGATGAAAGCTATTTTCTCCCTGTCTTCCTCAGCGACCATGATTTGATGGTAACCAGCAAAGTAATCCACAAAAGAATACATGCCATACTGCGCAGTGTTGTCTATCAAGATGTGGATGAAAGGTACCAGAAAATTATCCTTTAGGCAGGTTTTGTTTAAATCCAAGTAATCCACGCATACCCATACTTTCCCTCCGGGCTTAGGCACGGGAACTATGTTTGATAGCCACTCTGGGTATTTTGATACCATGATGATGTCGGCTTTGAATTATTTAACAACTTCTTCTTTGACTTTTAGACTCCATTCAGGTTTTAATCGCCTGAGCTTTTGCTTAACGGGCTTGAATCCATCTTTGATGGGCATTCGATGGATGACAATCCCCGTAGACATGCTAATCATATCTTCATGTGACTATGCAAACACATCCTAAAACTATGTTAGGAGTTCAATCAGGTCGGCTTTTTGATCTTGGGTGAGGTCTTTGCCTACCTGGATTTCTTTGAGATTTTCTGAGGTTCCTATGTTGATAGTGGTGGTTTGGTCGAGGTTTGGTTTGGGTTTGTCTTCGACCCATTCTTTGATTTCCTCGGACACCTCATAGTCATCTTCCTCCTCTTGATCAACTTCCATCAAGTCAAAGTTCAGTTCTACATCAAAGTTATAGTCACTGTGATAGGTTCGCATCTCATCAGCAGGGACAAACAAATCCAATCTTGGAGTCCTGAAAACAAAATGCTTTTGCTTTAATATATGCAACTAATTAAACATACAAAGCATTTGGTAAAGCATGACAAAAGTTACTGCTCCAGCTGTGCAATAAAATAAGCAGTAAATGAAACCATGTTACAGGGCAGATAGATTCTCTACCCTTTACCCTTTTTGAATGAGGCAAGGGGCACTGCTCCAGTTATCCAGGGTTAGATCCTCATGAACAGGGAGGACCAAGGAATTGTGCTCATCTGCCTCATCTCGAATGATGACTAAAACATCCTTTAGATCAGAGCAGGGAACTCTTCTTTGAACTGCCTCTTTTCTCTTTCTTGATGCGAGGAATTTGAATCTGATCCTCATCGTCACTGTCGGGGAGATCATCGCTCATACCCTCGTAGTGTATGAGAACCCGCAAGTTAGCAAATGGGTCTCGTCCTTCGTACAGGAGCTTTTCTTTTCCCTTTTTGCTATCCCCCTCAGGCTTTGAGGTCTTTCTCTCACCTACCGAAATGATCGGAGGAAACATCATGGCTGATACAACAATAGGGATCTTCCTTATTGGTTTCACAAATCCAGCATCAGTGAGATTTGGCAATAGTATGGTGGCAGCATGAGCTTTTGGATGCTTATGTGGGTTCCGATGGTTTGACCCGGATGAATAACCCAATCCAACTCTCCCCTACTGACTCGGGATTTGCACCGAGCTTTTGATACCTTGCTGATTCTTTCCTAACCCTTCTCCAGGGCGGAAACCTAAAGATACCATCTCCTGGCCCACTATCATCACTTCGGGGGAGACTTTAGGCTTCAAGGCTGGTGCTCCAACTGGTAGGTACTGAGTATCGCTCACCTCCAAGGCTTAGAAACTAGCAGGTTCAATCCCTGCACCCAGACTAATCATCGGCATATCTCCCTGTATGTAGACAGGGTATTCTGGTTCGGCATTCACTGTGATTAGGTTGCCATTGATAATATATTTGAGTTGGTGATGGAGGGTGGATGGAACAGCTCCTGCCATGTGGATCCATGGCTTGCCCGGCAATAAGTTATATCCGGTGGTGATGTTGAGCACCTGGAAGGATACATAGAAAGTGTGCTGACCAATCTCCAGAGGAAGCTCAATTTCTCCCATAGCCTCTCGACGAGATCCATCGAAAGCCCAGATGACCACATGATTAGTTCTAATCTGGTTTGGGTTGATCTTCATTCTTTCCAAGGTGTTATAAGGACAGATGTTTAGGGACGATCCTCAACACACCTCCTATCACGTACCCTAATGACATCACTGCTATATGCAGGGACTTGCGATGACCAGTCCCTTCTGCAGGTATATCATCGTTAGTGAAAGATATCACATTGCTGTTAAATATGTGTTCTATCACGTGACGGAATATCTCGGCATCCACTGTCTTTGGCAGATGGGCTTCTTCCAGTACTTTTACCAGAATGTTGTGATGATCCACCGGTGATAAGATCAGATCTAGGATGGACATCTGCTTGGGTACATCGTTTAGGCTTTGCACCACTTTGATTTCATTGTGTCCCATTTTGCTGAGGAACTATTTAAGTTTCTCTTCAGCCACCTTTTCTTTGGCCTTGATGACTGGTTTGATCACCCGCTGAGGCAGGTATAATGGATTCTCCTTTGGTACAATGGCAATGTTGTTTGAGGTGGAACCTTCATCATTTCCGTAGTTCCATGGGACTCTCTTCAGACTGATCACTGGATACTGTGGTCTGAATGGTAATATCAAAGGTTCGGGCGCCGCCAAATTTCATAGGATTTTGTATTTCTTGGAGCCCTTTTCCCTGGTAGCATTAGGGGTGTGAGGGCTGGCTCATTATCACAGGAAATAACAGCCACGGTATCCTGACTCCACGCAGTGGGAATAAAGAGAGTTTCTTCATCTGGGAAGCCATAATCCTGATTCCCTCTTATCAGTTCACCGCTTTCAATCATATTCTGAATCAGGTTACGAAGTCCCCAGCAATCTTCAGTGTCATGGTCGGGAGCATTGGACTGATACTGACAGATCTTGTCAGGCTTGAATTTCCTGGATCGAGGATTTACCGGGGGTAATAAATCCTCAACCATTCCCTCATTGATTAACATATGGAGGATTTCTTTCATGGGAATATTCAAGTCGGTGAAATTCCTTTAAAAAGCAAATTCCCGACCAGCCTATAACTTCTCCTCCTTAGCCACCCTATCGGCCAAGGGTTCATGTTTATGAACCGATAATGATCCCTCATGGGACTGACCTCTGGTGTGGGTGGCTTCACCTCAGACTGGTTGGTCTGGTTTATTAGTTGTCTAGTAATCTGATGTTGGTATACAACCAACTCTGCTAACTATCCAATCTGTTCCTTGATAGACTTAGTCTCTTGTTCTATCAGGAATTGCCTTTCTGATAACTCCCAACTGTCTGGGATGGATTGAGTTGAATCTCCGACGTATCGGAGGTATTTAGATCCTTCTCCATTTTGCGTGTTAATCATGTTGGCACTCTCCTCTTTGTGCTGAGGGAGGGGATTGTCTTGTACGTGTTGTTACTTCGGTTTAGGCACCACAATCTCTCCATTGTCTATTAAGTCCTGGATTTTGTGCTTGAGAGACCAATAGTCTTGTGTATCATGGCCCGGAGATCCGGAATGGTATGCACACTTTTTACTTGGGTCAAAATTTCGTCCACTGGTATTGATTGGTGGAAGGAGTTGCACAATCTTTTGCTGTGGCGTCAACAGTTTTAGCACATTCTCGAGTGAATCCCCTAAGGGGGTGAAAGTTCTTCGACGCCTGGCCTCCAAATTTTTTTGGAATGGCGGGTTTGAAGGTTGTACTGAAGCTTGAAAAGGGGAATAGTTCCTCCTTTGAATGGGCATGCTGCTTAAATCACCCCTCTGATTCTATCCTTGCAATACTAAGGACACTTCTTCGTCTTTCTTCTTGTGTGCCCTCCGGGGATTATTCCCATAACTCCCATATTGAATATGCTCGGCAACAGCTTCTAAGGCGGTCAGATCCTTTATCTTCCCAGCTTTGAGCCCCATTTCTGCCATTTCACCATGCATGATCATTTCTGAGAATGGCTTTTCTATGCCTGCTAGGACCTTTTCATAATACGGAGCTTCTTGAATGTCAATGAAGGTCATGACTATCTCAGACTTAGTCATAGGTGGAGTGACTTGTGCCGCAATTCGTCTCCAGTGTTGAGCATATTCACTGAATGACTCAGTATTTTGTTTCTTGATTTTGGTTATTTGATATCTGTCCGGAGCCAGTTGAGACTGGAATTTGTATTAATTATGGAAGGCATGTGCCAGCTCTTCCCAGCTGTGAATTTTAGAGTTGTCCAAATGGGCATACCAAGCTCTAGCCTCTCCGGTCAGACTTTTCTAGAATAACTGCATTCGGAGTTTCTCGTCCTCTGCATAGGATCCGTGCTCTCTAATGAACACCATCAAGTGAGTGTAGGGGTCTCCTAATCCATCGTATTTCTCAAAATCAGAGACTTGAAATTTTTTAGGGTAACGAGCCTCAAGGAAAATGCATAAGTCAGAATAATTAACACTGCCAAATACCCCAGCCCCTCTAATGGACCGGATGGTTTCTTCCATCTGTTGGACTTTCTTCAGAATGTCACCAGCTTCCTGTTCTTTGTTAAGGATGGTGATTTCAGGGGTTTTGTTGGTAGCATCCTAATTCTGTGGATCAGGAATCTAAGTATCTGTCTTCCTGGTCTCTTGATTGTCACCGAGTGTTCCGGGTTCTGTCTGACCCTGTTCTTGTTTCCCTTTAAGAGCTTTACTCTGCTTTCACAAGAAAATGGCCAATTCGGCTATCTGGTTCTTTAGTCCTTCAAACTCTTCCTTAGAGACAGGGGTGGATTCTGGCTGAGCACTGAAAGTCATGTCCGGAGACGGACTTAGTGCTTTCTTAGACTTAGATCTAGTGACAGGACCAATTTTTCACCTACAACAAAACGTAGGCGTGTCAATTTCCTGAGGTAGGTATGGATAGGATGCATGCCATGATGTGTTTTTGAGGTATTTTAATCTTATCCTACAAAATAGAGGTCAGTTGTTTTGATGACAGGATAACATAACAGGCTTTACATAGGGAATGTATATTTACATTATGATATCTACATTGTGCTATTTACATTGGAAATGAAAACTTGACATTAAATTGAAAGAGGAAGGCATGAAGAGTCTTCCCTTCAAATTTGGTTAATCAGAGGCTTACCTATCTTAGTCTACTCTCGCGACTTTTTTGGCATGAAGGTCCCCAGATCATCGCAATCTACTATAGGGGAAATTAATTCGATTTTTCAACTAGAGCGAATCTGACTGGTGCTTTTTCATGTGCCCCAAAGAGTTAGCTGTCCTCGAAGACATTACTCTGTCACCGACGGGTTTGCCTCCTGGTGGAGGAATCACACAACATACATTCACATACATCGCGAATAACTGTATGCATATGATGACATTGGTGCGAAGCACTAATATAAAGCAGGAAAGCATTCATTCACATTCATTCAATGTAAAGACGCAGCATTCACGCATTCATTCAATGTAAAGACGCAGCATTCACACATACGCAGATTTGAAAGGAAAATTTTGAAAAGATTTGAAGGCGGCCTAAGCCCTTTACTGTCCCCAGCAAAGTCGCCACTTGTAGACGTCGATGGAAAAATTGAGTTGGACCCGAATCTTTCTCTCTTTTCCTAAGTTTTGTCTACTCTTATTCTTTTTATTGTGAAAAAGGTTTTAAAGGGGTTTTTTAGGAAAAGTCCAACATGTATCATGTCGACGATTTAAACGTTTTACAGAGTCGCCAGTTGGTAGTTTTGAAATGGTTGTATCAACTCAACCGAGTTTATTTGAAAGGAGGCACAATTTGCTGGACACTGTCGAAACTTGGTCTTTGAAACCGAAGTTCTAAGTTCGGGGGCTTGGTCAAGTGTGGGGAAGGTGTTAGGCACCCCACAACTCCCATGTAAACACGGTACCACATCTTTTCAATATTTCCCTTTTAAATCTGCAATGTGTGTGTGTGAATGCTAGAAGAAATTGGGCCTATATTTGATTGATTGAAAGCATGGACGTGCTTCGTTGAACCTATATACGAAGGGTTTGATTTGATTTGCAAAAGTCTCTTTTTTAGATAAGATTATTGAAATGATGTTTTGAAAGCAGGTTTTCAAACCCTTACGCGAACATAGGAATTGAAGCATGTCAACACTTCAGTTTTATCTTTTTAGCCTTTTGGCTCAATTTGAATGGTGATTGTCGGGCTGTGAAGCATCCACGACCACAATATATATACAAGTGTCGGTCTTCTCATGGGCATGACAGCCATCTGAGTGACTCTGACACTATAAATCATATTTTCACTATGTTGAGACCTTAAACTCGGATAACCGTTTTAAGGTCTTTCAGATATACATTTTACATAAAAACTGGCAGGGTACATCTGTAAAATAAAGCTTGTCCATCGTGGGAATCAGATTCTGATCAGTTTGATCATGAATCCCACGATTCCTAGGCTCACAAAGAGAAGCCAATAAAACCTGCACAACTCAAATATGTACAGAAATATATATTTACATCTAGATGTCGCCAGAACCAAGGATTCATCAGTAAATCCTGGTTCGCACGTAGCCGAAGCGTCTCGTTCCCACTAGATAGCGATCTAAGGGTCGTGTGGTGGCTTTCAGAACTGTAACTAGAAAAAAAATGCTAGATTTAAGTAAATCTCAGCCATTCTAGCTTTCCGATTCCGTCTGGACCTTTTTTGAACCGTTTGAAAGCTAGAGTTGGCGAGAATTAAAGAAATCTAGTTTGCCAGCAGAAATGTCAGTGTCGATTTATATCAAATAAATATTAAATCAACAATTTAATCAAAATGAGTAATAGCATATATATATATATATATAGTTATATATATGAAAGCTGTAAAGGGCGATGGGTTTTCACTCCGATGTCTGGACTGGAATGTAAATATATATATATATATATATATATATATATATATATATATTTATAAAAGCTGTAAAAAGCCACGGAGTAATCCAGGCTTGACAGAATAGAAATATATATATATATATAGTAAAAAGACCACAGAATGATCCAGGCCAAATTGGAATGTAAATATTAATATATATAGTTAATATATATATATATATATATATATATATTAGAGCAATAAAAAGGCCATGAAGTATAAATCCAGGCCCAAATAAGTTAGAAAAATTTATATATATATAGTTATATATATATAAAAGTAGTAAACTACCTCAGATTTGACATCCGGGCTTGACGAAATTGAAAAGTTAGTATATATACAGTTAAATATATACATTAAAAAGACAAACCTGGACTGAGAAGATAATCCAGTCCAACGAAGTTGCTAGAAACAAAGATATATATATATATATATATATATATATATATATATATATATATATATATATATATATAAGCTGTGAGAAGCGATCGATAGGCGATCTGAGTTGTAAAAATACCAGAAAATGAGTTTATGTGCGAAAATGAACAAAAAGTAAGCAAAAACGGCCACGGAACTGAGTTCCGGGCATAATCAGAAAGTGAAACTTAACGTGCAAGTGTATAAAAGTGCAATGAAGTAATATAAACATTTTGATCATAAAAATACTCACAATGGACTGCTACCCGGGATTTTTGCCAAATCGTAGGCTTTAAAAATCCGTCTCTACTAATTAACTTTTGATATGTGGTAGTATATGAGTATATCTACGTGTTAGGGTAATAAAATTTGGGTTTGGAGTACAAGAATGGGGCTGAGAAACCAAACGGGCAGAGGTTCAGATCGTTTTTTATATAAAATGAGCTGGGGGTGCACTCATATACATAAGCCAGGTGGAAGTGGCTCTACCTACGTCAGTCGCAGGTAGAGGTGCGATTCCATGTTGCATGGCCCACGTGGCAGGTCATGTTGCATCAAAGTACGTGCACTTCGAGCAATGCGATGTCAGATTCGAAACTTTCTAACTTTTGATTAGAGTGTCCGTTTGAGGTGTGCTATACCTTTCTGGAAAGCTCTCACCGAGAGTATTCAATGATATGGGTTAAACTTTTTTCGAGTCCAAAAGACGGGTTCATAACCAAGTCTTTGATTCCTCACAGTTTATCCGTTGAGCCGTCTTGCGCTGTTTCCACTCGGGATCATTGTTATAGTTCTTTCTGACCTTGGTGGCATCAATTCGGCTCAAGTTTGACCGAATCTTCTTTAAGTTAGGAAAATGATCATTTTGCCCCTCTTGGGGTTGCATTCAGTGTTGGCATGGCCTTCGGCTAACTTCCTGGAGTTGTCTCTGAGGTTTGGATCCCAGCCGATTCTATTTGTCCTCATGGTTGTCTCTAAGGCTAACTTGGTTCTTCCAGGTTTGTCTCTAGAGAAGATGTGAGGCTTCGGGGTTGTCTCTGAAGTTGAGTTGGCCTCCCGAGTTGTGACCGGAGCTCGACCTGACCTCCCGGGTTGAGACCGGGGCTGACCTGTACCTCCCGGGTTAAGACCGAGGCTGACTTGTACCTCCCGGGTTGAGACCAGCGCTGACCTGTACTTCTCTGGTTGAGACCGGGGCTTACCTACACTTCCCGGGTTGAGACCGGGGCTGACCTGTACCTTTTGGGTTGAGACCAAGGTTGATCTGTACCTTTTGGGTTAAGATCGGGGCTGAGCTGTACTTCTTGGGTTAAGATCGGGGCTGACCTGTACCTCCCTGGTTGAGATCGGGCCTGACATGTACCTCCCGGGTTGAGACTGGGCTGACCTATACTTCCCAGGTTAAGACCGGGGCTGATCTGTACCTCTCGGGTTGAGATTGGGGCTGACCTGTACTTCTCGGGTTGAGACCGGGGCTAACCTGTACTTCCCGGGTTGAGACCGGGGTTGACCTGTACCTCCCGAGTTGAGACTGGGGCTGACCTGTACCTCCCGGGTTGAGATGGGGGTTTATTTGTACCTCCTGGGTTAAGACTGGGGTTGACCTATACCTCCCGGGTTAAGACCAGGGCTGATTTGACATTCCGGTATTGAGATCGGGGTTGACCTATACCTCCCGGGTTGAGATCGGGGCTGATTTGACATCTCGATATTGAGACCGGGGTTGAGTTGAAATAGATAATTTTTCCCTCCTACTGGGTTCGTAACAAGAATGCCAAATTTTAAGTGTCTACACCCGAAAAGCTGAAATCCAGGTGGTCGGGCCCATTCACCATCAAGGCAGTGTTTCCACATGAGGTCGTTGAATTATATAGCCGGGATTTATCTGAAACATTCAAAGTCAATGACTAATGCTTAAAGCACTACTGGGGTGGTGATCTCGATTGCTAAGCAACCTCAATTGACCTCGTCGATCCAGTTTAAGAACAGGGAGTAGTCAGGCTGAAAGACTATAATTCAAGCACTTGATGGGAGGCAACTCAATCATTTGGTTATTTTAAGTTTTGAAATTTGTTTGTTTCCGATTTCATTGAGTAGAGTATTTGTAAGACCCCAACTTTTATGAATAAAGATTGAATTTTCTTTCTATATTATTTTGAAATGGTAAGGTGTGGATTTGATAAATGTGATAAGTTATGGGGTGATATGTGCAAGTTTTACAAAGTAAGCAAGTGATCATAAAATATTCATTGTGTCGGGGAATATTCGTATGACGGCGCAGTCATTTGTGGGTCCCATAACGGAAAACTGTCGGATGAAGAAAACGACAAGAATAAGTTTTCTAAAAATAACGGCGAAACTGTTATCGTTAAACTGTTGAAATACCCGGTGGTTAAAGAACAGTAATACGCATTGTTGCACAGTAGCACACGGTATTGCACAGTAAATTCTAATTATTGATTCTTACGTAAGAAGTCACTCACTTTCATTCAATAATTGTCATAGTAATGGTTGCACAGTATCTCATATTATTGATTCAATTATTGTCAAAGTATCATCTGCACAATATTTCATATTATTAAATCAATAATTGACACAACATAATTATTCATATTATTAGTTAGCATTATTGGCAATGTCTAGAAAATTCTGTCGATGAAAGAGGTTAGGTTATATAATTGCGCGCCAATAAGGATAAATCCTTATCGGAAAGCTTCCTCTTTCCTGAGAATGATCTGGTTGTTAATATTATGAGCTTATAATATTAATTGTGAATAATTATTATGTGGTGAATATTGGTTCAATTTTGATATAAATGAAGGAATTTTGCATGAAATATTTGTGAAAATTTTGGCAATTATCTTCTCCGATAAAATATTCATTCAAATATATTATTATACTATTACATTATTATCATGTGATAATATAATAATATAATTTTTTTATAATGGTAATATTTTTATTATAATATATAATTTTTAGCATGTGAATAAAAGTGGAGTGAAGATTATCATTTTATTTTTCCTTCCGTGCACCTCTGCACATTCTTTTCTTTTTGGTAGCTTGTTAATATGCCTGCAAGCTATGTTTTCTCATGTGTGGGGCCTCAACCTTGGAAATGAGGGGTTGTTAAGCAGAGAAGAATGATAGGTTAGGCATGATTGAAAATGAAAAATTAGGCTGAGAAAGTGAGGGGTTAGGCGGAGAGGAGAAAGAAAGAAAAGTTAGGCAGTTGTTTTTAAATTTTTCTTCCTCCGTTGCGCCATAAATAGAGGGGTAACCCTCCTTCCTAAACACACCTTCAATATCAGAAATTCTTATTCTATAGTATTGTGAGTATTTCTCTTGAGTATAAAGATACTTTGAGTGTAGCTTTTGTGCAAGATTTTCTCATAATAATATCCGATATTTCAGTCAAATCTAGTTTCTACAAAGGTAAGGGATATTATTTTTCTCGTAAATGATGTTACTTTCTTTCAATATTCATAAAGAATATTATTTTCTTTCATATTCCATATTATGAAAGCGATAATATTTCATTTCATATACCCAAATTAAAACTTACTACGGTAAGCATTGCTTCTATAATTTCTGAAATGATCAGAAATTCGTCAAATTTTACGTTTCATCTAGTATCATTTCATTGGAATGTTGGTATGAATTTTATTATGAAATTTTTACCTTTTCATGTCAGGGTTACTATTCACGTATACGGCACTATTCACGTATATGACACTATTCACAAAAAAATTAAATTTTCTTTTATTTTTCCAAGTTGTTTGTTATGATTACTATCTCTAATTGTATCCATGTTTTGAACTTCATTCTTAAATTTTGCCCCATAATTCATTATCATGGAGTATTCTTGAACTTGGATAAACTAAATTACGAATCCATAATCTTTGCCCTTTATCTCACTAGATTCGTTATTTATATTGATTTTTATCATCCTCAATCCTAAATGGTGATATAACTGAATATATTTGGCATATAGAGCAAAGATAAATGATTACCTGATGAATATCTTTGGCCCGTAGTGCAAAGATGGACAGGTGTTGAGATGAACATGACCACTAGTGATACAAATGAAAATCTTTGGTCCGTAGTGCAAAGATGAATATTTTATTTGAGATATATATTGATTGATGTTACAGAGATAAAATATTGATGATGGACTTTTAAATTATAGAAGATAGTAGACATCATTCTCTACGTAACTCTTCTAATGAATTGTAAATTCCGCTGCAGTAGTTGATCTAAAACTTGTTGTCCATAATATTTTATCTGATTTGTTGAAGACTAACGATAAATTATTTTTCATTATATTAGTCATAATATTTTTTACTGGGCTAGTTGAGCTCACCCTTTTCTTCCATTGTTCTCTTCAGGAAATGAGAATGTCGCAGGAACTAGTCGGGGGACAGAGCGATGGTCCGAGTTAAGAGCAGTAGTAGTCCTCACTATTTATATAAAATAGTGTGATAATAATTGTAATAAGGACTTAGTTTGAGTGTTTATATTTTTTACATATTTGTATTGACACTCACAGTTTGTGTGGTCGTATTTTGCACGACCGTATGATATAAAAGATTGTATATAGATTTTATACCTTGTATTTGGCGACTCAGAATGGGTTGAGTATTGAACCTATTTTGGGGGCGTCACAGTTGGTATCAGAGCTTAGGGATATGATCTCTAGCGGAGATCTGGGAATAGAACTAGGACGAGAGAGACGAGTAAAACCTTCGCTAGTGTGTCCTACCTAAGCTTATTTGGTATTTAATTGGTCAATCGGAGTATTGGGTTAATATGTGATATGTTAATTTGTTTAATTAACCCTTGTTTTATGGCAGTATTTGACAATGGCAGCTGAAAATCAAAACAATGGAGCATTGGAGACCATTAAGGCACCGCAAATCACCAACCAGGATAATGTGCAACAGGAAGGCCATATTCCTCATATAAACAACACCACCGATCCAACGATGAACGATGGGATGTTTAGAAGCTTTTTGCAGTTCATGCAAAACCAGACGAGGGAGACTCATGTTCATAATACAGGTGGAAATAATAACAACTCATGGCTTGTCACTGCCAAGCAGTTCAAATAGTTGGGACCACCAGAATTTCAGGGAAAGCCAGATCCAATCAAGGCAAAAATGTGGGTTAAGCAAATTACCAAGATATTTGATGTCTTGGGATGCACGGAGGAACATAAGGTTCCATTTGCCACCTTTATGTTCCGTGGAGAAGCAGATTATTAGTGGGAATCTATGAAGCGTACCCAGCCTGCCACACTCAAGATGTCTTGGGAAGAGTTCCAGAAATTATTCAATGATAAGTACTTTCCAGAAAGTATTCCTCATATGAAGGAGGTAGAGTTTATCAAACTGGAACAGAATAGCATAACCGTGTCCCAGTACGAGGATAAGTTCGCGGAGTTATCCCGGTTTGCATCTCATTTGGTGGATAATGAGGAACGTATGACGTGCATGTTTCTGAGAGGTTTGAAACCCGAAATTCGTCAGTACCTCATTTTCTCACAAAATTTGTTTGTATTCAGATGTGGTGAACAGGGCCCAATTATTAGAACAAGATAATGATTATGTTCAACCAAGGGACAACAACCAAGGTCGTACCGGTGGCAGCAGTCATCAGAACAATGACAACTAGCAGGGAAGAAAGTATCATGACAGAAGCGGTAACCACTCCGGTGGTAATCGTGGCCGTGATAATAGAAGAAGTGAGTCGGGGGGAGATTTCAAGAAGAGAAGTTACAACAATGATAACGTGAAGACGTCGGCAGCAGCACTAGCATCAACAACTGTTTCTAGAGGAGGAGAACGACCACCGGTCGTATGCTATAAATGCGGACAAAAGGGACACATCAGTCCCAACTGCACACAGCAATCCAAGGTGTGCTATAACTGTGGAAAGGAAGGGCACATAGCTCGAGTGTGTCCTGTAGTGAAACCAAGTCCAGCAGGGATGGTGACTCCAAAGGCTGTCCCTGACAAGTCAAAGTCAGTGGTTCCTGGAAGAGCTTTTGTCGTAACTGCCCAACAAGCGAGGAACCCGAATGAGGCTATCACGGGTAAGCTAATCGTAAACTTTTGCGAAGTCTATACCTTATTAGATACCGGTGCTACCCATTATTTTATTTCACTTGCTTGTGCTCAACGTTTGAACTTGACTTTTGAGAAATTAGACATTGATAATGAGGAACGTATGACGCGGATGTTTCTAAGAGGTTTGGAACCCAAAATTTGTCAGTACCTCATTTCTCACAAACTTTCTTTATATTCAGATGTGGTGAACAGGACCCAACTATTAGAACGAGATAATGATTATGTTCAACTAAGGGACAACAACTAAGGTCGTATCGGTGGCAGCAGTCATCGGAACAATGACAACCAGCAGAGAGAAAAGTATCATGACAGAAGAGGTAACCACTCCGGTGGTAATCGTGGCCATGATAATAGAAGAAGTGAATCGGGGGGAGATTTCAAAAAGAGAAGGTACAACAATGAGAACGTGAAGACGTCGACAGCAGCACCAACATCAACTGTTTCTAGGGGAGGAGAACGACCACCAGTCGTATGCTATAAATGTGTGAAAGAGGGACACATCAGCCCAAACTGCCCATAATAATTCAAGGTATGTTATAACTGTGGAAAGGAAGGACACATAGCTCGAGTACCAAAATATATCGTGATCTTCGACATACATTTTGGTGGAGCAATATGAAGAAAGAGATCGCGGAGTTTATCTCGAGGTGTTTAACGTGTAAACATGTCAAGGTGGAGCATCAAGTGCCAAAGGGTCAGCTTGCAGAAAGCTATGGGCACCGATTTACGATTCATTGGTCCATCTAAAATCCTTGACCGAGTAGGAAATGTGGCCTATAGACTCGCTTTACCGCCTAGCATGTCTCTTGTTCATAATGTTTTTCACATATCCATGATACGTAAATATGTGAAAGACCCAAACGACATTATTGAGTTAGAACCAGACGAGATAGCTGAAGATTTAACGTACGAGGAGATACTTGTCAAGATCTTGGATAAGAAGGAACAAGTTCTACGCTCAAAGGTTATACCTCAAGTCAAAGTTTTATGGAGAAACCACGAAATTGAGGAAATGACCTGGGAGTTAGAATCGGAAATAAAAGTGAGGTATCCTCACCTCTTCGACATACCAGGTACGTGCGTCAATTTTGAGGACGAAATTTCATAAGGAGGGGAGGTTGTAAGATCCCAACTTTTTATGAATAAAGATTTAATTTCCTCTATATATTATTTTGAAATAGTAAGGTGTTGATTTGATAAATGTGGCAAGTTATGGGTGGAATGTGCAAATATTTCAAAATAAGCAAGTGGTTATAAAATATTTATTGTGTCGGAGAATATTCGTTTGGTCGAGGAATATTCTTTTTGTCGGAGAATAATCGTACGACGGTGCAGTCATTGGTGGACCCCACAACGGAATGAATGTCGGATATAGAAAGCGACAGAAGTAAATTTTTATAAAAATAATGGTAAAACTATTATCGTTAAACTGTTGAAATAATCGGTGGTTAAAATACAGTAATACACGGTGTTGCACAGTAGCACACGGTATTGCACAGTAATTTTAATTATTGATTCTTACGTAAGAAGTCACTACTCAATAATTGTTATGGTAATTACTGTTTAATTTTTTATTTTATTGATTTAATAATTGCTACGTTGATATTTTATATTAGTGATTCAATAATTATCATTGCACAGTATTTCAAATTATCAAATTAATAATTCATATTATTTGAATAATATTATTAGACAGCATTATTGGCAATGTTTAAGGAAGTTCTGTCTAGAAAAGGGGTTAGTTAATTGCGCGCCAATAAGAAAAAATCCTTATCGGAAGGCCCCCCCTTTCCTGGGAATGACCTGGTTGTCAATATTATAGTTCTGTAATATTATTTGTGAATAATTAATATATGATAAAGAAATATTTATTCAATGTGGATTTAAACGGAGGAATTTTTAGTATGTGACATTTGTTGAAAGTTGATATTTCTGATAAAATAATTCATTCGAATATATTATTATAATGTTACATTATAGTAGTATGATGTGATTATATAATAGTATAATTTTTATAATTTGAATGGTAACATAATTATAGTAAATTCATGGTATAAAAGTAAAATGAGGTGGAAGAGAACAAATTGAATTTGAATTCTTATGATGTAAGCAATGATGTCATCAGAACGATGAGGTAAGCAATGATGTCATAGGATCGATGATGTAAGCGATGATGTCATAAATTATGGTGAAAAAACTATTTTACCCTTACTCTGCCAAGCCTATAAATAGAAGCTCATTTCTTCATTATTTCTCACCAATTCACTAAAGCTATAGAGAGAGAAAGTATAGAGAGAATAAGAGAGAAAGAAGAAGAGTATTCTGCTATTACACTAGTGCAGTCTCCAAATTTTTTTAAGGTAAGGGGTATTATTTCTTTCGTATTCATGAAGAGAGTTATTTTCTTTCAATACTCGTAAGGGTTGTTATTCCATTCTTTATTATTCTGTTGGAATAACCTGTCTACGCGGACTACCGCATACATGGTGAAATCCTGTTGTTATCCCATTCTTTATTATTCTGTAGGAATAACTTGTCTACGCAGACTACCGCATGCATGGTGAAATCCTGTTGTTATTCCATTCTTTATTATTTTGTGGGAATAACCTGTCTACGAGGACTACCGCATGCCTGGTGAATAACCCTTCGTATTCAGTTGTTATTAAATTGCGAAAATAATCTGTCTGAGCGGACTACCACCTGACGGGTGAAAATCCAATTGCAGTTTCGTATATTGTTTCATTTCAGATGCCTAACTCTAAACTTACTACGGTAAGTATTGCTTCTATAATTCCTGAAATGATCAGAAATTCCTTGAGTTTTGCGCTTCATCTAATATCATTTCACTAGAATATTGGTTTGAACTTTCTTGTGAAATTTTTATCTTTTCATGTCGAGTTACTATTTATGAGATACTATTCACAGGGTACTATTCACGGTAAAAAAAAATCTTCCAAATCATCTTTAATTAGATCCAGGTTTTGATCTTCATTCTTGAACTCTAGATAAATTCTCTAATATTTGTCCTTTATCTCACTGGATTCGTTATTCGTATTGTTTTTCATCATCCTCAGTCCTAAATGGTGATATAGCTGAATATCTTTAGCCTGTAGTGTAAAAATGAATGATTACTTGATGAATATCTTTGACCTGTAGTGCAAAGATGAATGATTACCTGATGAATATCTTTGGCCCGTAGTGCAAAGATGGACATGTGTTCAGATGAACATGACCAACTGGTGATACAAATGAATATCTTTGGTCCGTAGTGCAAAGATGAATATTTGGTTTGAGATGTATATTGATTGATGTTACAGGGATAAAATATTGATGATGGACTTTTAAATCAAAGAAGATAGTAGACACCATTCTCTATTTAACTCTTCTAATGAATTGTTATTTCAACTGTGAATATTGATCTAAAACTTGTTATCCATAATATTTTATCTGATTTATTGAAGGCTAACTATAATTTTTTTTTCATTATCTTAGTTATAATATTCTTTACTGGGCTAGTTGAGCTCACCCTTTTCTTCTATTGTTCTCTTCAGGAAATGAGAATATCGCGGATACTAGTCGGGGATTGGAGTGATGGTCCGAGTTAGAGCTGTAGAAGTCCTCACTATTTTTTTTAAATAATGTGATAATAAATGTAATGAGTACTTAGTTTGAATGTCTATATTTTTTACATGTCTGTATTGACTCTCACGATTGTGTGGTCGTATTTTACACGACTGTTTGATATGAAAGATTGTATTTGGATTCTGTACCATGTATTTGGCGACTCATAATGGGTTGAGTATTGAACCTATTTTGGGGGCGTCACACTAATGCTCCTGCTACTTTCATGGATATGATGAACCGTGTATTCAAAGAATATTTGGATCAGTTCGTATTTGTCTTTATTGATGATATACTCATCTATTCCAAAAGCCGTAAAGATCATGAGCACCACCTGAAGCTGGTACTCCAAAAGCTTCGTGATAACAAGCTTTATGCCAAGTTGAAGAAATGTGAGTTCTGGCTTGAGAAAGTAGCATTCCTTGGGCACGTGGTATCAAAATATGGAGTATCTGTTGACTCGGCGAAGATTGAAGCAATACAAAGTTGGGAGCAACCTAAGTTGGTGACCGAAGTACGTAGCTTTCTGAGCTTAGTTGGTTATTATCGGAGATTCGTGGAAGAATTTTCTAAAATCTCTACTCCATTAACTCAGCTGACTTGAAAAGATACAAAATTCATATAGAACGAGGAATGCGAGAAGGGCTTCCAAGAGCTCAAGAGGAGACTCATTTCGGCACCTGTTCTGACGATACCATCTGGTTCGGATGGATTTGTCATCTACAGCGATGCTTCAGGCAAAGGGTTAGGATGTGTTCTCATACAACATGGGAAAGTCATAGCCTATGCCTCGCGATAACTCAAGGAATATGAGAGGAATTATCCTACTCATGATCTAGAGTTGGCAGCTATCGTTTTCGCGTTGAAGATCTGGAGACACTGCCTGTATGGAGAGAAAGTGGAGATCTATACAGATCATAAGACCCTTAAATATTTCTTCACTCAAAAGGAACTCAACATGCGGCAACGACGTTGGCTTGAGCTGTTGAAAGATTACGACCATACCATCCTGGAAAAGCGAACGTGGTAGTTAATGCATTGAGTAGAATATCATATGCGAGAACGAGTGTGATGTTGTCAATACAAAGGCCCATTTTGTGTGACTTATAAAGAATGGAGATAGAGTTCAAGACTCCGGGAACCCACGCGATGATGTCAAGTATACGTGTAGAATCAGTTTTAATTGATAAAGTTAAAGCTGCTAAAGCTACAGACCCAGAGATGATGAAGATGAAGAAGAAGGTGCAAGAAGGTGTTATTCCAGAAGCAAGAATCGATGAAAGAGGAATACTTCGAGTCAACTCCAGACTTTGTGTTCCTAACGATTCAGATTTGAAGTATAGAATCATGATGGAGGCACACAACACACCGTTTGCAATCCATCCTGGAAGTACCAAAATATATCGTGATCTTCGACATATATTTTGGTGGAACAATATGAAGAGAGAGATCGCGGAGTTTATCTCGAGGTGTTTAACTTGTCAAAGTGTAAAGGCGGAGCATCAAGTGCCAAAGGGTCCATTGTAACCACTTGAGATTCCAAAATGGAAGTGGGAACACACTACCATGGATTTCGTTACGAGTTTTCTCAAGGCATAAACGCGATTTGGGTTATTGTCGATAGATTAACCAAGTCTGCTCATTTCTTGCCTATACGAAAGACTTATTCACTGGAACGTCTTGCTCGTATGTACATAAATGAGATTGTAAGATTGCATGGCATGCCAGTATTCATAGTTTCAGATCGAGACCCAAGATTTACTTTACAATTTTGGGTCAGTTTGCAAAAAGCTATGGGCACCGATTTACGATTCAGTTCGGCATATCATTCCCAAATGAACGGGCAATCAGAAAGGACTATTCAAACTCTTGAAGATCTATTGAGACTCTGTGTTCTAGACTTCAAAGGGAGGTGGGATAAGTACTTACCATTGGTGGAATTCTCTTACAACAACAGTTATCAGGCAAGCATAGGCATGGCTCCATTCGAGGCGTTGTATGGACGAAAGTGTCGTTCTCCAGTATGTTGGGACGAGGTGGGTGAAGCAACATTATTGGGACCGGAGTTAGTACGTATGACTACGAAAAAGATTCAAATGATCTGGTAATGTATACAAACGTCACAAGATCGATAAAAGAGTTATGCAGATCTTCATCGAAGAGACGTGGAATTTAATGTTGGGGATCATGTATTGTTACGTGTTGCTCCATGGAAGGGAGTTACAAGATTCGGCAAGAGAGGAAAGCTCAAACCACGATTCATTGGTCCATTTGAAATCCTTGATCGAGTAGGAAATGTGGCCTATAGACTCGCTTTACCTTCAAGCATGTCTTGTGTTCATAACATTTTTCACATATCCATGTTACGTAAATATGTGAAAGATCCAAACCACATTATTGAGTTAGAACCGGACGAGATAGCTGAAGATTTAACGTACGAGGAGGTACCTGCCAAGATCTTGAATAGGAAGGAGCATGTCCTACGCTCAAAGGTTATACCACAAGTCAAGGTTTTGTGGAGAAACCATAATATCGAGGAAATGACCTGGGAGTTAGAAACGAAAATGAAAGCGAGGTATCCTCACCTTTTTGAAATACCAGGTACATACGTCAATTTTGAGGACGAAATTTTATAAGGAGGGGAGGTTGTAAGACCCCAACTTTTATGAATAAAGATTTAATTTTCTTTATATATTATTTTGAAATGGTAAGGTGTGGATTTGATAAATGTGATAAGTTATGGGGTGATATGTGCAAGTTTTACAAAGTAAGCAAGTGGTCATAAAATATTCATTGTGTCGGAGAATATTCTTTTGGTCGGGGAATATTCTTTTTGTCCAGGAATATTCGTACGACGACGCAATCATTTGTGGGACCTATAACGGAAAACTGTCGGATGAAGAGAACGACAAGAATAAGTTTTCTAAAAATAACGGCGGAACTGTTACCGTTAAACTGTTGAAATACCCGGTGGTTAAAGAACAGTAATACGCGTTGTTGCACAGTAGCACACGGTATTGCACAGTAAATTCTAATTATTGATTCTTACGTAAGAAGTCACTCGGTTTCATTCAATAATTGTCACAGTAATGGTTGCACAGTATCTCATATTATTGATTCAATTATTATCATAGTATCATCTGCACAATATTTTATATTATTAAATCAATAATTGACACGACACAAATATTCATATTATTAGTTAGCATTATTGGCAATGTCTAAAAAATTCTGTCGAGGAAAGAGGTTAGGTTATATAATTGCGCGCTAATAAGAATAAATCCTTATCGGAAAGCCCCCTCTTTCCTGAGAATGATCTGGTTGTTAATAATTTTGAGCTTATAATATTAATTATGAATAATTATTATGTGATGGATATTGGTTCAATTTTGATATAAATGAAGGAATTTTGCATAAAATATTTGTGGAAAGTTTGGCAATTATCTTCTCCGATAAAATATTCATTCAAATATATTATTATAATATTACATTATAATCATGTGATAATATAATAATATAATTTTTTTTAATGGTAATATTTTTATTATAATATATAATTTTTAGCATGTGAATAAAAGTGGAGTGAAGATTATCATTTTATTTTTCCTTCCGTGCACCTCTGCACATTCTTTTCTTCTTGGTGGCTTGTTAATATGCCTGCAAGCTATGTTTTCTCATGTGTGGGGCCTCAACCTTGGAAATGAGGGGTTGTTAGGTAGAGAAGAATGATAGGTTAGGCATGATTGAAAATGAAAAATTAGGCTGAGAAAGTGAGAAGTTAGGTGGAGAGGAGAAAGAAAGAAAAGTTAGGCAGTTGTTTTTAAATTTTTTCTTCCTCCGTTACGCTATAAATAGAGGGGTAACCCTCCTTCCTAAACACACCTTCAATATCAAAAATTCTTATTCTATAGTATTGTAAGTATTTCTCTTGAGTATAAAGATACTTTGAGTGTAGCTTTTGTGCAAGCTTTTTTTAGAATAATATCCGATATTTCAGTCAAATCTAGTTTCTACTAAAGTAAGAGATATTATTTTTCTCGTAAATGATATTACTTTCTTTCAATATTCATAAAGAATATTATTTTCTTTCATATTCCATATTATGAAAGTGATAATATTTCATTTCATATACCCAAATTAAAACTTACTACGGTAAGTATTGCTTCTATAATTCCTGAAATAATCAGAAATTCTTCAAATTTTGCATTTCATCTAGTATCATTTCATTAGAATGTTGGTATGAATTTTATTATAAAATTTTTACCTTTTCATATCAGGGTTACTATTTACGTATACGACACTATTCACGTATACGACACTATTCATAAAAAATTAAATTTTCTTTTATTTGTCCAAGTTGTCTGTTGTGGTTACTATCTTTGATTGTATCCATGTTTCGAATTTCATTCTTGAAGTTTGCTACACAATTGATTATCATAGAGTATTATTGAACTTGGATAAACTAAATTACGAATCCATAATCTTTGTCATTTATCTCACTGGATTCGTTATTTATATTGATTTTTATCATCCTCAATCCTAAATGGTGATATAACTGAATATCTTTGGCCTGTAGAGCAAAGATGAATGATTACTTGATGAATATTTTTGGCCCGTAGTGCAAAGATGGACAGGTGTTGAGATGAACATGACCACTGGTGATACAAATGAATATCTTTGGCCCGTAGTGCAAAGATGAATATTTGATTTGAGATATATATTGATTGATGTTACAGAGATAAAATATTGATGATGGACTTTTAAATCATAAAAGATAGTAGGCATCATTCTCTACGTAACTCTTCTAATGAATTGTAAATTCCGCTGCAGTAGTTGATCTAAAACTTGTTGTCCATAATATTTTATTTGATTTGTTGAAGACTAACGATAAATTATTTTTCATTATCTTAGTCATAATATTCTTTATTGGGCTAGTTGAGCTCACCCTTTTCTTCTATTGTCCTATTCAGAAAATGAGAATGTCGCAGGGACTAGTCGGGGGACAAAGTGATGGTCCGAGTTAAGAGCAGTAGTAGTCCTCACTATTCATGTAAAATAGTATGATAATAATTGTAATAAGGACTTAGTTTGAGTGTTTATATTTTCTACATGTTTGTATTAACACTCACAGTTTGTGTGGTCGTATTTTGCACGACCGTATGATATAAAAGATTGTATTTGGATTCTATACCATATATTTGGCGACTCAGAATGGGTTAAGTATTGAACCTATTTTGGGGGCGTCACAGTATTAGTAGAGTAGGATGCGTCTTAGCGTAGGAGTTGTGTCCGGGCCTCGATATCAGCTATGGATACTGTGACAACCCGGATTTTTAAGAATTTATAAATAAAAATTTAATAAATAAATTCTTATTTTAAGATGTTCAAGTACGAGTATGTGTATATGTGTTATATATTGTGAAATATGTGAATTGATGTAAAGAGGATTTTAGATATTAATTTTAATATTTATTAAATCAAATAAATATTTTAAATAAATTATTTATTGAGTTAAATAAATAATTATGTGATTATTATGGAGTAATATAATTAAGTGTAATATATTAATTAAATAAATATTTAATATTTAATTTAATTGATATAATAATTTTATATTATAGTTCTAATTTAATTGAGATAATTAAATTAGATGAGTAATGTTATGAGTGTTACATGCAATTATAATTAGCGAGTAATTATAATTATGTGATAATTTTTATGTGATTAATTGATGTTAACTTTTAATTAATTAAATTATAATATTAAGATTTAATTAGTTAAAGGATAACATTAAGAATATGTGTTAAAGAATTTATTAAAAGAATTAAAAGAGTTTTAAAATCGTTTTCCCAAACAAGGCCCTTACATTGTTTTAAATCCGTTTTGCCAAATGGGGCCTTAACTATTTAAAATAATGAGGTTTGCCAAACAAGCCTTAGGCTTTTGATATTCAAAATTGTAACTTATTTATATTAATTACAATTATGGTGTTAAATATGATGGTTTAAATATTGGGAGTTATATTATATAATTATACATATTATATATTAGTTATATGTTTATTGTATATACGTTAGTTTAGAAGTTAGAAGAATAGATGTTTGTCAGATAGAACAAAAGGGTTAGTATGTGTTAGAGAAAGAAAACACAGAAAAACCTAGAATTAGAGAGAAACAAAAAGAGGAAGAAGAGGGAAGGAAGCTTTGTAATACCCGAGAATTTCCATATATTATTAAATAAATATATTAATGGAAATGAGAATTTATTTGAATATAAATGATTTTGTGTTATGAGATGAATTAATTCAATTATATATAATTGAATAATTATAATAATTGAGAAATTGGTGGAGTTTGTGATAAACTCGTTGATTGCCTTGTGTGGCACAGTGACGTAATATAAGAATGATTATATTAATTTAAGCGAACAATTAATCTATATTAATTGTTAATCGAAGAATATTAATTAACTGTTATAAAATACTAATGAGGATTGATTAATAATATGTGATTATTATTATTGCAAGAAACATAATAATAATGAGCAACGTGTTTATAAATATAATAAGATTTATATCAAAGTGATAATTAATCATATAAGGGTTAATTAAATTGTTATGGAGGTTAACAATTATATTGATATGTACAAATGTGCAATACTTGAATATATAAAGTATATGGAATACAACTATATTATATAGTGTAGAGAGACACTTAAGTGTGACCATGCATGTATATACATAAACTATGTTATATAATGCAATGCGAATATATTACACATAGAAACTGTATATTACATGAAGTATAATGTGATTATGTTATATTAAAACTATATATTAGGAATACATGATAATGCCTATGTGACAAGGTGAGTGTGTTTACAGTAAAATAATGTATCATGGATATATTATAAATAATTGTTGATTAATACAATTTAATAATATATGATATAATGTAATGTGGTAGTATCCGATTGTATTATATCAGTAAGATAAACGTACATGGATTATATGTGTGTAAATTACACTTATTACATTATGTGAAGTACATTGTGATTTAAATTATAACCTAAGAGTACATATATATATAACATATGTATATGGTGTGTATATACAAGTGTAGTATTTGCAAATGCTGAGGAGTTAAATCAACTGTCTCATTTTAAGTGTCCCATTTGCTCTTCACGTGCTTGACATACAGCTAAGGCCTATTCCTTCTTCTTCTCCCCAAACTCAGCAACTAGCATTTCATAGCTCATGATTGTGGAGGGAGTGGGATTCATGATGAATCCAACCACTAATTACCTACCCTTTGATAACCTTCATGCATTCCTATAATCCGTTAGTTTGATATGGGATACAATTGCTTTGTCTGTATAATGGGAGTTCTATAAATATAGCCTCATCTCCTTCACATTTCTTTTGCTGAGAATTTCTTGCAAGGAAAGTAGAGAGTGAGTATCCATATATATATATATCAGTTAAAGAGGGAGTGAGGCAGCAATAAGCTCTAGCAGAAGGTATAATACAATTTCCATATTCTTCACTTTCATTTTCTGTCAAAAGAACTCCATTGTTGTTCTCTGAGTTTTGTTGAAATTCTTGATTATGCCAAATTGGATCATGATTGGTTTGTAGAACCCTTATATTATTGTTATATGAACATACACACATGATAGAACCACTGAATAGTCTTTCATTTCCATTGTTCCTCTTTAATTTCTGTAAATACATGAAATTCGTGAAATTAGTTAGAGTTCATAAAATTGGGAATTGATAATTGCTATTGACTGTTATATAAGCATATATGTATGTGTTAGTAAGTTAAACAAGTCTAATAGCATTTGGGTATGTTGAAATCGATGAAATGGGAGGTTTTTGGTCGGATTTCGCTGCAGTCTGAACTGCAGAAAACTGCCTCGACGCCGCAGCGCCGCAGCCCGCGCCGCAGCGCCACACGCGCCGCAGCCCGCGCCGCAGCGCCGCACGCAGCGCCACTCGCGCCGCAGCGCCAGTAGTGAGCTGCTGAGCCGCGCCGCAGCGCCAGCCTCTGTGTTCAGTTTTTCTGCATTCTGCAACAAAACTGTTATGAACTAATTGTTTGATTTTTGTTTAAACAAGCATGGAAGCATGATTAATACATATATATAAACCTAATGAGGCAATGTGAGCATGTTTTAGTATATTAGCATGCATGGTTAACCAAATGACATATAGTTTGAAAACGAACTTAAAGTTTCATGAACGACGTTAACATATATGAAGCATGTTAATATTCTGACTTTCGAGATATGTTAGTATGACCTAGAAACACATGAAATGCATACTAACTTATGTATATAGGTTCCGTGATATAATATGGACATGTGAACCCAACTAGTGCACCTTTCTAACAAAAATACAAGTTTTGAAGGTTGATATTGACATGTAAAGACCATGTATACATTCTGACTTTTCGAGCATGTTTATAGGGCCTTGAAATACATGAAAAGCATGTTAACTTGTGTATATGGGTTTCATAAGGAAGCATGAACATGATAGACCTTATTAATGAACTAAACTAACAAAGTATAAGCTTTGAACGTGAACGTTGGTATGTTATGACGAGAATTAGAATTTGACATTTATGAACACATGTGATAGTACTCTTAGACTCATTCATGTGTCATGCATGTATATATACCATGATTAGTTGCCATGATTAAAGTTTAGCATGAACAAAGCATGTTTTCAAGATAATAACAATGCTAGCTACATATATGCAATACGAGTACTCATGAGCATGACTAATACAAGTTATATGAATATCTTATGTGTTTAAAAGCGACCATGTTAGACCATATGAGTTCATGTCCTTGAATGGCTTTAAGTATTAACTTAAGAACCTATACCATGTACGATTGGATTTGGAAAAGTTATACAAGCATGTAAAGTATATGAATACATGCTACGTGATATTATATGATGTTACTTGAACCCGATTTTGACGGTTAACTTAAGGAGATGCCGTAACTTGCTAAAATGAAATATATTTAGTATTGATTGTGGTCTTATGAGATATTAATAATATGCAAGCATGTTTGCTAATTGTTGAGATCTTATATAATATGAGAATGCGTTTAAACTCTAAAGAAGGAACGTTAAGGATAGAAATTATATTCTATATAACTGTGTAGCTAGGCAAAACTTAGCTTATGTGTTGATCGTATATTCAAAGAGAAAATGTGAAGTTAAATTATATGACTAATGAATATCATATATATACGTAACTGTATTACGATAGGAATTCGAAAGTGTTGATTTCTTTTCGTGGATAAACTACGCTAAAGGCAAGTTCTCTTACTTACACTCTTTTAAAGTGCAAGTATCCTAACCGACGCATTTACTTTATGCAAGGAAATCTATGATTGTGAAAGTTTCCTAACTTATACTTTTTACTATGCAAGTATCCTAACTTGTGTATTGCGAACTAGTTTCCTATTTAATCGGTTGAATCGAATTAGCATACTTGAACTCTTATTTCATTAAAGCTATTATTCATGTTGAACTTAGTATTGTTCTTGAATATTGTGAAAGTGTCTATGCCATTTGATTCGGCTGGACTTATGTTATTGAAAAGCAACCCAAACTAATTGATTGGTGCGGGATCTTGTATTTGACTGAGAAGAACAACCTTCTTTGAAGGGAATATATAATTGTCGGAAAACCGACGTGCACACTTGAGTATGATTGATTGTTATGCATAACAAGGGTACTTTAGGCTGATCACCTGTTGTACCTGTTTTTGTTGAATTTTCAGTTTATTACTGTCAATTCTAGTAGAAGTTCATAGTCCGTAGTGACTACTCAGTATTCAATTATCTGAAATCTTGAATTGACTTATTATTGAATCATATTGATATTATCCTGTCCTTAGCGACTGATATTGGGAACTGTTGATATTCTTGTTATTCTTGAACTATCAAATCTTGTTATACCCTTTCGAGAATTGAGAATCTTATTACTTACCCTTATTGTATATTACTTGCTGGGCAATTTGTGCTCATTCTTGCTTTCCCTAAAACATTTCAGTTAAGGCAGAGCATGGTGAACCTTCGGGCGTTGATAAGGGCAAGGGCAAAGCTACCAACTAGCTTATGTCTGTTATGTTTTAAATATATTAATATTGTATGAAGATGATGTAGTAAGACTGGATTTGATTGTGTTTAAGCTTAAGTTAGATTATGTAATAAGTCGTTAACTGATATTATTATGTAATCTATTAAGTACTGTAGGTTGCGAGACTTGGGGGAATAATTATAATAAATCATTGTAAATTATTCTAGAATAGATTTTCCGCTGTGATCGTATGATATTTAATTATTATTATTGTGATGTATTACCATGAGCACGTGATGAACCGAATTCGAGAGACCAAGTGGCGGTCCTGGAATTTGGGGGCGTCACAAGCTTGAGATAGCATCATCCCCTTCGTTCCAATAAGCAAAGCAAAAGGTATAATCTCTAACTTGAGAGTTTTAAGAATTGCTTTACGTGATTCAAGTTTTAGTTTATAAAAATATGAAAATTCATGAAAACTTAAGACGTTGGGGATATATATGCTATATATAAAATTCTATATGTGAATTGTGATAATAGATGCTTATGATTGAATTATATGATAGTTTAGTTGGTTAATTCATGAATATATGATGAACATGAGGAAATTCATGTTCATCAAAAGTCATAGTGAAATAGTTTGATAAGTGGCCTATTTGAAATCAAAAATTGTGATTTGATTATGTAAATTGAGGTTAGATGATGATAACATATTTATAAACAAATTTAAATATGTTTTGATTGGGTATTTTAATTTAAAAATAGATTTCTGTGTTAATTTCTTCAAGAAAGCTTATCAATGATTTCTTCAAAAATCATGAATTGGGAGTTGTGATTATGTAAATTGATGATTTTATATGTTAGAACATGTTAGAAACATTAATATTATATTTTTGAATAGTTTTATGTGTAATTGTGTTGGCTAGAAGTGGAATTTCGTGTCAAAAAATAAGCCAAATTGATTTTTTCTCTGCACAGTTCGCGACCAGACTATCTTCGCTGCAGGGGGCCCGCCCCGACGGGCCTATCAAGGCTAATACCCCCTGCCCCGGCGAATAATGTTTTGGAGCCCGCCCCGGCGGGCATGTCAAGCTTAAAAACCCCGCCCCGGCGGGGGGTATGCAAAAAAAAATAAAATAGTTTTATTTGTTTTGTGAAATTTTATTTGTATAATGAAAGGTTGACCTAATATGGTAAATTTGATGACATGTTAGCATACCTTAAAATGCTAAATAATAGTAATGAGATATATTAATAATATAATGTGAAATTATAATTTGAAATAATTTTAATTAAAGTGAAGGTTTAATTTAAATTATAATTTGTTAAATTATAATAATATAGTTTGATTAATTATAATCAAAGTAGATGTTTAACTTGAAGTATTATTTGTTTAGCTATAACTTAATATGTGATTATAATTTGGAATAATTATAATTAAGGTAAAAGTGTAATTTAAATTGTAATTTATTTAATTATGATTTAATGAGTGCATGAATTGAAATTGATTAATTATAATCTAAGTAATTGTTTAATTTAAATTATAATATGTTGAAATTATAATTTAATGCATGACGTAGTTTGATTAATTATAAATTATAATTTGATTAATTAGAGTAATGGTTTAAATTAAATTATAAATTATTTAATTATAATTTGATTAACATAAGATGTAATTATAATTCGATTAATTATAATTAAAGTGGATGTTTAAATTATAATTTATTTAATTATAATTTAATATGAGTATGTAATGATTAATTGACTAATTATGTGAAAATATAATATGATTATGTGATGTAATTAATTTCGTGATAATTAATTATTAACTTATTAGTTAATAGGGAATGAGCTAACCTAAGTTGGTTTACTAACTATGAGGAGTAGTTATGTGATAATTAACTTATGTTGTAAATTATACATAAGTTTGACAATAAGTGTCAAACGAGTAAATGGAAGAGAATTACGAAGTGTAAATTAGAAAGTATAAATTAGAATTTACTTAGACGTTTGCAAAGCGTTAATAGGTGACTAATAATTGATGCGTATGATAATATGTTATGTAGGATTCACGAAGTGCAGATTATATTAAGCTATTTTTCGGTAATTGGTAATCTACGAGCCAGGAAAGTCTTTCGGTTCCTATTTTCTACGTGAACTTAATAAACTGTTTTAAATTGTATTGCAAAGAGCATGATATGTTATATATGTTGTAAGCATGAATGTTAAAGTCAATTTATGACTACATTGATTGATTAAAGAATGTTGATTGAGTAAGGAACTCAATCTTTATATTTGTTATGTGAATTAAAGTATGTATGCCATGTTACTTTAATTATTATGAGATGTATGTTGAGCATGTTATTATGTGCTATGTGATGCATGAAAACTGTTAGAACCTGCTGAGTTGTCAAGCTCACTCTTGCAAATAACCATTTTTTGCAGGCCAAGGATGCAAAGTAATGAAACGTGCTAGTTGAATGTTAAGATCAATAGCGATGCAAGAAATTATTTATTCTAGATGAGTAATGTAATTGTTTTAAATGTAACATGATTGTTAAATTGTAAGTTGAGCTATCCGATGTATATGGATATTGCTTTATGATGTAAGACTTTGTATAGTCATTTTGTTGTAACGATTCATGATATAAATTTGAATCGAAGAGATATAATGTAAAAGTGCAATTCAGGGCAATAAAGAAAAAAATTTATAAAAATTTTAAATATTTCGCATTTTTAGTGATTTTAATATCGAATAATGATGTAAAGATAGATTAAAGTTGTATTGTTAGCGATCGAGAAGGAGAATATTATTGTATCATTTTTGGGGTTGTTACAGATACTAATAAGGTTTATGGTTTTTGGTTATAGGATGGAAGCATACATGCATATGAGAAAGAAGAAGAACAAATTCACATAAGAAAGAAGAAGAACTAATAAGGGTTATGGTTTTGGTTACAGGATCTGCCCAAAAGAGAAAGATTTTTTTTGCAGGAAACATGCCTTTACCCCGGTGCAGAAATAACACATGAAAAAATCGCTTAGGCGAGAACTTGTCTGGCCAAACTCGCCACGGCTAGGATTAACAAAGAAAAATTTGTGCTTAGGTGCAGACCCCTCTGGCAAAATTCGCCCCGACGCAGGTTGCAGTGTAAAATTTTCTTGCCCCGGCGAGGTATACAAAATTCATTTTTAAAAAAAAAACCTTTTTGGTCGACTTAAACATACTTCTGTTCCTTTTAAACATCAAATAACCTTCTCTCTTTCTCCCATACAAAACAAAAATCGCCCCTATACACTCATTCCATTCCCAAATCCCAAATCAAACACAAATCTCACTCCACACAATCTAGGGTTTTGACACTCCTATATTCAGTGGATAGAGGGAAACTCTTCACAAGCACAGTGCACCCTTGGGATTTCTTCATACAAACTTACAAGTAACTTTAATTTTGGGTGATTATCAGAGTTATTTCAAGTTTCTACACAGGTGGTTGGATAATTCACAATTTGGGGTAAACAATTGAAGTTTTGTGGTAAGTCTGACAATCAATCATAGTAAGCACACAAGGTGTTTGATAAAAAGTTTCAACAACCGTCAACCACTCCCACAATCAATTACCAGTAGGATTCATACCGTCGACATCATGACATCCAAAAATCAGAAAAGGCAACGCAGTGAGAGTTCAACCACCCTCTCTCGGCAATTTGACAGACAAAAATTTTTGAACGCCGAGACGGCGGAGAGATTCGAGTATTTATCAACCAAGGCGTTAACTTTGGAGCGTGGTTTGACACCCGATGAGTTTGATGAGGCTATGCTTCAACAAATTCACGAGAGGCGATGGGAAACATTCACGGCACAGCCGGACCGTCGTGGTGGCGGTGGTAAAGGAATTCTACGCAAATGCCCCAGACAAGTCATCGTTCTTTGCATTCGTTAGGGGAAAGATGGTACCGTTTACTATGCAAGAGATTAATGATTACTATAATTTTCCATCGCAACTGAGTTATTCATTTTTGACCCTCAAGGAAAGGAGGCCGAATTATAATCAGATTCTGACTGTGTTGTGCAAGCTCGACGCTACATGGTCATCGAATGGGTCTCACTTTCAGACTGGCCATCTCAATTTGTATTGGAAGATAGGTATGCCTTCTTGTGTGCAAAACTATTACCATCTACACACACAAGCGATGTCACGAAAGAGAAGTCAGTTTTGCTTTATACAATTGTCAAAGACCGTTCGATCGACATGGGCCGCATCATTCATCACTTCATTCGCTGAAATCTGAGCGGGCCTCTACAGGGAGGATTGCCTCATCCATCACTCATTTGTGCTTTATGTGACCGGGAAGGGGTACAATGGAGAACAGATGAGCCTATCCAGCAACCATTATTGTGCTTAGATTCAAAGATGATTCAAAGGTACTCGATCTAGAAAAGAGGACATTCGCACCCACGAGGTCTTGGCTTTACATTTTTTGATTATGAGGATGATGAGGGGACAGACGAACAAGATGTAGATTTTGATGTGGAAGGTGAGAAAGAGCAAGAACAAGCCAGAACTTCAAACTCGTCCCGCACAAAAGCTACTTTCAGCAATCTACAACAGTACTTTGATCAGAGAATACACGGGTTGGCCTCCAGGCAGGATCACATGTTCGCCACCCAGAATGAGTTTAACGCGTCTCTGGCAGCTGCTTTTGCAGGCCTTAATCCCACTGGTGAAAATTTTCAATTTCCAGCTCCCCTGCCATTTCCAACTTATCCCCCACTACAGCCTGTTGAGGATTCGGTTGAAGATCCACCTACTGAGGATCCACCAGTCGAGCATAACGCTTGACCACTCATAGCAGTCCTCGAACTTTATAATTCTTTATCTGTATACAATGAGGACATTGCATAGTTTAAGTTTGGGGGGTAGAGTACATTGTAGTTGCATAGTAGTCATTTAGTTGATTACATATAGTAGTTCATTCTGCATATTAGTTTAATTGCATTTTAGTTTAGAGCATATTGTCTGCAGAATAGTTATATTGTTTGCACACAAAAAAAGTAAAAAAATGAGAAAAATCACAAAAAAAATATTTTCCTTGTATTTAGGCATATAAATTGTTGCATGAATTTAAGCAATGGATTGGTGTGAATTTAGCTCGGCCTATGATAGGATTGGTATTTCATGTTAACTCGAACAATGTGAAGATTGATGATGAGTTCTAATGTTAATCAAGATGAAAATCTGAGCCTGTCTGAAACTTATGTAATTGGTTAGCACGTAAAGTTTAACTGTTTTAGTCAACTTAATTCAAGGGTTCATAATTGGTTTATGGGGGAAAATCTTAGTTAAATTCTGATGACATTGGTATACTGATAGTAAAGGTTAAAATGAAGTAAAAACTCGAGTTTGGGGGAGTCAATAGGGTGAAAGAAAAGAGAAAAAAAATAAATTAGAAAATTGAGAAAAGAAGAAAAAAAAGATGTGAATAAACACATTGACTAGTTTGTTTCTGTGTCCTTTGTTACTTAAATAAGTAAGCCCTTGGGGATGTTTTTACACTTAGCTCCCTAAAACCGTCTGGTTTGGGAGTAATTGGTCGAAAGTTTGCTAAATGGGTAACTTTGAAATGTTGGGTTTGTACGAAATCGTGGGCGCAATCAAATTGCAAAATTAGCTGAAGCATGGTATATCAGAGTTTAAAAATTTTCTATAAAACCATTACTCGGATCATCTTTTATGAAAATTATTAATTTAAAACGATAAATAAGAAGTTATGGAATCATACCCTTGTAGAACGAAGCTTTCACAGGTACGAGTTCAACTTCTTGTTCTTCGTGATCTTCTTGAATTTCTAGGTTAGATTCCTTCCTTTGATCAACGTTAGCCACCAAAGTGTTTGGCTTCTAGAGGTGATCCACCAAGAAAGATGAATTATTCAAGAAGGAGGATGGTTGGCTAAATCCTAGTTTTCTCCTCTATAGAAAAGGAGTACTCTCCAACAATTGAAATTGCATCAACTAATATCTATTATAAGACTCTTCTTATATAGATATTGGTCAACCTTCTAATCCTATTAGACATGGGGTTTCATTTAATTAATTAAACTACTTTAATTAATTTAGGCTTCCCACCACAGTGAGAATAATAAATTAAATTTATTTAATTAATTTACCTCCTATTCTTATTAGAACTAAATGAGAGTAATAATATTAAATTAATTCTTAAACTCCTTTAGAAATTAAATAATAATAATATTAATAATATTAATAAGACTCCTCTTATTAATTTATATTTAATATTTCTAAAATATTAAATAATAAATATTAAGCTATTTAATTTATTCTTTCAACATAGATTAAATTAATTATACTTAATGCATTATTACGATTATGCCATTACTTTCTTAAATAATTATTCTTTCTTTTATGGTGTGACCCTTTAGGTTCACCATATTAAACCGGTTGTGAATAAATCAATTAGAACAATTATAATCTTATTTAAATAAATAATTAAACTAATAATCTATTTAAATAAATAATATTTATTCTATAATAGGGATAAGCCTCCCTAGCGATCAACGACTTTTCAGATAATATAGATTTCAACATTAATCATAAAAGAACCTGTGAGTAAATAGTTACCGTACAATTCAATCCTTCCACCATACAATGTTCCAATTAAATATAAGACAAAGAATTACTGTCAATTCTTATTTTATTTAATTACTTGTATTTCGATTAGAAAATGCACAACTCCAAATATTACAAATTAGAAACTCCTTTCTAATTTCATTCTGCCTTGGCCAAGGACTACTAGGTTGTCATTTAAAGAATCACATAGTATATATCTCTTCTTTTACTAGAAGGGGTAGATTCTTTATTGATCATTCATTATCTCTATATGTAACTCATTATACCCAAGCATAACCTTTGATATACCCTAAGGGTTTTTAAGGAATAAGTTAAAGTATAGTTCATTACAAAGAAGATACTATGATGATCTCAAGTCCAAGGATCACTGGTACTACTATCATATTAGGAATTTCTATTGACAGGTAAGTAAAACTTCATTAGGTATTCCATAGCGAGTCACGTTCATGAACTTATTCTCCAATAAGGACCTACATACTTGCTTTAGTGTCCTCCACACAAATGATCATGAGATCAATCATCCTCATCTAATGAGTAACAACAATATGTACCAATCTATCCGAATTTACTAATTCCCTTTTAGGACTTCAACGATTGGGAACTATTTCAGGTTTTAAGCTTTCTAAGAATTTAGATCTCATTAGCATGATCAACATTATGATTCTAAAAGCATTGCTTAAAACTATGAGTTATTACATATTATAAAAATAGCATCATGTAGATAATTAAATGCCTTTAATAAGTGAATACTTTATTAATAAATAATAAGATCGTCTCCAAAGTAGATGCTTTATACATCATACATCAATTGCTTGTATGCATACTACGTTTAATCTCCCACTTGCACTAAAGCCAATCGTCATGGTATCCCATACTCATCTTCTCTAAGTGATGATCAAACTGCTGTTGTGTTAAAGCTTTAGTAAATGGTTTGCAATGTTTATCTTGAGAGTCTACACGCTCCAAGGTGACGTCTCCTCTTTCAATGATTTCTTTAATCAAAGTGTCGCAACACATGTTTAGATTCAAGATAGACTTAGGAATTATTCCTAGTTCATTGATGAACTTTTCATCCGAAAACATCAACTTACAACTTCACTTACAGGTTATATACTTTCTCTTTGTCACTAAATTAGCAACCTTTTGCTGTTTGGAACTTTTCCAATTCACTGTACCACCTTTCAAGGTAACGACTTACCCTATAGTGGATTTGTTGTCGTCTTGGTTAGTCTAAAAACTGTAGTCTGTTTAGTCCTATAGTTTAATTCAGACCTCATGTGATTGATGACATCCTTTAGTGTCAATAAGTACTTTAAGATGTTTATCGCTGTCTTACAGTGATCTTCTCCAGAATATGACTGATCAACATCAAGTCTCGTATATTTCATTGCATACATGATAGTAACTCATGCGATCTCTCTTTTATTAAGGACAATTTTAGAGAGATACACTATATGGCTCATCATCATGAGACACCTTTTGGAGTTTTCCATGCTAAACGCCTTTAGAATCTAATGAATATACGTTCCTTGGGTTAAGCCAAACATCCTTTTCAATCTATCTATACAGATTAGGAAGTTCTACCCAAATCATTCATGGAGGAATGTTTAGACAACTTATTTGATCGATTATATCATAGGAATGTTATTCCCTATCAGTAATATATCATCAACATATAATACTAGGAATGAAACAGCGCTCCACTAACCTTCTTGTATACAACATGGTTTATTTTGTTTTTGATAAATCAACTCTTGATGTCTCATCAAAATGAATGGTTTCCATCTACGAGAAGCTTGCTTCAATCCATAAAAAGATTGTTGTAGCTCATATACATGAATTGCTTCAACCATTGAAGCAAATCCATTTGATTGTATCATACATACATTCTCCTCTATAAGTATATTTGAGGAAGGGCGTCTTCACGTCTATTTTGCCAGATGTTTAGTAATCATAAGCTGCAATCGCAAGTAAAAGCCAAATGGACTTGAGTATTGCTTCAAAGATCCATTTTAGATTTTATGATCATCTACCATTTTCCTGAGTCTTTATTACTCATAGCCTATTCGTAATTCAATGATCATCATCATTCATGATGTGTACCATCATCGTCATACTCTATGACAAATCCATACCTATATGGTATCTTTGGTACTCTTCCAGATTTACGAATAGGGTGTTGTACAGAAGGTGTCTCTACTTGGACAGGTTCATCCACTTGATCTGTAGTGGTTTGTTGTTCTTGAAATTCTTCAAGATCTATTTTCCTCCCACTAGCCCCTTCAAGGATAAACTTCTTTTTCAAGAAGGCAACGTGTTTCGCAACAAACACATTTTGCTTAGTAGAGTTGTAGAAATAGTATCCCAAACTTTCTTTTGGATATTCCACAACGTGCACTTATCAGATCTTGTCCCAAGCTTATCATTTTGTAACCTTTTCACATAAGCTGGACATCCCCAAATCTTAACATGCTTAAGACCAGGTTTTCTCTCTGTCCACATCTTACATGGAGTCTTGGGGACGAATTTCAAGGGGACTTTATTTAGTAGATATGTAGCCAATTCTAGGGCATGACCCAGAATGAAATTGAAAGATCGATAAAACTCATCATGGAACGAACCATATCA